>JAVLUX010000039.1:9352500-10717500 GCA_032164185.1 Moxostoma hubbsi | reverse complement strand
AAAGCTCCATATGACTTGTGCGATATATTCTGACATGGTAGCTTTTTGTGGAACAGACCAAATTCATTGGTCATCATTTGTTCATGTATCAGACGGTTCTCTAGTTCAACTTACTGATTTAACAGTTGCATCAGTTCATGAATTGACAGCTCACTTGATGGGAAGATTATCAATAATTAATTACTTCAATTTTGGTCTATTTCTCACACAAAGCTAGCTTATTGCTTTAGAAGATTTCGAATATGGTGTAAGGTGTATGGACTACTTTTCTGGTGCTTTTATGTTTTTTTTTTCTTTTTTTTTTTTTACAAAGTCTCTGTTTGTGTAATATCATACATATTGCAATATGCAATACTTTTTGCAGTGCATATGAATCCCCTGCTGCTTCAGGTCATCATTGTGTTCAATTAAAATCAACGCAACACAAACAAGGTTGTAGATTAAAGGTGATTCCCATTCCCTGCTCTGTCAGTGTATCATTGTACTTGTGTAACTTGCATGTTATTATGTGTGCCTGAGCACTGTGAGCAGGTGTCTTTGTGTCACTGTGTGTGGCACCCTCCCTGAAGGTTGACAGATGCTATACACCGAACAGCCACAACATTAAAACCACCTGCCTAATGTTGTGTAGGTCCCCCTCGTGCTGCCAAAACAGTGCCAACCTACGTCTCAGAATAGCATTCGAGATGCCACAATTGTACAGAGCGGTTATCTGAGTTGCCGTCGACTTTGTCAGTTTGAACCAGTCTGGCCATTCTCTGTTGACCTCTCTCATCAACAAGGCATTTCCATCCACAGAACTGCCGCTCAGTGGATGTTTTTTGTTTTTGGCACCGTTCGGAGTGAATTCTAGAGACAGTTGTGCATGAAAATCCCAGGAGATCAGCAGTTACAGAAATACTCAAACCAGCCCATCTTGCACCAACAATCATCCATTCGATTATCTAAACAGCCAATAGTGTGGCAGCAGTGCATAAAACCATTCAGATATGGGTCAGAAGCATCAGTTAATGTTCACATCAACCATCAGAATGGGGGGAAAATGTGATCTCAGTGATTTTGACCGTGGCATGATTGTTGGTGCCAGATGGGCTGGTTTGAGTATTTCTGTAGCTGCTGATCTCTTTCACACACAACAGTCTCTAGAATTTACTCCGAACAGTGCAATAATAATAATAAAAAAACATCCAAAGAGCGGCAGTTCTGTAGATGGAAATGCCTTGTTAATGAGTGGGGTCAACAGAGAATGGCCAGACTGGTTCGAACTAACAAAGTCTACAGTAACACTGTACAATTGTGGTGAGAAGAATATCATCTCAGAATGCTATGTCGAGATGCAGGTTGTCGCTGGTTTGGCGGCATGAGGGGGACCTACACAATATTAGGCAGGTAGTTTTAATGTTGTGGCTGATCGGTTCAGTTTTACTTTAGTAATATATTGTGGTAACTTTTTGGCAGAAGCCATAGTCTTAATGCAGTTAACTTTGGTGTTACTAGTATGGTGTTAACATAGTAGGCCTATTCATGTTTCATTTTGTGGTTACTATGATACCTACAAAATACCATTGTGATACTATGGTTACTGTAGTAAAAACATGGTTAATTTTTGTAAGGTAAGGTTAAGGTTATGTTTAGGGGTTGGTGTACGGTGTTTGTGGGACTCTTAATAAAAAATAATAAACACTGCAGTGATGCCGCTATATTGTATGTTGTTAATTAATTAGGAGTGCAAATAGTATCTGCCACTATTTGCACTTAGTGTAAAGAACATGCTTTTTGTTGCTATTTACACTTAGTGCATTTAGCCTCTGCATGAATTTAAGCTATATTTTTGTTAAAGCACAGAAAGTTTCCCTGTAGCATTCCATTGCAGTTGCTTAGAATAATTCTTAAGCATGAAATATTAGGTGCTTCTTGCTCTGCTCACTTTTCATGGAGTTTGCTGCATTGATGGAATGCCGGGAGTTATGTTAATAGTGAAGATGAAAAGGCTGACTAATGACAGGTCAGTGTAAAATATTTATCCACTCACAGACAGTAGCCCAGCAAGGCACACAAGAACAAGACAGTGGTTCTTATGATCTCTAAGTAGATATCTTACTTGCTCACAGCACAATAGTGTTAGTTTATGGACTCTTTGGTGAAACCGAAGTGTTTGAACTGGCAAACTTTTGGTTACATTGCACATATGCAGCGCTTCAGTGCATCCAAGACTGCTGTGCAGATTATCTGATCATTAAAGGTTAAAAAACCCTCAGACAGATATTGGATATCAGATATCTTAAATATCTGTTGTCTCTATATTTTTCAGAGTGATCAGCAGAGCTCCAGGACTGAAGCTAGTGGTTGAGACATTGATGTCATCACTGAAACCTATTGGTAACATTGTGGTCATCTGCTGTGCCTTTTTCATCATTTTTGGCATCTTGGGAGTTCAGGTGAGTACAAAAGATGCACAAGTTAGAAACCTAACACTTATAATGAATGACAAAGAGGTTATTAGAGAGTTTTTTTTTTTCTTTTTCTTGGAACAGGTTACAAATGTTCTTGTAAAAGCTGGTCTATGCTTTATGGATATATTGGAGTACGCTTTAAAATGTTGCTAAGTTACCATCACATTAAAGTATAGTACCATTCAGTTTGGACACATTTGACTGAATGTATGCTTTTCTTGATGTGGAAAACATTGTGATATAAAATCATATTAAATTATTATATTATAAAATAAATGCCTAAAATGATATATTGTAAAGGATTTCTAGGGAAAGGAGAAGGCAAGAACCGTCAACATAAATGATCTCTCTCTCGTCGCACCACCATCTGCCATCGGCCTTTATCCCTCTCGGAGGCTTGATTAGCCTGATACGGGACCGGGTGTGTATCATCACGACCCGGCCCCGCCCACCGCCCTGCTAATTTGTGTAAAATAAATATATCCATCCATCCATCCATCCATCGCTTATCCTGTACAGGGTCGCAGGTGCTGGAGCCTATCCCAGCTAACATTGGGTGAAAGGCGGGGTACACCCTGGACAGGTCGCCAGTCCATCGCAGGGCCACACATAGACAGACACACACACACACACACACACTCACTCACACTCACACCTAGGGCAATTTTTGGAGACACCAATTAACCTAGTCTGCATGTCTTTGGATGGTGGGAGGAAGCCGGAGCACCCGGAGAGAACCCACACAGACACGGGGAGAACATGCAAACTCCACACAGAAAGGCCGGGGCAACCAGGGTTTGAACCCACGACCTTCTTGCTGTGAGGCAACAGTGCTAACCGCTGCACCACCGTGCCGCCCCTTTAAAAAAAAAAAAACTATATATATATATATATATTACACAAATTAGAATTTCTTTACAAATCTAAAATATAGATGGGTGACAAAACTAAATTTGTTGGTTAATTTATAATTAGTTATATATATAATTCTGTATTTATATTAAATACATAATGTATTTAAGGCTGTAAGTGAGCCTGAATGAGGTGGTACATAGAAACAATACAAGATTATTATAATTTATGTAAATTTGAAACCCATTTTCTGACCACAACTGAGTAATATGACTATGATTCAAATGTTCTGTAAGGGTCTGTAAGAGAAAGCTGGTGTAATCTATCTTCCATTCTTCCAGGAAAAGATGGCTGTGCTCTTTCTTTCTGTCCTATGTGTCCTATGTAACATTGATTTTGCCCCTTGTATAAATTCAATCTTATTTTATGGAGGAGAATCTATTGCATAAATGTTGAGTAAGGGTGCAGTTATTCTCAAATGGCCATTTAATTAGTGACACTATAATTATGATCTAGGTTTCAATAATGGGGTCATAACCTTCTTGTATGAAGTCTTAACTGTGCCACTTGCAAGTTCTCATTAGATAGCCATGAAGTGTGATTTGTAATTGTAGCCTGTAACAAGTACTACTTTTAAGAACATAGTGCACAAAAATAACATTACCATACAGAAAACTGTACTCTTGTTAGTCATTACAGCACATTCTTCATGTGTACTAGAGAGACTTGATGTCATTTCAGATCAATAACTGTATTGGCATGGTCCTTAGATAATGACTGTGCGCAAATGTTAATGATTATTCCACATGACTTAGCTACTCCATCTACTAGACCATCCTCATGCATGCTACGGATAAGCAAACCTGTTCTATATTTCTGATTGGGGAAAAAATAAATAAAAACATGGGCTGCACCCATGACACTTTTTGCTAGGGCTGTCACAGATACTGGTGTGGTTTCTCAGAACACTTATTTCGGTGATTTATGCCCATTAGTAAGGACATTTTATGTGTTGTATTCCAAAAAAGCACTGATAGCATCTTTGCAAAAAAAGGTGGCTTTGTGGTGATAAAATTGCATTCTCCTCACAGCTCTTCAAAGGAAAGTTCTTTGTGTGTCATGGGGAGGATACAAAGAACATCACCAACAAGTCAGATTGCCTCCAGGCCAACTATAAATGGGTCAGACACAAGTACAACTTTGATAACCTTGGGCAGGTAAACACTTGGTTACACAAACACGTTTTGTCTGGATTAAACTAAAGATGCTCTTTTAGATACCTGCAAGTGACTGGTAATGCTGCTTCCAATTTGTCATGTTTTCTTTCGATTTTAAACACATTCAAAAGGAAGCACTGAAGTAAAAGATTTATTTTAACCTCTTTGATCTCCTCTGCCTCCCTCAGGCTCTGATGTCCCTTTTCGTTCTGGCTTCCAAAGATGGCTGGGTAGACATAATGTATGATGGTTTGGATGCTGTCGGTGTTGATCAGCAGGTATTTACCAAACCACACTTTTTATGAGCAGCTCCTTTTAATTGCATAACATTGTTTTGTAATAATATATATTTTTTAATTAGTGTGTGGATTTACTAAATACTGTATTTGATCTGACACTGTGATTGTGGTCTCAAAAAACCTTATTCATTTAAAGTGGGTCGCAAACAAATTATCATGCAGATTTCAGCCCTGTCCCTCTCTCTCACTTATAACCACAAACTCTGATTGGACAAGCTACATAAATAGAATCAAAGGCGAAAAATCATTGGTCAGAATTTCTGTTTTGACTTCAAAGAATTGCTCTTTCATTCATCTGTTCTTTAATAAGCTCCTTACAATCCATTCAACATATCTTTTCCTTTCAAGTGTCTTATTTTACACTCTTTCCATTAAAGAAATATGTCTATTTTGCATTTTTTTTATATATGATTTTTCAGTACATTTATGAATAATAAATTTAGAGTTTTCTTCTTGAAAATGAAATAACCATGCCTCGTTTCTGGCAGTGGACTGGTGAAATACTGATCTGCTCCATTTGAAAAGGGCCAAGCCCCCTTTCCCAGCTAAGGCATTCAAGTGTTTGAATTGGGACATACTTTCTGCAATGCTTGCTGTAGATGCTGTAGTCAAGAGGAAAGCATATTTAGAGTTCCAAGTAGGATAGACCTTTGAACTGAAGTGTTATTGATAGCATAATTCTGCACGATCACCAATGCGTTGTTCTTGAGCAAATCAGTTAATCCCAGGGTACTCCAGGGGAGCTGAAACAGCATGACCATGTTGGTCAGACACAAGTAGAACTGGTTAGTAGCTTGGCTTTGCTTGTTCTCTGGCTAGACCAGCACCAAACTAGCATAATGGAGTCTGGACCAACATGCAAAGTCATGGTGGTCTAAGCTGGTCTTTTCAGCTGAGAAATTGCAAGCAATGTAACGTGGTTATAGAACTGCAAATCCCATTAATTATCTCCAAAGTGAAGTACGTTTCTAGTGATAATTTATAAACCTTTCCAAATGAGCACTGAGCTTGTTAAGAGATTATATACTGTATGCTTCTGTAGAAACTACGACCTGGTGTGATTTCATCTTCATTTTTAAATAATTATGCTTAATAGCCAAAGTCTCAACTAAGAAATTAACCAGCACTGGATCCTGAAGAGATCCCCAGTAATCAAGTAGTCATTGTTACCATGGAGATAAAATTGCAGCAGAAGAGCAGTGACCACTCACTCCAATGAAACATTGTAAATTACATAATTGAGAATATACTGTATATATTTTTGTATATATCTGATTATTTTGCAATGCTTCATAAATATTGTTTTTACACTTCTATACTAATAATGACTTAAGTCTATAGTTTTGTATTATACCATGTTTTAATCGTTTTTTCATAATCGATTCGATTATGTCATTCACAATTTTTCATTAGATTGTGGTTCATTCCCCCAAGAAACATGTTAATTACACAGACTTGTACTTTTGTCTTTTTTGCTTCAAATCTGTGTTTGTAATGTAGTGATTTAACTCAGAGTTGTTTGGTTTGCTGCAACCTGGTCTCATAGTGACTCTATTTACAGTACATTTTTGCAAAACTTGTTATGTGTGTCTCTAGGTACAATTCTCTGCAGTTTCCAGGTGAAATGAACACTAGAGGCACTACAACAACTGTGTATTTTATTCACTTTCACTCAAATCATGACATTTATGGCTAATAATCACTTTATAAATACTTGTTTTTCTCTCTATTACTCAGAACCTGCTATTTTATGATATAGACACACTTTTACTCTAATGCATCCTTTAAAAAATATGCTTGTATTACAAACACACCTACATACAGTATATACACTTATTCCAATGCAAACAGTTTTTGTGGTAGCTAACATGATAGAACGTTGGCCTCTGAGTCAGAGGACTGAGGTTCAAGTCCAGCCATAAACGCAAGCTGACACATGACACGCCAGAGTCATACAAATGGCGTGAAATGATGTGGTTGCTTCAGAAAATGTGCTTTTTAATTTTGCTTCATCATTTTAAAACACTATTGGTTAGGTTTAGACATTGATTTGGTAATGATGTCTTTTTTAAACGTCTCATTTATATTTGAAAACACTATTGGTTAGGTTCAGGCAAAAGTTTTATGTTAGGGAGGTGTGTTTTAAAACCATCCATCTAAAATTCACCTTAAAACCTCATCTGAATACGACACCGTTTTACTTGCTTTTGGCAACCACAGCTGGACATTTCACTGCAAAACAGCAGCCAAACATATTATAAAGCACATACATTTTTAATTGCAAAAATGTTGACGTTCACGTACATTTCATGAGATCAGGCTGTTGGTTTGGCTTAGAGCTCATTATTGAAGGATTTTTTTAATGAAATCTCTATGGATAAAATGAATGGGAAAAATATTTCCAGAATCAAGTCCACTGAAAAGGTGGATGGTCACAATTGCACTATTGACTTCACATATTTTATAATCTAAACATTGATTCTTGTGTTTATCTATATTGTAGCCTGCCATGAACTACAACCCATGGATGTTGCTCTATTTCATCTCCTTCTTGCTGATCGTGGCTTTCTTCGTGCTCAACATGTTCGTCGGTGTGGTGGTTGAGAACTTTCACAAGTGCCGTCGGCACCAAGAAGCAGAAGAAGCCAAACGGCGTGAGGAAAAGCGCCTTAAACGCATGGAGAAAAAAAGAAGGAGTAAGGAGAAGGAGCTATCTGGTCGGTAGCCTTCCACATCTTTCTGAGTCCTGCTTGATCATTTTGATTTTGCCGCGTGCTAAATTAGATGCTGATGCTAATTAGAGTGACCGACCAATGAGGAATGAGATGCTCGGGCCTGTGATTAGTCAGGACCCTTCCCCCCAGCTTGCCCCCTATTACCTGGGAACATCTCAAGAGCATGTCCCATGGCCTGCATGGTGATCTGCTTACTGAGAGAGCAGGGTGTGTGGTGAATCCCTGGACCTGGGGTCTGCCCACCCTCCTACTCTCATGCATGTAGGGCAGTCCAGTCTGAGATAAAGTGCTAAATAAAGTCTAAATAAAGTGCAAAAATGATATCTAGTTGAATTAGTTAAAGGGATAGTTCACCCAAAAATTGAAGTTCTGTCATCATTTACTCACCCTCATGTTGTTTCACACCCATACACCCTTCTTTCTTCCATGGAACACAAAAGTAAATGTTAAGCAGAATGTTAGTCTCAGTCACTATTCACATTCACTGTATGGAAAAAAGTGGAAAGTGATTGTCTCCTTTTGTGGTCCATGGAAAAAAAGAAAGTCATACAGGTGAAGGAAAGTAAACAATGACGAAATTTTAATTTTTCTGCGAACTATCTCTTTAATTCCATAATCTGCCTGCTCTGATGCCACCTAGGATGCACTGCGTGGTATTGCCGATGACCATTTATTTTGGTTCCACTGCCTGCCATTCTCATCACAAGGTGTTAACATTAAAACAACTTAATCGTCAATCTCTGATGTGTATGCTAGCTCTTGTTTGGACATTGGTCCAGTATGTTTGATCTTCAGGCAACAGTTAAAAATGGGATTTATTTTCAAGCCCTTGAGAAATACAGATGTAAATAGGTGATCTTTAGAACAGTATATATAGTCTTTGGGTCACAACATAGGACCAGAAAATGGAAGGAGAAACTATCCCTATAAAGACTATGCTGACACTTGTGCAATAACTTTTATCCCTTAGGGGGATAGTTCACCGAAAAATTAAAATTCTGTCATCATTTACTCACCCTGATGTTGTTTTAAATCCTTTTTACAATCTTTGTTCTGTGGAATTCACAAGGAAATGATAGGTTATCTCAGTCACCTTTCATTTCCATTGTATGGAAGAAAAAAATATGGAATAAAAGTGAATAGTGACTGAGGCAGTCTGCCCCTAACTTTCTGCCTAACATCTCTTTTAGTGTAAACAATGACAGATTTTTGATCTTTGGGTGAACTATGCCTTTTTTTCACAGGTCAAAGATGAACTTATTGTATTATATTATTATAGCAGCATCCTCTCACACACCACACTTTCTCATCTGTATTTGATTTCCACCTAAGCTGGTTATTGAAAATCTTGTTTTATAGTGCTACCACTCCATCACCGCTATAGCTGTAGAAGGAAAAGTGCTTCATTTTCCCATCAGTTTTTCATCTTTTCTTTTGCTATAGATCTAATTTTCTTTATGTGTGAATAGCGGACGGATGTTTCAAGTGTCCAGTCGGAAATGGAATTAAACAGTGTGTCAGTTGAAACTTCTTTGAACATAATAACTAAATATCCTGTTAAGATAGCTTGTTTAGTGGTATTAGAGAGCATAATGAGGAGATAGAGTGATAACTGTGGACCTTTGCTTGAAAACCTCAACAGAAAACTTATATGGGTCCTTTCATATGAACTTGAATTGGCAAGACTGCTTTTGTCATTAACTGAGAAGTTTAAAGTTTTTATATTAAAACTATTATTTATTTTAAAATGGAATTGCAAAAAGTTCTCTATTGGTCAGAGAAACAGATAGTCTTTCCCTAAATTCACGCCACTGGTCAATGTTGCTGTCAGGCTGTTCAAGCCACTCAGACAAACAGTGCATTGATTTGATAGTGCCACAGTGTTCACACTTATTTAAGTTTAAAGTATCTGCCTATTAAGCTGTGATAGAAGAATGATTTTAACATCAGTATAATTGCATCACCTTTAACTAATTTGTTGAATGTCCATAACTAGATCCAAACTGCCGGGATAAATACAGTTTGTGTGATGTTCTGCATTTTGTATATTAATAGTGTTACTTTGGACTCAGAATAATTGGAACACCCACCAGCATATTTTTTCCAAAAATACTTCAGCTCCTTTGACGGTTCTTTTGCTTTCCCTTCATGATTAACATGATTTCATTCTTCTAGATATAATGCTGACCGGTGTCAGTTGGTCCAGTCCTGAACACTCACTGACAGGTACAGATTGCCTCTGGCATGTCTATGTGTTCACCGTGGTGGTATCTGTTTGGGATGAGGGTGGGGTGGTCACCGGGTTGGAGGGCACCATCAACGGCCCATGCTCTCACCTCATCAGATCTGATCTGAGCACACAAGAATTGTCTGTGGAAGTCTTGTATGTGCGGTTTTTACACCTCATTACCAATTCCAGCCAGCCCAGACTCAAGCTCACCCAGGGGACAAAGAGAGAGCAAACAGCCTTTTATAAGAATAAACATTATTTTGGAATATGTCTTTAGTTCTTGCTGAGCTCAGTTGAACTCACCTTGGTGGTACAATGGGTCCATGTGTGACCAATCTCTCGATGTTTCCCCCAATGTGATGCACTGTGGCTGACTGTTTGAAGGGGAGAGTATCACTGTTAATGTCATTAGCTTACCGTATTTTGATCTGTCTGCTTCAGAATTCTTTCATTGGTTTGTTGTCGTGGCGTAGTGATTCACTTCGTTTTGTGATGTTACCCCATAACACTGTTTTAAAACTTCTACTGACATGCTAAAACACAGACACCATAACTTGGTGTTGTTCAATGGCTGCATGACTTTGTTGAAACTCATTTGTGACTGACGTGAGTGAAGTGTTTGTATGGCACACTTGTTTTTGACTTTTTGTTTTTGAAATTTGCTGTACTGCGCCGTTCCATGGGATTGTAATTGATCAAATGTAAGTACAGATTTCTAGTGGTGAAATCAGTGGTGTAGTCCTACCAAAAAAAGTGGTTTACTATTACCTAGTCCCTGATCGTCTGTTATACGCAAACTGGGTAATCTGTGTATAGAGAGCGGCAGAACTGCAACTCTGTTCATATCGTAAATGGGTCATTCCAACAATTCTGTGACATTCTGGCTTTGAAACGTTTAAAATAAAACACACTTTTTACAGGTATCTTCAAGTTTCATCATTACAGGGACATGTTAAAGATTGTATTATTCATACTGGTCAAGCAAAATTAAAAAAAAGAAATTCAGATGTCCATCCAGTTAAATGGGTAGCATCAGGGTGGACAATAACAGGGTGGACATTTAGTGTAAAAATTAGCCACTGCATGGTCTGTGATTGATATATAGCAAACATTTTGTAAAACAATATTTTTAATTTTATTTCTGTTAACAAAAATAATGTATATTGAAATGTTTTAATTATATAAATTTCCCATATACAGTATCTTCCCATAACAGGGTGGACATGTTTGATCACATATGACTAACACCACAAAATAAAGGAAAACATAAATAAAACAAATTAGTTACAAACTTCTAATAACTAAAAGTAATTTTGCAGAATGGCTGATGTCCACCTCCAGTGTGTGTTATGTCATAACATATATCTTCAATGAAAGGTCATAGTACATAACAGGGTGCGCAATAAATCAAGGGACACAAAAAAAAACTCCACTATCAGGGTTAAAATTACACATTTACCACAAATGAATACATGTTAGTGAGAGAAGGTAATACTAAACTCTAAATTGTGTGAGGAAAAATAGAAATCCAATGATTTAGCACTTATTTTTGTCAAAGATATGCAGTTTTGGGGATATGAGGAAATGGCACATTGCAATATAAAAGGATTTCAGTTATTTAACATGTAAATATTAAGCCAACGTGTAACATTATAAAAAGTCTACAATTGTAATCGGGTGAAATTAAACAATATAAATACCACACATTCTTGTACTGGGGACTTAATGTCACAGAATTGTAGGAATGATCCATTTATCCAGGCACTCCTGCACAAGATGCTGCTTTACATTGAAAAACTGTGCGGACTGATGCAAAAACGCATTCAACGCGAAGCCGTCTGTTAAAACAGCTGATATCGCACACAACTCACTCGAAAGTGCTGTAGTAAAGACATCTCCTCATAAACCTCCATGCTCTTAAAGTCAACTCTGCTTAAAAGTGCACCTTTACATTTGCAAAGGCTATTAGATTTGTGAACGAAAGGAGCAGGGGCTTGCGCCCCTGTAGCTCACATTCTGTGCTCTTCACATCACGTTATAATGTAATATCAATTCCCTGTACACCTGAAGTATTGGAATGTGATAGCTGTACGAATGAATGGAAAGTGATTTGAATTTTTGAGAAAATTCGTTTTCTTATTGGTCCCTTCCCAAAGTTTTATCTGCATGGATGTAAATTGTTCACCTTTTGGCAAAATTTCAAATTTTTTATCCAAAATATGTCACTTTTGTGGGTTGAGGAGTTTTTATATTTTGGGGTGGATTGCTTTTAATGCAAATGGAATGTTGCATTTAAAATGTGAAACCTCAGAAGAGTTTTTTTTAGGGATGTGCAAAACTACCAATTTTCATATTCGACTAGTTGGTGGATTGTCTGAACGACTAATTGGTTTTAACGAAACCATGTATAATTAGGCTCTGTTATGGTCACGTGACCCCGATCAGCGATAACATGGTAACTAAAGGTTTTTCAACAAAAAAAATAGGCTAAACAACTATAACCTCTTATCACACAAAACCATTAAATTAAGAAAAGTAAGAAATAAGCAAGGCTCTTATACAGAGCAACACAAAACCTCTTATGTGCATCCTGAACAAAGAATGATGGGCTTTAAAAAATGTAAAACCTTTTTTAGCGCAACTATTTACTTAAAAAGTTCTGATCGTCTTGATATGTATTGATGATGTGCACTTTTCTGTAACTTCAGTGCATAAGAAGACTAAACCTAAAACCTTTAAGATACAAACCTTCTTGCTGTGGGTTTTTTAACCATGCTGACTATAACAAAAAACAAGCTCTCTGAGTATTGTGTCTCTCATTTAATTTGAGATTTGCATCTCTATTTTAAACCACCACCACTAAAAATATTAAAGGAAATTTGAAATGCTCTCATCATTTACTCACCCTCATTCCATCTGAGATGTGAATGACTATCTTTCTTCTGCAGAACAAAATCGAAGATTTTTAAAAGACTATTTCAGATCTGTAGGTCCATACAATGCAAGTTAATGGTGACCAGAAAATGTAAGGCCCAAAAGCAATTTAAAAGTAATCCATAATACTACAATGGTTAAATACTTATCTTCTGAAGTGATATGATAGGTGTGAAGAAACAGATCAATATTTAAGTCCTTTTTTAACTGTAAATCTAAACTTTCACTTTCACATTCAGCACCTACTGGTTGGAGCTGATCAAAGCCAGATATTGATAGTAAAAGAGGACTTAAATATGTATCTGTTTCTCACCCACACCTATGATATTGCTTCAGAAGACATGGATTTAACCTCTAGTGTCATTTGGATAACTTTTATGCATCTTTTATATAATTTTTGACATTCTGTGTTCTAGACCCATGCACTTACGTTGTATGGACCTAAAGAGCTAAAATACACTTCTAAAAATCTTCATTTGTGTTCTGCAGAAGACAGAAAGCAATACACATTTGGCATGGCATGAGGGTGAATAAATAATGAGAGAATTAGTATTTTTCTGTGTGCTATCCCTTTAAGTTAGTAGTTGACCCCACTAATCGACTAGTCAATTTGTCAACCATCCTGACACATCCCTAATATAAATCCATGTTAAAAGTGCAAAAACACCCCTCAAGATGCCCTTTTTTAATGCTAATTTGTACATATTGTTGAGTAAAATTTTATTCATTAAATTCGCCTGAAAACTTTAAGCTTCTACTTAAAAAAATCCTCAGATAATACCCCAGAACTCCATGCAGTGTCTCACTTTTTTCAGTTTGCATGACTATGTCTGCTTTACTGAAACAATTTTGACAGTTCCTTTTCAAAAGTAATGTTTAAAAAAGAAAAATAAATATTTATTTGGCAGTCTATTTTGGTGAGTGTAACATATTTAGTCTGTTGTTCTCGGTGTAGCACAGAGTGAAGGATCTCTCTTATAACTTCTGTCTGTGTTCCACCTCATTAGCTGCTTTTCCAGTAGCCTATCGGACCAGTACAAGCCAGTACCATAAACTGGTCAGCCGCGGTCATTAGCCTCGGACCACAAGCCACGAGACCAAAATCGCTCTGCATTCCCACCATTGGGCCAAAAGTCCCACAGTGTTCTCCTAAAACCAACCTTTAATACGCCGCCCTGGTGCAAACGTCACACACCCGCCCATTTCACAAGCCAAAACAAACACGCATGTTATCTAGTTATCTAGAATATCAAGTTTATATTGTATGGAAATGTTAGCTAGCTTGGAAGATAATTTAATGTTGACAACTCATCGACTTTAACCAAATGAATAAAAACTGCCATGGTGTCTCGACTGGTATCTCCACTAACAGCGGGATGATGTCCCAGCACACTGTCCATGATCTCGAACCATGGCTTTGGGCACAGCTTTGTCCATTGTGCATCTTAACAGATTTGTAATGTGTCTGTCCACAATTTTTTTCACTGAGATGAAGGTGCGTGACGCCACACAAATATGTTGTCACCCAGAGATGTACAAATTTAGTGATAAACATTCACTTTGATTAAATTATATTGATCAATGAGTAAAAGTTCCTACATTACAATATATTAAAGCTTGTTTAACAAATGTTTGCAGAGATTGGTGTACAAAACAGTAAATTATATTTCGTTTGATGATCTTACAGCTGTAGCACAAATGCTAGCATAGCAGGATTGTTTATCAGTTGGGTTGCTATGAAACAGTCAAACCCCTGTTATGCTAACAGGAGGGTTGTAGTTTTGGTTGTTTAAATAAATTTTTCCTAGCATCTGTCATTGGAATTCATTGGTCAGAGTTCAGAGAATTAAAGTAGGAATGTCCCACATCCGACTTGAATGAAACGTAACACGTGTCACGCTAAACTCCACCTTTGACATTGACCGCACCTAAGTCCCCAGGCCTTCTTTGGCCAAAGAGTATTCGGTGGGCCAAAGGCTGTTGGCCCCGAATAAGCCCTGAGGAGGCACGATTAAGCCCCGGAACGGACAGTGGAAACGCAACTGGTCATGGTACGCACTAGCATGCCTTCATTTGGCCTGACAGTGGAAATGCAGCTATTGAACAAGGGTTCCCTCCTGAAACCCTGTTCTTACCTTTTCTCCTCTGTCTCTCTTTGTCTGTCTCTCTCATACATTTATTTGCACCTTATTCTCCCCTAGATCCTTTAGCGTTCTCTCTTTCTCCTTTCAATTTTCTGTGTTAGAAACAGCTGTTAAGAGATTGCTTATAAGAGTTTGAACACTGATGTGATTATAATGGAGTTATGAATTAAAAAAGATTTATATGGTTGGTGCAAATAAAACCATGTATTTTGATTGCACTCTTCCATAGTTTAGACACAGTTCACGGTTGCATACATCAACGTTGTTCACATTATGATTGAGTCATGTCACTTTACATGTCACTTTACTCAAGATGAAAAACTGACAGCTCCGTTTTGCTTCATATTATCAGTCAATGTTTTTATATGTCGACTGTCCAGTTACATTGCGCCTCAGCATATTTTATAATTCTGTTTTGGGTTTCAGTTTTGAAGAGGTGGGGTATTACCCCCTGCCTGTCTGTCTCTTTCAATTAGCTTCTGTTCCCCTCCTGTTGGTCTGACATCGGTGCTATACACTCACATGTGGGATCAAAGGGCTGCTTAATCATATCACTCTCAGGAGTGCTGAAAGCATCTGCCTCTCCTCTACCTTTGTCCTCCCTTAGTCATCATTTATTATCCATTTTCTGAGGTGCCTTGTCAAAACTGTGCAAGGCCAGTAGTTTATCACGACACACTGTAATAAGGTAGCATTCAGTTTGGAGGTGTCCTTAATAAGGTACCTTATTTGATTTTACAATAAGTCCTTTGTGGCTTCAGGATATAAATATCTTTTTTTTTTTTAATTCTTTCAAAATTAGTATGTACCTATTCAGTTTACCCATTTTCCGATTTTATGCACTTAACTCTTTTCAGAGGAAACACTTTTAGAGTCTTCTTTTTTAGTACATTACTCATAAAACTCATCGTTAGTTGTCTGATGTAAGAACATTGCACAATTACCACCTACGGAAAGCAGGCAGGCTGGAAAGCATGTGAGCTTGCATGTCAGAGTGTCTTTAAAGGGATAGTTCACCTAAAAATTTAAATTCTCTCATCATTTACTCACCCTCATGCCATCCCAGATGTGTATGACTTTATATCATCTGCTGAACACAAATTAAGATTTTTAGAAGAATATTTCAGCTCTGTAAGACCATATAATAAAAGTCTGGTGATTTTTGAAAGATGAAAGATCACTCTAGTGGTTAAATCCATATCTTCTGAAGCGATAAGATAGGTGTGGGATAGAAACAGATCAATATTTAAGTCCTTTTTCATTCACTTTCACTTAATTATTCACATAATTTGTGCATATCACCCCCTACTGGACAGGGAGGAGACTTTATTATACAAAAATGTGGCCATAACACATGGATTTATCCACTTGGGTCGTATGGATTACTTTTATGCTGCCTTTTTGTGGATTTTGGCACCCATTCACTTGCATTGAATGGACCTACTATAAAGATCTGAAATATTCTTCAAACAAATATCTTAATTTGTGTTGTGCAGAAGAAAGAACGTCATACACATATGGGATGCCTGGAGGGTGAGTAAATCATTTTAATTTTCATTTTTGCGTGAATTATCCCTTTGATGGAAACACTGAAGGAAGGTTGTTATCGGGTCATGTAATCACAAAGTCTGAAACTGGCATTTTTCTGGGTGGTCAGATCCACTTCTGAGTCACGTGAAGTGGCTCAAATGGGGGAAGAGTTTGAAACTGCACCCGGCTGATGCACTTTCCCGCGTGGAGATGCTCGTCCCTCGTATGCACTTGCTGCAGCTTGAGATGAAAACGTGATGGCTCACAATATATTGAATCATAATATATGTGTCACGGTGTGTATCTAAAGAAATCAGCTATACGCAGCTCTATTAAGAAGAGATAGTTTGTTAAAAATTGATTGAAATCAAGTGAACTAAAAGTGAAATAGGGTATCTAAGCCCATTAAAATATTGCAACAAAATACATTTTTGGATAGTCTTTTTTCTAAAACTCCTTTAAAACTATTTACATTTACTTTACAAGCTATATTGCAGAAGAAAAAATTGTTATTGGAGAATGTTGAATATAATATTTAATATTTTTTGTATTTTAAAATATCTAAAATCCTTTAAACAACATATATTTACGTGAGAAGCAACATATCAGATATTTAGACTGGCTTTCAGATAATATATTGTATATTGAATATAAGTATATTTTGTCTTTACTGCACTGGCAGAAGTATAAACAATTGAAAAAAAATTACTTACAAAACACATTTATATTCAAGACACATTCTCTGAAGCAAGTATAAATATCTTGTATGTTGCTTTTCATGTCACTGTATCTTTTTTAAGGATTTGTAGATATTTTAAAATGGAAAAAAAAAAACATTTTATTTTAGTGATAGTTTTAAACTTTATAATAAAAAAAATATATTATTAATATGTCCCTTGTAATTCAGTAAATGTTATTTTGAGGTATTTTTAAAAGATTGTGTCCTCTTTATTGTTAGTAAAGTACAACCTTTTAACATGAGGCACAAGCTAAATTGTTGGTTGAGTGCTAATAATCGTTGTGATAATCGGCTAAATAGTCGAATAATCATTCTGATATTCATTAGATTAGTCGATTATCAAAATAATTGTTAGTTGCAGCCCTACTGTAAAATATGCCAGATCACAGTATTCAGCTGTATTCTCCAAAGCCTTGCTACATAAAAAATACAGCTTAATGAACAACAGGAAGTCCGAATTTTAATTAATTTGTCTTGCACTCTCGTAGCACTGAGATGACAAAATTTGTGTAGTTAGAAATGTTTTAATCTCTAGCGATCTAGTGTATAATATTGTCTCCCGACTGATACTCGGACAGCAATGAGACAAAGTGACAGAGGGAAAAAATTAATTTACAAGTATGGTGTGTAACCTCCAATCTTGGCAGCAGAAGGCAACACAGTAGCGTATGTAACCAGGCAGCTCTAAACACCATTTCCTTTCTTCCTACTGAAAGTGAAAATGACTCAAAGTGTTCTTTATGTAAGTTGGGCAAGTAACAGCTCCCTAAATTGAACAGATGGTGTAGAAAAATTCAGCTGAAAGAATAACTTTTTACTCAGATTAATGTCATGATTTGATTATGTAAAGTTAGCTTGTCCTTTCCTTCTGGATAGGATGGTTCATTTGTACTTTACACTCAAAACATACTACTTGAATTACATTTTAATAACATGTGTAGGGATGTATAAAATTACATATTCATGTATAACATGAATATTCATGTATATTTGGCCTAGTTTTGGGTTCAGCTGACCCCAACTCTGTTTCCAGGGGGGTATTTATATAGAAAATAAGTTTCACATAAGATTGGAGCGTTCTTGCATTCAAAAGCAGCTTTTCTGAAAGGGGGAAAAATCTAGTCAAACTCACCCTGATCCCCTAGTTTTAATAGGCAATTTTACTTTCTTTAAGTGCATATAGTAAAAACAGCTCAAAACCTCTTTTGGAATGTTCTGCTGTATATATATTAGGGCTAATATATATATTAGGCCCTAATATATATATTAGGGCTGTTGATTTAATGCGTTAATTCAGTGTGATTAATTTTACAAAAAATAACGCAATTAATCGCATGCCCACGGACCATAGTAAGGAAGATTCCTGAGAAATCTTGTAGTACCATCTGTTTACTCCAGAGGGCAGTAAGTGAAATTTCAGCAGTATGAGCAACGTGCAGTTTATACAGTGAAGAAAACACTTCGGTAGGCAGAACAACACAAACATGCGTTACGTTCTTGCATTCAAAACACTCGAAGGAGCGCAAATATGATCTTAGGGATTTCAAGATGTGTTTAAAGATAGACCAGACCCTGGTTTGGTTTCATCCAGACCGCGAGGCATCATGACAACGGTTGCCCCATCTTACCGTTTCAACAGTTTAAATGAGCAATGTGTCAAAACTACAGAGTTGTAGGCTACACACCACACTACTTAATATTTCTCTACCACCGAATGTGCTACATTTCTGCTCCCCACTCCGCACTCGTTGCCTCTCTATACCTGCTATAGATATTATGTTCCACATAAACCCTTATAAGTAGAGTTGCAGGCACAGTTATTTTAACAACAGTAGTGGAGAAGCAGTGAGCAGTAATATAATGGATACTAGGATCTTTCGCCTAAACACATTGCAGAAAACATGAATGAAGCAAAGTGAAACTATATTCATCTGTCTGATATATGACTCCGATGGTTCAGCTAAGGCAGGTTTGTGACAGGACAAGTTAACATGGTGCCTATAACATTTTTTCACCCTCTCTAAATTTAGCTTCATTAATAAGCATGTTACAAGCCTTTCATAATAAACAAACTGATGTTTGTTCTAATGTTGGGACAATTCATCAAAGATGTCATCATCTCTGGCATAGATGGCAAATAAAGACTACCAAAACTTTGATATTACTAGTTATCCTAGTAGAGTTCTCTGCTATTGTGAATGTTTTCATTATTTCATAGTGAGCCTATCTAAACCAGAGCCTATATATCTATATATAGCCAACAGTATTTTTATGCTGCACTATGTAAAATGTTTGTTTGTTTTAGTAGATTGTCACTTTATGGAATATATAAAAATGTTCCATGCAGACTTAAATGTATTCATTTTCTTTCAGGGGACACCCCTGAACCCCTATACAGTATTTTTGATCTATCAAAAGGCCTTTTATGTCCCATACATGTATTCTGAATGTGTCCAAAAACTGGACTTCTGTCATTCAGCTTAAAAACAAACTGTTGATATTATATTTTAATATTCATATCCAATTGCTCTCGACTGATGAACTCCCTCAAACCCCAACACTTTTAAAGAGACTATTGTGAATGTTTAGAATAGGTTTTTTTTTTTTTTTTTTATAAAGTATTATTGCTACCAACGTGAAGTTATAATAACTATATATATATATATATATATATATATATATATATATATATATTTATATATATATATTTTTTTTTTTTTTTTTTTCAGAAATACGGTATATTTATACAATTATTCTGATGTGATTAACTTCCACTGTACCTCGCCAGATAGAGTGTTGGACTTTAGTTCTGTAGTTCAAGCACACAAGATAAAAAGTGAGACAAGAGTGTGATAGAAGCAACACAAGAAAACCTGGTTGCTCCAGAATATGTGCTTTCCATTTCTCATTTTGTTTTTGGACCCTATCGGTTAGGTTTGGGATGTATGTTTTGTTCACCTCTCAGATCATTTTAGAACACTATAGGTTTAGATTCAAGTTTGAGGTTAGGGAGGTACGTTTTACTAATTAAACCCTTTATCTAATATTAAACTTATGAACCTCATCTGATTACGATACCATTTCACATGCTTTTGGCACTCTCCACTGGACATTTCACCTGGAAACTGCAGCCAAACGTGTTATAAAGAATGTATTTTCATTTTGAAAAAGTGTTGCCACGAAAACATAATGTTTGTGATGAGACCAGGCTG
Source organism: Moxostoma hubbsi (assembly GCA_032164185.1). Taxonomy (NCBI): domain Eukaryota; kingdom Metazoa; phylum Chordata; class Actinopteri; order Cypriniformes; family Catostomidae; genus Moxostoma; species Moxostoma hubbsi. The sequence continues at coordinate 10,697,155 of JAVLUX010000039.1, read as the reverse complement.
AGGACCAGATGGATATCGCTGGATTGTTTGCCATGTTGTGAAGGTGTGGAGGCATGAGATATACCAGCGGTCATAGAGATGTACTGCAGTCTTGGGATAAAACAAGCTATGTGAGCTGCAAAAATGTCCCTTTGTTGTTGTAAATTTTGGTTGACATAACATACATATTACCTTGGGTTGCATAAGTACATAAACCAGGATTTGGAACATGTTCAAGACTTTATTTGATGGACAAGATCTTCTTTCTTTATCGGATTCATTATCTTTCTGATTGAAAGATGAAATCATGTTTCCAAAATGTTAGACGTTCTAACTAACCTCTCATATTGAGTACTACAGAGTTCCGTCACTCTTTCAAATATCATCACCGCTGCCCTGTTGCCCATCCACACACTCACAAGTCCACCAGCTTTTGCCATTCAGCCTCCATTTCAGATGGACCGTCTTGCTCAAGTCAGACTCAGAAAGAAAGTGTGGTTTGCCTGCCAAGTCTACCAGCATGATATAATTTGTGTGTGGGTCTGTGTTTCTGTATCACTACTATTTTTTGTAAGTTTGCTTGTTTGTGTGTGTGTGTGTGTGTGTGTGTGTGTGTGTGTGTGAGAGAGAGAGAGAGAGAGAGAGAGAGAGAGAGAGCTCTGTTGAATGCCCTCCATTACTGAAGATTTCTTTTTCTTAAATTTAAATGGATAATTCACTCAGAAATGATAAATGAAAATCATGAATCACTAATTACTAATGTTGTTCCAAATCCAAATGAATGTGTTTCTTTCTGTGTAACACAAAATGAGATGTTAGGCAGAGTAAATGGTGACAGAATTTTCATTTTTTTTGGGTGAACTATCCCTTAAATACTTGATTTTACCATAACTCCTTAAAGTCTCACATTTCCTCTTGTTTCTGTTTTTCTATATTGTGCCAGTGTTGAGGCATTTAGGCTGTCATTTCTTGTTGGTTTAACTCAGTGTGTGCTGGCGTATTGTGGAAAAAAAAGAAAGTAAAATTGTAGTATTGCTGACAACCTAATTCTTACATTGTGGAGTATCAGTAACTATATGTCCAGCAGACATTGATTGTTATGTTATGGAGCAAGTCATTGACCATGCACTTCACAGGTGTGAAACCAGCCTCTGATAAAACAAATTTTGTCTTAAAGCAAAAGAAAATGCAACTGATTTCCTTCTCTTTCAGTAAAGGCTGTTTTTATCACCTCAGTTTTTTCCTTGTTCTATTTTTGTCTGACATTTTACCATCCATGCTTTAGAATTTTTCTCAGGCTCTTCCTTAAATAACAGTCTAGTCCTCCCACTGCTCACAATTTCCCAGTGCTTATGACTTTCCGTCCATATGACTTTTGAGAATGCATTTAATGGACAGAGCATTGTCAAACACATTTCACAGTACTCTAGTTTGATGTAAGTACAGCTCTAGAGTGCCATGCCAAGCTGACCTCAAATAACCAACACTTGAATATCAATAATTTCTACCCTTAGACCCTAACTCATGACTTGAGTCCTCAAAATCATCAACCATCAGTAATAATCCCTCCTCTATGTAGGACAAGCTTAAAACCAATAACTAAACATTGTACAATCTGAAAATGACAATTTTTATCTGCAATAATCTGTGGTGTTTTTAGTGCAAATAATTTTAGATTATGAACCAGAGTTTGTCTGTATTTCCCAACTGACTTATTTAACTTCTGAGGTTCTACCTACAGTATAAGTGCTATGTGCTTCATCTCTTGGATGGAACTCTTCTGTCTTCCACATCACCTCTCTTCTCTATGGAGAATTTTCTCCAAGTACTTTGGACCTCCGTGTGTAGATTATTCATTCACAAAATAGAAACCACAGAAACAGGTATTATTGAAATATGAGCTCACTTCCCAAACCTAGTGAGCTGCCTAGTGCCTACCTACATAGGCAACACGTCCTAAGGCATCCTAACTCTTATGGAACCTCATAAGTGACTAATAGAGATGCAATGCTCTCACAATGCGATACACTATTATGTATAAAAATCCATAGCACAAACATATATTTGGTTAAATAATATATTTATTATTATAATTTTCTTTTTTATTACACTGAACTATTTTCATTCATACTTTTCGGTATTGAATGAAAAAAAAATTGTTTATTTGAAATCAATATTTCTCTAGACTTGTGCGACATCTTGGATGGTCATTTCATCGCCATTAATCCATGCACCTTATTGACGCTCGATAGATTTTAAACCCTCGTGCGCATTATTGACACTTGCGCACTGTAGTTCATTGCAGCAGGAGGAAACGGGAAGATCCCGCAATACAAAATCTTGCACGCGAGGACAGCAGGCGCAAGACAATTGTGTGTGTGTGTGTTTTTTTTATTTGTATGAAGATCAACAGAAAGGCAGTTTAATACCAAACAATAAAATACAAAAAAATAAGTAAATAAGTAAAATAATCAAAAATAAAAATAAAGTAGGGGAGTAGGAGGTTTTTAAATTACAATTACAATCCTTCAATTGCTTTGGGACTTTTCATCCCACTCTGTCTCTAAATACATTGAAAATTGCTCTTTAAAAGCAAGTAATCAGGGAGGAATTTTGAAAAATGTACATTTGTGTATGTAAAATTTAAATAAAAGCAATAAATTATTAATAATATAAGATACAATTTTATCCTTATTTAATAAATCAAATTTAAGTCTTGAAGGCATTTTTTGTTGCATCCAGCTAAATGCATCCTTCCAGAATGAATACACCAAATTACATTGAAAAAACAAGTGTTCAGTTGTTTCTATCTCTTAACATGTATATTTGACACAGATTTGGATCCCCAACATTAAATCTTATTCTTAAAAATTGTTTAGTTGCATAAATATGGAGCCAGAAATATGACAAAACAATTATAATTGTGTAAATTTGAATTATAGACTTTTGAATTTGAATTATAAGTGTGATTTTGCCAAATTTAATATTACGTTGTATTTTAAATAGATTTGAATTAGAATTTTTTAAACTCCAATCCTGGACATTTCATATGAAAAAACCCAGTTTTTTTTCACATCCCTATTGATGTTTAATCATTATGCCATTTATTTTTAGTTTGACTGTCATAATCATTTTAAACAGATATATTTCACGTGTTCTTGTCATAAATCTTCAAAGCTGCAAAATAAGTTTAAACAAGCAGCATAAAAAGGTTCGGTTTTGGGTAATGTTGATTATTGTTAATAATAACAATGTAAAAATATATAAGCCTTTTTACTGTTTCATAATTTTATTCATCATTATGGTCATAATTATGAAGGCATTTCAACGCCATTAATCCGCACGCGTTATTGATGCTCACACGCGCGATAGAGTAAAGCCGCGCGAGGAAAAAGGAAGAACTCGCACGTCCATTTTAAACCCTCACGGGAAACGAGGAAACGGGAAGATTCCGCGCGCCTAACATCTTCTGCACGTGCAATACAAGATATCGCACACGAGGATATGCCTGACAGCACGACAAGACAATTCCCCAAAGTCTCCTGCTCTATTTAATCTCATCTGCTGCTTTTGCTCGCTCAAACACTTTTATTTTTTGCAGTCGTGGTAAATTTTTCATTTATTTAGGCATAATGACTAGGGTTGTGCACTCTCCGAGTGAGAATGACAGTCATACTGTGTTTGTAACGTTTGTTGGAGTTCGGTGTGTAAATGCACCATTAAATGCCTTACAATAAGCCTACAATTTGCATGAAATTAATCCGTATAATTTAATCACGCCTGCTAAATCACACATCTGAATGATCATTTGTGATGTTCATGTCTTGAGCTCAAAACGCACTTACAAACACCAAAAAGTGTTTGAAATAACAACCAACTTGGATCTGATGTGGATGCACAGAATGAAGTAGAATTCATTCATTATTGAGTTATATGTTGAGTTATATGTGATGCTTTCTCTTACGCATATTAATCACTTTCATACTAAATATACTTTATACTGAAACAAATACCAGAGACCGCTTAGACAAGTGTCTCATGTGCTGAGAATGTGCTAAGATGCTAACCATATAAATATAAATCATAAAAGTTTAAGAACCACTTCATAGTCAGAATGGCGACATTTTGAATCACCCTCGCGGCAGAGAATTATTGCACTTCGACCTGTAATTGGCCAAAATGCTCCGTTCGACTTTTCCGAAACCCTCTACTCTTCCCTGTGGAACATGGAAGCTTGACCTCTGACCCACTTTCTGTAGTTCTGAAAACCTGAAGCTGTATTTTTTTACACGGGATATTTACAGTGTAAGAATTCAGAACCAAAAATTTGCTGTTTGAAAATACATATTTATAACATTGTGCCATAAAAAAAAACTATTCAGTTTAGTTAAATATGAAATGTCCAGGATTGGAGTTTAAAAAATTCAAATTCAAACCTATTTAAAATACAACGTAATATTTCATTTGGCAAAAATCACACTTATAATTCAAATTCAAAAGTCTATAATTCAAATTTACACAATTTAAATTCAGATAGTTTTGTCATATTTCTGGCTCAATAGATAAATATGATTCATAATTTTAAAGTGCACCTCTTTACAATAAGGGGCAATGGGAAATGAAAAGAAATTGGTTCTAATTTCACTCACTTCTTTCTTCTCCAAATGATGAAAAATGTAAGATCTCTTTACAGGACCTGAAAAACATTGTTGTAGTAAACCATCTCTCAAAAATCTGTTAGAGCGTTTTAATTGTTCCTTAACTAATTTAATCATTGACAATGGGATACTTTAATAATTTTATCATACACTTTATGTGAGCAACTTTTTTTTTTTTTTTTTTTTTTTTTTGTATTTAACACAAAAATGATTGAGACTCATTATATTCCCATGTGTCACTGACCATATGCCTTTTTGCCACCACTCATCAATAAACAAAGATTTTCTGCTCACTGTTATTCATCTTTTATTCCAGATTGACATGTTATGTTGGCTAAAACTATGTTTGAAAATCAATTTCCAAAATAATAGAACTTGTTGGTGAAAATCAGAAAGTTTTACAGGGATTTTAGACATTTCAAAGTCACAACTGTAACAGAAAACTTAAGTCACCACATTTATTAAATAGAGCTGAAGGAATCTCAAACCAGAATGAGGACTCATTATAAAAAAAAACTTTTGTAACCATTTAAGCTTGATAGCCCCATTCATAATCCTCCGTCTTCATAATCTTTAATCATATCACTTTTACGTATATAACGACTTTTCCTTTTCCATACTATCAAAATTTTATTTATTTAATTATTTTATCTTTTTAGCAGAAGCTGATAGTGAGAAACACAGATAAATGGACCTAGAAAGACTATACTTTCGTCAATAGAATTCTTCCGAATATCGATATGTCTCTCTGCAGCATAATATCGATTTCATAATGAATTTACATTTATCAAAAGTTTTATCAAAATACATTTTTTTTCTAAATTATCCACCGACTTAGATATCCAGATACCTAAATATTTAACGTCATTTTTAACTGGGATATTATACAATGTTCTATTAGGATGATCATGGATGGCCACTAACTCACATTTTGAAAAATTAAGCTTTTGAGAAAATCGTCCTTTTTCCACACGTGGCTTTAATCTATCACGCGTGTGAGCATCAACAACACATGCAGATTAATGGCTTTGAAATGCCTTCATAGTTGTCATACATTCTGTAATTGTCTCATCAATAAATAAATAAATATATATATATATATATATACGTGTGTGTGTGTGTGTGCGTGTGTGTGTGTGTGTGTGTGTGTGTGTGTGTGTGTGAAGCTGCCTTACAATCTTACAATTACAATCTTAGGTGGCAGCATAGTAAAGTTGACTATTTTGATCTTGAAATGCTGCCTCCATACGCAGCTCACTAGATTTTGAAACTGAGAAATCAAGACCATGTGTTTATTTATTGCTAGTTTTTTGTAATTAATAATTACTATACTTTTTACAGATAAGGGAAAAGGGGGTTTTCACACACTTATGATTCCGTAAATCATTTTATGAGGTCCAGAGTTCCTGGCTTTAGAAGTTTAGAGCCTTTTCCTCCAAGTGCACGTTAACTGCAGCAAAGTCAGAATTAAATCCTATGCATCAATACCAGCATGAGTTCAAGCCTCAGTGACCCAAAAAGCCAAGAGATTTGTTGTTGTAACCTCTTTTGGGGGCTGATGGGTATTGCACTGTTGTAACAGTTACATAGCATGTCCAACCTTTAATTGCCTCACCCAAATGTCTTGCCATCATTCTCAAATGTATTCATAGATGGAATTGGAGTGGGCTAAATTTGCCATCTAAGCAAAGAATGTCTCATTAAATCATAGTCATGGTATCATTAGCTTGTGCCACAAAAATAAGCAGAGATGGAGAGGTCCAAGAGCCACATTCTCCACAACTATTTCATCTTTCTTGTGTTGGTTAAAAATAGTTTTGATCCATATTCTCTCACTTTAAATCATGTTAAAGCTGATTTGGCTGATGTTGATGTGAACGTTATCTGGACCCATTGCTATATCATGAAATCAGAGTGGCACTGATGCCAATAGGAAACGTTTTCTATAAATGGGATGCCAAGTCATTCACTGTCCCCCAACGTCTTTTTAGCTGGGGTAAAAAAGTCCATCTGATATGCAAGTCAGAGAGGAACTATCTTTTTTTATTTAACTTTGTGCAATACTCATTAATCCTCAGGTTATTCAGAGAGCTTTCCCTCTGTCATTGATGAGGATTATTCAAACAGCAAACAATTTACCATTATTGCATTAAAGACCCCATGAAATATTTTGATGAGTGCAGTTTTCTGTCCTTTGTGGTCATATTTCCTAAAGGTTGATCAGGACATATCCAGCTGAAAACAGTCTGTACTGAAATTTAAATCACTGATCACTTGCTTGCCAGTTGGTTGCAGGTGGACTTGCTAGTTGATTGAAGGACCTTCTCATTCTAGAGTGCTTTTGATTGGACACAATTCCTTGAAGTGTAAAAAGTCATCATTATTCTGGTCTTAATCCCAGAAAAGAAAAATTGTAAATTTTAAATGTGTATATCTGCTAAAATATGATTTTGCTTTAAAGGCAATAGACTTGGACTAAAAGGCTGCAAACCACTTTTAAAGCCTCAAATTTAAAAACCTTAAACCTCTTATTTCGATTTCATGGAGTCTTTATATGAGATTCCTGTTAATGCAGGATTTCTGTTGGTGAAGTGAGCCAATCAAAATTGAGTTCATTCATCTTTTACAAAAGCCTAAGACCTTAAAATACATGTTTTTTGAATGAAAGTTCACAAAGGGAGAGCATCTCACTTAAGAGGGTAGGAGGGAAGTAGATGAGCAGTGTTGTCTTGTGGGAGCTGACCTGTCTGCTGTAAAACCAGGCTGCTACATCTGTGAGCAGCAAAAAGTTCCCAGCCCACCGCCTCCCTGACTTATATTGCAACTGTTCCTTTAATTGAGCACCTGTGAAACTGGTGTAGTCTTCACAGCCACTGTCTTTGGTCCCAAAGAATGGTCTTGAGCATGGTTTATGCCCCCCCTGGATACTGTTGTCGACAAACCAAATCAATTAATCTAAAACACATATTGTAAGTTCAAGAGGATACGATTTACCTCATTACAGATTTTTATAGATCCTAGTATTCATTCAAAATAAATAAATAAATAACAGAAGTGGCAATATGTAGCCAAGTCAATCAGAAACCAACATCTATTAAAAATATTTTTGCCACAAATTTTTATCATTACAGAGATGTAGCCCTTGTGACAACTTCCATGTGTGACATCTAACATCAGTCTCCCTTATATATACAACTGGAAACCATTTTGTTACCACTCATATTAGATGCTAAACACTAACTTTTATATTGAAAATGAAATGTGAAATTTCTGCACGCCCATTGGTGGAAGGGAATCCCAGGGGACCCCAAGGGAGTGCTAGAGGGTCCATGAAAAAATACAGTGAAAAAAGTTTAAAATATAATACAAAAATATACAATAAAATAAAGAATTAAAAAGTAGATAACATTTACCAAATATTTACCAAATTTTACATGATAGTGGTTTAATTCTGATTTCTGAAGACTGAAGTTTAATTTAATGACATACTGTCTTCTTTAAACATGTAACGGGATTACATATTTAAAATACAAAATATAAGTAACTGTATTCCACTACAGTTACAGTTGAAATCACTGGTAATTAGAGTAAGGTTACATTCCATAAAATATTTTGATTACTGAAGAGATTTCTTTGCATTTTATTGATTTTTGTTTTATTTAATATTTAGGCCTTTCAGATGGAAAACATTTATACAAATAAATGATGCAATGCAAAGTGCATTTGAACAGCGGTGAAACACTTTCTTATATTGCGTTACATTCACACAAGCAGACAGAGAAGTAAGTTTGAAGTACGTTTGGAGCAGAAGAAATAAAAAATAAACCTTGTGTAAATTGTCAGCTTTATGCTAAGCTAAAATGCTATTTCAAGCCATTTTATATGCTCATGTTACCAGGTTCGCTAATATTTTATCATGAAAATTCATGTTAGATCATAATTTTTTTTTTCTTCTAGTAAGACCTTTGATATTAGTGCAAATATTTTATTCTTGATGATAATTTTTGTATTGTTTTCCTGTAAAAATATAAAACAAATAATAATAAAACGATCAATTTGATTGATCTTGTTTTAAAAACAACACTGCATAAGATATTTAGGCTTTTCAGAGAATATATTTTCAACATGTGTATTTTGTCTTACTGTACTGGCATTTTTTATAGTCAAAACAAGTGAAAGAAATCTTGAAAAATTTAGCCTTAGAGCCTGACAAGGCTTTAACCCAAATATTAAACCTACCCCTGGTATAGATTTTCTGCGTTAGCATCACCATACGGAAATGCTAAAATAATCACTGTTTTTAAAGAGGTTTCTCAAAACTCCCTCCAACTGACATTGGTCGGTGAAAACAAAATGTCCCATCTGAAACTCATGCCATAGGTTGAGACATGTTGCTAAATCAGTGATGCTTTGATAGTGCCAAAGAACCACAGCTTACTTATAGTTGTCTCTGCAAATTTAGCTGTGGTATCAGAAATTATTTTAACATCCAAAAAATTACTCACACAACCTTTAATGAGGAAATCATTTGGGCATGTTCCTGATAAGTCATACTCAAACTCACTATCCAGTGGGGAGCAGCCATGTGATTAAGCAAATTCTGCTGATGTGGCACCATTATATATAAAAATGAAAAGGTTGAATGCAGCACCTGTTCCTATGGTCTAGTGGCTGGTGCCAGGAACAGCCCACCTAATGGGCTGACAGGACCACAGGGAATGCAGCTGCCGCTCGTAGCCCTGCTTGTGTGTCAGGATGATAAACCGACCCCCGCCCCTTGCTGTTCTGCCATCCCTCCAGCCCTCTCTGTCTGCAGTGTGAGGGACAAACTAAACAATAGTGGGGACTTAAAGAATAGAAGTGGATCAGACAGCAAAACTAACATTTTATACAATATGCACATGTTATATTTAGAATTGCTTGAGGAATGAAGTTTCTTTCATTGTCTCTGGGGATCCCACAAGAATACTGATGATGGAATAAGATAATTTGTTGTGTCAAGTCCTTCAATCTGGGCTTCTGCCTCTTTGACAGGCCACGGGAACATAGCCACAATTAAAGGAATATTTCACCCTCAATTAAATATTTGGTTATTATTTATACACCTTCATGTCATTTCAAACCCTTATGACTTTATTTTTTTCAATGGAGCACAAATCGAGAAATTGAAGAATGCGCTATCCCTCTTGTAATATCGGATATAAAATCTTATAATAAGATAGTGTAATATCCTATAATATACTCTCACCCTTATAATATATTTTTTTCTGCAGTTAAGAAACAAAACAAAACAATATACAAAAACACCATGAAAGTCTCATAAAAGTAGTCAATATGACAAGTGCACTAAATTCACTTGGTGTAAGAAACAGACCGAAATTTAAGTAGACATTCACGCTCTATTTCTCCTCAAAAGGTATTGTATAATTTGAGATAGAGATGACTTGGAATATAGCGACAAGTTCTATGGACAACTTTTATGATAATTTTATGGTGCTTTTACATATTTTTTTAAGTTTGAAAGCTTTGGTCCCAATTCATTATAATTGCATGTATAGAGCAACCAGTTCATTATTCACAATTAACACATTTTTTCATCCATTGAAGAAAGTAAGTCATATCGGTTTGGAACAAAGTGAGGATGAGTAAATAATAACAGATTTTATTTTTATTTTTAGGCAAACTATTCATTTTCTCCTTCCTTGTGAAATTATATTTTTCTTGTCACTGACGGTAATACATATTTGATCGAACTCTTAGCTTGTTTTCTTTTCCCCTATTTCTTTTTCTCTTTCCTTCCTTTTTGGTGTGAACATGAGTGTTTACAATAAGTTTCAAAATGATTATTTTATGCTTCCTCCCTGTATCCATGGTTCTTCAGAAGCCCAGAGTAAACCCTATTACTCTGATTACTCACCCACACGGCTTATCATCCACAAGATGTGCACCAGCCACTATCTAGACCTCTTCATCACAATTGTCATCGGGCTCAATGTCATCACCATGTCCATGGAGCACTACCAACAACCCAAGGTAGTACCTCTTGGAGTGCCAGCTCTGAAAGTGCATGTGCTTTTTGGTATTCCATTAAGAAAATTCAGTGGTTATGTAACTGCAAATGATGTTACTGTAATTTAAGATCATGACTGTCTCACTTTTATTGCTCTGAATATTTGCTGATTAAGCAGCTAATTTTAATGTTCTGTTTTTGCTGTGTTGCATTTCAATTATTGCATAGCAGTGAGTTCATAATGTGCTTCATTTTATTATACTTATTTGAATTTTGCACTTATGTTGTGCTGCTCCATGACATTTCATATTTCTAATTATGAATGAAGAAGCTTTACGAGGCAATGCCTCACTGAAACAAACCGCACTGAAATGCATGCATATTCCCTAATTTGTCTTTTCCACCTGCATAATAGCACTAGAGTCACTTTTGATGAGGAAAAGACTGCTGTAATTTACTAGTGACAGTTTTGTGGTGCTACAGGCATGGAGCAGAGTTAAAGGGGAGAAAAACAGACAGACAAAAAGATAAAGGAGGGAGATATTTAAATGAATGTTTAAGGTTCAAAACAAGTTTAAGATCAAATAACATTAGTGGCGTATTTCTAATTTCCTCCTTAAAAAAAAAAAAAAAAAAAATGGGAAGAAAAAAAAAATCACAGCTACAGTGAAAGAGGCCAGTCCTTACATTAAAATACACGTAGTTTCAAAAGTAAAGCCTCAAGACATATCCATTATAAATGTTTAAATGTTTGTAGCATGATAAAATCGGTACTATCCTTATTTGTGTGAAGTTGTATCCATTACGGCAACTTCGTTATCATGCCAATCAAACCTTGTATTCCTGATATTGGATTTACATATCGGTAAATAAGTAATTTTATCACTTTTAAAACATTTTAACATATATTTTTTGTTTTTTATGACTATACTTTTGAAACAATGTGTATTGTAGTATTCATAAACTTCTGTTCAAGCATGATGATGCTTCTGCACAAAGTGAGGTCTCTAAATAATTTGTTTACTGATTTTGTTGTGTAAGAAATTGAGTAGCCTGCACAAATGTACATTTTGAAGCCTTGACTTGAACCCCAGTGAACACCTTTGGGATAAATTTAAATGTCAAATGTGAGCCAAGCCCCGAGACTCAACATCAAAGCCTGACCTCACTGCTGCTCTTTTGTCTGAACTGGATCTATTGGAAAGACTTCCTAGAAGAGTGAAAGCTGTTAGAGAGGACCAGCTCCCTATTAATGCCAATTATTTTGAAATTAAATGCTTATCAAGCACATGTGTGGTGTGTTCAGTTTCCACATACTTTTTGCCATATAGTGTGCAGAGACAGAGTAGTGTCAAATTATAGATATAAATAGATAGAGTGAATTTCTCCTGAGTCATATTTCCTCAAATCAGCTTGTGTTTACTATTCCCTTTAGACATCCCTGTTGGGATGCTTTCCAGGGCTTGCACCTATCACTAATGGAGGTCTGTGACCTCACCTGTAGATATAAATAGCAGTCTGTTTTAATTAGAGCCCCGATGGCACTCTGAATCTTGGAGGAAGTAGAGCGGAAGGGATTGTTAGGCTTTGAAGGCTTACACACCCATTCAGCGAACACAATTAATTGATTTTCTGGTGCTTTGTCAGGCTTGGCCTGGCCTTAATTAATGAGTGGTGGACGGGGAAGGGTGGACTTTTCGGGAAATGTCCGCTAACTCTGTAAGACCCTGAAAATGTCATCTAATGACTGCTGTGTCCCCTGAGCTAATCTAACCACTTATGATAGCTCATCAACTTTTCCACTGATTATTACGGAATTACCTATTCCATTCATTATAGACCACAGATTGCATATTCACTCACTTTTCTGTGGTATATGTGCCAATGTTGAAAATTTACTTTTAACATTCAAAATATTCTCCCTGAAATGTACTTCCAGGGGCATTTTTTTTATAAACATAAAACATTATCTTATATATTGAATTGAATCAGATTGTTGAAAAAAGTTGCTAATATGAACAATTCTGACTGTTAACTGTGAAATCAAATGAAATAAAATCAGCATCATCAAGCTGTAAATAATGCACCAGACAAATAAACTAAATATAACCCACACTTTAAATACCTGTGCAGTCCAGATGTTAGATTACACAGCTCTCTTCTGTCTACTGAGTTTGATATTTCAATATTGCAATTCCAATTTAATAGTTGGTGTGTTTTCTTCACATTCATTGTTTCTAGAGATGGCAAAATGTTTTTGTTTTTTGTTTTTTTAATGTCCATACAAATAACTGGGCAACAGTTTGAGTTCTGTATTCCTACAAAGTCATATCACTTCTACCTTTTCACTGTTCCATTCTCTTTGAAATCTCTCCACTTTAACAGGTGCTGGATGAAGCTCTGAAGATCTGTAACTACATTTTCACCATAATATTTGTGCTGGAGTCCGTCTTCAAGCTTGTCGCCTTTGGATTTCGTCGGTTCTTCAAGGACAGGTAGGAGACGTGGCTCTCTCAAAGTTACTGCTCATATCTAAGATGCACTCACATCAGAAAACTGCAGAGAATTCATGGTGCCCCTATGGATGATTCTTTGTAAATGAAATAGAGTTTGTTCCCTTGAACAAAGCCATATCCCTTGAAATGATATCACGACTTTACAATTCCTTGGTTTTTCTTAGTCTGTGGGAAGATTAAGAGAGCTGAATAAGTTGTCGTCTGTGGTGGAAAACGAAAACCCAATTTAAATAATTTGTGGTTGTTAAAAGAAACCCCTCTTGAGGTATCCAAAAACAGATTACTGTTCAGATCACAGCCTGGGGCTTTGACTATGGTTGGAATTTGTTCCTCCTTAATTAGTGTCAAAGTAGTGCTAAACACCTGATGTTACAGTTTTATTATGCATAGCATGTATAGGTAATATTTAACATATTTCTTATTTTTTTATTGGGTTTGAATGGTCCATTAGTCTTTTAATTACTAATGAAAAATCAGTCATTATGAGGATTAGGTTTAGTGCAGGCTTTCATTATTGAAGTTGATAGGCCATTAGAAGTTCTCAGCCTTTTCTTTCAATAACATAATGAAGAGCACACCATGTCAATGTATTCCCAGATCTCTAATCCATGTAGAAGAAAATGTAAACCAGCTATTTGCATATTAATGAGAATTTTGATTCAAAAAATAATTGGTGTGATTTAAAAAAAGGAAATACCACTCTCTGCATTGACAATTGTTTTAGGCGTTTCACAACATGCTGTTCAAGAGGTGAAGTCGCAAATGTTTGAAGTTTAAGAGCTTATTGATTTACATAATTGGAAATGACTGTTACTCTGAACAGTTTTTGTACGCAACCTGTTACAAATCCACTGGGATGGAAGATGGAAGTACACTTTGATCACTGATGATTCACTTGATTCACTAGTGAATGAAACCAGTAGAAAAGTGTAGAAAGGCTTTGTGTAATCATTTGAATTCAATTTCTCAGCATATCTAATGAAACACCTCTTATGGCTTCAGTCCCTAGAAAATTGTGTGCCTAAAACAAAGCATGCTCTAGACTGTAGCTCACCCACCATGACAGTGTAATATTTGACCCTCAGAGGTAGTTATTTAAAGTTAGCCACACATTTTTAAGCCATATTTAGACAATGATTATGCTGAGAAACGTGGTGTAAAGGAGAAGTAAAATCCAGGATCAAACTTCTTTGATCCTGGATTTTACTTCTCCTTTACATCACGTTACTTCAAGTTTGAATTATATATGGTATATTTATGAACAAAATGCTGCCTTCCAAAGTCCTCTGAAGTTTCTACTTATAGGTTCAGAATTCTCAATTACAATGTGATTGCATTTGAGTGATTTTGGTCAGGGAAACAATGGACACATTGTGCAATTTCATATTTCTTTATCTCTTATTCCATAATTAGCAAAGGAAAGAGCTTTTTTCTTGTGCTGCCACAGAGAATAATGGGAAATGTTGTTTTGTCACACAAGCATGTCGCGTCATGAACTGTCTAAATGAGTAGTACTTTCTGGCAAGCTTTTTGGCTATTCTTCATCACAGTACACAAAATTGTACATTCAAAATTAACAATTAAAACTTAAAGACTCAGTGATTTGCTTGATGTTCACAGTTTTCTTTCCTGTGTCGATATGTTCCATTGAAACATATGCTAAACGTGAATTTTGTCAACTTTTAGGTCTACAGTAGCATAACGATAGCATCAATGATTACACACATGGTCTAAAATCTACAAATCTCTAATTTGGATTTCATGAGATCTTTATGACCAGTACCATTATGCTTACACCAATATTCTTTAATTAGCTGGCTTTACATTTATATATTTTTATGCAAATTTTGCAGAAATAAATGTTGGATGGTTACACTAAGATGCAAATAAAATCTCCAAAATGTGCATGAAAACGTAATGCTGGCTTGTGGTGGATATATTTTTTTTATTTGATAAGAAGACACATTTACTGAATATATATTCCTATTGAAGTTATATAGGAATAGATGTGCATTAAAAATGTACTTTTCCCCAACAAGCAATGTGAACACATAATAGCACCTGAAATATTGGTTTGGTTATTCTGAAATGCCAAAGCCTGTCATCAAACAATTGGCTGCTATTACCTCTAATAATTGGTGTGATTTAAAAAAAGGAAATCCCACCCTCTGCGTTGACAATTGTTTTAGGTGTTTCACAACATGCTGTTCAAAAGGTGAACATTATGTGCTATTATATGTTCACATTGCTTGTTGAGGAAAAGTACAGAACTGGGAGGCACGCTTTCACTCCCAGACATAAGGCACCTGACACTGAACACTAGCAAAAGTTCTTCAGAGCATTATGTTTGCCTGTTTTAAACCACAAGTAATTCATAACATTTAATACAATATTTTCATTTTATTTTACTGCAGTTTCCCTCAAAGTGAATATTTTGTTGTCTTAAACACATGGGATGGAAACGCTGCTTTATTTGCCTATTGTTTTTTAGATATTTTGTTTGTTTGCATAATTAACATTTGTAATTTGGATGGACACATCCTATGTATCTTGTCTATCTATCTCTCTGTAACTTGGATAATTAGGGCTTTAGAAATTCTGTACTGAAAGTTTCCTCACTGGTTAATATGACATACTAAATGCAATCATTCCAATATGGGAGCTTTACTCGCTGTTATTTTTATTAACCAAACAATTTTCTTTATGCAGGTGGAACCAGTTGGATCTTGCCATTGTGCTATTGTCTATCATGGGCATAACTCTGGAGGAAATTGAGGTCAATGCTTCCCTTCCCATTAACCCCACTATAATTCGCATCATGAGAGTTCTACGGATCGCTCGTGGTTTGTATCCTCTCTTATCTTCTGTACCGTCAGGTTAGCCTCAGTTGATCAGGCTGGGTTGATTATATCACCCTTAGGATCTCTGTTGTTTCACAGACTGCTCAGAAGAAGCCGTAGTCTGTGTAGAAAGAGTTCATATTGCTGTAATGATAAATTCAGATCACACAAACACTACCACACACACACACACATACGCATGAGCTTACACACACAAAACACAGGGTGGGAAGCTGAAACGCTTGTCTGCTTGGAACAATTATTCTTCCTTTAATGAAAGAGATGCAGAAATGAGACCTTATTGATTATTCCCTCAACAGAGATGTTCAAGCAAACACACCTGCTCAAGTGTCTGTGTGCCAGCAGCGTGTGTGTGTCTGTGTGTGTGGGCAGGTTTAAGTGGTTTACGAGGACTTTTTTTAGGTTACAAACTGGTAATTACAAGAGTAGTATGCTATAAATGTGGTTTACGAGGACATTCATATTGTCCCCATAATTCAAATTGCTTAAAAAACATACTAAACAATGTTTTCATGAAAGTGTAATAATGCAGAACGTTTTTTGTGAGGGTTAGGTTTAGGGGTAGGGTTAGAGTTAGAATATATAATCTATAGTTCGTACAGTGTAAAAGCAATTATGTCTATGGAGAGTCCTCATAATGATAGCCACACCAACATGTGTGCGTGTGTGTGTGTATGTTCAATTTGTTCTATGTCACTATTTTCCATGCTACATTTAAAATGTCTTTATGTACATAATATATTGTTGTTTTTTTTTTTTTTGCCCTTGTGCCAGACCCAGAATTTTACAAACTATGAAATTCCTACTTAAGAATATAAATTATTACATGTTTACAAGGGGTATGCAGTGAAGCCATTATCAGTGTTTGTATCTGTATTTTTTCATATGACAAAATGATCTGTATCTCTGTCTGAACCGGGTGTGGGCAGGGCTTAAACCTGAAGTGAAAACATCCAAACTAAATGAAATGCCAATTTTTAAACTTTACTCTCACAAATATAGTTTCTGTTAATAAAATATGCCTTGTATATGTCTTTTCATAATAATAGCCTAATTATAATAATAATAATTATTATTATTATTGTTATTATTAGTACCATTACTATTATTGTCATTCTACAATTATTTAAAAAAATATTCTATTCTACTTTTTCTAGAATGAAGCTGAATTTGTAGGCTACATTAACTGTGGAATATGTTGTTAAAGGGATACTTCACCTCTGGGAAGATGAATGTGTATTTAAAATTGGTCATTTATATAGTATAAATGTGAAATTATTTTTGAATTTGAAGCATTCTAGACTGAGAAAAGGCAGAAAATGTATTTTTTACACATGTGGCTGAAAGACAACAACTCCCAGAATGCACTTCCTTTGCTGCCCTTAAGAGGCCACTCCCAAACCACGCCTACCGGTTACAGGCGGCAGTATCTGAAAATATGATACAACTAGGCTTGCTTTGATACATCGTGACTCTATAAATCGTGAGTTAGTTGATAAATAGACTGACTTCGCGGGAAGAACATTATAATTCCGGGTGTCCAAACTCTGTACATGACGTCTTAGTAACAAAAAGAAAAACAAACAAAATACTCACTTTACACTAAGCCGTCCGTTTGTCCCTGCGGGCTTTGGCTGGCGTTTCCAATTTATCTTCGGGATCCTAAAATAAGTTTCCAGGACTCCCCTGTCCATGTGTGGTACAAAACTTGGGTGCTCAGTTATACATGCTCAAGTTAGCGGTGCTGTTTCATTAGCGGATTCAGCGATCTCGTCCAGAAGAAAACGGCATCGCTGAAATTCGCGACAGCAATAGGACACTCTATCTGTTTCCATAGTCGCACAGCGAGAGCACTGACACCACCAGTCCGCCCCAACTCGAGTCTGGCCGGGCTCTTCCTCCTGCCTGCCAAGCAGGTCTTGCTCCCCTGCTACAGCAGCTGCTCCAGCCTCTGTTCATCGCTGTATTGCGGCACGTACAGGTAGCCGCGAGCATCAGATTCTCGCAACAGATCTTCGAAATCCCCTTCTGCCATTTCAACTTCAAAACTACATTCCGCCATCGTGATTAGCCTACTTGTATACAAACTTTCTACACAGAGCAAGAGCCTGTTTTCTTAGCTTCTACAGAAAGATGGCTGACACTATCTTCACATTCTGTGAGTGAGAGCCCGCCCCATATGGGCGTGGTGAAAACATGCGGAATACTGGCTGTAGTTTTAAGCCTCTGGCCCAAAAATCCTCCAATGACGCAAAATGACGATTTTTGCGTCATCTGAGGATTTTTTCCAGACTAAAAATAAATAAATCTCTCGTCTCAGGGGGATATGAGGGGGGGGGGGAGCTCAGTAATTCGAAAATACTACTGGTTTTCTACTGATACAAAGCTTAATGCTAAATCCTGAAGTAACCCTTTAACTTTGGTTTCTCCTGGTAAAACATAAAACAGAATTTTCATTTGTCTGTGCATGTATAACAGCATTATTCTGAAGGCAGGATGTGCCAAGCAAAATGTGACATGTCAAGCACACATTTTGCAGTAAATAATAAATACAAATTCAAACATTAAAATAACTGAAAATAAAATCAATATAGCCTACAGGTGAAAGTCCAATATGCCTATATATCTAATGTCGGACACATAAATTGCAAGCGATGGAATTAGTTTCAGCCAGACTAAAGTGACAGTCATTTTATTAAAAAAAATTGTTATATGTAATTTCACTACATATTGCTACACACACAATAATTTGAGATGTGGAGGAAATGACACTGTGGTGAAAATGCTCTTGAAAAATGACAAAAATCCTCTTTAATGAATGATGTCTACTGTTAGACATTGTTGGATTTCTTTAAATTAACTAGTGAGGGTGTGAATTTTTTTTAGAAGGTTTATTTATTTAAAAAGCCACAAGTTAAAGAAACACCTTTACTTAACCTATTTCCTCCTGGATTCATTCAGACATTCCTTTGATGAAAGTCACAGGCATCATCCACTTACTGCACAGATAGCAATTAACGAAGCCTCCACAGCGCTCTCTGTTCCATGGCTGAATGGCCATGTCATCAACATCATTAAAGCTCTATGTGTGTAGTGCATGACCCCAATAATAACATGCTCTGTGATCTGACCACTTTGAAAATTAGAGGAGAATTACATCCCATTGGCAAATTCAAAAGAAACAGTGCATCCACTGTGTGTACATTTACTGCTGTCTAATCAGGGTAATAGGATGAGTCACAGATGTTTCTAGATCGCTATATAAGGGAGTCGCTATAAAACCCACTAGAACAAGGGGATATGTTCTACACTTTTTCAGTATTATTACCCCCCTGTACAAATACTGTATAATTTATGTATAAACAGTATGATGAAAAACAGTGGACTATCCTCTCCTTTCAGTGCTAAAGTTACTAAAGATGGCCGTGGGAATGCGAGCTCTGCTTGACACCGTGATCCAAGCCCTGCCTCAGGTACTGCTAAATCTTTTTTTAAAATTTTAAGAGCTCCAGGTCCCCATGTCCTATCCACCTGGGGGCACTCTGCTCCCCACAGGTCTCATTTACATGCCATTAAGATTAAGATGCCTCAATGGAGCAGATTGGCTCTGATGGGCTGCTTGGAGAATATCATAAAATGTCAAAGACAAAAATCACTAACACACACATGCATTGATTGCACTTGTCTCCACCTTCACCTGCAGTGTTTTTTGATATGGTAACGCAGAACTGCAGGACACTTTTGATTCCTTATTTCTCCTCAGAAATGCACATAGATAATTAGACATGTAATTTTAGTTTTGACTGATTGTCACTAATTGGATTACATCATGTTTAGCTGTTTCCTGGTTATATGCTTCCTAATACCCTTTCTGTAACTTTTGCTGTTCCATTAAAGTTGCCCTTTGTGATTCCTGACCATTGTTCCACCTATATGCATTTTGGTAGAGGTGTTCCGGAACGATGTTCTGAAGTATCCTGCCAGATTGTGTGAGCTTGATCCTAAATCAGTGTGAATCCTGCCAGTGTGCGGTGCACTTAGGAGAGATTAGGGTGGGAAAATAGCCAGACTTAGAAAAAGAAATGTAATTGTAATTGTCAACATATCTATTGGATCACAGCACTTTAAATCTGCTTCTCTTTATGTCTTTCCATTTTCCTCTATATCATGCCTGATCCAGTTGTCTGTGATCAACAGGGTTATACACCATTCAGAATTGAATTGATATAAATTTGAATCCTGCATTTGAATTGAATATAAACTGAGGTAGCAAAAAGGATGCGGAAATGTAATTTTGAAATTTAATTTAAGTAAGTGAAATTAAAAGGGAATGTGACCATCGGGAGAAGTGGCTTTTCCCTGTGGGCCGGCAGTGAAATGGTGCTGCTATATGCCAAAGTGGGCTGCGAAATGCCGGAAACGGCTGCGAAATGGTGCCGCAATATACCGTAGGGGGCCGCGATATGCTGAAGGAGACAGTGACACACATTGCCTCACATTTAATTTTTGTATAAATTACGATATACATGCTATCATACAACAAATGGCCGATTTAACATTGAATGGTTGAAATAAATACTGTTTGAAATGCCATTATTGTATTTTGAATTAAATCTGAGTGAATTTACATTAACATTTATGCATTTGGCTGATGCTTTTATCCAAAGCGACTTACAGTGCAGTTATTGCAGGGACAATCCCCCCGGGAGCAACCTGGAGTTAAGTGCCTTGCTCAAGGACACAGTGGTGGTGGCCATGGGGATCGAACCAGCGACCTTCTGATTAACAGTTATGTGCTTTAGCCCACTACGCCACCACCACTCCATATACAATTTACATATGTATATGAGATATCTATTTACATTATTGCACTATTGGGGAGTACTGAGGCAGTTTAATTGTTCAATTGGAAAATGGCCTGAGGGTAGAAACTGTTCTTGTGCCTGGATGTCCTGGCTAGAGGGCAACAGTTCAAAGAGGGAGAGGGCAGGGTTTGTGGGGTCCAGAGTGATTCTACCTGCACGTTTCCTCACTGGAGACATACAGATCTTGGAGGGTGGGCAGGGGGGCACCAGTCCTCTCAGCAGTCCTGACTGTCCATTGTAGTTTCCTTCTATCTGATTTGGTGGCTGAACCAAACCAGACAGTTATAGATACACACGGGACAGACTCAATGATGGCAGAATAGAACTGTGTCAGCAGCTCCTGTGGCAGGTTGAACTTCCTCAGCTGGCAAAGGAAGTACAACCTCTGCTAAGCCTTCTTCACAATGGAGTCTATGTGGGTGACCCATTTCAGGTCCTGAGAGATGGTAGAGTCTATGAACTTGAATGACGCCACTGCTGCCATAGTGCTGCTCAGGATGGTGAGGAGGAGTGTGGGGGGATTTCTCCTGAAGTCCACTGTCATCTCCACTGTTTTGAGCGTGTTCAGCTCAATGTTATTGTTACTGCACCAGACAGCCAGCTGATCAACCTCCCATCTGTATGCAGACTCGTCACATCGGAGCTTGACAGTGGGGTCTTTGGCAGTGCAATCATTCGTGTACAGGGAGAAGAGCAGTTGAGAGAGAACGCATCCCTGAGGAGCACCAGTGCTAATAGTGAGGGTCCCGGATATGAGTTTTCCCAGTCTCACTAGCTGCTGCCTATCTGTCAGAAAGCTGGTGATCCATTGATAGATTGGGGTGGGCATGGAGAGCTGGGTCAGTTTGGTTGAGATAAGATCAGGTATGATGATATTGAAGGCTGAACGTAAGTCCACAAATAGGATTGGCAGACTAATCAGGGATACAGCTGACATTTTCTCACTTCTTGACTCTCTATTATTGGCTCCTCACAACTGGTATTTCTAGGTCTGACCTGTCAGTTTCTCTTGTGCTACATGAAAAACTCTCCTTGGCTGTTTCTCTCTCTCCTCTCCTCTCTCTCTACAGGTGGGGAATCTGGGTCTTCTCTTCATGTTGCTCTTCTTCATCTTTGCAGCTTTGGGAGTAGAGCTGTTCGGTGACCTGAGTAAGCATAACAAACGCATTAAAAGGAAAACTTTTCCACATGTTCTAATTCTCTTAGACATACACACATACGTCCACCATAGGATTCTCCTATCTGGGTTTTATTTCCACTGAATTTGAAATGACTTAGTTGATTAAAAAAAAAAAAATAATTAATTAATAATTAATTAAGGCTAATTAACCTCAAGGGCTGTTCACACTGTGCTCGTTTTTGCATCTTTTCCCCTGTAAACACATGTTAGACGCACATGTTTGACCTTTGCACCACATTCCACTGTTTTTCAGTTTTTTTTTAAACTTTAGCTTTGTCTAAAAGGCCCCCTTATTAATACTGATTGGGCTATTGGTGCTGTAACCTCAACTTCTGATTGTCTGTTATGTTTTAAAGACCCCATGAAATGAATTGACAAGCATAGTGTTCGGTTTAATTATGTGAACCATGATTTTTTACTTGCTATTTGATAGAAGATATGGGGAGGGACATTCTCAATATAGAAAGTATTTGATTGGAAAATTACATCTAATTTTTCAATATTGTATTTCTAGAACAGATAAACTTTTTTTAAAAAATTTTAAGGCATTTCTTTGATGAAAGTTCATGTTGTCAACTTGCATGAGTACACTAGCATATAGATGGCTTCAATGCTAATAGACATTAACTAAAAGCCAAAGCCAAAAAAACTTTAAATTGCTTGATTTGTTATTAAATTATTAATTTGTAATTGTTTTGGGATCACCTTGGCCTTTTAGAAAGTTTTCCAACCTTGTCAACCTTGCTAAGTATATATCTGCAGTAGATTTTCTCAAGAATACGTGGCAGCAAATTTGGCACAGATTTACTGAATACAGCCAGCTATGATTCATTTCAGCTCAGCACAATGCCAGGGCTGATGTCATTTCTAATCAGTCGGCTCAAGATAAATGTATAGACTTCATAATTCACATCCAGCTTTACAATGCCATCCAAATGCACAGGGTTGGGGAGTAACGAAATACATGTAACTAAAATACATATTTAAAATACATATTATAAGTAACTGTATTCAACTACAATTTTAATCAGTGGTAATTAGAATACAGTTACATTCAAAAAATAATGTTTGTATTGTTTCCCTGTAAAAATATCTAAAAATCCTTAAAACAAGATCCATTTGATAGATATTGTTTTAGAAACAACACTGCATAAGATATTTAGGTTTTTCAGAGAATGTATTTTTAACATGTAAATTTTGTCTTACTGTCCTGGCAGTTTTTATAGTGAAAACAAATAAAAAAATCTACCAGTCCTGAAGAAGTAATCCAAAGTATTAGGATATGTTACTGACCTTGAGTAATCTAACTGGATATGTTACAAATTACATTTTACAGCATGTAGTCTGTAATCTGTGGTGGAGTACATTTCAAAAGTAATCCTCCCAACCTTGCAAGTGCAATATATGCTGGCTGAACTGAGATTGACTGTCTGCAGGGCACACTTTTCCTGCCTCATCCCATATTCATTTATACAGGAGATGGGTCAAAATGGTTGACTTGTTGACTTGTAACTGAAGTTTGTTAGTTAAAGGTATAAAAAAAAAAACACACACACATTTTGAGACCCCAGGTTTCAAATCTGTAATACTCCAGCTGTTTTGAACACAAGAATGCATGTAAATTATGTAAATGCCCCCAAGAAACCCCTGTTGAATAGACTAGAATTGCTGGTCAGCAGCTTATGTTGTGTTTTGGATGTTGGTCCCCAAAATGGTATGCTGGTGTCCCTACTAGGCATCTTAACTAGCTTAACCAGCAAGGTTGCTTGGTCAAACAGCTTTTGAAAATGTTTGAAAGGCAATTTGCTTGTGAAAAATGCCCTACAAAGCCATACCAGCACTATTCAACATAAGCCAGCATGGACCAGCATGTCCAAGACTAGCTGGTCAAAACTATTTTTTTAGCATGTTCAATCTGGGTCAGGAGAACCCAATACTAACCTAATTACTGTATATAGGGCTTTTTAAAGACTGATTAGTCAACTAGTCATTCAGGCATCCCATTGACTAGTTTATTTTGAAAATATGGAGTTTTGCATATTCCTGATCTATGCCTTTTACTTTGTTTGCATCCCAGTATGTGATGAGCTGCACCCCTGTGAAGGTCTTGGCCGTTACGCCACGTTCAAGAATTTTGGCATGGCCTTCCTCCTGCTGTTCCGCGTTTCCACCGGGGACAACTGGAATGGCATTATGAAGGTGGAACATAGAGTCAACTGTCCTTCCATGGCACTGAATTTTAATGATGCCCATTGCTTTATTTCAAATGCTTTACACGTTGTCTGTGTACACTCATTTGCAATCGGTTTAACTCTACTGAACATAATATTTGTACTCTTTCTGACCACATCATAGGACACACTGCGAGACTGCTCCCAGGACACGGGCATCTGCTACAACACGATGGTTTCCCCCATTTACTTTGTGTCCTTCGTGTTGACAGCTCAGTTTGTGCTGGTCAATGTGGTGATCGCTGTGCTTATGAAGCACCTGGAGGAAAGCAACCAAGAGGCCAAGGAGGAGGCAGAGATGGAAGCTGAGTTGGAGCTTGAGACTCTAGGTGGATCTGGAGGAATGTACAGAGGGCATTTGCCACCTCTGGGGCCAGGAGTCATGGGTGGTCCAGGGGGGTCACCAGGAATCTACAGAGACACTCAGGAGCTGTCGGGACCTGTGTATCCCACAGACAGCCCACCAGCAGACATACACAGAAACTCAGAAGATCACATCAAGGCAGATCCTGATCCTCCTAATAGTATTGCACCACCATTAGAGGTGAGTGGAGATGCTGGCTGTGAGGTCAGTGTGTGTACTTTCCTTTGGCACTAAACTTTTCGTAATGCCTAATAATGCCCTTCAGCCATGACTATTCACAATATACTGTAGCATGGTCTCTCGTACCTTATTGCTTAAAAATACCCATAAATATACCCCTTGTATTGAGAAAAATGCTAATTGATCTTTTATTTTTTCAGTCTTTCTGAAATTAACTAGACACACTTCTTCCTTCAGTTATTCAACATTTCAATTATCTCTCTAACCATAGGGGTGGGACTACTGTTAAGGGTGTATGAACTTCTGGTAATGCATTACTTATTAATTAATTTAAAAAAAATAGGTTGGTCAGGATGCAGAATAGTCATCATGGGTTTTCAAATCACTACTAACATGCATTTGTTTTTTTTTAAAATACATGTTTTCAAATAAAAACAATGCTAACCTACTTGCTATTTTTAGAGTGGGAAATTCATGAGTTTCTGTTGTTGTCATAAAGAGATGTGCCTGTTGGTTTCTCCATTTAAAACTCAGCAGTCCAAGTTCAAACGTGTCATGGGAAAGTATTTATGCAGACCTTTTTTAATGCAGGCTGGCTATTTCCAGAATACCAGCGTTTTTTTTTTCCATTCAGTTAACAATGACTTTTTCCCTGTAGCTTGCTTCTGGAGTGTGGTGGTGTCAAAACGTATAGCTCATTATCAGAACAAATCTTAATAGAATTCTAGTGCCCCCTTGTGGATGCCATTGGAAGTGTAGAATACGGTGTTTCACTAACTTTTAAATATAAGACATCGGATTACCACATAATACATTGCACTTCCAGTTTAATTAAGTAATACATTTTAGGTAATTCTGAGAAATTACCTAAAAAGAGCTGTTAACTCGAGATCATCCAGTCAGTGAGAAACTTGAGAACTGGATTAGTCTGATTTGTGAATGAATCCTTCAGACCAGTTTTGTGAACTGGGTCAACTGATTGGACATCCCTACTTCTGTCATGAACACTCATGAATGTGCCATTGAGAGCTAGGGTGTATGTCAAGCTTTTTTATGTTATTTATCATTTTCAGTAAATAGGTTTGTAGCACAATTCATATGGGCCATTGTATGATCCTTTTTGAAGCTTGAAAGCTAGTGCTAAATAATATAAATAATGAAAAAGTTTAAATTTTTGAGTGAACTGGTCCTTTAGGCATACTGAGTATTTAGTTTATCCCTTTGTAAGTCTTTCTGTTGGCTACCTAGATAGTAGTCTACTTCTCCTTTTTTCATTTCTCCTCTTTTTTTCTCTCTCTTTGTACTGTCATTCACATCACCCCATCATCTCCTCTGCCTCTGACTCTGTCTGCTCTTTTCCTCTCTTTTGATCATTCATTCTGTCTATCACATGCTGGGGCTTTTAGAGGAGACCAATGTTAGACTCAGTTTCCCTGGTGATCCAGGGCTCACTGGAAGGAGAGCTCAGCATCATGGACAACTTGTCTGGCTCCATCTGCCACTACTACGCTCTGCCCCCACTTCCCAGCAAGTACCACACTGAGAAACAGGTCAATTGCTTCCCTGTTCACCCAGCTTTCTGTCTCTCTCTCTCTGGCTTTTCACACTGCGCTTAACCCTGGGTTATTATCTTGTTAAACCCCGGGTTAACATCACATTTAATCTTGGGTTAAGCAATGCTTCACACTTGTAATTTTAACAGACATATGAAACAAGACAACCGAGGATTATGTTTACACATGGTTTAGAATGCCCCTGAGTTAACAATTTCAAGTGTGTCTTTTTTTTTTCCATCTGTCTGGACGACTTGGACTTTTTGTTTCCTTGTTAGACAATGGCACCTAAGCTTTTGTATGTAGGTTACCACCACTGCATTTTGGGATTTCAAGCCCTCTTATACTCAAAGGCATCAGTGGACTCGGTTCTGCTTCAGTAATATTCATCTGCCCTTGTGTTCTTACTTCCTCATCCCATAAGAGTGAAAAATGTCTCTTGCAATTCTCAAACAGGAAAAGATACTTTGACTCTTGTGTCTTGTTCCAAAGATCATAAATTGCAAAAAGTGATGGACTCATCAGGCTCGAGTCGAAGAGATAATGTGTGGATCGATAAAGAGATGGACGCTGTTGAATTATGCACGAAAATCTCTTTTGGTCTGTTTCACAGAGAAATATTTCATTAAATTACATTAGCATTGCAAAATGTAGCCGCTAAAAGCTTTTTTTCATGTAATTGAAGAATCTGCAATGCATTTATGGAAATAGCTGACCTTCTTCTTTCTACTTTTTTTTTGTTTGTTTTTGGACTACTTTGCAAAAAGTTGTTCCAGTCAAAGCTCTTAGTTGGAGTTAATTGGACAGTGCAATATGCAATAATTTTGCCTGACACATGTCCTAACCAGGCTCAATGCAAACAAGTGACAAGCGATAAAAGTTAATCAGAAGTTTTGTCCTGACCAGCCATGACAAGTGATGAGCAGCATGACGTTTTGTCGATTTTGTGATTTTGATTTCCGCATGCTGGGTAGCCCTGCCCACCATGAAATTTCATTGGTATACAGTGTGTGACGTCACACATCAGGCATTTGCTCTTCTGGGTTCTTTTGAGTGGCAGATTTCAATGGGGGATATGTGTATATACAGTTTCAACAATCTATAAAGCATTGCATAATGTAAGTGTTTATTAATGTTAATAAAGTTATTATGAATGGATATCTATGGTTTACAATGAAGAAAATATGTAGATTCTCTCTGAACTATCGGCAAAACCAGATTTCAATAGGCCTATATGATTATGTCGGACAGGTAACAGGTTGATAGGTAACCATCCTCACTTTAACACATTTCTAAAGCCTGAAAAGTGTGGCATATAACAATGAAAACTACTATCATTGGTTAAATAATTCGTCTGCACATAGTAAATATTAATATTTGACTTAAATATGATCTTATTCAATATTCACAATTAATAACAGTCAGTTATGATTAAATAAGTTACTACAGTCAAAATAAATGTAAAGACATGATTTTTTTAAGTATTTCATTAGTTTTAATTATTTTATTTATATACATGTATTTATTTATATAAAAATTATTAAGTCCTTTCACAGTAGCCCATGCACTGCACTGGTGGAGACGGGGTCTGGTTCATCCCATTAGATATTACATGATGGAATAAGATCATAGTTAGATCATATTTGGCCTCTTTCACAGCACTTTTGAAATTAAAAAAGGAGTTTGTGATCAGAGTTTGTGCAATTCCTCTGTGAAAAGTTTATTTTTCAGTGCCATTGCCAGGCGTTTTTTGTAAACAGCAACTTAATCTATTAAACATCATACTGTATGTGTTCTGACTGGCTTTGATTGTGTCATATCACACACAACACAGTTTTACATTCAGTGTGGATAGGCATATTGCTTGTCACTAAAAATGTATTCCATCATGCCTGGTTAGGACACAGTGTGAAAAACCATTGAATTGATTTTTGAAATGATCAGACTTCAAGATATTCCACATGACTTTTCCTTGAGGCCAGTTGAGGTACAATTTCCATTTCTAATATACATTTATAATTTTTGAGGACTG
Organism: Moxostoma hubbsi; assembly: GCA_032164185.1. Lineage (NCBI taxonomy): Eukaryota > Metazoa > Chordata > Actinopteri > Cypriniformes > Catostomidae > Moxostoma > Moxostoma hubbsi. The sequence goes on along the minus strand of JAVLUX010000039.1, from coordinate 10,668,726 downwards.
TTAAACACCAGGACATCTATCATGGCTGCTAAAGGAAGGTTCCTGCCATCTGACTTGGTCTATCTGTGTGCTGAACTGTTACAGTATGTCTGCTAAAATGGATGACTTCTCCATGTAACAGTTTGAGTTGAGTTTAGTTTGCTCTAAGTAGTGTGAAAGTCTGTGTGTGTGTCTACTATCTATGCATGTCTTAGTTGCCATCTCACTCTTGGCTCGTCTCTTCTTCTCTAGATTCCTCTAGCCGAGATGGAGGCTCTGTCTCTGGCATCGGAGAAATCCTGGTCCTTAGCTCTGACGGATGACTCTGTCCCAGACGATTTTAACCCCCTCTTATTAAGCAGTCAGGAGTGCAATGTATTTAACAGTAGAGCAATGTTCATTCTCCACTCCTGCCTCTCAGCCGTACACTGAATCCAAAGCCACTCACCCTCTCTACTCTGCACCTATATTGGGCCTAATTTATAATTTCTCATAATTTAGCCCCAAGGCATTTGGCCCTCTAATTCAAATCCTCTGTTCAGTTAAATTGTTTTAAATGTTTTAACATTTTACCTAAATGCAAGGACAGATTATGGTCCTGTGAGGCTCTGGGGCGCCAACCTCTTATCATGATGATATGTGAGATTTAATGTCCAATTAATAGAAAGAAAGTCATAAATATGAGAAATAAAGTTGCTGTTTGAAATTGAACAGACCATACTTTGCAAGAAACAACGTACCATGACTAGTTGCAGACTATTGGCAGTCAAATGCCCCAGGGCACTGGCCTATAAACCATCCTTTCTTAAATGTCCTTAAGAGTGGAACCTTAAAGAATCCCATAGTTGGATGGACCACCTCTCTACATTTGTGACTTAATTATAAGCCTGGTTATGAAGCAACTGCCAGTGATTCATGACTAACTCATATAATAATTATGCAAGTAATCTGCTGTCTGATACCTGGTTGTACCCTGTCAACAGTAATCTTATCAAGAATGTATTTATGTCTGTGCATCAGTCTAAGGAAGGGATTTTGTAATAGTATGGCATATTTACTTCACTCCAGTGTTTGAGAAGCGACCTTTGTGCAGAGCTGAGAGGCAAGTGTGTTTGGAAGTTTTGGGTTTTCTAATTGTCCACTCCTCTCTTCCTTTCTCTTTCTTTATTTCTCTCTTTTCATTTCCCACCAGCCTGGTGTTTGTATGGTCCAGTCCAGTCAAGTAGAATAGTATTACAGCCTGTTGATCTGCTACTTTAATGTCTGGGTTTTGCAGCTCTGTCTGTTTTCTTCCTCCCACATATCTAAAGACCATTTCTTAACTTCTTCTCCATCTATATCTTTGTTGTGTGTTCATACTTTTTAGATGATGCTGTTTGCATTTTTTATCTGCCTGTCTGCATATCTACATGATTCTTTTTTGTTTTCTTGTACCATTATTTTATCTTTATTATTTTACCTATCTTTGGTCTGGTATTATATAAATGGAGTTTTGCCTAGTACCATGCTTCTTTAAAAAACATAGGAGTGTTGTATGGGGTTGGCTTCTGATGTCTGCCAGCTACAGTAGTACAGGCTCTGGGTGCAGCTTCTATTGGGAGGAGGCTGATGATCACCTCACAATTTAATTAATATTCATTGTTTCAGAACTATACTCATAGATCCATAAATAATTTATACATACCATTTCTAAAATGATTAAGATTTATTTACATTCTGTTTTCATTTCTCATGTCGTATTTATGTGGACAAAAAAGTTGTGCATAAACATTCTTGAGAACTGAAATGTGTCATCTGTGCACTGAGCTTTGCATAACACCATAATGTCAGCAACGTCAAACAAACATTATAAGAACATCAGAATGTGTTGAATAAAAGTACTGAAATTTGTACAGCAAGATTATGAATATTTGAATGCACTATCAGTTAAAAGTTTCTTCCCACTCATCTGTAGTAAAAGATAAAGTTGTCTGCATGGATACAAAACAGTTAATCAAAAGTATGGATTTGCATACTTGGATACGACATGGTTTATGAGAACAAGCTTCTAGATCAGTCTCCTCCCTATGTCTAGTGCACTGTTTGTCTTTCATTGTATGCTAACCAGTGTGCGTTTGTTCGTGTATTTATAAGGAAGGCCCCTGATGGTCCAAACACAAGCCCCAGCTCACACTTCTACTTGCACTTCTTTTAATGCCCCTCAGAACACAGCTCCACCAGATCCCACAGACCCCCAGCAGTCAGGCAAGCCAACGGATGAGCACCTGTTGTATGTGAAGAAGACCTCAGTGGGCCGTACACACTCTCTGCCCAATGATATCTACATGCTGCAGCCCAACTCAACCCCCAATATCCACACAACCTCACCTCACCTAGCTCAGACAGGTGCATCACTGATTTTTGGATTGTTTTAAATATGTTTTGTGGTAAGCATGTAATAACACTGTAATATCAGTTTAATAAAGTTTTTTTTACACAATAATTGCTAGATTGTTAAATGAAATGTCTTGTCACTTAGGGTCTACTGGGTCTGTCCAATCTCAAACAGAAGAACCCACCCAGCACCTGACTGTGCCCACTAATCTGTTCCGACCAATCAGTCCTCGTAGTCTCTCAGACTCAGAGAGCATCCCTCGAATCCCCCCACCTCGCCGGGCACACATGCTTTCACGCACCCTACGCAGACAGGTGAGCTCAGGTTCAGACATCTGACCCTCTCTCATGGCTCCTTTTCAAAAGATAGAATGATACATTGCTTTCAGAATCCATTAAAACGTGTCTGTATTTCCTAATGTTGTGCTTTACTCTTTGCATTGTTTCTCTGCTTGACTTCTCTCATAATGCATAATATGCCAAGTCTTCCATCCAACACTTTATGGATTGTATTTGGAGACTTATGGGAATGTGATTGGTATGAAGTCTGACACCTCTGCACTGTTGATCTCTCCCTCTGGCCAATACATTTCTGTTCTTAATCCTTCCTGCATTCTCTCCTTTTTTTCTGCTCTCTCTTGGCCTGCACACCTTCTAATGTGACTAACCCCGAGCAGCTCAGCATGGTGCAACCCCAGCCCGACCCCAAGCTGCTCCTGAGACACAGATACTCCTGTTTCTGAGACAGCTGGAATGGGGTGGTTGATTCAGCTGGCCTCTAGCACACCACCATTGAACCTGTCCCTCTTTTTCCCACCACACCCACTAAATCACCCCTTAATTCTTCCAGCCCAATGCATTTCACCATCGCTACTGTAAAGGCCAAAATAATAGAGTTAAAGATCAGGGGGATTTAAATACTGAAAATAACTGACATTACAGTATTTATATATTGAGATTTCTGTCTAAGTAAAGATGTCCCAATACCATTTTTTTTTTTGAGAACGAGTATGAGTACTGATACTTCATTTTTGGTACTCACCAATACTAAGCCGATACCTGTTTTTCTTGTCAAATAATGTGCTGTATAACAGAGAATCACAATTGTTAGATACTTCTTAGGTATAATACAATTACTTCTAATTTATTATTATTATTAGTAGTAGTAGTAGTTTGAGTATTACAGTGAATATAACATAACTTTACAGTAGGGATATATTTCTGTTGTACTTTTTTCCTATAAATTTAACTTTTATTATGATAGAGCGTTTATTTTGAAGTGTGTCTGTGTTGTTTTGACCAAGGAGCTCTGACGTTATGATGGCAGCTCCCACTCTGGAAAAGCCGGTTGCTGCGTGACTCAAAGTGGTGTTTATTAAACCACAAAAGGCTGCTATTTAATTAAATATGTAACCTGTATGTGTCTCATGCTACAGCGTGAATTTGTACTCTGTTTACTGTCATCTGCTACAAACAGAGAGCGTGATGCTTATTACGGTGTAGGAGGAGCTTTAAAAGGTATGAGACGCCGGCGTCAAGACACCACTGTCTCCACACATTCACAAGCACTCACATTAGAATTACATGCAAACTATATATTTATCTAATTAAATCACAGGTTTTGCAGTTAAATAATCTCCCTAGGACATAACTTGATTTTAATTTGTGGGCTGAATGTTTACGTGATGACATTCGTAAGTCAGATGGTATCGATTTTGGTATTGGAGCATTTTGACATGTAAGAGCACCTGTACATAAGTGGTATCGGACCCAACACCAGTATCAGTTATCTGCAATAATCTGTTTACACCATCTTTTTTAAAAACACATAAAATGTACAGCAATCTAATTATGGTGCACATTATTAAAATGTTTCTATAAAAATTGTTGTTCAATCTAGGATTAAGAATAAAAACTTTCCGATATAAACACTTCAAAAGTTTGGACACACCTTGTCGTGCTTTATTATTGCTATTTTACACATTTATGAATACAGTAAAGTCATCAAAATCTGTGTGTCTGGCTGGCTAGCTATCAAGTTAGTTTTGTTAAGAAATGTATACATGGGAATAATTTATGTTCATCTGAATATTTCAAGCATAAGTTCAGTCAACTGTGTCCAAACGTTTGACTGGTGGTGTAGATATCTTGCCACTAGGTGGCAGTATAGATTCAATTTTACAAGCTAAAAAACTGAACAAGGCTCATGACTCTGTCTCCTACTATGTATCGGCTAACTTTTCAAATTTGACATGTTTGTTTGGTTCCTCTTGATCTTTAGCCTCTCCCAAAACTCACACCCACCTCTCTCCTACTGGGCTGCTGCCTTCTTTTGAACTCTCTCAGCTAGAGGCAAGAAAGTAGTCCTCCAGTTACTGAGTTCAGAGAGAATGTGACCCCATGAAGAGACGTGGGTCTTTTATGGTCTCTTGCAGTAGTCCAGTGGCTCAGAGTGCAGTCTGCTAAACAGTGCCTATAGTTTTGCCTTAGGGTGAATGTTTCCCTGCCCTAGTTGAAAACTATACACCTATTACACACTTCTCACTGAAAGTGCAATTGAAACTGTAAGTTTTCACTTATTTGACTGTAGTCAAAGCAGTAGCATTTCTAGGTACAGCAACTCAGGCAGTGTGTAAGTTTAGTACATGGGACTTTGCTACTTAGAATATGACAAAGGGAAGAGCAAAAGGGAGAACAATACATTTATTTAACAAATATTTATTTGGCAAAACCTCCAGTATACGGTACACTGTTATTTTGGTTGAAAGGGTGCAATATACACATTTCCAATAACATTGAACACAATTACACAGAAAAGACTGATAATGTTTCAATGGGTAGTTTACTGGTTGTTGATCTAGGAATGGTTCTTCAAAAACAGAACATGCCACTACTATGAAGCAAGTTTTATTGAAAGTTGGTACTAGCACAACTTAAGAGCTATTTTTTGTAGGTTAAGGCTTAAAGGAGTTTTCTTTTTGGTGAGCTATTTCAAGTTTTATATTAGCTTTTAAAAAGAACATCAGCGTTAGATCCTAAATGTCAGCTACCTCTGATTGGGGCTACAAATGCACTCAAAACAGATGCCCTAAGCAGCCTTTTTTCTATTTTTCTAATTCCACCTCCAATCCTTTAAAACAGAGAAATTGTGGAGTGCAATGCTAATGGTGAACTCCACTCTAACTCCACGATTCCCCCTCCCTCCCTCCCTCCCGCTGGCTCCTACACCCCTAACATCTCATATTAACCAATAACCCTCTCACCCTTTCATGTCTTAATCCCTAATGTTACCCACATACTCTCACCTCCTCCGTCCCTGCTCCCCTCAGGTGGCAGTGAGTGCTGACTCTCAGGAGACTCTGTACACAGAGGGAGGGGGAAATGAGGGTCCTTTGGGGCTCAGTGAACTGTCTGGCCCCTCTGTCAACATCCAACCTCAGAAGCAGCAGTACCAGCCCTCACTCTTTCTGGTTCCCGCCACACCAGGTGCCTCCCCAAAGTCCTCACGATCTAGCGTGCACACGCAGCACAATCCCTACAACCAGTGCAACGTCTTCTCCAGACATGCCCACTCTCCACCAATACATCCACACCCATCAGCCTCCAGGCCCCCTGTGAAGCAGGAAGAAATGGACGCAGTGGACCAGGAGGTGTCCCTTATTATCAGGACAGGGCTTGCAGGAAGGAGCGACGATGGGATGGGCGGACGAATGGGAGATGTAGGTGTAAGTATGAGTCATCTTAAGAAGTACCACAGTGTGGATATTCAGGGCCAGCGAGTGTTGCTGTTACCGCGACCCTTGTCCTGGCTAGATGACCCACGCCGACACTCCATAGAGGTGTGCTCGTCTGTGGAGAGTAGTCCCCAAAGCAGTTCCATCTCCTCAGGCTTTGTCTCACGAGGGGACAGCATCCAGCAACAGCAGTCCTCGCCATGTACCCGCAAGAAGAAGATGAGTCCCCCGTGCATCTCCGTGGATCCGCCAGAAGGACTGGAGCATCCAGGGGGCTTTAATCCAGCTCTGGCTATGGTGCCACCCCCACTGCCAAGCAGGGACACTTGCCTGAGGAGGCGAGCTCCCTCAAGTGACTCCAAGGACTCTTTTGATTTGGGTGGAGGAGGAGACGGGCTGCCTCAAGAGGGAGCTCCGAACTCCAAGCTATTGACTCTGCCTAGCTTCTCTTTTGAGAAAGCAAGCAATGAGCACTGAACACTTGACTCATGTGCACACAATCACACACGCACACACCCAACACAGACATGCACACAACACACGATGCACTCTGTGTATCTGTGATGGTGATAATAATAGTAATAATATTCTTAGAGAGTAATAATCCTAAATGCAACAGTGGTGAATACTCCATGATCATGAGGAATAGTATCTATACTTTGTATTTTTTTCTCTACTGCCAAAAGGAAACAAAAGGAATTTGTGCTGAAGAGTAAACAAGCTAATAATGGGACTCTCTCTCTCTTCTCAAAGACGCAAAAAGACATTTGTTGGCAACCTCAAGACTTCCCTTTAGAAGTCAGTACAGAGCCCCTTCTGGTCATTGTGAAAACTTCAAAGCACTATCTTGATGCTGAACTCCACAAAGGGAACTGATGAAGGTTCAAAGCAATATGAACGTTTTAGAGACACTATTTTCTTAAATTATTGGGCCATGGTGTTTGTAAAGGATGTAGAATTTCTTTTTTGATTGCATTATGGTTTTATTTGTCTTTTTGTGCTGTTGTTTTTTCTCAATGTTTTAATTGTTTGTGGTTTTTCTTATTTTTTTTTCACCATAGGATATTTTTAGCTTTCTTGTTTTAACAAAGATATAAAAAAAAAAATAATTAAAAAAAGATAGATTTTTTTTTTTTTTCTTCAAAGTGCTGGGATACATGTATTTGTAGAAATAATGATAATGTTAATAATAATTATAATATATCTCTTTATAATGAATAATTAAACAGCTCTTTGATTTTAAGCACAAGTATTATAGTGATGTGCCCTGATTAAATAACTCACATATTGAACATCTTATACAGCATTGATCAAGAGGACTGTTAAAAAATCAAATACTAATATAAATGGTGCTGTAAGTTTTTTTTTGTTTATATCACACATAAAATGTCCATGCTACCTGACAGATATCACTGAAATTGGTACCTCTCACTACGAGAGCCCTAGACTGAGTAAACTCAAAAGAAGTGTCAGTGGAGCAGCCCACACTTTTTTAGCCAATAAGAAAACTAGCCAAATAGAAACAAACACTGTCTGAATGTGAATCATATTGCGTGTTTGCTAACCTGTCTTTAGAGGGCAGGGTTCTGAAAGTGTTGAAGTTTGCAAAATGGCTGAAACACAGTACCTTTAATTGTGATGACAGAAAACTACAACAAGCACACAAGTCATTGAAACAGGAACTGACATTGACAACCAGAGGGGTCATGTTGTTGTTGTTTTCTCTTCCCCTTAGTTCCACTTTGAAAGTTAGTCATGTTTTTTATGCACTAAAACGTATTTAATTTGTTCATGACCATTTTCCACACTGAAAACAACACAACAACATGCTCTAAAATATTCTACACAGACTGTTAAAATCTGACCATAAAATGATGAGGATGACCATGTTAAAAATAAACCAGACATCCGTGTCCATGCTTCGGAATGATACACTGAGTAGTAGGTGCTAAACACATCATGGAAAAGAACAAGGTTTGGCAGACTTTCCACATCTTAATTCTATCATAGTTATTCTGGTGTTTAATACCAGTCAACTTCCTCCTTATTAATTCATGTGACAGGCCAATGTTTTTTTCTTTTTTTTAATCAGCCAATTGCAGTGCTTGAAGTGGGTGGGTACTCACCGGTATGCAGTACCTGCACTTCTCTAATTTAGTCAGCAGATTACCTGTAGATTTTCTGGGTCTGAGTCTCCCAGTATGATGTAATTTTTTTTATTTTATGTAATACAGTGGATGATTTGATGCAGCCCGCCAATTTATCTGATGGATTTTGATATAATTGTGTCACATTCTAAACATCTGAGCACTCTCTGCGCAAAACTTAGAAGCGAGTTTAACAACATTCAGCGGTACGTGCAGCAGCATCAGCGGAACGCTTGCGTTTAACCTTGTCTGAGCTTAGTTCAGTTACATTGCTCTTTAAAACATGAACCCGCAACTTTTAGGTGAGCACATTTATTGTCTTATTCAATCAAAATGTATTCATGCAAATTGCTTAGCAGGTGCAGTAAAACCTAAAGACTTAAAAAATACTGTTACAGAGGTGATGTCAGCTGAAATGCACAACCTTTTTCAATGAAAGATGAATTGATGATGAAAACCAAACCTTTAAAGAAAATACACAAAGTTTTAATTTTTGTTTATCCATTCTTCAAGAGTTAAATGGGTGTGTCTCATCTTTTCAGGGTCAGTCGTGCTCATTAAAAGTGATAAAGTGAAGTGTCATTAAACCTGCATTCGTGCATATATCCTGATTGTTTTTGGTTCTACGATCAGATGTTTGGCAGGGTTCTCAATCCTGAACCTCATCAAATCAGTTTGTTCTTCGTTTATGATTATCTGCACAAATATCTGTCTCCTGGACAACTGCACCATTTGTGCAGGACAAGTAAAGGTTCATTTCCTCCGCCTGGAGGAATAACATGCATTGCATTTTTTCATTATTTTATCTTAAAAAGACAATTCTATGTTAAATTGGTATTGCTTTCTTATATGGGTTAATATTGTCAAAGATATACAGAATTTAGAAGTCCTAAATGTTCTTCCACTGTTTTCATAAACAATAACCATTTATTGTATTTTTATTTTCAAAGTAAAGTTAATCGAACCAACCTAAATTTGGTTCTTTAGCTAGATCTCAAAAAAGAAATGTATGTTCAGACCTAAAAAATATATAAATTAAAACCCCCTAATATTTAGGACTATTTTAATGTAAACAAACACACATTATTAACAGTGTTTTGTTTTTCAATTTAACATGTTAGTTACAATGAAAGTGTTTGATAAGATAAATGTGGAAAAAAGTTTGGCCCCCATTGAGTTTTCATCTGGATAATCTAGCCCATGAAAAAAGTATTTAAAGAGCCCTGCCAGTAACCCCCAAATTTATTTATTTTTGTGAACAAAAGTGGTCTCCGAGTATCATTTAATAGTAACACGGAGAGTACCTGCAGTACCTGCAGCACGGAGAGTACCTTGCTTTCTTCCACTTCAAGCACTGCCCAACTGGTGTTGTTGGCAGTCATGCATTAATGTATTCATTTGTCTGGTGTCAGAAGGGTGAAGTTCAGACGGTCTTTTTAGACTTGGGAGGAAGATTTAATTCCTGTAATTTACATGATCTATACATACTGATGGACATCAAACTTTTTATTTCAAAATATTAAGAAAAACAATATTCTTAATGATGTGAGCCATTTAAATTTTAAGCAATTCCTTGTTCTGCCTATGCATTTAAATACTTTTTTAGAGGTTTTTTGAAAGCTTTTTTCTATACTTTTTTAGTATATATACTTTACTATTCCTTCAGCATATGATATTGCCCTATTTCTTTACACTTTGTATGTGGTGGTTAAGATACATTTAGCTCTTTTGTGTAAGCCTCGCTGAAGATCAAAATTGGAGTTGATTGAAACTGTAGTCAAGTGCACTGTGAATGACTCGCTGAAGCAATTAACTTTGGATTTCATAATAGCTAATCGGCACATCTGCAGGCCTCTTTTCAAACTCAGGAAAGCTTGTGAAGCCCCTATTTTCCTTCAAAGCTCTGGGTGAAGTCCAAATCTGTGACTGCAATTATAAATGGCTTCGGTGTGTATTTAAACCTGTTTGTCAGTGGACCAATGTCAGAATGATTGACTAGATTCATTTTTAGCAATCTACAAAAGTATTATCCAATCCCACTTGTATTATTCTTGTACACAATGCAGTGTTACAGGTATGCATAAGGATGGTGTTTATATTCATTGTAGAACATAAAACACTTAATGATGTTCTTTCCAGCTCATTTCTCCACTGCACCAGACATTTGGTCACTATACTATATAAAGTCTTTATTAGTGGTGTAGAATTCTACCTCTAGGATATATTCAATATGGAACATTTTGACTAAGGTGATACAAAATCAAGAATGTCATCTGTTTGTCATCATATTTCAAACATTTGGCCAATACATCAGAGGATAAGCACTTCTTTGACGCTGCAAGAAAAAAAGATGACGTTCCCTCTCAGCTTTTCTTTTAAACTGCAAAACCTGGGAAACAGATTGAGTGACCAGATGGAAAAGGAAAATTTTGAGGTTATTAGTAAACATCCTCAGGAGGAAACAACATTTAACCTCTGCTGTGCTTCTATGCGTGTCTTCTCTGAAGAAGATCACTTAGGGATTTAGCCTCTCCCTGGGTTTCCATTTTTTTAAATTAAGCCTTATTGTTGATATATGAGCACTTCATGACTCCATGCACACACTGACAATCAATTCAGCTTCCAAAAGATGACACCGTTCCTGTTGAAGACTGTGATAAGATGACCTGGCAGACAATTGAACATTTGAAGAACAACACCTCCAGAGAAGTTTTGGGGTGGGATAGACACCGAAAGGCCTTGTTTACCCTCAAAATGTCTTTAAGACTCTTTGGGAGGTCCTTTGTTATTGGCTAAGTTGTTGTTGTGAGTGTGTCCTCATCAGTGTGGTTTTGCTGATAAGCCAGCAGAAATCCATTCACGGCCTTGCTCCAAATAATTGATAAGTGATTCAGCAAGCCTTGTCACAAAAAGGCAAATATACTGAACTAAAACTAATGCTAAAAGGAAAAAAGGAACATTTTAATTGTGTCTCTATATTCCAAGTTTTCTAAAGCCATACAACAGCTTTGTGTGCAGAACAGACAGAAAGTAAGTCAGTATTTACTGATAATTATTCGGAATTCTGAAGCTTGCATCTAGTCAAGGCTTGTGTCCAAATTTAAAATTGGTGCATTAATGACATTGGTGCCCAAATGTCATTGCTTCTTGTGTGTGCACACACCATTATTTCTCGGATTGTCTGCATGTTGTTTTCAAAAGTTCCAGTACCCTTTGATTGGCCTCATTATACCAACTCCAATCTCCTATCAGACATTTTTTCATCGGCTCCAGTGTGTGTACCTTTCCTTGCGTTGCTTCAGCAGCATGCAAGATCATGTTTTAATCCTATGTTGAAACCAGGAAATAATCAAATTTGCATAATTAATGATGAGCATGTTTCAGAGGTGAATTTTTCCTTTTAATATAACATTTTTACTCCACTGTTGGTTAGATTAGTGTTTGGGTTAAGAGTGTACATTTATAAAACGATTATAAAATATGCTTTTCACTATATTACAGCCTGTACAGCTAAAGAAAAAAATATATTTTTTGTCGCTCTGTGAACATACCTGTGAATATAAAATGGAGTACATGTGTGGCCAGACACCCAACAATACCTACCACTTTTTCAAAGAAAAGTCAACCTACAGTTCTTGACATGAATGCAGACCATTTGCAAGGTTTCAAGGAAGGGAAGATACAATAGTGAATAAAATATATTTTTTTTGTACTCTTACACAAAGCTATATTGTAAACACTTTAAAAAAATAAAAATAAAAAATTATATAATAAAATGAAATTGTTCACTCAACTTAAGCTTTCGCTTCGTTTTAGTCAAGTTACATTAACAAAAAATATCATTCCCCTTCTGTCACTCACTCGACGTTGTGTCGAATTGACCTGAGGGGTCTTCCTCGTGTCAATTCAAAGCACTCCAGTAAGGACAAGAAGTCCTTTGTCGTTACAGAGTCTTTAATGTCAACGTGGATGTTAAAATCCCCAAGGATATGAGTTCTCTCAAACTTGAGGCACAACATAGACAGTAGATCTGCAAACTCTGATAAAAAATCTAGATTTGTCTTAGGAGGCCTGTAGACTGTAGCTATGGCAGTAGGGAAGGGTGCATGGACACTCAGAACGAGACATTAAAATAATTAAACTGGGGAATAGCCACGGGACTTATGTTGTATTTCCCTTCTGTCACTCACTCGATGTAGTGTCGAAGTGACATGAGGGGTCTTCCTTGGGAGCCTCTTGTACCTCTGAACTTGAGAAAAGGCCAATGAGTGATTGGCAGACAGAATTTGCATGTCCCACACCGGACATACGGGTATAATAATAAATAATAATAATAATAACTTTATTTTATATAGCGCCTTTAAAAGTTGCATCGCAAAGCTCTTTAAAAGAGAAAAATGGAAATAAGTTAATACAAGAAAACATGCAATTAGACATTTTTTTAAATAATACAATAATAAATCACATAATAATCACAGAAAAGGAACCCTAAAAAAGTGAGTTTTAAGAGAAGATTTAAAAATACAAAAAGATTCAGCATGTCTAACCTCAGAGGGAAGAGAATTCCACAGTTTTGGAGCAAAAGAAGAGAAAGCCCTGTCACCCATAGAACGTAGATAAGTAGAAAGAATAGTTAAAAAAAAACAATTCGGAGGAGCGGAGAACACGCATTGGAGTGTAAGGGGTTAAAAGTTCAGACAAGTATTGAGGGGCCAAACCATGCCAAGCCCTGTAGGTAATCATGAGAATTTTAAAGTCTACACGAAACCTGACAGGAAGCCAATGCAAGGACTCCAAACAGGAGTGATGTGATCACTTGTCCTGGTCCCTGTCAAGATTCTAGCAGCAGAGTTTTGCACATACTGCAATTTATTTAAAGTTAATTTAGAAACTCCGACAAGTAAAGCATTGCAATTATCAATAGGAGAAAATACAAAAGTATTGATCAGTTTTTCAGCCACAGAGAATGATAATGTTTCTGAGATGGAAGAATGATGTTTTAACAGAATTCTTGACATGGGGATCAAATGTTAAATTTGCATCAAATATCACCCCCAAATTTTTCAATTTTGTTTGAAACTCCAGAGCCGAGCCATCCATATTTAAGGTTAAAAAAACAGCTTTACGAAGCTGGTGGGATGAACCAATGAGCATTACCTCAGTCTTGTCAGTGTTAAGACAAAGACAATTTAGAGAGATCAATTTTTTTATCTCAGTAATACATTGTGCAAGGAACGCAACAGTCACATAATCACCAGGTTTTGAATGGATATAAATCTGGGTGTCATCTGCGTAAAAATGATAATTAAGGAAGAAAGATCTTAAGAGCTGACCAAGGGGAAACATGTAAATGCTAAAAAGTAAGGGCCCCAAAATCAAACCCTGAGGAACACCACATTTAACCAAACCAACCTTGGACCTACATCCACCCAAGGAAACAATCTGCCAACGATCTGAGAAATAAGATTTAAACCAGTTTAATGCATTGACGTGGTCAAGATGTGTGAGTAAGAGAGAATGATCTACAGTGTCAAAAGCGGCACTGAGATCAAGGAGGATCAGAATTGAAAGACAGCCAGAGTCCGTTAACAAGTCATTTGTGACCTGCACTAATGCTGTTTCAGTGCTGTGGAGTTTGCGAAAGCCAGATTGAAAGGGCTCAAAATGATATTTACAGTGAGATGAGTATATAATTGAGATCCACAATTCGTTCTAATATTTTTGCAAGAAAGGGAAGAATTAAAATAGGACGAAAGTTTTTATGATTGTACAAATCCCAGTTAGTCTTTTTATGTATATTGGTTACAGCAGCAATTTAAATGCTGCTGGCACAACAACAGTGCACAGGGAGTCAATTCTTATACTCAAGACAACAGGACACAACGAGGCGAAACATGATATAAACAAACAAGTTGGAATAGGATCATTATGGAAGTCAAGTCAAGTCAAGTCAATTTTATTTTTATAGCGCCTTTCACAACACACATCGTTTCAAAGCAGCTTTACAGAAGTTCAGCATTAACAGACGATAAAAATGTAATGTCTATAAAGTCGATAAATCATCATCCTTGTGCAGGGCTCCAAACTGCGACTAAAAATGGTCGCATTTATGACCAAATAAATTTATTTGCGAGTGTAATTTCTGTCAAGGTCGCCATTGGCGACAGTAAAAATTTACTCCCTTTGATTTTAAAATTTGCATTACATTTCCCGAGATACATTACAAAAGTTTATATCAAAGAAATAGCGGGGAAAATTGCAGGGAGTTCATTGCAGGAACTAACCATTTCAAAAAAAGAGACTGTGAGAAAACACGGTGACAGTAACGAGCATAAAAAAAAAAATGCACGTGATCACATAATTGCGAAGAATGCTCCACAGACTACACTGTTAGCACGTGCAGTTTTTCTTGCATGTGAGCTGCGGGACGAAAAGGAATGGAAGGAGTTAAAAATGAAAATATTTGGCGCCTGTTTTTCCCCCTATAGGAGCCAATGGCTCCTTAATTGATTTTTTGTTTGGAGCCTTGTTGTGGAATTAGATAAGATATGATTCTTTATAGTGTTTAAAAATAATTAAATAATAATTGTATTAACCCCAGTGAGAAAGCCGAAGGCGACTGTGGCAAGGAACACAAAACTCCAAAAGATGATGGTTAATGGAGAAAAATAACCTTGGGAGAAACCAGACTCACTGTGGGGGGCCAGTTCCCCTCTGGCTAACATCATGAATAATGTAAATAAGAATTATTTATAGTTAAAAAACATGATTTAAAAAATTATTAAACTTATTAAGTGCCAAGGGTCAGTATTTAGACAGTGATTGTGTTTGAACTGCAAGATTAGTGACCAGTGTCTTTGAAGTCCATCCTTGATTAAATTCCAGAAGTTCACTTAGATGCAATTGTCCTTATTTGGCTGATGAAGGCTTTTGTTGGCAATAATTAGTCTATGTATCCCATTTCAAGATCGTAGTCCATGGTGATGGGGCATCTGAAGTCTCCGTGAGAGGCTGGATACAAACTGGAGCTGACGAACGCTATTTACCTCGGGACTGGCGTCCCGAGATAACAGCAGAAAAGCAGATGGGAAATAATTAGCATAGCTGATGTTCATAATATTAATGCATTATAACTGATTCAGCAGTAGTATAAAAAGTAAGCATTATGTGAATGCTTGGTTAAAGAGATGCGTCTTTAATCTAGTTTTAAACTGGGACAGCGAGTCTGAGCCTCGAACAATATCGGGAAGGCTATTCCAGAGTTTAGGAGCTAAATGTGAGAACGCCCTCCCTCCATTAGTGGACTTAGATATCCTAGGTATGACCAGAAGCCTCGAATTTAGTGATCTTAAAGAGCGTGATGGATTGTATGGCGATAGAAGATCCGTTAAATACACCGGAGCTAAACCATTTAGGGCTTTATAGGTCAGTAGTAATACTTTGTAATTGATACGGAACTTAATAGGTAGTGGCAGCTTTCATTTGTGATACCTCATTACCAAGAGAAAACAGGTCAAGTGAGGAAAAAGAAATGAGAAATACAAAGAGGAGAAGCAGATGAGACAGGAGTATTAAGAATGTCTTTATGAGCATTGCCAATCTTGGTGCTGAAAAAATCAAGAAATCTGAGGTGAGTTGATGCAGGCACAACAGAGGAACTGTTACATTTGAGCAATTTGTTAATGGAATGAAACTGAATGACAATTATCTGAGAAAAATTACGGGACCTGGCGGATACAATTTCTGCCTTATATTCATGCAAGTGGTCTTTCCAAGCCTGGTGATGTACGTTCAGGCCAGAGAGCAACAAGCTGCCTTCATAGAGCGCAGCTCATCATTATACCAGGGAGCGGAATGTACAAAGGAGACAGACCGTGATTTCAAAGGAGCAAATGAGTCCAAGCCAGACAAGAGAACAGTATTTAACATAGATATTTTGTCCTCCAGTGGGTCTGATGGAGAAAAACAAATTAAAGAAGAGTCAATAAAGTCAGTGAAATCAGAGAGATCAGTGGACCAATACAACAAAATCCATTTGTGGTATTGTACAGTGCAAGAAGAGCAAATGTTATTGTGTGGGAGTTCAATATTAAAAAAGATAGCCAAATGGTCAGTGATATTGTACAGTGCAAGAAGAGCAAATGTTATTGTGTGGGAGTTTAAAATTAAAAAAGATAGCCAAATGGTCAGTCAGTCCCAAATCAGCAGTGGAAAACTGAGACAAAAACGAACCATTTGCAAGATGATAATGAAGAAAACTCCACGTGTTAAATCGCTGACAGGTTGTTAAAATCAACACCAGTGCACAGCAGTCTATAAGCTTTATGCTGAAATATAGGAACAAGGATGGCACCAGATGATGAGTGTATACAACTGTGCCTTGAAGAGCGATGTATATAGCGCTTAGGTCGCAATATTCCAACATTTCAACAAAGTTCATAGGAGACATTCGCCAAATAAAAGTTCCTATTTAAGTTCAGCAATTTGCCAGAGGTGTACCTGAAAGCCATGTAGAGGGAATCCACCCCAACAGCAACCATGGGGTAGTAGTGTAAGTCCTGGAAAGTGTGACAGGAGGGTTGATTCACGTAGATAACACGCAAAGATAAAAACAGCAGTCCGAAGGATAAAATGTGATTCTGCATTCCAATAGGGTAAGTAACAAGCGGGGACTTCAACACTCCAAAATCCCACAACCACACAAAATAAAATGATAAACATCTAAAAACAATGAAAAATGGGAGAAAAGTAGAAAAGGTAGAAAAGGAAGCGGGCGTGCGTCTGTCAGTCAGATTTTTTCTTCGGAGCCGAGCAGTTGTGCAGCAGCAAGCTGAAGTCTCACTACTGTTCACCTCTGTTGGCAAGAAACACTGCTGTTGGATCCCACTGCACGTCTAAAGGAGTATTTTCCCCTCCTAAAAGAGTGAGTATTTTCCCCTCCTAAAAGAGTTAGAATTCTCTGAAAGAGTTTATTTTCACTCATAAAAGAGCAATGCACAAGCAGGCGTTGAACATCCTTTTCAGGACGCGTCTTTTTAAGATGCCTTTCTGGCTCTGTGTAGTTCCTGAATGCGGTCAATATCTCTACAAGACTGACGGTCATAGATGCTGCATCGTGTGGCTGGGCAGTGATCACACTGAGGCAGCGTTTGTTGATGGTTCATGTACATATTGCGAGAACATGACCATGGATTTCATTCCTTAAAGTGAACGGTACTTCAGCTTCACCCCATGTCGCTCCATCTTCCCATGGGATTGAGGATAACCCGGCTGGTGATGGGGGTGACTTGGGGATGGCAGCGGGCTTGGCCCCCTGACATGCTTGCTTGCTTCTGTCCGGGCTCAGGATGAGTGGCTTACATGCTTGCCCGGGCTGCCGTGAGCGTGGGCTTGGACTGGAACCCTCCGTCCTCCCCACAGCCTTCACGGCTCAATGATTGCTTCCTCGAGTCAGGGCGCCACTCCCAGCCATGCCCCCTTCATGTACCTTTCTTCCAGGAGGTGCATGACGAGTTGACGAGGTTGTGGAGAGCACATTTTACTGCCAGAAACCTAACCCATCACTTGTCCACTCTCACTACCCTTGACGGTGGGGCCCTTTACAAAGCGCTTTACAAAGACTCATTCACCCATCAATTCACCCATACACACATACATTCATACATTCATGCTAGCCTTCCATTGGGAGCAACTTGGGGTTCAGTGTCTTGCCCAAGGACACTTCGGTGTGGGCAGGGATTTGAACCACCAACTCTGCGATTAGTGGCCGACACGCTCACCAACACAGCCGTCCAGTATGAGCTTTGCGTATATATTTGGACCGCATGCAGAGCTTATGATGTTCTGAGCAGCTCTTCGTCTGCTTTGGCCTCATTAAGCCACATAATGATTGATCAACATTACATCAGGTTAGAGAAGCGTTTCTCAACTGGTTTTGCTTCAGGACCCAGATTTTACACTGGGCATCAAGTGGCGACCGACCTTAGAAAACAAAATCACATTTTGTATTTTACACCTGTATTTAATGTATCCTGCATTTATCAAGTGACATTTTTTTGTTGTTGATGTCAACAAAAATATGAACAAACTTAGAACTTGCCCTTATATTTACAGTACAATGACATATAGGCTAAGCACAGGAAAGACCATGGATGGTCCTCACTAACCAATGATAATTAGTCAATGCAGCTAGTCTTTAGAATAATAATAGTAATACATTATAGTGTTTATGAAAATAATATATAGATTCTAATAGATAATTTAATATTTTTGTTAATATATTACAGTACTACTGTAAAATTGTGAAACAGTTTTGCAAGAATGATGTATAATTTAACAGGGTTAGGGTTAAATAACACAGTGTTGCTCTGTTCCTGTAACGTTTGGTGCCCAAGGAGCGGAAGAGGAAGAGAGGAGACACAGGAGTAGGAACTTTAAATCCTTTAATCACATAAACAGGAGATGAACATACGCTGCAGTGGAACAGATGCTTGAGTGGAACAGACTAAAGGCTCAACAATACAAACATTTGACTTCAAACATAACAATTCAAACATTAACATTTAAAAAATTACTATTCTAACATTACAATTCAAACATAAACGTTCAAGGACTGACAACCAATGATCAAAACTAGAAAGTATATATACACACAGGGAACTTAATGAGGGAATGGCATACAGGTGGGGATAACAAGTGGATTCTGTGAAATGTAGTGCCAGGAGAAAACTTCAAAATAAGAGTCCTTGAACACAGTGGAGACATACTGTGACATTACCCCCCTCTCCTATAAAGGGTGACTCCTGGCACCCCAAGAAGCTGTGTTCACGGTGGAGTTTTTATACCCTTTGTAGTACGTGATTATGTTAATTCCCTGCCACGTACTTCTAGAGTTGGTGGTGTTGAACTGTCCTTCAATTTTGTGCCTGTACTGGTGTTTGGCTGCTCTGATGTTTTAAAGGAGGGCGTAACTGGCTTGTTTATGCTCCTCCGCGTTCCCAGAATTAAAAGCGGAGGTCTGCGCATTAAGTGCCAGGTGAACATTGCTGTTAACCCATGGTTTCTGGTTGGGGTAGATCCGTATTGTTTTGGTCGGAACAATGTCCTCTACGCATTTCCTGATGAAACACATTACACTATCAGGATCATTCTGAGGGTGGGTGCTTCCTGTTTCAGTTTCTGCCTGTAATTGGGCAGAAGCAGAACGGAAGAGAGGTCTGATTTGCCAAATGGTGATTTTTAGCCATCCCTGAAGGGAGAATAGCAATGGTCCAAAACCCGGTCCCCTCGTGTGTTGAAGCTGATTTGTTGGTGGTATTTTGGTGCGATTGTTTTAAAATTGGCTTTGTTCCCAAGTCCCTGGTAACAATGAACATGGCCTCAGGGTGCTCACTTATACTCCCATACAGTTCCTTGAGTGCCCGGTCTGTGTCGGCTTGTGGGGGGGATGTACACAGTTGTGATAATGACTGCTGTGAATTTCCTCGGTAGCCAGAATGGTCGACACAGAAGCATGAGAAATTCCAGATCAGGATAGCAGAAAGACTTGATAAAATGTATGTTCCTCTAATCACACCATGATTTGTTGATCATAAAACATACACCACCACCTCTGTTTTACCTGTGAGGTCTTTTGTTCTGTCCGCTCGGTGCACGGAGAACCCTGCGGGTTCTGCAATCTGGAGTCTGGAATCTCCGCAAACATCCAAGTTTCTGTTGGAAAGAGATCAGCACTTTCAGCTCGCAGAGCTTGTTGTCCAGAGACTGAACATTTGCCAGTAGAATACTGGGTAGCGGGGGTCAATTTGTGCGATGTTTTACTCTGATGAGAACGCAGGCTTATTTTCCCCTTTTCCTTCTGCGTTTCCGTGGCCGGACTGCCCAGACAAAGGGCTCCGCTGGCATGTTTGTAAACAGCGGGTTAGCATTTAGGAATTTGAAGTCCGGTTTTCGGAGTGTAATTGCAGAACCAATGTCCAAAAGCGTTTGTCTGTCATATACAATAAGGCAAACAACATCCAAGACAAAAAAACAAACAATAAACTGCAGTGCTGTGCTCGGAGCTCACAACGCAGCAGCCATACTAGGTCCCATCTTGAGTCCACTTATACCCGTATGTCCGGGGGAGTGACATGCAAATTCTGTCTGCCAATTTCAAATTGGCCTTTTCTCAAGTTTAGAGATGCACAAGGCTCTCAAGAGAGACCCCTTGTGTCGCTTCTTCAACACAACGTCTCGTTCCCTCCAATAGGGTAGGGATTTTACAACAGTAACCTAGAGGTTATTTTTTCATTAATTACAAACCCGATGTGAACCTGAAGTCCTACTTGAAAAACTGATGTGTTGGGTTCTAACCCTTCAAGTTATGGCGTAAGAAATGTATCTTTAGGAACAAGATAAAGGCAGGTATGACTAAAAAAAACTAAATAATCTGGGGGATCAGGCTTTCCGTGGATTGTTCTGTCAGTATCTATTCCATGGATGGTCTTCCTTTCATTCAACAACTGTACCAGCATTGCCACTTTCTCCTTCAGACAATGTCACTGACTTGTTTCAATAATTTACATGGAACCAGCTGTCATGCTTTGATTTCTTGCATTAAGCCTTTTTTTTTAGTGCAATCTTGAGGAGCTTCCCAATGCAAGCATGCAGAGCGTGCAACTTAGCTTAGGCTGGGCTTTCCAAAGGATGTTTGCATTTCATTTGTGGCTTTGAATAACCATGGGGAAAACAAACAGAGCGGTATTTTTGGGATTTGCTGTCTCCCCTAAGAGGTGAGTTATGTGTTTCTCTCATTGCATCAGTCCGTTAATTGTCTAATCATTTTTGTGATTTTTTTTATTTGGTTTCTAGATCAAGCAGGACCCTGCTAACCTTTAAATGTCAGCCTGGTGAAGACAAGTAACCCCCCTATCCTCACTTTAAAATTGCTTCAGCATTAAGGTTTATCACAGCTGAGAGAAACATCCAATGGTGTAATCACACATACTCAGGGCACTGGTGAGATACCTCACTCTTGTTATCAGAGAACTAGGGTTACGTGAGTAACCTAATGTTCTCTTTCTAACATTTGTTTGGTATCTCACAATAGAATATACCACCTCCCAATAGAATTGCTGTCTGAAGCAGACCAGTCAGTGTCCAAAATATAAGAACCCAACAAATTATTAAAGAATGGATGTGGGAAACAAAAAACATACTTGTGCTTTTAACTTTTTTTTTTTTTTTTTTTTTTTTTTAAACATCGACTGAATGCACACCCACACCAAGGACTGAATGAGCCAATGCATGCACTGTAACAGCTCACATCTGTGCAAAAAGTGCTGGAATGAAATGTCCTTAAAGAGTACCCACGAGGTAGCCATTAATCTGGTAGAATTAGTTTTCAAGCCCTACGGAGGTCGCAACCCCAAGCTATTATAACTTAATAGAATAGCCTCCACTACCCAATGAGATGACACTATTATGAAATGGGTCTGCCCTTTCAAGAATCAGCCCAAGAAACGAAAAGCTGATTACTCTTCCTTATTGCCTTCATTCTTTCCATGTTCAAACAAAGAGTATGAACTGGACACAAACTGTGAAGCTGCTCATCCTCCGGTGAGGAATAAGGCAGCGGCTGAAAAGTTAGCAAATCCATCGGCTTAATGCTCACCTCCATGCTCAAAATCAGGATTTTTTTAAGAGACACTCTCAATAAATCCACAGCAAATCACATGCAAGAGCGATGAACTGAAAAAGCATGTAGTTCACTAACCCACTTTGCAGTTGTTAAGGCCAATCATTTTAATAAAAGCAGCTTTTTTTTATTTAATTCTGTACTTTCAACTGGCTCAAAGAGAGGCCGAGAAAGCACTTTCAGGACCACAGACAGATCCCATGATGGAACCATTGGTTGACACCCTGTTCAAATGCTGTGTGATCCACATAAATTAACTAATGAGTGAGTGTTGACCCATTGCATTTGAGTTAATTCCCATATGACAAGCCGAAATGTCTGTGAGATAAACCTTTACCATAGAAAAGACCCTGCCTTTATGTAAAAGTTATTATCACTGGCCAGGCCCAAAGAGCTACTAGGTCTGGGCAGGGTGAAAAATTTTCCATCGCATTGTTGTGTTGTGTTAAGGAAATGAGAGTCCGCTTGAGGGCGCTGTTTGTAAAAGGATGGTGATTCTGACTAAGAAGGAGAAGAAGAAGAAAAGCTAAGAAAGAAGACATGTATGTTTCTCTGACCACTACTTTATTTCCTTTTTATAAGTGTAGTATACCACACGCATGTGCGACAGGAGGTCCCTACGCAGCGGGAGGGGCCGAGGCTGGGTGTACAAGAGTTTAATTATTCCCATCGCCACAGTTTCCCTGGCCAGTTCAGGGCAATCAGAATGACTGAAAGGCTGTATTCTCTTACCCTTCTTAGAGTTGGAATGATCCAATTCAATGGAGGAAATGCATAAAGCAGTGAGTTTGGCCGAGGATGTGCTAGAAAGTTTATGTGTGCATTCTGTAGTGATGCAGGTCAAATCTCAATCATTATTCAGCCTTCACACACTGCATCCCAACCTATGAGCGACGCATCTGTTGTCACCACTTTCCTTTGAGAGATCGCCCCCAAAGGGGTTGCAGAAAAGCGGGGAATCTCCAGTGACGGAGAGCGTGCATCCCCTCTGACCTCACTCTCACTCTGCAATTGAGGTGACGGTGGGGACACAAGCGATGTGCTGAAATCCAATGCTGTAACGCTCTCATTTGCAGTAGTCCCAATGGAATAACTGACATTGTCGAGGCCATTAGATCCAATAGGCATAGACACAACCTGAATGAGACATTTTCCATCTGTGAAATAGGGACTAACAACCGTGAATCGAACCGAATTGTTCCTCTAACAGAAACCCAGATAAATTATTTCCTGTAAGGGCATCAGACAGCTCTTTGCCTCATTTATTTTGAAGTCCAACGTCACCAAATGAGACACCAGCACTCTCGTATATATCTCCACTTGCTGCTGCAATGGCACTCAAAGAAGTAGATCATATAAATAAGCGGACACTCTGGGACCCGTTATTCTCTGCAGCGTTGGCGCTGGTTCCACACACTTGATGAAGATTCTCGATGCTAATGAAAGTCTAAAAGCCACTATAAAAAATGTATAAACTATGCCCAGATCTAGCAAATCTAAGGAATCTTCTGCATGACGGGTAGATGCCTATGTGAAAATTGGTGGCGGCCCATGCATTTTAAGTCAAGGCCTTCAGTGTAATTCATGCCATTAAGAAAACAAAGTTTCACAATTAATAAGACTCTGTATGCCTATGTACATCATACATTGCAGTCAAATAATAATACAACAACTAAAACATTTTGATGTTTTAAAAACACATTCAAGCACAAAGCTAAAGCCAAGGAGGTCTATAATACCAGGAAAAAAGTTATCTAATCATATTTGCAATTTAAATGTTGTTTGTTTAAATTGTTGTAAATTTGTTTGTAGATGAATTAAGAGAGAAAGCGATTGGAAATGCATAGGCTATAAGGTGAATGAGAATGAAAGGATGAAAAAAATATTTATTATGCATGTTATACCAGCAGAGAAGGCATTACTGGCCCTGAGGATTTGTCATTGGTGAAAGTATGTATCGTTCAAATCAACTTATGTATACCAGTCTCTGGGAAGAATAAACTGACAGAGTGATTTGAGTGTGAGCATTTTGAACTTGCACCTTATAAGGTGTTTGTTGAGGTTTTGCAAATGCAGAATAGGATGGAGTCCTCTCTCTCTCTCTTGGGGATGAAGAAATTCCTGGAGTGAAATCCCTGATGACCGTCCCCCAGCTGCACCACACTTTTGCTCAGCAAACTGGCCAGTTCCTCCTCCAAAATCCAAGCTGACTCCCCATTACTGTTGACATTAGCACACTGTTGAACAGAAGTGGTTTTACAGCGGATTGCAGCTGATAACCCTGTTTTATTTTTAGGGGTAAACTGCGCATGCTCACCAACTCTCTGTGCGGACAAGCTCTAATTCACTAATGGTGTTGTGGAACCCTCTATCAGCAGAGCTGGGGATTGCAGCTTTGAATTGATTTATTTTCACACATTACTGTGCCCTCAGCCCACTGCCTGGATGCACAGAGAAGTTTTGTTTTGTTTTCACACATGTTTTTGTGCAAACTTTCCTCCTCTGTCTTTTCTGACCCTGTGGATGGAGAGGGGAGATGCAAATTGAGAGGCACTGTGGGAAATGGTGGTCTGGGTTCTAAATCCAGACTGCCTATCTCTAAAATGGTTTGTGAATCTGGAACTTGAAGACATGAAGCAAGCACGGTACATGAAAACACGAAGCAAGCAGTGAATTTTCGGGCAAGGCAAGTTTTGAATGCCTCCCCATCCTTTTTATTAAATCTTACACATGCCGCAATGTGGAGACCGTAGCCCCATAAAGGGCTTTTGGAGCCATCATGGCATCGAGGAAATCTGTCTTCTCTCTCTCAGACAAGCTAGACAGAGTGAGCCAAATAGCCAGTTCACCCATAACTGCTAGACCATGCTGTGGCTGCTGCTCTGAACGGCTCCTCTACACATACGTAGGCAGAGATCCACAATAACGCAGATCTCTTCCCACAATGCAGCATCAATTTATCTGCACATTTCATCCATCAGTTCAGTGTTATATGCTGTGAGGGGCGAGGCAGCATTTCAGTAGTTCGCAACATAATGCAATCCTACAATGAGGATAGCGTAAACATATGTGGCTTGCTGTCCCTGGCGGAGGGCATGAGGCTCAAGACTTGACCTGAGCTCAAATGCCCCCTCAGACGGGATTAGTATTGATGGAATAGATAGGAGGATATGGGGAAGTGGTGGGATGCTGAAAACTCTCAATGCTTCATAGAGTTAAGCGTATAAACTCTTACTCTGTGTGATTGGTCGGATTAAATTAATTTGCTCCTCCCAAACTTTATTAATAAAACACCATTAAGAGACCTTGCAGCTAGGTCTGAAGATTGGCAGATCTTCTGGTATATGGAGTCCAACAGTCTCTCCGTCCATCCCAGGAATGAAGGGGGAGCATACTAAAAGGTCACCTGAGTATCGGGGTGAAGGTGATCAGCCACCGACGCCTCGACTGGAGGGGGTTGGAAATTCCCAGATCTTCCATCTTTTGTCCATGCAGCCTACATATTTCTTGTGTACATGAAAAATTAAACAAGCATGAGGCAAACAGAGAAACCTTTAACAGGCATTCTGTGTGAAAAAGTCTTCTCCTAAAATAGCGCATCAATGTGACGCACACTGGGATGGCTGGAATTCATTGTTTGACTGAAGCAGCATGAGTCGGCAGCCATTTGCCATCATACAGATCTTTCTCTGTACCCTGGCTAGTCTGCTGTAGCTGTTGTGTTGATGGAGAGCTTGGCCATTGCCCTCCTACACATCTCAATATGCTCCAGCTCTCCCTGGACTGTCTCCCTGGCCCCCAGACAGGCTATACATAGTGGGAGGGAATCCTTAGGCAAGATCATAGATCCACAAGTGCACAGACAGAAGAGATCCTTTCTCTTCATTCTGCTGCTCGGTGAGCTTGCAGTTGCCACAACAGAAGCCTGAGCTCAAGAACACAGAAGCAGTTCACCACAACATGCCACTTGATTCTGTGTTAATCCCTTTAATGTGACAAGATCGACTGATCTGCCACACAACGTACTTGAGAGATAGAAACTATAACAGCTCAAAACACAATATAAATACATCAGAAAGTATTCATTTTGACAGCGAATATACTCCCAAATAGATCAGCCGTGCTCTGAAACGTACCTGAAAGGTTCAACTGATGAACTACTTAGCGACTACTTCTTGCGAGTCCTGCTGAGGATAGTTTCCAATGATCTTCACAGGGAAGAGAACGAGAATGAAGTAGGCACCTATGACAGTGGTTTAAATTAGGGACATGGGACTCCCTCATCACTGCTGTGATTGGTCTGTCAACTGACAGATGTGGTGTTATTGGTGCTTCAAGGATTGGTTACACCCGAGGAATTTTCCAAAAGTGAACACCCAACAAATGGGGAACACCCAACAAATGGGGAACCTGTTCGGAAAGCTAGTTTTACACAGAGAAAATAGGATGTATTGACCAAAATTCCTATTATCTTCAGCAAGCTGACTAACACTATACTACTGCTTGGGAGTTGCGACAGACAAAATTTATGGTACAAGCTCAATCTCTCTCTCTCTCTCTCCCTCTCTCTCAAACACACACACAAGCACACATTCTTGTTTCTTCAGCAACTTGTTACAAACAGCCCAAGCCATCGTTACTTGTTCTGAAGTGACGTTTTTGAATTAGTAGCAGCTTGCGCGCATCTTTTGAACTAGCAATGGAAGATCCTGATCCGTGATGTAAGAATGTAGTTCCATGAGCAAATGTTTATTGTGACAGTGCTTAGTTTTTCCTTACTTTCAATTTTACTTGTTCTTTGGACTGTAGCAAAAGCAATACCAAACTCACAATTATGCTGTATGTATATATTGTATATATATGATAAATATCCAGATATATTTCATCCATTTTTTATCCAAAATATATAAAAAGTTAATAAAAGTTGAGTTTGTTCAAGTTTATGCACATTTGCATTTCTACATAAAATGTACTTTAATATTTAAACATTTTCTTGACCCTGAATAGATATCAAAGGAGGAGTGATTTCTCTTTCAGTTTTCTCCCTTACAATGTGATTTTTAAAGGATATGATTTAGTACACTTTGGAGGTCAAGAAACTCTCATTCTTCATGCAAGCCTTCACAGTAAAGCTCCATGAAACAAGGATGAGCAGTGGATGCAAAATAATTTCAGATAAATCCTCAGTCATACTTGTAAGTATGCTTATTGGTATACCAATATGACACACAAATTAAGTTCAGATGTCCAGGGTTTATTGTGTGCATACTGTAGGCCTATCACTTTAGCCTGCTGTTTATCCCAAATTTTGTATCATATTAACACAATTCCTTAAATTTAAGTCAATATACTGGGTTTGAAACAGGCTCTTCCTGCTGAGGAAAAAAACAGCTTAAACCAACCTAACCAGCTTAGATCAGCTGATTTCTGGGCTTAGCCTGGTCTTGTTTGATGGCTGAGGGTTTTTGAAGACTGTGAGGTGTGTTGTTACATAATAGAGCAGGTTGTCATCAATTCACTACTCACAGCAAGTTTAAAAAAGATGCAAAATAATTACACTTTAGTGTAACTACAGTAGCTGATGAATGCCAAAGCCATTTCACTCTCCACATCATCCTTGAGAATACCCTCATCAAATTTAGTCATTAGTGTCAATTATTTGCTCCACGTGGCAAAGCAGGTAAATAACAGCAAATCAATGACTATTGCATACATTAAATAAACATCAGCTCTATGGGAAAAAGAAGCTGGCCTGACCAACAGTAATACATGCTCTTAAGTTCCGTAATCTTCACCCAAGGGCAGCACAGGATCAGGCTTACACTGTATATCCCTCCATATCCTTCCATATCCATAACACAGTACATATACAGCATGTTGTTTCATGAGAAACACAGATGCAGAAACATAACTAAGACTAGATACACAGTTTAAGAAGAACAGCAAGCATTATATAAGTTTAAAAAAAAAAAAAAAAAATATATATATATATATATATATATACACTCACCTAAAGGATTATTAGGAACACCTGTTCAATTTCTCATTAATGCAATTATCTAATCAACCAATCACATGGCAGTTGCTTCAATGCATTTAGGGGTGTGGTCCTGGTCAAGACAATCTCCTGAACTCCAAACTGAATGTCAGAATGGGAAAGAAAGGTGATTTAAGCAATTTTGAGCGTGGCATGGTTGTTGGTGCCAGACGGGCCGGTCTGAGTATTTCACAATCTGCTCAGTTACTGGGATTTTCACGCACAACCATTTCTAGGGTTTACAAAGAATGGTGTGAAAAGGGAAAAACATCCAGTATGCGGCAGTCCTGTGGGCGAAAATGCCTTGTTGATGCTAGAGGTCAGAGGAGAATGGGCCAACTGATTCAAGCTGATAGAAGAGCAACTTTGACTGAAATAACCACTCGTTACAACCGAGGTATG
Organism: Moxostoma hubbsi; assembly: GCA_032164185.1. Taxonomy (NCBI): domain Eukaryota; kingdom Metazoa; phylum Chordata; class Actinopteri; order Cypriniformes; family Catostomidae; genus Moxostoma; species Moxostoma hubbsi. The sequence goes on along the minus strand of JAVLUX010000039.1, from coordinate 10,640,376 downwards.
CAGCAAAGCATCTGTGAAGCCACAACATGCACAACCTTGAGGCGGATGGGCTACAACAACAGAAGACCCCACCGGGTACCACTCATCTCCACTACAAATAGGAAAAAGAGGCTACAATTTGCAAGAGCTCACCAAAATTGGACAGTTGAAGACTGGAAAAATGTTGCCTGGTCTGATGAGTCTCGATTTCTGTTGAGACATTCAGATGGTAGAGTCAGAATTTGGCGTAAACAGAATGAGAACATGGATCCATTATGCCTTGTTACCACTGTGCAGGCTGGTGGTGATGGTGTAATGGTGTGGGGGATGTTTTCTTGGCACACTTTAGGCCCCTTAGTGCCAATTGGGCATCGTTTAAATGCCACGGCCTACCTGAGCATTGTTTCTGACCATGTCCATCCCTTTATGGCCACCATGTACCCATCCTCTGATGGCTACTTCCAGCAGGATAATGCACCATGTCACAAAGCTCGAATCATTTCAAATTGGTTTCTTGAACATGACAATGAGTTCACTGTACTAAAATGGCCCCCACAGTCACCAGATCTCAACCCATTAGAGCATCTTTGGGATGTGGTGGAACGGGAGCTTCGTGCCCTGGATGTGCATCCCACAAATCTCCATCAACTGCAAGATGCTATCCTATCAATATGGGCCAACATTTCTAAAGAATGCTTTCAGTACCTTGTTGAATCAATGCCACGTAGAATTAAGGCAGTTCTGAAGGCGAAAGGGGGTCAAACACAGTATTAGTATGGTGTTCCTAATAATCCTTTAGGTGAGTGTATATATATATATATATATATATATATATATATATATATATATATATATATATATATAAAACACAATGTGTCTTAAAAATGTCTTACATTTGTCTTGCATCTGAGTTTTAATACCACTTATATAATTGCAGTGCACAAGTCCAACTGAACAGACCTTCTCTACAATGATTCACAGGAGGAAATGTGGAAGCTTCTTTTAGATGCTCTTTGTCTGTACAAGGACACTCAAAATGTATATACTGTTAACACAGACTCACACTACAGCTGTAAACAAAATTGTCCACACAACTCAAAGACACCCCATGTTCTGTATAGCAGGCTTGGAGCCAATTTCTTTCAAAAGTAATTTCAACAGTCAAAACACTGCAGCATGTCCACTCTCCTGATAAACACACATTTTGCTTGGCCTGCAAAGAAATGACTAGAGGCCTTTCTAAGTATTTGATTTGGCACACTGCAAGTGTTCACAGGAGATTTTACAGAGCAGAGAAAGTAATAAGACAACAACAATAAATATCTGCTCCACAGGAGGTGACAAAGTGGCATGACACAAGAGTGGGCAGAGGAGAGGCAATTGTCACTACTGTCACAGACTCACATCTATAGATTTGTGGTTTCAAAGGCTTTATTAATCGCCCATGTAAAACTCTTAAAAATTACATCAACCATTGCTGTGTCTCGTTTTGAGTGTGCTTGCTAGGATGCATCCTTTGAAGGCAGGATGCTATACCGAGCATCCTCCTTTAAACAAGCTTTGTTTAAACGAGACAGCCTTCGTAGGACAAATGAAAAAATAACTTATCCTGGTTGCTTTGACAGCACGCCACTCTTTAACAAGCGTGAGCGTTTTGAGTGAGAAGGGAAAGTCCCTTTGGAAGGTAAGGAGAGTTATAATGATATAGAGAGAAAAGAAAATAGATTTACAGGTGTATTTTTAGTCTAGAACTAACTTTATTTTTATTATATATTACTATAACTATACCTATTAAATACTCTTAACCTGTTTGGTGAGGTATTTCAACTTGGGAATTAAAATTACTTGCGTCTGAAAATCACATTTTCAGGCAAATTGCTGTAATTTTTCTTTAGACAATTTATATTAATTGCAGTCGAAGCAAAGAACTGTGGGTTGTGAGAGCCCATTAAGGACATTCATCCTCTGAATTCCCGTGAAATAAGGCCGATTTCAAAGGCTGCATTTGGAGTGTCCTACTTGCTTTTCTGAAATGAGACAGCCTTGATGACGTATGTGGCCACAAATACGACCTCCGGTGGAAGCAGCCACTGAAACGAGACACAGCTAATGTCCTTAAGCAGCACTGCAGTCCATACATTACTTCCCGTGATGTCACTCAATTAAGCATTTAGGGTATTGTAGTTAGAACTGCTAAACACACCACCACATCTCCCCCTTAAAGACATAAACCTCTGTAATGCTGGTGGAACATTTCTCACAGTTAAATGCCAAATGTTACACAAAATATTAATCAACATTTATCACATTACTAATGTGAAGTGAAACCGCTTATGGCAAATTACATAAGCATAACATCAAGCTCTGTACTTTCAAGAAAACTTAACAAGCATAACACAGTATGAAATAAACATAACCTCTTAAGCATAGATATTTCCAAAACTTTAACATTGTCATGCCTGCAATGAGAAATGCATAATCACCATTTAGAATACCATTTCCAACAGTTAAGAATTTTACACAAATATTTTAAAGCATAGAATCATTCTTCGTAGAACATATGTTTATTTGTTCATTATTATTTTTTCACTCTTTATTCCTCTCTCTTTATTTATTTTATTTATTTATTTTAAAGAAAGAATATGTGCATGATGTAATTGTACACTATTACGAGCAGGAATTTTTATTACCTTGCACTTGATGTTGATTTGAGGACAGGAGGACATCAGCAACGGGTGAGGAGAGTGCAAGTGTGCTCTGGGTCTCTTGTATTTGTATTGAATAGTGAGTGTATGTTTACTGTCTGTCTCTGAGGAAGGCACAGACTGCAGGTGACACCTATTATGACTGGGACGGCGCCGTTCTGTATCTGTACCAAATATGACTTTGGTTCCTTTGTTGGTCTTATAACTGTGTCTGATGGGCACCATGTTTTCTCCCCATCCAATTTTAGGAGGACACTCCCGCCAGTGTGTAGGTCAGAAAGAGGACGAACTGAATGCCTTTAGCTGATTTTCTTTCTTGTCCTTCTCAGCCACTTCTGGTGACTGATGAGATGCGGTTATAGGCTCTTCTCCAAGATGTGGTGCGGATCTGATAACCTGTCATTAACTTTGCAGGGCTTGCCCCAGTCGCAGCAATTGGTGTGACTCTGTAGCTCAAGAGAGACAAATAGGGGTCTGGCTGCCATAGAATATGCTTTGCTGTCCCCACTGGCCTCGCCACAGCACCATTTGACTGTGGGTAGTGGGGGCTGCTGGTAAAGTGCTGAGTGCCACAGTCCTTGCAAAAGTCTGCAAAGTTTGCGCTACTGAACTGTGTGCCATTATCTGAGTGGAGTCCTGTGGAATACCACACCTCACAAACATCCCCTTTAAGCAAAAATCATGTTACAACTGCTAGTGAGCTGTAACTGTGCAATTTCAATGTCTCTGGAATAAAAGTCCCCAACAACTAGATACTTTTTCCCTCTATAATCGCACATGTCAGCCCTTATCTTGTACCAAGGACTGGGCAGCGGCTGGGAGTCGACCAGAGGCTCTTTTCTCAGGGTAGGTATGTGTTCCTGGCAAAAATTGCACCCATACACTTTACATTGAATATCAGCTCCAATTCCAGGCCACCAGATAGACATCCTGGCTCTTTCTCTTCATTTGTTGAGCCCTTGATGACCATCATGCAGACAGTCTAGAATCTCTCCACATAGAATGGTGGAAACTACAATCCTGTCCCCATGTCCATCTGCCTCAGACATGACAGCGATGATCTTTCAGCATAGTATGCATTCAGTTCATAGGGCAAATGGTAAAGCCAGCCCTCTTTGATTAAACACTGTATCTTTCTTATGTTGTGGTCATTTCTTGTTGCCTCTCAAATTCTCTTTATTTTAGGCACTGGCATTGGTCTAGTCTGAATCATGGCCATCATGTGAGCTTGCAAGGCTCTGTGATTGGGTTGTATGACAGTGTCTCAGCCACTACCAATGACTTGCCTGGAACATGTAAAGCTCTGCCGTTGAACCACATTTGGAGCATCAGTAGCCAATGATTTGTCTAGGTCATAGGTGTTGGTAAGGGGGACCAGGGGCTTATCCGTTTGAAGTATCAACTCACCCAGGCCTTGGAGATAGCAGGCAAGCCGTTCATATGCCCAAACTGCAGTCAGATACTCCTTCTCAATCTAAGAGTATCAATGTTTGGCAGTAGTGAGTTTTCTAGAGCAGAAAGCTACCGAGTGAGCCCTCTCACGGTGGATCTGCAGCAGGGTGGTGCACTGCCCGAAATGACTGCTGTCAGTGGACATGGACGTGGGTGAAGCTCTGTGGATAAGCCAGGTAAAAACTTCCCTAAGTAATTTATCATGCCAAGCACTAGTCTAAGCTGAGTAATGTCTTTAGGTGATGGCATGTCAGTGATTGCCTTACCTTGTCAGGGTCTGGTTTTACTCCATCACTGCTGATGTGTCCGAAGAACTGGAGTTCACTCTTACTACAGTTACATTTGTCTGACATTTTTTGTTTAGCTTTAGCCCTGACTCCTGGATTGTCTGCAAAAGGCCTCCAGGTTACTATTATGTCTCTCTTGGTCTCTGCCATACACCAGGATATCATCCATGACCACTAAACAGCCCTCGTGACTCTGGAGCAGCCCACTCATTTCCATTTGAAAAATATCTGCCGTTGATGTGATTCCAAAAGGCAGAAGCTGACAGAACCAACCTCGCTGAGTAATGAAGGTGGTCAGTATTGCACTGTGGGAATCTAATGGCATCTGCCGGAAGCCTGATGATGCATCCTACATTTAAAAAATTCTAGCACCAGCCAACTTTGGAGCAATCTTGTCTAATGTAGGCAGAATACATTTTTCTCCTCACAGCTTTGTTGAGATGCTTTAAATCCAGACATATTCTGATTTTCCAATTTTTCTTTACTAACAGAACCATAGGGGCACACCAATCAGTGGGCTCTGTGACTTTATTATCTGCATGGACTGCATCCTCTGTAACCTCTCATCTACTTTGCATCAGTGGGAAAGGCACTCTACGCAGTGTATCAGGTTTCAGTAACATTTTAATTGGATTACATTTTAGACAGCCGATTTCGTCTTTTACGAACATTGGTGACAAAATATGCACGTTCATGTATAACATTCCTACGTGGTATAAAATGTTCATTAAACTTATCCACCACCATATTGTAAATGATGGAATGTGCAGGCTCTGGGACCTGAAAGGAGTTACATATAGCCTCTGCCTCTTTCCCCATGGCATACATCAAGGAGTTTATTTGCACCTCAATGTCCTCTTTGTCCAACTTTGTGGCAAAACCTGGACCTTCAGTGGCCATGTGGCGGGCTTGCTGAAGTCAAAGGATTCCAGAGCCTGACACATCGACATATCTATTTTGTTTGTTTCTTCAATGGGTGCGACAAACTTCTGACAACATGTCAAAGACTCACATCCATAGAATTGAAGTTTCAAAAGCTTTATTAATAACCCTTGGAAAATTCTCAAAACTTGTAGACAACAACAATGTCCTTAAACAGTACTGGTGTCCATACATTACTTCCTGTGATGTAACCCAATGAGGCATTATGGGTATTGTAGCTAAACACAGATAACCACAACTATCCTGTTGAAAAGACCAGCTTTACCTGCATGCAATCTCCATGCAGAACTAAGATGGTTTATGCTAGCTTGTTGTTGGTCTAGCTGGTGGATCAGCATTGCCATGTTGTTCACCAGAAAAATTTAGCTGGTGAAGTTAGTGACAAAGGAATCATTCTTTTTTAAATAGTCAAAAAGACTTGTTGGAACACCAACAAATGCAGATGACCAATTTTGCAGTTTTTTATGTTTTATTTAGTTTTTTTGTTAAAACTAACAATACTACAAACATAACAATTTTTTTCAGTTGTGTGACAAGTCTGATCTGATGACATTTTTGGAAAATTATATTACGTGGTTTATTATCGCAGCAGTTCCAAGGTGAAATGTCCACTGTGTGGCTCCAAAAACTAGTTAAAATATTTCAAAACAGATGAGGTGTTTAAGTCTTATGCTTTATCAAGTTTTCAATAAACAAAACCTACCTACCTTCCTAACCTAAACTTTATCAAACTTGACTTCCTGTTCCTGATGCTGATGGCATGCTGTGTTTGTGTTTGTAGCCTGCTTAGCATTGCTTATTCTTATTCTCAAATGTTCGTCTTTTTATCCGTTATCATTTTACTGTGTGTTTCGGGGTTTTCTGCTTTTCTACGGTTTCATCTGAGTGTATTTTACATGTTGCTGCTGGTGCCTAGCTCGAGTCTGTGTTTGTAGCCTGCTAGCTTTTTTTTTTTAGCATCGCTTACAGTATATATCTGTTTTCAGCCTTTAATCCTTAACATCTGCCATTTTTCAACGTGTATCATGTTTTCCCCATGCATTATTCTCTTATAGCTATTCAACTGCGTACATTTTCCATGTGCATCCGCTTTTTATTTTTATCGCCATTAAACTGCGTGCATTTTTCAGCGTGCACCCGTTTTTCTCATCTTTGTTACGCAGATTATTGCATCGATCTCAAAGCACCGCTTAACAAGATCAACCAACAACAACAACAAACAACTGCGTGAGGGATTCACATCAATCTCAAACCCTAACCGCTCAGGCACAACCAACAACAACAAACAACTGTGGTAAGTCATGGCAACCGCTCATGTTATTGCTTCCTGCATTGCATGTCACATGTTTACAATAGCCTCTTATGTCAGCAGTGAGGGATTCACATGTGATAAATGTAGGGAATTAGTCAGGCTGAGAAGATTAATGAGTTAGAGACATGCATCCGGATGCTAGTGGAGGTCAGTGAGAAAGAGAAACCAGTAGATACTGTTTTGGATGCGGGAAGTACAGAGAGCAACACGCACACTTTGGATCCGGCTGTATATTGGATCCTGTTAGGGAAAGAGCCCTTGTTATTGGTGATTCTATTGTAAATAACGTAGAAATAGAGACTCCAGCCACTATTGTTAAATGCATTTAGGGTGCCAGTATGTCTGACATCAAATCAAATTTACAAGTGCTGGCTAATGCTAAACGTAGATTTTCTAAAATTGTTATTCATGTCGGCACTAGCAATGTGCGGCTTTGCCAGTCTGAGATCACTAAAGATAATGTTAAAGAGGTGTGTGAATTTGCAAAAATTATGTCAGACACTTTAATATGCTCTTCCTCTCCCTGCTCGTCGTGGTGACAAGGTTTATAGTAGATTAGTGTTACTGAATGGATAGATGTCTGTGTGGTGTCTGGTGAATAGAATAGGATTTATAGACAATTGGAAAAGTTTTTGGGGTAGACCTGACCTGCTAAAGAGAGACGGACTATATCCCTTCAGGGAAGGTGCCGCTCTCCTCTCTAATAATTTGGCTCATAGTATTATTAATAATAATGGTATTTGACAAACTGGGGCCCTGGTCAGGAAGCAGACAAACTGGTTAATCCAAACATCTGCTAACTGCCTTGAGACGTCACGCAGACATCAAACTTGAACAAAACAAACAAATTAAAGATAAACATCATATAAAGATAGGACTACTAAACATTAGATCTCTTTCTAACAAAGCACTAATTGTAAATTAAATTATTACATATCATAGTTTAGATGCACTCTGTTTGACTGAAACCTGTCTTAAACCGGATTAATAAATTTGTTTAAATGAATCTACTCTTTATTGTTATAAACATGAGCCTTGTCTGAAGGGTCAAGGAGGAGGTGTTGCTAAAATGAACAGTTAAGTTTTTGGTTTTACTCAGAGGAGAGGATATAAATGTAAGTCTTTTGAACTAATAATGCTTAATGTGACACCTTCAGATATAAATTAAAAATACTTTGTCATCTTTCACCCTTGCTATAGTATATAGATCACCCAGTCCTTATTCTGATTCCCTTGGTGAATTTGCTAATTTTTTTTATCAGATTTTGTAGTTAATGCAGATAGAGCTTTAATTGTTGGTGACTTCAACATTCACATAGATAATGAAAATCAAATCAATCAAATCAAATCACTTTATTGTCACACTACTGTGTACACGAGTGCAACAGTAGGTGAAATTCTTGTGTGCAGTTCCGAGTAACATAGCAGTCATGACAGTGACGAGACATAAACCACTTTACAATAAACAACATATTTACACGGGCGGCACGGTGGTGCAGTGGTTAGCACTGTCGCCTCACAGCAAGAAGGTCATGGGTTCAAACCCCGGTTGCCCCGGCCTTTCTGTGTGGAGTTTGCATGTTCTCCCCGTGTCTGCGTGGGTTCTCTCCGGGTGCTCCGGCTTCCTCCCACCATCCAAAGACATGCAGGCTAGGTTAATTGGTGTCTCCAAAAAATTGCCCTAGGTGTGGATGTGAGTATGAGTGTGTGTCTGTATATGTGTGGCCCTGCGATGGACTGGCGACCTGTCCAGGGTGTACCCCGCCTTTCGCCCAATGTTAGCTGGGATAGGCTCCAGCCCCCCGTGACCCTGTACAGGATAAGCGGTTGAAGATGAATGAATGAATGAACATATTTACACAAAACAATTTACATAACAAATGTACACATACTTACACAACAATTTACATAACAAATGTACACAATACACACAATGTAGAATACACATACACTAGATACGGGCATAAATATATATAAACACTAATTGAATTGGGAGAATATATTGACAGAGTGATGATTAATAAAGTGCAGTGCTGATTGTTGATCGTGAGAGATCATGTGTTCAAAAGTCTTATTGCTTGTGGGAAGAAGCTGTCATGTAGTCGGGTGGTGCGGGTCCTGATGCTGCGATACCGCCTGCCTGATGGAAGCAGTGAGAGCAGCCCATGACTCGGGTGACTGGAGTCTCTGATAATCCTCCGAGCTTTATTCACACACCGTCTGTTATATATATCCTGGAGGGAGGGAAGCTCACCTCCGATGATGTTTCTGGCAGTTTGCACCACCCTTTGCAGGTCTTTGCGGTTGTGGGTGGTGCTATTGCCGTACCAGGCGGTGATGCAGCCAGTCAGCATGCTCTCTACAGTACTGGTGTAGAACCGTGTGAGGATGTGGTGGTTCATTCCGAACTTCCTCAGCCGTCTCAGGAAGAAGAGGCGCTGGTGAGCCTTCTTCACAACGGCCTCAGTGTGGACGGACCATGTGAGTTCCTCAGTGATGTGGACACCGAGGAACTTGAAGCTGCTGACTCTCTCCACCGGTGCTCCATTAATGGTGATGGGGCTGTGCTCTCTGTCTTTCTTCCTGAAGTCCACCACAAGCTCCTTGGTTTTACTGACGTTGAGGAAGAGGTTGTGCTCCTGACACCAGCGTGTCAGAGTGTGCACCTCCTCTCTGTAGGCCGTTTCATCATCGTCAGTGATCAGACCTACAACCGTCGTATCGTCAGCAAACTTAATGATGGCATTGGAGCTATGTGTTGCCACACAGTCATGTGTGTAAAGGGAATACAGGAGTGGGCTGAGAACACAGCCCTGCGGGGCTCCAGTGTTGAGGGTCAGTGATGAGGAGATGTTGCTGCCCATTCTAACCACCTGACGTCTGCCTGACAGGAAATCCAGGATCCAGCTGCACAGCGAGCTGTTTAAGCCCAGAGCCCGGAGTTTCTCATCAAGCTTGGAGGGCACTATGGTGTTGAATGCTGAGCTGTAGTCTACAAACAGCATTCTCACATATGTGTTCCTTTTTTCCAGGTGACACATTGGGATTAGCATTTATCAATATTCTCAACTCTCTTGGAGTCAGACAAAATTTAACAGGACCAACTCATCACCATAATCATATGCTAGATTTAATTCTGACATTCTGTCAATGTTGATAATATAGGAATTCTGCAGCAGATCGATGACATCTCAGATCATTACCTCGTCTCTTGTATGCTGCGATCAGCTAATGTTACTCAATCTACACCACGCTAATGTTTAGGTAGAACTATTTTTTCGACCACTAAAGATAGCTTCACTAATAATCTTCCAGATCTATCTCATACACTCAGTAAACACCAAAGCCTAGAAGAACTTGATGAAATAACAGAAAATATAAATACAGTCATCTCCAGCACTCTTGATAGGGTTGCCCCCCTTCGATTAAAGAAAATTAAAGAAATAAGCCCTGCACCATGGTACAATGATCACACTCATGCTCTCAAGAGAGTCTCTAGAGAGTAGCTTGGAAAATGGAGCGCAAGTGGAAGAATACAAAATTAGAAGTATTTTGCAGTGCATGGAAGGATAGTGTCTGTAGCTACAGACAGGCACTAAAAGCTGCCAGGTCAGCATATTTTAGTAAACTCATAGAAAATAACCACAACAATCCAAGGTGCTTATTCAGTACTGTGGCTTAATTGGTTAGGAATAATGCCTCAACAGAACCAGATATTACATCGCAGCACAAGAGTAATGACTTCATGAATTTCTTTACTGATAAAATTTAAATAATCAGAAATAAAATTGGAATTATGCAATCATCTTTCATAGCACATCAGAAAACAGTGTCTCATAATTTTCCTCACATGCAACTTCAATCCTTCGCTGTCATACTGTAGGTCATGAAGAGCTAACAAAATGTATTGAAACGTCAAAAGCCACAACGTGTTTGTTAGATCCAATACCAACTGAGCTCTTAAAAGAGGAATTTCCTGTCATTTCAGAACCTTTCTTAATATTATTAACTCCTCACTATCCTAAGGACATGTCCCAATAAACTTTAAACTGGCAGTTATCAAACCGCTTATTAAGAAGCCACAACATGATCCTGAAGAACTGGCTAATTATAGACTGATTTCAAATCTCCCGTTTATGTTAAAAATACTAGAAAAGGTAGTATTGTGCCAAATATGTTAATTTCTACAGAGCAATAGTATATGACAATTTCAGTCAGGATTTACGCCTCATCACAGTACAGAGACTGCACTTATCAGTTACAAATGACTTGCTCTTATCATCTGATCGCGGCTGCATTTCACTTCTAGTGCTTTTAGATCTTAGTGCTGCATTCGACACGATTCTCTTGAATAGGCTAGAGTAATATGTTGGCATTTGTGGAGTTGCATTAGCATGGTTTAGGTGCTAGTTAGTAGACCGCTATCACTTTGTCTATGTAAATGAGGAATTGTCAAACCAAAGAAAAGTATGGAGTGCCACAGGGTCTCTGCTTTTCTCCTTTTATATGCTTCCCCTGGGAGATATTATCAGGAATCGTGGAATAAGTTTCCACTGTTATGCCGATGATACCCAACTTTATATTTCTTCAAAACCTGATGAGATTTCACAATTCTCCAAATTAGCAGAATGTATCAAGAAATAAAAGATTTGATGGCCAGAAATTTCCCTCTACTCAATTCCAACAAAACAGAGGTACTAATTATTGAACCAAAAACCTCTAAAAATAAGCCGCCAAAATATAATTTGACTCTCGATGGATGTATTGTTACATCATCTTCAATAGCAAAGAACTCAGGTGTTATATTTGATACAAATCTGTTCTTTGTAAATCAAATTATGTTTGTAGAACAGCATTTTTCCCCCCGCGACCCTGTACGCAGGATAAGCGGTTGACGATGGATGGATGGATGGATGAACAGCATTTTTCCACATAAGAAATATTGTTAAATTACAACACATGCTCTCTGTTGATGAAGCCAAAAAACAAATTAATGCGTTCATGACCTCAAGACTAGATTATTGTTATGCATTACTGGGAGGATGTCCAGCAAGATCAATAAATAAACTTCAGTTGGTTCAAAATGCAGCAGCTAGAGTGCTGACGAGAACCAAGAAATATGATCATATTAGCCTCATTTTATCATCATTACATTGCCTACCTGTTAAATTTCATTTTAATTTTAAAATTCGGTTAACCACATAAGAAGTTTTGAATGGTCTAGCTAAGCAGTATTAAGTGACATTCTACCATGCTATATTCCATCACATTCATTACTATCGCAAAATTCTGGCCTTTTAATAGTTCCTAGAATAACAAAATCCACAAAAGGAGGTATAACCTTTTCATATTTGGCTCCTAAACTATGGAATAATCTCCCTAACACTATTCGAGATGCAGACACACTTATTCAGTTTAAGTCTAGACTAAAGACTCATCTATTTAGCCAGGCATACACCTAGTTTATCCTTCAACTCACAATTAGGTTGCTTTTGTTAGGTCTGCCGGAACCAGAAACAGTAATCGTGTTCTATAACTCTGAAATAAATTTAATGGCATCTATGCTAATATTATATTATTTGTAGCAGCCCTTGGCATCAATAAACCTGCATAGAGTTCAACCGGTGCAATATCTTTATTATTCCATCACGCACCGTGAAACTAAAACAAACAAAGCCACAATAAACCTTAAAATACACGCATTAACAACAACACATCTTCCACACTACTTAAATTCGCATTACACAATAAATTTTTCACAACATCAACAACAAATCAAAATACACACATACCTCGCTCCGCTTACCAAGGGTACAAACATTCAACAGAGGGTTGGGAAAACTTCATCTAATCCTTGCCATTCCTTTAGACAAACAGACTGCATGCACCAAACGCTTCCTGCTCCGGTGTGGATGTATCTCTAGCGTGCGGAGCCACTGAGCTTGTTTATATCAGTTCTGGGGCATGTCTTTTACCCGGACATGTCTAACTCATAATAACGACACAAGCAAAGTGACGTCCACTTACATTATTTGTTTCACTGTCTTAACCTCGGAACTCCTATCCTGAGGTCACCAGAACCGGCTGGATCCAGCTACATTCTTGCTTCGTGTTGGACTCCACTGCTACGTGTTGCTGTGTGATGATGACTAATAGCAGCCGCTGCCAGCCTAACATCACTTCAGTCTATTACGATGGACTTAAGAGGATGAACTGATGCTAACTCCAACCATAAGACATGGGATACTTCATATGCCATTGCCTGAACGATTGATTTAGGATATACCTCACCATAATTACCTGCAAGGTTGAATTGTGATGCACCTCACTGATCTCTGCCTGCATCACCTCGGTCTAATAATGGACTACACACTTGAAATGGAATACATCGACCAACAAAACCCTTCATCAGCCAATTAACAAGGACAATTGCATATATGTGAACTTCTGCAGTTAATACAGATTGAATTTAAAAGACATTAGTCATTAACCTTACAGTTCATACAAAATATTTGTTTAAACACTGTCCCTTAACACTTACATAGTTTAATAATTTTGAACCATGACTTGCACTATACATAAGTAATATTGGCATTATATTCATGATGTTAGCCAGAAAGGAACTGGCCCCCACTGTGAGTCTAGTTTCTCCCAAGGTTTTTTTTCTCCATTAACCAACATCTACTGGAGTTTTGGAGTTGTTCCTTGCCACAGTCGCCTTCAGCTGTCTTACTGGGATTAATACAATTATTATTTAATTACTTATTTTTAAACACAATTCACAATCTTATTTTACCAAACTACACAATGATGATTCCTAGACATTATAGACATTACAGTTTTATCTTCTGTAAATGCCTGATCTTCTGTAAAGCTGCTTTGAAACGATGTGTGTTATGAAAGGCGCTATACAAATAAAAATTACTTGACTTGTGTGAAAGGTAATAAAAGTAATTGTTGTTGTAGCACCTCTAGTATTAATTTCACCAGGAAACTGTCACGATACCTACAACAAGCTACACAAATAATTATTCAGCAAAAATATAGGTATAGTGATGTGTTTCTATGAGACCAGGTAGGTTTTTAACCAAGTCATTTTTTCTGTGCCAGACAAAATGTGGCAATGATTAAATTCTAATTTATATAATTCAATAGTTATGTATTTAACTTCAAAACTTTTATCATCTGTTTGATAGCTTGTAGTGTAGTTAACAAAAAAAAAATTATGAGTAGCCTGACTGGATTTTGACTACTTTAAAGTCTGAGTTGCATGGCAAGCTACAGTTTCAAAGTAGCTTCCCCAACACAAGTTTTTGTGATTTCAGAGGTCCAACTTTACAAGCAGGGCTGAGAGCATGACCTCTGTTTGATTAGTGTTTTGGCCAAATCCCATTCTTAGAATTATTTTTCAGTGCTACTATCCCTTATGAATCCACTCGGGTCATCCAAGTTCTGTTCAAAGAAAAATTAAAGGGAGGTAATTTATAATACTACAATAGAGTGCCACTGGCTTTCCATATCATGCTGCTTCTATTTATCTATTGCCATTCTCTGACATGATTCTCTCTGAGCAAGCTCACATGTCTGCTAGGGAGGTGAGGTAGCAGAGGACACTCCATTCCTGGAAATAGTAGTAAAAGCATACAGAATCCAGATGCTTAAGAGAAATAGGTTGTAACTCATCAGAGACCACACTAATTTGGTCAGGCCAGGCCTTTCTTGACCTTTGTGCTGCTTTCATACCACGAAAGTTCTCCTTTTGCGGTCCATGAAAAAAAAAATGTAAATAATGACAGAATTTTCATTTCTGTGCGAACTATTCCTTACAACATCCTTATACAAACAAACAGCAACAACATTTAGAAGTATCTTATCAAGGCAGAACCTGAGATTCATTTTGTTGGCTTGACAAAGCCACAAGTTAACATTCTGTTAACTATTTAGATTCTTCTTCTTCTGTGACCTATATTTTCTAAATGTACCTCCTCCTAGAAGCTTTATCCACCAAGCTTAGCACAGAAGTTCAGACTGTTATAAATTAGTGTGCTTATCAGAATGACTGTATCCCTGAAGCAGTAATCCGAACAGGACAGATTTCCTATTAACTCCCATTCAAAATGTTGTATTGTAAGAACACCTTAAGCTTTCAAGCTACCAAATTAGGGACATACCTTGAGACTGCTTTGACTGGGTTGCTATGACCTTTCGGACTGATCAGACTTTTAGTCATCGCACAGTGGACAATCAAAATTTAGGAAAAATCTCATAGATTTATTGTGCGTTGACATCATGTTGGATTATCGGAATTATGAGATTCAAACTTATAAAAAAAAAGAAAAGTGCTCACATCTTTGTAGAACTGGTATTAACAGGTTGTTAACTCTGAATTCAAGAAAGCTCCAACTTGTGATGTCATGTAAGAATGCAGTATATGGAATATGGCAGCTGCCACAACAGTAGTAGTATTAGTAGTAACATCTTTTTGTTTGATATGCCATTTCAAATGCCAGTTTGGCATTACATAACTTTCGAGGTCCGAGGACGTGAATAGCTCAGAGTAGAATACGAATTGCTCTCATAATTACAGTAATTTCTATATATGATGTGAACCAGAGACTATTCTCCCATTAAAATGAATGGGAGAAATTGGTACACCCAGCCAAGGAGCTTGAAGCACCCAATGGTCAACAGATGTAGAAAGAAAGTCCCAACTTACAGGTAAAAGAGCCTGCTAGAAAGACTGCATGAACCCACAATTACATTTATGGAATGTTCTTGAATTCAAACTCCAACTGACAAATGATTCAAATGTAAACAAGCCTACTCTAAGCCTTTGATCTGCTTTAAACAGCTCTCTTTCCCTCAGAGTGGAGGAATCCAACAAACTCGTAGTGATAAACTTTATTGGATTTATAACACAAACCAAAGCGTTTTGGCATGGGTTAGGATAAGAATACAAGACATACACATTTAAAACAACTTTGACCAATGAGCGCACACTTAAACAGCCAATTATATTGGGCTCTGGAATTGAATCCAGCTGATGCATCCATTTTAAAGTTAA
Source organism: Moxostoma hubbsi (assembly GCA_032164185.1). Taxonomy (NCBI): domain Eukaryota; kingdom Metazoa; phylum Chordata; class Actinopteri; order Cypriniformes; family Catostomidae; genus Moxostoma; species Moxostoma hubbsi. The sequence continues at coordinate 10,624,635 of JAVLUX010000039.1, read as the reverse complement.
TTAGGGAAGTGCATTACTTCAATCATTCAATTAGTCAGAAACTCAATTAAAATATCAGAATGGTGTTTCAAATAGGCCACACTTCACTAACATACCTCACAAATGACAATATAACACATATTTGTATATAAATCTTAACACAGTTTTTCAATAAACATAAAATCTTCGAAAATCATCAACATAAGAACCATCATAATCACAAAAATTATTACAAAAAAATCCTTCACAGAAAAATCCTCATTCATTCACCTTGGAAATACACTTTTAAAGTAAAAAATAAAAAATATTCTCTCTATTTCTTCCAAGGTCAATATCCCTACCTCTCGTACTACATTTTATATGTTTGATTTTTTATTTTATATGGTGGGGGGGGCGGGGTTGAGTGGATACAATGACACCCAAGACAGAGAGGTTTGCAACCTTGGTGTGTGCACATGTTATGTTAAGTATGGCCACCCCTGGCCAACCCCTAGCTCCGCCACTGGTCATTCACTCCTTTAAAGGGCAAGCTGTTTCTCCAACATAAAGCATTTTACATGGACATTGAATAATGTAGATTATTAAACTTTTTATGTCAATACGATTATCATTTATAGGATTATTTAAGAATTTCAAATTTTTGGTAAATTGACAGTTAGTACAATTGCCACATTTAAAGTTACCTGTTGGAATTTTACCTATAAGAGTATTAAACAAAGTTTCTTATAATGGACAGGCTTTAACAACTTTTGCCCCTTTTGTAAGTAACAAGTGGTATATTTTTGAATGTATCCTTCCAAGTCAAATAATTTTGAAGGACATACCAGTGTTTTTGCATCACATCTCTAATATTAATAGTTTTTGGAGTATAAGTACTACAAAAATCAGGTCTGGGTTGGGTCTAGATGTTTTTGTATAAGGCAAATACATTGCCCGACTTTTTTATTCTATTCTTTAAATTTTCTTTTTGCTTTCTCAAAGTTGCCATTGTCTTTCTATTTCTCTCGCTTTCCATCTCTCTCACTCTCTCTCTCACACACACATTTCTAGCAAATGTTAGCAATGCCTGCCAACTAGCCAGAACACCATATAAAGGAGCTATATAATGCTAGAAACTTGCTAGAACATGTTAGCAATGCATGGAAATGAGGCAAAACACCACAGTAACCAGCTAAACATGTTAGCAATGCCTAGCAACATGCTAGCAACTTGCTAGCAAAACCTAGCAACATGCTAAAATATGTTAGCAACCGCAAGCAACATCAATGCCTAACAACATCTAGAAAAATAGTTACATGCTAGGACATGCTAACAATACCCTGCAACATCAATCTGTCTGTCTGTCTGTCTGTCTAACTATCTGATGGTTTATCTAGCTAGCAGGTTGTTTGTCTCACTGTAATGTCTGCATAAACTTCACATTTTTAAAACTAGTTTAAACTTTCAGACAAGGCTTTACGAACCTTACTATCTAGTTAATTAATAGTTGTTTGATTTTTGTTATTAGTAGCAGTTAAAAGTTGCAGAGCAGTCATGTTGTTGATCAAAGAAATAGCTGGTATCTCACCCTGGTGGGAGACTGAGGTTTGAAAGTTTTGAAGCCTGGGAACTGATGGTTTAATGATCAGTACTTTAGATGTGAATCCCTTTTGGATGTCAGACATCATTGTGAAATGCCATGCCGCTTTTTACCTCCTTTCAACCTTTGACCTTTTGGGCCTTTGAACATATGTACTTTATCAGGGTTGCCTGATCTCACGCATTTGGCACGAGACACATGCTTTCAGGCTCTCAGGATCTGAATTAATCACAGGCTAAATAATAAGACAATGTAATTCAATGTAAGATAAATAAAACATAGCAACACATCTTTAATTTTGATTATTTCCATCAGCAGTAGACTTGAATTTTTGGGCCAGCGAATCAAATTTACCACCACAACGCACAACAACGTGCTCCAGAAATCGGACTGGATAACCAGAGCTCTGGGATATCGCAGAGTGGAATGGAAGGGCTGTGTCTGATAACTGGAAAAGGCTGCCTTCATAGGCTGTTTATGGAGGTAGGTGCTTTTAAAACTGTTCTGAGACCAGTTTCCATAAGAGTTCCACTCATTCAAAAATGTTGTCTATTAAGCCATTAACTGACTGTGCCACATCAGCATCAATTACAAGGCTTTTTAAAATACACATCATCAACCTCACTCAAATTTTTCATGTTTATTTTGTAGTAACACAGTGAAAGGAAAGTTAGTTTAATTTTAAATATATTAGACTGAATATATTAAACTTTTTTATATTATTCTATGTACATGTGATTAGGCTGTTTTTCCATAAAAAAATACTATAGTTAATTTTTTTAAAAGGCTAGCTACATTGGCCTGATTAAGGCAATGAGGAGCCATCCATTGTGGTTATGGCCCTATTATTACAAATGCAAGTTAAACATTGTCAGAACTATGGCAGGCTAAGCATTCATAAGGGCTAGTACAATGTAGAATGTAGGGTTTTAACGTCTGGACCTCCATGAATTTTTGACAAATTTTACAGTTCTAACAAACTAGCCATGTTTGCCTTAATATATTTCTGAATATGACTTACTATACATTATTAAGAGCCTGATGAACAATATTTCAAAAGCAATTACTGCAAAAGCAATTAAGCACAGTCCAAGTGGTCTATAGTTAAAATATGATAACTAGCCCTATACAAATAAGGTTTTATTTAAATTAATTTATTTCAGTAGGATTTCCTATTGCATTTTGAATATATATATATATATATATATATATAAAATGGTTTGGATATCTAATATAAACATAAAATGCGGTTTAGTAATTATGTTAATACATAATTAATTGCAAATGTGTAACAAACCATCTTTGACCATGTACTTCTAACATTTTGTCCCTGTAAAAAAAAAAAAAGCTTTGTTGTGCAATAGTGTATGGGTGTTCTGAAATTGTGAATGGCAGGTTAATTGGTGTGAGCACAATAAAAAGATTTATAAAAAAAGAAGCAGATTGTTATTTGCCTTGTAGGGTTTGATTAGGTCTTTTTATGGTGTTAGAAATTGTAGTGTTAAAAAGATAGTAGTATCAAATACACACATTATATATCCACGGTCACATTAAGGCAGTATTTTTTTTTTTAACTTGGAGCCCCCAATACTTGTATCTACGAAAAGCTAAGCCCCCCTGCCCCAAGAATTTACATAAATTATAGTTTTTCTTTCCTTTTCTCTTTGGTTCACCCTGGTTATCTTTATGTATAATTCACTGTAGTCCTATACACACACATTGTTACCAAAAGAATAATAATGATACATTATCAGTGTAATAAGTGATTAACAGCACCTATACAGCTCTGTCCTAGATTTCCCTCAGACCAATTAACTGAAACAGGGCAGATTGTTGCATACACACATCCAAATTATGTGAACACTGGTTTTGATGCAGCTATAATGTATGTGTTATAAAAATTAAAATAAGTAACAATAACAAATGGTAAGTTACAATCAATAACTTTTTCCTTCCTTAAAAAACTAATGGCCTCCTTGGGCCTGCATACATGTTCTCGTGGAAATATTTCTTTGACACAGAAACGGCTTGAAGGTCAGCAAGCTCATCTTCACAGCCGAGGTAATCCACATTCACAAGACTGCAAATGTAAGGTTCATTCCTTCGATTCCTTTGATAAGCATTCGTCAACATTGGCAAAACAGGATTTAATTTCCTCCAGAAGCATGTTCATGTGCCGGGTAAACTCAGTGCATAAAGACACAGGCACAGTGCCACCAGACTGTTTCATCAGCAGTGGAAATTGTTCCAGAATTTCCAACTCTGTACTCCAGTTTCCACACAAAAGCATCGAGAGCATCTTTGCACTGCATGACGATTGATTCAGGACCTTGTATCTGCTTGTTTGTCTCATTGTAGAGAGTGGCTATATGCCGTTTTGATCCAAAACGCATCAGTCAGCTGTTCGCACAGTGGTCGATTATGATCTTCAAGAATTCCTTTATTTTTTCCTCTTGTTAGTAGGGTGCATCTTAATTAAGTTTACAACTTTAACAACAGTTGCAAGGGTGTTACTAAGGTCTTCTGAAAGTTTTTTACCTGCCAATGCTTGGAGATGTAGCATGAAGTGGAAAATTGCCTTCAATCAGCTGTTAAATGCCTTGTTTTTGACCATCAACGCTGCAGCTAAGCAGTGGAGCATGCAACCTTATTCTCTTAGGGCAGATTGTTGGATGAGAGATAAGAGTCCATAGCTATAAAAATATATTGGCCTGTTGTTGTTGTGGCTAGATTGGTAGGCATAAGAATGTCTTGTTTCAAGTCATCACCGTCAGTATTTTGCACTTAAACGGTGAGCACTGATTTGTCTGACACTGTTTTTTTTCATCCAACTGAATGCAAAGGGAACATTCCTAAGCTTCTTGTGCAGATGGTTTTGACAATCTCCAGCCATTTGATCAATTCTGTCTTTACAGTGTTGTCAGAGAGTGGGACGGTTCTCATTTTATCCACCACTTGTGGGCCACACATCCTCTCTACAATTTTCAGGCAGGCGGGTTTGATTAGCTGTTCTCCAATATTGTGCAACTTTTTAGCCATGCCAATTAATAGCGAACACTCAAATGATGCCTCCGTGGCTCTGTTTAAATCACTGCCTGCACGTTCAAATGCTTTTCTGATGTCTGTGGATCTTTTTGATAGTGCCAACTGCTTCTTCCTCTCAAAAAAATCCTGACCTTCACCAATAGTCTCCTGTTGTTTTGTTTCCTGGTGTCGTTGCATTTTGCTTGGCTTCATGCTGTCACTGGCTAGCTTCTCGCCACAAATGACAAATTCTGGCCGAGTCATGTCCTGTCCTTCAATAAAACCGAAGTTAAGATAAGTCTTGAGATATAGCCTTACTTTCTTTTTGATGATGAGTCATCAGCACTTTTAAGTTTCTTAGACAGCTTGTTTTATTCATAAAATAACAATGCTCTAACTGCAGGAAAAACGAGCTGAAACTGACTGAGCACGGGTCATTGACACGCAATTTATTTCGGGGAATTAGTGCTTTTACGTTTCTCTGCCATTATTATTTTTTTTTAGATTCGCCTTGTAAGCATAAGATTTTTAATAACATTTAAAATGTATTAATTTTACAATTAAATTATAGTGGAACATTTTATGCATGTTTGACCTCAAAGCAAATGAGGTCACACAAACTCTGGTAACCCCAGATTGGGAATCACTGCTTTAAGGTACCACAAGACCCAGGGGCTTGAACGTTTTGCTATGTATTAAAGTGGCCCTGGCTATTACATCAAAATCTCACCCCAACCAGGTATCAAAAGTTGGCAACCCTGACTTTATTTTTCACCTTGTATACATCTGACAGATTATTAGGCTCAGAGATTTAAGTCTAAAATGTATCCATTTTAAATTACTACATTTTAGTTCAGGTTTTAGGCCAAATTACAGTTTATCTTTCCTTTAAAGATTTCTACAGGCAGAAATGTAGGTGCAAAATGAAGCAATAAAAGAGGACTGTTTTTTTTTCAAAGTTTTGCTCTTTAAATCCTGTCTGAAATCCATCTGACTTGGTTCACCCTTTGTCACCCTTCATCGGAGAGAAATATACAGCATCAAAGCTGTCCTTTCAATTGAAGATACCAGAAGCCTACCATGGGGATCAAACATCATGTCTACAGGGCAACAACTCTGAGTCTCCCAGCACTGTGACTCAATTATAGATTTACTATTGACTTAATTTGTGGCCTGAATAAATGTTAAAGCACCACAAAAGGTTATGATTGGCTCTCAGGGATGCAAAATACATTGTATTAAAGTTCCACATGTTGCTAGAGGGCAGTATGGTGTTAGGCTGTGCATACCAGTCATTAATACTAAAATGTAGCACCATTCTCCCTCTCTTCTCTGTGGCTCACTTTTCTGTCTTCCTTCCTTTAAGCATGCATGCAAGAAAACATTTCCGATCTCTTTCAAGCTCTTCCCTTTATGTTCTTGTGAACGTTTGAAGGACTTGTATACATAAATCCAACAAGCACATTTAGCCCAGCAGCCAGCATTGTTTTGGATGTTTGGCAAGTTCCTGCACAAAATATACGTCATAAAAGCTGTCCAATCAGGTTGTGACCTTATCCTTATGCCTTTTGTTTGGTATCTTTAGGTTCAGTGTTAAAAATGCCAGTGTGAACGCTAAGAGAACCAGGACTAAATGTATCATTTTCTTTTTTTGTCCAGACCAAGAGAACCAAACTACTTGTGTGAGCACACACTTAGAAATTAAATAAACAGCAAATCTCCTGCTTCTCATATTTCAATTTCCCCTGAGAGAAAGGCCCCAGTGATCTCACACCAGTGTCTCCTCCAGCATTTCAATAGAGATCTAAAAAAAAAAAAAACTCAAACTGTGCTTAGATTTGTCAAGATATATCTGCATTTAAAAGTCAGAGAAATCAGTATGCACATTTTTCATCAAATTCCAAGACAAAATATATGTAACTTGCTATGCAAAGTGATTTTATAGCTCCGTACTCTCATTTGTTTCTACTGTAGTTTCTTTTCTCCTAATGAATTTTAGTAGAAACACCTCAGACTCAAAGGTGAAAGGTATCATTTCTGTGTTTCAAACACTCTATTGGTTGAGCCAATATTCAAATAAATCTATTGGAATTATGTTTGGTGCCCTTTATGACGATATGCGATGAGAACAGCTGACAGTGCTGAAATATGACACCATGGCTGAAACTGATTAGTAAAGTAGTACCACACAGGGATAAAAACATCTCTTGCAGCTTGAAGCCACAATATAACTTAACCAAGTCTTTTTCTGATACAGTGACAGTAGCAGTGGAGTGTTAATGGTGTAGATATGCACTGTCCTGACAGAAAGCAGAGTGAAGCACTCTGTCAAAGTCATATCAACACGTGACTCCCCTTGACATTCCATGTACCTAAGAACATTGCGTTCATGAGGTGATTTTCTGCCTTCAGTCAAAGTGCCATACACAAGCCCAGCCAGCAGCAGTACAAGCACTTCTTCACCAGGCAAACTTATGCAAGGACAATATATCCCGGTCAAGAGATAGATAGTGATGTGTTTGCTGATCCTTCTAATGTCAAGTGGGATGGCTTGGAGCAGTTACACAGTTCGTATTTCTCTGCACAATGTGTACATATTTCTGCTGCTTTCCACAGTGGTACAGGAGAGTAAACAGTCCGAAGCTCTAACAACCTTTGAATGTTAAACACATCAACTGTGGCCACGATTTTGCCATCAGAGATACATCTCAAGAATCATAAAATAATTATTTTATCATATGGCAAAGTCTTTGATTGCCTAGTATGACATGGTCACTGACATCCAATTAATTGCCTAAGCAATGAATATTAACCCTCAGAAACCCAAGCCAACACATTAATACTTAAAAATTTATTTTCAGAAATTTTCAAATTTTATACCAGCCTGGTCTCATGAAATTTACGTGAATATGACATTTTCACGAGCATGCATAGGTTACATGGGTTGTGAAATTTCACCACTCTTTTTAAATATATTTATTTATTTATTGGTTTTTGGGAAGTGGAAGTTCTGAATTCACAAAAACTAAACACAAAAGCATATGAATTATATATGAAAAATAATGAAAAATCTGAAAAATATTTGTTTTATTATTATTATTATAAAAATTTATGTTATTTCATGAACAGTTAAGAAATTTGACTATTCAAAACTAATGAGGATAAATTATGTTGATGATATCTTTGCTGGTAGCCTGTTATAAAATAAAAAAAATACATAAATAAAAAAATTCCCAGGTCTATGTGATGTAATATATTTAATATAATATGAATATAAAGCTAAGATTTATTTAATGATGAAACAGTTAAGACAACAGGTTAAAATAATTTGGAATAGTTCAATCAGTATTGGTTGAACATGTTAAGAATTCATAAAAAAACAAAACAACTTTTTTTGCTATACACTTCAGAGTGTCATCTATTGTTATGTGTAGGTTTTACCTGAATTTAATGAATATTAGATCTTTTTATATATAGGTTTATATCATTGCAGTTGTGCTATGGTAGTTCTCTAAAGCCCAGTCTATATAGCCTCTAATAAGTGGGTCTCTAAAGCCCTCTATAAACAATGTGTAAAGCTAGATTGTTTGAAACACAACATAAACATCTTGGTATTAGCATTCCCTTCATGTTATGAAAATTTATCAAAATCACCCTGAAATCACACTAAAGAATGAACATGTGACCTTTTTTGATATTTTTCTTGTGACCTAACCACAACTGACTGGGCAAGCCAGTTGCTTGGGTTTGTTGTGATTACATTTTCATATCAAATGTCTTTTCAAACACAATCTGGTAACTTAAATGCCCAGTCAAACTATTAATCATGACCAAAGTCATAGCTAAGATGTACTGTAAATCACACAGTCTAACGTAAATCACAACTATCTCACTGAGAGTCTTATTGTACAATCTAGCAAGCAGCTATTGAAAAAGACAGAAAAATTGCAGTGTGTGCCTGTCTTTAAGCATCAGAGACAACCAGACAGACTGACTGACTTACCCTGGGATGACCTGACTCAGGTCTGTCAGATCACACATAGTCTTCACTGGCTGACATCACATTGAGTTTAGACCTTACAGCTTAGTGCAATTGGATTCACCACTGTCCAGGTATCTGCTTGCTCCATAAGTCAAGGGACATACCAGAAACACCTAGACAAGAAACCTTCCTTTGTCTTTCACTCAATCCAATGTCATTATTGATCAGGCTGTTCTGTTCACTGGCATTATTATTACAGCACACTGCGTGCCAGCCAAACAAACACGCTTTCAACTCTGTGTCATGTTGACGTTGTTCAGATTCTAACACGTAACATCGAGTACACTTTCTCCACTGTCTTCACAATGTTATGTGTTCTTTTTTACTGGATTGATATGTCTTATTGATTGCATGATCTGATCTGCTATATGCAACTGCATTTTTTTTCCAGACTGGTGAACTGTCCACTGTCCATATGACTGTCTATTTATTTTATTTATTTTATGTTACTGTTCTTTATAGTGAATCGTCCTTGAGCTCTGGAAAGGTGCTATATAAATTAATCATATTATAACTCAAATGCTATATGTCCTTTTCTATTCCCCCTACAGTGCCTTTCCCATTTTTTCCCATACATTTTTGGGTTACACAAAAATCAATGCCTACTTGATATCCTCCAGATGCGACTTTCAAAGACCAGTATAATCTCTGTTAATCTGAAAGTGGTCTTGGAGACCCAACAGAAACAACAGCAATTTTTTTGCTGCATTTGTCAGAAGGTTAAGATGATCTTTAGAGAGGGAAATGACTAATTTGCTCAAAAGCAAAATAGTTGAACTGTAACTAATATTCTCTGAATAAATTGACTTGTGAAGGTGAACAACCTGCTGCAAAAACTGCTCAAAAACAAGGCAGACTAAAAAGCTTGAGCTGTGCCTGATGTTTGGCTTGTGCACCAGAGGATATTATAGACTTGCATTGCCCATCGATATCTAAAAGGGCAAAATACTCCATGCATTTTTCACACAAACCTAATTTTCAGCCCTCTGAACTTTATTAACCAACAGAGGCAGTGTGCAATCACATGAAATTGGCTATAATTAAGTTGGAGATCTTCTTCAGTATTTAAAATCAGATTCATGTATTTTAAAGAAGATGGGAATATTTTTATCTTGGTTGGTGCATTCTAATTCCTTCTGGTGCTACTTTAAATTGGCTGGTTTTAGCTGAGATTCTTAAATCGATGGAGGGCAGATTCAAATCCCAATGTGTTATTTGATAAGCCTAGTACCATTTATTGCATTGAGGTGCCTCTGACATACTTCTAAATGAGTACTATGGCATGTGCTCTGATATCTCACTGCTTCATGGTTGTCCATTAATTGAGATGTCGCTGTGGTACATTTGCATGGACTTATCATGTGATGAAGAAAACCAGCATGAATTATGCTTATGTGTTAACCTGGCATACAATTGTTGTGAATGCCACATGAATAAAAGCACCCTCTGAAAATAGCAGTGGTGAACGCAGTGTTGCTATAGAGAGTTTTAGCTCTGGTATAATCGCAAACCTGTATGTCTTTGCATCCAAAATATCTTGGAGTATATATTCCAAAAATAATGAACAGTGTTGGGCCTCATGTATTCAGATACAAGACAAAGACAGGCCTAACAAAGTTGTAAAGTCACAAAACAGACTACAAATCCCAAGAAGCCTTTCTCACATTACAACTGTGTGAAATTCCAAAGGATCGAACTCTCAACTCCTATTGGATGAGGTGCTCAACAGAACGCCCCTCAACCATGATGTCATCGGGAGTAGAAATACCTCTGAATTCCTTCTGAGCATTGCTTCTGGCGACTTAAAACTGTGGCCATACAATCTCCATCTTGCCTGGACGAGTTGAGAATACTCTGTGTTCCACCAAACACTAACGGATCAGAAGGAGACAGCCGAGCAATCCGCATCTTCATCCGTTTGCCTGCAGAAGTGAAGATTTCTCCTCCATCTTCAATCGAGTTGACATCTCTGATTTCCCCACCAGCCCACCGAGAATCAACAGCCGTAATACCTGCCGACAGAGTGAGGAAATGGCCTCCCGTCATCACCCGAGCCTAGAGGAACCGAGTCGGGGTCAAACAACGGAAGAACACACATTCTACTCGCGTTCTCATGCGGCTCAAGTAAGAGGTTACGTCTGGGCAGAGATAGAATATAATAGTGTGTTATTCTTGTATATCAAGGTTATTGCTTGTACAGTTTACGGACCACCGAGTCAGCTCACTGCTGTTAATAATACTTAAGGTATTACTGGAACATACTGTTATCACAAATTAGATTTGCTGTGTTGCAATCCAACCATGTTGGACTGTTGTGTATTTATGCCATCGAGGATGAGACCAGCACACTGTGTTTATCCATTATAGGACCAAAGACTGCGGGACGGGTTACAAGCCGTTCACCGCGTCTCTGAGTGATAAACCAACAGAATACCTTCTCTCCCATGATCGCAAAACCGGCTTCGGTGCCGTCACTTTATTCTCTCTCTCTCTCTGTCCTACTAACCGCACACACACACGCGACCCCTCACAAACATTTGTCTAGTAGATAACTTTGTGATTAAGCTCAGCTTTGTCCTCAAGTTATCTGTAAAGAAGTTCATGCTTACGGGCAAGGAAGAGGCGAGAAACCGGCTTGACATACAACTTAAAGGTTTAATGAGAAACTCAAAAGACAAACACATAGGACGACGGACATGTCCGTGAACGATCTCTCTCTCACGCACATCGTCCGCGTTCGGCCTTTAACCCTCTTGGTGGCTTGATTAGCCTAATACGGGACCGGGCGTGCGCCGGTCCCGCCCTCCACCGTGCCACATTATCGTACAAGCGGAGACACACGGTAAACATGCAGACGCCATTAACCGGCTTCTCTTCGCCCACATTCGCGGCCATACTCTCGGGCCGGAAATCTCACGTGACATACAGGAGAGTCACATCCGCCATTTTGCGTCACTTCACCACACACACACACACACACACACACACACACACACACACACACCTCATGTGTTATATGCTTATTTTTGGTTACTATATCTAATCATGTCACTGTTTAGTTTGTAGTTGTAAGTCTGAAGTTTATTGACTGCATTGTATTGATTATTAATTGATATTACTGCATCAATAAACTTTGTTATATTTCAAAGATAAGTGTTTTGGTTTGGTTTGCATACACATGTGTCAAAGGCTGGCTGAGGATGTCAGTGCTTGGATTCAAGCTTTCATTGTTCCCTTTTTAAAATGTATGTTCTCCGGACATTGATTTTCCTAAGAGAACAATCTAATATTGAGACTGTTATACTCTCTGGTTATTAGTCCCTAATTCCAGGGTGGTGCCTTGGCGATAATAATCCTTATTAATATTCTATTTGGTAACTTACAATGATTATTATTGAATTTGAAGGATCAATAAGCTAGTGTTAATTCTAATCAACGTTCCATTAATTTGAATAATTAATGATTATCTTTGATAATAATTAATATTCTATTGAATTAGATAATTGATGGTTGTCTTTGATTTAAAAGAGTATAAAGCTAACATTGATTCTAATCAGTGTTCTATTGATTTTAATAATTGTAATTATTGCTAATAACCAAACCCGGTCCTAAACGTAGAGCCATACATACAATGTGTGAGGCATCCTACTTGTCAGTTTGTCACAGTGTGTATGCATAAGAATCCAAAGTAATAACTTTAATCATTTCTTCAAAGTTTGGTTCTGTTTGACAATTGCCAAGCATAAGCCAGTGTGGTGTGAAAGGGCTCTTCGAGTGAATTAGGGGTTGGTAAGTTTACAATGGTCTGCTCAAAGCCTACTATTGTTGTTATTTAACTTCTAACACATTCACCTAGATATTACAGATGTCCAACAAGGAGAGAACACTGTGAAATTTGCATATTACATAACAGTAAGCCACAGGTCGAGCCTCTCACCTGTGCATTCGTGTCAGCATTATAGCAACTGTAACACAACAAGCTATCAGAGCCACTGTGTCCTGAGCATTTGTACTGCCCCAGTAAAATGAGTGGCCACATGGCCAGAGCTGAAGCTCCTCAGAGGTCAGTTGACCCAGCATTGCAAGGTGTGGTCGCCTCTGTCTTCCATCTCTCCATAGAGGAGAGAGATAACCTTAATGGCTATGATATTAGTTGTTGTGATGAAGCATTGCAGGAACTAGTTGATTAAGTCAACAACCCGATCGAGAAGCCAAAGTGCACAATCCCTGTCCTCGTGGGCCAAATGGTCCTCCTCCATCACCGCAGAACACAACTGCAAACTGCAGATCACCAGGCCCAGTTCGTCCAGCTGAAGAACAGCTTCCAAGCTGTGCAGAGAAAATATCAGCCTGCGCCAAGAAGTTAGGTGCACCCAAGCTGAGAATGCCCAGACGCAGGAAGAAAATGAAACCCTACACGGCCTGCTTGATGCTGCCCAGCTAAGAGCAGAGTCAGATCAGGTAAGTGCAGCTGAAACGCACAGCACAACATCTGACATCAAAGAGGGCCCCCTCTTTAGCACAATGCATAGAAAGGTACCCCTGAAAACTCCAGTGACACGCTAGGAGCCGAGCTGCCCCTAGTGGTACAGTCTCTGACTCATCCTCCTAGACTCCTGTCAAGATACTCCAATGGAGTATTGGAGTATGGGACACAGGTGCCCCTCCTTACTGTGAATGCCCCCCAGTCAGTATTCAGTCATGCCAACTGGCATTTCAAACCGACTGATTCCAAACCACAAAGGGGGGAAAATTACTTTCAAGCCCAGAGTGGTGTAAGCAGCTCGAAGATCCCATTAGCCAGGGAGCTTTTCGCAACCCAGGATCCACCCCCCACGTGTCGACTGGACTCCTTCCCCACCACGAAAGGGAGGAAGTTGTCCTCATCACTATAGCGATCTGAGTGACTATGGTGTTTCGGATGACTCGGACGACCCGCAGTCATACCGAAACCAAGGCTTGCACATTCGACAACTCGAGTCCCTCGCAAGGGACATAGAACACTTTGACCCGAGTAATCGATATCAAATCAAATCAAATCAAATCACTTTATTGTCACACTACTGTGTACACGAGTGCAACAGTAGGTGAAATTCTTGTGTGCAGTTCCGAGTAACATAGCAGTCATGACAGTGACGAGACATAAACCACTTTACAATAAACAACATACTTACACAACAATTTACATAACAAATGTACACAATACACACAATGTAGAATACACATACACTAGATACGGGTATAAATATATATAAACACTAATTGAATTGGGAGAATATATTGACAGAGTGATGATTAATAAAGTGCAGTGCTGATTGTTGATCGTGAGAGATCATGTGTTCAAAAGTCTTATTGCTTGTGGGAAGAAGCTGTCATGTAGTCGGGTGGTGCGGGTCCTGATGCTGCGATACCGCCTGCCTGATGGAAGCAGTGAGAGCAGCCCATGACTCGGGTGACTGGAGTCTCTGATGATCCTCCGAGCTTTTTTCACACACCGTCTGTTATATATATCCTGGAGGGAGGGAAGCTCACCTCCGATGATGTTTCTGGCAATTTGCACCACCCTTTGCAGGTCTTTGCGGTTGTGGGCGGTGATATTGCCGTACCAGGCGGTGATGCAGCCAGTCAGGATGCTCTCTACAGTACTGGTGTAGAACCGTGTGAGGATGTGGTGGTTCATTCCGAACTTCCTCAGCCGTCTCAGGAAGAAGAGGCGCTGGTGAGCCTTCTTCACAACGGCCTCAGTGTGGACGGACCATGTAAGTTCCTCAGTAATGTGGACACCGAGGAACTTGAAGCTGCTGACTCTCTCCACCGGTGCTCCATTAATGGTGATGGGGCTGTGTTCTCTGTCTGTCTTCCTGAAGTCCACCACAAGCTCCTTGGTTTTACTGACGTTGAGGAAGAGGTTGTGCTCCTGACACCAGCGTGTCAGAGTGTGCACCTCCTCTCTGTAGGCCGTTTCATCATTGTCAGTGATCAGACCTACAACCGTCGTATCATCAGCAAACTTAATGATGGCATTGGAGCTATGTGTTGCCACACAGTCATGTGTGTAAAGGGAATACAGGAGTGGGCTGAGAACACAGCCCTGCGGGGCTCCAGTGTTGAGGGTCAGTGATGAGGAGATGTTGCTGCCCATTCTAACCACCTGACGTCTGCCTGACAGGAAATCCAGGATCCAGCTGCACAGCGAGCTGTTTAAGCCCAGAGCCCGGAGTTTCTCATCAAGTTTGGAGGGCACTATGGTGTTGAATGCTGACCTGTAGTCTACAAACAGCATTCTCACATATGTGTTCCTTTTTTCCAGGTGGGAAAGAGCAGTGTGTATTGTAGATGCAATGGCATCATCATTGGAGCGGTTGTTACGGTAGGCAAACTGCAATGGGTCCAAAGAGGTGGGCAGAACAGAGCAGATGTGATCTCTGATCAACCTCTCAAAGCATTTGCTGATGATGGGGGCGAGGGCAACAGGACACCAGTCATTTAAGCAAGTGATTTTTGATTGCTTCGGTACAGGCACAATGGTTGATGTTTTGAAGCATGTGGGGACTACAGACAGGGATAGGGACAAGTTGAAAATGTCCGTAAAAACACCAGCCAGTTGGTTCGCGCGTGCTCTGATGACGCGGCCCGGAATGCCGTCTGGACCCGCGGCTTTACGGATGTTCACCCGTCGAAAGGATCGGGTTACATCCGCAACAGAGACGGAGAGTGAACCATCATCTGTAGTATCGGCTGCGAGTGCTCTCTCTGTGAGGGCGGTGTTGTTGTCATCGAAACGAGCATAAAATGTATTAAGCTCGTCCGGGAGAGAGGCAGCGGTGTTCATGGCGGAGTTTTTATTCCGTTTATAGTCCGTGATGGTGTTAATTCCCTGCCACATACTTCTGGAGTCAGTGGTGTTAAACTGTTCTTCAATTTTGTGCCTGTACTGGCGTTTGGCTGCACGGATGGAGTTACGGAGGGCATAACTGGCTTGTTTACGCTCCTCCGCGTTCCCGGAATTAAAAGCGGTGGTCCGCGCAGTAAGTGCCGTGCGAACATCGCCGTTAACCCATGGTTTCTGGTTGGGGTAGATCCGTATATTTTTTGTCGGAACAACGTCCTCTATGCACTTTCTGATGAAACACGTTACGCTATCAGCGTAAACCTCGATGTCGTCATCGGAGGCAGACCGGAACATCTCCCAGTCCGCGTGATCAAAACAGTCCTGTAGCGCAGAGTCTGATTGGTCCGACCAGCACTGGATCATTCTGAGGGCGGGTGCTTCCCGTTTCAGTTTCTGCCTGTAAGCGGGCAGAAGCAGAACGGAAGAGTGGTCAGATTTGCCAAATGGTGGGCGGGGGAGGGATTTGTAGCCATCCCGGAAAGGAGAATAGCAATGATCCAAAACCCGGTCCCCTCGTGTGTTAAAGCTGATGTGTTGGTGGTATTTTGGTGCTATTGTTTTGAAGTTGGCTTTGTTGAAGTCCCCGTCAACAATGAACGCGGCCTCAGGGTGCGCGGTTTCCTGCTGACTTATACTGCCATACAGTTCCCTAAGTGCCCGGTCTATGTCGGCTTGTGGGGGGATGTACACAGCTGTGATAATGACCGCTGTGAATTCCCTCGGTAGCCAGAATGGTCGACACAGAAGCATGAGAAATTCCAGATCAGGAGAGCAGAAAGACCTGATAAAATGTATATTCCCCTGATCACACCATGATTTGTTGATCATAAAACATACACCTCCACCTCTGCTTTTACCTGAGAGGTCTTTCGCTCTGTCCGCTCGGTGCACGGAGAAACCCGTGGGTTCGATGGCTGAGTCTGGAATCTCCGCAGACATCCAGGTTTCCGTAAGACAGATAACACAGCAATCTCTCGTCTCTCGTTGGAAAGACATCCGCGCTCTCAGCTCGCAGAGCTTGTTGTCCAGAGACTGAACATTTGCCAGTAGTATACTGGGTAGCGGGGGGGCGATTTGCGCGATGTCTTAATCTGATGAGAACGTCGGCTCTTTTTCCCCTTTTCCGTCTGCGTTTCCGCGGCCGGGCAGCCCAAACAAAGGGATCCGCTGGCGTGTTTGTAAACCGCGGGTCGGCATTGAGGAATGTGAAGTCCGGTTTTCGATGTGTGATTGCCGAACCAATGTCCAAAAGCGTTTGTCTGTCGTACACAATAAGGCAGACAACATCCAAGACAAAAAAACACAGAACTGTAAACAAAACAAACAATAAACTGCAGTGTTTTGACGGAGCTCGTGACGCAGCAGCCATACTCGGCGCCATCTTGAGACCACACATATTCAAACATCTATGATTATCTTAGAGAAGTTGAGCTCTGTCTGGTTGATTTGACTTATGCTTCATCATGTGAAAAACTAGAGCTCATATGGAAGACCACTTTAAGGAGTGTCCATGTGTTCATACAAACGCTACTGATTGGTACCCGAGACTGCTACTCTGCTATGTGTAAAGCCCTACGTGATGAATATTCGCTGTATATCAACTAAGCCTCCGCTACCATAGCTACTTTCGGCATCACACAGAAGAGGCATGTGCTGACGTGTGAATATTTCAGATGCCTAAGAACCACATACTTCAAAGGATGTAACACACCAGGTCTGGAGGAGGAACAGGCTTTTAAGTCTCTTTTCCCTCACAACCTCCATGAGAGTGTGCAATATGACATCATGATGCACTGCAGAATGAGCAACCCCATCATGCAGGAAATGAGAAGTTACGCACAACTGGCATGGGAGACACGCGTGCACCCTGTCCTGTGCTTTGTCAGGTCTGAGCCGGTAGAACTCAGTAATGCTTGCACACATTGCCCTTCACCAAGTTGATCCAGTGTGCCTTCTCTCCCAGGTTAGCCACTAAGCATCGCTTCCTGGATGTTCTCCTCCCTAGCCTTCTGGCCCGCAAATTCAGTGGAGCAATTCGCGTCCAGACCCACTACGAGCCACAAGTGCTCTGTACTGGTGTAGGGCTCCACAGGCTTAGTTCCCTCTTTAGGCAACTCCCCCATGATTTATTTTCTGCGGTATGGTCCCCCTGCCAGTGGTTCCACTACCCCCGGTCACCTTGCTTGTAGAGCTCTTCCCTCATTAGGCAGGACTTACCACCATGCCACTCCCACGTACGGCCTCACAATGCTTGTGGTGTATTTGCCACATGTTACCCCCCTAGTCTGGGCAGGATGTGGCCTCTGCAGGGTCTTTTCCCACTGAAAGAATAGGACAGAGAAAGACCGCCTTCCCTGACATATTTCATAGCATTAAGATAGTCCCAGCTGCTTCACACTGTTTTTGAGAGACATAGAGATAGAAAAGGTCACGGCTACCAGGCTTGCTCCAATGCTAGTCATGTAGAACCTGTTCCCCCCTCAGGGGTGCTGGTAACCTAAGGTCTGTATATGACATCTCTTTTGGGGGCATTGGTGAGGGTTACATGAAGCCAATACAGCTGCCTTTAGCACGCAGCAGCCTGCTTGCACCTGTCTCATCAGTTCACGTAACACGGACTAGTGCATGGCGTTTTCGAATGGGACACCTTGTGTCACTTAATTCAACACAACATTGAGTGAGTGACAGAAGGGGAACGTCATGGTTACTGTTGTAACCTCCGTTCCCTCCTGCCACGGCACTAGACATACCATTTTAATATCCGTGCCTTATTCTTGGCTCCTCGGTGCAAAAACCTGATTGACAGACACACGCCCACTTCCCTTTATACCAGTATGTCCGAGGGGCAAATTATGTCTGCCAATTTCACATTGGCCTTTTCTCAAGTTCAGAGGTACGTGAGGCTCCCAAGGAAGACCCCTTGTGTCACTACATTCGACACAACGTTTCGTTCCCTCCTTCAGGGAACGGAGGTTACAACAGTAACCATGACAGAATCTACCAACTGGAGCTAACCAGGCCATGCAACCAGACAAAAATTTAAAACTTAGTTTACTACTAATTCTGAGAAAACAATTTATAAAAATAAATACAATTCTTAAGCCATGATACAGCAGATCCAGCACAAATGTAGGAGTAGGCTGTATAAAGGTTATTCCAAATCTGTGCCATTTCAACACATCCTTCAGCACTAGATTAATAAACAAGCTAATGCCATCGAATGTGGATTCCTTTGGCTAAGGGTAACATAAACCTTCTAAAAATCTGAACAAAACATGCATTCTTTCATAAAAGCACCAAAACTTCCAGGTATGTATTAATTACCTGCTGAGAATAGTCTTTCTGATTTGACAAGGCATTATTTAGAGACACGGCCTTTGGGAAAAAATGCCATTATTATTGGTGGATAAAGGATTAGTGAAACAGTAAGGGTCAGGGCCATTTCTAGCTATAAGTGGTATAAGCAGCTTCTTAGAGCCACCAGAGGGCCAGCACAGCAAGGTCGTTTTTAAAATTATTTTTATTTTCTAACTATACGAAAATCTGCGACAAAGACTGAGGTAGCTGTTATGGCTCAATTAGACAGTTATAGGAGGCCCCCTTGTGGGCCAATAAAGAAGGGAGAATGTAACTGCAATGGGAGATAGCTGTGACAGGCACACGCATGCTCAAAAAGTTTTTCCATTGAAGTACACCAACATGTCGGGAGCAGAAGAAACCCTCAGTCAAAAACATGAAATGCTTGTAGAATTCAGTTTCTGAAGGCAGCTTATTGTGGTACATTGTGTGCTGTGTTTTATTATTACTACTTTTTATTTGGAGACACAAATACACAAATGTTTCATACAGTATGATTCCCCTTGAGTGGCAATCTCCTGTCTGCTACATGATTTAATAAGCTAAGGTAGTAGATCATTCGACACACATTTCCAGAATACATCCTCAGAATGCTTTTCCCCTTTACCCCACAACAACTAATCTCTCTCTCTTCTCTCCCTCACCCTCCTCTCTCTCATTTCCCCTCCCACTCTGTGCTAGTGTGAGTTCTCTCTCTCTCCTACCCCTCGCAGGCACACACTCTGTTAGTGGAGGAGATGGTTTCGAAATACAGCCATAGCTCATAGTGATTGCCTCCTTGTGAGATTCTGCCCTTTGACTCTCCTTGTACCACTTTTCTTGTTCTGAACCTATAAGGATTTTTTCACACCTGGCTCTAAGATCTGTGATTTAGTTAGTGTTCTGCTGAAGAAAAAAATAAGATTTCCCTACACGGGTAAAGCACCTGTCTATGACTCATTTCGAATGTCTCGTTTGCATTTTTTCAATTATTGTTATTGACAGTCTTTGTGTGTTCTTATACACATGACACAGTTTAAGTGATCTATTTTTTGTACTGGATTTTTTTTTTTATTTTGCCATACATGGATCGTTTTGCATGACAAGTGGTGATAACTCCTAGGAGAAACCATGAGTTGGACTCATTGTAAATGCTAAATGTCCCTGGGCTTGGAGCTACACTGCCTGTGGAATTCAGAAAAGGTAAAGCATTATTTTTTATCTTTAGTGACATTTGACTCTGGAGGTCAGTTGTCCAAAATTCCTTAACTGTTATAACATATAAGAATGTCTCTATAATTTCAGGGTGCAGAGTCTGATTTAAAAAATAAAATTATTCTTGTATACATGTGTCACATAATACATTTCTGCAAATGTATTAGTAATTTGATAGGAATAGCTTATTAAATGGCAACTAACAATAAATGAATTAAATCAAGTTTGAGAGAAAGTTAATCCACGTTGCTGTACAATGCTGACCCCTAATCTTTTTAACACAATCTCTGTTGACAGCAAATGTGGCATAATTGTGATTACTACAAAATTTTATTTCGACTTGTTCCTCCTTTTCTTTAAAAAAGCAAGTATCTGGGTTAGTCAGTGAGGCATTTACAATAGAAGTGAATGCGACCAATCCATAAAATGTTAAAATATTCAGATTCAAAAATACAACCACAAGACTTAACTGTATTTGTTTTAGCTAACTAGCCTTTTCTGTGTAAAGTTATATTCAATTTTACAACTTCACTGACATGATGACGTAATACAGTGAACCGTCAAATTACCATAAAAATTACCATTTAAACAACTTTCCAGCTCAAATAATAATAGCTTTAAAAGAAAAATGTATGTACAGTAATTGCTTTATCAAATTATTAGGTTCACATTTCTGCATTTAATCACTCCAGAAATTGGCCTCAATTTGTAAGTGATTCACTCTAACATTCACTCTAAGCTTGAGTCGATTTTTTTTATTATTTTTTTCTTCTTTTTTCAGAAAAGGATGTCTAAATAATTATGTTGTCAATTGACCTTGACTTCTACTGAACCCACAATATTTTTTTTTTTAAATTTTAATTGTTGAGAGTGCTAATTTCCTTAAATGTTGCACATACGTAGTCTTTGGAGGCACACAAAAATATCAGATTCTATGTGTGTCATCACAGGTATGTCCAAAAAAGTAAGGATGCTCACACAAAGTGTAGAAAAATCTTTCAATGTATTTTTTGTTTGTTTGTTTATTTAAATGCCAAAAAGTGCTCAGTGCAAAGACAAAATGTTTTCGATTTACATAGTCCAGTTACAATAGCACACCTGGGGCTGGATTCACAAAATGTTCTTAAGAAGAAATGTCTTCTTATTTTGAATTCCTGAATAAACTTCTTACGAAAGTTCTTATCTTTTTTCTTAAGATTGTTCTTAAGAAAAAAAATAAGAAGCATTCAAATTCTCAAAAAGATTTTTTATTAAATATTGTCATAATTAATATCTTAAATTTAGAATAACTGCACAGTTGTCTTAAATCCTAACAGTTAAGATGTTTATTGAATTTACTGGGTTTTTCATGTTGAATCTGAAGTCGCTGTGGACTGTTTATTTAGAAAGTTTATTTTAGACAAAAAACTAAAAAAAAAGTTTTTTTATTATATTGTTTATAAATATTATATTTTATATTCAGCTTGTAAACCATGTAAATGATATCACCAAAATCAAACAAAAATGTTGTTTTGAAGCTTCTTAATGTGGTGACCGATCATGCTAATGGGTGCGCTGCACATAGCGCTCTCTGTGATTTAGAGTTCATAGAATAATTAAATAATTTTAACATTAGAAACCTTAGTCTTTCTTTTTCACCCCCCATCCACATCCCTATCGGAGTTGGGCACAGCAGAGACAGCCCCTGCCACCTTTTCTCATTTACCCGCCTCGTACTTACAACGTGAATTTATCAAGCTTCCTAAGGATAATTTTTTCCTTGCAGTAATTTCCTCAAAAAGAACATCCAGCTCTTGTCTACTGACATTTTTGTTTCTTTTCTTTTCCTCCATGTCAAATTAAAAGTTATCAAAAGGTTAGCAGCAAGTAAATTCTCCCATGATGGTTATAGTCGTTAAACAGACACATGCACTTTATATTCAAAAACATTATTGCGAGGTGCTTGCTATAAAAAAATAGTTTAATAGATAAATGTATCATTACGATTTACCAGTGTTGTCGATTTACAAGTACTGAATTTGTTGTAGGCTATTAGACAAGGCAACTCAATTAGTAGGCTGTTCAGACAATGTCAAAGCCTGCCTTTTTATTCTTGAGAAAATAATTGAGAAATTTAAGAATTGAACATTCTTAGGAACTTCTTATAATTTATCATAAGAACTTTCTTATCTTTTTTCCTAAGAACATTTTCCTGAATCCGGCCCCTGATTCTATTCAAAGAGAGGGAGTATTTACCATATTTCTCATAATAGAATAGACTTAAGAATATACAAATGTTTGCTAAATGTTATTGACAAAGCAAAGTTACAAAGAGTCTCTCTCTCTCTCTCTCTCTCTCTCTCTCTCTATATATATATACATACAATACATTACATTACATTTGGCAGATGTGACTTACAGTGCACTTATTACAGGCACTGTAGCTGGTGTAACTTAGTCAGATTTGTATTACGCATTTTCAGTTTTTGGATTGAGGCCAGGGCATTGTGGTGGCCACTCCAATACCTTGACTTTGTTGTCCTTAAGACATTTTGCCACAACTTTGGAGGTATGCTTGTGGTCAATGTCAATTTGGAAGACCCATTTGCCACCCATTTCCAGCTTCCTGGCTGATGTATTGAGATGTTGCTTCAATATATCCAGATATTTTTCCTTCCTCATGATGCCATCTATTTTGTAAAGTGCACCGGTCCCTCCTGCAGGAAAGCACTCCCACAACATAATGCTGCCACCGCTTAGATTCATGGTTGGGATGGTGATCTTCAGCTTGCAAGCCTCACCCTTTTTCCTTCAAACACAGCAAAGGTCATTATGGTCATTTTGTTTCAACAGACCAGAGGATATTTCCCAAAAAAGTAATATCTTTATCCCCTTGTGCACTTTTTTATGGTGATTTTGGAGCAGTGGCTTCTTCATTGCTGAGCAGCCTTTCAGGTTATGTCGATATAAAATTTGTTTTACTGTGGATATGGATTCTTGTCTACCTGTTTCCTCCAGCATCTTCACAAGGTCTTTTGCTGTTTTTCTGGGATTGATTTGAACTTTTCACACCAAACTATGTTCATCTCTAGCAGACAGAATGTATCTCCATCCTGAGTGGTATGATGGCTGTGTGGTCCCATGGTGTTAATACTTGCATATTATTGTTTGTACAGGTGAACATGGTACCTTTAGGCACTTGGAAATTGCTACCAAGGATGCACCAGAATTGTGGAGGTCCACAATTTGTTTTCTGAATCTCGGCTGATTTCTTTTGATTTTCCCATGATATCAAGCAAAAGAGGCACTGGGTTTTAAGGTAGGCCTTAAAATACATCCACTGGTACACCTCCAGTTCAGTACACTATCAGAAGCTATTTGTCTAACTGCTTAAAATTTCCCAAGCTGCTTAAAGGCACAGTTAACTTAGTGTGTGTAATCTTCTGACCTACTGGAATTGTGAAATAGTCAATTAAAAGTGAAACAATTTGTCTGTAAACAATTGTTGGAAAAATTTATTATGTCATGCACGACGTAGATATCCTAAATGACTTGCCAAATCTATAGTTTGCTAATAATAAATCTGTGGAGTGGTTAAAAAATGTGTTTTAATGACTTCAACCTAAGTGCTCTTGTTTGAGTAATTAGTATAATTGATATATGGATGTTACACAAAATACAGTTGAAGTAGCACCATAAAAGAATATGATAGAATATATATGATGGGTCATTTTTTATCTCCAGATATATATGTAGATTCTTTGTAACTTTTCTTTGTTACTTTTGTTACTTATATATGACTTAATACATGTGAATGCCAGTATACCATATAAACAGAAAATATACACTCACCTAAAGGATTATTAGGAACACCATACTAATACTGTGTTTGACCCCCTTTCGCCTTCAGAACTGCATTAATTCTATGTAGCATTGATTCAACAAGGTGCTGAAAGCATTCTTTAGAAATGTTGGCCCATATTGATAGGATAGCATCTTGCAGTTGATGGAGATTTGTGGGATGCACATCCAGGGCACGAAGCTCCCGTTCCACCACATCCCAAAGATGCTCTATTGAGTTGAGATCTGGTGACTGTGGGGGCCATTTTAGTACAGTGAACTCATTGTCATGTTCAAGAAACCAATTTGCAATGATTCGAGCTTTGTGACATGGAGCATTATCCTGCTGGAAGTAGCCATCAGAGGATGGGTACATGGTGGCCATAAAGGGATGGACATGGTCAGAAACAATGCTCAGGTAGGCCGTGACATTTAAACGATGCCCAATTGGCACTAAGGGGCCTAAAGTGTGCCAAGAAAACATCCCCCACACCATTACACCACCACCACCAGCCTGCACAGTGGTAACAAGGCATGATGGATCCATGTTCTCATTCTGTTTACGCCAAATTCTGACTCTACCATCTGAATGTCTCAACAGAAATCGAGACTCATCAGACCAGGCAACATTTTTCAGTCTTCAACTGTCCAATTTTGGTGAGCTCTTGCAAATTGTAGCCTCTTTTTCCTATTTGTAGTGGAGATGAGTGGTACCCGGTGGGGTCTTCTGCTGTTGTAGCCCATCCGCCTCAAGGTTGTGCGTGTTGTGGCTTCACAAATGCTTTGCTGCATTCCTCGGTTTTAACGAGTGGTTATTTCAGTCAAAGTTGCTCTTCTATCAGCTTGAATCAGTCGGCCCATTCTCCTCTGACCTCTAGCATCAACCAGGCATTTTCGCCCACAGGACTGCCGCATACTGGATGTTTTTTCCCTTTTCACACCATTCTTTGTAAACCCTAGAAATGGTTGTGCGTGAAAATCCCAGTAACTGAGCAGATTGTGAAATACTCAGACCGGCCCGTCTGGCACCAACAACCATGCCACGCTCAAAATTGCTTAAATCACCTTTCTTTCCCATTCTGACATTCAGTTTGGAGTTCAGGAGATTGTCTTGACCAGGACCACACCCCTAAATGCATTGAAGCAACTGCCATGTGATTGGTTGATTAGATAATTGCATTAATGAGAAATTGAACAGGTGTTCCTAATAATCCTTTAGGTGAGTGTATGTCTATAATATTTAGCAAACATTTGTATAGTCTTAAATAAATTCTATTAGGAGAAATACAGTAAATACTCCCTCTCTATAAATAGAATCAGGTGTGCTATTGTTAAGGGGATACTGATGACGATGTAAAACGAAAATGTGTTGTCTTTGCACTGAGCACTTTTGCACTTTTTGGCCTCTCAATAAACAACAACAACAAAATGCAAACTTCCTCTTTTTTTGGACTCAAGAATGATTTTTGAGATTATGCAACAAAGGTACTTGGAAATATAAGCCCTTTCAGTATTTGCTACAGATGTCTTTATAGCTTTTGTTCTACTGTTGGTTTACTATCATCAGAGGTAAAAATATAGAGTGAATACTTTAATATATTATATAATTGTTCATGTAATACTTTACATTTTATTAATTAAACAAAATAAGCTTTAAAGTGATACAATTTACTGTTCTGCAAATATTTAACCACTATTAACCACTCTGGTTTGGTTCCTATGTAGAGATGACCACTGTGTCTATGGAGCCCGTAGTGGCGATGGTAGAGAAGATTTCCAATGTCACTGAGACCCCAGTAGAAGCTTCTACTGAAGACATGGCTGCAACATTTACCATCGGCACCATCCTGTCCTTAATGTGTCTGGTGGGCGTGGTTGGAAATATTTACACGCTAGTGGTCATGTGCCACTCAATGCGCTCAGCTGCCTCTATGTACATCTACATCATCAACCTGGCACTAGCCGATCTGCTTTACTTACTTACTATTCCATTTGTGGTGTGTACACATTTTCTAAAGGGATGGTACTTTGGAGATGCCGGGTGTCGAATCCTCATTAGTATGGACTTCCTCACCATGCACGCCAGCATTTTCACACTGACTGTTATGAGCACAGAACGTTACTTTGCTGTCCTCAAGCCACTGGATACAGTCAAACGCTCTAAGAGCTACCGTAAGGCAATCGCCCTGCTAGTGTGGACGGCCTCCCTGATTCTGACCTCACCCATGATTATTGGTGTCCAGCTGATGACCGAGAGCACCAAGCCAATGTGTCAACCTACACTGAGCCCACTCTCTTATAAAATCTACATCTCCTTTCTTTTTGGAACCAGCATTCTTGCACCAGGGGTGATAATTGGCTACCTGTACATACGCCTCGCACGCACCTACTGGATCTCTCAGACTGAGACCTTCAAGCAGACCAAGAGGCTCCCAAACCAGAAGGTCCTTTATCTGATCTTCACCATTGTGCTCCTCTTCTGGGCCTGCTTCCTACCTTTCTGGATCTGGCAGCTTTTAGGTCAGTTCCAGCCAGCGCTGGCTCTCTCCACCAAGGCCAAACGCAACATTAACTATCTGACCACTTGTCTGACCTACAGCAACAGTTGCATTAATCCATTTCTCTACACCCTGCTCACCAAGAACTACAAGGAGTACCTCCGCAAGAGACAGAGGACATGGACAGCAGGCAGCTACCTCAGCAGGCGAAACCGCTTCCAGAGGTCGCCCAGACGCTCATTGTCTTCTAGCAGTCAGCAGTGCACGGAGAGCTTTGTTCTTGCACACACTTCCCGCACCAATAACAGCAGTCTTTGAGGTATGTTGTTGTCCAAACTTAACGCCTTAACTCTGTCTGTGCATGTGCTTCCCTTGGGTGTAGTCTTCCAGACAGTCTGAATTGATGTGAAAGACAAAGACCCAATCTGAATAAAACCACATATCTTCAGTTTATCTTGATCTTCCCTTGGTCCATTTGGTCTGTTTTTAATCAAGCCAATGCCAGACTGTTGTGGTTTGTAGTCCATGGGTCTGATTTTCTGATCAGTGCGTACAGCAAGGATGGGCTACAGCAGATATATTAAGTATTTGAAGCATCATTTTGATTGCTAATTTTTAATTGCCTACTTTTGTCAAAAACATGACTCACATACATTATTGATTCACACATTGTGGCAGGAGAAACAAGTGGGAATGTATTGATATAGCTGGACAAAAGGTAAAAATCAGGTTGATATGTGCAGTTTATATGAAGTTTATACACAGTACAATAACTGTTTGTGCTAGAGATACATTTACTACAGTAGAACTTAATTGTGCAAATTGCATTTACATAATTTTAAGGTGAGGTCTGGAATTTTTAACATTTGATGAGTAATCATTGTGCAGATTAACTGAATAGATCAGACACTGAAATGACTATGAAAAAATGGGGGGGGCTGACATTTCCAGAGTCTATCAGAATCAGAACCACTGTATGTTACCATTTGCATCTCAATATAGTAATTGGTTTACACAGTAGGTCATAGTGCAACTGCTGGTCTCAGTAAAATGGTCCACGTGATAATTAAGTTTCACTGATTGGATCTCACTACAAAATGATTTTCCAATCAGCAGAACTGCTACCTTCAAGATGATCTGCATAATAATTAATGCCTGAATTGGATGAATAGTTGTAGACTGAGAAAAAATAAGGCTGTAACAAGGCTGGAAGGGGTTATGTGTATTGTTGAGTTAGGAAGAAATGTGTGCTTATTGCATTAACAATACATTATTTACAATTTTATCCTACAATAATTCTGTCTGGAATCACTCAGGAAAAAACAATAAAACTCTCCCTAGATTAGGAACTTGGAAACACAGATGCTCTTAATCCTTAAAAATGACAAATGTGAAAACAGGCAAAGAAAGAGAAAGGAGAGGCAGAAATAGAGAGTAAGAAATATACCAAAGCTCCTTTCTCATATTATATTTATTAAGATCTCTCAGATGGAATTTATATTTCATCGTTAATTAATCAGTTTTGCATTGAGTTTCAAAGGAGTACATTATTCTTCTGGATCACATTTTCTAAAATCATAAAGATTAATGGTAATTTCTAATTGCAAATACAACAGTTCATAGCACAGTACTAGAGACAGTCCTGTCTACAAACTAATAATACTGTTTTCATAATATTCTGAAAAATATAAAAAAACAATCACAGCATGTTTATACGTTAATGTATTTGAAAATCAAAATGCACTCTAAAATCATTAGAAGGTCATATAGTTATTATTATTATCATTATTATTGTTGTTGTTGTTGTTGTTGTTGTTGTTGTTATTATTGTTTTCAGAATTTAAAAAATAAATAAAAACAGAACAAAAAAAAAACCACTAAACCACAATAAATGTTTTGCTTTCATGTTTCAAAGAATTGAAAGCTGAACAAATAATAGTAGGAAGTATCAAACAGTGAATGACTACATCATGATTACAATATAATGACTTACAAATTCCAAAGTTTCATGTTTTGTTTTGTTTTTTATACGCCAAAATACAATTCTGTAGTTTAATTAAACTTCAGAGCACAAGTGAAAGAGGCTGCAGTCAGCAGAGCCAAGTGAGATGTTCTTGCCTCCAACAAGCTCTTGCGTGGGTTTTGATAATCTGGTGGGCAACATGATCCACGTTTAGGAAGTGATGGACATTTCCAGGAGGAAGACCTCTTGGGTTCCTGCAGCTCTAAAAATAATCTGTCCTCTGCTGCAGTCTCTATACTCAGTCCTGCAATGTCTCTGTTTGTTGCCGGCACTATATCAACATTACACGTAATGACTGCTCTTCCCCTGAGCTTTAAATATTGATTCACCACTGTTGATTGTTTGATCGCTATTAATAGATTGCTGACAAAATAATTGAATTAACTGCTTATGTCAAACCTAGTATGTGAAATATATTTAAGCAATACCACATGAGCAAAAGTGCGATATGGCCCTACATCAGCACTGCTGTGATTCGGCCACAGGCACGAGGCCACAGGCCGAGTTCCATAGTAATTTGCATGGAACTACTTTATTACATGGCGGATCAGAATCTGCCATTGCTGGTTCAAATCAAATGATACATTCAAGCCTTCGTTAGTAATTCAAAAAGTTCACTTCAGAAATAGTATCACGGCTTGTGCTGTTTATAACAATTTATTGGATAAACAAGGACGGATGGATGTGTGCGTGAGTGTGTGTGTGTATGTGAGAGAGATAGAGAGAGAGAGAGAGAGAGAGAGAGAGAGAGAGAGAGAGATAGACAGAGACAGAGCATGTGCTATCACCTGTTGCCACACCTAACCAGAGATGCTGTCAGCTTTCTGAAGATCAGCTTTCTCAGTGGTGAAAAAGGGCATCCAAGCGGGGGTATTTCTCCCTATTTAATGGTAGCCGTTGCACAAGAGTCATTCACTATAGAAACCGCAATGTCCTCTGCCATTTTAAAAAGTGTTTTCACTCCAATGTGGAAAGTCTGATAAGAGATAAATGCCTTCAGTTTGTGTAATTAATCAGTAATTAATGTCTCTCTCAGCTGCGATGAGCCGTAATGCTTAAGTTTTTAGTTTACAGCCATTTAAAACTGTTTTCTAGCTTTAGTAGTAGTAATACAAGCAATCACGAAGAGCAGTTGTATGTAAACGCTTAAGCAGCTTCACTTCATGTCACCTAACTGGCTCATATTACACATAAAAATTATCTTTTGCAACCACCTGCTGGCTAACATATTTAATGTAAAAAAAAGACAAACCATAGCTCTTAACAGATCAGCACTGCTCCTACACTTTAGTTTATAATGGCACAAACACAAGTGGAGTGATACACACAGTGAAGCATCTGAGAGCTGATGGTGTCAGACCATCAGTGCTCATGGAACGTCTCTCGTCCGAACAGATTCGAGGACCAGAACTAACTGTATTTTATAAAGAGAATATTCAATGTATCCATTTTTAAAAATACTTTGAACACAGTTACTGGATTTGATGGACTGGTGTTTAACTGTGAATACAAACCAACATGTTGAATTTTAACCAAACAGTTTTAAAATAATTAATTATATATTAACACATGGCTTTGCCATGGCATTCTGTCAAGCAGCCATAATGTAAAGGTCAACATTTACATTTTGAATTGCTAACTGTTGCTTATCTATGTCTTTGCATATTAAATCTAGCTAAATGAATAGATTGTGATGATAGCATGCATTTATATGGATTTGCATCCCTATTAGGTCAAGGCCTTGGAAGCAACTGAATAAAAGGCATTCAAATCAGAAGGAAGTACATATACACCTCAAAGTGCTGCTGATGACATCTTTTTCACATTGATAAAGTTATATCATCTTATTTAAGTAAAACAACCCCATTGATAATGGTACTTTTTTAATCTTGACACCAACCTATTTGTGAGAGTGAAAGTTTGTCATAAACCTTATTTGTATAGACTGTGGGATGTTTCCTCTGGTTCTGAACCTACAAGGATCTAAATTATACATCTCATATATTCCAGGACCTCTTCCAGATAATCTTGAGCCTATAGCGTGAATACTCCTGGCAGTAGAATTGCAGGATGATGAACTGCTTTGAGCTTTGTAATCTAAAAGAAGAATGGCACACATTTCCATCAAACACTATTAAACTGAAAAAGAATCCCTGGCTTGGCTCAATAATCAATGACTGGCATGCTTACCAAAATATCAATCACTGATCAATTAATACATAACTCAGAAAGACAGCTACTAAAGGTCGACATGGAATCTGCACACTTTTTTCATGTGTCTGTCCTAATTGTGAGGAAAATTCTGCAGAATTGTTTGGATTTAAAAACTGTATATTGAAAGGTATTAAACGAAGTTGAGAGTACTACACTTTTTGTTGCCAAAATATTTAATAAACAAAATCTCAAGGTACAGGGAGATGTGCATAACATGACGGGTGTTTGAATTCTGTGAATCTTTCTGTAGAGCTTTCTTGAAGGGCTAGTGATAACAGTTGTAGAGGAAAGGACATTGAGAATGAAAAAAAGATTAAATGTTCAGTGCAGAAAGGTTTGACTTATTTGTTTCAAGAGAAATTCAGGATAACAGTTTACCACTAAAATGAGAGTAAGTTATTTCATGCCATGGCTGTAATGGAAAAAAGCAACAACAGGAAAACAGGTTAAAAACAAATAATGAGAAGCAGCAGTTGGAAAGCCCAAGGAAAAGGATGTGGAGACGTGCTGCAAACTAATATGGACATCTTAAAGAGTTGTGACAGAGGGATCAGTCGAGGTAAAAATGCATTATGCATTTTATATATACCACCGTGCTGCCTATGCTACTTAATTGGAGACTGCAACTGACAATGGGAAGTTGATGCATATCATATCTATTACCCTTTTTTATCAAGTTTTTATGTTAAAACATCTACGAATGTATAAGGATTGCCTATATTTTAGGTGCAATGACTAGTCACAATTTCTTTTCCATTTTTCACTGTTTTTAATATATTTTTCCCTTCATTGTTTCATTTTAAATGGTTCTGTGGTGGATACATCTCCTCTTCAAAGGGAAAATGCCATGACTGAAACTGAGAAAAAAGGATTAAAATATTTGGCTTTAGTATAGATTTTGTATTTACCATAATTTTTACACTACATTTTCTCTAAATATGAACATAGTTGAGCCAAACCCATTTGTCACAGGACAGATCGTAGATTTTGGTCATATCTTAATTTTGACGAACTGACCAATATTTCACTGTCAAGAAACACAAAGCTATGCATTCGTTTGATATACATGGCATTGGTGCAACATTGTTGCGTCAATATGGTGTTGGAGACTATAGATGTTGTAAGGGTTAGAGGTAATGGAAATTAATCATGAAACAGCTTCACAGAGGATTTGTTAACAGAGGCAGTTTACTGACTGACCCAGGACAGCTGGCTAGGTTTATGAGTCCCATTTTTCTTGTGTGCATGCTTGTAAATACCATTCTAGTGACCCTGATTACGTATGCTGGGCATCTTATCTCACGTGTGTGTATGAACACTCGTGAAAAATCTATTTTTCTGAATATACACATTATCAAAGCAGAGGGTGGATCTGATAGCATTGACAATGTCCCTTGCTGATGAAATTTTACCGCCAGTACCGCTGATCCTTATACATATATTTTATGCAACCTGCATAGGGCACCAACTTCCTAGGGGGGCACCAGAAACTCCACCGTCTGCCCTTACGCAAATGTTATTCAAGGACCCAGTAGCAGTTGCGGAACACAGTTGATCACCTCACACTCACACTTTCTCACACCGCCTTCCAAATGCTCCAAAACAACAGATTTTAGAGACGCCGGTGGGTCTTCAAAATCTGTCTTATTTAAGTCCGACATATTTATATTTTGTTTAGTTCCATCACAGTTGGGAAAAATATTGAGCTAGCTAGTATAAACTTCACACACATTTAGCTGATTCGCAGTTTCTAATGTTCCGTCTGATGCTCTGTTCTGTTAAGTTTTAGTTCCGTGCGGTCCCGTGTTGCTTTGCAATCTTTTTCATTTTAGTTCTGCACGGTTTGTGTAGTTCATATATATTGTTTTAATATTGGTTTCACGCATGCTAAGATATGTAATTATTCATGTGACTGGGTGTACTGTACCAAAGGCCCTATTTCCATTTTGTTTGGTGTGGATACATGTACCATTGCAGCCCTACATATAACAACATTTACGTGCACTTTATGGGCTTAATCTTACGTGTGATAAATATGTTTATACCACAGGTCTGCTGAATGCTTGATTATGATTGGATTACAGATGCTCTAATGTGTGCAATTATTTTTCAATAAATGGATGACTATGATGTAGTTCCAGGTCTTGACCACATAACGGTTCCATATCACTTCACCAAATTATTTCATTTATTTCAAAGACCCCTACAGGCTACCACAGCAAAATAACCAATTAAAGACATTGGTTAAGTACACTGGATAAGAATGACAAACAATGTCTATATTATACTACTTTTATTTCAATTCTGGCTGAAAAGTGAAAGTGAAAATCGCGCTCCTTGTCTCACCCGTACTTATACACGTTCACACACATACACTAACGGTCAAAAGATTTTAAACACTTGACTGAAATGTTTCTCATGATCTTAAAAATCTTTTGATCTGAAGGCATATGCTTAAATGTTTTAAATTAGTTTTGTAGACAAAAATGTATTTGTGCCACCAAATTAATTTATTTAATTGAAAAACAAAAGTTTTATTTAAAAAAAAAAGTTTTTGAAATTGATGACTTATAGCCAATAAGTGCCCCACCATATATGGGAACGCCTTCAATACTCTTTAAAAAGCATCCCAGGGTGTTCCCTCAAGAAGTTGGTTTAGGAAATGTCAAGAGTACATGTCTGCAAATTCTAGGCAAAAAGAGACTACTTTGAAAATGTTAAAATATAACACAGTTCTCCATCTGTCGCTCACTTCGACGTTGTGTCGAAGAAGCGACACTAGGGGTCTCTCTTGAGCGCTGAATATGCCTCTGATCTATGAAAAAAGGCCAATGAGAAGTTGGCAGACAGTATTTGCATACCCCGCCACTGGACATACGGGTACAAAGTGGGGAAATACGCCTGTTTCATTCAGAAATTTTCTTCGGAGCCGATGGTCGTGTATGCAGTCAGCTGCGAGTCACACACCTGTTCCTGGCTTTGTTCCTCTGACGCTCTGCCTGCTGTTGGATATACGGCGCACTTCAGCAGCTTTTCTCCTTCTCTGCACTGCAGTGCAGCTTGCCCCTGGGCGCTTCGACAGCTCAGAAAGCTAAAAGAGTTTATTAAAAGAGTGATTTTCTCTATAAAAGAGTATTTTCCTCTAAAAAGAGCATTTACACAGCAGCGTTGAATGTCCTTTTCAGGACGCGTCTTTATAAAGATGCCATTCCGACCATGTGTAGTTCCTGGATGCGGTAGAGTGCTCTCTGCTTCAGACAGCCACAGGCGTTGTCTCGTGTGTCTGGGCAGCGATCACACTGAGGCAGCGTTTGTGGATGGGTCATGTTCTCACTGCGAGAGCATGACCAAGGCAATAATGCGGTCGTGGCTCGCTTTCAATAGAAAGCTCGCCACTCCAGCCGCCTCCCGCATTGCTCCTCCTTCCAACGGGATTGAGGACAATGCGGCTGGCGATAGAGGCGATCTGGGGACGGCAGCGTGTGAAGCTCTGCCGGGTACGCCCCCTTGGACCCCCGCCCCCCAGCATGCTCGTTGACTCCCATCCGTGCCTCACGGCCAGCCCACTTATCCTCTAGAGTTCGAGGTGGATGAGCTCGCCGCTGCATTGGAGAGCGCGGTGTCTGACTTAGATGACTCCCCTGGGCTGCCGCCTTCGAGCCAGCACGCCCAGGCTGAGGCTGACGTTCAGATGACCGACATGCTTTCCTGGGCCGCCGCCAGCATGGGGCTGCCCTGGAACCCTTCGTCCTCCCCACAGCCGTCACGGTTGGATGACTGGTTCCTGGGGTCTGCGCGCCGCTCACAGCCTCGCCCTCAGAGCCACAAATGTCACACCGCAGTCACTCGGGCAGGCGATGGCCACGCTCGTGGTCCAGGAATGTCATTTGTGGCTGAACTTGGTCGAGATGAGTGAGACCGAAGCTCACCAAAGCTCACTTTCTCAACGCCCCTGTCTCCACGTTTGGCCTCTTCAGCCCCATGACTGTTCCCCGGCCGGATGGTCCTGACGAGTCTAGAGGACGCCTACATCTGACCTCCTCCTCAGTCACTAACCCACCCCCCGCTGGGTGTGCGGAGCAAGGTAAGTGCTTGGTCTTTTCTCAGAACTAAAACCTCTAATTTCCTCAAATTAAATGATTAAAAAACTGAGATATTAGTGATCGGCTCTGCTGCCTCAGTCAAAATGATGGACCAGTCCTTTTATATTGGTGGATTCCATGTTAAGCCTTGGTGGTTACCTTGGTTACCTTGGTGTCTTATTCGATCCAACTCCATCTTTTGGCTCTCATATTT
Organism: Moxostoma hubbsi; assembly: GCA_032164185.1. Classification (NCBI taxonomy): domain Eukaryota; kingdom Metazoa; phylum Chordata; class Actinopteri; order Cypriniformes; family Catostomidae; genus Moxostoma; species Moxostoma hubbsi. Next base: position 10,589,718 of record JAVLUX010000039.1, on the reverse strand, counting down.
CTTCTCTTGTCAAAAACTCTTTTTTTCATCTTCGAAATATTGCTCATCTACGATCTTCTCTCACTTTAGCTGACGCTGAAACCCTAATTCATGCATTAATTACATCATGGCTAGATTATTGCAATGCTTTATTTCTTGGTTTGCCCAAAAAACTTATTGCAAGATTACAGTACGTTCAAAACTCAGCAGCAAGAGTTTTCACCTCCACCAAGCGTTCTGCTCACATTACTCCTCTGCTTCATGACCTTCACTGGCTACCCGTGGCATCACGTATCCAATTTAAGGTATTGCTTCTAACGATTAAGGCATTAAACGGTCTTGCACCCCATATTTGTCTGATCTACTTTACATCTACTGCCCTGCACGGTCTCTCAGATCAGCTGAACTTGGTTCACTGTCCATCCCTCGTTTCAGGTTGTCTACAGTAGGTGGAAGGTCTTTTAGTGTTAATGATCCAAAATTATGGCATTCACTACCCCTTACACTTCGAAATATCTCATCTGTGGCTACATTCAAGACTCTATCTTTTTAACATGTATTTCATTTAATGTGACTGTATGTATCCTACGTGACTGTAATTGTGTGTATGTAAATGTATTGTAATTCACAATGTAAAGCGACCTTGAGCTACGGAAAGGCGCTATATAAATAAAACTTCTTCTTCTTCTTCTTCGGGATGCGTCTTCACCTCCCGATGCTGTACTACCTACTCCACTCCACTGCGAAGCCCCACCGGGTACGTAAAAAATAACCGTCCCTAGCACGGAGTTTGGATGCGTGACTTTCACTTCCCAACCCGTCAAGCTGGCTGGCCCGGACCACCTGACTCAGTTACGCAATTCAGTTTGCCAGGCAACCGGCCCCTTTCGCGGGCGTCCGCTTTACCGCAGTACACGGAAAGCATGCCAAATCCCTTTTTCTAAACAAAGATACAATAGAGCCTGTCCCTCCAACTGAAATGAAGATGGGTCTCTACAGCCCTTACGTCATTGTACCCAAGAAAGTGGCGGCTTACAACCGATCTTGGACTTGCGAGTTCTCAACTGGGCTCTGTTCAAACTCCTGTTAAGAATACTCACGCAAAACATATCTTAACTTGCATCCGGCATCTAGATTGGTCCGCAGCGGCAGACCTGAAGGACGCTTACCTTCACGTCTTAATTCTGCCTCGACACGACCCTTCCTATGGCTCGTGTTCGACGGCCAGGCGTATCAGTCCCCCCCCCTTCGGCACATCCTGACCTCGTACCCCTCGCTACAGCCCCTCCCTGGTGACTTCCCCTGAGGAAGACCTTCTTTCTCAGGGACGGGGCATGCTCTGGAATCCGCACCCAGACCTTTGGAACCTCCACGTCTGGCCCCTGGATGGGACGCGGAAGATCTAGCTGGTCTACCACCTGCCATCGTAGCCATGATCAACAAAGCCAGAGCCCCTTCTACCAGGCAACTTTATGCCCTGAAGTGGCGCTTGTTTGCAAATTGGTGTTTTTCCCGGGCTGAAGACCCACAGAGGTGCACAGTTAGGTCAGTGCTCTTATTTCTGCAGGAGAGGCTGGAGGGGAGGCTGTCCCCTTCCACCCTGAAGGTGTATGTCGCCGCTATCTCGGCCCAAGTCTTTGGGTAAGCACGACTTAATCATCAGGTTCCTAAAGAGGCGCCTGGAGGTTGAACCCCTCCCCACCAAGCATGTTCCCCTCCTGGGATCTCTCAGTGGTCCTCATAGACCTCCAGAGATCCCCCTTCGAGCTGCTAGAATCAGTTGGACTCAGGGTCCTCTCTTTAAAGACGGCCCTGCTGATCATGCTCGCCTCCATCAAGAGGGTCAGGGACCTGCAAGTGTTCTCTGTTAGCGACACTTGCCTGGAGTTCGGTCCGGCAGACACATATGTGATCCTAAGACCGCAACTGGGCTACGTGCCCAAGGTTCCTACTACACCCTTTGGAGACCAGGTAGTGAACCTGCAAGCGAAACTGCCCCAGGAGGAAGCAGGCCCATCCCTTTCGTTGCTGTGTCCGGTATGTGCTTTGCATACCTACTTGGACTGCACGCAGAGCTCTAGATGTTCTGAGCAGCTCTTTGTCTGCCTTGGTGGACAGCGGAAAGGGAACGTTGTCTCCAAACAGAGGCCTTCCCTCTGGGTAGTTGACACCAGTACATTGGCTTATCACACCCAGGCCGCGCCCCTCCCCTTACAGGTCCGAGCACACTCGACAAGGAGTGTTGCGTCCTCACGGGCACTGACTAGAGGCATCTCCCTGGCAGGCATATGCAGAGCAGCGGGTTGGGCAACACCTAACACCCTTGCGATATCTAACAATCTCAAGGTTTCGTCCCGTGTTTTTTCAGGTCAGAGCCGGTAGAACTCGATAACACGCCGGCGGATTGACTGGGTGGACCGCTTGTGCCTAGTGCCCTTTCCCTCGGCCGAGGTAAAATCGTGCGCTTTCTCTCCCATGAGATCCCACCCACCCAGGTCCCTGGATGATTCCTCCCTAGCACTGTGGGTCCGTAGTTCAGCTGAGCAACTCGCGGGAATGGAGGTTACATACATAACCTAGACATTTTTTTTTTATTTTGGATTTTTTTTAGTCACAACATTATTCCCATAGTTCCATTTATGTTATTCCATAGTTTTGATGACATCACTATTATTCCAAAATGTGAAGTAAAATAATTATAATAAAGAATAAGTGTTTCAAAACTTTTGATCAGTAGTGTACAGTGTTGGGGAGTAACGGAATACATGTAACATGATTGCTAATTTAAAAGACAAAAAATAAGTAACTATTCCACTACAGTTACAATTTAAATCATTGTTAAGTAGAATAAAATTACATTCAAAAAGTATTTTGATTACTGAAGAGAATACTCTGCAATTTATTGTCATTTGTTTCATTTAATATTTAGTACTCGGAAACATCCTGTTAAAGGAAACATTTATACATATAAATGATACGATCCATAGTGCATTTGAACAGCGGTGAAACACTTTCTTATGATGTGCTACATTCAGACAAGCAGACATATGTAAGCTTGAAGTAAGTGTGGAGCAGAAGAAACAGAAATAAACCTTGTGTAAATTGTAAGCTTTATGCTAAGCTAAAATGCTATTTCTAGACATTTTATATGCACACTACCAGGCACGATAATTTTTTTTTATCAAGAAAATTTGCGTTGGATCATAATTTCTTTTTTTCTAGTAAGATCTTTGATATTTGGCAAAAATCATATACTTGATATTTTTTTGTATGGTTTTCCTTTAAAAATATCTAAAAATCCTTAAAACAAAATCAATGAAATGTATCTTGTTTTAGAAACAACACTGCATAAGATAGTTAGGTTTTCAGAGAATGTATTTTTAACATGTGTATTTTGTCTTACTATACATGCAGAGTTTTTATAGTCAAAACGGCCCTGAACGTTGTCTTAAGGTGTGGTAACCATGGTCTAAGTGGAATAATTGAAAAATAATGCACACCACTGCACGTCATGACCACATTACCACCCCAGGTGTGGATTATTTTTCAATAATTCAATGGTTCATCGTCAATTATTCCTAACATAATTAATCTTGCGTACAGGGTTTGGAAATAACTTTTTGGCTAAATGCCACGGTGGTTCAAGTACTGAACCATGTGCCTAATGATTCTAAAGTCACCTTTAGAATATCTGAATGCAAACATGATCAGTTAGAATAGAATTAGGATAGAACAGGAGGACAACTTTGTCAATAATTTGTCCATAATTCACAGACGTTTAAACCCTTAAATTGTGCTTGCCTATATTATTGTTTATTATTGTTTTACCATTGTTTAAAAATAGGCATTTGTAATGATTAGGCTATTAACACAAATAAGACCATGGATGGCTCCACATTACTGCTGTTAGGTTCATGTAGGTGGTCTTTTCTAAATAAATAAGAAAAATAACAAAATAAATAAAAGTGTAATAAAAGTGTTTGTTATGGAAAGAAAAAAAACACATTTAAACCTTTAACTATAACTTTCACTGTTGTAATAAATCAAGTCAAATAGATTTGACTTATGAAAATATGAATCTAGTTAGTGTTACTGTAGTAACAATAAATAAATAGATAAACATTTTAGTGAGGATGATAAAACTTAGACATTTGTCTCCGCTTTACCTCTTCACTGATGTTTATAATGTCAGGGCTGTCTAGCAGTTTGAGAGGTTTGACTTCTCCATGTAGAAGTTTTCTCTGTAGAATTCAAAGGGATCACATAAGTTTTATGGTCTTCGTCGGCCTGCGCAATATCGATTGATATCCCAACTGAATCACCCAACTTTCGCTCTGACATGTCCCAGAGCTCTGGCGATCTTATCCCTGGAGCATTCTAATATGCACTGTTGCAAATCACACTACAACATGTTTCATTTTCCCAGCACAGATGTGCTTGTACGTTATGAGAGGAATTTAGTGCTTTTAGAGTGCTGAGCATGAGATGAATGCAATTATATTTGCTTCAGTAGCAGCCCGAGTCACTCATTCACATCATTTTCATTGCAGGACAAATTCTGAAAACATCACCTTCGTACAAGTGCTAATATGTTCTCTAAATAATCTATTTAGCCTCATACATTAAAGTATGCACTAGACCAAATGTGTTCTTGCACTAAAACAAATTACAGACTGTGCAACAAATAGAACAGAACGCAGGTGTATCAGTATGTTTTAAAAGTTGCAGTTATTTTTAACTTGACACAGCATTTAAAAAAGTGAGATGCAGCACAAAGGTCAAAGACGCCCATCAAGAACATCTTTACATTGGAAAACAATTGCCACCAAATGTGTTCGGTGAATATATCCATTCTACTTCATTTAAATTGTTTGCAATCAGTGTCACTTTTTAAAGAAGTGAATTAGTGTGGGTTTGGGTTTCATCTGTGATTCCTTTAAGCCTTCGAGAAAAGAGTTCCATCACCCATTGTCTCTCAGCAGGCTTTGACTGTATCAGTCATGCAGGGTGAGGTGAGTGAGCTCCTTCAAGGTCAGGCCATTACAGACAGATGACAGCTCGATCACTCTAACAGCACCTAGCAAGTTTTAATGCACACATTTATGCTAATGGCTTTGTGAAGTAATCAGTGCAACCCAAATCCCCTCAGTCTGTACCCTGTCAAATTGTATAGGAAACCCAACTGCTGTGCCAAAATGACCAGCTACTTCCCATAACCTCTTAAAGTCTCTCACACTGGAAAACATATTTTTTATGTGTTGTTTTTATTTTTTTTAGATATCAATTTGTCCCTATGTTAGATGAAAAGCTTTCTGTAAAGCTATGAATGTTATTATTCTCTTGATAATTCTGATACCCTGTAGAGGTTGTTATACCCCAAGACGTTTACATGAAAGCTTTAGTTTTATTGCTAAAGTCTTTGGCACTGTAAAACAGTTAAACAACAGCTGAACTAGCCTCCACTCTTTCATGAGTGAAATACTGATGTGCTTCTAGTTTATTTGACTTTCTTTTTCCTTTTTTCCTTTGAGTGTATTAAGATGATGAATGTTAAATCCAACTTTAGGTTGCTAGATGTACATCAGTGTGTAAAACTGTTTGAGAGATGAGTGGGGGTTTTCATTCATCATATCAAAACATGTTGTCCAAGAAGAAAAGGTACTACTTATTATATATGTCCTTATAAAAATAAATTAATAAGGCAGAATATTATAAAAATATATGAGAAGCCCTTTAAAATTATAGCTACATCCATAAAGAGTGCTGGTGTTTTGATTGTGCTGATAAAGAGTATTTTGCCATATGGATAACTTTGGAATGTTTTTTAAAGCATGACTACTCCTTTGAAAGAAGTGTGTTACAACGGCAAGAGACAGAAGAGAGAACAAGGATTACAAAGATCAACAATTAAGGGAGTAGAGGTCAGAGAGACCCATTAATAGGGCCTATTATTATTAGCATTATCTTCAATGATATTGAGCACAGAAATACAATAAGGGGCTAATTCATATACATGGATATGGGATCATAAAAAAAAAAACACTTTAGAACTCAGGGCTCAAATCTTGTGAATCACATCTGTTCATTATTTTCCAAATATCTGCTTCTAATTAGTATCAGTCCTGACTTTTCTCACCAATTATAGGCTTTTGTATCCTTGAGCTTTTCCGATAGATGCATTAAACAAAACATTATATTACAGATGACTTTGAATATGTTTATGTAATTACATGATTATAAAGCATAATGAAGGCTTATCTAAGCAAAATATACTTATTGGCAGAAAGTCAAGCAATGTACTCATTGAATAATATTTGCTAAAATATATTAAATGTAAGTCTGTGATGGTTAATTTAGAAAGTTTTGATGCAGGATGGAGAGCCTACAAGGCACTACAACATTTAACCGTTGTAAATTTAAAACATGTAAATACAAAGGCAGGCATGAACAGTGTAAGATCTGCCACTGCCGGAGAAAATACTATATTTGAGGATTGGTGTTTGGCTGATAGATGTAAACATTCTTTAAGGCACCATGAATTCCAAATTGACTTTTTGGCTTTTGGTCAGAGTCGATTAGCTTTTGAGGCCACATTATAGAATTATGACCATCTCATCAAATATTTTAAAGATTAGAAGAATTGCATACTGTTATATGCAGACATCACCATGTGGTCTTGTAAATGCATTCATTTGGTTACCATAATTTTGCTTATATTTATTTAGTTTAACCTCATTCTGTGTATTCTTTGTGAATACTCCCTTATGTCAATTCATTTCTTCATGTTTTAGTTTCGCTCTTTTTAACTTTATTCAAAGTGGAATCTCCATTGATTTGTCTACCATCAGCCAGCTAAATAGAGCAGTTAGTGGTCTCCCCTTATAGAGCAATACATTTTTGTTCATGTCATAAAATGGACTTTGTAATGGTTAGGGGTAGTGGTCTAAAGCACATAACTGTTAATCAGAAGGTCACTGGTTCGATCCCCACAGCCACCACCATTGTGTCCTTGAGCAAGGCACTTAACTCCAGGTTGCTCCGGGGGGATTGTCCCTGTAATAAGTGCACTGTAAGTCGCTTTGGATAAAAGTGTCTGCCAAATGCATAAATGTAAATGTAAATTGAGCTGTATTTCTGTATTTTTAATATGCTAGTTACCACACCTCACTCCACCTAACAGCTTTGGTGCATTATTAGAATTATTAAATACATACAAGTTGGATCAGACTTACATAACTTTCTCTAGGAATAAATTATACATTACACATACCATATACTGTATGTGTAACTAGTCAAGATGTCAAATATGTTCTTAATGTGTTATGCGCACCAGTTTCACGTTCAATGTGGACAAACAAATTGCTTGACGCTGGAATCATTTGACATCCGGTGTGGACACATATTGGACTACACAGGTGTCATTGGCTGTTGTTAATTCAAAGTGTTCAGTTCTGTGTGATTACAGATCACATCCTGTAGGTGATTTTTGTATGTTTTTGTACAAGAAAAATATACAGTATATAATTGTTTTTTGTGTGTGTGTGTGTGTGTTTTTATTTTTTATCTGCACAGCGCAATCATTATCTTTTTGTTCACTAAGTAAATTGCTTATGTTTAAGTCTGGCATGTTATTAGATTACCTATTATCCAAAGAGTATATTTTGTTAGCTAAGATGTGTGAGTTTCCCAATGCCTTGTGAAACACTCAGTAGAGCACTGGATCACTGGGTCAATTGAATCACAGACCATCAGTAATGAAACAGCAACAAAAACTATTAATAGCCCTCTCCCTCTGCATTCCATATTCCTAAGATGGGAAGAAACTAAAACAAAGACAATGAAGATATATTTGATATGTAAATCTCATACTTTCAGTTTTCGCAAAGATACACTGGCAGCCAAAAGTTTGGAATAATGTACATATTTGCTGTTTTAGGAAATTAGTACTTTACTTCACCAAAGTGGCATTCAACTGATCACAAAGTAAAGTCAGGACATTACTGATATAAAAGACAGCACCATCACTATTTTAAAAAAGTAATTTTTGATTAAATCTAGACAGGCCCCATTTCCAGCAGAAATCACTCCAACACCTTGCTAATTTGGTACTAGAAAATCACTTGCCAGTATATCAAACACAGTTAAAAGCTATTTTGTTCATTAAATGAAGCTTAACATTGTCTTTGTGTTTGCTTTTGAGTTGTAACAGTATGGAATAGACTGGCATGTCTTAAGGACAATATTAGGTCAAAAATGGCAAAAAAGAAACAGATTTCTCTAGGAACTCCAGAGGTGGGAGCAAGTCAATCATGTTCAAGTCACAAGCAAGTCTCAAGTCTTAACCATCAAGTCTCGAGTCAAGTCTCAAGTGCAATGCAGGCAAATCAATCAAGTCAATTCAAGTCAGTGGCTCACCTCAAGCAAGTCAAGCCGAGTCCTGATGAATTTCAAGTCAAGTCGAGTCAAGTCACAGTACTAAAATTAATAGAGGTTAATTTTTTAAATAAATATACATATTTTTTAGTAATGTGTTATACAATATATATATATATATATATATATATATATATATATATATATATAATTAATTAATTATTTAAAAACTTTACACAATTAATCGCAATGCCACCGGACCGTAATAAGGACGATTCCTGAGAAATACAAGCTTGTAGTACCACCTGTTTACTCCAGAGGGCAGTAATTGAAATTTCATCTGTATGGGCAACACACAGTTTATACAGTGAATAAAACAACCATTCTGCAGACAGCACAATACAAACATACGTTTCGTTCTTGCGTTCAAAACACTTGATGGACCGCAAATTCGAACTTAAAGGAATCTCAAGATGTGTTCTAAGTATTAAACTATATTTAACTTGACACAATGACCTAAAAATTGTATGTTTATGACGCACGCACCCAAGACAGTAGCATGTCTGACGTAGGTGTAAATTGGCGGGTCCTTAAACAAGCCCTAATAATAAATCTCGAACTGATTGACAAATTCACTTGTAAAATGAATTGTTGTGAACTGTATGCCAATGATTGGCTAATGTTCAATAATATGGTAGTAAACTATACTGTGTATTCTAAAGCCACTTTTTGTATTGTCTTTTCAATAAATGCATTTTAATTATCTGAATATTTCTATTTACATATATACATTTTAAAATATTTAAAGATAACTATATATAATTTCATCATATATTCATTATATATTGAATTATTGTTATATGAGTGGCTTTCTCAGCAAATATTTGTACATGCCATTAAATGCGATTAATCACGATTAATTAATCGGGACACCATGTAATTAATTTGATAAAAAAAATATCAATTGACAGCTCTAATTTAAAGATAACTATGTATAATTATTTCATCATTATACTGTATATTGAATTATTGTTAAATTAGGGGATTTCTCAGCCAATAGTTGTATATGCGATTTAATGCGATTAATTGTGATTATTTAATCGGGACACAATGTAAATAATTTGATACAAAATTGTAATTGATTGACATCCCTAGTATATAAATATATATTAGTAAATTGCGTTAATGAACATGCACAGTATTTTTATTGTGGGCACATACAAATACTGTAAATACTTATAGATAACTTATTATCCAAATTATTTAGATTTTTAGAATTAACCGGTTAAAATTTGTAACACTGCATGTATGCTGTGTAAAAATGCGGTCAGATTTTCACATTGATCTAACAAAAATGGCAGATGGGCTGAATCAAAATGCAAATTCACTCTCTGACAGTTTGTTGGCACTTATGCAGCAGAAATATAGCTGTTATCCTGGTAACGCCTGTACACAAAGCAGCCATGCACTTATAAACATTACTTTATTAGGCATTATACGGAGGTAAGATGAAAAGAAAATGCCATCAAAACTTTTCTGAAGACAGTCAGTTACCTTCAGAGATAAAATTATATTAAATAGTCATAAAGGTATTGCATTCAATTTAGTTAATGTCTTCAGAAGTCATAATCACTATGAGAGCACTTGGATTTTGTCACAAGTCATTCTGTATATTTTATACTACTTGTCACGTTTTAAATAGCATTGTGACTGCACATCTGCCTATTATGTTTTTATATTGCCAACAAATGGTTATGGTATATTGTTGACTGTTGAGAAGGTTTAGAAAAGGCACACACATTTAGAGGCAATGTCGGGTCATTTCAAACTTGTCGCGCAACAAAACCTGAGATTAATAGTGAATCATTTTAATTTACTGACAACTCTCAAACATTTGAACAGTAATTTTACATATTAATTTGTTTGGATAATGAAATGATAACAAAATGATTTACTTACCTTTACTTGTGGTTTTTGAAATGTCTGATGAAATTTGAGGTTGTGGTGGTTGTATCAGATATTTTTGCGTTGCTTATTTTCATACTTTTTTATTCACATGGTCCATTTCGAAATCTTTATATCCAAAGTAGATTATTTTGGGAATTCGACAATCATCTGTCATTTTGGCGAGTTGTGAGTGCAGCATTAACTGAGCAGATGCAGATCAGTGGTGCTTGCAGGCTTACATTTTTGCCTTTTTATTAATTGATGTTACATTATTTTTTAAACACATTTCATTACTGTTTATAATAAGTTATTGAAATAAATTATAATAAAAAACATTCAAGTCATTGTCTAGTCATGCAATTCAAGTCAAGTCTCGAGTCACTGGTTCTCAAGTCAAAGTCATTTTCTTCATTTACTCAAGCAAGTCTTAAGTCCTTAAATTTGTGACTCGAGTCCCCCACCTCTGAGAAACTCGTCAGTCAATCATTGTTTTGAGGAATGAAGGCTATACAATGCTTGAAATTGCCAAAAAAATTAAGATTTCAAACAAAGGTGTACACTACAGTCTTCAAAGACAAAGGACTCTAACAAGGACAGAAAGAGATGTGGCAGGCCAGATGCACAACTAAACAAGAGGATAAGTACTTCAGAGTCTCTAGTTTGAGAAATAGATGTCTCACATGACCTCAACTGACAGCTTCATTGAATTCTACCTGCTCAACACCAGTTTCATGTACAAAGTAAAGAGAAGACTCAGGGGTGCAGGCCTTATGGGAAAAATTGCAAAGAAAAAGACACTTTTGAAACAGAAAATCAAAATAAAATGTTAGAGTGGGCAAAGAAACACAGACATTGGGCAACATATAATTGGAAATTAGTGTTATGGATTTTAAGCCCTTTGAGCATTTGTGGAATCAGCTAGACTGTAAGGTGTGTGTGAGAAGTGCCCGACAAGACAGCCACATCTATGGCAAGTGCTACAGGAAGCGTGGGGTGAAATGTCACCTGAGTATCTGGACAAACTGACAGCTAGAATGCCAAGGACCTGCAAAGCTGTCATTTCTGCACATGGAGGAATTTTTGATGAGAATTCTTTGAAGAAGTTTAAGTTCTGAACATTTTTTATTTTTCAAATTATAATAGTAATTTTTCATGTTATTAATATCCTGATTATACATTGTGATCAGTTGAATGCCACTTTGATGAATTAAAGTACAAATTTCTTTCCATAAGATAAAAATCTGTTAGTGATTCCAAACCTTTGGCCGCCAGTGTACATTTACACAAGGACAGTGTGTGTTGCTGACCCTTCCACCATCTCCGTCACTGTCTAGATATTCCATATTCATGTCCTAGTCTGCACAGTTTATTATGAAACACACAATACTGCTAATGCCCCATGTCCTCTCTGTGTTGCAATGTCCTTTATTCATCCTCTGATAAATAAAACAAATCATTTCAGACAATGACAAAACAAAACTCTATGGGTGCATTTTTTTATTTCTTTCTCAAGTTTACTTTATAATTTTCACAAACATTGAAATGGTTCTATTTTGACCCTTCTGTTTCCCAGAAGTGGGAAAGAAAATAGATGTGCCCTTGTGTTTGACGTTAAAGCTGCTGTAAGCAATTTCAGCCATTGTGCTAACTTCCGCCTGGCTTAGTCACTAAATTAGACCTCCTCCATCACTTCAGCATGCCCTCTTTCTAAATCCAAGACTTCTAAAGCCGACGTCAACAAACACGAACACACACACAATTGCTGACATGCAGAGTGTGTTTTCTGATTAGTTTAAAAAGAACAAGACACTCCCTACTCTTTGTTTACAGAGTTTAGGGCCATCACAGAGACAGCTGTGATGGAGTGGTGGTGACGTAGTGGGCTAAAGCGCATAACTGGTAATCAGAAGGTCACTGGTTCGATCCCCACAGCCACCACCATTGTGTCCTTGAGCAAGGCATTTAACTCCAGGTTGCTCTGGGGGGATTGTCCCTGTTATAAGTGCACAGTAAGTCGCTTTGGATAAAAGCGTCTGCCAAATGCATAAATGTAAATGTGTGCTTCCAGATGTTCAATTGGGCCGGACTTTTCTGAAATTGTATTCCGGCACTTTCAATTCAATATAAAAAATATAATAACATTTTTTTTTTTTAAAAGCATAAAATATTACCTCAGTTCAGTGGGTCCTTAGTTAAGGTGACATACAGTATTTGTCTAGACTTTCATTGTAGTCTGCTCTTTGTTCCAATGAAAGCTAAAAATGAAATGCCACCAAATGCACCTCTGTTTCTGATATATATATATATATATATCTGATGTCCTGTAGCTATTTTGCTTGGGTTATTAAAAGTTAAAAGTACGTTTTGAACCCTGGACTAAAAGCAAGAAATGTTCCAATGGAGAAACACATACAATATAGAATAAAATAATTTTTGTGTATTATATTTACAGTATGTATGTGTATTTAGGGTGATATAATTTGTAGCATGATTTTATCCATGGAGGAAACCTTATACTTCCCATGTCTACGTGCCCTCGACATATTCGACTATCATAGGTGCTGAGACATGGGGGTATTCGGTGATGCCGCCGGTTGAAGAGACACTTGTGGGTTATCTCTCACCAGTTTCGGCATCATCGTTAAAAAGACCCTCTCTACCCACAAAGCCGTGCAGAACTACCTCCACGCTAGAAGGGAAGGCTTATCAGGCAGTGGGTCAGGCTGGTGCTGCCCTACACACTATGGCAGTGTTACAGGCATACCAGGCTGATCTGCTGAAGGACCCGAGTGCGGGTAACACGCTCGATGAGGAGGCTTTCTCCGAGCTTCGTCAAGCCATGGATCTATCTCTCTGTGCGACCAAGCAGATGGCCCCGTGCCATTGGCCGGTGTATGGCTGCTTTGGTCAGCACGGAGAGACACTTATGGCTCAACCTATTGGTCATCAGAGATAAGGTTTCCTTCTTGATGCCCCGGTTTTGCCTCCTGGCTTTTTTGGGGACGCTATGAATATAGTTATCACCAGGTTCCAGGAGGTGAAAAATTATGAGGAATCATTCGGATAGTATCTTCCTCGCCGCACTCAGGGGGTGGGGCCGTCGGCCACCCAGACCCGCCCCGGTCCTGCTAGAATGGAGGCTCAGAAACGAAGATTGATGATTCGTGATCCCCCTCGTAAAGACTGGGGACAGGCTCGTCGCCCTCAGCAGCCCCCAAAGCAAGACCTCAGGGGAGTAGTTTCTAAAAAGAGAAAACCCTGACGGTCTTGCGCCCAGTCTTGTGGGGGTAGCCCCCCTTTGGACGGGGCGCATGTATAATCCACTTCGACCCTCTCGGTACCCCCACGAAACCTCTCCATTCTTAACGCCTCTGGTGTTTCGGGAGTTAGAGGCTTCCAGCGAAATGTTGCTTCCTGCCTTAGTCCAGGACACGGAACACTCGACATCCCCTCAACAGGAAGTGTCAAAATTAATACCCATCTCAGAGAACCTGGCAGCGTGGAAACTTCTGCCAGGTATTTCTATGTGGGTCCTAAGAACAGTAGAAAATGGCTACAGAATTCAATTCGCTCGCCGCCCTCCGCATTTCAACAGCGTGGTTTCCACTACCGTGAAACTGGAGCAGGCATGTCTTCTGTGGAAAGAACTGCAAAATCTCTTTGTCAAAGGGGCCATAGAACATGTTCCCTTTCCAGAGAATGTGTCAGGTTTTTACAGCAAATACTTCCTGGTTCCCAAGAAGGGTGGGGGTTTCATCCGTTCTTAGATCTTCGAGGCTTGAATCGCTCAGTGAGGGCGTTCAATTTCAAGATGCTAACTATCAAGACGGTCATGTCACAAATCCAACATCATGATTGGCTGGTCACGATCGATCTCATGAACGCATACTTTCATATAGAAATTTTGCCACAGCACAGGAAGTTCCTGAGGTTCGCTTTCAGGGGTGAAGCCTTCCAATATCGGGTTCTTCCATTCGGGCCTAGCCCTATCACCCCGCACATTCACGAAGTGCATGGATGTAGCATTGGCTCCTTTGCGACTCCGGGGCATCCGCATTATGAATTACATAGACGACAGGCTGATACTAGCACAGTCTCAAGAACTGGCTGTTCAGCACAGGGATATTGTCTTAGCTCAACTGGTTTCTCTTGGTCTGAGACTCAATGTCAAAAAGAGTGTTCTCTTTCCCACCCAAGGAATTACCTATCTGGGAGTTATATGGAATTCGATCACGATGCAGGCACAATTGTCTCCCGCTCAAATCATGTCCATTCAGAACACCCTGAGCAAAGTAAGGCTAGGTCAAGGTTGCACTGTTCGTCAGTATCAACGAATACTAGGTCTCATGGCGTCTGCATCCACGGTGATCCCTTTGGTTCTTCTGCACATGAGACTGTTTCAGTTGTGGCTAAAATCCAGGGGATTTCATCCAAGGGCCAGTCCCCTAAGGCAAATAAGGGTTACGCGCCGCAAGCTTCGTTCCCTTTCTATGTGGTTCAGAACCAGGTTTCTTACCCTGGGACTCACTCTGGATGCGTCTTGTTGTCGCAGGTTGCTAACGATAGACGCCTCCCTGACAGGCTGGGGAGCGGTCTTAAGTGGTCGTCCAGCTCAAGGGGAATGGGAGGATCATCAGCTCGATTGGCACATCAACTGCCATGAGTTGATGGCGGTATTTCTGGCCCTGAAAAGCTTCCTCCAGCATTTGAGAGGCTGCCATGTCCTGGTGCAGGTGGACAACACAGCAGCAGTCTCCTACATAAATCATCAAGGAGGGCTATGTTCATGTCAGCTGAATACTCTGGCACGTCGGATTCTTCTTTGGGCTCAGGGCAGTTTATATCCCTGGATGTCTGAATGTGGGAGCAGATTTACTATCCAGACAGAAAATACCGACGGGGGAGTGGAAACTCCACCCCGAGGTAGTGGAACAAATCTGGGTGAGATTTTACAGGGCAGAAGTGGACCTCTTCGCCTCTCAACAGACAGCGCAATGTCCCCTCTACTTCTCACTGAGTCACCCAGCCCCCCTCGGTCTGGACACGATGGCGCATACATGGCACAGAATGCGTCTGTATGCATTTCCGCCAGTTTCTCTGCTCCCGGCAGTTTTGGCCAGAGTTCACCAGCAAGGGTCCTGCCTCTTACTGATAGTGACGCGCTGGCCGAACAGGGAATGGTTCTCTGAGATAATGTCTCTCCTCGACAGCTCGCCTTGGGCGATTCTGGACAGGAGGGACCTTCTGTCTCAGGCACAGGGGACAATATTTCATCCCCAGCCATAGCTGTGGAACCTCCATGTTTGGCCCCTGAAGGGTACCAACTTAGGGACACAGGGTTTTCACCTGAGGTTATTGAGACCATTTTAAGTGCTAGGGCTCCCTCTACCAGAAGAATCTAAGCCAATAAATGGGGTGTCTTTGAAAGATGGTGCAGTGCACATAATGCAGATCCAGTTAACTGCCAGATTGCTTCAGTTCTGGACTTTCTGCAGGAAAAACTGTCAGCAGGCATATGCCCCGCCACTCTCAGAGTCTATGTGGCTGCCATTTCGGCTTGCCACACCTTGATGGACGTGGTGCCGTTGGGGAGACATCCTCTTCTCGCTCGCTTCATTCGTGGAGCTATGCAATTGAGGCCTCCTGCTAGGACAGGACCCCTTCATGGGACTTAGCAATAGTCCTTGAGGGTCTGGTTGAGACCCCCTACGAACCACTAGAGTCAGCGTCTGATAAACTTCTGACATTCAAGATGGTTTTTCTTATGGCGATTACCTCTCTAAAGATAATTGGGGATCTACAGGCTCTGTCTGTCTTGCCAGCCTGCTTAGATTTTGCACCAGGAATGGCTAAAGCAATTTTGCACCCTCATCCTGACTACCTGCCTAAGATGCCTTTCTCGACTTTACATCCGGTCACTCTCGAAGCCTTCTGCACCCCACCGTTTACAACACCGGAGCAGGAAAGACTTCACAGACTTTGTCCAGTCCATGCCCTCCAGACTTATGTCCACTGCACTAGCCATTGGCGTAAGTCAGGGCAACTATCTTTTGCCATGCGGGCCGCAATAGGGGGCGGCCGCCACCAAGCAGACTATGTCGCATTGGGTGAGGGACGCTAATGTCCTGGCCTACGAGGCGCGTGGTCAAGCTTTGCTAGTAGGTATCAGGGCTCACTCTACCAGAGGTGTCGCCTCCTCTAAAGCCTTGGCTTTTCATGTTTGTGATGCGGCAGGCTGGTCCTCTCAGCACACATTCATTCGATTTTATATTTTGGATGTTCATGCCACTCCAGGCTCTTATGTCGACATCACAAGCTCATGTCTGAGACCTCTCGCGCTCTTGTGAGCACACTACACAACCATAAGGGGCCCGAACATATACAGTGTGTCGGCGTGGGTATTCTTGTTCCCAAAGCGCTAACTCGGCGCAGCATCATAAGTGTAGCTTTTTGAAAGGGAACGTCTCGGGTTACTTGACTGTAACCCTTGTTACCTGATAATAGCGGAACAAGATGCTGTGCTTCATTGCTACACTGGGATGCCCCGGGACTGCTCTTCAGACAAAATACCTGATGATGCACCTGTGACGCATCTATTTATAGCCCTGCTACAGGTCCATCCAATGATGTCACCAGCAGAGGCTATAAATTCCGGTCAATGTTCATTGACATGTTGCACACATATTCACAGCTGGTCAGACCTAAATTTGTTCCCAAAGCGCTAACTCAGCACAGCATCTCGTTCCGGAACAAGGATTACAGTCAAGTAACCCGAGACGTTTTCATTTCATAAGGATTAGGCCATTGAGGGATGTAGCATCCAATATAATGGCACATACTGTAAATAACAGTAAATAGGCTTTTGTGATAGATTTTTGACTCCCCTTGTTTGTTTAAGTCCGGTGAAACCGGAGTTCTAGTGTGAAACTTTTACCTGTCAATGAATCGCTTTTTTTTTTGATAAACTTTTTTTTAAAGCACATACACACATGCACAAGTTCACAGAACTTCATAGGTCCCTGATGTGAACATAAAGTATAACAAGAGAAGCACATCTATGACAGAATTTGGAATTATATGTCATTTTTTCAAATATTGGCCAAATAATTGATTAAGTGATTGTTTGTGCCCCCACTAAATACTGACCCTGAGATGCCACTGATATACCAAAGAGGGAAACTGGGACGATTGCACAGTGCAAGCCTGGGACAGAACAACTCTTCTGTGAGTTATAGCACCACACAAGTTCCAGGAGCTCTGTACTTGGTGACTTTGTTGTTGTAAGTTCTTGGTGAGGGAGGGCATTGATTCTTCAGAAGTTTACTGTGCTAGAGCCATTAAGGCAGGGTAACTCACAAATAATAAATGGTTGTGATACACGGTCTGAGCAAGCTGCCTTTTTGTGGCCTTCTGCTCTGTGAGATTCTGTCAAAACAATATAAAAGAGAGACAGACAGAGAGGCTGGATTGAACTCATTCATGGTGTTCTGTGATTGTGTTCTCTGTAGCTAACTTATCAAAGCATTGTCCTCTGTAAACTGGCTGTTTTTTCCAAAACAAATCACTGGTTTAATTGTTCTGAACTGCTCTTTTATGTTTGTGAAGAACATTACAGATTATGTAATTATGGATGCGAATGAAAGCTACATGATTTAGAAGGTTAAATGTTTCATGTAATTGTATCCTATATTCTGATTTCACATCTTTTTCCTACACTGATTTGGAAATTGAAAAATATCGTCATGGTTACTGTTGTAACCTCTGTTCCCTGATGAAGGGAACGAGACGTTGTGTCCCCCTTAACACAACACTAGACCTACCACTTTAAATGGCTGTACCTTATTCTCGGCTCCTCAGTGCAAAAACCTGATTGACAGATGCACGCCCGCTTCCCTTTATACCCGTATGTCCGGAGGCGGGACATGCATATTCTGTCTGCCAATTTCTCATTGGCCTTTTATTAAGTTCAGAGATATGCGAGGCTCTCAAGAAAGACCCCTTGTGTCACTACATTCGACACAACGTCAGGGAACAGAGGTTACAACAGTAACCATGACGATATTTTACAATTTCCAACCATGACATTCCCATTCTGTCACTCACTCGACATTGTGTCGAATGTAGTGACACAAATAGTCCCATTTAAAAGCACCAAGCTACTGCATGATAGAAGCAACTGTAACCCTCCCCAACACCCCCAGAAAAAGGTGTCATATACAGACCTTGGGTTCCATGCAGCCCTAAGGGGGGAACAGGTGACATGATTATCATGGGACTAAGCCGGCCAGCTGGGGCCTTTTCTCACTCTATGTTTCTGGTCATAGAGCATAAAGAGACTTGTGCTATCTTAACGCTATGAAATGTATCGGGAAGGCAGTTTTTTCCATTCCTATTCATTCAGGGGGAAAGACCCTGCGGAGACCACATCCTGCCCAGACTTGTGGGAGGTGACATTTGGTCAATACGTCACATGGGTTGTCAAGCCACACATGGAAGTGGCACGGTGGTAGGTCCTGCCTGGAGAGGGAGGAGCTCTACAATCACAGCAACCGGGGGCAGAGGGACTGCTCAAGTGAGACGTGGGTCCACCGACAGGGGGACCATACCGTGGAAGATATATCACAGGGAGTTGCCTGAAGAGGGAATTAGGCCTGTGGAGCCCTACTCCAGTACAGAGCACTTGAGGCCCATAGTGGGTCTGGCCACAAATTCCTCCACTGAATTTGCAAGCCAGAAGTCTAGGGAGGAAGAATATCCAGGAAGCAGGAGCTTAGTGGCTAACCTGGAAGAGAGCGCGCACTGGATCACTTTGGTGAAGGACGCTAGATGCAAGCAGAATACCCGGTCGGCTGTTCCGTATTACAGAGTTCTACTGGCTCGGACCTTACAAAACACGTGACGAGACCGACTCAACCCTGAGATTGGAGAATCTCGCAAAGGTATTGGGAATTGCCCAGACCGCTGCTCTGCAGATGTCTGTTAGGGAGGTGCTGTTGGCCAGTGCCCACAAGGATGCCACACTTCTTGTCGGCTAGAAGGGGGTCTCTGAAGTCCCGAGAGGACCACTGAGAGATCCCAGGAGGGGAACAGGCTTGGCCGGGGAGGATTCGGCCTCCGGGCACCTCTATGGAACCTGATAATCAAGTTGTGCTTACCCAAGGACTTGCCGTACACTGCATCATGGTGGGCCGCGATAGCGGCTACATACACCTTCAAGGTGGAGGGGGACAGCCTCCCCTCCAACCTCTCTTTCAGAAATGAAAGCACTGACCGAACTGCGCACCTCTGTGGGTCTTCAGACCAGGAAGAACACCAATTTGCGAACAAATGCCACTTTAGGCCATAAAGCTGCCTGGTAGAAGGAGCTATGGTTTGGTTAATGTGTCTACGACCGCAGGTGGTAGGTCACTCAGATCTTCCACGTCCCGTCCAGGGGCCAGACATGGAGGTTCCAGAGGTCTAGGCGCAGATGCCAGAGTGTGCCCCATCCCTGGGAAAGAAGGTCCTTCCTATGGGGAATTTGCCAGGGAGGTGCTGTCGCAAGGAGCAAGAGATCCGAGAACCAAGTCCGAGTGGGCCAGTAAGGAGCCACTGAGGTGACTTGTTCCTCACCCTCCCTGATCTTGCACAGCACCAGTGCAAGAAGGCTCACAGGGGGAAATGCGTACTTGCGCAGCCCACGGGGTCAGCTCTGTGTCAGCGCGTCTGTCCCGAGAGGGGCCTCTGTTAGGGAGTACCAGAGTGGGCAGTGGGAATTATCTTGAGAGTCAAAGAGATCTACCTGCCTTGGCGATTTATGTATGCAACTGTTGTGGTGCTGTCTGAACGGATCAATACGTGCTTGCCTTGGATCAACAGAAGAAACCTCTGCAGGGCAAGGAATATAGCCAGTAACTCCAGGCAGATGATGTGCCAATGCAGCTGGGGCCCTATCCAGGATCCATATGCCCCAGGAGCCTCTGGTTTAAAGGAACCACTTTGCCGGGCTTGAAGAGAGCGAAGCCCCTGAGCACCGACTGCACGTGCTCATTCGAGAGGCATGCTGTCATTGAGACTGAGTCTAACTCAATGCCGAGAAAAGAGATGCTCTGAACTAGGGCGAGCTTGCTCTTTTTCCAGTTGACCTGAAGCCCTAGACGGCTGAGGTGCCTGAGCACCCGGTCCCTGTGGGTGCATAGTAACTCTCGAGAGTGAGCTAGAATGAGCCAGTTGTCAAGATGGAAATGTGGATGTACGTGTCCTTCAGGTCTACCGCCACGAACCAATCTTGATACCAAATGCAGGTTAAAATCTTTTTCTGCGTGAACATTTTTAACAGGATTTCATGTAAAGACCAGTTGAGAACTCGCAAGTCCAAGATTGGCCGCAACACACCGCCTTTTTGGGTACGATGAAATAAGGGCTGTAGAAACCCTTCTTCATCTCAGCTGGAGGGACGGGCTCTATTGCGTCCTTGAGTAGCAGAGTTGTAATCTCTGCCCGTAAGGTGCTGGCATTTTCGCCGTGCATCGAAGTGGCACAAATACAGCTGAAACTAGGCGGGAGCTTGGCGCATTGAATCGCGTAGCCGAGTCGGATGATCCTGCCAGCCAACGGACAGGTTGGATAGCGAAAGCCATGTATCCAAGCTCCATGCGAGGGGCACTAGAGGAACAATCATTTGTGACGTACCGGGTGGAGCTTCGAATCGGGGGGGAGCAGGTAATATCGTGTCAGTAGGCAAAAGCACGCCCCGAGGCTTGGGTGCTGAGAAAAGCACTTACCTTTCTCTGCTCAACCGGCAGGGGACGGGTTAGAGACCGAGGAAAAGTTCCTGGAGAGGTGTTGTAAAGGATTTAGACAGGCAAGGAGGAGGCGAGAACCGGCTTGACAATATAAATAATATTTTAATGATAAACTTTAACAAAAGACAAAACACACACATGACGGACATGTCCGTAAACGATCTCTCTCTCCTGCACCACCGTCCGAAACTGGCCTTTATCCCTCTCCGAGGCTCAATTAGCCTGTTAAGCATCCAGGCATGTATAATCATGACCTGGCCCTGCCCTCTGCCCTGTCACAGGCTTCTTCAGAAATTGTCAACACCAGCCTGCCGGGGATGGGCAGTCGTGTGTCCGGGGAACCGGGACTGTAGGATTTTGATGCATCGGTGGCGTGAGGATGGCACGCACTGGCTGGATGACCCAGGGAGTGAGGGAATCGCTCTTTTAATGACAGTGTGGGTACCACAGCCCAAAGGGGGTGCAGCAAAAGAAAATAAGGAAAATTAAGATTTTCCTCCTGGCCCTCCACCAGGGGATGGAGTGGTCCTGATACCAGCTCTGGATCGAACATCTGACTGCCCAGGTCTTCTGTTTCAGGAGCGCTTAGAAGCTTTCAGAGTCCTAGAGGGGGTCCTGGAGACGGGGGTTGTACGGCGCCTGTGGGGTGCTCAATGCTGGGTCTGAGAACTGGGCCTGGGTTGAGGTGGGGCTGCCTGTTGCTTGGATCCAGGGGGATGCCCTTGGTGGGCAGATGGGGCACGGGCTTTGCTGGGGCAGCACAGTGGCTTGATGTATGAACTTGCTTCCATCTGCCTCTTTACCGGCAAAAACTGCTGGGTGAAGTTGTCAACGGTGTCGCCGAAAAAGCCAAGATGGCATTCCTTGACCACGAGGCTGGCCATCGTCTGCCCGAGTGCCTGCGCTGTGACCTTCGTGGCTCTGAGTGTGAGGTCGGTAGCAGAGTGCAGTTCCTGCAGCACGTCGGGGTCGGGACTACCCAGGTGCAGTTCTGCCATGCCTTGGTGGAATAGCAGGAGAGCCATGGCATGCAAGGCAGAGGCAGCCTGTCCAGTGGCGCTGTAGGCTTTCGAAGTCAGCGACGATGTCATCCTACAGGCCTTGGAGTGGAGTACCGGGCAATCCCGCCAGGTTGCGGAATTCTCGGGACACAGGTGGATCGCAACCACTCTGTCCACCTGGGGGACCTCCGTGTACCCGGTACCAGTCATCAAGCCGTCAGGGCTGTGGGGAGGATGGAGGGTTCTAGTCGAAGCCCACGCTCACGGCCGCCCTGGCAAGCATGTCGGCCATCTGCACGTCAGCCTCAGTCTGGGCGGGCTGACCCGAAGGTGGCAGCCCAGTCGAGTCCTCTGCGTCAGATGCCTGAATGCTCTCTGATGCAGTGGCGATGTCATCATCCAACTCCGGGGGCTCAAGGAAGAACGCAGGCTCGCCGTGCCGGGGGGCAGGTGGTACGTGGGGATTTACCCGGTGAAACTGAGACCGCTGCCATCCCCAAATCGCCTCCATCACCGGCCAGGTCGTCCTCATACCCATGGGAAGGAGCAGCAACTTGGGGGTGGCTGAAGTGGCATTCACCTTGAGAAATGAAAGCCGCAACCGCAACGCTGCCATGGTCATGTTCTCGCAGTGAGTACAAGAACCATCCACAAATGCTGCCTCAGTGTGATCGCTACCCAGGCACACGTGGCAGCGCCTATGACCGTCAGTTTTGGAGAGATATCGACCACATCCAGGAACTACACAGAGGCAGAAGGGCATCTTTAAAAATACGCGTCCTGAAATGGATGTTCAACGCCTGCTGTGTATTGCTCTTTTGTGATTGAAAAACTGTTTTAGAGGGGAAAATACTCTTTTAGAAGTATGCACTCTTTCAGACAGAAGCACTGTCGAAACAGAGGTGTGTGGAACTTCAGCTTACTGCTGCACAACCACTCGGCTCCAAAGAAAAAATCTGACTGACAAACACATGCCTGCTTCCCTTTATACCCGTATGTCTGGGGGCGAGACATGCAAATTCTGTCTGCCATTTTCTCATTGGCCTTTTCTCAAGTTCAGAGGTATGCAAGGCTCTCAAGAAAGACCCCTTGTGTCACTACATTCGACACAACGTCCAGTGAGTGACAGAAGGGGAATGGAGAATTCCATGGTAAATTATTTTGTGAATGATTTATGGTTCATGTAATATGTGTGTGTGTGTGTGTGTGTGTGTGTGTGTGTGTGTGTGTGTGTGTGTGTGTGTGTGTGAGAGAGAGAGAGAGTGTGCATTTGGATGTGTGGCTGTATTCTCGTGGCCAGGACTTAAAATCGAAATGGGAAAATGACTGCTCTTTCATACTAGCTCTGAATAATAACTATAACTGTATGCTGTTGTAGCCACATGGCCTCTAAATTGATAATCTCAGTGCAAAAAGAGATTGCTTGCCACACAGAAGGACTGTGGTTTTCTGTGATGTTGTAGAGTTGTGTTTTGCATGATAAATCTAAAGGGATAATCAAATAAAGGGGAAGTCTGAACCCACAATACACACTTGAATTCACTTCCTTTTAGATCACCATTGAGATTTCAAACTCAATGTGAATGATCACATCTCTCATACATCCTTATATCCTGCTGAATCAACAGATATTTTACAGCAAACATCATGCAAACATGTTCTAGACACCAGTCAGTATATGGGTGTTTGACATGACATGTCAAACATTGTCAGCAGCATCCTGCAGGGTGCTGTGCAGTACTACATCCAAAAAACATCTTTAATTACATGCAGTATTTCATATAGATTGAGATAATAAATGGGTAATTTGTACCTTTAAAATTAATTTGTCACAACATAGAACTAACATCAACTAAAATAATGCCAAAAGGTCATTAAAATGGTAGAAAATTAAAAGAAATGCACAATTCCTCTTTTCAGTTCAATTTATTTTTAAAGAGCTTTTTACAATACAAACATTCCTAACTGCTTTACAAACAGAAGTGGCATACAAACCCCACAGTGAGCAAGCCAAAAGTTTACAGACCCTATGAAATCACTTGATAAGATTTTTTTCTTTATTGTGTTGATGTATTTCCTATTGAAACATTATAAAAGAGTTGACAATATCAAAGAGTTCATCCCATTAAGGCTTTAGGTACATCACTGCCATGAACCATGGTTTGCTGCTTGCTAGTCGGTTGCAGGTGGTATAGGGAGGAACATTCTCATTCTAGAGCATTTCAATGGAACTGGTGCAGTATAAGATGAATCATCAATACTTGTTGTCCATTTTCCCTGAAGAGAAAGACTGTACATTTGAAGTGTGTAACTAATATACAAATGGCTTCAAAGCTAATTGACAAGAATGTCCTAAGTAAAAACTTACGATTTATGGGATTTCAGACTGCAAATAAGATTTGAAATATTTAATGAGAAAGCTTCTTCATGCATGGCTTGTGATTTTCTTTAGGACAGTATGTCCTTGCAGGGGAAATAGACCTAGAAAGAGGTGTCAAGCAGCTTTACAGGGGAAAGTGAGTCTCCTGCCTCCTGGCTCAGATTCTGCTGCAGACTTATGTCATGTTCCACTGAGAGCTGCTCTTCACATGGGCTGAGGGCTAATTCACAGCTGACTGTCTCCTCTGTGGGATTCCCAATAATCACTTACCCTTAACCTCTTAACATCCAGCCTCTTTTTGTGCATGAGCTTGATAATGACATACCCAAAGTAAAACTCTTCCAGTTCTTGAACCCTTTGGTGTACAAACACAAACATGGACTCGTTTGAAAGTAGACACTTAGACATTTGTTATTCAATAGTAAAAAAAAAAAATGTGATGGAGCTATTCAAATATTTTGAAAAGTGACCGCAAATATTATTTATAAAATTATTCAAAAAATAATAATATGCAAGACTATGCGTAGTGCCCCAAAAATGCATCTGATTCAAGGCCACATGTCTGATGAAGGTCTGACACAATTAAAACAAATGAAGTCCATATGATCAAAACTCTTTGTTTCATAATGATTTATGTAAGTGTTCTTCCAAAAAAAGGCCACTTGGAGGTGCCAATAGACCACTTCTAGTAACTTACTAAACCAATGATCAAAGTGGTTCAAAACAAACAATTTGTTTATATTTCAATGTAAAAAAAATACCACACAAAACAAAATATACATGAAGATATAAATTTTCTTTTTATTATTTGGGAATATATTATAATGCATTCCATATTTATTTATACATTTTATAAACAATGTGAAAAGATCATTACAATTTGAAATTTTTTAAATATTTATTTCAATGGAAATCTTTTTTTACTTATGATGATTCTGTTCATTTTTTCCATACAAATGTAAACTGACTTTTAGAGCTTTTGCACTGCCGTTCACCAAGGGTCTTTAGCCACTGCCTCAAGCCAGGGAGCCTCGCTCTAACCGGCATCGATTACCATCAGTGAAGCCTGGAGCACACCTGTACGAGTTCTTTGTCAACAATATGACAGTAACGCACTATAACTGCACACCGTGCGTAAAAGCGCAAACACAAGCAAACGCAGTCCACGGTTTTTCACTCCAAACCTTCGCAAATCTACATCAGGTATATATACAACCTTCATATCATTGTTTCCATCTTTTCATTAGCTACACCACCCATCATTCAGAATTGATCTAGCTTTTCACTGGCCAGCTTTATCCAGAGACAAACATGGATGACGCAACTCTTTACATCACTCCTGTCGACTGTCCTGTTTGGCTATTTTGAGTGACAACCCAATGATAACTGCACAGAACATTTTGAGGGAGGGCTAATTGTTTCGTAATACCCTCCTAAATATCATGTTTGGGTGTTTTGGTACTGAAACACTACACAGAGTGCAAGATTTCACAGAGAATGGACACAAATGATAATGTGTTGAATATGTAAAACCTGAACAAAGACCAATTGATCAATATTTCTTCATATTTGTCAATTTTTGGCCTAAAATATCTACTCTTGATATGAAAAGCATACCATAGTATGGAGGATTGTGCTCATCTGTGTTTGACTGGAAGACAATAAAAGTCAGAACTTCTGGTTTTATTTTCCGTGTTTTGATTTTCACTTTTGACACATTTAATAAAATATTATTGTTGTAAGTTTGCGGTCGTCAAAATCACTTTAAATGTTTTAATCTTGAGACACAGATGTCAATATTAGTTTACAATTTCACAGTTTAAAAATTCATTAAACATAAATTAAATGTAAATAAATACGCATGTGGGTAATTTCTGACCCACTCGTCAATAAGAGGTTAAGAAAATAGGTCACAAAGCCACACAGCATTTGCTAAAACAATCGCATCATGGTTATTAGAGTTGTGAATTTTTCAATTATGTCCTTTCAATTTACAGTAGTTTAGTTTATTTGTTGTCAATCTGACTGTTCATTTTAGTTCCCCGTCCAGAGACGCCTCTACCGGACCTCCTCCTCAGTCACTAACCCGCCCCCTGCCAGGTGTGCAGAGCAAGGTAAGTGCTTCGAGTCTTTTCTCAGCACCAGAGCCTCGGGTCCTCGCCTCTCAACGGCGTACTACCAGCGAAGCCCCGCTGCGAAGCCCCGCTGGGTACGTAAAAAATAATTGTCCCCTTAGTGCCCCTAGCACGGAGCTTGGATGCGTGGCTTTCACTTCCCAACCCGTCACGCTGGCTGGCCAGGACCTTCCAATTTACACAATTCAGTTTGCCAGGCCCCTGCCCCCCTTCGCGGCATCCGCCTTACCACAGTACACGGCGAGCATGACAAATCTCTGCGCATGGAAATTGCTACTCACTTACTCAAAGACGTGATAGAGCCTGTCCCTCCAACCGAGATGAAGAAGGGCCTCTACAGCCCTTACTTCATCGTACCCAAGAAAGGCGGCGGCTTACGACCAATCTTGGACTTGCAAGTTTTCAACTCCCGTTCAAAATGCTCATGCAAAAACACATCTTAACTTGCGTCCGACATCTAGATTGGTTTGCGGTGGTAGACCTGAAGGACGCGTACTTCCACGTCTCAATTCTGCCTCGACACCGACCCTTCCTACGGTTTGCATTCGACGGCCAGGCATATCAGTACAAAGTCCTCCCCCTCGGCATGTCTCTGCCCCCTCGCGTCTTCACGAAAGTCTCAGAGGCAGCCCTTGCCCTGCTCCAAGAAGCCGGCATTCGCATACTCAATTACCTCGACGACGTCCCGTTTGGGGCTTCAGGTCAACTGGGAAAAGAGCAAGCTCGCCCCGGTTCAGAGCATCTCTTTTCTCGGCATGGAGTTAGACTCAGTCTCAATGTCAGCACATCTCACCAAGGAGCGTGCGCAGTCGGTGCTGAAATGCCTCGCCACCTACATTCCGGGCACAGCAGTCCCTTTAAAACTTTTCCAGAGGCTCCTGGGGCATATGGCATCCTCCGCGGAGGTCGTGCCGCTGGGGTTGATGTATATGAAACCGCTTCAGCACTGGCTTCAGACTCGAGTCCTGAGACGAGCATTGTGCCGCGGCACGCACTGTGTGATGGTCATCCCCGCCTGCCGTCAGACATTCAAACCCTGGACAGACCATTGCTGTCTGCGGGCAGGAATACCCTTGTAGCAGGTGTCCCAACACGTCCTGGTCATGACTGATGCCTCCAGATTGGGCTGGGGTACCGTGTGCAACTGGCACTCAGCCGCAGGCCATTGGAAAGGGCCCCCGTTGCACTGGCACATCAATTGCCTAGAGTTGCTGACTGTTTTCCTTGTCCTGCAGAAGTTACTCCCATTAGTACGAGACAAACATGTCCTAGTCAGGTCAGACTAGACCAAGGTGGCGTATGCTCCCGCCACATGTCACGACTCGCACGTCGTCTCCTCCTTTGCAGCCAGCAGCGACTCAAGTTGCTGCGCGCCACTCACATCCCCATCAACCTCAATGTGGTAGCGACCGTGCTGTCATGACAACGCTTGCCCGGTGGAGAGTGGAGGCTTCACCCCCAGTCGTATACATATAAAGTGATGCGATCCAAAGTGCATTTGAACAGCGATGAAACATTTTCTTATGATGTGTTACATACATACGAGCAGAACTAGAGGTATGGAGCAGAAGAAATAGAAATAAACCTTGTGTAAATTGTCAACTTTATGCTGAGCTAAAAAGTAATTCTAGCTATTTACATGCACATGTTGCCAGGCACGATCATGTTTTGTTATAAAAAAAAATCACGTTGGATCATAATAATTTTTTTCTAGTAAGACCTTTGATATTAGGGCACAAATCGTATTCTTGATAATAATTTTTGTATTGTTTCCTGTAAAAATATCTAAAAATCCTAAAAACAAGATCAATTTGATTGATCTTGTTTTAGAAACAACGCCTCATAAGATTTTTAGTTTTTCAGAGAATACATTTTTAACATGTTTATTTTGTCTTACTGTACTGGCAGAGTTTTTATAGTCAAAACAAGTGAAAAAAATCTACCAGTGCTGAAGAAGTAATCCAATGTATTTAGAATATGTTACTGATCTTGAGTAATCTAATGGAATACATTACAAATTACATTTTACAGCATGTATTCTGCAATCTTAAGTGGAATATATTTCAAAAGTAACCCTCTCAAACCTGATAACACTGGATAACATGTGTGCTACCTTCAGTTTAATTAGGTTTATTAGTGGAATTCAGTGCATTCAGAAAGTTTTCAGACCCCTTAATTGTTTTTGTTTCACATTTTGTTATGTTGCTGCCTAATGCTAAAATGCTTAAATGAAAGAAAAAAATAAATTAACATCACTCCATACCCCATAATGACAAAGCAAATTCCAGATTTTTGATAACTTTGCTAATTTATTAAAAATCTATGGTGCATCCCATTTTCTGGATCATCTTTGAGATGTTTCTACACTTCAAATGGAGTCCACTTGTTGCAAATTCAATTGATTGGACATGATTTGGAAAGGCACACATCAGTCTATATAAGGTCATGCATTTGAAAATGTTTATCAGAGCATAAACCAAGCCATGAGGTCAATGGAACTACCTCCAGAGCTCAGAGACAGGATTTTGTTGAGGCACATATCTAGGGAAGGCTACAAAAAAATTTCAGCTGCACTGAAGGTTCCCAAGAGCACAGTGGCCTCCATAATTCTTAAATGGAAGAAGTTTGGAACAACCAGGAATCTTCATAGAGCTGACCACCCAGCCAAACTGAGGAATCAAGGGAGAAGGTCCTTAGTAATGCATAAATGCATAAATGTTAATGTAAATGTAGTAAGTGAGGTGACCAAGAACCCGATAGTCACTCTGGTTGAGATCCAGAGATTGTGTGTGAGATGAGAGAAACTTGCAGAAGGACAACCATCACTGCAACACTCCACCGATCTGGGCTTTATGGCAGAGTGGCCAGACACATGAAAGCCTGCTTGGAATTTGCAAAAAAGCACCTAAACTTCTCTCAGACTGTGATAAACAAAATTCTCTGGTCTGATGAAATGAAGATTGAACTGTTTGGCCTCAATTCCAAGCGTCATGTCTGGAGTAATCCAGGCACCACTTATCAACTGTGCAATTCCATCCAAACGATGAAGAATGGTGTTGGTTGCATCATGCTGTGGGGGTGTTTTTCAGTGGCAGGGACTGGGGGACTGGTCAGGGTTGTACCCAGTAGTACAGAGATATCTTTATTGAAAACCTGGTCCAGAGCATTCAAGACCTCAGACTGGGCCAAAGGTTCACTTTTCAACAGGACAATGACCCTAAGCACACATTAGATAACACAAGAGTGACTTATGGACAACTCTGTGAATGTCCTTGAGTGGCCCAGCCAGAGCCCAGACTTGAACCCAATTGATCATCTCTGGAAAGACCTGAAATTGGCTGGCCACAGACAGTCACTATCTAACCTGACAGAGCTTGAAAGGATCTGCAGAGAAGAATGGCAGAAAATCCCCAAATTCATGTGTGCAAAGCTTGTCACATTATACCCAAAAAGACCTGAGACTGTAATCTCTGCCAAAGGTGCATCAACTAAATTCTAAATTCTGGTCTGAATTCTTGTTTCAATGTGATTTTTCTTTCTTTTTTCTTTTTTTTTTTTTTTTATAAATTTGCAAAGTTATCAAAAATCTGTTTCTTGCTTTGTCATTATGGGGTATGGAATGGTGAATATATATATATATATATATATATATATATATATATATATATATATATATATATATATATATATATATATTAAGCATTTTAGCATGAGGCTGAAACATAACAAAGTGAGGGGCCTGAATACTTTCTATTTCTGTATATTTTACAGTTGTCTTAGTTACGAGGTCTCTCTTACCTCATTTGCTCAAGCCTAATTTTAATTTGTACATATTAGCTGTTACTTTTTATTAAACTGCAGAATTTTAACCTTTCCCTGGGTTGTCTTGCATTTTTTTATGTTTAAAAACCTCAAAAACCCATTTGAGTCAAATCTTCATGTCCTGTTACTAAATATCATTCACAAATATGTAGAACTTATGGTCATAAGGACTGTTTTACAAATAGATTTGTATGTAACAATGATTTAAAGCAGCATGTGATGTCCAAAAACATCAGGATTAAGCTGAATTACTAAAGTCATTTAGAAATAATCAATGGTCATACCTTTCTCAATGACTTGGGGGAAAGCCTAAACAAGTGAGTCTGCCTCAGAAATAGCCATTAAGCTCTAGACTGCATGCAAACTGTCCAGAAAGTAGGAATGTGTAATAATGTGAGGTGTTTAGATTGCTCAAGAAACTCGGCAGAGATCCTAATTTGAAGATAATCACTGAAGACACTACCAGACTTTACCCCGGTAATTTGAAAACATGTTAATGCAAAGGCAGGCATAAGCACTATATTTGTGGCTTGCTGAGAAAATACCATATGTGAGTATCAGTGAGAGCCTGTCAGATGCAAAGCTTATTATAATATGTTCTTCTCAGGAGTTGAAGGTTGAACTGTTGCCTGAATTTTCCTAATTAGATCTTCCCTGAATTCCAGTTGCGAAAGGCAGTCAGCAATACATTTCTATTGAGTCAAAGAATACTAAAAGGCATTGAATAACATTACTAAACAGTCTCTTAGATTTTCCTTTTTAAAACATGCCAAATATGTATGTCATGGATCGATTGTAAGATTCTGCAATGTATACTTTTTTTTTTGACTCTTAAAGGCCATGGCATACTCACTGAGGATTTCAACTATGTTTTTCGCTCAGATCCAAAAAAGAGGGTTGAAACAGCTGAGCAACATTATACTGTTTGTGAACATTCAGCCACTAGACACACTGCTGGGGGAGGCATTTACAGGAGCGTATAAATAAGGACACACAAGACTACATTTAAAACCTTAACTAATGTGACATTACATGTGTGTAATCAATTACTTAATTTCTCATTATATGAATAGAATTCACACAAGATCAGTAAAAGAAGCTGTTTTTACCACATTTTAATGTAATCATTTTAATGACGATTTAAAGTAATATATATATATTTATATTAGGGCTGACGATTTAACACGTTAATTCAGTGCGATTAATTTTACAAAAAATAACGCGATAAAATTTTTATACAAATTCACTTGTGAAATGAATTGCTGTGAACTGTATGCCAATGATTGGCTTATGTTCAATAATATGGTAGTAAAAAATGCATTGTATTCTAAAGCCGTTTTTTGTATTTTCTTATCAATGATTAACTATTCTGCCACAAGAATGTAATGCATTTAAATTATCTGAATATCTTTTATTATATATATATATATATATATATACATATATATATATATCTGATCTATGAAAAAAGGCCAATGAGAGTTGGCGAACAGTATTTGCATACCCACCCCCGGACATACGGGTAAAAAGGCGAGGGAAATACGCACGTTCATTAAGGATTTTTCTGAGGAGCCAGGAGTGTCCGGCCACCTCAGCGGCTCGGCTCAGCGACGTGGCCGGGAGGACACGACGTCTCGTTCCCTCCATCAAGGAATGGAGGTTACATACGTAACCGAGACGTTCCCCGTCTGTCGCTCACTTCGACGTCGTGTTGAAGAAGCGACACTAGGGGTCCACTAGGGGTGTACGCTTGCCAACTAGGGAACGGGCCACGCCTGGCTGGCTCTCTTTTCTCTCTATGTTTCTCGGCATAGAGCAAGAGCAGCCGGGGCCCTTACCACATTGTGGGAAGGGGGTCTTACCCGAATTCCTATTCTTTCAGGGGGAAAAGACCCTGCGGAGACCATACCTGCCCGAAAGGGGAGGTAAAGGTGGCGAAAATACATCACATGGCCTTTTTGGTCACATGTGGGAAAGAATGGCGCGGTGGTAGATCCAACCTCGAGGAGGGGGGAGTTGCTACAACACGCCGACCGGAGGGCAGCGAAGGACTGCCTAAGGGAGACGCGGGTCAGCTCGTAAGGTGACCTTACTGCGGAAGTACTCACAGGAGGAGTCCGCGTAGGAGGCCTGACCTGTGGAGCACCTATTCCAGTAGGGGTAGCCTGGGGTACCCGTAATGGACTGGGTCGGCGAGTTCCTCCGCTGAACTGCGGACCCAAGAGGGCTAGGGAGGAATCAACCAGGGAAAAAAAAGGGGTCTCCTGGGAAAGAAGATGCAGTTTTACCTCAGCAGATGGAAAGGGCGCTGGACGCAAGCGATTCACCCGGTCAGACCGTCGACGTGTACCGAGTTCTACCGGCTCGGACCTGAGAAAACACAGGACGAGACTGACTCAACCCTGAGATTGTAAAATCTCGTAAAGGTGTTAGGTGTTGCCCAACCCGCTGCTCTACAAATATCTGCTAGGGAGGTGCCTGTTGCCAGTGCCCACGAGGACACAATACTCCTTGTTGTGTGCGCTCTGACCCGCAAGGGGGGGGGGGGGGGGTCACGGCCTGGGTGCGATAGGCCAGTAAGGTGGCATCCACCACCCAGTGGGGAAACCTCTGTTTGGAGACAGCGATCCCTTTCCGCTGTCTCAGAGCAGACAAAGAGCTGCTCAGAGCACCTAAAGCTTCTGAGTGAGGTCCAGATAGGCACACAAGGCACATGCTGGACACAGCAATGAAGGGGCTGGGTCTGCCTCCTCCCGAGGCAGCACTTGCAGGTTCACTACCTGGTCTCTGAAGAGAGTGTTAGGGACCTTGGGCACGTAGCCCGGTTGTGGTCTTAGGATCACATGTGTGTCTGCCAGACCGAACTCCAGGCAAGTGTCTCTAACAGAGAACACTTGCATGTTCCCAACCCTCTTGATGGAAGCGAGCGCGATCAGCAGGGCCATCTTTTTAGAGAGAGTGCCCTGAGCTAACTGATTCTAGCAGCTCGGTGAGGGATCCCAGGAGGGAAACAGGCCTGGCCGGGAGGGATTTAACCTCCGGGCACCTCTTAGGAACCTGATAATTAAGTCATGCCTACCCAGAGACTTGCCGTCTACTGGGTCGTGGTGAGCTGGGATAGCGGCAATATACACCTTCAAGGTGGAAGGGAACAGCCTCCCCTCCAACCTCTCCTGTAGGAACAGGAGCAGTGACCTAGCTGCGCACCTCTGTGGGTCTTCAGCCTGGGAAGAACACCAATTCGTGACATGCCATTTCAGGGTGTAAAGTTGCCTGGCAGAGGGGGCTCTGCCCTGGTTGATCGTGGCTATGACTGTGGGTGGTAGAACAGCAAGATCTTCCGCGTCCTGTCCAGGGGCCAGACATGGAGGTTCCAGAGGTCTGGGATGTGGATGCCAAAGCATGCCCCGTCCCTGAGGAAGAAGGTTTTTCCAGGGAAGGGTTGTGGCGAGGAATACGAGGTCCGAGGACCAGGCCCGGGTGGGCCAATAAGGAGCCACAAGGGTGAATTGTTCCTCGTCCTCCCTGACCTTGCACAGCACCTGTGCAAGAAGGCTCACTGGCGGAAATGTCACAGCCCTGCAGGTCAGCTGTGTGCCAGTGCGTCTGCCCTGAGGGGAGCCTCTGTTTGGGCATACCAGAGCGGGCAGTGGGAGGTCTCTTGGGAGGCAAACAGGTCTACCTTATTAAAAATGTGGATACCTCAGCCCGAAGGGGGTGACGCAAAGAAAAATAAGGAAAACAAGGATTCTCCTCCTTGCCCTCCACAGGGGGATGGAGTGGTCTTGGTAATAGCTCCAGAGCGAACGTCTGACTGCCTAGATCGTCCATCTCAGGAGCGCTTATAAGCTTTACGGGTCCTGGAAGGGGTTCTGGAGCTGGGGGGTGTAAGCAGCCTGCATCGCCGGCCAGGTCATCCTCAATCCTGTTACAAGAAAGATTGATGCGGGGGGCAGCTGAAGTGGCGTTCACATTAAGGAAGGAGAGCCACGCCCGCAATGCTGCCATGGTCATGTTCTCGCAATGAGTACATGAACTATCCACTAACGCCGTCTCGGTGTGATCACAGCCCAGGCACATAAGATATTGACCGCATCCAGGAACTACACAGAGGCGGAAGGGCATCTTTAAATCGCGTCCTGAAAAAGACGTTCAACGCCTGCTTGTGTATTGCTCTTTTTTGAGTGAAAACAAACTCTTTTAGAGAAATCAAACTCTTTTAGGAGGGAAACACTCTTTTAGACAGAGAAAAGCGCTGTCGAAGTGCCCAGGGGCATGGACTGCACAGCGTGCAGAGAGAGAGAACGCAACTGGAAATGCACTGAAGGATCCAACAACAGTGCTTCTTGCCAAAAGAGGTGAGTGGAACAGTAGTGAACTTCAGCTTTCTGTTGCATAACCGCTCGGCTCTGAAGAAAAAATCTGAATAACAGACACATGCCTGCTTCCCTTTATACCCGTATGTATGGGGGCGGGACACGCAAAGTCGAGTTAGGGACAGAATAGACAGAATTGGCTATTTTCCGAGGATGCCTTGCAAGAGATTCGAAGTGTTTTGCTGAAGCCAATTTATGCAGAGAAATGTAGCCATGTGTTATGCATTTTATTCTAAAAAGTGTGACCGGGAGCATTGATGCAAATTATACGTTATCAAAAGGGGCTCATTACCACAATATCATGATTCAGGAGGGATTGCTTTCATCGAAACTGTGAACCATAGCTTAGTTTGAATGAACTGCACACTGGACCACCTTTTCAAGCAGAATTGAGTGCAGATCACTAGTTGCACATCTGAGTTCATGAAAATGCTTCTGTGTAGTTCACATAAAATAATTTTGGAAAGTTGATGTACTGTGGTGTGACAGGCTCTACTAATTTTAAAACAATTTAAAAGAGCATTCTGCTAATACTTGTATAATTTTTATGTATAGAGCTGTAGTGGCCTCATATCTAAGAAGAGACTACATGGAATATTTGCACTTAATTATTTTTTATTTTTTTTACACTACAGGACAATTTACAATGAGCTATTAAAGGCTATATAAAAATGGCAAAGTTTAAAATAAAGGGTGACCAGTTAACATTAAATCTTGATTTAAAAATGGACATGTGTGTTAACTACTCTTTCAAACCAAATTCTGACATCAAACGGGCCCAGGTCCACACCAAAAGCTATAGTGTTAAAGCCCTCATAAACAAAGACCATTCTCCTTACAAAAAACTGTTAACTGAAAATTGTTTCATTCTGTTTTGTGAATTGAACAGTGATCAGAAATCTATGCAATATATAGTGTTCATGAATTCTTCAGTATTAGGTAAAAAGGACAAAAAAGATTAATTATGTAAATATGTATGATAGTATGTAATCAGAAAGAACTTGCATTTGGCTCTAAACCATCTTAATTAGCCACATCTGGATGATTCAATACTAAATAACTTCTGTGCAGAAACGTTCATGTAAAGTGAGTCAAATTGATTTTTTTCTTAAGAAAAATAAACAACAAACAGTCTAAAATGTTAAATTTTACGTTGTCAAGTCTTGTTTTGTCATAATCTTAATTAAATCATGCTTGTTTACAGTTTTGACCTTGTTTTAAACTTTTTTATTTTACTTTAGATGTATTGAAGGTATCTTCTTATTAAAGTAAGTTCTCAATCACATGTTGAATTGATACATTAGATGTTCACTGTTATTCAGACATTCTTTACGTTTTGTGCAAACAGTCATGATGGCTGACCCTCAAGGTCCCCGCATGATTCATCTTGTAGAATTTTCCTAATAAATAGCTGCCAGATAGGCTGCCCTTCAATTATCATATTTCTCCACTGTTATGTCTGTGTTAATCACATATGTGCTCTTTTTGTTAATGCAGCAAACCTGGCTGTTATTTCCTGTCTCTTTGGTAATTATTTGCAGCACCTGTGTAAAAAGTATAAACCTGAATTTGAAATATTTTAATCATGCAGATGATATTTTGTTTGTTTTTTTTTGCTTTGGAATAATTAAGATTTAATTTAATATGGGTCTGTTTACAAAGACTGCTCATCATGTCAGCCTTTCAGAGTTATATATATATATATATATATATATATATATATATATATATATATATATATATATATATATATATATATATACATATACATGTGCAAAGCTGGGTTGTCCCCTCTGAGCATTTAAAGCCCTGATGTCTGAATAAGTCACATTCGGTCTTTAAGATCATGCATTCCAAGTAGCTTATTCGCCATCCCTGCACTTTTGAGACATTATGGCACCCAGAAGTCACTAATGGGAAAAGTTTTCAGAGCAATGTCTATTTATGGCAAGCATCAGTTTAAAAGGTTACAGAGCACCCAACAGGAGATTGTTCCAACCATGTGATGACATTATTGTTGCTCTTAAATGTGAACAATGATTACCATGGAGTAAACAATCTGACAAAGACATCTGTAAAGCTGCATCTTACTTATTTCCACTTGTGTTTCACTGCACAGTATTACAATAGATTGATCAAGTTTGTAGACAAACTTTGAGGTTGGCTTGAAAAAACCTGGTCGAAAGTTTAAAAAAAGTTTTAAAAGTGTATCTAGGCATTGCTAGCATGTTTTAGCACTTAGCTAGACATATCTAGCATGCATTAGCATTATGCTAACATGTTTCTAGCATGTTTTACCACTTAGCTAGTCTTTGCTATCATGTTTAGACACTTAGCTAGGTGCTGTTAACGTGTTAAGTTGATGCTAGCATATTGCAAAGGTGTTAGCATGTGTTGGCATGAGGCTAGCATGTTCTTAGCATGTTTTAGCATGTCGATAGTCTTTGCTAGCATATTTTTTGCATGGATCGGTGGGTTTCTAGGGTGGTCTGATTAGTTGCTAAGAAGTTTAGAGAGAGAGAGAAAGAGAGAGAGAGAGAGAGAGAATTGAATTTTTTTTTTTTTTTTTTTTTTGAATTCACAAGGCTTTTATTTACAAAAATTTGTCTTGTTACAATTATATAGCATCCAAAAAATAAAAAACAGCAAAAGCAAAAACAAAAAACTTAATATAAATCAATAAAGTGTGAAAATTAATTTATCTTCAAAAATAGAACATAGAGCATCATTACAGCTCCAAATATTTACAAAGGAAAGCAAATCATCAATACATTTATAATAATAAAAAATCAATTAAGATTCTAGATTGTACCAAGTTAAAAAACAATACAACAATGTTTTGTACTACATCCTGTTCAATTTTCTTTCTCCTGCTCAAATAGATGGCCATTTTTGCTTGTCCCACCACAAAATTAAGCAGTTGACACACAAACTTTTTCTTTAAGGCATATTTACACCCTAAAATGAAAATCTCTTGTGAGAATACCTCACTGCATTTTTTAAAAACATCTTTTAAAACAGAAAACAATGGTTCGAGTCTATAACAGTTTAAAAAAGTTAAGCTATAATAGTTTCTCTGTTATCACAAAAAGGACACTTATCAGTGCTTTCGGGATTTAAAACAGAAGTAAAAGCATTGACTGCAATAACACCATGAACAATTCTCCATTGCAGATCTCCTGTCTTTTTGGTCAATGGTGGTTTGTAAAAGACTCTCCATTCTGTTTTTTTGTCTTCATTCAACTTAAAAAAAAAAACACGCCAAGGTGTATCTATCCTATTATTCAACTTTTTCTTGTTAAAAGCAATTACACAATTTTTATACAAAAGCTTTCTGTCACAGGAAAAAAAAAATCAACACTTAAAGAATCAGCTTGTTCAAAATAAAACCCAGAGCACCCATCCAATTTAGGAGCAAAAATCAAACCTGGAAAACATTCTTCCGAGTCTGGATTACACAGTTCGTTTTTATAATCCAATAACAAAAGTCTCTCTTGATCACTTATAGCAGATTCCCATCTCTGAAGAAGTTGGGCTATAACACGAGTAGAATTGATTCCAAGACATCGAGATGTTGCTTCCTTGTTTTTAAAATCAAGTCCAGCTACTTCCAGCAAACGGCCAAGAGTCACTATTTTGTTGTCAATAAGTGCTTTGTTTAGTCCGGGAAGGAAAAAAATTGTTCTTTAAGTCCAAACGCTTCCCATGGATTAAAGGTTCTTCTAATAGCCAGTAGAGATTTTGAGTCCTCCACTTTTTGAAAATTAAAAACATTCTTATAAAAAACAGGTAATGTAGGAAGACTTAATTTCAGTGGATCCATCAAAACAATTGTCCTGCCCAAATTAAAATTACCCAACCTATTCAAAATCAATCTTGCTACAGCATTCCAATTAAAAACATCTGAAACAGTTAAAAGTCTTTGCACAAATTGTAATCTAAAAGCAGCTATTCTACTTTGCAGATGTATCAGTCCCTGACCACCTTCTTCTTTGGACAGAAATAAGACACTTTGCGGGACCCAATGCATCTTATCCCAAAAAAAGTCCACAAGCAGTGCCTGTAGTTTTGTTAACAAAGTTAACGGGGGATCTAGACAAGCAAACTTGTGCCACAGCGAAGAAGCCACCAAATTATTAACAATTAAAACTCGCCCTCTAAATGACATTTTTGGAAGCAGCCATTTCCATTTCTCAAGTCGACCTTTAATTTTCTCAATTATACCCTCCCAGTTTTTTTGTGTAACTACTTCATCTCCAATAAAAACTCCTAAATATTTAAAACCAATTTTTCCCCACTCCAGGCCCATAGGAAGTTTTGGTTTAAAATTTTTCCAATCCCCTATTAAAAAAGCTTCACTTTTTCCCCAGTTTATATTAGCAGAAGATATTTTTTTAAAAAGTTTTCAACAAATTTAACAAAGCCTGAATATCACTTTGTCCATTTATACACACAGTCACATCATCTGCATAGGCCGACTGTGAATTTATTCATACATTCTGGTAAAATTACACCTTGAAGTTTACACCTTATCTGATTTAACAAAGGCTCAATTGCTAAAGAATATAACATACCAGATAATGCACAACCCTGTCTTATGCCTCTAAAAACTGTAAAAGGAGTACATAAACCACCATTGACCTTTAAAATACTCTCCACATCATTATAAAGGACTTTAATGTAGTTAATAAAACTCTCACTAAAACCAAATGCATTTAAAACCTTCCATAAAAAAACAATGTTCTATCCGATCAAAAGCTTTCTCTTGATCTAACGAAATAAAACC
Organism: Moxostoma hubbsi; assembly: GCA_032164185.1. Taxonomy (NCBI): domain Eukaryota; kingdom Metazoa; phylum Chordata; class Actinopteri; order Cypriniformes; family Catostomidae; genus Moxostoma; species Moxostoma hubbsi. The sequence continues at coordinate 10,550,135 of JAVLUX010000039.1, read as the reverse complement.
ACAATTTAGGTTTAGGATCTTGGAGATTTCAATAAGATCACGAATAAAAGAAATGTTGTCAAATATCGATCTACCTGGGACACAGTAGGTTTGATCAGGATGAATAACACTGTCCATTACATTAGCCAGTCTGTTAGCTAAGATCTTCGATAAAAGCTTGTAGTCGCTGCAGAGCAAAGAAACTGGACGCCAGCACTTTATGTCTCCAAGATCTCCTTTTTTCGGTAGGAGGGTCAACACAGCTCTTCGGCAACTTTGAGGCAGTTTACCCCTTGCCAGACTGGTATTCAACACTTCTAGGAGATCTTCTCCTATTATTGACCAAAAAGACTTGTAAAAGTCCACTGGTATACCATCGATTCCTGGTGTTTTTCCAGACACCATTCCTTGAAATGCCTTCTGTAGCTCACTCATACTCAGAGGGCCAGAAATTCCAGTGTTGAAGTTTTCAAAGAAGAACTCACCCTCATTTTCTAGCTCTACAGCGACTTCACTTTTATATAACTTCTCATAAAAACCAACTGCCCTCTGGCGAATATCCGAAGGATCTGTCAAAAGAATTCCAGATTCAGATCGTAAGGCATGAATTATTCTACTTTGACCATTCTTTTTTTCTAAATTAAAAAAGAATTTAGTAGAAGCATCCATTTGATTCATATTTTGAAATTTCGACCTGACCAAGGCCCCCTGTGTCCTGGAACCAAGTAGATCAGCCAATTGTGTTTTTATTTATCTAAAAGTAAGTCTAAGAAACCTCTTGTACCAGTAGACTCTGCCAATTCTTGGAGTTTTAAAATATCAGCCTCCAAGATACTCATTCTAAAATTAGTCTCTGTAGTGATGTTTCGAGTAAACTGTAAACAAAGTTGCTTAATTTGGGCTTTTCCTACATCCCACCATTGTTGTACAGAGTTATACAAACCTTTCTTAGTTTTAAAATCCTCCCAAAAAAATTTAAAACACTCTTTAAAATGTGTATCACTTAATTGTCATGAGCGATGAAGCGGAAGCAATAATGCAAGTATACTCTTTATTGTGAGATACAAAAGTGCAGTCTCTGGTGCGTTGGTGATGCAGGGACTAGATGGTCAAGATCCAAGAGAAGAGTGCAGAGCTAACAGTGACGAAACGGTGAATAATCCAGACATGAAACAGAAGCCGGGAACAAGGACAGGAACAAGATCGCGACACTGCAACGATGACTGGAACAGGACTACACAAAACCGAGAACACCAAACAACGATCTGACAAAGAGAGGAGAATGCGATGAGTATTTAAGTAATAACAGATTGGATGCAGCTGGAGAGAAGATTGATCAGCTTGATCAAGTGCAACGAGCCGTCACGCCCACAGTCACACAATAACAACTACACGAGACAAGAAGGAAACAATGAATTTACGAACCGTGACATTAATAAAGCAGTGTTGAATTGCCAATATGCACTTTGGGGTTTTAAAAAATTAATAAAAACTGAACATTTGACCATGCAATGGTCAGAAAAACTAACAGGTACAATGTGACAATTCCTTATAATATTATAATGGTGTTTGAAAATGTAAAATCGGTACAATCTTGCCATAGAAATGATTCTATCACGCACATGAGTCCAAGTATACCGTTTTTGCATGCCCTTTAATCGTCTCCAAACGTCACACAGTTCATGCATCTTAATTGAATCAATCGATTTCTGGAAGGTATATGAGGTTCTAAATGATTCCTGTCCAGATTACATTCAGTACAGTTAAAATCCCCTCCCAAAAACAAAAACTCTTCTTGATTACATTTTTGTAACACAGAACACAATGTATTTAAAAACACCATTCTCTCTGTTGCGGAGACAGGACAGTACACACAAATAAAAACAATAACATTCTTGTCATAGTTTGCTCTTACTTTTAAAAGTCTACCTTTTACTATTTCTTCTACTTGAAAAGAATGTGGATTAAAATTTTTGGCAAAAAGAATGGCTACTCCACCACTAAGTGAAGTATTATGACTTAAAAACGAAAGACCCTCCCATTCACTAGCCCAATCAGAAGCATTATTTAGATCACTGTGAGTTTCCTGCAGCATCACCACATCTAACTTATTTTGTTTCACAAATTCATAAATTCCCATTCTTTTCTTAATATCTCTTGCTCCATTAATATTCAAGGAAGCAATATTAATTTCATTCATTTTTAAAAGAAAAGAAGAAAATAAAAAACAAGCAAAAGCTGATTAAAACAAAACTAGAAACCCATGTGTCACGTTTGGCTTCTTAGCTATTATCATTTACAAGATCAGGGTTTAAAATTCTTACAATTTTCTTTAACCGATAGATTTCCTTGTTTGTAAATAAGCTTTCCGCCATGAACATTTTGGTTTTGTCGACAAATTGTTTGATGTCTGGAAAATATTCACAGACACATACTCCTCTCTTATTTTTCGTTGCTTTGAGGAATATTTTAATGTCTTCTACCTCATAATCACGACTGGATGCATCTCTTTGAGAAAAACTGAAATTTGAATCCGAAGACTCATTGCCACTTTACGTCCCTTCTTTGTCATCATCATCAACTACATTTGTTTTTTTCTGTTTAGTACTTTCAACTTTACTTGAACTTTTCCTTTTACCTGGAATTTTAAACTCTTTCCAGATCAACATCATCACACAGTTCGAATGACTGACACTTCACATTATCACTTTTACTCTTTGTCAAAACTGACTTTGTAATGACATCGCTGACTCCTAAACTCACTACAGCAGTAGCATTCACCTCACCATCCTGCAAAGACACTACTGGTTCAGGGATATCATCAGAAAAAACATTCCGAGCCTCAGAAACACCATTACCTTCTACAACAGTCACATTTTGGGAATGTCACAATGGGAGCATTAGAAGGCCCCACTTCAACACTTTCCTCATCATCACTATTTAGACTAGCCTCCATCATGCTTTGCCCATCAGTCGATGAATGATCTTTATTCTTTTTTGGGCAATTCCGAATTAGATGACCTACCCCACCACAGTTAAAGCACTTCATCTTATCGGTTGTGGCATAGAAAACATAATCAAAGTTGTCAACCTTAATGTTAAAAGTCAAGTCCAATTCTTCGCTATCTTTCAAAATCATGAAGGCAAATCTTCTAAAAGAAATGACATGTTTTAACAGTGGTGAAGCAGTACCAATGAGGATTTTCTTAATCGGTGAAACCAGCTTTCCATAACGGGACAAGATCTTAACCAAAGTATCATCAGAAATAAAAGGTGGGATATGAGACAAAGTTACTTTTTTTGAGGGTGTTGAAAGAGGTAGAACAGGTGTGAAGAGATTGTTTATAACAATTCCCTTTTCCACTAATTCGTTTGCCTTTTCAACCGACTTCAAAAAAACCACAACAGCACTATTCATTTTGGACGCCGACAAAATACTGTCGTGCCCAACAACTTCTGCCATTGCCAAACAACAATCTTCAACACTCACCGCGGATGCCACTTTAACACCGTGATGCCGCGTGAGATTCTTTAGAGACCCAACTCCTGAGTCCGCCATGGCCACGCAAGGGGAAAAACCCCACGCGACCCAACAAAACAAACAAACTTAAACAATCCAAAAAAAAAAAAAAAAAAAATACATAAATAAGAAAAGAAAAACAAAAGAGAAAGAGAGAGAGAAAAAAATAGACTCACTCAGAAAAACACGCTCCACACTCACGACGCTCCAAACGCTCACGCTCACGCTCACACTCACACCGGAAACGAGAGAGAGAGAGAGAGAGAGAGAGAGAGAGAGAGAGAGAGAGAGAGAGAGCCCAACTGAAAAACATCTCAGCAAAAAAGATGAATGTGCAAATATAGCCGCAAAATTTGTAGCATCTTGCCATCTCCTGAAGGACAACCACAACTAAGAAATGAACATTTGATGAATGTATTATTAAAAATGTAATCTTCCCACTCAAATCGTGAACCCCTCATTACACATGAATGTAAATAATGTTTAATTCCGTTTATATAGTTAAAGTTAACTTGTTACATAATGTTTTGGATCATAATAATTTTTTATTATGTTTTTCTTTTATGATTTTCAATGTTTTTCCTTTTGTATTGCTTTTTCAAATCCTAATTAAATTTTTCAACTGTTCTAAACTATTTTCTATGTTGTTTTAAATGCTTTGGCAATACAACATTTACTTTTGTCATGCCAAAAAAGCGAATTGATTTGAAAGAGAGAGAGAGAGAGAGAGAGAGAGAGAGAGAGAGAGAGAGAGAGAGAGAGAGAGAGAGAGAGAGAGAGAGAGAGAGCGCAAATGTATTGTGTACATTTGAATTTTGACAGTTGGAGTTTGAATTTCTTGAAGTCAACCTTATAAGCTTAAATAGTATAACAGTAGGTTTGATTGTTCAAGCACACCTAATTATTTTATTTGATCTCCTCGTGTGTACAATCAGGCCAGGAACACACTGAATAGAGTGAGAAGCTGAAAAACAAGTTTCAGCTAACGACCCTGCATCAGTGTGGAGTGGCATGAAACAACTTACTAACTACAAGACTGCTACCCCCAACACTGTAGGGAACCAACAACATCTCACACCCCACACCCACTCTGACCTTCAATTCACATAAACACCAACCACTCCTGCAACCCCCCCTCCTCCCTCCTCCTGCTACTCAACCTGCACTTATGATCTCCGAAGAAAAGCTGTGCCGTGTCATCTAAAAGCAAAAGAAAAGGAAAGCACAGGGCCCAGTTGGTGTTTCATCCACGTGTCTTAGATCCTGTGCTAACCAGCTGCCCCCCCATCTTCACACAGATTTTCAATCTATGACCGGAGCCCCATACTGCTTCAAATGCTCAATCATCATTCCTGTCCCAAAGAAACCAAAAATCATAGGACATAATGACTACAGACCCGTCGCTCTGACATCTGTGGTCATGAAATCATTTGAGAGACTGGTGTTGGCCCTCCTGAAGGACATCACTGGACCCTTTCTATATCCCCTTCAATTTGCTTATCGGGCAAACAGCTCTGTGGTGGATGCAGTCAACATGGGATTGCATCATATCCTGCAACATCTGGAAAGACCAGGGACATATGCAAGGATCCTTTTGTGGACTTCAGTTCGGGTTTCAACACCATCATCCCAGCTTTTCTCCAGACTAAATTATACCAACTCTCTGTTCCCACATCTATATGTTAGTGGATTACCAGATTTCTGATGGACCGACAGCAGCTTGTGAGACAGGGGAAATTCACTTCCAGCACCTGTACCATCAGCACTGGTCCCCCCAAGGGATGTGTGCTCTCTCCACTACTTTTCTCCCTGTACACAAATGCCTGCATCGCCAAGGACCCCTCTGTCAAGCTCCTGAAGTTTGCAGATGACACCTCTTTCATCTGCCTCATCCGAGATGATAATGAGTCTGCATGCAGAAGGGAGGTTGAACAGCTGGCTGTCTGGTGCAGTCAAAACAACCTGGAGCTGAACATGCTCAAAAAGGTGGAGATGATTGTGGACTTCAGAAGTAACACCCCAACACTGCACTGTCATTCAGGATCCTGGGCACTAACATTTCACAGGACATGAAGTGGGGGAGACACATAGACTCATTGTGAAAAGGCCCAGCAGAGGTTTTACTTCCTTTGCCAGTTGAGGAAGTTCATCATGCCACAGGCGCTGCTGATACAGTTCTACTCAGCAGTCATTTAGTCTGTACTCTGCACTTCAGTAACTGTCTGGTTTGGCTCAGCTATGAAATCAGACATCAGAAGACTATAAAGGACAGTTCGGAATGATGATAGGATTATCGGTTGCCCCCTGCTCTCCCTTCAAGAACTGTACACTTTCAGAGTGAGGAAAAAGGCTGGAAAAATCACTCTGGACCCCAATCACCCTGCCCACTACCTTTTTGAACTGTATATATATATATATATGCCTTATTGTATATTCTATACTTTATTTTATTCTATTTTTATTTATTTATTTCTTATTTTAATTAATATCTCTGTCTTCTTGCTGTATTGTATTGTTGTGCACTGGAAGCTTGTCACCAAGACAAATTCCTTGTATGTGTATGTTTTTGGCAAAAAAGCTGATTCTAATTCTGATGTGTTCAGTTAAAATCTTGTCTTAAAATGTTGTTCCCTAGGGAGTATTCTGGCTCTTTAAAAAAAATAAAAAATAAAAAATACTAAATTACTTTCAACTTGAGTTACTGGACCATGTCTTTGTTTTTCCTGAGTTAAATATTTGGAGTCATCTTGCTTATTGGAGGGTGGCACGAGAGTAATGCAAGTATGCTACGCTGTTTCCAATTTTACTTGTCCTGTGGTGCAGTCAGAATCAGAACAAATACAAATATGGAACTCTGGAAGCTCGGCAGCCCAGTCCTTCAACCTCAGATGACAGGAAAATATGCAACAGTATGGATGTTAGTGTCAAGTTGAATGCTTTTTGGGCAAAAGGCCACCACATGCAATTATTTGAGGTCAAGCCTAATTGTTGACTCTTAAGGTATTCTGACAATTATACAACAAATAATATAAAGTACAGTATATATAAGTACAATAAACTGAAAGAAACGAGTGAAGCTATTCATTTTACTATTAAATTAATAATCCATTATTAAGCTCAATCGACAGCATTAGCTGCATAATGTTTCATAAAGATTTTCACAAAAACTAGTCCCTCCTTTTCTTTAAAACAAAGCAAAAATCAAGGACAGTGAGGCACTTACAATGGAAGTGAATGGGGCCAGTTGTCATGATCCTTCTCTGTCTGCCCTTCTTTCTTTGTTGTTTTTTTGTCTGTGTAAGTTTGTGTTATGTATGAGTACATGGCTTAGTCTAATGTTTATGTTTGACATGTGCTCTCCCAACTCCGCCCACTCGTTCCCTCTGGCCTCAACCCTAGTTTAGTCCTAGTTATGTTGATTGTCTTCTACATTGTTTTGGCAAAGAATGTGTCAATATTGGATATAACTCCACATAGAAAAGGTTAGTACGCAATTTTTATCCCACTAAAATCATGTTAACACAGAGTAACATTACTCTAAACTTACAACAAAGGAAGGAACTCAATGGAAGGAAAAGTGGAGCAACACTTTAGATTCACATAAGCATGTATTTGCCTCAGTCTTTTCTAGCCAATGCAAATGTGTAACAAATGTAACATACAGTAAATACTGTATATATCTATATACAGTATATAGCATGAAAGAATTGACAGGTTATGTTTATGTTTGAAACTGATGTTTTCTTACCAAAGTGATGTACAAAAAAGCAATTTCTGGCATGACTTGCATGTCTAAAATTGTGAATAAACATGAAGCAATCTGTCCTGAGGTTGTTTAAATGAGGCTGGTGGAGAGTTACCTGTACTGACAGTTATTGGGACAATCAAGAAAATAAAGGTGATAAATGAAAAGTAAAAGGAGTCTTTGTTTATCTTTTTTTTTTCTTTTTTTTTTGTGATATGAACTTTTTGGTGACAACCAAAAATGATGTGCTCAAAATGAAATCCAGATTTCTCAATAAATAATTTGGGCTGTATACAGGATGTTTTTGCTGGGTGTTGAGTTTGTATCAATGGATGCTAACAGAAAATGCAGGCGACAAAAGTGTTGGCTTGAAAAGGCATCTCTTATCCTGCATCAATATGCTATCACCTCTGCTCTAGCAGACTATGGTTGGCCCAGTCAGTTGGTATTTTTGTTTTTACATGGACACAGAAGATGAGAAAGTAAATGTCATTGATAAATATGCCTATAAGGTCTAGGTTACTGTTGTAACCTCCGTTCCCTGATGGAGGGAACAAGACATTGTGTCAAAGAAGCGACACTAGGGGTCTCTCTTGAGAGACTTATGCATCTCTGAACTTCGAGAAAAGGTAAATGAGAAATTGGCAGACAGAACTTGCACGTTCTTCCCCCGGCCATATGGGTATAAAGGGAGGGAAATGCGTCTGTTCATTCAGGATTTGTCTGAGGAGACGACAATGAGGTTTGGCCGCAACAGTATTCAGGTTCAGGTTCAGCGACGTGGCCGGGAGGACACAATGTCTCGTTCCCTCCATCACGGAACGGAGGTTACAACAGTAACCTAGACACAACTATAGGAAACGGCCAATTTTAATCACGCCATGCGCTGAACCGTGTACGTGCTCTGCTGACACAGGTGCGGGCAGGTAGTTTGCGTGCCAAAATGACAGGCTGTGCCAGACTGCATGTACCCTTCCCCAATGCCCCAAAAAAATCATCAAAACCTTCTGGTTCCTTATACCCTGATATGAGGGGAACAAGGCAACATGCCAAGCATGGGAGCAAGCCACGCCAGCTGCACCTTTTCTCTCTCTATGTTTCTCACATAGAGTTAAAGTGGCTGGGGCCATCTTAACACTTTAACATGCATCGGGGAAGGTGTTCTTCCCAGTTCCTATTCTTTCAGGGGGGAAAGAACCTGTGGAGACCACACCTGCCCAGACTGGGGGAGGTAAAGAGTGGTGAAATACATCACATGGGCTTTTAGGTCACATGTGGAGAATGGCGCTGTGGTAGATCCTACCTCATTGGGAGGGAGAAGTTGCTACAAACACGGCGACCGGGGGTCAGTGAGGACTGCCCAAGGGAGAAGCGGGTCCGCTCGCAAGGGGACCGTACCATGGAAAATACACACAGGGGGATAAGTCCACTTGGGGGCCCAACCTGTGGAGCACCTATTCCAGTATAGGTAAATTGAGTACCTGCATTGGGTTTGGTCGGCTAATTCCTCTAAGAAAGAAAATTTGAAGAAAATTCTTCGACACAACGTCGAAGTTTGCGACAGACGGGGATCTGTGTGCTTAGTTACTTGTGATCCGTCTTTCATCCAAGGCAACCTTCTGAAAACTAATTGCCAGTATGGTTTCCCTGGAGCAGAGTTTAAGGCCCTAGCTCAAGGATACCATTGTGATTAAGCACCATTCATATCTTTGTGTTTTCCCAATCTCTGCTTGAGATTGATTCTGTACTTAACCATTTGGCTACCACTGCCATGCCTCCCTGGATGGTGTTTATTCAATCTGATTAGTGGGTCTTTATCTTGCTCTCTTTAACACACATTCACACACTTCTTAAATGCCTTGAATAAACCTGAAAGCTTTTACACCTGGCATTAACATGCATTTTAGGTGATTGAATCACAACTGAATTGCACTTGATAAAATAAAATCCAGATGCAATGCTTCCAAGATGCATTGTGGGCATTTAGAGGTGGTCAGAAATGGGTTCTGACTACTTTTGATGAAGTTGTAAATGCTAATTTTCATTATCTGCATACAACTAAGCAAGTAATATGTGATATAGATAGATAGATTATAAGCCGCAATTTTTGTCATTCTCTATTTTTCCCTGTTGTTGATTTCACTTTCCCAAAAATGATATAATGTTTAGGTCTATATGATTTGTTTTTTCCAGGTCTTATTTACTAAAGGGAAAGGCATTTTGAGGGAATGATTCACAAATGGGAAGAAACAAGGATCAGACATTAGTGCCCCAGATTCACTTGTTTGATGCATAATGTACCTTATGGATGATCTATCAGAAAGAAAGAGAAACATTTTCCTTCACCCTCAAAACATCCTCTTTGCAAGACATTACACAAGGGTTTGAAAAACAAAAAACACTTTTCACCAATAAATTTTTTTTTAAAAGATGTTTGAAATGCAGTTTTTTTTCCTTTAAACAACAAAGAGTTTGTGTTTCCATACCTCTCCGTCACAATAAGTAAGGAAATCGAAATAGAGAAAAACAGCTTCCTCTGATCTCAGTGATAGGGACTTGCATGCAGGGTTTACTTACACAGACAGAACAGTCGCAATGGTGTACACACAACTGTAGCTACTCATATTCCAACTGTTTTAGTTGCTAGTCATATGAAACACTGACAAGTCATTAGAAGGATTTCTGAGATACCCACTCTAGAGTTTTTTTAATATTATTATTTTCCATTTATCAGGAAAAAAAAATTAATAAATTATAATAATAATAAAAAAATATTGGTTACACTTTACAATAATGTTCACATTAGTTAATGCATTAGGTATCATAAGCAATGAACAATGTATATTTCTTAGTTAATGTTATTTAATAAAAATACAGTTGTTCATTGTTAATTCATGTTTGTTCATAGTGGATTAATGTTATCAAACAACACTTTTTATTTAAAAAATGTACTAGTATATGTTGAAATTAACATTAACCAAGATTAATAAATGCTGTATAAGTTCATAGTTGTTCATAGTTAGTTCATGTTAACTAATGTTGTTAACTACTGTTAACAAAAAGAACCTTATTGTAGTGTTAATTAAATCTTTTTCAGGAGCATTTCTGGATGTTTGTCAACAGAAAAACACTTCCATCACTTTTTGCTAGGAAACAGGACACAATCTAGGCCAGTCATTTTCAACTATTTTGCTTCAGGATCCAGATTTTGCATTGGAAATCAAGAGGCAATCACAGTACCAAAATTGTTTACCGTACCAAATTGAATTACGATGGTTTCCATGCTCTCAGCAGCTAATAGTTTACAACACAAAATTCCTTGTTACTCCAGAAACCACGTTTATCCTTGTTGCAAATTAGCCTTTATTTCATGTAGTCTGGGTTATATATTCTTTTAACTTTTGTAGTTTTGATATATGGTTTTCGAGAAAGAGGGTATGTCATGCAACCTGTCCATAATAGCATCTAATTAAGCTAGCTTTATCAAGTGATATTTGAATTTGCACTAAAATATTGTACAATTTAATTGGACACAAGGCTTTTGACATCAATAATAAAAGATATGGGAAGTGTTTTCTCCTACCTTTTAAAAATCAATAAGCATATTTATTTTGCTATCTTAACTATACAAAATTGTATAGTCTTGCTGTATTTGACCCTATCAGAGCAAACCTGTGTCCCAGGTTAGAAACACAGATCTAGATTTTCCCCAGAAAGCATCACCTTTGAAAGAATGTCTATATACATACTTTTTAATGTCATACAGAGGCAGCATAAATGGATTTACACTGGAATCACAATCACAGAAAATTATGTATCAAGTGCTCGAATGTGGATTATTGATTGGAATAAGACTCAAATAAGGGTGATTGAATGACCAAGCAGCAGTGTAAAGACACTGTATCGGTCTATGCCAGTCCAACTGCTTTTATGTGATGCAAAGGAAGATTTACTCTTTTCAAATAACAGAAATCCCAAAAAGTGAACACAGAAAATATTTGCAAATAAAGAGAAAAGTATCTAAGATTGTCTTGTCATTACACCAACTCGGTCTAATGACACTTCATAATAATAGTACAAGATGGCAAAATTGTACAATCGAGTTGGCTCATACTAAACGTATGAATTTTACTCCAACAGAGAAAAATAAATGGTCTAATGTTATTTGAATTTAGCCCCAGAACTTTAGATCAATAAAAAAACAGGTATCCAATTTTAACTAACCACCTATCCAACACTTTAGTTAAGAAAGAAAAAGTCTGTGAACAAATGTGGTTACTCCTTCCATATGTACTGTACAGTATTTATGCAATACAAAATAACAAATATATCCAATTAACCTGTAATACGTTTGTTACAACCTGTAATACGCTTGATAAAAAAGTTTCTCTTTCTTCCATGGTACACAACACAGGTTTTTTTTTTTTTTTTATTATGGGTTTGGATTTTATGGTTTTGTTAGAGGTTAAATTTAGGAAAAAATATAAATAGCGTTGTTATTACGCTTAAGAAGAAAATTATTTTGAAATACCATTTTCTTCATTTCTGACTTCATGTATTTTTCTAGGAAAATAAATAAATGAATAAAGTTCTTAAGAATGTTCTTATCATATCTAACATTTGAAGGTTGTTATCAGGAAAAAAAAACTTAAGAATTCAAATACTCTGATTTCTCTTTTTCCTTAAAAATCATGATAAATAACATCTTTAAGTATGGATAACCTACCTCACAGTTGTCTTCAATACCAAAGGTAAGATATTTAATGAATTTAATGGGTTGTTTTCAAATATGAAATGTTCTATTCTTGTTCTATGTTCTTGTAAATGTCACACACTTTACATAAAAAATAATAATAATAATAATTAATACAAAATAAAAATAAATATATATATATAATTTTTTTTATTATATTGTGAGGTGTTTGCAACAAAAAAATATTAATAAATAGATGAGTGTATCGTTACAATTTACTAGAGCATGTAATCATTTTTTTTTTAAGTAGACAAGGCAACCTCATGAGTAGGTTACTATCAGTCAATGTCATAGCTTGTTATTATTTATTTATTAAGAAAATAAATATGTTCTTAAATAAATACTACGGATAATTTAAGAACTTTTATTTTCCTTAAGAAAATTTTTGAGAAATTTACTTTGAAAATTCCGAAGAGCCTGAACATATTAATTATTCAAAGCATATACAGTACTTCATGAGCTGAGCTGTTTGGGGAAAATCCCTCTTTGTGATATGTAATTTATGAATGTAACCATGAAAACCTGGAACACAAAATGTGACTGAATAGTGTCACCAAACAAGGTAATCTCATAGGAGTCAGTATCATCCACATTAACTCAACACACATCTCACATGATGTTCAACCCTGAAACTAAAGCCAGACAGGTGGAGAAGAGAAGAGTCCTGCAGTCTACAGATAACAGCAAAGTGTAGATGTTGAAATCCACTGGGATTAAATGAAATGAGAGTGGGATGGAGGTGGTGAGGGAAACCAGGTATCATTACAAAGTGAAATGGAGGAAACTCTTTGCCCACAGACACCTTTACCATAATTTCTCTGGAGGTGTACACAAAATGTGTTTCATTACTGGCAAGAGCTGTTCAGACATTGTCAATTTTTAGGCCAATCACGAGACTTCTTTGACTATGAGTTTTTAGAATAGCTGTTTTCAATTGAATGAATTAAAAAGATAGACAAGGTCTGCAATTACATTACTTTGAGAGGCTTTCCTGTTTTGTTAAATAAATTACACTTAGTCATACATCAAATGTGAATTTTGAAAAATATTACCTTTAAAAAGGTAAAGCCAGTGACAAGCTGACTCAAAGCAAATAGCACAAAAACGAAGTATGTAACATATGCCATGCATAGGGGCACCACAAAATCAACCCCATAAAGGGGGCGGGGGGTTGGGGGCCCGAACAGCAAAGCGTTCAAGGGGGACCTTTGAACCGTTCTTATCAGCTCTTCAGTGTGAGAAGAAGCTAATTGGTCTCTTGACAAGACCACAAAAGCCTCCCCCAGCAAATGAAACAATTTTTTCAAACACATGGAAGTGCTTTTTCAGTTGTTGTATCCATTAACTCAGCAGGGAGTTGAGTCGGTCAAAGGATTAACAACCTTTCATTAGCTCTGATTCCATTTAACTGGCCAGCAATGATGTAAATGCAGCGTATGACTAAACAGCTGAGGAAAAATTGGCTAAGGTAAAGCTGTTGCTTAAAAGTTGCCACATAAGGATTACAACACCTACATTCATGTCCTTGTGATAGTTATACTGTAGTCCTTATTTAGCAACTTGTTTACATCTTGCATTTTTAAAAAAGACTGTTGTTTCAAAATCCACATTTAAGGTATGACTGTGTTTTTTTAAGTGAAAATCTATTAAAAAAATGTTAACCACAGACTTTCTTTCACTTACAAATCAAACATTGCTATTCTAACAATCCACTGGAACTTCCTGAAGGAACATGTGGCTTAAAAATGGTAATTTTCTTCCGGGTTGTGGGACTACAAAGTGAACAGCTTTATTATCAAGATAATGAAAATTATTGCTTCTAAAAATATTTTCTCAAATAACGCTCAATTTATTAATGCCTGTTTAAAAGGCTTTCACATAATACACAGTTTCCTTTCTAAATTTAAAAGAATGCACTCGTGTGAAATGCAATGTGAAAGCATTGGCAATCATGATGTTAAGCTATTTAAGTAAATCAACTTATGTGCAGTTAACCTTTCCTAACTGTGTCTGTCTCAGTGGAACAGTCAATCTTTTTTTTCATAGTCTAATAGAGATCTATTTTTGTTTGATCGGTCGCTGTTCATTTCCTTTGGTGCTGAAATGCAATTGACTGGTTTGCAGCGTAACACTCTCTTTTCTTCATATCTAAATAAAGCAGCAGCTCCTTTCCTTTCCAGTCATTATAAAAACTGTTAGATCACCTATTGACTTTTGATTGAAGCTTATGTAGGCTTCTGTAATTTTTTTTCCAAATTCCATAAATGTTTTTCCATAAATTCTGAGATTTTATAATTTTTTATAAATTCCATGTTTTATTAACCCTTTCATATGTAACGTCACACATATGTGAAGGCTAATAACTGGGCCCCACAGAGTAGCATCACACATATGTGTTTCTGCAACAGCCTGTTAAGCTGCCACTCGGCTTTTGGACCAACAAAGGCTGCGATGGTCAAGCATCTGTAATTTATATTTGCTCAAACAGTTACTCATACAGTCTTTTAAACCACATAATTAGTTTATGTTATATACATACATCCAACTCATCTCCAAAATACCACAATAAAATTTTACAGCTCTTATACGGTAAGATAGATATATATATATATATACTGTATATCCAGTAATATAGTCAATAAATCAAACGTGATCTTCCGATGCATGATGCCATTTGTTTACATTAGTAGCGGTTGTCAATCGTCAAACAAACAGCTACTCAAAGAGTCTTTTCAAGTACATAATCTGTTTATTTAATGTAACAAACAGCCAAAGTACCATCAAGTATTGTCACCAAAGTACCACAATAACAGTTCACAGCTTGTATATGCACAGCCATCATATATAAACATGATTTTCCATGCACGCACCCACATCTGCTGATTAGGTGTAGAATTCACAGATTTTATTCATTCAGGTTTTAATTCACACAAATTGCAACTCAAACAGTCTTTTCAGGCATATAATACTTTTGTTTTCTAAAACAGACAGCCAAACTATCATAAAAGCACCACGGTAGTGGTAAAAATAAAACTTAAAGTGAAAAAAATGCTGATCTAGTTCGATTATATGCACGCTGCCAAATCTGTTTACATTAGCACTTGTCACTGTCACACCCACACACACAATGTCTGAGATGTCAGACAGTGTATAAATGGTAAATGGTCTGCACTTATTAACCTTAACAGTCAAAGCACTTTACACTGTGACTCATTCACCCATTCACACACCAATGGCAGCAGAGCTGCCATGCAAAGCGCTAGTCTGCCATTGGGAGCAACTTGGGGTTCAGTGTCTTGCCCAAGGTCACTTCGGCATGTGGAGTCGTGTGGGCCAGGATCCGAACCACCAACCCTGCAACCCTGCCGACCCACTCTACCAACTGAGCCACAGCCGCCCCAGCATAGGCAAACCGGGCTGCTTATATTATTTGTTCATTTGTTTTTTACAGCTATAGAAACAAACAAAGTGCAGCAGATATAACCCATTTGTTCACATGTTTAAAATATTATATACAGTATTTCTATATGACAAGAAATCAAAAATCTTAATAAAATAATTTAAAAAAAAATACTCATCTACACTCTGCCCCTCTCTACCGGCTGTGAAGTTTCATGTGCAAAAATAAAGGGGGCACTGCAGAGGAATTTAGACCCTACTCATGAAAAGGTTAATCAAATCAAAATACTTTCTAATGAAATTAATAGATAAAACTATAATAAAATGAAAACAGAACAATTACTTACCATTATACCATTGTGTAATTTAATCAAATGAAGTGCTTCTATACAGATCCTCACAGCTCAATCTAAAACAATGTATTTTTTTGTAGTGCAGTGCTGTACAACAATGCAGTGCAGTATTAATGAAACTTTAATTCAGTTCAACAGCACGGTACTGCTTAAATATAATGTAATCTCACTATTATTTTTATTATCAATATTTATTATCTAAAATCTGATATTAAATTATAGAAATATATAGTATGCATGTGCTGCATGCTTCAATGTTAATAAGCACTCTGCTCTCTGTCATATTCTACACACAGAGCGCCCGTGATAAGTATGATGTGTGTTTTCAGTGTATGAGCAGCTGGCTTCATGCATTCACTTTGAATCATGTAGCACACACACAGAGTGTATATTTATTTCATTAATTCTCTGCTTTTTTGTGGTTTAAGAATCACACTAGAACATTTCATAATTAAATGTAATTATTTATGCATTCATACATTCTTTTTATCCAAAATATTTAAAATTATGTGATATTCTATGTTTTAGAGTTAATTCTGTTTTTATGACTGACTGGGTTTTTTGATTCCATCCACGTTTTCTGCATTACGGAAATCCTAGAGCCTTACTTATGTTCTCTCTGGCTAGTTGCCCTGCCCCCAGTTTGTACTCTTTTTCTCCATTTCTCTCCCTCTCTTGCCTTCCCTCTCTCTGCTCCTGATTTACGAAGCATTTCAGGTCATTTCACAGACTGCACTACAATGTACAGTATTATGGCTTTCCACTTCAAGCCAAATACTATATTCCAGCAGTCTGATTTCAAGTTCAATGCATTTGCCCATCAATCAGACCAAAAAAATAAATAAACCTGTTTGAGATTTTTTTTTTACAGATTTTCCCCATATTTTCCACAGATTCCTGTCCTAATTCCATCTAATTCTAAACTGTTAAATGAAGCAGGTAAATCAAATAGTCTTATCCTTCAGGCAAGAGGAAAGAAAGCAGAGCAAACCTAGCTGACTAACACCCACATTTGGAACAAACAGTAAAGTATCCTGGACAGGAGTCTCTTCCCAAAACATATATTTTTTCTCTCTACTTCACAAGTTTGCATATTTTAATAATCAGCCGGTATATTTTTTTATTATTGTTAAGAAATTAATCAATGTGACTGCTAAAATAGGTAAGTTTGGGGCCTTCAGGATATGTTGAAATCTACATTGTGCCCTGGAGCTACTTATAAAAATCATGGTCGCTATGTCAATGCATTGCCAGAAAAGAGTATGAAATATCCAAAAATATTGTTCTGAACTCTATGATGGAAAAACATCAAAGGCATTTTGCGAGCAAATTATGTGTCAATTACAGCAGCTCCTAAACAGTAATCATTGAATGAACCAAAACCAAAGAACAGACTGGTCAGAATTTCACTGACAAGAAAAATTATATAATTTGCAATAATAATATTTTAAACAAAAATACAAAAAAGATGGAATAAAATGTCTAATCGAAGTAATTGTGTAATTTTAAAAATAAAGGAATTTTAAAATAATCCAACACGGAAAGTGTGATACGTACAGGCTGAGACGGGAAAACTGTGTGTGACCTCATAAAGACGAGACATGGAAGCTGAGAGAAAAACATGATCACGGTCTCTGATCACGGAAGACGAATCTAAGAGTGGTGATTATTGATTTTAATGCTGATGGTTGCTGATTGTGAACCTCTGTAAAATCCGATGTGGATGGTAAATGCATATGAATCCCCCTGCATTTGGTCAGGTTTTTTTTTTATTGTAATAAGGAAGATTCCTGAGAAATGCAAGGTTTAGTGCCACCTGTTTACTCAGTAATTGGAATTTCAGCTGTGTGGCAATGCGCAGTTTATACAGTGAAGAAAACAGCCAGACAGCACAAAACAGACATTCGTTACGTTCTTGCGTTCAAAACATTTGATGGAGCGCAAATCCGAACTAAGGGATCTCAAGATGTGTTATTAAACTATATTTAAATTGACACAGAAACCTAAACATTTTATGTTTATGACACAACACACCCGACACACTACTCAAGCATGTCTGACGCTTGTTGAAATTGACAGGTTCTGAAACAAGCCCTCATAATATATCTCAAACTGATTGACAAATTTACTTGTGTAATGGATTGCTGTGAACTTTATGCCAATGATTGACTTATGATCAATAATATGGTAGAAAACAATACATTGTATTCTAAAGTCGTTTTTTGTATTGCCTTATCAATGATTAACTCTTCTGCCACAAGAATGTATTGCATTTTAATTATCTGAATATATATAATTATTAAATATTTAAAGATAACTACGTATAGCCATCATTATATATTGAATTATTGTTATATGAGGGCCTTTCTCAGCAAATATTTGTATATGCGATTAAATGCGATTAATCGCGATTAATTAATCGGGACATCATGTAATTAATTTGATAAAAACATTTTACCGATTGACAGCCTTAACAGAAACATACAAATTTTGTTTAAATTAATTAATGCTTGTTTTACAGTTTTCCACAATACAGTGATGAAAAAATAGTATTTACCTACAGATATTTTTACAAAACACTATTTTTTTATTTTTTAACCTGGTGTTTAAAATAATTTTGGAATTCAGTTTTTATTTATTATTATAAGCCAACAATAATTTATTGTTCCACGTCTGTCGCTCACTTCGTTGTGTATGCTGTTGGATTTAGCTCTGCCCCTGGGCACCTCGACAGCACTGTTCAAAGAGAATATTTTCATTAAAAGAGTTTATTTCTCTAAAAGAGCAATACACAGCGGCGTTGAACATCCTTTTCAGGACGTGTCTTTATAAAGATGCGCTTCAGCCCCTGTGTAGTTCCTAGATGCAGTCGAGTTCTCTCTGTTCCTGGTGGTCAAAGGCACTGCCTCTTGTGTCTGGGCCGCGATCACACTGAGGCAGCATTTGTGGTAGGTTCAAGTTCTCACTGCGAGAACCTTACCATGGCAATGTTGCGGTTGCAGCTCTCCTTTCTGAAAAGGAACGCAACTCCAGCCGCCCAAACAGCATTTTTGAGACCTGAAGTTCTTTTGAACTTTTGACTCTGTGTTTAAAAACGTGCCAGTCCTGTGAGACACTGAAGAAACAGCAAGATGCAGTGCAGCAGGGATGGATGTTCGTTCATGCATTTTCATAGGAAAACATTGCAAAAACAAGCTCGGTATAAACGGCCCCTAACTCATCCATACGCACGTATCTTTGAGTGAGAGTGCGTGGGTGAAACAAGTTTGGAAGGCCTGTATATTTTTATTTCCTAAATTATAAACCCAAAATAAAAGTCCAACTTGAAAAACTGACCCAATCCATTGGACCTTTAACATGAACAGCTCTGAGAGCACTGACAACAGCGTATTCGCACATGACAAGAGAACAACATGTGACATGCCAACTCTCAAGCGTTCCTACTGGAAATATAATTGCGTGGTTTGCGTGGTGGCTAAAACCGCTACTGGCTATGCTCCTAAAAATGGAGATTGTCTAAAGCTTCTTTCTGTTATGTATTTTCACAAAAGTTATTAAATGTACTTTTAGTGTGAAAGAACCATACATTCTCATTTTTAATGACAGCTTGCACATAATGATGTCATCTTCCTTTTCTTGTAATTTCTGGAGAACAATAATTTATTGCACACATCAGGGGAGAAGTTTATGTAAGATAAACTAAACAAAAACTAATGGAGAACATGTCTGTTGAATTAATTATACCAAAAACACTCAAATAATTTTGAGTGGCAGATATGCAGTTAATCAATGGTAGCCTACTATGGTAGAAAATATTTAGTTGTGGTTTCATGCAAAGGATGTTTTGATCATGAAGCGATTTTGGCTTGTAATTGGCTCTGAGATTTTGAGATGCCATTGCCAGAGCTAATGGAATTCAACCAGTTGGAGATCATTTCCAGTGTAAAAAAGTAAGTTTTCTAATCTGTGATTAGTAGGGCTGAGCGCAGCTGGTCTGTCCAGCAGATGTCACCTTGCTGAAATCTCACTATGATAATTTCTCTGATGGGGTTGTGGACCTTGATGTCTGTCCCTATTTCCAATTTTCCTGATTAATGGCCTGATATTCCATTGACTCCCACACATATCAGCCACATAACCTAGAATAATTTTGATGTCACATCACACATGTCTGGTATAGGCATGGTGTAGGTTGTGTAAACTGTAGGTTGTTTATGTTTGCTGAGCAATGGCACACCTGAGCAGTCACATGTGTGCAACTGTGCATACACTAGCTAATATAATATCGACTGTTCCAAAGCTAAATTCAAAATGGTCATTCCTTGTTCAAAACCATTGTAAAATGACTAAATGCACACTGCATATTCTATACTATAAAGTGCCAAGTTCCTGCATTGCTTGGCAATCCAAAAGTGCTACAAAATCCTACAAATGAACTACTAGATTAATTAACTATTTTTAATATTGATTTTTAATTGTTTAATAATGGTCATATTGCTTTTTTCATATTGCTGTTGCTTTATAAAAGCAACAAGCCACTATATTGTGATATAGCATTATCATACAATGTGATGTACAGAAAGATTTTGGTCATACCTACCTATCCTAATCGATATGATGATGCTTGGTTGTAAACACACTTATTCTTGCTATGATAGAGTGCAGAACAACAATATTGCTGTGTGAGTTTTATCTTATGCCAAGAATGTAATGCATACATGTTAGCTTATTAATGCAGCTCAAGTTTCCTTTTATGTCTTAATTTGGTTGAAAAGGTATGTGAGAAATGTAGCAATTCTTATATAAACACAGACATTACAGATGCAAAGGGTTCTATTCACTGGGGTCAGCAATTCTTTGAAGCAATCAAACTCAATCAAAGTCATTCAAAGCTATGTAAAGTGCAGGCTTATATCTTAGTTTCAGATAGTGTCAGAGGTTGTGGCAGATTTGGACACATGTCATGACAAGACACAGCATACACCAGCTGCTGTACGCTGTTAGCATATTTATACAAAAAGCCCAGATCATTCACATGGGTGGAATCCCAAAATTAATTTAAAACATTTTTGAAGCTGAAAAAAAAGAGAGAAAATCTTACATTAATTACAAGTAATTTGTATGCTCTATGAATAGATTTGTATGCAGATATGGGTTGTGCAATGTTAAAAATGTGTTAGTGTGTATCATTTACCAGTTTAAAGTAGCACTAGTGTTTTGAAGATCTACTCACCAAAAGTCACATTAAAGACCTTTATATATGGTTTTACATTTACAATAATTAATTTAGCAGACGTTTCAAAAAAACACACCAAGCAACTTTGAGCAATCAACTAAATGATGCTTCATTTTGCCTGAAGAGCAAAATGAAGCCTTATTTTTAGTTATTCAGATTTGGAAAGTATTTTACCAGGTTGCCAACAGGGAAGCACCATTTTTATGGTGTCAGGTTTCTAAAACACTGAGGCATGCTTGATTCCATCTTCTACATTTAAAGCACTGAAAATGATAACTTAAAACATTGTATTAGAGCCCACAATATTTAAACCACCCTTTGTTATGGATCAAACACTGTAGGTGCAATGCATTCTAGTAATCGAGCACTACCGTAATAGGTAATATTGTCAAAGGAAAGGCTAGATAACACAGAGTCTTGGCCACTGTGCTTGGCTTAATCAATTCCACACAGAGGGAAGAGTGTGCTTAGTCACATACTGTTCTCTTCTTTCTGCTCCAAACCTGACTGGTTTGGGTTAGCATGAACAGACAGATCAACAGTATGTTTATCTGCCAAATCGACTGCACATAGTTTAACTGGTTGTTTTTGTTGCTGTTGCAGGGGAAGATGACTGTCTGGGGCAGGACAAGTGCAAAGCAAGTAAAGACGACTGGTATCTCCCTTCTCTGGGCATAAGAGAAAGAACAGAGAAGAAGGAGGAGAGTGGGAAGAGAAGCAAAGCAAGACACTGCAAGAAATGTTTTTCTATCCACGAGAGGTCTCTCCACATTCTCTCTCTCCCAGAATCCAGTGTGGGTTTGGAGTTGCCACCACCTCACCTGTTGATTAGTTTCAATAAATTAAATCACAGATGACTTTTAAGAGGGAAATCTAATTCTCAGTTCATCAGTCCTCCCGAACTCTGGGCTATTGTCACTGTAAACTGAAGTTAAATTAAGATTCTGCCCTTATTATTTTGCGCATCCATCACACTTTCATCAAGGATCAAGATTAAAAACAAGGCGATTAAAAAGAGAGAAATCTGGCCATTTTGATCTCCTCTTCCAAGTGACACATTTTAATGAGAGTCATTTCCTTCAAATAACTGCAATAGTAGCTAATAAAATCATTTAACCTATTTTGTGATTGATCAGCCCTAACAGGAAGGGTATTTTCTTGTGCAGAATCAATAACTCTTATATTAATGAAGATCCCAGCTCTATTTGATCTAATGCAGTATAACTGACAGCTAAGCTATTCTATTCAATATGTCTTTAATGATTTGATTAATTTTATTTTAGGCTTCTAAGTGGCAATGTAGCCATGTATAGCCTTCTATATCAGTGTTGGAGGAAATCCAAAGTACTTTTTTTTTATTTTTGAGAGTGCTGTGTTTCATTACTGGGCCTGTTAAATGGATTCCGTCTGATATGTGAAGATTTTGTTGTCTCTATTCTGTTTCTTAGACTCACAGAACCTTAGGTTGACAAGACTGGATGTTTCATGCTGACCTTATACTAACCTGAGATCTGTGTTCTGCCAACTACAATGCAGAGGATGCTTGGCTTTGACTTCTAATAAGTTATGAAAGCAATGCTTGTCATTTTAACTTTTCATACTGACAAGTCGGTGACCAAGATGGAAGGTCAGTACACACATGATGTGTAAGATTTGCACAATATAAAATTAGCAGAGTGAAACTGACCAAACTGGCAGCTTTAACTTCCTGACTCCCAAGAAATCAATAAGTTATCTTCAATGCAAAATGGCGCTTATTATTTTTGGACTCTGTGTTGTTTACACATCAAAATTAAGATAAACATTACTGTCCATTAGATGTAGTCTGTATGTTGCTCCAAAATATTAAATCAGTCAAATCAAGAATTAACTATTTTGTTTTGAGTGTGATAAAAAGGATATGGGAAGTAAATATTTCCGCTGTAATTAAGTTACATTTTTGCGACAACTTTGTTTACACAAAAGCTAACAGCAATCATTGGTCATGTGAAGTACACAAACACTTATTCTATGAAAATAAAAGAATAGAAGAGCCTTTTTTTGCACCTATTACAACCTGCCCTTTGAGAGCAGTGGAGAAAATAGCCCACTTCCTAAAAGACAAAACAAAAATTCTGATCCACTTTATATTAGGTATCTTTAACTACTATGTATGTAACATTAAACCATTAATATTTTGATACAACAGTACTTGTTCCATATGCATGTTGTTCTGTGCGACTATTGTAAAAATTTTATTTGCTGCTACCAAAGATAGGGGTAGGGTTGGGGTTTGGAGTCAGGGGTAATTTTAGGACTTGGTGCAGGTTCATCGACAGACTTCAAATAAACAGAATACAACTTGAGAATCTTGCAAGATTTTGGGAAGGTTTGGGATGAGGGTTAGCTTCTAGCCACTAAAAAAAAATTAAGCAATGTGTAAAAACATGTATGTTCATACTGCATAAGTACATAATAATTAAAAAAGCCTAATATAAACTGGGACCATTTTTGGTTCCATCAGAGGAACAGAGCCTTCCACAGAGAACAGATTTCTGAGTCCCAAGGCTGAATTTCATACCTTAAGTCTGCTGTGTAACAAGTTAATTTATTTGTAATTATATATTTCTTACGGATATGCTTTTTGAAAGAGATTTAATGTGAAAATTATACAAACAACATGTGCCTGTAAGGAAGTTAAACATGCAATGCAAGAATGCAAAAGTAATATTATTTTTAATTATATGCTCTTTGTTGAGGCCTACACAGATTATTTCTATGGTTTCTCATTGTGTATTTGTTTTGCTATTGTGATTTTGTGAAGTCTATGCACATTTGTGAAATTTCTCACTGTAGCTTATTTTAAAGACTCGATGCTTGCTGAGCAATGTACCATGCACTCAATAAACAGTAAAGCTTGTCTTAAATTGTTTGTTAAGTATCTCGCTTTTTACATGAAATGAATTTACTCAAAATGTAGGAAGTAGATAAGCACAAATATTCACTAACAGTCATGCTGTTAGTTTGATTTTAAATCAGAAAATACAAAAAAATATTTATGTTTTGAGGGTGATCCCATGATTACAGTGCCTTAAAGGCCCTTCACCTCTTGAAAATTAAACTCAACTTTCTGTCAATTATCAACATTTAATCAAAGAAAACATGCTTTTAGCTATTAAAACAGTGTTTTGCCTATCTCACACCATAATGTTAAAATTGTATGAGTACAATGGCTGTACGTTTCTCAAGCATATTTTTCCTGATTCTATCTATAATTTTATTTATAAAAGTAGTAAAAAAAAAAGATATAACATGGTATAATGTGTATCAGGGAGGAGCACAGAGTCAGAATCTATCCTCTCATGTTACTGTGGTTGTGTGCTTCATTTCTCTGACTTTGCCCCTGTGTTTCATACTCTCCATCTTCTTGGGCCCAAACTAGAAATCCTTATGAGTTTAAAAAAAAAAATGTTTATGATTCTCAACGCTGTTACTCTTGAATGAGTAAAATGGGTGAAAGTAACAGTGTTTAGTTTTAGCATACAATTAACAAACAAATAAAATATGGCTAGCTAGTGTCTATGCTAATGTCATGTGAACATTGAGGACATTCTACAGATTCAAATAAAAATACAAAATTTGTAATATATATATATTTTTTCATCTATAATTTAGGTCCTTAGTGAAAAATTAAAAACCAAGTTTGTATTTAAAATATATTTATTTCATAATAAGTATACTACAAATACATGACCATACAGTATCTATGTACTAATTGAAAGTACCATGTCATTTCACTTATTTCATGCTTTCTTCAAATGCACACAAGGAACTTTGAACCCTACAAATTAAGTTGTAAAGTAGTATGGCTTTTACAAATGCAATTAGGGGAAGTTTACATGAAGCTCAAATATAGTGTATTTTAAGAAAGTATACTGGTTCTGCTGAGTTTACACTACACGATTTTAAGCCCGATTTTTACTTGCCGATATTTTTGTGGAGATCACTGACAAAAGCCTGAAATCGGAGGCAAATCGGAGCTCGGTCCAATGAGCAAAGATTGCAATGTATGAATTATCGAAGACGTGATTTGAGAGAAGCGCAGATGCGTCGCCAATGTCAGTGAGTTATCTATAATGTTAAATATCTGGACCTGTCTGTGAATCCAAATTGCGCAATGAGAAATATGTTTTGAATAAATACAACTGCAGCGTTGACCTGAAGACAATGAGAGAGCAAGAAATGGGGCACAGGATTTTTCAGAGGGAGGAGTCCTGATGTACCTGCAACAGAACATCAACTAGCTAGGCTGCGGTATCAAGAATGTCTCATTGGACCTAAGAAATGGAGGACAAATTAGTGGAACAATGGCAGGAGCACCAGTGCCTATTTAATGTTTCATATGAACTGTAGCACAACCGGGTGGAGTAAGAGAAGAGTTGGAGAGAAATTGCCAATTCTCTTGGACAGTCAGGTAAGCAAAGAGGTAGATTTTTCAGTAGGATGTACTTTTTTTATATTGTTACCAATAAAATATATGATGCCTTTAGGTGATTAAAAACACACATCATATTCTGAAATGCATAACGTCTAGGTTACTGTTGTAACCTCCATTCCCTGATGGAGGGAACGAGACGTTGTGTCGAAGAAGCAACACTAGGGTTCTCTCTTGAAAGCCTCACGCATCTCTGAAT
Organism: Moxostoma hubbsi; assembly: GCA_032164185.1. Lineage (NCBI taxonomy): Eukaryota > Metazoa > Chordata > Actinopteri > Cypriniformes > Catostomidae > Moxostoma > Moxostoma hubbsi. Next base: position 10,524,477 of record JAVLUX010000039.1, on the reverse strand, counting down.
TTGAGAAAAAAGGTCAATGAGAAATTGGCAGACAGAATTTGCATGTCCATCCCCTGGACATATGGGTATAAACGGAGGGAAATTTATCTGTTCATTCAGGATTTTGCCTGAGGAGCCAACAATGAGGTTCGGCCGTAGCAGTGGCTCGGTTCAGCGACGTGGCCGGGAGGACACAACATCTCGTTCCCTCTATCAGGGAACAGAGGTTACAACAGTAACCTAGATGTTCCCAGTTTGTCACTCACTTCGACATTGTGTCGAAGAAGCGACACTAGGGGTCCAATTTAAATCACATCATGCGCTGAACCGTGTACGTGCGCTGCTGAAACAGTTGGGGGCAGGCAGTTGCGTGCCAAAGCGACAGGCCGTGTCAGACTATACGTAACCTTCCCCAATGCCCCATAAGATAGTCATAACCTTCTGGTTCCCTACACCCCGATATGGGGGGAACAAGGCGACATGCCAAGCATGGGAGCAAGCTGTGCCAGCTGCGCCTTTTCTCTCTCTATGTTTCTTGCATAGAGTTAAAGCAGCTGGGGCCATCTTAACACTATCACATGCACCGGGGAAGGCGTTCTTTCCCAATTCCTATTCTTTCAGGGGGGAAAGACCCTGCGGAGACCACACCTGCCCAGGCTGGGGGAGGTAAAGAGTGGTGAAATACATCACATGGGATTTCAGGCCGCATGTGGAGAATGGCACGGTGGTAGATCCTACCTCATTGGGAGGGAGGAGTTGCTACAAACACGGCAACCGGGGAGGTGAGGACTGTCCAAGGGAGATGCGGTTCCGCTTGCAAGGGGACCGTACCGCGGAAAATACACACAGGGGTACAAGTCCACAAGGGGGCCCGACCTGTGGAGCACCTATTCCAGTACAGAGTGATTTGAGTACTCGTAATGGGTCTGGTCAGGGAACTCCTCTGCTGAATTCGCGGACCAGAGGGCTAGGGAGAAGTCATCCAAGGAGCCAAGTTAGTGGGATCTCCTGGGATAAGAGTGCAAGATATAACCTCAGTGGAGGGAAAAGGCGTTAGGTGCAAGCGATACACCCAGTCAGTTGTTTCCGCATTACCGAGTTCTACCGGCTCGGACCTGAGAAAACACAGGATGAAACCGACTCAACCCTGAGATTAATGTTTAAAATCTCTTAAGGTTTTGGGTGTTGCCCAACCCGCTGCTCTGCATATGTCTGCTAAGGAAGTGCATTTGGCCATCGCCCACGAGGATGCCACACTTCAGGATGCCACGCTCTGCGTGCGGTCCAAATACGCAAAGTGGCTGTGAGCGGCGCCCAGACCCGAGGAACCAATCATCCAACCGGAAAGGCTGTGGGGAGGACGGAGGGTTCCAGTCCAACCCCATGCTGAAGGCAGCCCGGGCAAGCATGTCGGCCATCTGGGCATCAGCCTCTGACTGGGCATGTTGACCTGAGGGTGGCAGCCCAATCGAGTCTTCCACGTCAGACGCAGGAACACTCTCCGATGTAGCGGGGAGCTCATCATCCAGCTCGGGGGGCTCAAGAGGATAGGCAGACTGGCCGTGAGGCGAGCCGCTGTCACCCCGAGTCCAGGCGGAAGTCAACGACTGTGTCGGGGGCGGGTGATTCGTGGGGATTTACCCAGCGAATCCGAGCCCGCTGCCATCCCCAAATCGACCTCATTCCCAGCCAGGTTGTCCTCAATCCCGTGGGAAGAAGGAGCGACGCGGGGGGCAGCTGGAGTGGTGTTCCTTTTTAGGAAGGAAAGCCGTGACTGCAACATTGCCATGGTAAGGAGAATCAAACTCTTTCACAATATTCTCTTTTAGACACCTCTGTCAAAGCACCCAGGGGCAACGCTGCACTGCCATGAAGAGAAGGAGAAAGCCGCTGATATGCGCAGCATACACTATTAGAGATGAGGTGAACAGTTTTGTGAATCGCAGATCGCTGCTCACACAACCGGTCGGCTCCGAAGAACATTTTCTGAATGAACAGACGCATTTCCCTCCATTTATACCCGGATGTCCAGGGGCGGGACATGCAAATTCTGTCTGCCAATTTCTGATTGGCCTTTTCTCAAATTCAGAGATGTGCAAGGCTCTCAAGAGAGACCCCCAGTGTCACTTCTTCGACACAACGTTGAAGTGAGCGAAAGATGGGGAACATATGATCATGCGTTTGTTTTATATCATTTTCCAATTTGGAACCAATTTGGAAAATGTTGTCCCCCTGTCCATAAATCCTGATGGCGGCCCTGATGTTATCCTTCACAACTAAGAAAATCAATTTGTCAATATAAATGCAAAAAACAAATGTTTTGTATCCTGCTGAACAAATTTCAATGTGGTTTCAGAATGAAAGGATATGCTTTAGGTGTATGAAGACAAAATTGTTCTTCGGCGCAGTTCTTATTGTGATCTGTTGACGTTTTCAATTATTTGTTGCTTTTCCCCTCCACTCAACTATACAACAAACAAAGTGAAAGCTGCGTTAGTCATTACAACCAGAGTTGTTGTTATTTTGAATATTAATTTAGTTTTTATTTCTAGTTCATTTTCAATTTGTCCATTTAATTTAGTTTAGTTTTATCTAAAATTATGGGTGAAATATATGTAATATAATTAATTAAATACATTTAATGTGTTAAATACATTTAATAAATGGTAATATTAAAACATTTAATAATGCCCATAAAATTAAATACAACAACATAAAAAAACAGAAAAGATCAGATACTATTAAAAAATATATTTATATACTACACTACTACACTTCACACTTTTTAGTCCTCTTGCTGTGTCCGGGCGTAGCCTACTTCCTAAAGTCAAGATCAAACTCACCTTGGGGTGACGTTTCCTTCTTTTCATATTATATGAAGTTTGCAGATGACACCACTGTCATCGGCCTCATCCGAGGTTGAATGGCTGGCTCACTGGTGCAATCATAACAACCTGGAGCTGAACACGCTCAAAACAGTGGAGATGATTGAGGACTTAAGGAGGAACACCCCAAAACTGACCTCCTCACCATTCTAAACAGCACAGTGGCAGCAGTGGAGTCATTCAGGTTCCTGGGCACTACCATCTCACAGGACCTGAAGTGGGAGACACACATTGAGTCCATTGTGAAAAAGGCCCATTAGAGGTTTTACTTCCTTCACCAACTGAGGAAGTTCAACCTGCCACAACCGCTTTTGACACAGTTCTACTCAGCAGTCATTGAGTCTGTCCTCTGCACTTCAATAACTTTCTGATTTGGTGCAGCTACGATATCAGACATCAGAAGACTACAAAGGATAGTTTGGACTGCTGAGCGGATTATTGGTTGCCCTCTGCCCACCTTCAAGAACTATACACTTCCAGAGTGAGGAAAAAGGCTGTAAAATTCACTCTGGATCCCACTCACTCAGCCCATTACCTTTTGAACTGTTGCCTTCTGGCCGACGCTTCAGAGCTATGAGCACCAGAACCGTCAGGCACAGGAACTGTTTTTTTTTATGTCTTGCTGCTGTTTTTGTCAAGACAAATTCCTTGTATGTGTAAGCATACTTGACAATAAAGCTGATTCTGATTCTGATATTTAGTATCGATAATAGGTGAATAGAGACTTCTCACCTCACTTATGTTCTTCCTTGTATTTTTTTACTTTTTTGCAATTGAAACACAAGTGCCAGCTTTACATGTAACACACAGAGGTTGCGCTACAAATATGTGACGGACTGAGTTGTACAATTTCCATTATAGTCTGTTTCATGCGTCATATTAGTTTAAATGTCTCTGATATGTAGTAAGTTTGATTTTGTCTCGATATAGTCAACATTTTCAGTTAGAAATGACTTTGAGTAGTAAGCATAAATCTGATCAACTGTGTTCTATTTAATAATTTGCAGAGTTGGGGAATGTACTTTTTAAAGTGTACTTTATTGATATTTCTGCATGAGAGCGGTAAAGCATGTGTAGCGAATGGCAATCTCTTTCCCGCACACACATATAGCACAAGCGTGTGGGCGAGAGAGTTAAAAAAGTACATTGAAAGAGTGTGCACTGCTACTCTCAGCCAGAATAATCACACGTAAGGACATATATGCATGAAAACTGATACGCATTATCAAATACACAGAATGTATGATAATACTAACTGTAGAGAGTACATCAAAACAAAGACAAATACTGGACATTTAGAAGCAATTTTGAAATCCATGCCTGATGCTTTTTTCAGGGGAAAAGAGGATGCATGGTCACCCAATGTTATGTAATTTTTTGTTTGTTTGTATTTCATTATATCAAAAATGCCATGGACTCAGCCAAACTCTTTTTGGACCCGTGACTCTTGACTCGAGTCCAAACTCAAGTACCCCAACTCTATTGTACTGTATATTATATTACGCCATGTCTGTTCTGAGCACTTTTAAAAGTGCACATTTAAGAACCATACACAATTACAACAGCCTAAAGTATTTAAATTTCGTCTGACTAAAACATACTGGGAATTCACTCATACGATGCTGCTGTATGTGTTAACTGACCAGATGATGGTTTGGTGCCTGGCTAAATCTAATTTGTTGGATTTCCCTGCCTTCTTTTACCCAGTGATGACATTTCTTCTCTATTTCCTCGTAATCAAAGTAAGGTGATTGTGGCCTTTTCTGTCTAGCTCCTCCGTCCCTGATCCTCTGGCCCTTATGCAAAGTAATTCTGTTTATAATGAGCACAAGCTTAATTTACTTTGAGCTCATTTCTAATGACTGCTTACACATAATGATGTCTTCCTTTTCTCGTCATTTCTGGAGAACAATAATTTATTGCGCACATCAGGGGAGAAGTTTATGTAAGAAAAACTAAATGAAAACTAATGTCTGTTGAATACATTTGACCAAAAATACTCGAAAAATTGTGAGTGGCAGATATGCAATTAATCAATGGTATTATAGTAGAAAATATTTAGTAGTGGTTTCAACAAGAAGGATGTTTTGATCATGAAGCGATTTTAGCTGGTAAGACCTCTGAGAGTTTGGAGATCCCATTGCCAGAGCTAATGGAATTCAACCAGTTGGAGATCATTTCCAGTGTAAAATATCAGTTTTCTAATCTGTGATTAGTAGGTCTGAGCGCAGCTTGTCTGTCCAGCAGATGTCACTTTGCTGAAATCCCACTGTGATAATTTCTCTGATGGGGATGTGGACCTTGAAATCTGTCCCATTGCCCAGATTAATGATCTGATTTTCCATGGACTCCCACACATAGCAACCTCATACCTTAGAAACATTTTGGGTCAGACCTGTTCACTGCACTGACACTTGCAACCAATATGTTTACCATAAGCTATGTTTGGCTGCCATGTTCATCTTCTATTTTCATTACTGAAAATATGTATGGGCAGGATGATGGTGTGATGTCACACCGCACATGTCTGGTATAGGCATGGTGTAGGTTGTGCAAACTGTAGGTTGTTTATGTTTGCTGAGCAATGGCACACCTGAGCAGTCACATGTGTGCAATTGTGCATGCACCGGCTATTATAATATCGACTCTTCAAATGCTAAATTCTAAATGGTCATGCCTTGTTCAAAACCATTGTAAAATTACTAAATGCACACTGCATATTCTATACTATAAAGTGCCAAGTTCCTGCATTGCTTGGCAACCCAAAAGTGCTGCAAAATCCTACAAATGAACTACTAGATTAATTAAGTATTTTGAATATTTATTTGTAAATGTTTAATGATGGTAAAATTGCTTTTTTCATATTGCTGTTGCCTCCATTTGCTAAAATCAAGTCAAGTCATTTTTATTTGTATAGCGCTTTTCACAACAAACATTGTTTCAAAGCAGCTTTACAGGATACCATTCATTAACAAAAAATTTAACTAATATCTATAAAGTCTTAAGAGTGATCATTGTGTAGTTTGATTAAATATGATTATTGTTTTTTTTTAAAAAGCTAATATATTTATATTTTTTTAACTTTAAAATTAATGACTAATGAAGTTTAGTTATTATAATAGAGAGCATGTGTCATAATTTAGCAATAATTCTCAGGTGGAAGAATGCTGTTCTTCAAACATTGGAAATTAGATTTTCAAAGTACAGATTGGTATCAAATATAACACCTTTATAAGTTCTTTGCCATAGAAGACGACTTAACAGTACTTATATTGAGAGACTAATTATATTTTAGATGCTTAATTTTAGAGGTTTTTGTGCATCATTAGTGCATCTGTTTTGTCGAAATTGAGTTGAAGGAAAAGTCTGGCCATCTAATCTTTGATTTCATTGATACACTCACCTATGGTCATGAAGGTTGGGTCATGACCGAAAGAACTAGGTCGCGAGTACAAGTGGCCGAAATGGGCTTCCTCAGAAGGGTGGTGGGCTTCTCCCTTAGAGATAGGGTGAGGAGCTCAGTCATCCGCGAGGAGCTCGGAGTAGAGCCACTGCTCCATTGCGTGGAAAGGAGTCAGTTGAGGTGGTTTGGGCATCTGGTAAGGATGCCCCCTGGGCACCTCCCTAGGGAGGTGTTTCAGGCACGTCCAGCTGGGAGGAGGCCTCGGGGAAGACCCAGGACTAGGTGGAGAGATTACATCTCCACACTGGCCTGGGAACGCCTCGGGGTCCCCCAGTCAGAGCTGGTTAATGTGGCTCGGGATAGGGAAGTTTGGGGCCCCCTGCTGGAGCTGGTGCCCCCGCGACCCGACTTCGGATAAGCGGTTGAAGATGGATGGATGGATCTGAAGGTGTCACATTAAGCATTATCAGTTCAAAAGACTTAAACCTATATCCTGTCCTCTGAATTACACCAAAAACGTCACTGTAAATTGTAGCAACACCTCCTTCTCAACCCTTCAGACAAGGCTCATGTTTATAACAATAACCTGGGGGAATAGATTCATTTAAACTAATATATTCATGTGGTTTCAGTCAAACAGAAAGCATTCAAACTATGATCTGTAATAATTTAATTTACCATTAGTACTTTGGTAGAAAGAGATCTAATGTTTAGTAGCCCTATATTTACAGTATATGATGTTTACCTTAATTTTTTTCCCAAGTTTGACCTTAGTCACATTTATTCTAAATTATGTATTGAGAGTCTTGATACAGTCTCTGTGTGTTGTTCTTTATGTGACCTGTGTGATGTCTCAAGGCAGCTAGCAGACATTCGAATTAACCAGTTTGTCTGCTTCCTGATCTGGGCCCCAGTTAGTCAAATACTATCATTATTAATACTATGAGACAAATTACTAGAGAGTAGAGTGTCACCTTCCTTATATGAATGTATACTCTCTCTCGCTTTAGCAGATCAGGTCTACCCTAAAAATCTATTCCAATTGTCTATAATTCATATACTTTTCTCCAGACACCACCCAGACATCCAGCCATTCAGTAACACTAATCGACTATAAACCTCTTTTTTCTATAAGCATATTACAGTGTCTGACATAGTTTTTTCAAGTTCATACACCTCTTTAACATTATCTCTAGAAATCTCTTACTGGGGAAGCTTGTTACTGCCGACATGAATAACAATTTTAGAAAATCTACTTTTAGGATTAGCCGGCACTTATAAATTTGATCTGATGTCAGATGCTCTGGCACATGAAATGCATTTAACAATAGCTGTTGGAGTCTCTATTTCCACATTCCTTACAATAGAATCACCAATTATTGGGGCTCTTTCAACATGATTCTCAGTGGGTGCATCACTGAGTGGAGAGAATCGATTGGAATCCCTAATAAGAACGGGAGAATGGTGTCGCTTTGCTGAGCAAGTATGCTGCTGAGACGTCACCCAATTGCCCTGCTGCAGGGGCTCTTCAGCTGGAACTAAAGTGTTGCTTGCTGTACTACCAGCATCCAAAACAGTATCTACTGGGTTCTCTTTCTCACTGACCTCCACTAGCCTTTGGATGAGTGTCTCCAACTCATTAATCTTCTCTGTCAGCTTGACTAATTCCTTACATTTGTCACATGTAAACCCATCACTGCTGACAGAAGAAGCTATAGTAAACGTGATATCTAATGCAGCAATAACATGAGCAGATGCCATGACTTACCACAATTGTTTGTTGTTGTTGTTGTGGTTGATTTTGAGAGGTGAGGGTTTGAGATCGATGTGGTTCCTAATGTTAGGGACCAAATGCAATAATGTTAGAGATTGATGCAATAATCTGTGTAAAATACAGTGGAGAAAACAAATGCACGAAGTCGAGACACAAGATGTAGACAAACAGGAAAAAAAAATCTAGAGAAGCACAGTAAAAATACACACAGGAATCCCTAATAAGAACGGGAGAATACACAAATGAAATGGTAGAAAAGTGGGAAACACACAAAGCACACGATAAAATGGCAAAGGATAAAACGATGAATGTATAAGAATAAGAGTAAGCAATGCTAAGCAGGTTAGCAAGCAACAGGGAAGAGGCACGGTGACAGGTCCCGCCATGAAAGGGGGGTGGAGAAAGGGAATGGAGGGCCATGAACACTGCCATGAACACCGCCCCGAACCCAGGAACCAATCATCAAGCCGCGAGCGCTCTGGAGGATGGAGGGTTCCAGTCCAACCTCGAGCCTAAGACTGGGCGGTCAGACCCGCAGCAGTCGAGTCATCGTGTCCGACATCGCCAGTGCGCTCTGCGATGCAGCGATCCAAGACTCATCCTGCTTGCAGACTTGCCCAGACACGTGAGGCAGCACCCGTCACTGTTGGAAACTGAGAGATAACAACCGCATCCAGGAATCACACACAGACGGAAAGGCATCTTTATAAATATGCATCTTTAAAAAGACTTTCAATGTCAATGTGTGTGCTCTAATAGAGAAAATATACTCTTTATCAGGAATATACACTCTTTTAGCACCGTTGAAATGCCCAGGGGCGAAAATAAATAAATGCATAATTAAGAAATTTGTAATGATAATCCTTCACTTCAAGTCAAAACGGGAATGATCAGTGGCATCTGTATTCCTTTTTTATCTTATGAACAACACGTATCCCCGACCCAGACATGATTGCACACGCATGCGCCCACACTTATGTTCGGGTCAGTGATATGCGAATGGTCATAAGATAACAGTGGAATACAAACGCAATAGAACATTTGCATTTTGACTGTAAGCGATGTATTATCATTAAAAAATTCTTAATTATAGATTTGTTTCATAGAAACATGCAGTGTTTCAGTTCAGAAGGCATTGAGCAACTGGACTGATTTGGATTACTATTATCCTGCTTAAATGTGACTTTTAGACCTTTAAAGTGTTGGTTGCCGTTTACTTCCATTCTTTGGACCTACACACCTGAAAACTTCTAAAAATATTAATTTGTGTTCCGATGAACAACAAAAGTCATAAACATCTGGGATGGAATGTGGGTGTCTAAATTATGAGAGAATTTTTTTTTTTGGATGACTAATCCTTTGAAGGAATAGTTCACCCAAAAATGAAAATCCACTCATGATTTACTTAACTTTAAGCCATTCCAGATGTCTATGACTTTCCTAATTCAGCAGAACTTAAGTGAACATTTTACAAGCAGATTTCCGCTCATTTGTTCATACAAAGTATGCAAATGTGTGCCAGCAGTCTGCTGGCTGTTTGACAGTCCAAAAGCCAAATTTAGGCAGAATAAAAGAGATCCACATGATCAAATCAATAGGTTTGTTTAAAATAATAAATCGATAATTAAAAATGTAACTTAAAAAAAATAAAAATAAAAAATGCTTCCTACCAACAGTCGATGACACATCAGTGTTGCAGGAGCCATGTCGGAAACGCGCACTTTGTGTGTAACATTGGAACGAACATTACGTGTGAGTTCATTTCAAACAGTTATACAGAACTGGGTTAAAGCAATGATTTAAAGTTAAAAACTTTTTAATTATCAATTTATTTCTTGCACCAATGCATTGATTTGCTTCAGAAGACATTAATTGATTGACTGGAGTTGTGTAGATTACTTTTATGCTGCCTAAATGTGCCTTTTGGACCATCAAATAGCCCACAGCCTGAATGCAAACATTTATGTGCACTGCATGGACAAACAGCTGAAATATAAAAGCTTATAAAAGCTTCCACTTCGGTTCTGCTGAAAAAGGAATGTCCTAAACATCTTGGATGGCTGGGTAGATGTCTGCGTAGGGCACAACTCCCTAGGGGGGCACCAGAAAGTCCACCAGCTGCCCTTATTCACACGTTATACGTTATTCAAGGACCAGAAAGCAGTTGCGGAACACAGACGATCGCTTCACTCTCATATCACGTCAACCCCCCGGAACACTGCGTAGGGCATCAATTTAGTCAGCAGCAGCCCTGCTTAAAGGTAAGTAAATCATGAAAGAATGTTCATTTTTGGGTGAACTAACCCTTTCAGTTCTTTTTAGATAAAGAGGTCTTATTTTAAGATCACTGTGGTCACAATAATCAATTATTGTAAATTGCAATTTCAAGCCCTTTTAAACAAATAATGAACCTGGAGAAAACAGAAAGAAATGTGCAGAAGTTATAGGTAAACTTAGTGAGATTTGTAGATTTGATAATACCTACACAAGAAAAACACATGTACACTATTTTACCTTGCATTCCTTTATCAGGATTTCCACGTTTTTGCCAAGGTATGTGATGAGGCTGCTGATAAAAATGTGCCTTCTTCTAACAATTGTGTTGCCCTAATAAAAGAGAACATTTCTTCATTACAAATTTTACATTGATATTTTACAAACACAATTTCCAGTAAAGTTCATCAAAGCAAGAATCTGTGATTGGGTCATTTGTGCAACTTCGCTGACATTTCGGCATCTATTTTTATTTTATTTTTTTAAACATGCTTTTATAAGTGTCTTTATGTTTCATAATTAAAGGGACATGTGAAAGACTTTATAAGTCATACAAGCTAAATTACTTCAAAATTCAGATGTCCATATTGTTAAGTGGGTCAGGCCAGTGTGAAAATTTAATGGAAAAATTAGCCACTACATGTTCTATGAATGATATCTGGCAAACATATGTGAACATTTATTAATCATTTTATTTCTGTAAATATAAATATACAGGAATTTTGAAATTACCTTAATTTCCATGCTATCTGTCAAAAGGCATGTTTGGGAGATGTTTTCTGAAACATTGTACATATGAATTTCATTTTATCTCAACAAATAATTAAAGAAAAGATATAGATGACCATACCTTTACAGAGTATTCAAGCAATGGCTTGAGGGAAAGAGGCATAGCCTAGGAGGATTCAGCCTCCCCAAATACTTACCATCTACTGCATCGTGGTGCTCTGCTTTAGAGAGAAAGAACATCAACTTGTGAACAAACGCCACTTCAAGGCATATGGCTGCCTCATAGATGCATTATTAATATTATTATCAGCATCATCATTATCATAAAATATAATACTCAGAGCAACATATTTATGCAAAATTCCCAGGTGCATTTTCAGCTGTTTCTGGATTGTTGAGATGGTCTCAGCAGTTCATGTGGAGGTTGGAAGCTCATTCCACCACAGACTAACAGAGAGAGTGAACAATCGTGAAATGACTTTTTTCCTCTTTGTGATGGGACAACCAGGCAATGCTCGTTCATTAACCGCAGAGAGCAAGTTGGGTTTTAACCAGGATATGAATAAATATGTGTATATAACTAAAGAGAGTACTCTTTCAATAACTTCCAATTTTCACAACATGCATCTTCAATAATACTAAGTAATCAACTAATACTATTATATTTTTCCACTTTAGTACATTTCCTTCATTAGGGTTAGTTGGTTAGTTATATATTTATCAAAATAGCCTTATTTTTGGTTATTCAGGTTTGGAAAGTATTTTACCAGGTTGCCAACTGGGAAGCACCATTGATATGATGCCATGTTTCTAAAACACTGTAGCATGCTGGATTTAAAGCACTGAAAATTATAACTTAATACATTGTATTAGAACCCAGAATATGCAAACCACCCTTTTTTATAGCTCAAAACCTGTAGGCAATGTATACTAGTATTCGAGCACTACCGTAATGGGTAATATTGTAAAACAAAAGGCTAGATAACACAGAGTCTTGGCTACTGTGCATGGCTTAATCAATTCCACACAGAAGGAAGAGTGTGCTCAGTCACATTCTTCTGCTTAAAACCTGAACAATCTGGGTTTGCACGAACAGACAGACCAACAGCATGTTTATGTCTGCCTAATCGACTGCACATAGTTTAACTGGTTGTTTTTGCTGCCGTTACAGGAGAACATGACTGTCTGGGGAAAGACAGTGCAAAGCAAGTCAAGATGGCTGGTAATGCCCTTCTCTGGGCATAAGAGGAAGAACAGAGAAGTAGGAGGAGAGTGGACGAGAGAAGCAAAGCAAGCCCCCCCCCCCCATTGATATTGCTGATTGTTTATTTGTTATGACCATTGCCTGGATTAACTGTTTTTTGGATATCCCATTGTTTTTATTTGCCTTGTTGGACTGTCTTTTTGGTTTATTGGATTATACTGTCTGCATAACGACTACCTCTATTGCATGCCAATTTGGATTGTTTGCTTGTGTTCTAATAAACTTCCAGCACATGGATCCTAACATCTCCATGGTCAGTTCATTACAGAATACTTCACCTAACATGGATCCAGCAGAAGTTTCACAGCTCCAGGCTGCATTCACACACCAGTGCAATGTATTAAGGGGTTACCAAGGCCAGCTGAACAATCTACGATCTGCCAACGAATGTTTGGCACAATACATTCACTCACTGCCAGCTCACAATGCTTAACCGGTAAGCTTTGCTCTCCTGATAAGTTTGACGGTTCTGTTGAAAAATGCTGGGGGGTTTTAGGACAGTGCAAGGTATTTTTTCAAAATCAGCCTGAATCATTTGATCAAGATGCTAGGAAATGTTGTTTTTTGATGTCACTGCAAAGCTCTTGATTGGGCAGCTGCTATTTGGAATAAAGATACTCAAATCCAGGTTTCATTTGATTACTTTGTTCAACAAATCCACAATGTCTTCAAGTATCCAGCGGGAGGTCAAGATATCTGTTCAGCTACTTCATCTACACCAAGGTCATGGATCAGCAGTGGATTATGCAGATCTGTTCAGGACATTAGCGGATCAGAGTGGGTGGAATGATGTCGCTCTAAAGACAGTTTAAGCCCTCTGAAGGTGCTTAAACTGAAACTCCGGACAGAACTAACCTACAAGGGTGAAGGTATGCATCTTTCTGAATGTATCACTATGGCCGTCAAGATTGATAACCTGCTTCAGAATGCTTCACAGCCTCAGTCATGTTTCACCCGGATTCTACGGTCTTTGTATAGGCCCAGACATCCTCCATATCACCCAAACCCATGTTACTCACACTCGTATTTCCATGGAGGAATGCCAACGTTGATGCAACGAAAACCTTTTACTGTGGTTCAAGTCATTAGTGCTTCATGCCCACACAAGAAATCAAGGATCCCTGAGTTAAGGTAGCATGTGAGTACTATGTACATTAAATCACCCACCACACATTTTCTCTTGCCTGTAGAAATCTCCATTGGTGATCATGTAAGATGTGTTACAGCATTAGTGGATTCTGGGGCTGCTGTTAATCTCATTAATCAAGGGATTGTACAAGAACTCCGCATTCCCACCATTTAATGCTTTCCTAAGCTTAACATCACCACTGTGGACAAAGCACCTATTTGTACTGGCATAACCCAACAGACTGTTCTGATAACCATCAAGATTGGACTTTCATGTTGATAATATCTCACTCTGTCATCAACTCACCCAATCATGTGCTTATCCTGGGTAATCCCTGGCTGGCCATCCACAACCCATCGATATCCTGGAACCAAGGTGAGCTCACGCATTCTGTTATGAACATTGGCTCAATGTTGCTGTTTCCAAGCCTTGCTTTATCACTAGTATAGAGAGCCCAAAATCACAGAAGTAGACCATGATTCCCAAGGAGTTTGCATAGTTCAGTGAGGTGTTTAGCAAGATTAAAGTTACACAACTTCCTCATCTATGGGACCGTGCCATTGAAATTCTGTCCAATACAGCTCCACCGAGAAGCAAGGCCTATACACTGTCACGCCCGGGACCTCGCCCCCCCCCCCCCTTCCCAGATGCTGCAGGATTCTTCGTAGAGAATTTATGAAGGTCTACATCCCTGTATTGACTTGAGGCCTGAACTGTCACCTTGACCATCTGCCATCCCTTCAGCCCTTGAACAACTCAAGATCTTTACAAATTAGATCTTATGAGTGCTTATAACCTTGTCAGAATCCAAGAAGGGTATGAGGCAAAGACTGCATTCATCACCACCATGGGGCACTATGAATATTTGGGCATATATATATATATATATATATATATATATATATATATATATATATATATATTTATTTTATAAATATATATAGTCTTGCTGCTGTGTTTGTATAAAATATATTTATTTTGTATTGTGCACTGGAAGCTGCTGTCACCTACTTTGCAATAAGGCTGATACTGATAAGTCCTTGCTGAAACTGTCCACCTGGCGTCTGGCTCTGGAACCATGGATTCTGAGCCTCCATTGGAGATAGATGGAGCCCCAGCATCTATGGTCTGGGAGATCATGGACTCAAGATGATGAGGGAGCCAGATGCAATACTTGGTGGACTGGTAGGGTTATGGACCAGAGGAGAGATCATTGGTAGCTGCCAAGGTAATATTGGACCCATCCCTGATCCAAGAATTTCATCATGCCCATCCTAATCGTCCAGCATCACGACCAAGGTGATGCCCAAGCAGAGGAACACCAGGAGTTGTTGTTGGGGGGGGGCTTCTGTAACATCCTAGGTTGTTACCCTTCCTCCCAACCACCAGAGGGAGTCCTCTCCCGAATACTAACACTGCACTGTTTCTTTTTGGTGAATTCCTGTCTGAATTATATAAATACCATGCTTTTTCTATTGTAACATTGCAAAGTATTGCCAGCTTACCCTGCCTTACCAAGTGTTTTTTTTTTTTTTTCTCTATTGCTAATTGTTTATTTGTTATGACCATTGCATGTCTTCCTGGATTTACTGCTTTTTGAATACTTTTTGGTTTTATTTATGACTACGCCGATTTGGATTGTTTGCTTGTGTTCTAATAAACTTCCAGCACATGGATCCTAACACCATCTCCACGGCCAGTTCATTACACACATTAAGAGTCCAATGTGGGTTTTGAGTTGCCACCACCTCGCCTGTTTTTAGTTTCGATGTATTTTAAGAGGGGAAAACCAATTCTCAGTTCATAATTTTTCCTGAACTCTGCGCTATTGTCACTTTAAACTGAAGTTAAAATAAGATTCTACCCTTATTACTTTTCTCATCCATCACACGGTCATCAAGATTCAAAACAAGGTGATTTAAAAAGAGAGAAATCTTGATTTCCTAGTCTTCCAAGTGACTCACTTTAAAAAGTTTAAATTTAAAACATGATTTTGCAATTGATCAGATCTAACAGGAAGGGCATTTTCTTGTGCAGAATCAATAACCCTTATATTAATTAAGATCCCAGCTCTATTTGATCTTATGCAGTATATCTGGCAGCTATGCTATTCTATTCAATATGTATTTGAATTTTATTATAGGCAATGTAGCCATGCATAGCCTTCTAAATCAGTGTTGGAGGAAATCCATAGTTTTTTTTTTTTGTTTGAGTGTTGTGGGGCAGATGAATTCCGTCTGATATGTGAAGATTCTGTCATCTCTATCCTGTTTCTTAGACTAAGTGAACCTGAGTTTGACAAGACTGGAGGCTTCATGTTGACCTTACTGTATACTGACCAAGATCTGTGTTCTCCCAACTACAATGCAGAGGATGCTTGGCTATGACTTCTAATAAGTTATGATAGCAATGCTTTTGTCATTTTAACTTCAGACTGGCAAGTCGGTTACCTAGATGGAAGGTCAGTACACACATGATGTATATGATTTGCACACATCTCGGAGAGTGCGATAGAATTAGCCAGTCCACAAACACATTTTTTATAAAAATAAGTGAATAGAAGAGCCTTTTGTTGCACCTATTACAACTTCCTCTGTGAGAGCAGAGGAGAAAATAGACCTTCACTTCCTAAAAGACATAAAAAATCTGATCCACTTTATATTAGGTATATTTAACTATGTATGTACATTAAACAATTAACATTTTGATACAATGGTTATTGTTCTGTGCAACTATTGTAAGATTTGCATTTGCTGCTATCAAAGATGGGGGTGGGGTTTGGCGTCAGGGGTAATTTTAGGACTTGGAGCAGGTTCACCAACAGATTTCAAATAAAAAGAATATCATTTAAGAATCTTGCAAGAGTTTGGGATGAGGGTTGCCTTCTAGCCACTAAAAAAAAAAAATAAGCAAAGTGTAAAAACCATGTATGTTCATACTGCATAAGTACATAATAAATCAAGCCTAATACATTTTGTAAATCAGAGGAACAAAGCCCTCCACAGAGAAGACAATTCTGATTCCCAAGGCAGAATTTCATACCTTAAGAGTGAATTAAATGGTTCCAAATTATTAAATCAGTACATGCTTTATTCTGCTGTGTAACAAGTTAATTTATTTGTAATATTTCTTACAGATATGCTTTTGGAAGGATTTAGTGTGAAAATTATAAAAAAAAAAAACATGTGCTTGTAAAGAATTAAACATGCAATGTAGGAATGCAAAAATAATATTTTTAATAATATACTCTTTGTTGAGGCCTACACAGATTATTTATATGGTTTCTCATTGTGTATTTGTTTTGCTATTGTGAATTTGAAGTCTATGTAAAATTTCTGAAATCTCTCACTGTAGCTTATTTTAAAGTCTTGATGCTTTCTGAGCAATGTACCATGCACTCAATAAGCAGTAAAAGCTTTACTTTGGTTTGGTAAGTATATCTCTTATTACATGACAATCATTTAGAAATTGTAGGAAGTAGATAAGCACATGAAATATTATACAGTCATGCTATTAGTTTGATTTTTAAATCAAACAATACAAAAACATTTGTTTTGAGAGTGATTCCAGTGCCTTTTAGGCCCTTCACTGCTTGAGAATTAAAATTGAGTTTCTTTAAATCTATATTTAATCTAAGAAAACATGCTTTTAGCTATTAAAACAGTGTTTTTGCCCCTCTCAGGCCATAATATTAAAATTGTATGAGTACAATGGCTGCATGTTTCTCAAGCATGCTTTTTCTTTTAACAGAGCCCACAAGCCCAATTCTATCCAAATTTGTATAGCATTTATTTATAAAAATGGTAAAAAAATAAATTATGTAACATCATATTGGGTATCAGGGATGAACAAATAGTTAGACTCTATCCTCTCATGTTACTGTGGTTGTGTGCTTCATATCTCTGACTTTGCCCCTGTGTTTCATACTCCATCTTCTTGGGCCCAAACTAGAAATCCTTATGATTTCTCAATGTTGTTACTCTTGAATGAGTAAAAGGGTTAAAATTAATAGGGTTTAGTTTTTAGGACACAATTCAAACACACAAAATATGTCTATCTAGTGTCAATGCTTATTCCAGATGAACATTGAGGACATTCTATAGATTCAAATAAAATGTACTTATTTGAAATTAATATATTACTTACATCTGTAATTTAGGTCTGTAGTGAAAAAGTAATAAACAAAACTGTATTTAAAATACATTTCATGATAAGTATACTAATACATTAGCATATCTATGAACTAATTGAAAGTACCATGTAATTTCACTTATTTCATGCTTCAAATGCACAGTGAGAAAGTTTTAACAATACAATTTAAGTGGTAAAGTAATATGACTTTTACAAATGCAATTAGGGGAAGTATACATGAAGTTTAAATATAGTGTATTTTAGGAAAGCACACTGTGCTTGGTGTGCAAGGTGCTTGTTTCCATCAAACTTGTGTTATGATTCTACAACTTGTTTGAACAGTGTTAAAAGCAACTCTCATAATGTTTTACATTGGTGGTACGCCACTGTAAAAAGTTTGGGAACCACTATCCTAGGAGATTCATGTGACTGGTGCCAAATTTGTGCAAAATCATGCCAAGACATTGTAGATACAAAATTTTTTATATTTTGAACTGTCATCATGGCGAAGCAACAAGTTTATGGCGAAAAATGGAACCAGGAAGTGCCTTAAATGTTCTATGTGCTTTGAGCGATTTTGATGAAAATTCAGCTATATGTTTGGTAATGGGGGCTGATCACACTGATTTGGCTATTATGTGTCACAGTCAAAGCGCCACAACTGGCAGCAGGAAGTATGGCACTTTTAATAGACTTTGAAATAGTCCTTGTGATAACATGAACTGTGTCAAAATTCTTTAGAATAATGTCAAGACACTGCTGATGTAAAACTGTAAAGAAATATTTGATATCTTAAATAGTTAGTCAATGCATTAATTTTTGTAATTCCTTCTTATATTTGGGTGTTTTTTAGGCACTTGCCATGCATAAAATTTCATTACATTTTGCAAACACTTTAGATTCGTTAGCCAGTAGGGCCAGAAAAAAATACTCTGTAGCACCCCCCTTTTAAATGGGCATGAAAGACGGCCTCTGTAGCACCCCCATTTTCAACTACAGTCACCAAAGTTGGTTCATATATAGTTCTCATCAAGCCAGAAAACGTTCATAATTAGAGTTTATTATATTATTATATACCATAGTTAGTTCTGGTCCTCGAATCTGATTGGATGAGAGACATTCCATGAGCACTGATGGTCTGACACCAGCAGCACTTGGACGCTTCACTGTGTGTGTATCACTCCGCTTGTGTTCAGGCTGTTCTAAACTAAAATGTAAGAGCAGTGCTGGTCTGTTAGGAGTTACTGTCTTTATTTTTTAAATTACATCTGTTAGTTAGCAGGTGGTGGCAAAAAATCATTATTGTGTGTAATATGAGCCAGTTGGTGACGTAAAGTGAATCCGTCATTGTTTACGTAGAACAGAGCTCTGTGATAATCCGTATTACTAATACGTTACCAAAGCTAGAAAATAGCTTTAAACAGACAACTTCAGGATTAAGGCTCATCACAGTTGAGAGACACAAAAGACTGATTTATTACAGAACTCAAGGTGCTTACCTTTTAACGGAGTTCCCACTTTGGATGCATACTGTTAAAATTATAGAGAACATTGCTGTTTCTATAGTGAATGACTCTTGCACACCGGCTACTGCGAAATAAGGAGGAATACCCCAGCTTGGACATCTATTTTCCACTGAGAAAGCTGGCCATCAGAAAGCTGACAGCATCTCTGCTGGGGTGTGGCAACAGGTGATCGCACATTCTCTCTCTCTCTCTCTCTCTCTCTCTCTCTCTCTCTCTCTCTCACTCACACACACACACATCCATCTTTCCACTTTTTAGGAACAGCACAAGCCATGATACTATTTCTGAAGTGAACTTTTTGAATTACTACTGAAGGCTTGGACGCATCATTTGTTTTGAAGCTGATCTGTCGCGTAAGAAAGTAGTTCCATGCCCAATTGCGTTTTTATGACCTTACTCAGTTTTTCCTAATTTTTTTAAATGTACTTGTTCATTGAACTGTTGTATATAAGCAATATCACACTCGCAATCGTGCTATATGGCCCTACATCAGCACTATGGCCTGCAGCCTCGTGCCTGCGGCCGAATCACAGCAGTGCTGATGTATGGCCATATCGCACTCTTGCTTGTGTGATATTACTTAAATATCCTGCATATTTGTCCAGCAATTTTTAATGACCAACTGAACTTTATTTTCATCTAAATGTGATTTTAGAATCATAATGCAATTTATATTTTCTGAAGAAGCTCAGAAAATGCAATCCGGGGTAAAGAGGGTAACATTTAAAATATTTAAAATTTTTAAGATGGTCAAAAATGTCATTTTCTGAACGTGAACTCAGCATTAGACAAATAGTTCTGATAGTTTATAATCTTGAAAAAAAGTGTAGAACAATCTGAGAATGTCATTCTGCTGACTTTTTTTAAGCTAATTTAAGTTTGTGTACAAAAAAAGGCATACATTGGTCTAAAAATATTATTTCTTTAGTTTGGTCAGTAATTATTTAATGTAATGCTTTATTCATTTGGTAATTTATTTAATTTAATAAAGGGAATTTTGCCAGCATATTTTCTTCAAAAGTAAGCTAAACAATAATTTTATAGAAATGGGTTATATGTTAGTATGGGCTAATTCCATGACTGCCATCTATTTTTTGAATGTTGTGGAAAAGCAACTTTAATAAATAAATGGATGACTTACCGCGATTAAATCAATCACAAACAGTCGCCATTCATTTGCTCTCTGTGCACTTGTCGCTGTGCATGATACAAGATATTTGTGTTTGCACTCCTGGAAGTGTCATGTTTGCAGCATCAGATCTATATGCTGTTAAGATCAATCCAGAATCACGTACAATAAATTGGCTTTCAAGGATGTATACCGTCAACATGATAAACATAAATCATGTAACAATACATTTTGCACTAAAACCAATTTTCTCGACGAAAAATATTTCCAAACCAGTTTTTCACAATATTTGATGTATCGATATAGTTTATGCACTGGAGTTAATAGGAAATATATTATGTCAACATTATGTTGCGTTTCCATCAGCTTTATTTTGATGCACTAAAAATGTTTTAGCATAAAATCCTTTTACTGACTACTTATATTTTATTTAATTGCCCTGCTGAAATCAATACATTAATTAGCATAAATAAAAAAATTAAACCAGTCTGATTTTATGCTGGGCTGGCTGGTCTCCCAGTCTGAAAGGCTGATAATTGCACCAAACTCAACACAAAACCACCAAACAGCAAACCTGACCAGGATGGAGAATAGCAAACAAGCTTAGGCTTCATGCCTTTTTTTTTTTTTTTTTTGGCATATTTTACCTGTACACTTAGCCAGTGTCTACCTCTAAATTCCATATCAATGGTTTTTCACACATAACCAAAACAAAGATAATTTTATTATATTAATTTACTTTTAAAAAAGACTTAAGAGTACCATCTGAGAACCAAGGGATGTGAGTATTGAAAGAGTTGATATATTCACTTTTAATGATTGGTGGACAGCCTGGAAGTGGCTCACAATGAATAATAAAAAAGTAGCAAAGAAAATCAGTTATATGAAACAAATTGTTTTAAATGAAGGATTTTATGCCTCTCCTCTAAGCCAAAGATTAAAAATGAGATGTTGAGAGCACATAAGGTAACACCAATTTTAACATATTAATGGATTCAGTATTGGATGCTGATGCTTCTTCATACTAATACATGAAGTATGAAAGCTACAGTTTGACTTGCCATTTGCAGAGTTCATCCTCATGGGCTTGAAACACTTTCTCTGCTGTAATCACAAAAGTGTGAAGTTTATTTTTATATTCAAAAGAAACTCACTTCAGTTGGATGTATATCAACTTTGTACTCTCTTTTGAACACTTAAAAATATATGACTGTAATCACAAACGAAATTGTGGTAGCTTGAAGCCAAATTTTAGCGTTTAATAGGTGCAAGCTTTTTGAATGTGTGTTTCTCTCTCTCTCTTTCTCTCCACACATACTGGTACTCATAAATAGTATAAACCTAATAGATAAATCTAACTAATCCGACTTTAAAATGACTTAAAAGGCAAACAGAAAAATCGTTTTGCCCAGACTTTAAAAATAAGCCCCTGAGTTCCATAAAATTCACTCTGTTCATGGGTAGACAGATGGCCTCTATTGCATGTTGAGGTCGCACGACTTGATGCAATATGTAACACACAACTTTAAAAGGCAGAATAAATTTGAACACAGCAATCCATCTTCTAGTGCATAGGGAAGCTCATAGATCATTACTGAGAGTGACATGAAGGTTTAACCTTGGCATGAAGGTTTAACCTTGGCCAGTGCACCAAATGGTAAAAAGTGTATGTATAGAAGTAAAGAATATTTGAATCTGCAGCCAATATTTCTAAAGTGTAAACCTTATTAATTAAAATGTGCACGTTGTGATTTCAGATTGGATGGGAGTGGTCTCGACTAATTGTGTGCATCTGGAGCTTGTCAAGTGTAACATTAAGATATTACATCATATACACTTTCCACTTCTTGTAATTCACAATTCACACGTGATTCCCATGAATTAATTTATATCCTAAACCTGAGCGCAATGTAAAATTCCTGACTTGAAGTGATGATTTCACATCGTCTATTGTCTTTTAAAGTTGACCAAATTTAAGTCCACATCAGTGATTATGGAAAGTGTCTGGTTAAGACTTGATTCTGAAAAAAATAATGCTCCATAAAGGAGCATTGAAAACTCCAAAGAGTTTTAATTTATTCTGAATATTCCTCCTTATATAAAATGAAGAAACTGAAATGTCTTTTTTTCTTATTCTTCTTTAAACTGTGCTACCTCTGGTAAGGTGCTATATAAATTTGACATTATTATTAGTATTAGGTCATTATTATGAAAAGGCATATTTTATTAACTAAATACTTGTATCATTAACAATTCTGTTATAATTACAGGACTTTCTCCTTTTTGTAGGCTATAATTGTAGGCTGTATTGTAGACTTTACCGAACTAATTATCTAAATTTTTCATAAAATGAAAATACTATAACTATAATGTACTAAGTATCAATACGGTACTTTAAAAAGCTGTGAAATAGCGGAGGTAGCCATTAATAAAACATGATCTGGCTTTGTTTTATTCAGCATTATGTATGATTGGGCCTGTGGAATATTGTTCATGTTTTTCACCATAGTAATTACTCGAAATTGGTTCCCAAACTTTTCTTTGACAGATTTGTTCAAATGAAATATAAAAAAAAAAAAAAAAATAATATATATATATATATATATATATGCTCCACCAATCTACTGCCAATTTGAGTTCATCTTGGAGACAGAAGACTAGACCATGAGAAAATATGAACTCAGTTGGATCAGATACTTCTTCCACTGAAGATCTCCTTTAACAACTCATGCTGCTTGCTGTGTTACATGCTGTGACAGGGCAGAGGGCGGGGCCGAGTCGTGATTCTACACACCCGGGTTTTGGCACCGTTGTAAAGGGGACTTATGGAAAGGAGGAGGTGAGAACCGGCTTGACAATATAAATAATATTTGCTTAAACGAAAAGACACAAACACACAAAGGTGTCGGACAGCTGCTTGTAAACACTCTCTCTCTGTCACACCACATATACCTCTCGGAGGCTTGATTAGCCTGATAATGGGCCGAGTGTGTAGAATCACGACTCAGCCCCGCCCTCTGCCCTGTCACACATGCGTTACCCACCAGCTCTACTGCTTCTTCAGCTGCTCCTTTATCTAGTCCAGGTACCCTCTCAATACACTCCTCTAACACAGACGTGCATGGCAGCTCAGAGAGTGAGGTGCATGAGTCAGCCCTGCAGAATTTCCTCTCTTGCTCAATCCAACATGCATCCTCCAGTTGTGGCTTCTCTAGATCGGCCGAGGAGTGTAATGTATTTCTATTACAATGCTGTATGCTGCTGGAAATGTAGCCTCATTGTTTCCCCACAGAGCACAAAAAAAAAACTGGCTTCATCATTTCATTGATGTCTTGACAAGCGTTAAAGTGGGCATCTACCTTCTAGGAACAAGGTGGTCCCGTCACACAATCAGTCGATGCTTTTGCTACTAACTTCAGGGAAGTGTTCGCTCACCTGGCTGGAATCTCCCATGCCAGTGAACAACTGACACGATTACGCCAGGGAATTCCGGACAGTCAATGATTACATTCTTAAATTCTGTATGCTAGATGCAGCTAGTCACTGGAATGAAGCAAAGTAGTAATTATCATCACCTACAGACAAGGTGTAAATGACTCCACAACAGAAGGGAAAGAGGACACAGGGAAGAGGGTTTTTCCAGACTCGGGTAAGGCTTTTAATCAGCAACTTCAAAGCTTTAAATTTCACAAACTCAACCGTTTCAGAGGCACGTAGGCACTCAAACTCATAAACTTTATGAACATTAACACATCAGCTTTCACAAGCACCATAGGGTCCCATGTGCCAGACTCTCTCGGCCTCTCTGCTGGTGGCATAGCCGTTTATATGTGGCTCTCCCAATGCTCACTAGAATTAGAGACAGGTGTTAGACATAATCTAGCTCTGGTGTAAGCACCCTTAACTCTTTCCCTCTCTCCAGAGGGATGCTCGACCACACCCCCGCTGCCACACAAGGTCTCAACTTAGATCTGCGTCATCAGCTCGCTGGCATTGATCACAGCACTGGTCTAGAGCAGTTTATTCAGTTATCCATTCGAGTAGCCAAAGACTACAGACATGTCGCTATGAGCCCTTTCAGCCCCAATGCTCTGATTCCCGGATACTTCTTCAGTCTTCCCACCAAGCCAGTGAAACCGTCAAGTAACCCATGTATTGGGATCCACTCTGTTAACCCCCATGAAGTGCACAAGGAGACTGGAGAACTCTCTTTGTGTTTATTGCGGAGCTGCTGACCATTGCTTGTCATCGTGCCTAGTACATCCTCCACATCTACTGGTGAGCTCTATTGTGTAATCCTATAACTAAAAACCCACTCAGTACTAAAGTTTCAGTTTTCTTTGCTGATGTCATTCTCCATGTGGATGCACTTGTTGAATCAGGCTCAGTGGGAAACTTCATCTCCAAAAATCTCAGCCAGCAGCTCCGCCTCTAAGAATTCCAATGCTCCATGCCACTTCCCATCCATTCAGTGAAAGGTAAACCTCTGGGTTCAGGTCTCATCACCCACCAAACTGAGCCTTTCACCATGCAAGTTGGTGCAATACATATTGAGTCCATGTCACTTCTCATCCTTCAAAACTCTATGGCTGACTTTGTGCTGGGACGACCCTGATTGTTACACCACAATTCAGTTATCTCAGGGTTAACCGGTGAAGTTCTAGCCTGGGGAAATCCAGACCTGTTTAAATCTTCTCCACTGCTTATCTCACAATAACCCACTATATTCTCCTACCCTGGCTTTCAGTATGATGTCCGTGGAGAGTCCCACAAGAATAATATGTCTCTTCCACTAGTCTATGATGAGTTTTGTGAGGTATTCATTCCTCAGAAAACTTCACAGCTACCGCCTCACCATCCCTGGGACTGCACAATAGAGCTGCTGCCTAGAGCCCCTCTTCCCCAGGGGTGAGTCTATCCCCTGTCACTCCCAGAGCAGAAGGCAATGGAGGATTATATCCATGAAGCTCTCTAGCAAGGATACAAATGACCATCGACGTCACCTGCAGCCTCTAGCTGCTTCTTCATGGTAAAGAAGGATGGAGGAGTGCAGTCTTGTATAGATTATCGTGCTCTTAACAATGTCACAATAAAGTTCCAATATCCATTACCCTTGGTTCCAGCCGCACTTGGACAACTAAAAGGCACCAACGTATTTACAAAATTAGATCTCAGAAGTGCATACAATCTAAGTCGTATTCACAAGGGAGACGAGTGTAAGACAGCATTCATCACTCCCACAGGCCACTGTGAGAACAGGATGATGCAGTATGGACTTGTCAATGCCCCTTCGGTCTTCAAAGCCTATATGAATGAGCTTTTCCGAGAATATCTCCATCACTTTGTAGTCAACTATATTGACGATATATTGATCTACTCCTCCAACCTATCTGAACACATCCAACATGTCAAATTAATCCTGAAATGCCTCCAGGAACACTACTTATATCTCAAAGTGTCAGTTTCATCAGAACTCAATTAAATTCCTTGGTTATGGCATCAGTCTAGTGTGGGTACAAATGGATGCAACAAAGATACAGGCCATCTACTCCTGGCCACAATCCACCACTCTAATAGAAATACAGCACTTCCTAGGATTTGCCACCTTTTACCATTTTTTTAAACAAAATTTCAGTAGGATTGTTGCCCCCCCCCCCTCACCAGCCTCTTAAAGGGGAACCCAAACTGCTCCCCTAGACTCCTGAAGCCACCACGGCCTTCCAAAACCTAAAAGAAGATTACAACTCAGCTCTGATCCTACAACATCCCAATCCTGATCTTCCCTTTGTTGTCGGGGCAGATACTTCCACCACCAATTGTACAGGCAGTGCTGTCACAGAGGCAAGATACTCCTCCAAAATTCCATCCTTGTGCCTTTTTCTATAAGAAGATGTTTCCTGCCAAGTAGAACAATGACATTGGGAACATAAAATTGCTGATTTTTAAACTGGCATTGGAGGAGTGGAGGCACTGACTTGAGGGAGCATGCTCTCTGTTTCAGGTATTACGGACCACCGAAACCTAGAATATATTAAATCATCCAGAAGATTGAATCCGCATCAGGCTCGGTGGGCTCTGTACTTCACCAGGTTTGCATTCACTGTCACCTGCTGACCAGAATCCAAAAATACAAAGGCTGATGCTCTATCATGACTGCACTCTTCCAGTCCTACCATCACTACACCCGAGCCCATTCTTCCTCCATACATTGTGTTGAGTCCAATAAATTGGACCATCGAGGAACAAACTGCACATGTAACCGGTGGCTTGCGACACCAGTTAGGAAAAATACTCGTCTGCGTTGTGAATGACGACACGGGACAACAGGTGACGGTTCCACTGACATTTACTGACATACAAAAACACAAGAACAGCGTCTGAATACGTTGCCCTTACGTGCTCTCTCCCGTGCATTAACAATGCAAAGAGCAAGAGAAAAGAAATACAAAGAAAACATACCTGACATACAAAAACACAAGAACAGCGTCTGAATACGTTGCCCTTACGTGCTCTATAAAACAAAGTGACGCACGTATGAATCACCATGTGCCTTACTACACTAACAGATAAAAATATAACTTAATTATAGTAAAATAATCAAAATAACCACAGAGATGAGTAAAATAACATAATACATATAACATATTGTGAAAATATTAACATAAATACAACAATTAAAATAAGGATTAACAAGGATTAACAAGAGCCACAAATAAACTCACCTCTCCCGTGCATTAACAATGCAAAGAGGAAGGGGAGGGGACAAAGCAGTGCATTTTATAGAAGGCTAATGATGACCTCACAGCAATTAAAGGGGAAAACACACCAATTCTTAAAACAAATATATCAGGTGTAAATAAAATAAAACCATTTTGTGTGAATTATACCAATACATATAAAACACTTTCTGTACCCGTTACACTCTCCCCCCAGAATTTACACAACATCCTTAGAGTATAACAAACTACATAAACACTGAAACACTGGTCACAGGGATTACATGGTCCACACTTCAAACACGATGAAGACTCCACATGAAGTTACCCAAATAAAAGGTATACAAATATGAAAAAGTTGGCCAAACCTTTACACAATTTGTAGGCATATACAAAGTGCCCATTACACTTTGAAAAAAACACAGACCAGGTACCTAAACGAAACCAATATGAATGAATCAAGAATTGACACCTAAAATTGTCAAATACACAGGGAAGAAAGAAAAGAGAAAAAAAAAAAAAAAAAATTAAACATGAATAACAGGAGAAACAGACTCCATACCAAATAAGGTCTCTAGTTGAACCATCGACTCAATTAACCTACGAACAGGTCTAATTACTCTACCAAGCCTAGTAGTGTAATGCTCAGAGCCATTATCAACTATAGGAACAGGTGAAATGTGAGGAACAGACACATTAGGAGAAAAAGCAGCAACTACAGTGTCATGGTCAACAAGTAAGTCATCTTGTGCCTCTGAAACAGGTTTAGAAGAATGAGACGAAACCCAAGAAGCAGTACGATCATTATCACAAACCGCTATGTGAGAAATGACAGAAAGAGACTCTGTACGAGACAAATCACCAGAAACCGGTAATGTTGACTCAACAATATCACACACAGATTGAGATGGTGTGGAACAAGGACCATTACTAGCACTTTCACCATCAGAATCTGTCAAGGGCAAAGGGAAAAAGTTAACAGGCAACAAAAGATTCCGATGCACCACTTTCTCACGACCAGATTTGTCACGGATCTTATAAATGTGCACTGAAGGTTTAGAAGCAACAATGGAATACATGGTGGATTCCCATTTATCTGCAAGCTTTCGTTTACCTCTACAACCTTTGTTGGCAACGAGTACATGATCCCCAATCGACAGAGGCAGTCCTTTGACTCTCTTATCGTACTGTTCAGACTGATGTTTCTGTTCTGAAGTAGAGTTCTTTTGAGCTAGCGCCATAGCACACTGTAGATCACGGACAAGAGATTGAACGTAGTCACTGTAATCACAGATTGATACATCTCGAAGTACGGACAGAAACATAAGGTCAACAGGTAATCTTGGAACCCTCCCAAACATTAGATAAAAAGGGGCAAACCCAGTTGTTTCATGGGCAGTGCAGTTGTACATGAATGTCATTGTTTGTACTAACTGTGGCCACTCTTGTTTAGATCTGGGTGGAAGCGATCTCAGCATGTTACCTAATGTTCTGTTGAACCTTTCGGTTCCACCATTCCCCATTGGATGGTACGGGGAAGTATGTGACTTGTCAACGCCGGCAATATCAAAAAGCTCTGCCATCAACTCACTCTCAAAATTTGCTCCCTGGTCCGAATGAATACGCTGGGGAAATCCATAGATACAAAAGAAACTATCCCACAGCTTCTTAGCTACACTTTTAGCACACTGATTACGACAAGGAAAAGCGTGAGCTAACTTGGTGAAATGATCTGTTATTACCAAGACATCCACAGACTTATTGTGCTTATCTTCAGCGGACCAAAAATCAATACAGACGAGTTCCAACGGGGCAGTTGTCTTGATGCTTGCCAAGGGTGCTCTTGCTGCTGGCTCTGGAGTCTTACTCAGGACACAACGTGTACAAGTCTTAACATACTCACGCACATCACGTTCCATCCCAGGCCAATAGAACCTTTGGCGTGCCAAAGACAGAGTACGTGGTTGACCTTGGTGACCAGCCAAATCATGAACACCAGAGAGTGCTTGCTGTTTCAAGGAGCCAGGCAAGACGAACTGAACCCTTTTATGCCTAGTGAGCGGATCTTTGACAGCTCTATACAGGATGCCATTAAGCAAAAAGAGTTTTTCCCACTGCTTCAAAATCCTTAAAACTAACACATCCTCGTTCGCACGTTCACGTCTGTTAGGTCTGCACTTCCTGCTAACATACAAAGCTACTCTTGAAATAACTGAGTCTTTTTGCTGTTGACACTGCAAATCAGACAATGAAAAGGCATGGATTACATCTTGACAGTCGGGAATCAAATTCGTCAAACGACCAGCAAGTGACGTTGCTCTGGATACAGCTCCTGAATCCCAATCACCACAAACAGACAAGATAGATGATACGTCCTCAGCAGACATGGAATAGTCGATCTCAGAGCTTAGATTGAGTTCAGTGACAAGTGACTGTGGCTGGCATGTGAGACGGAATGTCTTCTGTACAGAAGTATCTTCCACACTGCATACACTCTTCAACAGCTCAGAGTAAGATTCTGACAAAAGTCTCTGACTCACTGGGTTGACAAACGGGTTACGACTGAGCGCATCTGCTACAACATTTAATCTACCAGGGACGTACTTGATCTTGAAGTTGTACGGGGCAAGTTTTGAAACCCAGCGCTGCTCACACGCATCCAATTTAGGTTTCGTCAAGATGTACGTGAGCGGATTATTGTCCGTCCACACGGTGAATTCATGACCCTTAAGCCAGTGACTAAACTTGTCACACACTGCCCACTTCAGCGCCAAGAATTCTAATCTATGTGCAGGGTAATTAGCTTGGCTGCGGCTCAAAGACTTACTGGCGAAGGCTATAGGACGTGCTTTGTCCTCGCCACTGGGAACCTGAGAAAGCACTGCACCTAGGCCGTCCAATGATGCGTCAGTACAGAGAATAAAGGGACGTTCAAAGTCAGGGTGTGCCAAGACCACACTCTCAACAAGGGCTCTTTTTAATTCCTTTAAGGCGACATCACAATCATGAGTCCAGTCCTGTGGAGACAACTCCCGGAAAGTGCCAGGTCTGTTACGACTACCTGTGCCTTTCACCAAACGTTTTTGACCGGCTGTCAAATTGAACAATGGCTTTGCGATACGTGTACAGCCAGGGATGAAGCTCTGGTAGTAAAGAACCATGCCCAGAAATGACCTTAATTTCTTTGGTGAAGGGGTGACATTATCCTCCTTCATCAGATCAGTTTTCTGAAAGGCTGAAATGACTGCTACCTTGTCTTCATCTACAGAAACACCAGAACCGCTTATCACATGGCCCAGAAACTTGATGGAACGCCTGAGAAAGTGACACTTTTTCGGAGCCAACTTCAAATTACTAGCTCTCAATCTTGAAAATACCACTTCCAAGCGTTTCAAAGCTTCTTGCTCAGATCGTGCGAAAACCAGCAAATCATCGAGATAACAAAGGAGGCTGGAAAAGTTCAGATCTCCAAACACGCTGAGCATCATGCGCATAAAAGATGCAGGACTATTACACAGGCCCTGGGGAAGACGGTTGTATTCATACAATCCCATGGGTGTTGTAAATGCTGTGTAATGACGATCAGGTTTATGGAGCGGGACATTGTAAAATCCCGATGTCAAATCCACAGAGCTGAAAAGGAGATTGCCACCTAGAGCAGCAAGACAGTCTGCTTGATGGGGCAACGGGTGAGCATCCTTGATCGTTTTTGCATTAAGCCAGCGAAAATCCGTACAGACTCGGAGAGATCCATCCTTCTTCCAAACCATTACTAAAGGAGATGCATACTCGCTGACGGATTTGCTAATGATACCCTTTTCTTCCATTTCAGAAAGTACCTCCCTCAACTTTTGGTATTGTGCGGGTGGAGTACGGCGATAGGGAAGGCGAAACGGACGTTCATCACTCAGATGAATACGATGTACAAAGTCCTTCACCTCTCCACAATCAAGTCGGTCTCTTGAGAAAACGTCACGATAAGACACTACAAGACTTGCCAACTCCTCTTTCCATGACTTGGAAACTTCACATCTTTCGATATCAATGTCCTCCAAACCATACTCATGCAGTAAACGCATAGGGTCAATAGATGGAATAGACTTGGAGAAAGCTGCATCAAGAACTTGAGATCTGCACATATTTTGTGAAACCATAACATCCTCTACTGCCAAACAAGGAGACACATCAGCTAGCTTAGCATTGCGTCGAAGAGTTATTGGAGACTGGGTGGGATTTAAGATCTTCATCGGCACCCATCGATCACCCCACATGGGAGTCACTATACGTCCAACAAGAACATGCCGTGGTGCTGAACGTGATGTAGTGGGCTCGACAATGACAGAACTTCCTGGGGAGACATTGGCGTTAACTGGCAGTTTTCCCCAGACAAGGTGCTCACTTTTAGGGAGTAAAGTTACCGCTTGACAAAGCTTAACAGTGCCTATCATATCGGGCTTTTGAAGACCAGTCCAACGTGAAACACCGCTCAAAAGTTCAAGAAATTCTTCACACTCAGAGTTGCTGTTTCGACAGGAAATCAGTTCCCAATACTTCTTTTCAGCTTTCATCTTCTGAAGTACACATTTAATGACATTACTACCGATAATGAACTCATCCTTCTGTCCAGGCACTACTAATGTTGGCACAGTGAACTTGAACCCGTAAACTTCGATTTCCAGGTCATATGCGCACTTAGGCTGAGTAGTAAGACCACCACAGCCCACTAGGATCACATTATCAGAAATCAATGAGGGTTTAGGGAGAACCCCATCTGCACACAACTTGGATTCACCTTCTGTGCTCAGGGTACAAGCCATACTTCCAGAATCCAACAAACCGTTCAGTACAGACTGGCCAACGACAGTTACAGGAGTATAAAACAGTTCACTAGCTCCATTAATTTTTTGAGACCCCACATACAGCACGGTTTTTTCTGGAGGCAAAATTTTACAACTATTTACAAAAATCTCTTGTGGGTCTGACTCATCTTTTAGGGGAAATACGCTATCACCCATGTTATCCCCTTCTACACATGGGTCCTTTAGTTTAAATGTGTGACTGGAGAAGCCAACTCAAAGTCTGCCGTCTTAGGACAATCGCTCTTAAAGTGACCAGGTTTGAAGCATTTACGACAAAGCCTCTGGCGCATACAATGAGTATGTGTTGTGTGTTCCTTAGATCGACATACTCTACACGCTGAGCTCAAACTGGGCTTGGGGTCTGAAGTTTCGACTGGACAGCTTGGTTTAGATGAAGACAGTGAGGCAGTGCAGAGAGATAGAACTTTATCCATCATGCCAACCAACTGCTGCATACCAGCATCAGGACTAAAAGGAACAGCATTAGGATTCAATTGACCAGTTAAACACGATAACTGACTTGACGAACGTTCAGGCTGTTTAGGAGAACTGGGTACTAAATCATCACAAACAGTCACTGCTCTGACAACAAGCTGACACAGGCAATGAGCGTGAAGGTCTATCAAGAGCTTTCTTCTTGTTCCTGTGATGACTATCAAGTCGCTCTTGAACTTCAGCAGCACTCCACTGTTCGGCAGGCTTGAACTGAAAAGACAAAGCAAGGCCTGGATCTGGACAGTGAGAGATAAACATCATAACAGCTTCATGGACAGGGTCCTCGACACACTTGTCGCGCCTACGCAAACACTCATCTGCCACATCAATCGCCTTGTTCAGTCTTATCCAGTAGTCCATTGGGCTCTCGTCCGATCTGGGCAAGGTGTTATAAAAGTCAGCCATAGGCATGTTTGAATACACTAACTCACTGAAATTTTGCTTCAATATGTCAAATATTGTGGCTGGGAGCACTTCAGCCATCGGCTTTGGAAAGCTGCGCAAGGAAACTTTGACTACATCCCTCGCTTTCCCTGCTAACCTACTCAAAATGAGATCAAAGGCAGTTTCATCAGTGCATTTCTTTCCGTTCACATAACTACACATCATGTCTTCCCATTCATGCACAGTAAATGAATCACTTTTATCACCTCTAAATAATGGTGGAGGTGCAACATCGTGTTGGACTAAGACTTTCAAATTGGAAGCATCAACACATTCACTTGAAAGCTGCACATTTGACTTGGGTTGTACTGGGCTGAATTGTTGCGCTAAATTGAGACTGGTTGAAATGTTCTCACCGATTTTCTGTGCTAAATCAGAAATAATAACTCCTAAAGACTCATGTGTAATAAAGCGATCAGCATTTGGGTCTGTAAACGGAGTAGAACAAGCTGCCGGGCACCCTGAAGAACCAATAGCTGAATCAGACGCATGCACATGGTCTATTTCTGTATTAAAAAGTGTTCTCCCTCTACCAAAACATTGAGGCGAAACTCTAGACATATTGTCAGGACGATTCAGCACAGCCCCAATACCCCTACCTACAGAGAACATGGCACTAGGCCGTTGTACAGGGCTACAATTATCCTGACTGACAGTATCGTCAAACATGACTCAATTTGAACAGAAAACACAAAGAGATTGAACAAGTTTCAGAGAAAGGATATATATATAAAAAAACTAAAATCACCAAGCTGGTACTCAGCTAAATGTACTTAGGATAAACACTCAAGTAAACCCTCACAAAACAATTCAATGTGACATTCCATGGAAAAAAAAATTTCAAGAAATTTTCTTGACTATCACAAAAAAATTGTTATTGATAAACATTCATCAGTGTTACATATAAAAAAAAAAAATCAACACATCAATGCACATATATGGCGAATAGTCATTAACATAAACCAAACCAGTTTTCACCATTCATATAAGGCAAGTAATCAACTTATACCGTCCTTTTTGAGCAGCAGACAGTTGAAGGCTGGTGATATGCAACGAACTGCGACCTCCGCGAACAGCGAAACGGTCCTCCAGCGATCTATCACAGCACACCGTCGTCTGTTAAAGCAGCAACTCCGGCGATCGGCAGGAGCCGATCAAGCGAAATCCGAAGGGTTATGGCACCACGTGTAACCGGTGGCTTGCGACACCAGTTAGGAAAAATACTCGTCTGCGTTGTGAATGACGACACGGGACAACAGGTGACGGTTCCTCTGACATTTACTGACATACAAAAACACAAGAACAGCGTCTGAATACGTTGCCCTTACGTGCTCTCTCCCGTGCATTAACAATGCAAAGAGCAAGAGAAAAGAAATACAAAGAAAACATACCTGACATACAAAAACACAAGAACAGCGTCTGAATACGTTGCCCTTACGTGCTCTATAAAACAAAGTGACGCACGTATGAATCACCATGTGCCTTACTACACTAACAGATAAAAATATAACTTAATTATAGTAAAATAATCAAAATAACCACAGAGATGAGTAAAATAACATAATACATATAACATATTGTGAAAATATTAACATAAATACAACAATTAAAATAAGGATTAACAAGGATTAACAAGAGCCACAAATAAACTCACCTCTCCCGTGCATTAACAATGCAAAGAGGAAGGGGAGGGGACAAAGCAGTGCATTTTATAGAAGGCTAATGATGACCTCACAGCAATTAAAGGGGAAAACACACCAATTCTTAAAACAAATATATCAGGTGTAAATAAAATAAAACCATTTTGTGTGAATTATACCAATACATATAAAACACTTTCTGTACCCGTTACACACAACCACCATCACCTACCATGTTATCCCATGGTATCTCTGAAAAAACTGCCCACTGCCCTTGAGTCAGCAGTAAACTTATTCCAACATGTTTTTCATAGTGTCTGACCACGACCCCCAATTCACACCTAGAGTCTGGAAGGCATTCTTCAACACATCCACTGATCTTATCCCATTCTAAGTCATTCTTGGTTTCCAACCCCCACTGTCTCCATAGTCTGGAGAGCCTTCGGAGGTCTCAGCAAGACAAGCGAGAGGGTCTGGGACAATGCTCATGTCCAACTACAATGAGCGGTTCACCACCATAAAGTCCAGGCATATGCCCAATGCTCTGACGCCCCCCACTTCCAGCTGGGTCAAAAGGTTCTCCACTAGGGACATTCGACCCTGGCTTCCCTGCAGAAAGCTAAGTCAGCATTATATTGGTCTATTCATTATCACAGAATAAGTTAATGCTTTTACTTACCGATTACATCTCCCACCTCATTTCCGCATTGCCCCCAAGTTCCATGTTTCCATGTTAAAAACCTACATGGCATCTATCGCTGCCTCTATTTCAGAGTCTGGTGAGGGCACTGATCCACCTCCACCAATGCTTGTAGAGGATGGTCCAGTGTACTCCATACGAGCCATCTTGGATTCCTGAGATCAAAGGTGTAGGCTGGAGTACCTCATCAACTGAGAAGGTTATGTCCTGATGAACGATCCTAGGTTCCTTTGGAGGACATCTTGGATCCCTTGCTGCTCACCACCTTCCATGGTGAACCTCCATATCATCCTGCTCCCTGTGGACAGGGTCGAATCCGTTGTCAGGGATTCCATGCCTCCAGAAAGGCCCGTGGAGGGGGGTACTGTCATGCCCCCATCGGACTCTCAGACAATTTCAATCTTCCGCTCCACATCCCCTGAGTTCTAATCCACAGCTGCAGCCAATATATCATTATAATGGACAATATACTCTACCATTCTGCTGCCTTTTTGTCTAGTCCCGTCTAAGACTATTACAAACCTTGCTGCTTCCCATAGCAGTCTTAAACCCTATCGTTTATAGTCATCAACATTCTTCACCTTTGTTGTTTTGCCATTGTACCTCTTTTTTTCAGATTTTCTCCCCTTTTTCTCTGCAATTTTGAATGCCCAATTACCAATGCACTTTAAGTCCTTGTGGTGGCATAGTGACTCGCCTCAATCCAGGTGGCGGAGGACAGTTGCCTCCGTGTCTGACATTCAATCCGCGCATCGTATCATGGATTCTAACTTGTGACTCCAGGGGTGGTAGTCAGCTTCTTTACTCTCTGAGCTACCCAGTTCACTTCTGACACTGTGCTTTCTTCATCTTGGTGACACTCACCATTTGTCACCATTCCCTTTTAAAATATGGTGGTATAAAGCTGTATAAAGCTCCTAGATCACATCTGATTTTCCACAACTCATGTTGTCTGAAGTTCTTTGTATACTGAATGTTTTTGGACAGATATTTTATTACAAAAAATTGTCCGCAGAACGATCCAAAAACACATTACATTGCAGTACAGCCCATTGAAGAGACTGTAAGACTATTATTGTACTTTTACTTGAGTACAGTTTTTGGCTACTCTACCCACCTTTGCTCTCTGGATGGTTTAATTGGTATCAGTCTCATGGTAGAGTGCCAACTCAGACATTTCAAAATACTGCCTGTGTACAAACAATCTGTCAGTGACCGGAACATCTGATCACTGGCACTGATATGGAGGCTATTTGGCAAGGCACTCTAAAAAAAACTCAAATAGAAGACATAGTGAGAAATCTCTGAGCTTAAAATTTGAAGCTTAGCTGTTGGATTTTCTTGCCATAATTGAAGGTTCATTCGTGTTCATTCTGATATCTTAGAAGACAGATATGTTTTTGTTTCTTTAAACTGTCAGTGGGATGGCCAGCTCATGAGTTCATGAACTTTCCAGCAATAAGCTACTAATGATACCCATATATCCACACCAAGAATGAAGGCAAATAAAGAAAATTCTGATACAGTGTGAAAACCACACTGAAGCAGATATATTTTGAGCTAGCATGTCTGCCAAAAAGATATCAGAAAATAAAATTTTCTGTTGACATTAATAAAGATGTGGTAAAAACATAATAAAAAAAAATAAAGCAATAATCTAGAATTACCACAGTACTATTTTGAATTAGTTAGATAAAGCACACTTAAACACAATATATTTTCAAAAACCAAGGTTAAAATTAGAACACTCAATGGCAGTTGAATGGCTGATTCATGCAGCCCTGAAAGTATGCAAGCTGTTTGCTTTCATCTTTGTTCTTGGACACTTGACGGGTGCAATTGTTATAATGGTGAGTGTGGCAAATACCAAAACGTAATGTAAAAACAGCACTTTGCAAATATGAGTTGACTGCTTTTCCGTCACGTGGAATACTGGTTGGAATACAACAGAAATACTGTTGACACCACTTTCACAGGGTTGTCAAGATACCATAATCATATCGTATGATACTATACCAGCTAAAGTATAACAATACCAAGTAGTATCACAATACCAGACAGTGTGTTCATTCTTAATACAGTTTGTCATAGCAAAGGTGGCTTTTAGAAACTAGCCATTCGGCTAGTTGCTGTGGTGAAAATAACCGATGGATGAACTGGGAGAAACTTCAAATGGACTAACTTGCTACCTAATACATTCTTAGTTTGATGTTAAAAATAAAAATAAAATGCAAAAAAAAATACACAACAAGCAGCTACTACAACCAATAATGACATGACCCTGAGGCATCAAGGGAGACTGCACACCTGGACATGTACGTGTTCAATGAGACAATTGGAACATGGACAATGAAAAGACTGTATTATGGCACATTAGATGCTTTACTTGGAGAGATGGACACACGTTTCATTGAGCGCAACAGCAAGCTGGCAAAAACACTTGCGTCTTTGTATCCAGAGAATTAAACTATCGGCACTCAAATTAATGAAGAGGGAAGAAAGTGGATATCCCAGAGACCCCTTTCAGCCTTTGTCAAAACTTTGAAGGTGATGCCTTCAAAGGTGTGTAATTTACACAAAAATGTGCTTTAACTTTCGGTGTCTCTACGGCGATGTGTGAGAATTATTTTTAAAATTTAAACAGCGTTTTCTCAGATCATAAAAGGGCGATGCGCCACACTCGCAATGCACAGTCCTGCTGGCATTTGAAAAGGATTTAACTGAAAAGTGCAGGCATGAGGTTAAAGATGCAGTCCTCAAGAGGTTTAACATCAGCATTCTGCACAATCAGTTGTTCTAATTGTGAGTACAGCAGTTTACTATCTTTTGCTATATTTTGTGTGAGAAGATAATTGTCTTCAACATGACCGTTTCTTGAAAATTATTTAGTTTGAAAAATTTATAAAATGTCATGCACTCCAACAAATAAAATTCATTAAAAAATTCCATCAAATTGAATCGAGTAAGCTTTAACTTAATATGCTTTATTCATATAATTGTGTTAAAGTTTAGGCTGCTCAATTGGATTTCATGGAAATTTATTATGAAATTGAAATGCCTAAATCTTAAAAATATGATTTTTTTTGGAGGGTGTGCCACAAAGGATCATTTGATTAGACACGTATTAGATTTAAAAAAAAAAAAAAAAAAAAAAAAAATTATTTTCTTTTGTGTTTGTGTGTGTGGATTATTTTACAGTGCTTTCATTGCTGATTTCAGACCAATGCATACAGGGAAGGGATAAAGAAGCATCTTGCTGCAGCCGCTGCTTGGCAACAGTAACAGAATGTTATTGTTCTCTCATTATTAACATTACTGTTCATTTTTTAAATAACACTTGTAGTGTTTGTTTTTAACAAATTCATTATTAGGAAAGTGAGAAAATAATGAAAAAAGTTATTAATTTGAATACATTTTGATTTATTTCAAATGTTTGGTGATGTTTTAATTAGACAACTGACTTGCGCTCTCTTTCAGACTGCAACAAATATGTTGGGGAATTGTTAGGGTAAAGTGACAAATCTGTGCCCCCTTCCAAATTCCAAATGCCCCCTTGGGTAATTCATCCTGGTGCCGACCCTGATGATCTAAATAGAAAAATATCTATTAACAGGAAAGCAAGAAAAAAAATCTAGAATACTATAACAAAATATTTGCGAGTTTGTTGATTGCAAACAGTTTTAGTGATAAAGAAATCTTGAGCTTAAAATTTGGAGTGTAGCTGTTGGATAATCTTGCTGTAATCGAATGTTTGTGAGTGTTATTTCATTAGGAAAATACATACTTTTAATTGCCTGTGAATGGAGAAAGATATGAATTATTATTATTTTTGTTTTTCCAGAATGGTTTAGCTACAGTATTAGCATGTGCAAAATGTGCCATGCTAACCAGCCAAACCCTGACCCCTTGTCTGAAACATCAAATTCATATAAATTGTTATGGCACCTGCTAGACTTTGCAGGCATATTTAGCAACATATAAGAAGATGGGATATGGTTTTGATGGTGCTATTTTTCTTTCAACTGCATTAAACTACAGAACTTACCAGCCCCCATCTGACCTTCCACGTCTAAGCGTACACCAAACAAAGTGTGTGTAACGGCTTCCATTTATTTATATATATATATATATATATATATATATATATATATATATATATATATATATATATATATACCTGTATATAGCATGTAGGGAAACTGACTCAGAATTCAGCAAGTTTAAAGTTATAATATGCCCAGTCTGTATTCCCACAGATGTTGGAAGCAGACCTTTGAATTTAGACCATGCCCTAACATCTAAACACATTGGTGGCAAAAAATATTGGCACCCATGGTAAGTATGAGCAAAGAAGGTTGTGAAAAAAATATGCATTGTTTGTCCTTTTGATCATTCATTCAAAAAATTCACAAAAGTGTAACTAATTGAAGTAAAACAATTGAAAGAATATATTATAGATTATTAAATAAATATTTTTCTCTAAAATATGTTGGCCACAATTATTGGCACCTCTAGAAATTCTTATAAGTAAAATATATCTGATGTATATTCACATTCATATTTACATTTTAGTGCACCTGGGTGACAAGGAACATGAAATTGTTCAGCCATGACTTCCTGTTTCACATGGGTATATATATATACAGGTGAAACTCGAAAAATTAGAATATCGTGCAAAAGTTCATTAATTTCAGTAATTCAACTTAAAAGGTGAAACTAATATATTATATAGACTCATTACAAGCAAAGTAAGATATTTCAAGCCTTTATTTGATATAATTTTTATGATTATGGCTTACAGCTTATGAAAACCCCAAATTCAGAATCTCAGAAAATTAGAATATTGTGAAAAGGTTCAGTATTGTAGGCTCAAAGTGTCACACTCTAATCAGCTAATTAATCCAAAACACATGCAAAGGGTTCCTGAGCCTTTAAATGGTCTCTCAGTCTGGTTCAGTTGAATTCACAATCATGGGGAAGACTGCTGACCTGACAGTTGTGCAGAAAACCATCATTGACACCCTCCACAAGGAGGGAAAGCCTCAAAAGGTAATTGCAAAAGAAGTTGGATGTTCTCAAAGTGCTGTATCAAAGCACATTAATAGAAAGTTAAGTGAAAGGGAAAAGTGTGGAAGAAAAAGGTGCACAAGCAGCAGGGATGACCGTAGCCTGGAGAGGATTGTCAGGAAAAGGCCATTCAAATGTGTGGGGGAGTTTCACAAGGAGTGGACTGAGGCTGGAGTTACTGCATCAAGAGCCACCACAAACAGACGGGTCCTGGACATGGGCTTCAAATGTCGTATTCCTCTTGTCAAGCCGCTCCTGAACAACAAACAACGTCAGAAGCGTCTTACCTGGGCTAAAGAAAAAAGAACTGGTCTGTTGCTCCGTGGTTTGCATCTCATTTGGAAACCAAGGTCCCAGAATCTGGAGGAAGAATGGAGAGGCACACAATCCAAGACGCTTGAAGTCCAGTGTGAAGTTTCCACAGTCTGTGTTGGTTTGGGGAGCCATGTCATCGGCTGGTGTTGGTCCACTGTGCTTTATTAAGTCCAGAGTCAACGCAGCCGTCTACCGGGACATTTTAGAGCACTTCATGCTTCCTTCAGCAGACAAGCTTTATGGAGATGCTGACTTCATTTTCCAGCAGGACTTGGCACCTGCCCACACTGCCAAAAGTACCAAAACCTGGTTCAATGACCATGGTATTACTGTGCTTGATTGGCCAGCAAACTCGCCTGACCTGAACCCCATAGAGAATCTATGGGGCATTGCCAAGAGAAAGATGAGAGACATGAGACCAAACAATGCAGAAGAGCTGAAGGCCGCTATTGAAGCATCTTGGTCTTCCATAACACCTCAGCAGTGCCACAGGCTGATAGCATCCATGCCACGCCGCATTGAGGCAGTAATTAATGCAAAAGGGGCCCAAACCAAGTACTGAGTACATATGCATGATTATACTTTTCAGAGGGCCGACATTTCTGTATTTAAAATCCTTTTTTTATTATTGATTTCATGTAATATTCTAATTTTCTGAGATTCTGAATTTGGGGTTTTCATAAGCTGTAAGCCATAATCATAAAAATTATATCAAATAAAGGCTTGAAATATCTTACTTTGCTTGTAATGAGTCTATATAATATATTAGTTTCACCTTTTAAGTTGAATTACTGAAATTGGAATAAATCAATTTTTGTGATTTATTTTATTGAAAGATCAAAAGCATAAGCAATGCATTTTTTGTTCAATATTCAATATTGAATATTATTGTGTCAATATTTTTGGCCACAAATGTAAGAGCCCCTATAGACCTAACACCCTCATACAATTTACAAAAAAACAGCACTAATTCACTCCCTCTATAATTTAAACCTGAACTGTTCCTTTTGCTCTCCTTAGTTTCCACCAGAATTGTCACTATACTGTTTACTGTGCATACAGAGGGGTTCTAATGCAATGCTTTTCCCATAATTAATTATATTACTGGCATAACAATTT
Organism: Moxostoma hubbsi; assembly: GCA_032164185.1. Classification (NCBI taxonomy): domain Eukaryota; kingdom Metazoa; phylum Chordata; class Actinopteri; order Cypriniformes; family Catostomidae; genus Moxostoma; species Moxostoma hubbsi. The sequence goes on along the minus strand of JAVLUX010000039.1, from coordinate 10,482,899 downwards.
CAGTAAAACGTTAAATAGAAAAAGTAAACATGATCTTCAGACTTTCTTATGCACCCTTTTGCTTTAATGACAGCATGCACTTGAGGTGGAAATCTAACCTTTTTAACAAATGAGTTAAAATGGCTTATGTTACAAATGTGTCTATTTGAACAGTGGCCTAGAATTATAACAGTTCAGAACAGTCCATTTCATTTAAAAAGTAATTTTATGTACAATGTATTTTTTGTTGAAGTTTTTTGTTTTAGATCTTTCTGTTCATTTACTGTAATGGTATTGCAAAACAAGCCCCAGTTTACCATTATTCATGCCGAGCCTATTACATATACAGTAAAAGTCTAGTGTCAAGTCTAATGTGAAACACCATGGAAACATGTAGATTAGTTTCCATGGTGACACCATGACCTATTGTATAAACTGAGATTAATGGTGTTAAAATCAACAAGATTGTTATATAGTATCTAAATGATACAGATGAAAATAATTGACAATTTAGTGGTAACAGAAGCTTACTCAGGTTGCTCATGACATGTATTTTTAAGATTATTATAGCTCATCTCTGTTAATTAGTCTCTTACTGTCAAGTTTATTGGTTCATTGATCATGCTTTTGGACCTTGCTCCAACACTGACAAATTCTGTCTATAGCCTGCTTATAGGAGTGTAATTATAATTAATTACAACTTTCTATCAATTAATAAACCTTGCATCTGTGACTACAGGTGACAAAACATGCATTAAAACATAAATATTAAAGGCTATATATTCAAACCATGTAGATGTTAACTAATGTGCACTCATTAAATATATTACTTATGTAGGCTACACATTAAATCAGCCAATCCAACATTGTTTGCATTCTTTCAAAACAGAAATTGATCATTCAAAAGAAAGGTACATGACTGATACATTTAAAAAGAATGAGTGAATATTTGCAGGTTCTTTGCCATTGCCACCACTGAATCAGCGACCTTTCCAACTTCTGTAATGAGTTACAAAGGACATTAACAATTACAGTCTCTCTGCAGTGATTTATTGTTATTTACAACAACCTTTTTTGTCAACAATTAACCAGGTTTGGTAACATCTTGTGAATACAATTGCCTAATAGGGCAGTAAAATATGCATAGTAGGCCTACATTTGTTACATGACAGAAATTTAAGGGCTATGATAAGTGACACTGACATAAAACACATTTAATGTGAAAGTTGGCCTGCAATGATACATTCATGAATCATTCATGATACATGAATCATGATACAATAGATTAGACAATGAACAAAGATTTATGTTATTTCCCAGAGGAAGTTTTTATTTATGTTTTATTTTGCATTTACATTTTTGCATTTAGCAGACGCTTTTATCCAAAGCGACTTAAAGAGCATTTATTACAGGGACAATCCCCCCCCCGGAGCAACCTGGAGTTAAGTGCCTTGCTCAAGGACACAATGGTGGTGGCTATGGGGATCGAACCAGCAACATTCTGATTACCAGTTTAACAGTTATGTGCTTATTTTGTTTTATTTTTTGTTTTATTTTTGTTTTATTTTACACAAAATGCTTAAAAATTGCATTAAATATGTGTTTGTATGCTAAAATTGAGTGTTTGTTTATGGAATATTTTTTGAAAGGATATATATGGATTGCATTCATGGACTTTGACCAGGTTTTGCATACATGTGAGGACTGGGTATGTCAATTTAGTATCATATCTTATTAAACGATGTATATGTTTTCCAGTTTAGTGAATAAGTGTAATACACGTTATATGTGAAACTGTATGGTTGGAGTTCTGTTGTTTTAAACTGTTATACATGTCCTTAAAGCCTGGTTAAAATGCTTAAAATGCTTTGGGTGATTTGGGCATGTGCTGGGTGCATGGAATGTTTGAGTTATTTGAGCAAGTACTTAAATGCATAAAATACTTTGAGTGTTTATGCAGGTTATAAGCATGTATTAAGATGTTTGCTGAAGCATATTGGTATATTGGCACTACCATCACCCCCAAGGTAACTCCTATCCTAGCATTCTCCCCTTACACTGCAGGAACCCCGTGCCACCACCACCGCCTGCTCCGAAGATGACAAAGCATACCTCTATGTTTTCTGCACGCTGAATGATCCCCCACTGATGTCGGTAAATGACCATTCCTCACAGAGTATCAACACCCATTCCTGCCACAGTTAACGAGCCAGTGCCATGCCTGCCATGGTTACCATACCAGAGCCAATGCCTGTGGCCTCAACCATCCCCGTAACAATGCTTCCAGGTGTCCAGAAGAAGAGGAGGAGATGAACGGCCCCTAATCCCCAGTCTCTGCCAGTGCTCACGACAATGGAGGTCGTTCCCCAGTCGCTGCCAGTGCTCATGACCATGGAGGTCATTCTCCAGTCACTGCCAGAGTTCACGACCATGGAGGTCAGTTCCCAGTCACTAATGGCTACTTGATCCAAGCCTTCCATGGCTCCTTGCTCCAAGCCTCCCATGGCCCCGCCCCTCGAGCCGCTCATGGCTGTGCCTTCCTTGGCTCTGTCTGGTGAGCTTCTCCCAGCTCTGTTTGCCTTTGTTGAGCTTCCCTCGGCTCCACCTGCCTTCGTCAAGCCTCCCTCAGCTCCGCCCGCAGAATCTTCCCCCTGAAACTCCACTTCCCACGGTTCAGCCCACTCCACCACTATCTCCACCTTCTGAGTCTCAAATTCCTGATCATCCTGTGGCTCCGCCTGCTCCACCTCCGGTTCCTCCTCTCGAGACCCAAATTCTCCATCCTCCTGTGGCTCCACCCAACCCCATTCCAGTTCCTCCTCCTGAGTTTTTAACCGAGTCCAGTTTTTGATCCTCCAGCAGCTCCACCTCCTGACTCTCAAACTATGGCTCTTCCTGCAGCTCCACACGCTTTTCAGCCTGAGACAACTCATCCGACTACACTGCCCACTCCATCTCTGGACCCATCTCCAGCTCTGCCATTGGAATTTCAAGTCCCTACTCCTGCTGCTCTGCCTTTGGATCTGCCTATGTCTCCACTCCCTAAGATTCCACCTCCTGTGACCAAACCCCCGGACCTGTTCCCTTTCTAGAGCTGCCTCCAAACCTCCCAATCCTGTCCCTGCTCTGTGGCCCCCTAGCAGTCCTCCTGACCATGTCCCTGCTCTGTGTCCGCCTCCCGGGGGTACTGTCACAGATCTACCTGACTCCCTCTCTCATGCCACACTCTGCTCCCTCTCCCTCACTCCACACAGTGCTCACTCTTCCCTGAGTTGATTACACACACCTGCACATCATCAGTACTCTAATCATGGACTGCATAAAACCACGCTCTCACACTCAGTCACCTGTCTGTTCTCATCTATGTACAGCCTAAAACTATGGATTCCTTAGCCACTTCAATACTTACCAGTTTGTTAACCTACCTAGTTCTTTGTTCCCATCGTCTGAGTTTGGTGTATGATTCAACCTCCATGTATTCCTCAAGCCATTTTATTCTCCCATTGTTTGTCTTGATTCCTACAAGGACCAAATGACTGTTGTGAGTTTTCTTATCATTTTCACTTTGTTAATTACCCTGTTCAGAGTTTACTCACCTGCTGGTCATGTCATACCTGTGTTTGGAATCCATCCCTCTGCCTCTGAGAGTTCACACTTTAACACACAAAGAGTTAAGAATAATGATAAATGCTATTGCTAAATATGAATGTTGAATGTGAATGTTGAAATCACCAAAGAGTAAAGCTCTATCCATGGTAACTACTAGATCTTACATAAAATCATCAAATTCTCTAAAGAAATAAGAATAAGGTCCTGGTGGTATATATATTGTTGCAAGAACAAAAGTCAACAGAGATTTTTTTATTTATACCTGACAATGTCACATTAAGCATTATCAGTGCAAAAGAATCAAACTTATATTCTGACCTCTGAGTAAAACTAAAAATATCACAGTAAATTGTAGTAACACCTCCTTCTCAGCCTTTCAGACGAGGCTCATGTTTATAATAATATCCCGGGGGAGTAGACTCATTTAAACTACAACCCCAATTCGAAAACGTTGGGACAGCATGAAAAATGCTGATTAAAAACAAAAAGTAGTGATTTGTAAATTATATTCACCCTTTTCTAAATTGAAAATACTACAAATACACAATATATGATGTTTTACCTTTTGAATTTTATTGGGGTTTTTTATGTATCGTTATTTCAAACCAGATGATTGAAACACACTCCAAAAAAGTTGAGACAATTTAAACAATTTAATACTAATGATAATTTGACGAGTTAAAATAACAAGGCAATGTGAAACAAGAGATGTTAAACAGGTGAGGCAATCATGTCATAGTATATAAGGAGCCTCCAAGAACAGCCTAGTCCTTCAAGAGCAAGGATCATTTGAGACTTGTTAATTTCCCAACAGATGCTTCTGCTTTGGGGAATGATCCCCAAAGACAAATTGGAAAGATTTCAGTTAAAAGATTCAAGGAATCTGGTCAAATCTCAGTGCGTAAAGATGAAAACCACTACTGCAGTGTTTCCCCTGCCATTATATTAGGGGGGGCGCCCCGCCCCCCCCCCAACGGCACCCTCCGCCCCCCCTTGAAGGTAAAGTTAATTATATTTTCTATATAGCGCCAGATCACAACAGAAGTAATTTAAGGTTACCTTTCCAATAGAACAGTACTATACCTTGTTCTTTTATTAAACAAACTAAATAGCCCTTATGTTATTTATCTTATTTACACGACGGCATGTCATTTCTGTCTCTACATGGTCGCACGTTTACTATTCTCCTCAGCTCTCTGTATCGCGCACGGCGGAGTTCCGCCCCTATGCGCACACACACGCCTGCACACACACACACGCGCACACAGGTGAGCATAGGGGTGTTCGATTCCAGGTTTTCTGGTACGGAGGTATGCATAATTACAAACTAGAGTCACTATGACTGTTATCTATTTCTAAAGAGATAAGCTACAAGCTACGTGCAGGATAAATACAAAGTTTCTATGTAGCTCTCTGGCATGGTGTAATGCTTTGAGACTACGGTCGTGATAAGACGTCACATTAATTCAACATATAACAAATAGTAATACACTCAAAATGTAAAAAAATATACAATCTACTCGACTTTACTGCAATAATATAATTTTTATAGGGATTAGACACTCACAAGTGAGTGATTTCGGACACAGTAACAGAGTCGATACCAAGAGTCGATTCCTGTGATGGAGTCGACCCCGAGTCTGGGGCTATTCAGAGTCGAGGAATCGACTCTTTGGAGTCGACTCCCCATCACACACTCCCACCAGCGGACAGAAAGCGTGTGTCGGAAATATGTTGCGTCAATCACCTGAAAAGAAGACAAAAATATCTGTTTTTTAAACGCTCCCAGGGTAGTGAAGATGGCAACACTCGCTCTCCTGTAAGTAGCACCCGGAGTAGCGCTACTGCTCCGAGTCCAAGTACAGAAAAGAGCCCAAGTGCTGCACGCCCTTTCCCTGACAAGCAGCAAAAGTCCAGTCACTAGTGATGGGTCGTTCGCGAACGAGTCGGCTCTAAGAGCCGACTCTTGTAGGTGAACGTTGGGAGCCGGCTCGCATATCAGAAGAGCCGGATCTATTAATAAAAATATTTTAAAAAAATTAAGATGTGAACAATCAAAAGATTGAAATTAATATAATTAACTAATTCAAAGAACGAAAAAATTAAATAATATAGGCCTTAATGCTCAATCACACATATTTGTTCTGACTGTCTGCTCAGACTAACAGCCTGCTGACTTCTATTGCTCTGATGGTCCCAGTCAGTAGTGTAAACTGTGAAAGGGACTTCTCAACCATGAACAGGGTAATACAAACTTTTCAAAATAGGATTTGCTGCTTTTAGCTATATGTTAAGCTATCACATTTAACAGTTAATGCATTTGCAGGTCAAGACAAACATCCACAATAGGCTGCAAGGAGACCATCTTGCAGCATGCGTGCGGATCTCAATAAATGGGCCAGACGTTTCTGACTTCCCATATCAAGAGGCTCTGGAAATGTTCTTCCAGAAGCCCAGAAAGATACACTGCAGTGACAAAAGCTGCACACTTTGTGGATAAATTACATAAAAATAAATGTTGCAATGTTTAATGTACAGTTCAAATAATTGTTCAGTTAATATATTCACTGCTCCAATTGAGAATGCGTGGTGGGTTAAGAAGCGCACAATATGGCAATGAAGACCCTGTACAATTGTGCAGTTGAAGACCTGCAAAATGGATGAATGGGGGAAAATTCCACTTTTTAAACATAACAATCTTGTGTCTGCAGTGCCTAAATGCTTAATAAGTGTTATTAGAAGAAATGGTGATGTTTCACAGTGGTAAACACTGTGTTTTGCCATCATCTGATTTGAAATTACTGTATATTTAAAAAAATAAATAAATAATGAAATTCACAAGGTAAAACTTCATATAATGTGTAGTTGTAGTGCTTTCAATATAGCAAAGGGTGAATATAACTTACAAATAACTCCTTACTGCTTTTATTAGCATTATTCATACTGTCCCAAATTTTTACGAATTGGTTGTAATTTAGTCATCCAGATAGATTTCAGTCTAACAGAGCGAGACAAAACTATGATCTGTGAAAATTTCATTTACAATCAGTGCTTTAGATGAAAGTGGTCTAATCCTTAGTAGCCCTACCTTTATATTATGTTCATCTTCAAAATAAATGTTATTTATTTTATTTTAATGTTTTGGAATATTTAATTTTTGACCAATCAATTTTATTTGGTAGTTCAGGGAACATACACAGTCTCTACAGTATATGAATTCTAGGTGATACAGTCATGTATAATTTGAGCTGTAAAGTTGTTTAAATCAGCATTTTTACAGTTATTTTAGGATTCCTCATGGCAACAAAGATGTAAAATTGGCTATTACTTTACACAGAAAAGGTTAGTAGGCAAGGCAAGGCAAGGCAAGTTTATTTATATAGCACATTTCATACACAATGGTAATTCAAAGTGCTTTACATAGTAGAAATTAAAAAGAAAAAAAACAAGAATAATAAAATAAGAATAATTAAAACAGTTTAGAATAAATTTTTTTTTTAAAAAATCTAATAAAACACAGTAAACAGTCGGACACACAGTGGCACAGTGCTCATTCAGTAAATGCACAGCTAAACAGATGTGTTTTGAGTCTGGATTTGAATGTGACTACTGTAGGAGCACATCTGATCTCTTCTGGAACCTGGTTCCAGCTGCGGCTGGCATAATAGCTAAAAGCAGACTCTCCTTGCTTAGAGTGAACCCTTGGTATTTCTAGCTGATGTGATTCTAATGATCTGAGTGATCTGTTGGGTTTATATTCAGTGAGAGATTTTATCACAAAAAATCATGTTAACACATGTTGTTTACGTCTTGTGGCTAAACTGTTTGCACTTTCTGTTGTTTATCGTATTTTGGGTGCCATTTCTTAGCTCGATAGTACAACGTATATTTCAGTCTTTTAATTCTGGCCCAAGCTTTCCTTTTCACTTTTATTTTACTGGGATCCTTTTTTTTCCAGAACAAACTTTTTTTTAATTATGATTAAGGTCTTGTTTTTACACATTCCTTGCCTGAATATGTTATGCTTCAGAAGACAGCTAATGGAGACATAATCATTTCTATGGAGGACACCTTTAATTTCACAAAACCAAGATTTTGCATTCATATTTCACATCAGGTTTTTGCTTCCATAAGAATTAAGCATTTCTCACACATTTACCAGCTGTTGCCACAACCAGCCATCATTGTTTTAGCAGCATTGTGATTAAACAGTTAGGGAAAGCAACTCAAAAGTCAAAAGGTTCAGTCCTGGAGAAAGCAATAAGCTGGAGAGTTGCCCTATCACTATGCTTTAAAACACACACAACCCCTGGTTGCTCTAGGGGAATTGTTCATGTAAGTCCTGTTCTGAAGGCTGCAATCAATCACCAAATGAAAACATAAATGAAATGTTATTCTTACAAACAGGTAAAATAGCACAATGAACACAGTGTGGTGAGTCTTACACAAACAAACGTCACTCCTGGCAACAAACTTCACGTGGAGTGAGAACACCCAGGACAGCGAAAATCAGTCACACTGGTGCTAAATCATTCTAAATTGAAAATGCTCTCATTATCTACTCACTCTTATGATATCCCAGGTGTGTATGACTTTCTTTCTTCACCAGAACACATTTGAAAAAAAAAAATAAAAATGTCTTAGCTCAGTAGGTCCTTAAAATGCAAGTGAATGGAGATTTCTCTTTTGAAGATCCAAAAATCACAGACAGTCAGCATAAATGTATTCTAAAGTGATACGATCACTTTTGGTGTAAAAAAAATATCTATATTTAAATTCAACGCTTCAGGAGAATCTCCGTTGCCATGGATACCAAGGTAATCTCACATTCTCCACTTGGTTGAGACATCCAGGATAAGCACACAAAAGCACCATTGTGCAAAAATAAACAGAAAAAAACAGATCTAAACTAAAATAATCCAAGCTACTGTACATCGTTCCTCCTCCTCACTTTTAAACAGTGCTCCTCTTCCGGCTGTGACACAAATGCCTCAGTTCTTGTGTTTCAAATGCCAATGCGATCCTGTCACACGCACGTAATGCTGCTGACCATAAGTATGATTTAGAGTTAAAAAAAATTACTTAAATATAACTTATCTTTTTCACACCAAAAGCGATCATGTCACTTTAGAAGACATTAACTTAACCGCTGGAGTCGTATCGATGACGTTTATGCTGATTGTCTGTGCTTTTTGGACCTTTAAAAGAGAAATCGCCAGTCACTTGAATTTTAAGGACCCACTGAGCTAATACATTTTCTATTTCTCATCAAATGTGTTCTGGTGAAGAAAGAAATTCATACACACCTGGGATATCATGAGGGTGAGTAAATGATTTTAATTTTTGGGTGAACTATCCTTTTAATGGGAGAGGATATAAACACTGCAATTTTTCAGCTATTATGTTATCATTTAAAAACAAACAAACTTCTTTTTGTAGATGTTTTGCTTGAAATGTGTGCTTGTGCTGTCTTTTTTATAAATGTTACTTGGTTTGATCTTCTAATATAATCTAATATACATTTATAAAGTTTTAAGTATCCAAATACAATTTAGGAAGACTGTATAACAAAAAGATAACTTAACCATGTATATTATTAAATAATCAATTGTAGATATTTACACAATGCTTCTTCTAACTTGTATGATGTATGTTTAGCATGCAAAGTTGACCAATAAACTAAAGTGCTTTGACATTTTTGGTTGTTTGTGTGAGACAACTTTAATTAGTTCAGTGCTTTATTCACAGGTTCTTGTCTGTGTTTATGTATTGAATTTCCAGTCTCACACCTTTGATCTCAAAAGACCCCTCAAGTGGGTATGTACCAGGACTTTTGTAGGAAAACATAATCTGGCTGTGAGTAGAGCAAAGTGGCAACCACTTTGAAAGAAATCTCAGCTCAACATCTCTGCCTGCTTCCAAAGCCCTATTGTAAAGCAATTATGTCACATCAAATGATACCTTTGTTCCACCATGAAAGGTTTAATGATAAATGTGACACAGTTGATTTAAACAGTGAGCCCAACATTCAAGGAAAGGCATTCGTGATCATAATATTCACCTGTTACACTTTGTTATTGTAATTTATGATGGCACTGATACTTCTGCAAAGATAGGTGTATAAAAGAGTGTTAATGGGCAGAACACAGGAAAGAGAATGATGATTTGTTTATGAATGATGTGTTTACTTTGGGCAGATTTGTGAATGGTTTTGGCTGCAGACGGCACACGAGTAAAGCAGTATATTGGACATATATTGGATATATAGTATATGGACAATTAAGAGTGTTTGAGTAAATTGAATTCCTTTTGTAGATTAATAAACAAAACAAACAAAAAAATCACATGTTCTTGGAAAATCTCTACGTGAACTATCATACAGATTAGAAGTGTGCAGTGAAGCCATTATCTGTATATCAAATCAAATCAAATCACTTTATTGTCACACTAACATGTACACAAGTGCAACAGTAGGTGAAAGTCTTGTGTGCAGTTCCGAGCAACATAGCAGTATATATATACTGTATATATATATATATATATATATATATATATATATATATATATATATATATATATACAGTAATTATGACAGTCCAGTGTGAGATATAAGATTAATAAAGTGCAGTACTGATGTATATTGACTGTGAGAGATCAAGTGTTCAAAAGTCTGATTGCTTGGGGGAAGAAGCTGTCATGTAGTCTGCTGGTGCGGGTCCTGATGCTGCGATACCACCTGCCTGATGGTAGCAGTGAGAGCAGCCCATGACACGGGTGGCTGGAGCCTCCGAGACTTTTTCACACACCGCCTGTTATATATGTCCTGGAGGGAGGGAAGATCACCTCCAATGATGTGTCTGGCAGTTCGCACCACCCTTTGCAGGGCTTTGCGGTTGTGGGCGGTGCTATTGCTGTACCAGGCAGTAATGCAGCCAGTCAGGATGCTCTCTACAGTGCTGGTGTAGAACCATGTAAGGATGCTGTGGTTCATTCCAAACTTCCTCAGCTGTCTCAGGAAGAAGAGGCACTGGTGAGCCTTCTTCACAATGGCCTCAGTGTGGACGGACCATGTGAGTTCCTCAGTAATGTGGACACCGAGGAACTTGAAGCTGCTGACTCTCTCCACCGGTGCTCAATTAATGGTGATGGGGCTGTGTTCTCTGTCTTTCTTCCTGAAGTCCACTACAAGCTCCTTGGTATTACTGACGTTGAGGGAGAGGTCGTGCTCCTGACACCAGCATGTCAGAGTGTGCACCTCCTCTCTGTAGGCTGTTTCATCATTGTCAGTGATCAGATGGCTGAATGATGGCATGTGTATTGTAGATGCAATGGCATCATCAATGGGTCCAGAGAGGTGGGCAGCACAGAGCAGATGTGATCTCAGATTAGCCTCTCAAAGCAAATGCTGATGATGGGGGTCAGACCAACAGTCATTTAAACAAGTGATTTTTGATTGCTTTTGTACAGGCACAATGGTGGACGTTTTGAAGCATGTGGGGACTACAGACAGGGAGAGGGACAGGTTGAAAATGTCTGTTAAAACACCAGCTAGTTGGTTCACGTACGCTCTGATGACGCGGCCCGGAATGCCGTCTGGACCCGTGGCTTTACCCGTCGGAAGGATCGGGTTATATCCGCAAGAGAGATGGAGAGTGAACCATCCTCTGTAGTGTAGGCCATGAGTGCTCTCTCCGTGAGGGCAGTGTTATTGTCCTCGAAATGATCATAAAATGGTTAAGCTCATCCGGGAGAGAGGCAGCGATGTTCAAGGCAGAGTTTTCATTCCCTTCTAGTCCATGATGATGTTAATTCCCTGCCACATACTTTTAGAGTAGGTGGTGTTGAACAGTCCTTCAATTTTGTGCCTGTACTGACGTTTGGCTGCTCTGATAGAGCTACGGAGGGCATAACTGGCTTGTTTATGCTCCTCCGCATTCCCGGAATTAAAAGCGGAGGTTAACGCATTAAGTGCCGCGCGAACATCGCCGTTAACCCATGGTTTCTGGTTGGGGTAGATCCATATTGTTTTGGTCGGAACAACGTCCTCTATGCACTTCCTGATGAAACACGTTACGCTATCAGCATAAACCTTGATGTCGTCATCAGAGGCGGACCGGAACATCTCCCAGTCCGTGTGATCAAAACAGTCTTGTAGCATAGAATCTGATTGGTCCGACCAGCACTGGATCCTTCTGAGGGTGGGTGCTTCCTGTTTCAGTTTCTGCCTGTAAGCAGGCAGAAGCAGAACGGAAGATTGGTCAGATTTGCCAAATGGTGGGTGGGGGAGGGATTTGTAGCCATCCCGGAAAGGATAACAGCAATGGTCCAAAACCCGGTCCCCTCGTGTGTTGAAGCTGATGTGATGGTGGTATTTTGGTGCGATTGTTTTAAAATTGGCTTTGTTAAAGTCCCCGGTAACAATGAATGCGGCCTCAAGGTGCACAGTTTCCTGCTCACTTATGCTCCCATACAGTTCCTCGAGTGCCCGGTCTGTGTCGGCTTGTGGGACGATGTACACAGCTGTGATAATGACCACTGTGAATTCCCTCGGTAGCCAGAATGGTCGACACAGAAGCATGAGAAATTCAAGATCAGGAGAGCAGAAAGACTTGATAAAATGTATGTTCCTCTGATCACACCATGATTTGTTGATCATAAAACATACACCACCTCTGCTTTTACCTGAGAGGTCTTTCGCTCTGTCCGCTCGGTACACGGCCTCGAGCGGGTTCGATGGCCGAGTCTGGAATCTCTGCAGACATCCAGGTTTCTGTAAGGCAGATAACGCAGCAGTCCCTCGTCTCTCGTTGGAAAGAGATCTGCGAACTCAGCTCGCAGAGCTTGTTGTCCAGAGACTGAACATGTGCCAGTAGTATACTGGTAGCGGGGGTCGATTTACATGACGTCTTACTCTGATGAGAACGCCGGCTCTTTTTCCCCTTTTCCTTCTGCGTTTTCGCGGCCGGGCAGCCCAGACAAAGTACTCCGCTGGCATTTTTGTAAACAGTGGGCATTGAAGAATTTGAAGTCTGGTTTTCGGTTTGTAATTGCAGAACCAATGTCCAATAGCGTTTGTCTGTAGTATACAATAAGGCAGACAACATCCAAGACAAAAAAACAAAAAATTGTAAACAAAACAAACAATAAACTGCAGTGTTGTGTTGGAGCTCGCAATGCATCAGCCATACTCGGTGCCATCTTGAGTCCAATTATGTATATGTATCTGTATCCATTCATATAACAAAATGATCTGTATCTGTCTCTGTATTCGGATTCGGATTCGGTCTTAATCCGGAAGTGCAACCAAACTAAATGAAACACCCATTTTTAAGTGTTACTCTTACATTTGTAGTTTCTATTAATAAAAAAATGCCTTGTATATAGCTTTTCAGGCATTATTATTATTATGTATTATTATTATACAATTATTATTAAAAAAAAATATATATTTTTTTTTTTTCTTACCTGATGAAGCTGAATTTGTAGGCTACATTAACTGTGGAATATGTTGTGGTTTCTCCTGGTATTTCAGATATAAATATCTGCATGGAACTGAATTTCCGTCCTTCTGTTCATGCATAACAACATTATTATGAAGGCAGGAGGTGTCCAGCAAAATATGAAATGTCAAGCACACATATTGCAGTGAATAATAAATACAAATTCAAACAGTAAAATAAATTAAAACAAAATCAATATAGCCTACAAACAGGTTAAAGTCCCATAAATCTATCAGGATTTTTTTACGATAGGGCACCGTTTTTTAGTTAAATAATAATAATAATAATTCATTTATATAGCACAGTCTAAAAAAAATTTTTTTGGAGTTAAGTCTTAACCAGTTAATAGCCTTAATTACTAAATATATGGGAATTATTACGTGTGAGTCGTTACATTAACAAGAAGTGGAAGAGTTAAGAGCGAGAACATCTGATCTGAAATAATTTATAAGGTTTACACTTTCTGCACAGATTCATACATTTGTTGTAATTTTGGTTATGTTTATTAAAAACATTTAAATAAATGTATTAATTAATTTATTAATTTATTTAAAATATTTAAATCCTTGAGATCTTTGGATAATGAGTCATACATATATTTTTTTATGTTATTCGGATGAATCTATTATTAATTTTGAAGTCATTTTTTCGTGCCTTTCCAAATAAGGTATTTGGTTTTGGGCACATCCCTATTACAGATGTAGGTAAGTTTGTACCAGCTCGCTAATAACTCACACCAGTGTATTCATGCTGACTGATATAGCTCCAGGTCACGCCTACTAATGAGGAGGACCAATGGCAGTAAGAAGGTGTTCAGCACCCTGTACGATGTTTCCTAAAGTTTGAGCTAGTGAGCTATAACGAACCACTGAAACAAACAAAAAAAAACTTTTTTTTTTTTTGCACCAGATGACATCACACCTGTTCGTACTCCGATTTCTTATAAATTATGTCGGGTAGTTTAGTCTTTAGTGATGCAGGTTTGTGTATAATTTTGATAGATAGGTGGGTGGAGAATTGAAGGATGGATGAGTGGGTGTGTGGGTGGTTGGATGGATGGATGGAGGGGTGAATCTTATTTGATGAAATTAATAATCCAAATACTCACTCCACCAGATGTCCTTTAGTCACAGACTGAATGAAGAAAATAACTATTTCAATTAAAGCCTCTAGTTAACATACCAATGTGGAAAAAATGACCATGGTATAAAAGTTCTGTAATTAGAGGCTGCTTGAAGTGTTTACCTCCCTCGGTATCCAGTGTGAAAAGATTGCATTTGAGTCAAAGTTTCCATAAAACCGTGCAATAAAAATGCACTGGGATCTGGCCTCCCCTGTGATACACTGCTTTTTTATCTTGCATATACCTCTTTTTTTCTTTCCTGTCTTTTAATATCAACATACTTCTTTCTCCTTATGGACATGTACTAGAATCACAAAGACACTGCAACACAAAAATTTAAATTGGTTGTTACACCTTTGTTCCTGAAAGTGTTTACATTGGCATTCCCCCTGGAATCCTATAGTATGTTGGGAAAGCCTGATCAAGTGGCATCAGCTAGTTCTTGTTGTAAATGAACATGTAAATAATGTCAGAAAGGATTACACATAACTTGTTTGAATATGGTAGCTTAGCTGGCCAATTGATTAGTATGCCAACTTAAGAAAATGTATGTTAAAAATGTTTTCATATAGCTTTGAAAGCTAATGAGTTGGAATGCCAACTAAAAACAAAACAAAAGAGAACTGTTTAATTTCACCATTTGTGTCTTTGATTATACTATGTTATATGTCATGTAAATTAAATGAGAACATATGCCAATTAATTAAACATTGTAGTGGGACTGCAATGGCGTCCCAGAGGGACTGGATTCTGCTGTTAGACTGAATTTTGAACCATACCGTAATGCAGCCGAACAGTCCCCAACTGTGAATCATTAGTCCACTACACATGTGGCTGTTCTTTATTTGGCCTAGGGCTCTATTTTAAGCGCAGCACTATTCCATAAGTCATACATGGAAAGTCATGGGCATGGCCATGAAGTTTTGGTGTTTTCAGCAAGCATGTGCTTGTCTAGGCACAAGTGGGCTTGGCAAAATTGCATGCACAAAGCGTTAATAGGCTGGGTCAACTGCAATTTAATGCAGAGGTTATTCTCTGGTCATTGCACTGTATGCGTCCTATTATATGTTTAATTTACTGTCAAGCGCAGCGATATAAACAAAGACAGCACATTCATAAGAAGTTTGTAGTGTAAATGAACTGTTTGCAATGAATTAGAACAAAAGAAATATGGATGTATGTTCGTTTGAGCATTAACTGTGTCCTTGTTGAATGTAAGGCATATTTCTATGAAATGCTCCTTTAATTCCCATGGAAAACGTGATTCTCATCAGGGTTAGGATTTACACTACGTTAAATTATAGAGAATGTATCATATATTAATAATCATATAATTGAACATAGCATGAGTTATACCTACCTTGGTATAACAATAACTGCATTTGGGAGTTTCAACATGGCAGTGAATGCACTCAAAGAAAAAGCTCGAAGAGCCCTAAACGCAATTAAGAGAATATTTTATAATCTCCAAATTCGAATTAAAATCTGGCTGAAAATATTTGATAGTGTCATCCAGCCTATTGTGCTGTATGGTAGTGAAGTATGGGGTCCACTCAGTCATCATAGCATGTTGGGACAAACAGAATTCTGCAGATACGTCTTACATGTACACACACATACACCAACAAATGCATGTAGAGCAGAATTAGGCAGATACCCACTGATAATTAACTTTCAAAAGACAGCACTTACATTTTTTACTCACCTTAAGTCCAGCCCACGAGACTCTTCAATCCAAAACCCTACAAATCCAAGAGCTGAGCACAGAAACCCCTACATCAGTTTGTGCTGAGACTAATTGTCCCACCACAAACACACTTTGACCAGTCTCACAACAACACTGTTATCCAAACACCAATCAGAGTAAACCAAATTATACCGCAATGCAAAGAAACCTATTTGGAACATTGGAAAGAAGTAACTAAAAGCCAAAGTAGATTAGAATGTTATCTGGCACTAAACAGAGAGTATGAGTTGGCAAAATATCTATTTACAGAGTCTCTATATCTCTATTATCTATTTACTAATAATTATATTATATACTGTCCAAGATATTGGACAAAGTGTATTTTGCTTTTATTTTATTTATTCTATATGATGCTTTGGCAACTTTGTTTTTGAAACTTTCATCCCAATAAAGCCATTTGAATTTAAATGAATTGAACGTAAGCACTATTAATAATTTTCATCTACTGACACACAAACCATGGCTAGTATTAACAATGGTTGTTTTGAGACGCACTTC
The DNA here is from genome assembly GCA_032164185.1 of Moxostoma hubbsi. NCBI lineage: Eukaryota > Metazoa > Chordata > Actinopteri > Cypriniformes > Catostomidae > Moxostoma > Moxostoma hubbsi. The sequence continues at coordinate 10,466,443 of JAVLUX010000039.1, read as the reverse complement.
ACTTCTACCGGTCAATTTTGAAAAAGTTCATTCATTTAATGTAATGTGAAAATTAATTCAAAATTTCTTCTAAATCCAAATTACACTTCAAACTAAATGAAAAATAAAATAAAAATAAAGAAATGGTTAAAAAACTAAATCATATCAAAACCAAACATTTTACCCTCTCCAACTTTCACCATCTTCTATTGATGTCTTAAAAATCACTCTACTACAACAGGTAAAAAATTCCAATACAAATTAGATCATAAATACAAATGTAAATATAAATATAATCATAATAATAATCAATAAATAAACCATGACATATATATAGTTTAACACAAATCTCATAAAATGTCTACAACTGTGATTATCGGTGAAATAATTTCATGTTCCACTATATTTTCAGAGTTTGAACATGAACTTTATTACCACCTGCTGGTGGACTCTCTAAACTGAAAATGTAGGCACTAAAATTAGACTGTGCTGAAAACAGATGTGGTTTTGAAACATCTTAGTGCAATGACTCAGTTGACAAATTGCGCTTTGTGGCACTTCGTTAACGGGTGCAATACACCCAAAGTTTATGCACATGCATCCACAGATAGCGCAAGTACTCCTATCCATGCCCACTTGTGCTTTGTACTGGCAGGAAAATTGCACTAGCAATTAGTGCTCTTGAAAAATGGATAAGAAGCAGCGCATGGTTGTGTAGAGCTGTGCTTTGAACACTCATGGAAACAGAGCTCTTTATGTATTTTCTTCTCTAAAATGTCATACCTTCAAATTCTTTTATTGACTCATCATTAACATAACTCGATATTTCGAAATTTGCAACATTGTTCCCCTTCTGTCACTCACTCGAAATTGTGTTGATTGTAGTGACACGAGGAACTTACCTTTAAACTTGAGAAAAGTCCAGTGTCAAGTTGGCAGACAGAATTTGCATGCCCTGACCCCAGACATACGGGTATAAAGGGGAGCAGGTGAGCGAATGTGAGACAGATTTTTTCTTCAGAGCCAAGCGGTTGTGCAAAAGCAAAGCTGAGTTCACCACTGTTCCACTCACCTCTACTGGCGATAAGCACTGCTTTTGGATCTACGGCGCATTCCAGCAACTTTCTCCTCTCTGCATGCTGTGCAGTCCATGCCCCTGGGCGATTTGACAGCGCTTTCATTGTCTGAAAGAGTATTTCTCATACTAAAAGAGATTATTTCCTCTAAAAGAATTTTAGTTTCCACTCATAAAAGAGCACAGCAGGCATTGCACATCCTTTTCAGGACATGTCTTTTTCAAGATGCCCTTCGGCCTCTGTGTACTTCCTGGATGCAGTCGATTTCTCTCCACTTCTGACGGTCATAAAAGCTGCCTCGTGTGCCTGGGGAGGCCAGATCCCCTGGTCTGCTCGCCCAGTCTGAGCCTGACACATGGATTTCCGCTATGCTTTCCCGGGTGAGCGCAGGGTGGACATAAAATAAATAAATAAAATATTAAAATGGCTTATGTAACAAAAGTGTATATGTCTTTAGACACCCTAGTTATGTAACAGTGTGAGGTTTTTTTTTTTTTTTTTGCACTTCCATAAATTATATTTTTAGGATTATTTCATATCTATTTAAGTTTATTATCACTGGATATCTATTTATTTATTTATTACAAGAGAAATTAGCACTATATTCATACAAATAAATATTACATCCCATTTCTTTTCTGTGCAACAATGAATTATCAACAATGGTGAATTATCAGTATTCCATATGTGTGTACACATACTGTATATTAATAAAGACATTTCTTACTCTGGTGCAACTGATATTTCAGTGATTGACTTCATTTATATTTGACATTGCTATTTGATGAAAAAACTTAAAAGTAAACTATAGCAATTACAACACATGAACAGTGTGTTTAATATGACTATTTTCATGTGGCTGTACTATTTAAAATAAGTAAATTGTGTGTCTGTTCAGACTCAGTAAGTGTCTGAGAAAATACTGTACATATGTGTAACTTAATTGCCACCTTCAGGTCTGCTCGGCCAGTCTGAGACCAATGCGCAGATGTCCGGCAAGCTTGCCCGGGCCACTGTGAGCGTTGGACTGGACCGGAACTTCCCCCGCTCACAGCCAAACCCCAGGATCACGACTGCATTGGCACATCAACTGTCTAGAGTTGCAGGCTCTATTTCTTGCCCTGCGCAGGTTTCTCCAGCTGATTCAGGGCAAGCACATCTTGATCCGTTAAGACAGCACAACAACGGTAGCATATATAAATCGCCACAGCGGCGTGCACGCTCGTGAAATGTCACAACTCGCCCGCCAACTCCTCCTCTGGAGTCAGCAGCGACTATAGTTGATGTGCACCACCCATAACCCAGGCAGCCTCAACATGACAGTGGACGCACTGTCACGACAGGCCAAGCTCAGCACAGAGTGGAGTCTCCATCCCCCAGGTGGTCCAGCTGATTTGGGACCAATACAGCAAAGCACAGTTAGACCTGTTTGCTTCACAGGAAAACCCCCACAGCCCTCTCTGGTACTCCTTGTTGGAGACTCCCCTCGGGACAGACACGCTGGCACACAGCTGACCCCGGGGGCTGCACAAGTATGCATTTCCCTCAGTGGACCTGCGGGCCCTCGGAGAACCCCCTTTGAGCCACTAGAGTCAAATGAGCTATGTGCCCTCCTCTGAAGATGGCCCTCCTGATTCCTCTTGCTTCCATCAAGAGGGTCAGGTAACTGCAAGCGTCCTCTGTCAGTGACACTTACCTGGAGCCCGGTCCAGCAGATGATCACATCATCCTAAGACCCCGACCGGGCTACATGCCCAAGGTTCATAATTGTTTAAGTTTGGCTTTTAAAGTAGTTTGTTTCCCACATTAATACGTGACATATCATTGTAATGAATGCATGACTTCCTAGGTGCACTTGAATGCAGCATCCGATTTTACCGAGATGGAGGTGCGTAATATCACACATGTTGGCACCAAGAGATAAATATACATTTTTATTAAGTAATATCAATAAATGAGTCAAAGTTCCTACATTCCATGATATGAAAGCCTGTTTAACAAACACTGGTAGGAACAGGTGTATAAAACATGGTATATTATATTCTCTTTTGATAATCTTACACCTGCAGCACAAATGCTAGCATTGCGGAATTGTTTTATCAATTGGTTGCGAAGGAAACATATCTGGTGACTGTCAAACAGCTGCTAATCTAACGGGAACATTGCAGATTTGTTTCCTTACATGTCATCTTCCGAGCATCTGGCAATGGACGTCTTAAATCGGAGATATCAAGTAGGAATATTCCACATTCTAGTTGAATATGACACAGCGTGACTACATATTTCCTTGGGGGGCATTCCTGAACTAGTTGATACAGGAAATCAGAAGCCTAACAAAGAGGTTGACTTGCACAAAGTATTTTATGTATTTTGAAAATACACAAAAATCAAACTTAAATGTATTTAAATACAAATTACATTATATATTTTTAAAATACTTTAAAATACAAAGTACAAAATAGTACTTTGTATTTCAAATACATGAATCTGAAATGCTGCACATCCCTGATTGCATGAGACTCTAAAAGATCTGTATTGTCTATTATCTGTTAAGCGTGTTGGCTTTTGCATTCACGACAGGAGAGACAAAAGTTATGGAGACAAAGACTTTGAACTTTTAATTATTTTTAAAGTTGACTGGGTCAAACCAGGAGAAACATCTGTCAATGGAAAATCTTTTATTATTATTATTCACTTCTAACAAAGCATCTACTGAGTCTCTTATTCAAAACCTTCCTATCAGCCCTGAGACTAAAATACATATATATATATATATATTTTATTTATTTTTTTCAGTGCAACATTTAACAATATTCTTGATTAACTGGACCCCAAGAGTGAACAAATTGTATTCAGAAATATGAATATGTTTTGCAATACTCTTACTTTGTGTTGCTGGTGAAATTCAAGCATAGAATCAGCTAAATGTCCTTTCATCCAAACATTACAGTAATTGAAGAAAATACATTTTAGTGTAGTCACATAACTACAGTGCTAATTACCAGAACTGACATTGCCTAGATTGCTTAAGTAGCCAATTATACAAAATGTCCACAACCTTACCTGACATCAGCTCTCACCCATAGTGGAGACTAATAATGCAGTGTAAGAACTTATTGTTTAATAAGTGCAAGAATCAATGCATTTTTAAATGAGGTTTGAAAAAAGATAACAGAGGATCATTATCTAAGAACTTGTACAAATTCCCTTACCATGCATCCTATAAACATTTTCTTTAGAAAATCCCAAAGTCTGGATTATGCAGAGAACAAAACGTATAAGGTTCCCAGTGTTGGAGCATTTTTCCAGAAAGTTAACTGCAGAAGCATGTTACAGTTTGTATTAACATGGTTTTAACAGCATATTTCTAAATTTCAGAAAGTACAGCTTGAACAGAAATCTTTGATTCCATTTAACACAGAACTGGCTTTAAAAATCCACTTCCTGAAAGACTTACTGATCAGTCTAATTAACAAGAATAAGAAATTATAGAATCCTTGCAAGTTCAAGTATAGAGCATATGAACATGTCAAGAATAAAAGGCCAGATAATTATCTTCTAGACAAATTATTCTTTTCATTGAATTCAGTTAATCAACCCAATTGTACGCTGGAAAAAAGTCTCCAAAAGGCTTCTACATAGCTCCAAAATACATCACGTTCTTGTAAACAATGGTATTTATATGCAAAGACGTAAGGGTGTGTTTATTTTTTTTTTTTTTTTGTACACATGAATTCTGGAAATTGCAATAAAAGTACATTGTAAGGGAAATAAATTCTCTCTAATGGAAATGCTTAAAGTCATAGTTCTCAACTGGTTTATCAACTGTCACAAGACTAACCATATACAGTAATTTTCTCTTAACCAAACATTTAAATAGGCTTAACTTAGCCTCATCTTTGAAAAGAAAGACTTCTCATATCTGTTGTTGTTGAATTTAAAGGATGTTTGTCCACTGTCCAGTCAAAACTGATAAACTATAGTGTTTTGCCACAAATTCATCTGTCAAGTGGTAACAACTTGCCAAATTAGACAGATGCCAACATGGAAAGACTGTAGGAAATGCCCTCATCCTAAAGGAAAATATTAGTCTACCTTAAATACAGGTTTACTTGCAAAAAGGATAAAAATAGCTTTTTCAAACCGCAGTGTGCTTTGTGCAGTGAATTAGTGGTTGCTATAAGGATACAACTGTTCAAATTCAAGACAGATTTATATACCAATAATTTTGCATATTGTTTTCCCATGCAATTTATGGTACATTTTTATTAATATGTTTATTTTAGTACAAGGAATACATTTGGTACTGTGTTGGGCCATCACTCTCCACTTGATGTCCAGTGTAAAATCTGGCACCTGAAGCAAAATTTGAGAACCACTGCTTTGTGCTTAGAGAACGCACACACACACACACACACACACACACACACACACACACACACAAAATAGCAACACATTTATAACACAGCTATGACACTGCAAAATCTGTCTTGTTTTTTTTAGGTTACACAACAAATAAAAAAACATCAAACAGAAAACTTATAAAACATCATGCCATGTGAGCACATATGATGTTATCGCCAGAGTCCATTGTAACCACTGACGCAAACACCAGAAAGATGTTGAGTCTTGTCAGTCTGTCACAGACAGGGGACAAGCGCTGAGCATTGAGCCAATACCATAAAAATCACTAACAACAAATCATATTGCTGCACAACCTTGGATTTCAAATGAGAATCATCACAAATAATTCAGGATACTTTTGCATATTTCCACTCCTGTGTTTCTCAAATGCAAAACCAGATAATGAAATGATAATTAGCTTTAATTGCAATGGTGCTGACACACAGAAAAAAGGATATTTGATGTGTCATTTCATTGAAAGGTAAAATTCAGATTAAATTCATAGCTATTGAATTTAAATACATAAATCATTACCATTCAAATGTAATTAATGTTTTGATTTGTATAGGCTGGTGCTCTAATTCCCTGGGATTGCATTTACATCTATGCATTTGGCAGACGCTTTTATCCAAAGCGACATACAGTGCACTTATAACAGGGACAATCCCCCTGGAGCAACCTGGAGTTAAGTGCCTTGCTCAAGGACACAATGGTGGTGGCCGTGGGGATCGAACCAGTGAACTTCTGATTACCAGTTATGTGCTTTAGCCCACTACACCACCACCACTCCTTTACACTTATTATCATTACAAAGAGTTTCAAAGCAGACCGGATTTCCAATTCTCTTGTGTCTTGGTGCTCTTGAATATTCCTTAAGGAGTGAACGATTACTGATATTTCATATATTCTTATAAAAAAAAAAAGCTGTCACTTACAATATAATATTATATTTTAGCATAAGAAAAGGAGCCGTTTTCTAGCCTATTCTAGTTACAAAAAGGCACTATGAAAATTGTATAATGTTTTTCACTCACTTGAGAGGTTTTTATAACTAATTCATAACTATAGCTGGAATTTTTTTCAAAATGCAGTGTTAAGAAAGAGACAGTGGTTCAGTACATTTCATGTATTTAAGTCTGAAGAATCTTCTGATATACATATAGAGCAGAAATTACACAGTATTAACAAGACATATGTTTCTTTTCTCTTCCCTCTCCTGGCCTTTGTTCCAGCAGTACAGATTAACTTTAATTCATTTTAGATTGCATATGAAACTGGATGTACATTCACCATTCTTTCAGTGCCAGTCTATACTTCACACAAAAAAATCTGGTTAATGAGGTAGATGAGCAGATAAGCCCATTTCTGAGAATTCCCTTTGATTTGGTCATCTTATTGGAAGTATGAAACCTTCATCTCATTATAAGCTTGGAAGGACATGCACACATTCTGCTCTCTCTCGCACTTTCCGGTATTATGCCTCTGCTCACTCAGCCTCTGGGCTGATTCACATAATTCTGAGTAGCATCCCCCATTCCAACACAACACAATACAACACAGAGCCATGTTCGAAAGATCAGCATTGCTGGTCACCAGCATTTGTTGTGTTTTGGACAGGGCCTAAAAGCTAAATGGTTTTTAATTCGGTTCGTTCTGAGCAGAAAATATTTTTGATCATTCCAGTTTGGGTGCTCCAAATCTCCAAATTAACAGTTAATAATGTTATTTTTAAACTTACAGTACTCTGTGTAAGGGTGAGTAAAATACCAGTTGCAATATTGCCAGATCTCACAAGAGAAACTAGCGACGCACTTTTTTTTGTGTGTGTGTGGTGGACTTTCAAGCATAGAAATCGTAACAAGCATACAGTTAATTCAAGTATAATTTTAATTACAGATCTGCTTCTCAGTCAAAACCTGACAGCATCAAATGTGTATTAATGCATCATAGCTAACAATAATTCAGTGAAGACTTGGAAACAACTGGGAAACGTTTACTGTAACTTTTTACCTCTAATAATGTTTTCCTTGTCTCTGGATTAGCCGTGCATGGATATGTAGTAATTATACAATGTTGTTAAAAAGGTCTTCATTCATAGAATGCTACATCCACAATGGGAAATTAGGCACAGAAATGTGTGATGTAGTGTTTTTAAAAAATTTACTAGTTATGACCAGTTACCAGCATTTGATTAGCGTTTTCACTCTGGAACAAAGTCACTTTCAACTGTTCCAGAGTGAAAACGCTTTCTAGTTATGTTCTGAAATTTTTTTTATTCAATTTTTTTTTCATTCCTTGAACCAGTTTTAGTCCCTGATTTTGGATGCTGGTCCGAAGCTTAATATGCTGGTATACTGGTGTGCCTTCTAAGATTTTTTTTTTAACTACCTTCACCAGCAAGCCTCCCTTTGTCATTCAGCCTTTTGTGGTTATGCTGATCCATCAGCTAGACCAGCATGAAACCAGCATAGACCTTCATGCTTTTTATACAGTCTTTCCAGCAGGGAGACACTTACACACAACAGAGCAAGACCTCTGGCTTAAATAAAATTGCTTGTCAAAAAAAAAAAAATGTGTTTCATAAGATTTATTTATTTATTTGTGGAATGCTGTCTTTGCTGGCTCTTTGGTATAGTGAAGTTGAAGAGCAAACCACTGTGTGTGGATTTTGGAGAGAGCTGGAGCTCAGTTCATGCTGTGTGAGACAGAATGAGGAAGTGCTCAGCAGTTATCCACCTATTATCAAAGACTGAAAGGATCCTCCATCCCTCAATAAAAGCTTATAGCATTTGAGCCCATACAGAGAGTTCAGAGAGGTAAAGGAAGTGGAGTAAAATGTATTAAACACATTAGCTTATAAATTACGAAATCCCCTACTGAAAAGACCCAGATTGATCTCTGTGAATTCGGTGACAGTAGGTTGAAAAGTCATGAGCTAAACTCGGTCAGTGCTTACCGAATTTCAACTGCCCCCAGTGGCAGAAGCTGGAAATATTTTTGAATGTAAGGGCATGTGAGAGCTCCAGTTTCTGAGTAAAATGTCCACAGAGTGGTGCCAAAAGTGAGTTGTAATACAGTGAAGAGGAATGCATATTTTAGATGCATTTCCCCCCCCCCCCAAAAAAAATCCCAACCCTAAACCTTATGTCATTTGAGTAAAAATGCAATCAAAGAAGGAAATGGATCCTCTGAATCACACTCATCATTGACTATGCCAACAGGATTACTTCCTAGTTTTAAAGTGGGAAGCAAAACCGGGTGTGTGACGCTGCTGTGGCTGCTGATAAAACACACCATAGAAGAAGGAAAACAGAACATATGATGGTGAGACCAATGCTGGTCTTCTCAGCAAGGTTAAGTCAAATACTCTAGATGTTAATACATCTTATTGCTTCATAAAAACAGAGGCCCGAAGCCAGAAACAAGACTGTTTGCCCACCGATGGTTATTTTGTACTAACTATAGAACAAACCTGAAAATAAATATTTAATGCTCAAAAAGTTATTCTTAAAAAATATTGAACCAAATCTGTGTTTTGTCTGGGAATGTGCATGGATAGTCAACATTCGGTTAACCACTCAATATGCCACTTTTCGATAACCAAAATCACTATTCGTTTATTCTACATGTTCAATAGAGGTCTCAACCCAACCCAAACTTGACGAGTTCTGGCAAACCATCGGGTTTTGGGTCAGTTTTGAAGGGTGAAGTAGGGGCTGTTCAAAATGCTTCTCTGTGCATGTGCTGTTTTTCTATATACTGTTAACACATGCTGGATGGCCGTATTTGACTGTTGCATTGAATCTCACCGTTTTTTCTTTCAGCGTCTCGTGCAAGATCGTCACATTTTTAGACACCATGTGAAGTAAAAAAAGAACAAAAATGTTGTAAAGGTATTACTAAATAACTGCATTGTTTCATTTGTTGTGCTTCATTGTGCTGCTTTCTGAATAGAAGTTCAGGTTGCAAAGAGGAATTCATGTGTCTGTTAAACCAATATAGATGTTTCCAGGTTGTTTTTCACCAAGGAACATTTCAGTGCTTGATTAATGGTAAGATGGTAAAATGGTAAGCTTTTCCCCTTTTTCTCTGGTGTGCGTATTTTCATACAATAATTAAGTTCAATGTCAACTGAGCACCCCGAAGAGGCTATTTGACCACAGAAGTGTAACTCCATGCACATGCGTTTGCTCCCTCACAGAAATGTGAAGCTGCCCAGGCAGAGCTCATATACAGGCAGTGATAGATTGATTGTTTTCATTTAATTTAATTTTGTCATTCGAAGACCTTTGTGTTCTGCTACTTAGGCTCATAGCTCACTGTGCACTTTATTTGCTGATGTTCTTAGTAATGTTTGATTATATTCCATTGCAATAAACATTCTTTATTCTCGAGTCTCAATGGAAAACCGATTAACCATTCATGGAACGTTGTGGTTAACAGGATGTTAAAAATGGTAACCATGCACATTCCTAGAAGTGTTGCATGTTTCTGTAGTGTTCTTTGGTCTACCGTTGTTCAGAATGCTCTCAAATAAATGGATATCCAATCTTGAATGTAGTACAGGATGATGTTGTCCTTGTCTTTATAACCTTTGAAGAAAATGACTATTGATTCATTGTGCACCACGATAAATTACTTTCTTGAAAAATCCTGAACATGCTTTGAACAAGATCAACAAAAATATTAGCTCTTTGGCATTGCTTTCACATAATATATATGCACCGTATACGGAATATATACACATTATATTGTGTGACACAGACAATTGAATGCTGTTTTTTGTGAAGAAGAATGAGAGATCATTTAAAGAATATACAGCATTAATTAGGATTTAGACGTCTAGATAGACATTTGAATGCTGTCTGTGGTGCCTCTGGGAGACACCTTAGTAATGCAGTAATCCTAATTGCTGCTGTCCAATAAGCAGACTTATTTGTTAAAATATTACATAAGAATCATTGGGTAATTATCTTAAAGTATGAAAGCAGTGTGTAATTAACTGACCGAGCATACCAACTGTTGGATAAAGGCAGAGAGAGAAAGTGAAAGAAAATGAGAACATAGTGCCCGGTATAAAAGGAAATCATTGTAATTGCTCGAGTAATGGATTTCTGTCCACACACTCTGTGAATGGGCTTAATGTTGCATGTTGTTGCAAGTCAACACTTGGCTGACGAAGTCTGACATCAAGCTGTGTTGCTCTATCACTCTATCTCTCTGTGCACATCTAAAATAGCAATAAAGCTCTAAATTTTCCCCACTTATATGAGGATAGAAAAAGACAAGGATGATTTAATGCCAACTGCCACCTGTCAAATTGCTGTTTGGACAAATTATTTTAATCTAGAGGCGAATTTAATAATTTTAACGAATATTCAAATAATGTGTCCATTCATCAGCAGTGCTTGTCATATCTGCAAAGTCAAAGTAATGAGCAATTGTGCATTTCAAGGGCACATATATTTCTATCTGTCCAACCATATTTTCAGTTTCAGTGACCTGTCTAATCACTGGTAAAACCAGACAATAAATAATTAATAATTCAGAGCAGAAAAGTGGACTCTGCATTCAGGTCTTAATATATAATGATGTAAGGAGAGGAAAAACTTAAACATATACTGTATTTTATATAATAATTGAAAGACAACAGAAATTCTCTACTGATATTTTTCATACTGGATACTGTTTTGGGTCAATAAGGCATCCAGAGATCCAAATGTATGTAAATTTAGAAATTAAAAGCACCAGAGGTGATGTTGCAATAAATTGTAATTTGAAGAGAATAACTGTTTTAGGAAAAGAAAGTAATTTGTTACACACAGAGAGCAGCATTTGCAAATGCCATTCCCATGGTGTTAGGCTACTTTAAGAACATGTGAGGTTGAAACACTTTGGTTCCCCTTCTGTCGCTCACTTCGACGTTGTGTCAAAGAAGCGACACTAGGGGTCTCTCTTGAGCGCAGAATATGCCTCTGATCTATGAAAAAAGGCCAATGAGAAGTTGGCAGACAGTATTTGCATACCCCGCCCCCGGACATCCGCCCCCGGACATATGGGTATAAAAGCAGGGAAATACGTTGAGTTCATTCAGAAATTTTATTCGGCGCCGATGGTTGTGCATGCAGTCAGCTGCGAGTCACACCTGTTCCTGGTCCTATGACACTCTGCCTGCTATTGGATCTTCAGTGGCTTTTCTCCTTCTCTGCACGGCAGTGCAGTTTGCCCCTGGGTGCTTCGACAGTGCAGAAAACTAAAAAGAGTTTATTTATAAGAGTGATTTTCTCTATAAAAGAGCATTTACACAGTGGCGTTGATCATCCTTTTCAGGACACATCTTAATAAAGATGCCTTTCTGCCCCTGTGTAGTTCCTGGATGGAGTAGAGTGCTCTCCGCTTCAGACGGCCACAGGCGTTGTCTCGTATGTCTGGGCAGCGATCACACCGAGGCAGCGTTTGTGGATGTTTCAAGTTCTCACTGTGAGAGCATGACCATGGCAAACGTTGCGGTCGTGGCTCGCTTTCAACAGAAAGCACGCCACTCCAGCCGCCCCCCGCATTGCTCCTTCTTCCCACAGGATTGAGGACGATGCGGCTGGCGATGGAGGCGATCTGGGGATGGTAGCGGGTGCAGCTCCGCCGGGTATGCCCCCTTGAACCACCCGCCCCCCAGCACGCTCGTTGACTCCCGTCCGTGCTCGAGGCAACAGCGGCTCGCCTCACAGCCTGCCTGCCTATCCTCTAGAGCTCGAGGTGGATGAGCTCGCCGCTTCATCGGAGAGCGCGGCGTCTGACGCGGATGGTTCCCCTGGGCTGCCGCCTTCGGGCCAGCACGCCCAGGCTAAGGCTGACACACAGCTGACCGACATGCTTTCCCGGGCCGCCGCCAGCCTGGGGCTGGACTGGAACCCTCCGTCCTCCCCACAGCCATCACGGTTGGATGACTGGTTCATGGGGTCTGGGTGCCGATCACAGCCTCACCCCCCCCCCCCCCCCCCCCGGTCCCGTTTTTCCCGGAAGTGCATGATGAGCTGATGACTTCATGGAGAGCAACCCTCTCCACTCGTCACAAAGCCACTCGCTCATCCGCTCTCGCTACCCTCGACGGCGGAGTGGCCCACGGGTACACAGCGATTCCCCAGGTGGACAGGGCTGTTGCGCTCCACCTGTGCCCCAGGAAGCCTACCACCTGGCGGGGTCGCCCTGTGCTCCCCTCCAAGGCCTGTAGTAGGACGACGTCTTCATTGACCGCCAAAGCCTACAGTGCCGCTGGACATGCCGCTTCTGCCATGCATGCCATGGCCCTCCTGCAGGTCCACCAGGCCAAGGCACTTAAAGATCAGCACGGGGTAGCCCTGATCCCGATGTGTTGCAGGAACTATGCTCAGCAACCAACCTCGCCCTCAGAGCCACGAAGGTCACAGCTATGTCACTCGGGCAGGCGATGGCCACACTCGTGGTCCAGGAACGTCACCTGTGGCTGAACTTGGTCGAATTGCATGAGACCGACAAAGTTCACTTCCTCAATGCCCCTGTCTCCCAGTTCGGCCTCTTCAGCGACACAGTCGAGGACTTTGCCCAGTAGTTCTCCATGGTGAATAAACAGACAGAGGCCATTTCACACATCCTGCCCCGCCGCAAGCCTGCCACCATGGGCCATGCCCCATATGCTCACCGAGGTCGTCCTCCTGTGGTGAAGAAACACACTGCTCCGCCTCAACCCAGGCCCAGCTCTCAGCCCCCACGTCGAGCACCCTGGAGGAAGCAGACGCCCCCCGTCTCACGAACCCCCTCGAGGACCCGGAAGGCTCCCAGGTGCTCCTGAGACGGTCGACCCAGAGACCAAGACGTTAGCTCCGGAGGGCCGGGAGGAGGCTCTTTTGTTGAATTTATTATATTTGCCGCACCACGTAGACGGGGCTGCGGTACCCACATTCTCAATAACAGAGCTATTTCCTTTGTCTCTGGGTCACCTGGCCCGCAAATGTCATTCTCAGGGCACTCTGCTGCCAGATCTCAACAGTCCCGGCATGCTGGACGCGGACCCACCGCCTTCAGCCCCATGACCGTTCCCAGGCCGGCTGGCTCTGACGAGTCTAGACGAAGCCTCCATCGGACCTCCTCCTCAGTCACTAACCCGCCCCCTGCCGAGTGTGCGGAGCAAGGTAAGTGCTACGAGTCTTTTCACAGCATCAGAGCCTCAGGACGCGTCCTCACCTCCCGACGCCGTATTACCTGCTCCGCCCCACTGCGAAGCCCCGCCGGGTACGTCAAAAATAATTGTCCCCTTGGTGCCCCTAGCACGGAGCTTGGATGTGTGTCTTTCACTTCCCAACCCGTCACGCTGGCTGGCCGGACCATCCGACTCGGTTATGCAATTCAGGTTTCCAGGCCTCCGCCCCTTCGCGGGCGTCCGCTTTACCGCAGTACATGGCGAGCATGCCAAATCCCTGTGCACAGAAATCGCTACTCTCTTACTCAAAGACATGATACAGCCTGTCCCTCCCAACGAAATGAAGAAGGGTTTTTACAGCCCTTACTTCATCGGACCTAAGAAAGGCAGTGGCTTTTGACCGATCTTAGACTTGCGAGTTTTCAACCAGGCTTTGCACAAACTCCCGTTCAAAATGCTCACGCAAAAACACATTTTAACTTGCGTCCGGCATCTATATTGGTTTCGCAGCGGTAGACCTGAAGGACGCGTACTTCCACGTCTCAATTCTGCCTCGAAACTGACCCTTCCTACGGTTCGTGTTCGACGGCCAGGTGTATCAGTACAAAGTCCTCCCCTTCGGCATGTCTCTGTCCCCTCGTGCTTTCACGAAAGTCACAGAGGTAGCCCTTGCCCCGCTCCGAGCAGCCGGCCTTCGCATACACAATTACCTCGATGACTGGCTTATTCTGGCCCACTCCCGAGAGTTACTATGCACTCACAGAGACCAGGTGCTCAGGCACCTCAGCCGCTTGGGGCTTCAGGTCAACTGGGAAAAGAGCAAGCTCACCCTGGTTCAGAGCATCTCTTTCTCTGCATGGAGTTAGACTCAGTCTCAATGTCAGCATGTCTCACCAACAAGCATGCACAGTCGGTACTGGAATGCCTTGCCACCTTCAGGCCGGGCACAGCGGTCCCCTTAAAACATTTCCAGAGGCTCTTGGGGCATATGGCGTCGGTCCAGCTGATTTGGGAACGATTCGGCAAGTTCCAGGTAGACCTGTTTGCCTCCCTAGAGACCTCCCACTGCCCGCTCTGGTATGCCCGAACAGAGGCTCCCCTCAGGGCAGATGAAGTATGAATTTCCCCCAGTGAGCCTTCTTGCACAGGTGATGTGCATGGTCAGGGAGGACGAGGAACAAGTCACCCTAGTGGCCCACGCAGGCCTGGTTCTCGGACTTCATACTCCTCGCGACAGCCCCTCCCTGGCGAATTCCCCTGAGGAAAAAACCTTCTTTCTCAGGGACGGGGCATGCTCTGGTATCTGCACCCAGACCTCTGGAACCTCCACGTCTGGCCCCTGGATCTAGCTGGTCTACCACTTGCCATCGTAGACACGATCAATCAAGCCAGAGACCCCTCTACCAGGCAACTTTACGCCCTGAAGTGGCACTTGTTTGCAAATTAGTGCTCTTCCCAGGCTGAAGACCCACAGAGGTGTGCAGTTAGGTCAGTGCTCCTATTTCTGCAAGAGAGGCTGGAGGGGAGGCAGACACATATGTGATCCTAAGACCGCGGCCGGGCTACGTGCCCAAGGTTCCTACCCACCTCCGCAGGGTCTTTTCCCCCTGAAAGAATAGGAAACTGGGTAAGATTCCCTTCCCTCGATGCGTGTAGGGGCCCCAGCCATTTCTTGCTCTATGCAGAGAAACATAGAGAGAAAAGAGGCCCGGCAAGGCTCGGCCCATTCCCGGGTTGGCAAGTGTTGCATTGTTCCCCTGTTAAGGGTAACCAGAAGGATTCCAATGACTTTTATGGGGCATTGGGGAAGGGTATGTGTAGTCTGACACAGCTGGTCGCCTTTGCAAGCAAAATACCTGGCCGCTCCTGTGTCAGCAGAACACATATACGGCTCTGCGCATGGCGTGATTTAAATTGGACCCCTAGTGTCGCTTCTTCGACACAACGTTGAAGTGAGCGACAGATGGGGAACGTCTAGGTTACGTATGTAACCTCCGTTCCATGATGGAGGGAACGAGACGTTGTGTCCTCCCGGCCATGTCACCGGACCATTTCCGCCTCCTCAGAAAAATCCTGAATGAACTCGACGTATTTCCCCATATTGGTCTTTTTTCATAGATCAGAGGCATTTTCGGCACTCAATAGAGACCCCTAGTGTCGCTTCTTCGACACAACGTCTCGTTCCCTCCATCAGGGAACGGAGGTTACATACGTAACCTAGACGATTTATCTATCAATCAATCTGAAAATACAACTTAGAAAATATGCCTTGTAAACAAATTTATTGAATTATTTCATTTTTTAAATTGAACACTGCATGCATGTTTAAGTAATGCAAGTGCTGTTTTATTTGTAGATAAAATAAATAATGTACTTGTTCTTGCTTACAGCAGTGTTCATAAAAAGCTATAACAATTTGGCTCTGCTTTTGTATTGTGAAACAGCTGCACACTTATCATTGCTGTTATGTTAATAGTTTCACCATACCTATAACAGGGAATGTTATGATGGCAGTCTTTTTGGGTTTCTCATTTGAGGTTCAGAGCAGCTGTGATTATCAGCCATTTTATGCATGTCAATGTTTGGCATATCTGGCATTAATACAGTGAGCTGTTAACTGACTTCTATCTCAACACCTGCAGAATTTCTACTGAAATCTATAAAGGGGTGGGTACATCTGCTTGGTGCATTGTGCTTCCTTGTGCAGAAACCTTCTCATTCTGTATAAGTACTTAAGCATTGTATCAACTAAATGGTTTCTGAGACAATTCCCTTGGTACCAGAAGCTGAATCTTGACTATTACTGGGGAGTGCTTTTTTTAGGCAGTACTGGTGCTTCTGTTGAGTGATGGTGTCATTGAGTGAATAAGGTTTTTCTTCAAATGACTTTTACAGGTTAAGTGTGTAATTATTTAGAGGTTAAAAAAAAATTGTTTACGCACAGAAACAACTATAAGTAAGCCACTTGTAAGTTGATTCCCCCGAAAAATTTGATGGCACACCAAAATATTGGTAATGGCTGGGTTTTTTTAAAGCACAGGAACGTTAGCATCCTTGAATGTCATCTTTATGGTGCACTTCCCAAAAGCATTGATGTCTAACAGTGCCGGAGTGGGATTTATGATCAGCCAGGGAATTTCATGTCCAAGTCAGCCCAAAGAGATTAACTGATCGAGATTGTGATACAACAGAAGAGGAGATTTAACTACAGACAGTATTGAACTTGTGATGATCTGCTACCTGAAGCATGTTCATCCATTCAGCTAATAGTGTCAGGATCTCTGGTTGATCTGGCGGTGAGTCATTCTGTTTTGTCATTTTTCCCGCTTTCCCCATGTGTCTTTGTTTGTTTGTTATCCTGTGTGTCCGCAGTTTGGTGGGCTTGTTATCCTGATCAGCCACACCTGTCCCTTGTTTCCATTCCCATTTATAACTCCCTCGTGTTTGATGTCTTGTGCCAGATTGCATTGTGACTTACCTAGTCACTGATTGGTCTCTCGTCGGTCTGTTTCCTGCTGTTTTGTTTCCATGCATTTTGTGTGCAGTCCTCAGTTATTCCTTATCTTCTTTGCCTTCCTTACCTGGTTCTAGCAGACTCACCCCGCTCACCTTCCAACACTGGTTCTCATGTATTCCTGTTGATGCAATCCTGCCCCTGCTCTATGTTTAATGGTTAAAAGCCAGTGTTTCGTCTCTCACAGCCCACTTATTTTTTTGTTTGTGAGACGATAAAATATGGCAGAGACTGTGTCCGTTATAACATGAAAAGCATTTCTGATCCTTTATATTGTATACCAGATATGGACGCATGACAACTATTATGCGACACATGACTTAAAGTTCATTAATCGTTATGCAGACCTGCTGGATCAATTTTTAAGCGGCCCACCTAGAATTATGGATTAGAGCAAACCATAAAGCTTAACATCACAAATGAACAGCACAACGTAACACTTCAAGGACTGACAAAGTCAATCAAATCAAATCAAATCAAATCACTTTATTGTCACACTACTGTGTACACGAGTGCAACAGTAGGTGAAAGTCTTGTGTGCAGTTCCGAGCAACATTGCAGTCATGACAGTGACTCAGACATATACCGATTTACAATAAATAACATATTTACACAACACAATATACATAACAAATGTACACCTAATTACACAACAATTTACATATCAAAATGTACACATAATTACACAACATAGTACTAATATACAGTGTACAGTAAACAATACACACAATATAGAATACACATACACTAGATAAGGGTATATAAAATATATATAGGGCAAAACTATAGGGTATTTATACACAAAGAACCAAATGAGGGAATTTAATACAGGTGAGGATGATGATGAGCAGGTGGGAATGATGAGGGCTGTGAATTCTGGTAAATGTAGTGCAGGAGAAAACTTCAAAATAAGAGTCCTTGAAGAATATGAGGGAGATAGACTGTGACAGTGGCTAAGGGATGTGTCTCACCTGACTAAATGTGATTGGATCACCCGAGGCATTTTATCTGGATAATCTGGCCTCCGCAAAACAGTAGTTGAAGAGCCCTGGGCTAGGAGATTGTCTTTTTAACATGTAAATATTGCGAAAATACTGCCAAACAGGAAAATTCTTTGTAATGTTGTCGAGGCACTGATACAATTTCCCTAGAAATAGCGTACATTGACTTTCCAATGATCAAAATATGCCTATGCTAAAAACATTTGCCTATGATAAACTGTGAATTACAATTTAAAAGTGGTCCTAGTCTCTTTTTATCCACAAACATTTGTACTTTTTCGTTGGTTGCTTGAGTCACTCAGAACGCCCTTTATTCGAACTTGCGAACTAGCTTTAAAGTAAAGTAATTAGTAAGTGATCTATAAAGTAGTCTGGTTATGATTTTAGAGAAGTAATTTCCCACCACAGTTAGGGAAACAGACGTTACTATACTTAATATTAAGTAAGGATAATGTACAGTAAGCCGGTAAAACGTTTAAACAAATGTAACTTTATTTTACAATCTGTGACAGAGTGCAAGGCTTTTTTCTATTCTTTCCAAAATCATATTTATAAAATACAAATAAATCAACTTAAATATCGTAATTACGAGGGAACAAGGCAATATATTAAAAATGTAAAAGCTAAAATCCTAAATATCACAAATTATTTTCCAGATATTCATCTCTTTTACCAAATCTCCATGGGAAACAGTCTATGGTAGATGCATAAGATACCTTGGGATGACCTCTCCACATTTGCTTCAATCAGTCAGAATATTGTCCAAAATTTAGTTTTTTCCTGATTACTGTAGATCTGAGTCAGTTATCTATGTCAGATGCATGAAAGCAGACACTGTCTGTAAGAGACATTAGTCATTTCCAGCATGACTACAATAATGCCGCAGATATATGTGCTGAGATAGGAATGATCCACCTTTTTTCCATTCAGCTGAACATGGTAAATATAGAAACTGCACATCAGTGTCACCAGTAAATAGTATGAAATAAGCAATTTTTCAACAGACTTTGGCGCACTGTCACAACATTTCACTACCCAGCACCAATCATCAAACTGTCAAAGAAAATGGAAGACTTGGCAGCCATCAGACAGATTTGGATGATAATTTTATTTCTAATTTTGTCTGATTTTTGTCTAATGAAGAACCCTCTAAGGGAAATTTTAACAAATGTGTGTGCATAAATTTGTGTGCAGGTGATTCATCTCCATCGAGAAAAAATATCTATCTATCTATCTATCTATCTATCTATCTATCTATCTATCTATCTATCTATCTATCTGTCTGTCTGTCTGTCTGTCTGTCTGTCTATCTACAGTCTGTCTGTCTGCAGTAGGCAGTGTGCACCAGCAAAACCATTAAAACCAAGAATGGTAAAAAAAAATAGACAGGCAAAAAAAAATAAACAAATAACTGTGGTGTAATACGGCAGCACTTAATAAACGTAATCAATTCACAGCAATAAGTGTCAGCATAAAGTCAAAGTCCAGGACAAATTTTAGCCAGCAAAACATAAACAAAAAATTACTGAGTGCATCTTTTTTATAGGTAAAATTGAATATACAAGTTAACTAACTAATTTAAATAAAAACTAACTTGAAACTCAAACTTGACTAACCAAAACAAAATTTTTCAGTAGCGTGACAGTAGCTATCAGCTGTTTTCAAAATAGGGTAGCTTTTCCAGGCTATTACTTTTTCTTTTCCAGTGAGTAGCAGTGTAGCGTGACTAAAGCAGCACTGTTAAGTCAGAATCATTTCAGAAAAAAGTTTTATTACATGAACCGGTTCGTGAACCGGAATAACGGTTCACTTATTAATTTGAGACCCTGCATAGAAGTCCTTGTGCACCAAAAAAAATACAATTAAAAAATTCTGTAGAACCAGAGACAGAATAAGGAGACTTGCTGAAAAACATCTGAGAAAACATGACACTCAACATTCGGTTGGAAAGGAAGTCTTGCCTTTTCCATTAAAAGTGCCAATAACCTTTTTGGAAAAAATTAGCTGGACCAACCTGTTTTTTTTTTTTTTGTTTTTTTTTGGTTTGTTTGTTTGTTTTGTCCGCTTTGAGCTACCAAAACAAACCCTGATATGATTGGCTTAGCCTGGTTTAAGATGTTTTTAAGATGAACATGAAATTGGTTGTCAAATTTTGTGACCATTGTTTATTGCACCATTTCAGTGAGATTTGATCTACTGTATGTTATTGAAACAATAGCTGTAGATATTTTGGTCTTTCCTCATTCAAGGTAGGAGCCATGCATGATTGAAAAAAAATAGGGGTGCTACCAAGATGGCTTGCTCCAAAAAGGAAATCCCTGTCTCTACTGATTTGGTGTTGAGTGCTTGTTTGTAACCTGTCATGATTAGTGCCTCAGTGCTTTCTCAGTGCTTTTTTTTTTTTTTTTTTTTTTTTTTTTTCAAACACTGGTAGGATTTCTGAAATCTAAGAGCAAAGGCATTTCTGCTGTCTGTTCATGGTGCATCCAATAGAGGAGTTTTCTAGCATTTATCTTCAAATTATCTGCTGCTCTATTTCCTCCTCATCGATTCTCCGGAAATGCTGCTATCTGAGGTATTCCCTTTTGTAAAAAAAAAAACAAAACAATTAAAAATGTTGACATGATATTAAGAAATATTTCAGGTTTTGCGTTATTTCTAGGTCACTAATATGCAAATAATGTAAACAAATAAAAACAAGAAGCAAATCTCTGACATTGACCATGAGAGTTAACAAGTACAAAAGGTCAAATTTAATTCTGGATCACTCTCAGATTATGCTGGGAAAACATGAATGATTAGGTTTTGCATCATCTTGTACAGTCCGTGCCAGCTTAAATACTGTACATGCTGTCGTTAAATCATACAAAATTCTGAAATGCAACTTTTTACTCAACTTGATATGCTGATAATATATTTTGTAATGAAATAATAATGGCAATGCTAAAAAATGTCACAGGTGGTCTCAGACTTTTGAATCCCATTGTACATTCTGGGGTTGGAAAAACATATCTGGAATGGTAAATAAGAACTTTCTGAAGCTTCCAAAGATTTCTTTGGTGTGAATTTCTAAATAAAGCAGACAGTACAGTGCATCCGGAAAGTATTCACAGCACTTCACTTTTTCCACATTTTGTTGTTACAGCCTTATTCCAAAATTGATTAAATTCATTATTTTCCTAAAAATTCTACAAACAATACCCCATAATGACAACGTGAAAGAAGTTTGTTTGAAATCTTTGCAAATTTATTAAAAATAAATAACGAAAAAAATCACATGTACTTAAGTATTCACAGCCTTTGCCATGACACTCAAAATTGAGCTCAGGTGCATCCAGTTTCCACTGATCATTCTTGAGATGTTTCTACAACTCGATTGGAGTCCACCTGTGGTAAATTCAGTTGATTGGACATGATTTGGAAAGGCACACACCTGTCTATGTAAGGTTCCACAGTTAACTGTGAGTGTTAGAGCACAAACCGAGCCATGAAGTCCAAGGAATTGTCTGTAGACCTCCGAGACAGGATTGTATTGAGGCACAGATCTGGGGAAGGGTACAGAAAAAATTCTGCAGCATCGAAGGTCCCAATGAGCACAGTGGCCTCCATCATCCGTAAATGGAAGAAGTTTGGAACCACAAGGACTCTTCCTAGAGCTGGCCGCCTGGCCAAACTGAGGGATCAGGGGAGAAGGGCCTTAGTCAAGAAGGTGACCAAGAAACTGATGGTCACTCTGACAGAGCTCCAGCATTTCTCTGTGGAGAGACGAGAACCTTCCAGAAGAACAATCAACTCTGCAGCACTCCACCAATCAGGCCTGTATGGTAGAGTGGCCAGACGGAAGCCACTCATCAGTAAAAGGCACATGACAGACCACCTGGAGTTTGCCAAAAGGCACCTGAAGGACTCTCAGATCATGATAAACAAAATTCTCTGGTCTAATGAAACAAATATTGAACTCGGCCTGAATGGCAAGCGTCATGTCTGGAGGAAAGCAGGCACTGCTCATCACCTGGGTAATACCATCCCTACAGTGAAGCATGGTGGTGGCAGCATCATGCTGTGGGGATGTTTTTCAGCGGCAGGAACTGGGAGACTAGTCAGGATCGAGGGAAAGATGAATGCAGCAATGTACAGAGACTTCCTTGATGAACCTCTGGACCTCAGACTTGGGTGAAGGTTAATCTTCCAACAGGACAACGACCCTAAGCACACAGCCAAGATGACAAAGGTGTGGCTACGTGACAACTCTGTGAATGTCTTTGAGTGGCCCAGCCAGAGCCCAGACTTGAACCCGATTGAACATCTCTGGAGAGATCTGAAAATGGCTGTGTACCGACACTCCCCATCCAACCTGATGGAGCTTGAGAGGTCCTGCAAAGAAGAATGGGAGAAACTGCCCAAAAATAGCCAAGCTTGTAGCATCATACACAAAAAGATTTGAGGCTGTAATTGGTGCCAAAGGTGCTTCAACAAAGTATTGAGCAAAGGCTGTAAATACTTATGAACATGTGATTTTTTTTCGTTTTTTGTTTTTAATAAATTTGCAAAGATTTCAAACAAACTTCTTTCACGTTGTCATTATGGGGTATTGTTTGTAGAATTTTGAGGAAAATAATGAATTTAATACATTTTGGAATAAGGCTGTAACATAACAAAATGTGGAAAAAGTGAAGCGCTGTGAATACTTTCTGGATGCACTGTATAACATGAGCACAGCACAGATGTGCAGAATAGCATGAGGGTAACACAGCAGCTGTAGAGCCAGCTCTAAATTGGAGGCACATGTCCCACCAAGAGTGCCAGCTTCCACAAATGTTTAATTGTCACAAAGACCTTTAATCTGGAGCTATTCAGCCCAATGTAAAGCAGCCTCTTCAATTTGGCAGTACTGCAAGTTGGTTTGCACCAGAGTTTTTGTGAAAATCATAAATTTAGAATATTGAAACAATCCAGTGAATATACAAACAAATCAATAAATTATCTATGAATAATAAACGTGTTCTCACAAATGTGAGAGTCAGATGAGTTTAGAACATCATGGCGGGATAGTCCTTTGTGGTTTAAATGTGCCCTTACATAACTGATATTACAGCAAAACAATGTCACTTAACAGCATTTTTCATATAAATTATTAAAAGGTTTTGACGGAATTCTGAAATAAAAGCAGCACAAAGGAATGCATTAAAAATTTATGGGATTACCAAAGGAATAAAAATATCAACAGAAAAAACAAAAGACTATGAATAAAATATTTAATAGTTTGCCAGTTCCATAAGGAAGTCTGTTATCTACAATTGGCCAGAACATGTTACACTGAAAAAAAAATCCTTAGAGATGATACTATAAGACATTTCTTTTGTGTAAAGTTTAAAGTACACCAAAATGCAAAAAGAAATAGGTGTGTTCAGTTTTATAATCAGAATGCTGTATCTACGTTTGTTTCTATATGTAGCTAAATGGAGAAATTTCAAGTAATTTCACTCATCATAAATTGGACATGGCCCCTTTAATAACCAGAGTTTTGCAACACCAGATTTTTGCAAAACCTGCTTTCCGTCACTATCTCGTGTTAACAAACATTGTGAAATAGAGCTCCCTGTTTTGTTCATCGGTTGATAATTCTTTGGGTAAATATCACATTTTACACAAAATGCTTATAAATTGCATTAAATATGTGTTCAGAAGAGTTGTACAGTATGTTAAAATTGAGTGTTTGCAATGGATCATTTCTGAAGGATGCATATGAGTTGCATGAGTGGAGTTTGACCACGTTTGCTACACATGTGAGGACTGGGTATATACATTTAGAATTAATCATATCTTATTTAATGATTTATAGCCCAGAGTATTTTCCAATTAAGTGAACATGTGTAATGAGAATTCTATTGTTTTAAACTGGAAAACATTTCCTTAAAGCCTGGTTAAAAATAAGTAAAATACTGTGAGTGATTTAAGCATGTGTTAAATGCATATAATACTGTGAATAATATGGGCATATATTGGGGTGATATATGCTGAAGCATATGGGTAGGCTAATGCCATGTTTGTGTTTTCATTTTAAATTAGCTTCTACTGTATTACGTTTTGTTGTATTTCATTACCATATTTAATTTTTGCATCTTTATTTGCATTTTTTTATACAGCCCCATCGACCACTGTTTTTTATCTTTTGTTTTTAAAACAGCAGTCAGAATAAAAATATATTTTTGTATCCTGTGTTGTTTCTTTACAACCACTGGCTACATTTAGATTGTATACAAAACTGGTTTAAGTTACTGCATACAAGGCTTTCCATGATTGCTCAAGACCTCCTTAGCCAATGTTCTACAGAGTCCTGAACTACTTCTGCCCGTTGAACCATTAAATAACTTTCAAAGAGATCCCTTTCCCCTAAAATGACCTGACGCCCATTCTCATGTTCAAAGATCCAAGTATGGCCAGGCCACTGACCTACATGTGTGTACATGCATGACATGCCTTACCAGGATCCCTGATGATGAATCCCCATCTTTATCTGCCAGAAGAATAAAGGACAAATGTTCTTCATCAGCCTCTCACCATATTACCTTTAGTAAAATGCCTGTCATTTGTATGCACAACCAAAAAGCAGCATTTAATTAAATGTTAACAACATTAATTCAGCTCCCGAGAAAGAAGGGAACAATCAGTGACCATCCTCTCAGAGGACATACGGCAACACTAATCTGAAGAGTAAACAATGAAAATGGCAGAACACCAGATAAAGATATACAGGACAAACAGAGCCTCAAGTCTGCACAAATGAATAAGGAAAAGAAAGTGAAAAAAAAAACTTTGTTCAGGCATGAAACTGTTAACAATTGATATGCTCTATAATTCAGCATTTTACATGTTTTCAGCTTCAGTTTTTCTTTGATAAATGTTCTTCTTTAATTTGGTTGGAATTCACTTAAATATTGAATTCTTTCAATAACAACAAAAAAAAATTAGTTTGTGTTCTGCAGAAGAAAGTCATACACATCTGTGATGGCCTAAAGGTGAGTAAATGATGAGAGTACTTTCATTTTTGGGTGAACTTTACCTTAACACAATTACTGTAGCTCAAAATTGGATGGTCTGTCCTAAAGAGTCATTCATCTAAAAATGTAAATTACATTATGTATATTTTATGTTGTTACAAACCGCATGACATTCTTTCTTTTGTGATACAGAATTTGTGAGGGTGAGTAAATAATGACAGAATATAATTATTTTTGTGTGAACTATTCCTTTGTTAATTTCCTTTAAGAAGGTGAAGTGAAGTAACATATGGATAGGTCAGTTTGCTTTCAAAACAAGCTTCGAAAGAAAATAACGTCTAGGTTACGGACGTAACCTCCGTTCCCTGATGGAGGGAACGAGACGAAGAAGCGACTCTAGGGGTCTCTCTTGAGAGCCTTTTGCATCTCTGATCTCAGAGAAAAGGCCAATGAGAAATTGGCAGACAGAATTTGAATGTCCCACCCCCAGACATACGGGTCTAAAGGGGGGGAAATGCGTCTGTTTCATTCAGGATTTTTCTGAGGAGCCAACAATGAGGTTCGGCCGCAACAGTGGCTCGGTTCAAGCCGGGGGGAAACAACGTCTAGTTCACTCCATCAGGGAACGGAGGTTACATCCATAACCTAGATGTTCCCCGTCTGTCTCTCACTTCGACATTGTGTCGAAGAAGCGACACTAGGTGTCCAATTGAAATCATGCGCTGAGCTGTGTACGTGTATTGCTGACACAGGAGCGGGCAGGTATTTTACGTGCCAAAGCGACCAGCTGTGCCAGACTGCACGTATCCTTCCCCAACACCCCATAAAATCGTTCTAGTTCTTTACACCCCGATAGGGGGAACAAGGCGATGTGCCAAGCATCTTCTCTCTCTATGTTTTTCACATAGAGTTAAAGCGGCTGGGGCCATCTTAATGCTATCATACGCATCGGGGAAGGTGATATTTCCCAGTTTTCCTATTCTTTCAGGGGGGAAAGACCCTGCAGAGACCACACCAGCCCAGACTGGGTGAGGTAAAGAGTGGTGAAATACATCACATGGGCTTTTAGGTCACATGTGGAGAGTGGCGCGGTGGTTGATCCTACCTCATTGGGAGGGAGGAGTTGCTACAAACACGGCGACCGGGGGTCAAGTCAAGTCAAGTCAAGTCAATTTTATTTGTATAGCGCCTTTCACAACACACATCGTTTCAAAGCAGCTTTACAGAAGTTCAGCATGGGTCCATGAGGACTGCCCAAGGGAGACACGAGTCTGCACGCAAGGGGACAGTACCATGGAAAATACACACAGGGGGATAAGTCCAAGCTAGCCTGTTCTGTGGAGCACCAATTCTAGTACAGGTTAAATCGAGTACCCGCATTGGTCTTGGTCGGCGAATTCCTCAGCTGAATTCGTGGACCAGAGGGCTAGGGAGGAGTCATCCAGGGAGCAATGTTAGTGGGATCTCCTGGTGTAAAAGCGCACGGATTTCCCTCAGCGGATGGAAAAGGTGCTAGGTGCAAGCGGTCCACCCGGTCAGTTGTCACTGCGTTACCGAGTTTCTACCAGCTCGGACCTGAGAAAACACAGGATGAAACCAACTCATCCCTGAGATTGTAAAATCTCGTAAAGGTATTGAGTGTTGCCCAACCCGCTGCAACCTTTGGCCAGTGTCCACGAGGATTCCACACTTCTTGTCACGTGTGCTCGGACCCACAAGGGGGCAGGCACGGCCTGGATGTTATAGGCCAATGTTATGGCGTCAACTACCCAGTGGGAAAGCCTCTGTTTGGAGACAGCGTTCCCTTTCCGCTGTCCACCAAAGCTGACAAAGAGCTGCTCAGAATGTCTAAAGCTCTGCGTGCGGTCCAAATAGATACGCAAAGCACGTACCGGACATAGCAACGAAGGGGCTGGGTCTGCCTCCTCCCGGGGCAGCACTTGCAGGTTCACTACCTGGTCTCTGAAGGGAACCTTGGGTATGTAGCCCGGTCGTGGTCTTAGGATCACATGAGTGTCTGCTGGACCAAACTCCAGGCAGGTGTTGCTGACGAGGCGAGCAGAATCAGGAGGGCTGTCTTCAGGGAGAGGGCCTTGAGTTCGACTGATTCTAGCAGCTCGAAGGGGGGTCTCTGAAGGCCCGAGAGGACCACTGAGAGATCCCAGGAGGGGAACAGGCTTGGCCGGTAGGGATTCTCCGGGCGCCTCTTAGGAACCTGATAACTAAGTCGTGCTTATCCAAAGACTTGCCATTTACTGCATCGTGGTGGGCCACGATAGCGGCTACATACACCTTCAGGTGGAGGGGGACAGCCTCCCCTCCAAACTGTCCTGCATGAATGAGAGCACAGACCCGACTGCGCACCTCTGTGGGTCATTAGCCAGGGAAGAACACCAATCTGTTAACAAGCGCCACGTCAGGGCATAAAGTTGCCTGGTAGAGGGGGCTCTGGCTTGGTTGATCGTGTCTACGACAGCAGGTGGTAGGCCAGCTAGATCTTCTGCACCCCATCAGGGGCCAGACGTGGAGGTTCCAGAGGTCTGGGTGCGGATGCCAGAGGGTGCCCCATCCCTGAGAAAGAAGGCCCTTCCTCAGGGGAATTCGCCAGGGAGGGACTGTTGCGAGGAGCTGAAGTGGCTTACTCTCTTGAGGAAAGAAAGCCATGACCACAATGCTGCCATGGCTATGTTCTCGTACTGAGAACATGAACCATTCATAAAATGCTGCCTGTGTTTGATCGCAGCCCAGGCACACGAGGCAGCTTTTATGACCGTCAGAAGTGGAGGGAAATCAACCACATCCAGGAACTACACAGAGGCGGAAAGACATCTTTAAAAAGACACGTCCTGAAAAGGACGTTCAACGCCAGCTGTGTATTGCTCTTATAGAGAAATAAACACTTTTTGGAAAACATTCTCTTTTAAAACGCTATCGAAGCACGCAGGGGCAAAGCTGCACTGCTGTGCAGAGAAGGAGAAAGCCGCTGATATGCGCCGTAGATCCAACAGCATACACTCTGAGAGATGAGATGAACAGTTTTGTGAATTGCAGCTCACTGCTCACACAACCGGTCGGCTTCGAAGAAAATTTCTGAATGAAACAGACGCATGTCCCTCCCTTTATACACGTATGTCCGGGTGCGGGACATGCGAATTCTGTCTGCCAATTTCTCATTGGCCTTCTCTCATAGATCAGAGATGAAAAAGGCTTTCAAGAGAGACCCCTAGTGTTGCTTCTTTGACACAACATCGAAGTGAGCGACAGAAGGGGAACTATTGACAATGCAATAAAGTCAATGATTGGGTTTAATCTGTGTTTGTGAAATCAGCCCACTATTTAGAACACTTGAAGATCATCTGTTAAAGCACTATTTCTCCTTAACTGCTCTTCTTGTGAGGCACTCTGATGTTTTAGTAAGATACACAAATCTGTCACATCCCTGTGCTGGAGAAGGAAGTGGGTGGATAAACTAATTTCTTCTGCTCTGAAACTCAGACTCTGTTCAGCCAGCCCTTCATCTCCCTCTCCTTTCACTGTGATGGAGGAGACTCAGTTAGGGCCACCCTATCTACTTGTGCTTTCAACAACCATATGTGCTCTTTTAGAGAAACTCAGTTCCCTCCCTAACTCATAAAAAGGAAGGAGAAAGGCTCACTGTCTGTGCCCTGATTATTCCTACCATTAACCACTGCACTGTTGACTTTTACAGTCTGGAAATGGTGTCCATAAAAATATCACATCAGCTGCAGAACTCTGCTTAGATCGTTAAACAGACACTGGGTAGCTTCCAAAGGTGTTGCGGTTTGGCCGATGGATGAGAGACATGAGTGTGACTAATTACAGATAATTTTCATGTAAAAGCATGTTTATGGGCCACTTTTATGTCATATTTGCCATGATATCTTATGGTGAAGACATTTATTTCACTGCCAAATAGAGGCTTGCTGTCCACTGTGTGTGATTCAACATTTTAAATCTTTATTGGTCGGAGAATCAGTTCAAAACCAATACTACTACTACTCCTTTGCCATTACTTTGGAACAGCCTCTGGCAAGTTAAGCACACATTTGGGAGAATTTTCAGGCAGACAGATTAAATTCTGGTGTACACATGTTAGGCCAGACGTCATGAGACAAGGGATTGCTCATCCCATAAAAACACTTAAAGGATTAAACACACTATACAAACAGAACCATAACAGGCAAAACACACATACTGAATGCTCAGCACTAACCTGAGATAAAAGAGAAGAATTTCTTGCTGCCTAACTAAATAAAAATAAACAGCTGCTAAGTAACTATTCTTAGTTGCATTTAAAAGATAAAGAAGAAGCATAAGCAGTCCCAAGTAATCAAAATGAGAGGAGATTAATGAGCTTTAGCTTTGAACTGGTGTGTTTCAACACAACCTCCCTCTGTGCTAGACGCTGTCAGTTGCAAAAGGGAAATGAGGTGAGATGACTTTCACTGCCTGCCTCTACTTCAATCAATCACTGTATGCAAGGTCTATCAACACTTATCAAAGTGGAGCTGTGTGCATTCTCCATCAATCCATTCACATTGTTTGAAACAAACATTGTTGCTCTTCCCTTGGATGTGAGTCACTGGAGGAAAGATTGCATATAAACACTGATATGAGTCAAGAGTGTCAGCTATAACACATCATCTGTACAAAACGGTTACATGGGAGTGTGTGTTTGTAAATGATTGATGATGTATGGCTTCATGCGATTATAGTGAATGACTTTCGTTTTGGCGTGTGTTTTGGAAGTATCACAAACTGCAAAATCCACAGGGTTTAAACCACCAGGGGTGTTATTGAATGCAAAACCTCATAAAGACCCAACCAGCGGGGATGTAGTTTGTTATGCTTGTTGGCCGAGTTATCAATGAATACTAAGTCGCCCGCCTTGTACGGGGTGTATTTTACATGGCGATCGTAGTAAAGCCACAGAGATAGCTGTCTGATCCTTCAAAGGATACAGATTCACGAATTTAGTGTACAGGTCCATCATCACTAAGACATAACGGGTGCCTTTAGTCGACGGTGGTAGCTCGATTATGTCCGCAGCGACGATTTCAAATGGACGATCGGGAGATATGGAAATGAGCAGAGACTTTGGTCGGGGCAAAGGCGAACGCCATGACTGAAAGGCCGCACATTGAGCACAATGTTTGGAAATGTCCGCAGACATGTAGGACCAATAAAATAATTGTCTAGCCCTATTCAGGGTTTTAGCATGGCCGTAGTGGCCAGCTGAAGGATCAGCGTGAACATGGGTCAATACGTCTGGAACCAAGGACGTCAGAATGATAATTTGGAGGACGTCGTCAGATGGAGGGTTGTGCGACAGTCTACACAAGACAGCATTGTGTATGGTTAACCAACCAAATTGCGACCACAGTTTCCTAACGTATGGTAACGTGTTCCGGAGCCTCCATAAAGGGGGCTTGTGCCCCGCTTCTACCCATGAGAGGACGGTGGCTAACTCGGAGTCAGAGCGTTGATGTTCCACTACTTTCCAGTCACTTTGAATTTGAATGAGGTTCGCTGTGACATAGTTTGGAACAGGCGTGACTACGAGAGAATTAGCATGCCTCTTTGATATTTGTGCAGGTGTTGATGCTGGGTTTGACTGCGGCTCGAACAATGGGGTCTGTGTTGTGACCGAGGACCTGGCGGACTCCCTCTCGGCACAATTATCTCAACCTGTGGCCGCCGAGACATAGCGCCGAGACATAGCGTCAAGTGTTTGGCACCCTCGTGGTGGCGCACGCATCAATCATAAATATCTAATTCGACCGCCCAACGTGCACGTCTGCTGGTTGGATCATGGTCCAAAGGGAGCTTTTTGAGTCCAACCAAAGGCTTGTGGTCTGTGATGATAGAAAATGGGTGGCACGCAAGCTAGTGGCAGAAGTGGACCATTTCCTTTCCGACGCTGATAGCACGTGGCTGGCATATAACACCATTAACATGTTTATCGCCGTCCACTCGTTGCGAGAGGACAGAGCCCACCGAATACAGGGACGCATCTGTGTAAAGTAAAAAAGGGAATGAAAGGTGTGAATGCCATAATAGGTGGCGATGTCAGTGGTTCCTGTAAGATGCAAAACGATTCATCCGCCTGAACTGACCAAGTGAACTTAACACCCTTATGTGTTAACCAGTGTAAGGGTTCTGCCATATGAGCGAAGTTTCTGATAAACCTTCGGTAATATGAACATAACCCTAAGAAAGCCTTGACCTGCGTGGCAGACTTTGGAATTGGCTACGTCTTAACTTTCTCGATGTTGGGCGGGTCAGGCTCAACTCCGGCGCTTGAGACACGATGGCCCAGGAACGTAACCAAAGGGCTGGCCAGATGGCATTTAGATGGCTTGAGTTTAAATCCGGCTGAACGACAGCATCCAAAGAATTCCTGCAAGTGTTTTAGGTGTTGTGCGAAGTCAGCACTGTAAACGATTATATCATCTAAATAGATCAAGCAGATGCTCCACTGCAGACTGCGGAGCACCAACTCCATTAAGCGCTGGAAGCTAGGTGGCACATTTGAAATACCCATGGGCATCACATGGAATTGATAAAGCCCTGCACCTGTCGAAAACAAGTTTTTGTCTTTGTCTGCAGGGTTAAGGGGTATTTGCCAATAACCTGCAGTCAAATCAATCGTGCTGAACATTTGTGCTCCAGACAGCCTATCTAAAGTGTCATCTATCCGAGGAAGAGTGTGTGAGTCCTTGATCGTGAACGCATTGAGTCGTCTGTAGTCCACACAGAACCGGTGTGTTCCGTCTTTCTTTCATACAAGCACAACCGGGGCTGACTATGGGCTCTGCGACTCCTCAATGATGTCACGCTCCAAAAGCTTAGACACCTCTTGTTGTAGAATGTTCTGCATCACTGGTGATGTAAGATATGGGCGCAGTTTAATTTGAGCAGCATCGCCTGTGTTAATGGTGTGTGTGACTAAATTAATCTTTCCATAGTCGTTCGGATGTGAGTTAAAAATGTTGAAAAATTCAGTTGGCTTGTCAGATTAACGATTCTAACAATGCCTCTACCGTTTTGTATTGATGTCATGGTGCGTGCGATACCTAGGTACACCGCATGGGGAGACTGAGGCTCTAAAATACCCACATAAGAATCTGTAAAGGGGTTCGCAACAGCATTGTCTCTAATAAAAACGTAATTTTTTTGTTGAGATTGCCATTTCTGACATAAGTGGCACCGTTACCTGCGCGATAGTGATCGCGGCGCTCTGTACTGGAATGAATGACTGTGGTGGTGAGAGAAACACAGCAGTGTCATACAATCGTAGTTGTGCGTGTGGTATGTCGACCATAACTGCGTGTTCAGCCATAAAATCCAGCCGATGAGCACAGGATGGGTTGCTGTGCGCGATATATGAAAAACGTGAGAAAAAGTGACATCCCCAATATACACAGGGGCTGTTACAGAGCCAAGTATGTCTAACGGTTGTCCTGTGACTGAGGAAGCCAACACGAACGACTTGCTAATAGGTTGAGATGCCAAGGCTGGGATCGATCTACGACAGTTGTCGGTAATGAGGGACAAACCTGAACCGGTATCAACTAGAGCGCAGATTTCGGTGCCAGCCAGAGTAACTTGAATGAATGGTGTAGGTGGGGTGGATGTACACTGCATATTGTCAGAGTGGACCATAGAGTGTTTTGAAGCTGACATTTGGTCCCCAATTACAGCTTCTACTCATTTTGCTGACGTGGCGAAGGAGGGGCTGTATCCCCTTTGGCTGCTGAGAAATGTACATAGCATGTAGGAGATGTGTGAGATTGCGATTACTGTTTGTGATGAGGGGGTGGTGATGGCGAGATGTAAGTGCGATAACTAGAATATCTGTAATGTGAGTTTGGTGAGGGCGCGTGAGTGATGTGTGGTCTGTCTTCATAGACAAAGGCTCTCTCGAGGTAGAGCGGTCTGGTTTAGGGTGTGTGTAATTTTGTCTGTGGGGGATGTTTTGATCGAGATGTGTGTGATAAGGGGTGTGTGACTCACAGCACCGGGGGGGTGGAGAATAGCTGTGATGGCTCTGATGACGGGGGTCTTCGTACGATGTAGTATAATCGTGAGCAGAACAGTGGTTTCATGAGGCGCTGTAGTCATCATAAGGTTGTCATCTTGTTCTCTCTGCAGGTGCTGTGACGGGCAGCAGCAGTCCCGACAACGGTGGTGATGGTTGTCCCACTCGGGCTGGTGATTCTATGGGGTCATGTTGTAGTCAACAGCTGCACATGCGTGCATGGTTTCCATCACCTTGTGTTGAAGGTTGGAGCTCTGTTGTGAAAGTAGGTCCGGGCGTTCGTCAGTCCGACGCTGGTGGGGCTGGCGTAGAGTATGCAGGTCTGTCTGGAGGCCAGCAATTGCCCACACCAGATCTGCGATGGCCGTTGGCATCGCCATGGCAGATGAGGGTTGCTGATGCACAGTCACTGGCATAATAGCGTTGGATTGGCTACGCTGATGGCAAACAGTGCACGTTCACACTGAGTGACTATTTTTAAAGCATTGTCCAAAGTCACTGCTCCATGCTCATGTATTTTCAATTGGAGTGTTGAAACTTCAAGAGGCTCCTGAGGCTTGCGGGGAAGAGTGTTCAAATATGTCTGAAATGTGGCCAAAAATGTTGCACATCCAAAAACAGCACCCAAACTGACCTTAGTCAGAGCATAGTCCGCTTTAACAGCAGGGGAGAGAGACTGCCAATATGCAAATGCGGGTCCTGTGAGCTTAGCAGGAAGAAGTTTAGCTTAATCAGGTAGTGTGGCAGAGACATTAAGTGCAACCACAAATCTTTGGATCCACGAGCTGAATGGTTCAGTGTTATCACCCGATAAAGGTGTTGGAAAATCAATTCTGAATGGCACCAGCGAACCGGCCATCGCGTTATGTGGTTGCGGCAACTCTACACAATCATTCTCATCATCGGCCATTTCGTGTGCGAGCGACGGCAAGGAGAGGAGAGAGAAAAAATATATATATGTGACACGTAATATGGACTTGCAAAAAAATAGCATGTAAAAATATTGCACCACAATATAAACGTGCCTGCAGGTTGATGTGGCAATTTTACGTTATTCGGAGTCAAGCAGAAAATGTCCATGCAGAAAACAAATAGACAAATAGCCAACCAGCGCTGCCACCAGTGTAAAACTTGAGTTTGTAGGTCTGGATGAATCCATGCTTACCGAGTATTATGCGTGGGTTCTTGGCTATTTTCCTTGTTTGTTATGGCCACTGAATAGAGTCAGACCAAGTCTTCTGTGCTCAAAACTCAGGGTTTATTTCAACATTTCTGTAACATTCTCTCCGCCTCGTTCCACCCGATTACCTTGTGCATTCTCACCTCTTCCTCCAACTCTCTTCCTCTTCCTCTTCTCTGTTTCCCTACGCTCGCGATATCTCATGTACAATCTAACTTTATTTAAACCTTTTAATTTCAGTTCTATACACTTACACTTACACTTCTATAAAGTGTTCCTCCTGCTCATGCGTAGGTCAGTACGTGCGTCAATTTTCGCGTGAACATGCCAACACAATTATGTCACACGCATTCTGTTGCTAATAGATGCGATACAATATAGTTAAATATTGATCTTTTGCACTCCAAAAGTGATTGTTTCTCTTTATAAGACATTCATTTCACCACTGGACTCATCGAGAGAATGTTCATCTTTTGGTGAACTTACCCTGAAGTGATTTTGGTGACACTTTTCATGCACCATGAAAATGAGTGTCCACTTGGAAGACCCATTTGTGACAAAGCTTTAACTTCCTGGCAGATGTCTTGAGATGTTGCTTCAATGTATCTGCATTTTCCTTCCTCATGATGCCATCTATTCTGTAGGGAACGCGATGTAGTGACACTAGGGGTCTCCCTTGAGAGCCTCGGTTGCCTCTTAACTTTGAGAATTCGGCCGTTAAAGCGGTTGGTACGGTTTTGTGGCAAGAGGGGCAGAACGTCTCATTCCTTCAAACAGGGAACGGTGGTTACGACAGTAACCTAGATGTTCCCCTTCTGTCACTCACTCGAAGTTGTGTCGATGTAGTGACACTAGGGGTCCCTATCCAATAACGCCATGACACTGAACCGTGTTACGTGAACTGCTGATGCAGGTGCAAGCAAACTGTTGCATGTCAAATGAGCAGACCACATCAGGCTGCTCGTAACCTTCCCCAATGCCCCATAAGGCGTCATATACATTTTAGGTTCCCGGCATCCCTAAGGGGGGAACAAGTGACGTGACAAGCATGGCAGCAGGCAAGCATTTCTCTCTCTATATTTTCTTCCATAGAGTGTTAGATGCGGCTGGGGCCATCTAACGCTATACAAGGCGTTCTTTTCCAATCCTATTCTTTCAGGGGGAAAATACCCTGTGGAGACCACATCCTGCCAAGGCTGAGGCGTTCAACATGTGGCAAATACGTCACATGGGCTTACAAGCCACACATGGAAGTGGCGCGTTGGTAGGTCCTGCCTGGTGAGGGAGGAGCTCTACAAACACAGCAACTGGGGGCAGAGGAGACTGCCCAAGGGAGACACGGGTCCGCCAAGACCATGACAACCGGCACCTGTGGAGCACCTATTCCAGTAAAGAGTATTTAGTACCAGTAGTGGGTCTGGTCTGGAATTCCTCCACCGAATTTACGAGACAGAGGGCTAGGGAGGATGGACATCCAGGGAGCACAAGTTTTGTGGGCTCGCCTGGGAGTAAAAGCACACATGTTCGCCTCAGAGGAGGGGAAAGGCACTATGCGCAAGTGGTACACCCGGTCAGCTGTTCCGTATTACCGAGTTCTACATGCTCAGACCTGACAAAACATGGGACGTTACCGACTCAACCCGGAGATTATAGAATCTCGCAAATGTATTGGGTGTTGCACAGCCTGTCGCTCTGTAGATCTCTGCTAGGGAGGTGTCGTTGGCCAGTGCCCATGAGGATGTCCTCGTAGAGTGTGCTCGAACCCGCAAGGGGGCGGGCACGGCCTGGGTCTGATAGGCCAATGCAATGGTGTCGACGACCCAGTGGGCAAGCCTCTGTTTGGAGACAATGTTCCCTATCCGCTGTGCACCAAAGCAAACAATGAGCTGCTGGGAACATCTAAAGATCTGTTTGCTGTCCAAATATGAGCACCTGGTCCTTGTGGGCACACAGTAATTCTCAAGAGTGAGCTAGAATCAGCCAGTCATCAAGGTAATGAATGTAAGTATGATGAAGTAAGGTCTGTAGAAACCCTTCTCCATCTCTGCTGGGAGGACATGCTCTTGGTGTTAAAGGGTTGCGATTTCCAACCGCAGGGTGTTGGCATCTCGCCTTACACCAAAGCGTAGCGGATGCTGTTGAAACGGGTGAACCTGATGAACTGAATCGCGTAGCCAAGTCGGATGGTCCTGGCCAGCCAGCATGATGGGTTGGAGAGCGTAATCCACGCGTCCATACTCTGCGTGAGGGGCACTAAGGGGACGATTGCATTTGACGTACCTGGTGGGGCTTCGCAGCATGGGGGGGGGCAAGGTTGCGTCCCAAGACATCTGTGCCGAGGAAAGACTCAAAGCATTTACCTAGCTCCGCGTACCCGGCAGGTGGTGGGTTGGTGACTGAGGAGGAGGTCCTGTGATGACTTCCTCTGAACTCGTCAGAACCGGCTGGCCGGGGGTCTGTATGTGATACAGTTGTTGGCGTAGAGGCAAAGGGTCCATGTCCAGGGTCCCATGACTGTAAGTGTTTGGTGCTGTGCTGAGAACAGCATGTGTGTGCACCATCTAGGTGACCCAAGAAATGAGGAAATCGCTCTGCTTCTTCAAAGTCCTCGATGGTGTTGCTGAATATGCTGAGCTGGGAGAAGGGGGCGTTGAGAAAGTGGGCTTTGTCGGTGTCCCGCATCTCGACCAGGTTCAGCCACAGATGTCATTCCTGGACTATGAGGGTGGCCATCACCTGTCCGAGTGCCTGCGTTGTGACCTTCGAGGCCTGGAGGGCGAGGTCAGTCACTGAGCGTATTTCCTGCAGCACATTAGGATCAGGACTACCCAAGTGCAGATCTTTTAATGCCTTGGCCTGGTGGACTTGCAGGAGGGCGATGGCATGCAGGGCAGACAGTCCAGTGTCACCGTAGGCTTTCACCATCTGCTTTGGCCTCAATCCCGTGGGAAGAAGGCGTGATGTGGGGGGAGGCTGGAGTGGCGTTTCCTTTCAAAAAGGAAAGCCGCGACTGCAACATTGCCATGGTCAAATTCTCGTAGTGAGAATAAGAGCCATCCACATATGCTGCTTTGGCCCAGATGCACGATTCCTTTCTTTTATGTCCGGGAGAGGAACATGCAAATTCTGTTCGCCAATTCTCATTGGCCTTTTCTCAAAGTTCAGTGGCAACCGAGGCTCTCAAGTGAGACCCCTAGTGTCACTATATCGACACAACTTCGAGTGAGTGACAGAAGGGGAACACACAGTCGATGCTGTCAATAATGTCCAAAGTCTTAGCTAAGACGCATATACAGTCTGACATATATGATAGTTGATGTCTAACAGTATTGGCTTTCACCAACAATATCACTACAATCCTACCAAACAACCTGACGAGCAACACTCTTAAAGGGCAGTAAAAAGTGTGCACCATGTTTAAGTGATTTTAGGGGCTAAGAATGGTGGGTTGCCACTCAAAATGCAGAATGAGTCTGGTATATGAATGGTGCTCACCTCAAAAGAATACACAGAAGAGACTCTTGGTTGGTGACTATGTTCTAATGACTTTTCAGCTGAGCAAAAGTTAGACTGAAAGGAAAAAGTTACAATAGTTTTTGTGAAACGGCTTTATGAGGACACTCTCTCGATTGCTCTCTTATTCACGCTTTTTTCTTCAAATCATTCAAAGTTTTCAAAAACTATTGAAAAACATTGCTCAGGGACTCTCAGTGCAGCAATCTATAGGGAAATTAGTCCAGCCATTCAAGTATAAAACAGCCTTTTTATTTTCAGTTTCTGTGCCATGGCTTTCTAAAGAACATTGTATTTTTTGACAAAACAGGCTTGTGACTTTTTGCCCATTATTTCAAATTCAGCGCTCAATCTTTCGCATACAGATATACTTACACTGCTTGACCAATTATTAGGCTAGTGAGTATTCTGATCTTATCATTATGTCAATGCATATTTCCAACTACAAACCATATCAACTTGATTGCTTATTGGATTTAATCATTTTCAGGTGGCATGTATGAGGGAGGGTGTTGCAAATGTGACTAACACCTTATATTAAGGTGTGCATTATTATTAGGCAGCTTCATTACATCAACATGGGCCAAAAACGAGATTTAACTGACACTGAAATGTCAAATATTGTAAAATGCCTTTGAGTAAAGCTATTGAGGTGTGACCACCAGACAATCAAACTTTTTGTTGTGAATAGTCAAGTGGGGTACAAAAAACACATGGAGAATTAAAGGCAAAAATGTACTGCAAAAGACTTGAGAAGAATTAAACATGAAGGTACCAGGAACACATTATCCTCCAATGCTACTATATTCCAGAACTGCAACCTACCTGGCGTGTCCAGAAGTACAAGGTGTCAAGTGCTCAGGGACATGGCCTAGGTCAAAAAGGCAGAAACACGACCACCACTGACTATATTCCCAAGTTGAAGTGTCAAGATTGTGCAAAGAAATACATGAGCAGATTTTTCAAATGTTTTATCGACAGATGAAATGAGAGTGAGTCTTGATGGACCAGATGGATGGGCCCTGGCTGGATCACTAAAGAACACTGGGCACAACTTTGTCAGGCGCCAGCAAGGTGGAGGAGGGGTACTGGTATGCACTGCTATCATTAAGGATGAGGTAGTTGGACCTTTTTGAGTTGAAGATGGACTGAAACTCAACTCCCAAACCTACTGCCAGTTTCTGGAAAGTACTTTCTAAAAGCAGTGGTACAGGCAAGGACTGATTAACGACCGAGCCAATGCCCAGGCTGGGCCCTTGACTACCGGGGGGCCCCTTGACTGTCTGGGGGTGCCCTGGGCTTTAAGGCTGCACAAACTAGTTTGGTGATCCCCTCTGCTTGAAAACCCTTTTGGGCATGAACAATGAAGGGAGGTTGTAGTTGCTGCTTCAGCAGCAATATAAATGTTATATAATTGTCATTTTGTATTACATATTTGTTGCAACTACTCTAAAAAGAATAAACAATTGAGTTGGGAGAACTTCTTTTTGTAATTTTGTTACCTAATAATTGTGTACACATATATTCCCCTGAGGTAGACAAAAAATTATTTGTTAAACATTCCAGTTTGCGGTTCAATAACATTTTGTATTGACTGAGAGCATTGAGTTTGTTCAACAATAAAATGAATCCTGAGGAATACAAATTGCCTAATAATTTGGCACGCAGTGTATGTATCCTGATTAAATTTTAATGTGTGCCTGGCATAAGATGTTGTTGGCCCTATCTTGCAAGATAGCTGAGACCAGAAAGAAAATGTTTGCTTATTCAGAATGTGTAAGGTTGGGTAGGCTGATGAGGATGAAGACAAGATGATGGGGATGTGAAGAACCCAAGTGCAGTTTAATACAAATGTGAAATCCCAAAAACAGTAAATCCAAAACATATACATGAACTTGACTAGACTTGACTTGACTTGACATGAAACAACGTTTCACCAAAAATGTTACATTAACAATACCTGACAAGAGAATAGTAAATAAACTTTGTGACAACTGCGCTGAAAAATATCTAGGCGCAGTTTAAAGAATGAAACAGTGCGCTGGTGTCTCACCATGTGTTTTTGAAAATATTAAGATCTTTTTAACTTGAAATGGTGTTTAAACAGCGCCGGTCCTGCATGAGACGCTGAAGAAAAAGTGAGACATGGTGCAAATGTCAAAGACATTTGTTCAGAAAGTGTTAAACAATGGGAAAACAGAACAGACTTGCGCAAAAGCACATTCAGTGTGAACAGCCCCTAACTCGTCCGTTCGCGCGTGTCAGTGAGTGAGAGCATTTGTACAAAACAAGATCGGTAGACCTGTTTATTTTTCATTAATTACAAACCTGAACCCTACCAGAATCCTGTCGGGTTCTCAGGTTTCATTGGGCCCAGGTCGAGTTGCAGACTTCTGAATCTGCCAAATACGCAGTTTTTGGCAAAATATTCTCATAAACAGAATGGAGACTATTGTTACATGTGCTGGTATAAAGAGTGACATTCTAATGCATATTTATCAGAATTTTTTTAAAGAAAATTTTTTCAATTACACAGTAATTTAATTAAAAACTGTGGAAACTGTGAATCAAAATCAAGACAGACGACATCACTTGAAAAGAGAAAAACTTTTTAATTTTAATTAAATCAATTAATAGTGATTACACATCTAACAAGGAGCAAATATAGATGTCTTTGCCGAAGTTACATGTTCATTTGGGAATGAGAGCTGACACAGTTTTGTAAATTTTTGAGCTTATTGACCTTTTAAAAATAGAGACAGTGATATTTGGGATAAGAAATCATAGAAAGATTAATAGTGGGGTTACTGGGTTTGGAAAACATCACAAGTCAGATTTGAACACAGATCACCTGCACATTGAATGTGCTAAATGTTGGAACACATGTACTACCCTTCAGGCCAGGTCTTTCACATTACATTTTAATTTAGCTGTAGCAGGTGGTATTTACACCAGGGTGCAAATAGTAACTCAGAAAATATGTGATCAGAACCCAGTTATAATTAACTGGGATCAGGCAACAATAACAGGTTGACTTAGGAAAGTGAGTGGTGACTGAGGCTGTCATTCAGTCTAACATCTTCTGTGTTCCATGGAATAATAAAAAAAAAATTCAGAAAAAAAAAAAAAAAAGTTTAAAAACAAGATTTGCTTGAGAAGCAAAAGTATGTACACTTTCAGTTTTCACTATTTTTCATAGATATTGCACATTTGGAAATTGTTTTTCTTGTTTTAAGAATCTGAAAATAATTTTCTTGATTAACACTTGAAACTAACATATATATATATATATATATATATATATATATATATATATATATATTGTTAAATATATTTGTATATTACATTATATTCACTTAAATAAATACATATCTGTAATATAGTCATACTTCAGCTTCATGTTACATTCGCAAATCCTTAAATACCTGTAGCAGTATTTGTGAAGTCATGATTTTTTTAAGGTGACACCTTTTGATTTAAGTGAGTAGTTTTTTTTTAATAAGCTAGCAGCTCCAGTTGAAAGGGGTTAAAGGCATAAAAAGCTACTGGTTCTCGGTATCAATATTGACCAAGATGATCTGTGAATGTTCAGTTATTGTTATCGGCCCAGAAGTGATAGTACTATATATTGTTTTTATTTATCATTTGTTAAAAAATGTATATTGCAAATAATGCTAAATGCATTTTTCTAGATGTTGGAACCAGCTTGTGCTCGAATCAAATACCACATTTATCCTTCCTTGTGCCTCTTCTGTCCAATTCTCTTTGGGGGCATCATTATTCCACCAAATCACAGGCTGGCTGTGGCTTCTAAGCAAGACCCTTACTCTACCCAACCACTCAGTCTTTTTGATAAAGGAGTAGGGTATAATGGCAGACACAGCTTGGTTCCTGTAGTCAGAACTACAAATTAATAACTGTCACAGATCCAACTCCCAATGATCAAAAGGACCTTTAAATAAGGTCTGTCAGAGGGGGGCTGTCTCTATCAACAACAGTACCAAAGCACAATGGTGTATCTCACAATTGAATGTGGAGCATCAGTGCTGCAATAGCAGGACTGACTATGATCCAATGACAGCAGAAAAAGACTCTCAAAAATCAAGTGGCAGCCAGATGGTTCATTTTGTTCACAATTTAAAGTTTCAAGCAAGGGCTCTTGCTCGGGGTGTGAAATTGCCTTAGAACATCACAATGTTGTTTAAAGTTCATGCCATCATTCCCTGTGTCACATGGAGTGATTACATACAAAGTGTTTAAAGCTGAAGTGTAATTTTTAAATGTTAAAACAGTTTCTCATTCTAACAAAATATGTAGAGACAACTATAAATTTCCCATTTGTTGGTTAATTCCTCCAATAGTAAAAAAAACAAACACTCAACCAGAGTTCTCAAGCATGAGTTTTGGGCGGGACTATCAGTTTGTCTAACGAATGGATATGGGGGAGTGTTCAGGAAACCTGTTTGAAATCAAGAAATATTTTTGCAGTTCGGTGCTAAAATATTAGGTACATCAGCTCTTAACATGGTTACTCCAAAAACTGCCAGTCGTGATTAATCAAGCAGTCATGACTGAATCAGAGAAAACTCTTTCGAATATGTGGATAATTAATGAATCTATTTGTGACCCATGTATTAAGCTGACAAACAAATTACATTTGAAACGTACCAGTAAGATTTGAAATGCTTGCCCTGATGTTTAACCATTAATCCAGCAGCACCATGACACATTGTTCCACTCGTAGTGACAAGTGAGAATGCTAAAATAAAAAATAAA
The DNA here is from genome assembly GCA_032164185.1 of Moxostoma hubbsi. Classification (NCBI taxonomy): domain Eukaryota; kingdom Metazoa; phylum Chordata; class Actinopteri; order Cypriniformes; family Catostomidae; genus Moxostoma; species Moxostoma hubbsi. The sequence goes on along the minus strand of JAVLUX010000039.1, from coordinate 10,423,764 downwards.
AAAAACGTTACATCCCTATAGCTTATAAGGACTTGTTGCCTGCAAAACCAATACATCACCCTTGGTCAGTATTCTAAATATCAATCTGATGCTGTAATCAACTCAATTTATGAATGAAGTGAATTCAAAATTCTATCATCATTTACTTGTTGCTTTTATAATTGAATTTTTATTTTTGTTTGCTATGGAACACAAATGGAGTTTTCAGAATGTCCGAGCTGCAGCTAAAAAAATGACAAAAGCACCATAAAAATGTTCATAAAAGTAATCCTCTATTTGTGCACTGTATTCTGGACCTTCCAAGGCTTGTGATGGCTTTGATTAAGGAACAGATCCAAATATACCGTGCATCCGGAAAGTATTCACAGCACTTCACTTTTTCCACATTTTGTTATGTTACAGCCTTATTCCAAAGTGGATTCAATTAATTATTTTCCTCAAAATTCTAAAAAATGAAAAAAAATCACACGTACATAAGTATTCACAGCCTTTGCCATGGCACTCAAAATTGAGCTCAGGAGCATCCTGTTTCCACTGATCATTCTTGAGATGTTTCTACAAATTGATTGGAGTCCACCTGTGGTAAATTCAGTTGATTGGACATGATTTGGAAAGGCACACACCTGTCTATGTAAGGTCCCACAGTTAACAGTGCATGTCAGAGCACAAACCAAGCCATGAAGTCCAAGGATTTTTCTGTAGACCTCCGAGACAGGATTATATCGAGGCACAGATCTGGGGAAGGTTACAGAAAAATTTCTGCAAGGTCCCAATGAGCACAGTGGCCTCCATCAACCATAAATGGAAGAAGTTTGGAACTAGGACTCTTCCTAGAGCTGGCGCCTGGCTAAACTGAGCAATCGGGGGAGAAGGGCCTTAGTCAGGGAGGTGACCAAGAACCCGATGGTCACTCTGACAGAGCTCCAGCGTTTCTCTGTGGAGAGAGGAGAACCTTCCAGAAGAACAGCCATCTCTGCAGAACTCCACAAATCAGGCCTGTATGGTAGAGTGGCCAGACGGAAGCCACTCGTCAGTAAAAGGCACATGACAGCCCGCCTGGAGTTTGCCAAATGACACCTGAAGGACTTTCAAACCATGAGAAACAAAATTCTCTGGTCTGATGAAACAAAGATTGAACTCTTTAGCCTGAATTATCTTATCACCTCTTATCACCTGGCCAATACCATCCCTACAGTGAAGCATGGTGGTTGCAGCATCATGCTGTGGGGATGTTTTTCAGTGACAGGAACTGGGAGACTAGTCAGGATTGAGGGAAAGATGAATGCAGCAATGTACAGAGACTTCTTTGATGAAAACCTACTGCAGAGCGCTCTGGACCTCAGACTGGGGTGAAGGTTCAACTTCCAACAGGACAACGACCCTAAGCACAAAGCCAAGATAACAAAGGAGTGGCTACGGGACAACACGAAGGTCGCTGGTTCGAGCCCCACAGCCACCACCATTGTGTCCTTGAGCAAGGCACTTAACTCCAGGTTGCTCCGGGGGGATTGTCCCTGTAATAAGGGCTCTGTAAGTCGCTTTGTATAAAAGGGTCTGCCAAATGCATAAATGTAAATGTAATGTAAATGTAACTCTGTGAATGTCTTTGAGTGGCCCAGCCAGAGCCCATACTTGAACCCGATTGAACATCTCTGGAGAGATTTGAAAATGGCTGTGCACCGACGCTCCCCATCCAACCTGATGGAGCTTGAGAGGTCCTGCAAAGAATAATGGGAGAAACTGCCCCAAAATAGCCAAGCTTGAAGCATCATACACAAAAAGATGCTTCAACAAAGTATTGAGCAAAGGCTGTGAATACCTATGTACATATGACTTTTTTCATTTTTTATTTTTAATAAATTTGCAAAGATTTCAAACAAACTTCTTTCAAGTTTTCATTTATCGGTATTGTTTGTAGAATGTTGAGGAAAATAATTAATTGAATCTATTTTGGAATAAGGCTGTAACATAACAAAATGTGGAAAAAGTGAAGCACTGTGAATACTTTCTGGATGGACTGTAAATCTTTATTTAATGTTTATCATTCCCATCAGCCATAACACTCAAATCCTGTGGGGATTGTTGTGGTGAAATTATGGTGACTGTAATTACATCTTTTAGAATTTTGAAAAGTGGTTAGGTTTATGGGTAGGAATGGGGTTAGGTGCTTAAAAATATCTATATAATAGTGTAATGTAACAAAAATTATTGTTACTGTAAATTTTTCTGCCTTTTTCATGTTTTACATGGTTGAAAAGTGGTATGTTTTAAGGTTAAGGGTTGGGTTAGGGAACCCAAAATATCAATATGATGTAAGTATAATAAAGAATATTTTGGTTAAACATGCTAATTCAAAATATTGCCGAGCCTATGACAGAATGCTCCGGGAGAGATTAGGTGAGAAAGGAATGTGAGAAAGGAACTGTGATGTTTTCATGGTGCAGGCAAAAAGTCACTGTAGTGATGCCACATTTATGAGATCGCCCTGGATAAACTTATAAAATACAGAATCTGAAGTCTATTTGCTGGAAAAAAAAACTCATATATTAGTCCAACTGAATGAAAGTTTAAAGGATGAGACATTAACATTGCCAATTTCGGTGTCAGACAATCTTTTATCAGAAATCATTTATTTACAGTAATTCAAAGCTGCAAATGAGGAGGAGTAAGGCTACATATAAATGAGTAAAAATTAACCTTTTGACAATAATTCATGAAGAAATATGTGAATGTGTGAGTGGATGAGAGAGGTACAAATGAAGTGAAAGACATTTTCAGGACAATGATGATAATTTTGTGCTGATTAAAACAATCAGAGGCGTCATGCCCACTCAAACAGAGGCAAGTGTCCTCTCAGACTTTTTTAGCCAAGTAGATTTTGAATGCCCAAAAAAATATATATATATATTTTAATTTATAGGTTAAAAAAATTGTTTGTCTAACATGATGTGGCTGAAATCAAATGTCTAAATTTGGTGACAACAGATCATTTACTTACACAGAAGTTTCTGTCATCATCTACCCACCACTGTGGCCCCCATAAAATTTTTACTCTGTAGGACCCAAAAAGAGTTATTACCAAAATGTCAAAGCTGATCTTTTCCATACATTGGAAAACAATGGTCATCATTGGCTGTCAAGTTAAGTTGTATTTTTGGTCAGTATTAGGTCATGTCTTATCTCGCCTAGGCCACCAAGTGATCCAGTAGGCCTACTGCAGTGATACCCCTAAAAATAGCATTTTAATTCTTCCAAAGTGTCCAGACGGTGTGCAATCAGTTTACCTTTTCTAATATATGAAATGAAAAGTCATTGCATTTGTATTCTCATCATGCATTCTTATCAAAATCCAGTTGAGAAGCCCTTTTAGAAATATAATTGCCTAATTTGTGCACATGATTTCCCTGTGCAGGGGATTTCAAAGATCAAAGAGTCTCACAAAGGTGAAAATGTTAAATGAATGTTTGATGTGGACTGGAACAGAAATGGTAATGAATTTCCCACCTGAGCGAATTTCACAGATATAGATGCAAGCAACACAAATATATTTCTCAGAGCAGCCTTCCATAAAGTCCAAATCCAAGATTTATAGATTATTTATAGAACATTATTTATGTATCAGATCCACCATGCCACTCATGAAATAGCTTTACATATTTCTAAGATTTCACTACTTATCAAACTCGAGTATTATAAAAGGTTTTGCACAAAAAATTAACTCTAAAAATATTTAAGTAGTATATTTAACTAGTCACTCTTTATTTTATACAGTAGCTGAATGGGCCACTCAAACAAAAGTTTGAAAAAGAGGAAAGTTTTGATAGTGCCAAAGGCACAGTGTTACACTTTTAGATTAAATAAAACTTCAAACAGCTTACTTATAGTTACCTCTGTACGTTAAACTGGAATACAACAACCATATTAACATTAAAAAAATTCAGTGTTACCATTCCTCATTAACAAATCATATAACATAAATGAAAGCAACAGTGTTCTGTGTTCTGATTAGTAGTTGCTGTGGGAGAAAAAGTCAAGGGTGAATGTTTTAAGCTGCTGAGACAGGATATGATTAAAACCCACATACAACATCCCCCATGAGCGCACTATGGAAACTAATGACAGTGATGGCATAATTGTTGGTACATTGAGATAAAGGCACTCAAATGTCACAGCTGATGTTATCGGCTTACTACACCACTCCTGCTTGTTCTGCCCAGTACACATCACATGGGATTTCAAAACAAACTGTACAGTTACAGCACTTAAAATATAAGTAAAAGTATAAAAAATGTAAACTACTTAACAAGTACAATTCTTGGGGAAAAGTAGTTAATTACAATAACGTGAGTATTTGTAATTCGTTACTTAACATTCCTGAAATGAATTAAAAGCAATAGAACAAATAAAAACACCTAGAATGCCTAAAACAGCGTGTGGGTAGTAACATTACACATAGTAGCTAATAAATTCATTGTGATATATGCATTTAGGTGTATTTAAGTACAAAACAAGAAATAAGAGAGCACTAATAACACTAAAAAGCAATAGATATGGTGTAATAGCACATATACAAAGACGTGAAATAATGTAATGTTATTTAATGAGGCGCAAATTTAGCCTACCCCATTTCATAAATGAATTCCAAAAGCTAATTTCTTTAATTTGACCTCTAATTTAAACTAGAGTATTTAAACCTACACTTATAAACTTTCAAGTTTAGAACAATCAAACCAAACATTAATTTACAAAAAGTAGCCTAAATCACTCTTAGATGATTGTCTGAGTGTAAATTCCAGGTTGAATGTCAGTGTTTCAAAATACTATGAAAATTAATGAATGTCTCATATGTAGACTATAAAAAGATAATAATAATCTGTCGATGCATTTAAAATAAATAAAGAACTGAACAGGGCATCGAATTTTAAACATAGGCCTCACCACATTAAAATGAAATGTGTTTTAAATGCCAACTTTCTGCAAAGAGATTTTTAGAGTATCAAAAAGAAAATTACAAGGTTCCACCCAAAAATGCTCACAGGAAATAATAAAATTATTCTTGATTTTTCACAGAAAATTTGCAAAAAAGTGATGCAAGGAAAGGGAACGAGGATGTACAATTTTATAAAAGAGAAGAACCCATAGATGAGAGAGTCCCCACACCATTTACAATAATTGGACAAATACTGTGGAAATGTTGCCAAGCAAACCATATCTGTTTGTCTTTCGTCTTCTGAAACATGCCAAGAAAACATGGAATACTGTCTCTTCATCACGCCAGTTATCGCAATTGCCATCACTGTTAAACACATTACAGTTTTAGCCATTTAGCCGCCAGCCACCTTTCTCAGCAGATACAAAATCTGCTGCTACTGAGGAACTATGTATAACTGCCTTTCATTACTTTAAAAAAAAAAACAACAGCTTTTATAATGACTGGAAAGGAAACTGCTGCTGTCCAGTTAACCAGACAAATGCATTTCAGTAACAAAGGAAATGAACAGTGACAGATCAAGCTAAAATATTGACAATCTCTATTAGACTATGAAAAAAAAAAGATTGACTGTTCCTCTGAGACAGACACAGTTAGGAAAGGTTAACTGTACATACATTGATTTATTTAATTAGCTTAACATCGTGCTTTCCCATATGTGTTCGACCTTCCCCATGAGCGCGATCCAAGGCAGTCACGGGACGTCGCCTTAAGCCGAACTTGTGACTCAATTGGACTGACAAAAAAACTACATTTACAATGTGAATAAAGATTTTTTCAGCAAGAACATACATGTTGGTTCATAATTTATTTTTTCTAGTAAGACCTTTGATATTAGGGCAAAAATCATATTTTTGATAATAATTTTTTTGTATTGTTTTCCTGTAAAAATATCTAAAAATTTAAAACAAGATAATTTAGATTAATCTTGTTTTAGAAACAACACTGCATAAGATATTTAGGTTTTTCAGAGAATTTATTTTTAACATGTGTATTTTGTCTTACTGTACTGACAGAGTTTTTATAGTCAAAACAAGTGAAAAAAAAACAGTGCTGAAGAAGAAATCCAAAAGTAACCCTCCCAACTCTTTGTCTTTGTGTTTGTTTTTGAGTTGCTACAGTATGCAATAGACTGGCATATCTTAAGGTCAACATTAGGTAAAAAAACAGCAAAAAAGAAAGCTTTCTCTAGAAACTAGTCAGTCAGTCATTGTTTTGAGAAATGAAGGCAATATAATACATGAAATTGCCAAAAACTGAAGATTTCATACAAAGGTGGACACTACAGTATTCAAAGACAAAAGGCAACTGGCTCTAACAAGGAAAGAAAGAGATGTGGAAGGCCAGATGTACAAATAAACAAGAGGATAAGTACATCAGAGTCTCTAGTTTGAGAAATGGACACCTCACATGTCCTCAGCTGACAGCTTCATTGAATTCTACCCGCTCAACACCAGTTTAATTTACAACAGTAAAGAGAACATTTACATTTATTCATTTGGCAGACGGTTTTGTCCAAAGTGGCTTACAAAAGAGGAAAAACATAAGCGAATCATCTTAAGGAGACAGTGGTACGAAAAGTGCCATACTACAAAGTTTCACTATCATCAGAATAGTATACAAAACCGATTTAAGTGCAACAAGAATTGTTAATTATTTTATTTATTTTTTTGTTTAGTGACTGGTTAAATACTCTTGGAAAATATGTTTTTAGACGTTTTTTTGAAGACAGAGAGTGAGTCAGCTTCACGGACTGAGTTGGGGAGGTCATTCCACCAACGTGGTATGATAAAACTGAAAGTCCGGAAAAGTGTTTTGGTGCCTTTTTGTTTTTGTACGACAAGGCGACGTTCCTTAGCCGACCGCAGGCTTCTGGTGGGAACATAGCTCCGCATAAATGTTTTTAGGTATGCTGGAGCAGACCCAGTGACTGTTTTATATGCCAGCATCAGGGCCTTGAATTTAATACGTGCATGAACCGGCAGCCAGTGTAGAGAGACAAAGAGTGGTGTAACAAGTGCTCTCTTTGGTTCATTAAAGACCAGACGTGGTGCTGCATTCTGGATCATTTGCAGAGGTCTAATTGCACATGCAGGGAGGCCTGCAATGAGAGAGTTACAGTAGTCCAGTCTAGTTATGACAAGTGACTGAACAAGCAGTTGTGTGGCATGTTCAGAGAGGAAAGGTCTTATCTTCCTGATATTGTAGAGTGTAAATCTACATGATCTTGCAGTCTTTGAGATGTGGTCTGTGAAATTTATCTTGTCATCAATGGTTACCCCTAGATTTCTGACTGTTTTGGAAGGCGACACTGTAGTTGGAGCCAGCTGCACAGTGATGTTGTGTTCAACATCAGAGTTGGCTGGAAAGAAGAGAAGACTCAGGCGCAAAGAATAAGCCACTTTTGAAACAAAAAAACAAAAAGAAAAGGTTAGAGTGGGCAACGAAACACAGACATTGGACAACAGATAATTGGAAAAGAGTGTTATGAATCTTAACCCCATTGAGATTTTGTGGGATCAGCTAGAATGTAAGGTGCATGAGAAGTGCTCGACAAGACAGCCACATCTATGGCAAGTGCTACAGGAAGTGTGGGGTGAAATGTCACCTGAGTATCAACTGAGAAAATTTTTTAACAAAATTATCAGTTTCTCTGGATTTACTATTTATAGGTATGTGTTTGAGTAAAATTAAAATATTAGTTTTATTTTATTAAGTAGTGATAACATATCTCCCAATTCCAAATAAAGATATTGTCATTTATAGCATTTACTTGCAGAAAATATCAACTGGTCAAAACAACAAAAAAGATGTAGTGTTTTCAGACCTCGAATAATGCAAAGAAAAAAGTTAATTTTACTTTTTAAAAAACACAATACTAATGTTTTAACTTAGGAAGATTTGAGTAATCAATATTTGGTGGAATAACGTCTCGGTTACGTATGTAACCTCCGTTCCCTGATGGAGGGAACGAGACGTCGTGTCGAAGAAGCGACACTAGGGGTCTCTCTTGAGCACCGAAAGATACCTCTGATCTATGAAAAAAGGCCAATGAGAGTTGGCGAACAGTATTTGCATACTCCGCCTCCGGATACGGATATAAAGGCGAGAGAAATACGCTCGTTCATTCAGGATTTTTCTGAGGAGCCGGGAGTGTTCCGGGCATCTCAGCGGCTCGGCTCAGCGACGTGGCCGGGAAGACACGACGTCTCGTTCCCTCCATCAGGGAACGGAGGTTACATACGTAACCGAGACGTTCCCCGTCTGTCGCTCACTTCGACGTCGTGTCGAAGAAGCGACACTAGGGGTCCACTTCAAAACTCGCCATGCGCTGAGCCGTGTACGTGTACTGCTGACACAGAAGCGGGCAGGTATTTTGCACGTGCACAAGCGACCAACTGTGTTCAGGCTGCACGTACTCTTCCCCAATGCCCCGAAAAAGCGTCAGCACCCTTTTGGTTACCCTAGGGGGGAACAAGGTGACGCTCCCAACTAGGGAACGGGCCAAGCCTGGCTGGGCCTCTTTTCTCTCTATGTTTTCTCGGCATAGAGCAAGAGCAGCCGGGGCCCTTACCGCATCGAGGGAAGGGGGTCTTATTCCGAAGTCCTATTCTTTTAGGGGGAAAAGACCCTGCGGAGGCCACACCCGCCCAGCAGGGGAGGTATAGGTGGCAAAATACACCACATGGCCACTTTGGGCATGTGGGAGGAAATGGCGCGGTGGTAGATCCAGCCTCGAGGAGGGGGGAGTTGCTACAACACGGCGACCGGAGGGCAGCGAAGGACTGCCTAAGGGAGACGCGGGTCAGCTCGCAAGGTGACCGTACCGCGGAAATACACACAGAAGGAGTCCCGTAGGAGGCCTGATCTGTGGAGCACCTATTCCAGTAGGGGTAGCCGGAGGTACCCGTAGTGGACTGGACCAGCACGTTCCTCCGCTGAACTGCTGCGGGCCCGAAGGGCTAGGGAGGAATCAACCAGGGACCTAGGTCCTCTGGGACAAAAGTGCAGAGGGAAACGGCGCTGGAACAAGCGGTTCACCCGGTCAGATCGTCGATGTGTACCGAGTTCTACGGGCTCGGACCTGAGAGAACACGGGACGAGACTGACTCAACCCTGAGATCATAAGGGTGTTAGGTGCTGCCCAGCCTGCAGCTCTGCAAATGTCTGCTAGGGAGGTGCCCCTAGCCAGTGCCCATAAGGATGCCACGCTCCCAGTGGAGTGGGCTTGAACCCATAAGGGGGGCATGGCCTGGGTGTGATAGGCCAACTGAATGGCATCCACCACCCAGTGAGACACCTCTGTATGGAGACAGCGTTCCCTTTCTGCTGTCCTCCAAAGCAGACAAAGAGCTGCTCAGAGCGCCTGAAGCTCTGGGTGCGTTCCAGGTAGGCACGCAAGGCACGTACCGGACACGACAGTGAGAGGGGCTGGGTCTGCCTCCTCCCGGGGCAGCGCTTGTAGGTTCACTACCTGATCTCCAGAGGGCGTGGTAGGAACCATGGGCACATAGCCCAGTCAAGGTCTTAGGATCACATGAGTATCTGCCGGACCGAGCTCCAGGCAAGTGTCGTTAGTAGGGAACGCTTGCAGGTCCCCGACCCTCTTGATGGAAGTGAGCGCGATCAGCAGGGCCGTCTTTTCAGGAGAGGGCCCTGAGCCAACTGATTCTAGCGACTCAGAGGGGGGGATCTCTGAAGACCGGCGAGGACCACCGAGAGATCCCAGGAGGGGAACAGGTTTGGCCGGGAGGGGTTTAACCTCCGGGCACCTCTTGGGAACCTGACGATTAAGTCGTGCTTACCCAGAGACTTGCTGTCTACTGGGTCGTGGTGAGCTGCGATAGTGGCAACATACACCTTCAAGGTGGATGGGGACAGCCTCCCCTCCAACCTCTCCTGTAGGAACAGGAGCACAGACCTAACTGCGCACCTCTGTGGGTCTTCTGCCCGGGAAGAACACCGATTCACGAACAGACGCCCTTCAGGGCGTAGAGTTGCCTGGTAGAAGGGGCTCTGGCTTGGTTGATCGTGGCTACGACCGTGGTTGGTAGACCAGCTAGATCTTCCGCATCCCGTTCGGGGGCTAGACATGGAGGTTCCAAAGGTCTGGGTGCGGATGCCAGAGCGTGCCCCATCCCTGAGAAAGAAGGTCCTTCCTCAGGGGAATTCGCCAGGGAGGGGCTGTCGCGAGAAGTACAAGGTCCAAGAACCAGGCCTGAGTGGGCCAGTAAGGAGCCACGAGAGTGACTTGCTCCTCGTCCTCCCTGACCTTGCACAGCACCTGTGCAAGAAGGCTCACTGGGGGAATGTGTACTTGCGCAGCCCAGCCGGCCAGCTGTGTGCCAGTGCATCTGCCCCGAGGGGAGCCTCTGAATGGGCGTACCAGAGCGGGCAGTGGGAGGTGTCTCGGGAGGCAGAGGGGTCTACCTGGGCCTTGCCGAACCGTTCCCAAATCAGCTGAACCGAGTGGGGGTGAAGCCTCCACTCTCCGCCAGGCAAGCATTGTCATGACAGCGCGTCCGCTATCACATTGAGGTTGCCGGGGATGTGAGTGGCACGCAGCGACTTGAGTCGGTGCTGGCTCCAAAGGAGGAGACGACGGGCGAGTTGTGACATATGACGGGAGCGTACGCCGCCTTGGCGATTTATGTACGCGACCGCAGTGGTGCTGTCCGACCTGACTAGGATATGTCCGTCCCGAATTAACGGGAGAAACTTCCGCAGGGCCAAAAGGACGGTCAACAACTCGAGGCAGTTGATGTGCCAACGCAGCTGGGCCCCTTTCCAACGGCCTGAGGCTGCGTGCCCGTTGCAAAAGGCGCTCCAACCCAATCTGGAGGCGTCGGTCGTGACCAGGACGCGTCTGGACACCTTCTGTAGGGGCACTCCAACCCGTAAGAAACAGGGGTCTGTCCAGGGGTTGAATGTCTGACGGCAGGCGGGGGTGATTGTTACCCGGTGCGTGCCGTGGCGCCATGCTTGTCTCGGGACTCGGGTCTAGAGCCAGTGTTGGAGCGGTCTCATATGCATCGACCCCAGCGGCGCGACCGCCGCGGAGGATGCCATATGCCCCAGGAGCCTCTGGAAAAGTTTTAAGGGGACCGCTGTGCCTGGCCTAAAGGCGGCGAGGCAGTTCAACACTGACTGGGCACGCTCATTGGTGAGACGTGCCGACATTGAGACCGAGTCTAACTCCATCCTGAGAAAAGAGACGCTCTGAACTGGAGTGAGCTGGCTCTTTTCCCAGTTGACCTGAAGCCCCAGACGGCTGAGGTGCCTGAGCACCTGGTCTCTGTGGGTGCATAGTAACTCTCGCGAGAGGACAGAAATAAGCCGAAGGGGAGGACTTGTACTGATACACCTGGCCCCCGAACGCAAACCGCAGGTAGGGGCGGTGTCGGGGCAGGATGGAAGTACGCGTCCTTCAGGTCTACCGCTGCGAACCAATCTAGATGCCGGACGCAGGTTAAGCGTGAGCATTTTGAACGGGAGTTTGTGCAACACTCGGTTGAGAACTCGCAGGTCCAAGACTGGTCGTAAGCCGCCGCTTTTCTTGGGTACGATGAAGTAAGGGCTGTAGAGACCCTTCTTCATCTCGGTTGGAGGGACAGGCTCTATCGCGTCTTTGGCCAGAAGAGTCGCGATTTCCGCGCGCAGGGAGAGGGCATGTTCGCCGTGTACTGCGGAAAAGCGGACGCCCATGAAGGGGGGCGGGGGCCTGGCAAACTGAATTGCGTAACCGAGTCGGATGGTCCGGGCCAGCCAGCAAGACGGGTTGGGAAGTGAAAGCCACGCGTCCAACCTCTGCGCTAGGGGCACCAAAGGGACGATTAATTTTGACGTACCCGGCGGGGCTTCGCAGCGGGGCGGAGCAGGTTGGGCGGCGACGGGGCGACCCGCGGCTGAGGTGCTGAGACAAGACTCAAAGCACTTACCTTGCTCCGCACACCCGGCAGGGGGCGGGTTAGCGACTGAGGAGGAGGTCCTGGGTAGGCGTCCTCTAGACTCGTCGGAACCGGCCGGCCGGGGGACAGTCGTGGGGCTGAAGACGGGTGGTCCGTGTCCAGGAAGCCAGGACTGTTGATATCTGGGGGCAAAGTGCCGTGAGAACGGCATTTGCGGGCCAGGTGACCCAGAGACAAAAGGAAATAGCTCATTACAGAGAATATGAGAATGTGAAAATTAATTCAACAAGAAAAGATTCTCCTCCCGGCCCTCCACCGGGGACGGAGCGGTCTTACCAGCCTCCGGAGCTAACATCTTGGTCCCTGGGTTGAACGTCTACGGACAGCCTGGGAGCCTTCCGGGTCCTCGAGGGGGTCCGTGAGACGGGGGCGTCCATTTCCTGCAGCGTGCTCGACTCTGGGGCTGAGAGCTGGGCCCGGGTTGAGGCAGAGCAGGGTATTTCACAGCCGCAGGAGGACGCCCGTCGGCGAGCAGACGGGGCATGGCCCATGGCGGCAGGCTTGTGGTGGGGCAGGATGTGTAGTGGCCTCCGTCTGCCTCACCGCTGAGGACTGCTGGGCAGAGTCATCAACGGTGGCGCCGAATGGACGGAGCTGGGAGACGGGGGTGTGGGAGAAGGTGTGCCTTGTCTGCCTCCCGCATTTCGACCAGGTCCAGTCCACAGGTGCGTTTCTGGACCACAAGGGGTGGCCATCGCCTGTTCGAGTGCCAGCGCTTCTGACCTCCGTGGCCCGGGGGCGCGGTTGGTCATCCAGCGCAGTTCCTGCAGCACATCAAGAACAGGACTACCCAAGGTGCAAGTTTTGAAGTGCCTTGGCCTGGCATTGGTTGCAGGAAGGGCCGTGGCGTGCAGAGTGGAAGCGGTCTGGGACCGTTCCACCGCGAGGGTAGTGAGAGCGGAGGAGCGAAGAAGCCTTGGCTTAGCTCAACTCGTCGTGCACGTCCGGGAAGAAAGGAATGGGGGGGGCGTGGCTGTGAGCGGCGCACCTGCCCGCGGAACCGATCAAGTAGCCCGGGAAAGCATAGCGGATCTCCGTGCGTCAGGCTCAGGCTGGGCGGCAGACCCGAAGGTGGCGGCCCAGGCGAATGATCAGCATCCGATGCCGCTGTAACGCTCTCCGATGCAGCGGTGATGTCATCCAATTCTGAGGCAAGCAAGCGTGCCGGGGAGGCGGGCGGTTCGAGGGGGTTTACCCGGCGAACAAAGCCCGTCATATTCCCCAAATCGCCTTCATCGCCCGCGGCGCCTGCGTCGATCCCGTAGGAAGAAGGCGGAGCGCGGGGGGCGGCTGAAGTGGCTTTCTCTCATTACAAAAGAAAGCCGTGCGACCGCAATGCTATAACGGCCATGTTCTCACACTGAGAAGATGAACCATTGGAGAGAATACTCATCCCGAGCTCAGACGGAAGCAAACAAGCGTGCCGGGGAGGCGGGAAGTTCGAGGGGATTTACCCGGCGAACAGAGCCCGTCATTGTCCCCAAATCGTGTTCATCGCCCACGGCGCCTGCGTCAATCCCGTAGGAAGGAGGCGAGGCGCGGGGGGCGGCTGAAACGGCTTTCTCTCATTACAAAAGAAAGCCACACGACCGCAATGTTGCCATGGCTATGTTCTCGCACTGAGAACATAAACCATTCATAAAACATTGCTTGCGTGCGATCGCAGCCCAGGCATGCAAGACAGTGTTTTATGACCGAGAGAGGTGGGGAGAAATCACCGCATCCAGAAACTACACAGGGGCGGAAATTACATCTTTATAAAGACGCGTCCTGAAAAGGACGTTCAACGCCGCTGTGTAATGCTCTTTCAGAGAAATAAACTCTTTTATGGAGAGAATCACTCTTTCAACTCTTTTAACTCTGCGCTGTCGAAGCGCCCAGGGTCAAACTGCACGCCGGCAGTGAAGAGAAAAGCCGCTGTAGTGCGCCGTAAATCCAACAGCAAAGCAGAGCGTCAGAGGATCAGAAGCAGGATCAGTTGTGTTACTCGCAGCTGACTGCATACACACGACCATCGGCTCCGAAGAAAATTACTGAATGAACGAGCGTATTTCTCTCGCCTTTATATCCGTATCCGGAGGCGGAGTATGCAAATACTGTTCGCCAGCTCTCATTGGCCTTTTTTCATAGATCAGAGGTATCTTTTGGCGCTCAAGAGAGACCCCTAGTGTCGCTTCTTCGACACGACGTCGAAGTGAGCGACAGACGGGGAACCCTGATTTTCAATCACAGCATTCATATGTCTTGGCATGCTCTCTACCAGTCTTTCACATTGCTGTTGGGTGACTTTATGCCACTCCTGGCACACAAAAATTCAGGCAGAACGGTTTTGTCTGATGGCTTGTAGACATCCATCTTCCTCTTGATCACAATCCAGAGGTTTTCAAGGGGTTCAGGTCTGAAGATTGGGCTGGCCATGACAGGGTCTTGATCTGGAGGTCCTCCATCCACACCTTGATTTACCTGGCTGTGTGGCATGGAGCATTTCTGTGTGCACTCAAGTAACTTAATTTCTGTTTGAGGTGAATTCAACCCCTGCAAAAACACATTGTAGAAAAAAACAATAAAATAAATCAAAATTAACTTTAAAACTTTACAATAAGGTTGTATTCGTTAACATCTGTTAACACAATAGTTAAGATGAACTAATATTGAACAATTCTTTTCCAGCATTTAAAGTATTAATCTTGGTTCATGTCAATTTCTCTGTTTATTAACATATTTTTACAATAAAAAGCTAACATGCATTATTAACATGCATTATGAACCTAAACAAATAATGACCAATTGTGTTTTGATAAATTAACCAAGATTAAGAAATGCTGTGAAACAACATTGTTTATTGTTAGTTCATGATTCCTAATGCTTCTTGTGTTAACTAGCATTAGACTTTTAACTAGACAGTTTTTTGCTAATTAACAGAACCTTATTGTAATAGAACCTTATGTATAAATGTATAAGTTTAACATAATTTTTCTTCAATGTGTTTTTTTTTCTGGGGTCGAGTAGAAATAAAATAAGTGGAAGGTGTAAAATTCCATCAGAGAGTTGAACTGTGAAAATGTATTTTATTTATTAATATTAACATTTTATATCTGGAGTCTCAGAGACACCAAACACAGATAATGTAATATTTTTCATGGAGTATGTGTGATTAATATTATCAAGCTAAAATTTATTAGTTGTTTCTGTATAAAATTTTGAAAAGTACCAACCTGATTCAGTACTTCAGTGGTATGTTTTTGAGCTGTTAAAATGGCCCTAAACAGTTCATAAGGACAAAGCCAACAGAGAGTGAAAGAAAAACAAAACATGAATAGATAAAGACAGTGAAAAAGTAGGATAGAGAGAAAGAGAGAGAGAGATACTGGCATAAAGACATAAGCATCAGAGCAGCTTTTCATTAGCAAAGGAAACTATCTTGTCATTAACTGTAACACTGATTTTCTATTCTACAGCATGAACATTATTTATAGGGTAATTGTTTTATATTATCAGTATGAACAGATATACAACAAGTGAATCATTACACTGTTGATTAAAGCCTGTGGATGTATGTTGTCTATCATGTGAGATTGAAAGTGCATTTCTAACACTTGAGGGTGCATTTAGCAAATTGGTGTTGAGTGCTCTTCAAAGATTTATTTCATCTGAATGAATTTGCAATCTTGACAGGAAGCTGAAGTGTACAGCAGGGATTAAAAATAGTTCAAGGAACGAAACACAAACAGTAAACAAGTGAATTTTTTAGCAGAACATATCCAAAAACAGGAACAAAGTGTTTTTAAATTGTTCCAGAGTGAAAACATTTTTTTTTTTTTTTAAATGCTGACAACCAGTTATAACTGGTTAATTTTCATTCCGATAATTTTTTCATGAAAGTAAAGGCCAAAGGGATTATCACAGTAAATTTGTAGAACTACACCACTTCATGTTACCCAAAAAAATGAAACGTGCTTTGATCCTGAAGGAAACATAACACATTTATTTGCCTAAATGCCCACTGTGGATGTTACATTCTGTGAATGAAGAACAACAACAGTATAAATAATTTCTACATATACATGCAGGGCTAATCCACGTATAAAGACAACATTATTAGAGGTAAAACGTACATTGACTCCAAGTCTTCACTGAATTATTGTTAGATCTGATGCAGATTTGATATTGCTAGGTTTTGAAGGAGAAGCAGATATATAATTAAACTTATACTTAACTTTTAATTAACTGATTGTTATGATTTATATGCCGATAAATCCACCACACAGGAAATGTAATGGCTTATTTTCTCTTATTTTGGTTTTGCAAGTAGTTAATTTTGGGCTTGTTATTTCAGACCAGGATGCTTGTTTCTCTTGTGAGATCTGGCAACACAGCAATTGGTATTTCACCCACCCCTTAGCAAATGTACTGTCATTTTAAAAAGAATGGTAACCTTTTGAATCATCCATCCATCCATCTTCAACTGCTTATCCGAAGTCGGGTTGCGTGGGCAGCAGCTCCAGCAGGGGGCCCCAAACTTCCCTATCCCGAGCCACATTAACCAGCTCTGACTGGGGGACCCCGAGGCGTTCCCAGGTCAGTGTGGAGATGTAATCTCTCCACCTAGTCCTGGGTCTTCCCCGAGGCCTCCTCCCAGCTGGACGTGCCTGAAACACCTCCCTAGGGAGGTGCACAGGGGGCATCCTTACCAGATGCCCAAACCACCTCAACTGACTCCTTTCCACGCAAAGGAGCAGCGGCTCTACTCCGAGCTCCTCACGGATGACTGAGCTCCTCACCCTATCTCTAAGGGAGAAGCCCGCCACCATTCTGAGGAAGCCCATTTCGGCCAATTGTACTCGCGACCTAGTTCTTTCGGTCATGACCCAGCCTTCATGACCATAGGTGAGGGTAGGAACAAAAATTGACCGGTAGATCGAGAGCTTTGCCTTCTGGCTCAGCTCTCTTTTCGTGACAACGGTGCGATAGAGCGAGTGCAATACCGCCCCCACTGCCCCGATTCTCCAGCCAACCTCCCGCTCCATTGTCCCCTCACTCGTGAACAAGACCCCGAGGTACTTGAACTCCTTCACTTGGGGCAATAACTCCTTCCCTACCCGGAGTACGCACTCCATCAGTTTCCTGCTGAGAACCATGGCCTCAGAATCAGAATGAACAAATTCAGTTTTTGCTTAGAACAAACCGAAATGAAAAGCATTTTGTTTTTATTCCCTGGTGCACAGTTTGCTTATCTAACTACAAACTGCATGAAGATTGTTTGTTTAAAGGCATTTCTGTGCCTTGATATTTGACCTTTGAGAGATGTTTTTTACTGTTTTAATTTAACATTATAGATGAGGTATACAAATGCAATATTTAAAAGAATAGTTCAGCCAAAATAAAACTGTATTAATTACTCACCCTTAAGTCACCATATGACTTTCTTTCACCTGTGGAAAACAAGGATTTTTTAACATAATTAAAGTGAATAGACGTTACGGTTTACAAAAAACCATTAGGTGGTGGCATTTCCGGGATCTTTTGGCACACTAGAAAAGAACCGCTGCCAATGGATGCTTTGCTCAAATTGAGTGATTTGCGTTTGAGGAGTTGAAACACAACGATTTAAAAAGATTATTGAAGATTTGGGCTTTTTTAATTTCCATCAGGTAGGTTCAGTTTATCAGGACAAACTCAGTAATAAGACTCATGTTCCTCACAGCTGCTGGTGGTGGATTTGAACTTTTCACAAAGAATCGCACAAACTCTGCATGCAAACTATGCTGTTTTTAATTTCCAAAGTGCAATCGCTGCAACTGGTTTGAGGCTTATACGGCTATGAAAAATCAAACAGGACAAGACTCCACCACCGCAGATCATACAGTAGACTACTGTTTGTGAAAGAATAAGCTAATAAAAATAATGCAATACTTCTAAACTATGCATTGATTTTTAATGCATAACCTGTAGCAACCTGTTCACTCAAAACAGCTGTTATTAAATTTGAATATTATAAAATTGAAGTCAAATATTATTATTTACTGTATAACCAATAATTTAAGCAGTAAACACACATTTGCATGTATGATGTTAGTTGAAGTTTTATTATGCCATATTTCTATAGAAATGTTAAACGTGTAAAGGATGTGTATTCACCAACCTGTTATATGACTAAACATAAAGGCCTATTATAGTCAATAGTTCAAAAAGAACATAAACTTATGTCTTCATCATAAACAACAGATATACCATAATAACTTTCGATTAACAATAACATTTGTAGATTATATATTTATTAAAATCGCTCATTAATGGTTAAAAAAAATTATAAACCCGCAGCGCTGTCTATTTCCACCACAAAAAGCTGCAACTCAAAAGAACTGAAGTGTGGTTGCTTGCGGTGTGACATCACCATAAGTTAATCTATAATGACTACAGGTTGAAAAAAAAAAACACTTCAACTCCATTATACACTGCCGAAATAAAACATAAGCATGAGTAAATAATGCATTCTTTTTTTTTTAGGTGAATTATTCCTTTTAGTGGGTGAGTAGTGCAAACACTTCACAAAACAAGTTCTATGTTTCTCAGGTTGCACTATGACAGTAGACACTGATGGCCCTTGTCAACACATCAATACATAAAACTTATTATGACACTGCTCTGCATATTAACTATATGGAAATGTAATGGGCTCTTTGAAATCACTTCCAGCCAATTTATTTAGTAATTGCCCTGGAGCTATGTCTGTTGTGATATGGCTCTTTTTAATTATTGCAAGGCTCCTTGCGGCTTTTAAACTATGGGTAAATTAAAGCACTCTACCTGCAGGGACGCACACTTATGTACACACAAAACTCCAAAATGAAGTCATAACGCTTCCTCTCAGTAGCAGGAAATGAGCTAAACAAATTTCAGACTTATGCTTTGCTCTACATCTATCATGAAGCTACCAAAACAGTGGTATTTTGCCTACAACACTTTGTGGGTGCATTATAATATCAGAATATTACTAGCACTGGTATTTGAAAGTCTAGAAACTTGATGGTTTTATAACGTAGTTTGACTACAGTTATAATTCTAATAATTATAATAGCAATAACTAATTTCAAGTCATAGGAACAGCCAAAGGTTACGCATAAGCAACAGTGTATTTTGTCATGGGTGGCACTGAATAGTTCACAAAAGTTTGTCCTCATTTAGCTTTGTACTAAATGTGCAGTCATCACTGTAATTAGGTTAAGTAGAAACTGTGTGCTACTCACAATGTACTAACGTGGAAGCGCAAGACCAGTGTATTTCTGAAAAGATACAATATTTTGATAGCTGATTTGTTTTTCATTTTTACATAAGAATACAACATGACTTTTTTTATGCCAAATACAATGACCCATAAAGTATTTGGACACATGTCACACATAAAAAAAATTAGCAACACCATTTCATTGTGGCACAAACACATGTTTCAAGTAAACCATTTCACAAACATAAGTTTGTAAGGTGTATACATTACAGGATTGGGCACTGAGAACTGTTTATTACACAGAAGAGATATAAGAAGAGGCTTGTGGGACTTAAATTAGAGTAATTCCTGGATGGTTGTTGATATGACAATGTGTAGTTAAAAATAAACATTATAAGTTTTGTTGTAATCAGTGGTATTTTATATATATATGTAGTATGTAGGGTATGTAGCCCGGTCGTGGTCTTAGGATCACATGAGTGTCTGCCGGACCAAACTCCAGGCAGGTGTCTCTGACGAGGCGAGCAGAATCAGGAGGGCTGTCTTCAGGGAGAGGGCCTTGAGTTCAACTGATTCTAGTGGCTCGAAGGGGGGTCTCTGAAGGCCCAAGAGGACCACTGAGAGATCCCAGGAGGGGAACAGGCTTGGCCGGTAGGGATTCAATCTCCGGGCGCCTCTTAGGAACCTGATAACTAAGTCGTGCTTATCCAAAGACTTGCCATTTACTGCGTCGTGGTGGGCCACGATAGCGACTACATACACCTTCAGGTGGAGGGGGACAGCCTCCCCTCCAACCTGTCCTGCAGGAATGAGAGCACAGACCCGACTGCGCACCTCTGTGGGTCTTCAGCCAGGGGAGAACACCAATTCGTTAACAAGCGCCACGTCAGGGCGTAAAGTTGCCTGGTAGAGGGAGCTCTGGCTTGGTTGATCGTGTCTACAACAGCAGGTGGTAGGCCAGCTAGATCTTCCGCATCCCGTCCAGTGGCCAGACATGGAGTTTCCAGAGGTCTGGGCACGGATGCCAGAGAGTGCTCCATCCCTGAGAAAGAAGGTCCTTCCTCAGGGGAATTCGTCATGGAGGGGCTGTCACGAGGAGCATGAGATCAGAGAACCAAGTGCGAGAGGGCCAATAAGGGGCCACCAGAGTGACTTGTTCCTCATCCTACCTGACTTTGCATAGCACCTGTGCAAGAATGTTCACTGGGGGAAATGCGTACTCGCGTAGCCCCGTGGGCCAGCTGTGTGCCAGCGCGTCTGTCACGAGGGGAGCAAGAGGATCGATTACGGGCAGTGAAAGGTGCCCACCATGACCTCATCAGCTCATCATGCACTTCCGGGAAGAAAAGAACCGGGGGGGGGGGGGTCATGGCTGTGATCAGCGTGCAGACCCGAGGAACCAATCATCCAGCCGCGAAGGCTGTGGGGAGGACTGAGTATTGCAGTCCAACCCCACGCTGACGGTGGCCCGGGCAAGCATATCGGCCATCTGGGCGTAAGCCTCAGACTGGGAATTCTGACGTGAAGGTGGCAGCCCAATCGAGTCTTCCGCGTCAGATGCCGGAACACTCTCCAATGCAGCGGCGAGCTCATCCCAAGAGGATACGCAGACTGGCCGTGAGGCGAGCCGCTGTCACCCCGAGCCCGGGTGAAAGTCAACGAGCATGTCGGGGGGGCGGATGGTTCATGGGGACATACCCGGCAAAACCGAGCCCGCTGCCATCCCCAAATCACCTCCTTCGCCAGCCGGGTCGTCCTCAATCCCGTGGGAAGGAGGAGCGACACAGGGAGTGGCTGGAGTGGTGTTCCATTTAAGGAAGGAAAGCCGCAACCACAACGTTGCCATGGTAAGGTTCTCGCAGTGAGAACACAAACTATCCACAAACGCTGTCTCGGTGTGATCGCGGCCCAGACACACGAGGTAGCACCTGTGACCATCAGGAGCGGAGAGAACTCGACTGCATCCAGGAACTACACAGGGGCGGAAAGGCATCTTTATAAAGACGCGTCCTGAAAATTACTCTGTGTATTGCTCTTTTAGAGAAAAACACTCTTTTAGGGAAAATGCCTCTTTTAATAGCGCTGTTGAAGCACCCAGGGGCAAAGTTGCACTGCCATGCAGAGAAGGAGAAAGCCACTGATATGCACCGTAGATCCAACAGCATACGCTAGTGATGAGAGGAAACAAACTGTGACTCGCAGCGGCTCCGAAGAAAATTTTTCAATGAACAGACGCATTTCCCTACTTTTATACCTGTATGTCCAGAGGCTGGACATGCAAATTCTGTCTGCCAATTTCTCATTGGCCTTTTCTCATAGTTCAGAGATGCATAAGGCTCTCAAGAGAGACCCCTAGTGTCGCTTCTTCGACACAACATTGAAGTGAGCGACAGACGGGGAACCATAGTTAATGTAAATTACATCTGCAGTTACTCAGCTAGGACATATATTTAAACTTGATGGGAACTGACTTCATACAGCCAATAAAAATTACCTTGGGACAGCTGGTTAAAATCTTTAAAAAGGTTAAATGTAAGATTTGTGAAAAAATTTGCACCATTTGTTTCCAGGTGCCACTTAGTCTGATTTTATTTCTAACATGATGACACTCAGACATTTGAAGTGTGACTTAAGTGTCCAAATATTTTAGGGGTCACTGTAAGTAGGACTACATTTTTTAAAGGTAAGCCATTCAATTTAAAGTTCAGAGATTATTCAATTGTGGCTGCTATTACTCTTGCAGTGAAAACAAAGTTATTCAAACAGTATAACTTCTGAATATTTGTGAAGCTTTGTGATGACAACAATTGAGTGTCTGTTCAGAGTCAGGAGTGACCTCAGTTGTAAAAAAAAAAAATTATCTCATCTGGTATCTCCCACTCAACCCAGGGCTCAATCATGCATCAATTAAAAAAAGATTTCATGACAGTCACGTCAAAAATGTACCGAACCAAAATGACTCTGTGAAAAGATGAGAGGATTCAAATGCAAAGAAAATCTGCAAAAGGCACCTGAGGATACATGGAGATTATTACAAGTAGCTAGCAGAAGTAGTGGTCAAATTCACAGAGGTCCAGCAGATGCTTAAAGCAAAAGATCTCAGATGGAAACCCCCAAAAAAATATACAGTAGATTAAAAATTTATAAAGATTCTGTCCTTGGTTTCTCCTTAGGCACATCATTAGGTTTGGTGTTCATTATGCAGGAACATAACAGAATTCAGTGAGAAACTTTTAAATTGATTTTTTTCTGATGTTTTAATGATTTCTGTGGAGACCTTGTTAAGACATCATCCTATTCTCATGATAAATGCCCCATTTTTACTGATGTCACATATGTTAAACAGAAAATGTAAGTTCCTGGCATATTCATGATTGATAGTTGCAAGGGAAAAGACTTAGTCCTATAATTCAGCCAGCCCTCAATATCTCCTATTCACATATTAGCACATGGTAATGAGATCAAAATTCTTTCTAATACAGATAAATACTGCATCTTGTGATTCCTACAGGCAGAGATCAATTGAACCAACGCATTTGCAAGGTCAGCTGCAGACACCTAATCAAAAAGCAGAATTGATTTGCTTAATAGGCAAGATTCAAAGCAAATGTTATCTCTGTTACCGTAAACCCACCACGTTGACCGTGAATGCCTATAGCAATGCATGTTGTTAAAGGAGCACACATTATACCTGACAGAACGGAGTAGGTGTCTAATGCAGAAAGTATTCTTCGGTTGCCAGCTATGACTCGTGCACACGGCATGATGCAAATTTATTGTTGTGCAGCCCAAAACCACGTGTACCGTTGAGTGCTGTCTGCGAATGTGACTGTCATAAAGATACTGTATGATAAAACAGTCAGAGTTAAATGCTTTCATATAGGCTCACAGTCAATACAGTAGACCAATATTTTAAAATGCTTTTTGAATGCTTGACCATGGGCCAGATGTCACAACAGTTAGCAAACCCTATGCTTAAAAGCTTAAAAGGAATAGTTGACCCAAAAATGAAAACGATGTTATAATTAACTCCCCATTATGTTATTTGAACCCATACCATTTTGTATCCTCCTTGGAACATAAAAGTAGATGTTAAGCAGAATGCTATGAAAGTGCATAATACAATAAAAGTGCATTGTGACCAAGTCTATCAGTCCCTTCTATGTTGCATAACATCTACTTTTGTGTTCCTTGGAAGAAAGTAAGTCATTTTGGCTTGAAAATGTTTTGGGTAAACTGTCCCTTTAATTCAGTGTTAGGTCTGACTGAAGTCAAAATAAATCCAAATAAATCTAAAAAGAAAAATATTAAAATGGCAAATATTGCATACAACACCTTTAACATTAAAGAAATAAGTCCATTTGAACTCAACTGAGCATAACAATTATACAAAACATATCTCTTTTCAATTTTCTCAAAGTTTTTATTAGTTGAAAATTACAGAAGCATGAATGCATCAGAGCATCAAATAGCAAGACAAGTCACAGCAGGGAAGCAGATAGGATAATTGAAAGAGAGCTGGAATGAACAAGATTTTACATTGTCCTTGACAGAAATCTTTACAAAAGAAATTCAAAAATTATGAACTGCATAGTCCAGCATGAAAACAAAGTTAATTTTGTTTCAAGTAGCCATGTTTTAACATGCAAATGCATTCTTACTTAAATCTTTATATACACAGTATACTGTAAATTGCGGCCAAAGAAAATATATTAAGGCCAATTAAGAATTTAAATCACCACCAGAGTAGATGTCAAATGAATCTGACATGTAACTAAACAACAACCTTGAAATCTTTCTATACTTGTGAGGCTTGTCACAAGTTGGTATAATAGACATGCTATAGGCCTGTTTGGTATACCAGTATTTTTGCAAAAAATGTTAACGTGGCTTGTTAACGTATCACTGCATTTTCCTGGTGAAATTAAAATAAGAGGCACTACCAAAACTAATCTCTTTTACACAAAACATGTCAAATGCAAGATTTTCAGGCTAAAAACATGTATTTTCACCCTGTTCCTCACACTATGCTATCTTATGACATCAAAATACCTTTACTATAATGCATGACATAAGGCGATACATTCTGCCATTTGCAACACATAACTAACAACATTTACAAACTTGTTCAAGCATGATCAAATTGAACAGTAGCTCAAATAAAAGAAAGTGGCATTTGCAATGCAAATGGCCTGGGTACGAGTCCTGAAGTCCACTCAATTCAACATATTAACTGAAAGTGCCATAGAAGCACCACAAAATTATGTGGTTGCCTCTGCACAAAATGTCACATTTGCTTTTTGACATTATCGGTTAGACTTGGGGTAGGGAGGTCAATTTTGTTGATTTAAAACTTGATAGAGCATTAACCTTCTAAAACCGCATCTGTTTTTCATCACAAATGTGCTTTTTTTGTGATACTATCGGTTAGGATTTGGTTTAAGGTAGGGATGCCGTTTTTTAGTATTAAAACTATATAGTACATTAAAATCCATGATTTTTTTGAAAAATGTCACCACAAGCACATCATTTTTAAGAGATCAGGCTGGATTTTCTTCTTGAAGCAGAGGATTTGGAAAAAATAATGACTGTATTCAAGCAGGATTCCTGAACACTCTGCAAATCAGCCATTGGTAGAACAACTCGAACGTTGCGCCCCAAACTCATGGCATCAGCAGAACCAATGTTAATTATAGTTGTCTCTACAAATTAAACAGGGATTCAAGTATTTTAACATAAAAAATTACACACTTCAGCTACAAAAAAAAACATGAAAAAAAAATCACTATAGCAAAATCATCTGTGTTCATACAAGAGTCACAGCAGTCCCTTTAACAAAGCTGTTCTCTATGCAGGACAGCAACTTGGACAACTACCCAATAATACACCAGAGAACAATTATTTCCCCAAACAGGCAAAAACAACAGGATATCTTATGACATGAAGCCAATACCAGGAATTGTTACAGGAATTGAACTTAAATGCACAAACAACTCCCTGTGCCTGGAGCACCTGAATTGGCCCACCTGCCTGTGAGTTCCTCTTCAGCAGCTTTCATAAAACATCAGTATTCAACACCCACAGTTGTTACAATTCCAGCATGCCAATCATCTGCTCTCAGTTTCAAATACCAAGGGCTTTCAATTCTGTGCATATAACATATATACTGAAACACCATCATCTGGTTGATGTGGTTCTGCCAATCATTCATATGCCAGGATCTACCAGGATCAAAGAAGATCAATGACATTTCCATTCAAAGATATAAAGCACGGTTATATTGCAAAAGAAGCATAGGGAACGCTTTCATATAATCTTTGCTATTTACCACATAGCCTTAAGAGTCATTTTCCAATATATGATGACTTTATATAGTCATAGTGAAATTGACTTATATAGCACTTTAAAAACAAATGTTGACCAAACTGCTGCATAGCCATTTTAAAATATCATAATACAAGGAGAAAACTAAGAATGATGGAAATCCAATCTTAACCACAGTGGATACAAAACACCTGCAAATCATGGGGGAAATACTGAAACTGTGATGCATCAGTCTGTGCACTGCGTAAATTAAATGAAACAATATCTCTTGATACCAACAAGAAAGTTCAGATAACGTACCATTAAGTGTATTTATCTAAATTACGAATAGAAATGCATAGGAAAATCATAAAACAAACCTTTTTAAATTAGGAAGATTGTAAAATCTACCTTGAATGTAATGCAATTTGCTTTGAATACAAGCATCTGTCAAATGAATAAATATTAAATGTTAAACAGGAAGCAAACTTTATTTCAAATTAGGTAGATTATAGCCATATCTTCAAGATCACAAATGGGTGACCTTTGCCAAAAAAAAATGTATAAATGTAAATTTGAAACAAAGACTTTGTTTTTAAAAGCTTTGACTAAGCTTTATGTCCCCAAATTTTTCTTGTTGACCATGGTGTGAGGCAAAATATGGCTGCAGATTGAATACAAGTCATTTACATTAAAACAGTTAATAAACAATACAAATCAAAGATTCAAATTGAATATTCATTCTATAATCACAAATAAATCTTTATTAATTTGTTAAATAGCAGGTTACCAACAATGAAATGCACATACAGTATGAACATTATGTGCAAACACTTTACAATACAGTTCTGTTTGTTAACAATTAATAATGCATCCCTTATCATTAACTATAATTGGACAATGAACAATGAATTTTACAATGTTTTTTAATCTCGGTAAAAGTTAATTTATCAAAATACTAAAATGAATTACTGGCTCACATTAGCTCATGTTAATTTATGTTAACACAACTTCTAATGCATTCAAATAAATGTATATTTAGAAATTAACATTAAACAAGATGCAAAAATCATTGTTAGATCATGTTAACTAATATTTAACTTATGTAAACAAATGCAAACTTATCGTAAAGTGTTTCTGTTTCTATATAAATAAGCCTTCAGGACGTTTAAGAACATTAAATATAGGCACTGTTCCTAAATCGTATAAGCCTCCAAGACGTAAAAAAACAGCTGATTAGTGATGCCTGTACGTTACAACCCGCGGGTGCAAATGCAAGGGAGATTAAACCAATCAGACTTATTCACACGGTTCATGAGAACAGTGTAGATCTGTGGAAACGAGCCAATGTAAATAGCACCGTGGTAATTGGGTTGCTGGTGTTTGTCGCACACCAAAGCAGAGGTGGAAAAGTGGTTTCTAAATATATTATTCAAACCACAAGAAAACATTTCAATGACAATATAGATTCGATTTTACACCATTCGAAACCTCCTCAGTCAGTGAGTAAACAAATTAATAAAATGAATGAATGAATTCAATACAATTTTACAAAATCAATTGAATTTGACTTTAATGCGTATAAAAAAAAATTTACATTTATTAATTTCAATATATAAAAAATATTTGCCTGATTTTTGTTCACATTCAAAATTTGATTTCAGGGTCTATTCGACCTTTCGCAGATTAAATATAATTTAATTATTGGCTATTAAGCACTTTATGTCGCTGTGGTGTTTGGACACAACTTTCTTTGAAATATTTTGTGGAGAAAAGGCAAGTGCAGAGCATCGGTTTGACGTCAGGCGCTGCGGACACAGTATACGCTCTCAGACACATTTGACAAATATCAAAACAGTGTCTGGGGTCTCGCGCACCTGGCGTGAAGTTATCGCTCGCGCAGAGCTTTACATTCACCGGGAGAGCGATGAATTTCAACAAGTCGGGCGATTTCAACGGTCCGTCCCGTAACAGCAACTCCGGTTCCGTGGACGAGCTTGTGATAACGTTGACATTCGGGACATTGCTGTCAGTGGTTTACATCGTCGGGGTTTCGGGAAACGTCTATACGCTGGTGGTCATGTGCCATTCCATACGGTTAGCCACTTCTATGTACATCTCCATCATTAACCTGGCGCTCGCGGATCTCCTCTACCTCTCTACCATCCCGTTCGTGGTGTGCACGTACTTTCTGAAGGACTGGTTCTTCGGGGATGTGGGCTGCAAGATATTGTTAAGTCTGGACCTGTTAACTATGCACGCGAGTATCTTTACTCTTACGGTGATGTGCATGGAGCGCTACCTGGCAGTGACTAAACCATTAGATACTGTGAAACGCTCCAAGAGCTACAGAAAAGCCATGGCGTGCTGCGTCTGGATTTTATCTCTCCTACTAACTCTTCCCATGACCGTCATGGTTAATCAGACTACTAAAAAAGCCGCAGACGGAGGGGTGAAAAGGATGTGCGCGCCCACCTGGGCACCACAGGCGTATAAAATTTACCTGACCGTCCTGTTTTGCACGAGCATAATGGCGCCAGGGCTGGTCATTGGTTACCTGTACACCAGATTAGCCAGGACTTACCTGGAGTCCCAAAGGACATCCATTAATAAAGGCAGCAAGCGCTCGCCAAAGCAAAAAGTTCTCATTATGATTTTCACAATCGTGCTTGTGTTCTGGGCGTGCTTTCTACCCTTCTGGATATGGCAGCTCGTGCCGCTGTATCACAAGCCCTTCCGTCTCGCGTCGCACACGCACACGAGCATCAATTACCTTGTGTCCAGTCTGACCTACACCAACAGCTGCATCAACCCTTTACTGTACACACTCCTCACCAAGAACTATCGGGAGTATCTTAAAAACCGTCATAAGAGTTTTTACCGCTACACGTCATCCTTTAAAAAGCGCCCACCGAGTTTGTACTCTTGGGGAAAGTCTGCGTCATCCAGTAATCAGTTTGAGTTCAACTCGGAGACGCTTGTCATGGCGCAGTTAAAGGTGTAGTGATGTGGTGGGGAAAGCCTCAATCCGTTCATGTTAAGGTAAATGTTTGAATGGAACGTCCATGATCCAGCCATATTCTCCACTCCATTCACAAAACAACCCACTCATTCACATAGGCTATTTTGCAAAGTTGCTTTAATTTGTATATGTATAGGCAAGTAGGCTAACATTGTAATAATGTAATGTCCTTAAGGTGACTTTGAAGATATCTTAAATGGAAAGAAGAAAAAAAAAGAAAAAACTTCTGGCATACAAGCTATCTATCAGGACTGACAAATGTATGTAATGTTGTCTTTACAGAGTAATACAATATTTATCAGCTTTATTTGGCTGACTGAGAGAAGCTGTTAAAGGCCTTAGAGTGCTTACAGTGGAAAAACAAGTGGATGTCAATGGTTGTATTAAATAACTTGAGAAATTATTAGAAATAATTGCATCCCCCTTTCACAAAATTCATGGTAAGAAAAGGAGTACAAGTTGACAGCAATCTGGTTTGAGGTTGTTTTTAATATTAAAATAATGATAATAAAGTAAATACCAGAAAATGCAGCTACTCTCTCTAAAATATAAAAATGAAGCAATATAATCTTTTGTGGCATTATGTTATTGACCAATACATTTAAAAAAAAAAAAAAATGGGCTCACTCATCTTAAAAACAAAGCAACAAAAAAACAAAAATCTAGGTTATGAAGCACTTACAATGGAAGTAAATGTGGCCAAATTTGGGTTGGTTTGATCTCCTGAGACCTGAGTGTGACTGCTGTGTGTATTTCCCTTTTTGATTTGTAAGTGGTAGCCCATAATAAACATCCAATTTGAAAGAAAAAAAAGTGTTGTCCACATATGGGGACAGTTGGACTAAGTTCTAAATCTTTAGTCTTTTCCATCAAATTGTTTATTATCTTTCCAGGAGTGTTGGTTATTCATGTTTTTAGACAATACAGACAATACAGCTGATTTTCTGTAAAGCTGCTTTGGAACAGTGTGTATTTGGAAAAGCTCAAATGAAAATAAAAATTATTTGAATTGATTTGACGTTTGTCACGATGTTTTTTCTACTTTGGCAACAAAATCTCAATGTTCTCTCTTTGCACAGTCAAACAAACAAGTGATAGCTAGTGCTGATGCGTACTGGCAATCAGAAATTAGTATAATTAATTCTGATACAAGTAATTGCCAGCATCGTCTAATCACTGTCAACCATATTAAAATAAAATATATCATTATAATTCTGAATCTATGTACTGATTACCATTGTCCCATGTCTGCCAAACATGTTGAGCTGTCCAAACATCATCTGCAGCCTGAAGCTGAATTTTTGGCCAGATGTTAGGAGTGAATTAACTGTAGGCTAAGCTGTAAGGAAAGGATGCTCCCTTGCTTCCTATTTATTTAATGACTTAACCTCCGATTTGCTGTCTGTCTGCACTGGTCTCAGAACAGTTTGAAATGCACCTTATTTTCATCTTAACTCTGTATACAGCCTCTGAAAGCAACATTTGTAAGCTTTTGAATGCACTCATTGATTCTCAATGTGATAATGCACAGTGAATATAGGATTTCTAAGGGAAAAATAGCCCTATAGTCCTCGTCTGTGGTCATTGTCTTTAACAGCGTGCCATTTCGCAATAA
The DNA here is from genome assembly GCA_032164185.1 of Moxostoma hubbsi. NCBI lineage: Eukaryota > Metazoa > Chordata > Actinopteri > Cypriniformes > Catostomidae > Moxostoma > Moxostoma hubbsi. The sequence goes on along the minus strand of JAVLUX010000039.1, from coordinate 10,393,641 downwards.
ATCGATGACATTTAAAAAAAGTGTGACATTTAAAAAGAGTGTCCTGAACTGAGATCAGTCGGTTTAGATTACATTAAATCATGAATAGTGTAAAGCGAAGGCAAAAAAAATATACACGCATGAGGATGTGAGGTTGCACAAGTTTAAAGGCAGAGATGTAAAGTTAAGAAAAGCATTTACATTATTTATTCTGATATTACGTATATTATTTGAGCCATATAGTTGTTTAAATAGACATTTTTACAGTAGTTTAAGGGTTTACGGCATAACATCATCATGTCAACAAAGTTGTAAAATTGGATATAACTTTACAGAGAAAAGGATAGTAAGCAATAAGATTCAACTTTAATTATGTTAACATGCCTGTTATGTCTTACCTGTCTGTTATACTTTTGAAACAGTATTTTAACGTTTACGAATTGGCCCCATTCACTTCCATTGTAAGTGCCTCAATGTAACAGATTTAAGCCGCCTTCTTTTTTTAAGAAAAGGATGGGCAAGTTGAAATGATTTATTTACTTTCTGGTAGCATTATGCCACTAATTCTGTCGATTGAGCTAAAAGGGATAGTTCTCCCTTTCCACAAAATGAAAATTCTCTTATCATTTACTCATCCACATGCCCTCACAGATGTGTATGACTTTCTTTATTCAGCAGAACACAAAGACTTTTAGAAGAATATCTAAGCTCTGTTTGTCCATACTATGCACATGAATGGTGAGCAGACACTTGTAACTCCAGAAATCACATCAAGGAAACTAAATCCATTTGACTCCAGTGTTTAAATCCACATCTTCAGAAGCAATATAATAGGTGTGGTTGAGAAACAGGTCAAAATTCTAGTCCTTTTTTACCTCGAAATCTCCACATTTACATCTGAAAGTCACATGTAGTGCCTGTTTAGCTTCACTTTCACATCTGAAAGTAAAAGTGTATATTTAGAGTAAAAGGATCTTAAATATTGTTCCGTTTCTCACCCACATATTTTATATTGCTTCTGAAGATTTGGATTTAAACATAGTATTGTATGGATTACTTTTGTTTCCTTTATTTGATTTTTTGAGCTACAAAGGTCTGATCACTATTCACATTGTGAGGACCTAAAGAGTGGAGACATATTTCCTAAAAATCTTCATTTGTGTTCTGCTGAAGAAAGAAAGTCATACACATCTGGGATGGTTTGAGGGTGAGTAAATGATGACAGAATTTTCATTTTTGGATGAACTATCCCTTTAACTTGTATTGAACCCGGAACATTCCTTTAAGACCCATTTATAAAATTAGAAAGTGTGATATTATAAATGCAACATACGTGCAAAATAATATAATTGGCTGTTATACTGTTATTGTACTAAAGCCAAAATAAATTATTACAATATTATCTGGAAATGATTTAACGTTAATGCAATAGTACATGTATAAACTTTTTTAAATTGAAAAACATTAAAATTTTTGTTGTCTTTAGAAATCATAATGAAACCGTAATAATGCCAAATTATTCAGATGTTTACTTTTATGCCTTTTGTTTAACAAGTTTGTTTTCTGATATTTCCTGTGGACCTCCTAGCACCTCCTTGCAGCCCCCTGGGCGTCTCCAGATTCTTAAAACCCCATGTCTATAATATTCCAAAAATACACTTTGGCACATTTAGGCCAATGACAAGGACACTGGCTAGTTTCACCTAGCCAGTCTGTAGGGAGCAACTCTAATCTGTAGTCCATTTAGCCGCTTGTCTGCTAAAGCATCAATAACTGAATCTTGGATGTGTATTCCCGGATTCTCTGAGCTGAAATCCCTTCCAAGCTCACGATCATGTAAACGATCCATATTGTGACATTTGTTGGATAGGGCTAAACTGAAATAGTGCTCCTATGCATATTCATGTATTTGAACTCTGTTCCTCAATGCATTGTACTCTGTCAATGAGTCAGGCACATTCCTGGAAACTATAACAACAGAAAAGTGTAGCAGGTGGCTACGGTGATGTTTCGAGCTCAAAATCCTTAGCACAAAGTACAGTGCACTGTGCATTGCATGTGAATAAGATTAATATCTCTAATAAACCATGAGCAATTAAGACTTCTCAGCAGGCAATAAGAAAAATGACTACAAAAGTCCTACTGACAATCTCAATCATTTTCATACTTGTATTTATTGATAAAAAGGAAATAAAAAACTTCATTCTGGATCAGTATTATCAAATAGAATAAACTATACAACAAACCAATTAATAAGATTATCAGTATGGATGGCAAAGAGAACAAACACCTGTGGTGTTCTACTTTGGTTCTTAGTGTCACTATAGACTCAAAGGTCTTTCAGATGTGTAAAATGGGGAAGAAAAAAAAACTATGTTCACTCACTCTATCTAAATCTGCGTGTACACAGAATGTGGAAGGATATAATTAATTCTTACAGTCTACATTTTTCTAGAGAGAAAAGAACAGAAGCCATAAAACTGAGGCCTGACATTTCCATGCAGTCATCACACTAAAGAGTGGGCTGAAGCCCAAACCAGGGTCAAAGCTGTTATGTGAATTTTTAAGCAGCTCTCAGTGCTGAACTCATCAACTGGCAAACACTCGCAAGCAGCATTTATCATGGAAGGGTTAGATCAAAAGTGGAAAATTTGAGTCAGATGTGAAGATAGAGTGTATTACATTACCTAATGGACCTGTAGAGAAAGCACTAAACCAAGACACATTTAAAAACTGCATAACCCCAGATTGAAGGCGCCAGTCAAATGTTGCACATTTTCTTTAATATTTATCAGTCTCCTGAAGAAATTTAATAATTCACAATCTCACTCTGTGTTATTATTGGGCTCAGCAAATGGGTAGTCATGAGAAATTACTACAAAATCCAGCGTAAACAGTGCAGAATGCTGTATCACCAGCGGGGAGCTTGTGTTACATCAATGTAGACTTTCTTGTGATTTGATGGGAGGGGAGTCTTGTGGTTAAGTTGCAGGCTTGAATGTTTCCATCATTTGTTTTCTCATATTGTTTAACTAGCATCATCTGTCCATCAAATCAACAGCACCCACTGGCAAACCTCCTTTGCCATAAGCTGCGTTTATCTGCTGTACAAATACATTCATGTTTGGAGAAGAAAAAAAAAAAATAAAATAAATCGACCTTTACATCAATCAGCCAATACACTGACAAATTTAATCTTCAGTACAATATAACACGAAAAAAAATTATATGATTAAGGTCGTAAAAAGATTAAAAAGGATCACAAAACCATAGTTGGCCAGAGGACTCGTACATATCAAACTAGCACACACTCTAAGACAGTTCAACTTTAATGTTTTCATGTGCTGGATAGGAACTATATATAACAACTTAACTTTCACCAGTTAAAATGGTACATTTTGATAAAAACAATGCAATTACTATAGTGAAAATACCCATTCTTCATATTAAAAATGGAATTTCAATCAGTAAAAACAACAATGTCTCATTCACTCCTGTTCAAAACACAATTTTTAAATACACATATCAGCTGCTTCTTAATAATAAAAATGTAATTTTTTTAAAATCAATAATTACATTGTTACTAGTGCAAATAGTGCATCCCGATAACAACTGAATTGAAACTAGAACAATTGCTAATTCTTGATATCTGTATATTAATTTAAACATGTTAAATTCAGTATTCATTCAGATATAATTCAACTGAAGAGTAAAAGTATCCTAATATCTTAAATACAGTATGTTAAAAGGCTTTCTTACTAGTTACAATCACATAGATATCTGAAATTAACATAACACTAATGAAAACCAAATTCCAGATATCAAAAATGACTTTTTACTATTGTAATAGTAAAATCAGGAATGATCATTTGCACGAATGAAAATGCATTTACAGGTTATGGCTTTTACTAGTTGAAATTCAATTTTTGATTTCAAGAATGGGTATTTCCTTAAGTAAGGGCATGTACATGTTTTCTGGACAAATGGCCATTCAAATATATTGCCACTGGGCGAATACATGGTGTGAGGGATCATATCGTAATTACATAATTTTTGATAAGGAATTAAAAGTTTTTAGTGAAAACCTAATTATCAATAGCACAAATTGTCATTCATGTATAATTCCATCGCTGATACCAAGAATGAGCATTTTTAGATATCTACTGTAAAATGTATATCCTGCATGATAAAACACAAACAGGGCATGCCCATGTAAATGTAACATTTTTCAACATAAATGTCATCTTATACATATTTCACAAGTGTGTATTCTCCACAATTTTCAAAGCAAACAAACATCTATAAAAATTATGCACAGGCAACATATTCAACCCTATCATCTCAACCAAATTAATTAAATCACAGTCAAATAAGCAACGGACGGATTATATATCAGTGTATTGTATCCAGTGAAAAGAAATCAATGGTTAAGCCCAGTCAGAACAGACACTTTTGGGAACTTGTCTGAGACAGAGACTCTGATTGCTGTTGGCAAAGACCTGCTTGTTTTGCATAAACCCGAAATGGTGAATTTAGCAAGTCTTTGCACTAGTTCATATTCATTCTTACAGTAAAGCATTAACAAATAAGCAACTGAAAAAAGGAACACTGCAGGCCAAGAGAGATTTCTAATTAGGCTGTTGCAACACAAAACAGGAAGCGCTAATTAAATATCAGCCAAAATTCTGGCCATGAATCATCACTCATCAGCAGACATAGCAAAGTGATGTAAACAGTGTCCTTGTGCTATTATTATAATATTAAAGCATGTAGTTGAAAAACAGGCTGCATATGTAGAAACGGATTTAGAATTTGCCTAAAAAGCCAAGAAAAGCAAGTTTACCTTTTTGTCACCCCCTACAATTCACCACAGTGACAGGTTTTGACAGATATGTTCCACAAGGCCTAAAAAACATATTATTCCTTGACTTGAAGATTTCAACGGTAACCTACATTTTATCTCTCTTCTACATGAGAGAAGTAACACCTTTTACTTTTGAATCTACCATCAACTCACACAACGAAGGTAAGAGCATTTAGATTTGGGTCGTGCCTGTAAACAGAGAAGCCAATTAGCTGTTACATCTCAAAACAATTGGTCAAAAAAAGTGAGTTGTTCTGACATGTTTCACTTATACCACTTAATGAGTCAGCCTAGAGAGCAATTGTGTTTCCAAAAGCTCATGAGATCCTCAAAACAAACTTTTGTACTTGGCATTGAAATGTTAAAACACATAATCATCTGGCCCTTGTGGTCCCACTTCTGGAAATATAAAAGAGCTGCCATTTGATATTGATCAAGTGCCATGTGAATATTGTAATTACAGCCTTTCAGCAAAGATACAAAAAAGGTAAAGTTTTCTTGAAAGATAGTAAATTATTTTTCTCTTTAAAAAGCAAGTAGAAAGACATAATTGAAGAAAGCAATTTTTCGTTCTTGTTAACAGATGCCTTGACATTTCATTGTTGAAAGTCAATTTACAAAGAAAGTTTTTCAGGTAGAGACATAAGTAGAGATATTTATAGCCTGTTTTTCCAATCCCTTCTTTTCATTACATACACCTGTTCTGTCATCCTGCTTGTGTCATCTGTCTAGACAGTGATTTAAGTATAATAATATATAAGGTTTTAAAGAGTGAAATACAGCCAGACAAGAGAGAATGCAATTTTAAAGTACCACCTTCTGATTCAAAGTCAAAACCACACAATGCACATCTGCAAAATTATGGCAACAAATCCAGTAAATCCCCTCAAAATATAAAACGCTTCTCAATGAAAAAAAAAAAAAAGAGAAAATCTAATGCAATACAGCACATCCAACAAAAAAATTCAAACAAGTCTAAGAAAGCTTTTCTTGCCATAAACAGAACTGTTGAAAGTGCCAGATGAGTGTATTTCAACATTTTCTGTTTGTTCTAGGGATCCCGTCACTTATCGATCCCCTGGAGCCAGGTAGATTCTACGGCAGGGAGGGGTTATCAATGGCATAATCAGGGTCACATGTGTAGGATACCGTAATGGCGTATCGTGTACCCCATGCAACCTTCTCCACACGGTGGATGTTCTCAGAACCAGATGAGAAGAACGATACCCGACCTGAAGGAAATGAAAAGAAAGGCCAAATTGTTTAAAAACTGTTTTTGTAAAGATGTTTTTCATTATCAGATTTAAGTGCAGTTTTAGTAATCTGAAATTAAAGGGATAATTCACCCAAATATGAGAATTCTGTGATCACCCTCATCTTGATCCAAACCTTTATGACTCTCTCTCCTCCATTGAATACTAAAGTAGTATGCTAGTCTCATCTAGTCTCACCATTCACTTTCATTGCATCTTTTTATTTTCCCATACAAAGAAACTGAATGGTGACTGAGGCTGTTGTTCAGCATACATCTCCATTTGTGTTTCATGGTGAGGCACAAATGTTTGGGTGAACTATCCCTTTAAATGATCGTTTTTAATAATTATTGTATGTCATGGTAGCCAGGATAAGGCAAATATGACTGCTGATGTTAGGTGTATCCAAATCATCCCTAGAAGCTGGAATAATGCTGAAATAATCACTAAAATGTTCTAATTTTGTTCGGTGGGAGTGCTGAATTAATTTAACACAATTTTAAGCAGCAAAAGTAGGCCAAACTTGATATTTATGTAAATTACCTCCATTATATCTGCCTGGTGCTGACCTTGGTAGACCATTCTTTATCATGAAAGTTGTATTGAATCTCATTAAATGTTAATGTTTGATCGAAAAGCCAACTTTTAAAAAGTGGATATGCATGTGTAAAATTCTCTGAATAAATCGGCGAAGAGCAAATGTCTTTTTCAGTGTATTGTTTACAATAACGGGTCCATTTGGAACCTATAATATATGGTATAGATCACAAGCAAAGCAAATATGCATTATAAATAGGCCTGAAGATAATGAACTATAGCACTTTTTACAATCAGTCCTTTTCACTTGTATGTCAATGGTGGAAGGAAAAAAATTATAATTTGAGGTTTTTGACATTAAAGATTAAACCCATTAGTTCATTATTTTCAATGCAATATATGTTCAAAGCAATAAAGCAATCAAGCAGTTGCATGGCAAGCTAATAGCAGATAAGGTAATACCTAAATCAGCTGTTGATTTTCTTTATTTCTTTTAAGTGCAGCATAAAAATGATGGAAAATAAGATCAAGTTTGCATATACTGATCAGAGCAGACAATGATATAGGAATGGAAAGATTGTGGCATCAAAAGAATTTATGCCTATAAATAATAATAAATGATAAGAAAATATACCCACTCTGTCAAAATGATAAACACAGATTACCATAAATTACTACACCCCATCCTACTTTATTGTTGATTTTCATAAATAAAAAGAATTTTGCTCCATAACAACTGATTAGATTTTAAGCAGGAGGAAAAAAAGAATGTGGCAATATATTTTATGGAGGAATATTTGTGTTGAAACTTTAAGATTTACAGTGACCCATATGGTTATAGCTTGAAGGGCATTATTAATATGACAATGTAACATCCATACTTCTTAAACAAGTCTAAAATTGTGCACTTAAACTGAGGATACAAAAGGAAACATTTGCTAAACAGTGCATTTAGTTTTGTCAGCTTCATTTAGACCCTTGTAGACCATTCTTGATCATGAAAATTACATTGAATCTCATAAAAATTTTGCAGTCTTACTGTGTGCTTGAGAAGACAACATGTAAGGATGAATATGCATGTATAAATAGCATAAGTGCTATGGACTGCATTGCCGAAAGAATATGTATATACCCATAAATCATGCAAGCTGAGAGAATGCCTGTAGACATCTGGAGTATTAGGCTGGGAATTTTCAAATCCTAGTTACGGTGTTTGCATGGAAATTAGGAAAGGAAATATGATAACGGCATGCAGGAGAGAAAAGGGCAAAAATATCATGATCAGTATATGCAGTGGAAATGTAACAAATTAATTAAATTATATATGCCAATTTAAAATTAACACAAGTATGAAAAGTTCAGAGAAGAGCACAGGGATAATCAGCATGTTATAACTTGGTTCACTGGGAAACAATAAAATGGTAATGATTTTAGAGTTTCTAATGTTGCAACTGTTTCCATGGTGATTAAACATTTTATTTTCAGAGGAAAAAATTATATGGGAAATATTTCCATAAAAGGGGAAAAAAAATTGCACACGAATTAATCTATGAATCAATGTGCTGTCAAAACTTGGATTGTGGAAATCAATGCAGAGTTTGGGTATGCTTGGGTCTATACTCTCAGGGTTCTTCCTGGGTCAATATTCTTTGGTGGTGGCTGACGTACACTGCCGTATGATTTATAACATAATTGTAATAAATTACTAATAGTTGCATTTCATGTTTTTTTTCTGGATATTAGGTATGTATGTTAATCTATCTGGTACCTTTGGAATAAAACAGATTGTTTTTTAATTCAAGGAGCTGTGGGAAATTAAACTTAACTAACAACACTTTATTTCTATACTTATGACATTTATATTTATAAAATCATCCACTTTATTTCTAATTATAATATTTTGTCTGTACCCATGAGTAGATCACTTCACTCATTTGGGACTGTGCTTCTAGTGAAAATGCTTGTTTCCTAACCCCTAACCCTATTGTACCGGGTAAGTAAATTACAGCATTTTCACTTTGGGGTGAACGCTTTAAAAGAGATTGCACTTACAAAGACCCATTTCAAGCTGATTAAATACTTTATAGAAAATTTATTTTCACTATAGAAGTCTCAATAGGTGCATCCCAAACCACACACTTCTGCACTATTTGATGCAATTTTTAGTGTAAGTAGTTCGAGTAGCATGTTAACTGAAAATGCAGCAAAAAGAAGTGTACTTTAAGGACCCAGATGATGCACTTTTTCAACCATCAAAACAGAGTGTGGAATGTTCAACACTTCATGCACTCAGCACACAAGGCTTGCCGTACATAGTGAATGGTGTGGATTTACTGGCTTGCACTGCTGGTCTGACAAAACAGTTGCAAACAATGAAGAATGTAGCAGCTAGCCAAACTTCAGTGTATTTAGCATCTTACAAATGTGAGTTGAATTCTTTTCTATCACCCCACACTGTGTGAATCTGTACATTGTTTAAGATACATGTGTTGTAATTAGGTTGGCTAACGCGCTAAAGCTAGCAGCAACACATTACATGTGCTTGAAACGTTACTTCCGTCAGCTGTTTAACGGCGAATGATTCCGGGTAGTAAAAAAAAACTTAGTGTTCCATTTGGGACAACATTACACTTTGAAAATTCATACACTACATGGCTGATTGCATAGTATGTCATTTGGGACACAGTAATTTACTTTTGCCTGGAAAAATAACAATTTAAAAATTCCCTGATATTTCCAAGGTTTCCATGACTGTGGGATCCCTGAACTGTTTAAATGCATGGTTACCATCTGTATCTCACCAAGTTATTTTGTTTTAAAAACCATCCCTGCATTTGCACATCAAACCCTAAGCCAGACTTCTTTGAACTGCATCCATTGTTTTTCATCTACCACATCTCTTAAACATGTGACAAAAAAAATGCACCTGTCACCTCCTTGATATCCTCAGCAGGTGCAAAATGAATGAGGTGCTCAGTGGGGCAGAAGCACATTGCTCCTCTGTGACTCTAAAATCAGGAGAAGCAGCTGTGATCCCACAGGATACATCCAGTGCCAGGTCTCAATTTTCCCAGTGTGACAAACCTGATGTGCCTCTTTCCCAGCATATGTCTCCCAAACTCATCATCTAATGTGTGACGTCAGCGTTCACACTCATATCTCTCCACATCTTTGCCCTCCTCCCTTCTGTTTAGCACTCTGTCTCTCAACAGGCCAATATCTGACTCTCCTCTTCTCATCCTTCTTGAAAGAGGGAGGTTGATTGTCAGTCACACTCTAGATATAATTAGAGCCTTTTCCACAGAGTTATCCATCAGGGTAATAATACCTTAGTGAAGATCAGGGGCTCATCAGCAACACCTGATGGATAATCAACGCACAGACAAAACACATTGCTTCTGCCACTCAGTGAACAGGAATCCTTTCTTGCTTCTGTAGCCAACTGTATCCTAATTCGTTTAAAACTGGAGGCAGCCATTCAAAACTCATCACCCTAGCTGGAGATGGGGCACGCAGGAGGGGGAGAGATCCAGCGCTGAAAACATTGGTCTCTGAGGAATAATGCATTTGGGTATTTTAATCCTAGCAGTTGACATTAGCGCTGAAAATCACCAAATCTATTTTCCATTTGTTACATAATATATGCCACACTTGGGTTTATATACTGTAGGTACCCATGTATAGTGGGGTCAAAAGCCTGAGTTAATTAGCGAATATGCTTCTATTTTGAATTTATTCACATTTCAGCATATCCTTTTGAGTGAAAATTATAATTGAAAAAATAACATGAATATCACAATTTATTAGTATGCGGTGAGCCCTCACTCTTCTAGCTTCAAGGACAGCATGCACTTGAGCTGGAATGGACTTCACAGGTTTGTGGAAAGCCTGATGATCCATGTTATCCAAGCATGATCTGAAAATGTTCCAAAGGTCATCCTGTGTGCTTCAGTGGAAGCAAGCAAATTTGACCTTTCGTATAAAGGAGCAGGAATGTCCCAACTTTAGTTTCCTATATTAGAGACCTAGAAATAGTGATGAATCTTAAGATTTCTTATTTATTTTCTTCAAAATATTTAAATATTTTTTGTTTATTTCCAGGTTTAAATTGCATTTTAGACACCAGAATTTCAATGTGGACTCAACTTTACAATCAGGGAAGGGGGTGGATGGAAAACCAGTAGAAATGGTATAGAACAGATTCTCCGCGAAGTATCGCTCTAGTTACTTTAGCTGATGTGTCAAGCTTTCCTCCTTTCTTTATCACAGAGTAAACAATCTCAGGAATTATTATTTAACACTCTTATCAACCATGCATGTACAGTACATCTATCAAAATTATCTTTTCGAAGGCTAAATCCAAAACAAATACATGATGGAGGGGTTTACTTCAAAAAAAACAAATACTTATGTTCAACTAAAAAGAGCCAGATTTAGCTAGGATTGGAAAATAATGCTAAGTAGATAAAATAGATAATTATTCAAATATTCCTTCAAAAAAGGATCTGTCCTAATTTTTTCAGAATTGTTTTCTCACTTTCCATAATAATGTGTATTTTGTGATATTTATAGTTAAACTTAAAACGTCAAGAATACTGAAATATATATTTTTGCTTATATCGACCACCCCTGATTCAGAGAAAAGATGCAAAAACATATCTGCTTATCTGCACCACCACTTGCATTCACCTGCCTTCAATTTTCAATGACTTCAGAGAGCACTGAGTGATCAAGTGTCACACTATGTGACAAAACGCCTCTCACCAGCCCAGCAGGGAAGCGGAGGAAAAAAGATTTGAAAGAAGCCTGACAATTTCTATCTCCATTTTATGACTCCAATTTACTCCAGTTCACCTTACCAGAGTTGAAAAATATTCTAATAAAGAGCTGAAAGGTAAATGAATTCACATACGCAAGTCAAAATATCAGCTTCTCCGTGTAGACCAAATAATCAGCCTCCTATTCATGGATCATGTCATCGTGGCGACGTTATCAAAATGCCAGGCGTAGAAAAACAATGAGTCTATGCAGCAGGTATGTAATACAAGTCAAAAGAGTGCTGGGCGCGAGGATGTAATCAGCGCGACAGCCGAGAGAGACTATCCAAAATCCCATTTTACTTAAGGATGGCATAAATGAGGAAGTGATAATTATAGCTAATTACTCTGCACATTAATGCAACTGCAGGGTCACTTATATGATTAAGTAAATGAACTACAGTGTGCAAAAGAATCTCAGAAGTGCTAATTAACAACCTCATACACTACTTGCACAGTATCTATGGCAGATTTATTACACAACTGGCTTTAGTACTCTTTGTCCTCTATTTATTTATCTGTACATTGCACATACAGTATTTCTGCACATTGTACATTTTCATTTATGTTTAGGGAAAAGGTTGTAAGATGCATCAGGGTAAGCCATGACACCCGCTTCATCTAGGAAACCATGCACAATTTTTGACATATCACCTCATATTTAGAAAGGGCCCATTACATAGTCTGTGATTGAGATATGTACATGTGAAAAGTGGTAAGCAATTTTTTTTGCATGTCAAAGTACATTTTCTACATGGCAGATAAGATGTGATTTATGTAAAAGAAAACCTATCCAGGTCTAAAATTATACATCATGCACTTTGGTGAATTGTCACTTTACAAAACAACAAAGTGCCACACAAAGGTTTTGGCTAAGGATTTGCCAAGAAGCAATTTTCTCAAAATAGTAGATGTGGAGTTAAAACTCGAAGTGGGTTTTTTCGATTTAAGAATCAGAAGATGCTCTTTCAAAGAAAACCTCATCATTCAAAGAAAAGGATCAAGGATTTTCCTCACAAAGGTACAGTATATACTGAAAAAGCATCCTCAGCCTCGCAAAGTTTGGGTAACTCCAAGAAGAGAACATTACTTTATATGTCTCTGCAACCTTGGTTAGGATGTGGAATAAAATGTCTTAGTTTGTTCAGTTCAATACAAGATTTTTTTGTAAATTTCTTTTACTTTTATTTTGAGAAATCAATGTGTTTTATGTTTTAAATATGACACACTGAAATGTTGGATATTCCTGGTGCAGGTTCATCTTTGTTAAAAATGTGAGTAGTGCAACAAAATAAATTCTATGTAATGAAATGTCATTCTTAATTTTTTTATTTATTATATTTTTTTGAATAAACATGCTCTATGAATAAAGGTGACTGCTCTACACAAGACCTGAAGTATTTTGACAATTTATACAAGTACTGAAAACCTGATCTGGACCATATGCATTGCAATCCATTAATGCTTTTATACAAATGTGTGTGTTGAAGTTGGTATTTACCAGTAAGTGGCTCCACTGTTCTGTTGGTATTGGGGTCCATGAAGACAAACCGTCCACCACCAAACTCCAGACCATAATCAGACAAGTATAGTAACGATGTGTAATCAAAAGATCCATAGGTCTCCTATCAAAAAATACACACATTCTAAACAGCACAATTAAATATTTTCCTTACAATCTTGAACAAACCTCAGCATGAGCCTAAAATACTAATCAGGAGGTATTAATTATTAATCTAAGCCTAGTTAGTGAAATTTAAATTTTCACTTTGAAAGGGAGAAACTAAATTAAACTAAATCTCCTGAGTTATGGGATTTTTGGATGTCTCAAAAACAAAAGAGCAAAGCTCTGTTGAATGCATTTATTCATGCATTCTTTATTCATCAATTCATTCATTTTTAATTGCTGTGATTTCTGTAATATGGAACAGAAAAGTCAACTCTTAAAAAAAAAAAGCTTAGCCCTCGGGTAAAGACCAAGATTTCCCGGCTTTGCAAAAAGCAGTGGGTTGAATATAAAAGTGTCCATGGGATTATAAATGTGCTGCTTTATAAGGGGAACCTCTTTAGTGAGCCCAAACCACACAGGCGTCACTTTTCTGCATGTCAGTTCAGACATTTAACTATGGCAATCAAAGCTTGTGTTAAGAACGCCGTTCTTCTGGACACAGCATGTTCCTTCCAATGCTTTTCTCAAGATTGAACCTACCGCAGAGGGAGTACACTCAGCATTTGAGGTGCTTATTAGGGGGCCATGCAGCAAAGCTGCTGGAACCCTATTGTAATTGCACTGATTTTTCTTTTTCTTTTTTCTGCCCTAAAAGTTTCTGGGTATTAGAGACCGTGGTCGTGGAGACACTTAACTTGCAGGATGATCCCAAATCTCCCCACACTCAGGCGCACAAATGAACACCCATATGACCCTAGGTAGCGCTATAATAAACATATCTCTGCAACCGTAAGGGCTAGAATCAAAAACCTACCTTTTCAAACTCATAGACTGTTAAACCGATCAGCATGCAAATTGGTATACATAATCAACATACCCCTCTGACAAAAAGTTTTCCAAAATATTATGATACGTCAAATCATTCAGAAGACATTAATGATACAATTCCTTTGGTTTAACGAAATTTGAGGAATTGATCAATATCTACTCAACACAAACTCCAAATATAACCAAACTTGGTACACAGTCAACAGGACGTTTAGAAGATGTCAGCAAAGTTTCGTACAAATCCACCCCTAGGGGGCGCTACAAAAAAAAAAAACTTTCATAATTTTACAGCCGTTTGAGCGACAAAGTTCAAATTAAATATGCATCTTCTTTTGTTCAAATTATAACATTCTTAAAATCTTAACTCCTATTGAGAATGACAATTTTGAGACAAAATTGAGAAACAATTTTGATGCATCGAATCATTCCAAAGATATAAGCAAAAATGTTTTGTAATTAGCCTGTACTTGTGAGCACAATTTTCAAACTTAACTAAATTTGTACACATACAGTAGACAAGTGAACACGTAGTAACATGTAGTTTCATAAAAAAAAATTATGCTAGGGGGCGCTATAACTATAGAACATCCTATTTTTGCAATTGTGCTTAAAGCAGGTGAAATTTCACACCAAAATAGCTATCCACAGGATCTTTTATGTCAAATGACATATTTTGTTCAACTCGCCATATGTGCATGGCCCCCGAAAATATTTGCTTGTGACTATATTTTCTTTTTATTACTCTGTCAATGCCAAAGCATCAGTCCACATCTCGTATGGATGTATGTGCAGCACAATATCATCGTGTAATTAGTTTCTCTCTTATCATAAAGTGATTCAAGTAATTAGGGTTTCAAGCCCGATGGGCTAGAAACTCTAATGCTTTTGTCAGGATTTTTATTATTATTTTAATGGTGTAAAACTGAACATGCAGACCGTGGCGTAAGGCCTAGACACTTGAAACTTTCAGGGATGGTAGTACTCCGGCTGGCTAGCCATTCGCATGAAATCGGCACGATCAGCCCATAAGTGGCGCTAAAATGTACAAAATCGCATCTTGAACCGTAATGGCTAGGAACAAAATTTGTTTTCCAGTGATTCTGTCATGTTGAATATTTTAAGCTGCAAATGATTTTGGCACCACCCACTCGATTTCCCGCTATTTTGGATTGTTTAAAAAAAAAATCTAAATGAACTCATGGCTAGGCCGTTCGCCCGATCGGAACCAAACCAGTACAGAACAATTATGAAGAGTCCCATTATGAAAATATATCAGAGGAAATTTTGAATTCTAATCTATCGTCAAGCGGTATGTCAAAACTTACATAGTGGGCGTAGCAAAAAATGCACGCCTCTGCCTCTGGGTGGCACTACAACTAACTATGGAACAGTTGGTCCATTCGACTTTTTCATGCGGTGTCATTGTCCAAGGTGCCATTAAGGTCTATGAGGACAGTCACATATCTTGAAAAACATGTCCACATCGACCATTGGTGTGAAACAAAATGTTCATTAAACAAGATTATTTAAAAAAATATACTTTTTTTTAAACTAATCCTAAACCATTTGCCCAATTGGAACCAAACTAGTTCAGAATGATTCAGCAGACCAGTCCCAGAATGACAAGTTATCAATGGAATTTTTAATTTTTGATTAATCATCAAATGGTACGCTAAAACTTACATAGTGGGCGTGGTCACTTTTACTTAAACAGCTATAACTCTTGAACAGATTAAGATATTGTCACAAAATTTGGTACACAAATGGGGTCATTCCAAGGACACACAAAAAACAATTGCACATATCTACCTCTTGGTAGCGCTATAATAGTAAAGAAAAAATGTCAAAATGGCTTTAACTATGGAACTGTTGGTCTGATCAACTTTAAATTGTGCATGCAGTTTCTGTGTCCAAGGTGCCATCAAGGACTATGAGGACAGTTGCATATCTTGAAAAACGTGGCCGCCATCAACAAAATCATCTTTTAGCAGCTATTTGAACTAGTCCTAGGCCCTTTGCCTGATAAGAACCATATCAGTGCAGAAAGATTCTCTGGAGTCCCATTATTAACAATTCTCAAAAAAGTTTTGATTCATCGCCACAAAGCTACACCAAATCTTATGCAGCGAGCGTGGCCACTATTACTTAAACGGTTATAAATCTTGACCGGAATTAGATATTTTCAAAAATGTTGAGACACTTATGTGTGGGATCATTCGGAGGACACGAAAACATTGCGTATCTATGCCTCTTGGTGGCACTATAACGATCTGGAACATAGAAAAAAAAAAATCCATATCTGTGTGCTCCCTTACCTGATGTTTCTCAAAATTAAAGTACTTTAATACTATTTTAGTTGCTAACAGGCTGTCTTATTAATACTTCATGTTTGTTGCTTATATACTTTAACCCTCTGGGGTCGACGGACGCACCGGCGCGTCCTGCTGGATATTTTCGTCATTACAGCAGAAACAACTTAAAATACTCCGTCATTTTTGGGTATACAGATAAGTGTAATACATCATTAGAGCCTATAAAAGGGTCTACTTTTATTTGTGTACACTCATAATAACAATGAAACATTGTGCTTTTGTAAAATAAAGAAAATAAAAAGGGTGAGCTTTCAGCAGTCTCTGGGTTTGAGAGCATTTATCTGAAACATGTCACAAAAATGAACTGAAACTCCGCGAATGCTTATCACACAAACATGAAACATATGTCTAAAGAAAGCTTTAAATGTCAACTTTTTAATAAAACAATTCAAATTTAAAACAAATATTCTCCTGCAATGCGATGTTCAAACGATGTTCAGTTTTTACCGGTTCATCTAATTATCTGTAATGTGATCACACCCACCAGCAGAGCACGCCATTCATACGCTAATGTGCTGAGACAATCAATGCTAATGTACACGCCCCGACTGTGAGGCTGTAAAAAAATGTCGTTAATTTTTCTGCGCGTTTGTAATGATACACAGGCAAGAAAGCTCCTGGATTGTAATGAAATTTTAGATTTTCTCAGAAGAAGAGCGGGACATCGATGAACATTTGTATTTTGAAGAGAGACATGATCCAGCCGAGGATAAAATTTCAGACGAGTAAGTCAATTCGTTTTCATTAGTTGACATGCTATTTTATATAAACTTTTTAACTTTTATTTTACTAGTGGGACTATTTCCAGACTTGTCAGCCAGGATTCACAGTATTGACATTTGAAATATGTCCTAATAAGCAAGTTTTAGTTACATTTAAATTATGTTTTGGCTAAAGCAGGTATTTAAATTGTATGCTGTATGATATAAATATTATATAAAAATAATATGAATGTTTAGATTATATTTTATCTAGTGTTTATAATGCCTCATTATCATCAACAAAGCTTGTGCTTGCAAATATGTGTTCAGGTTAAATGAGTAAAATGCACTTTAAATATGCCCATATTAGAAAATCAGCATATTATTATGATTTCTGAAGGATTATGTGACAGAGGACTGCAGTAATGATGATGAAAATTCAGCTTTGATCACAAATTGCATTTTACAATATATTCAAATAGAAAACTGTTCTTTTAAATTGTAAAAAGTTCACAATATCAACGGTTTTACTGTATTTTGGATTAAATAAATGCAGTCTTGGTGAGCAGAAGAGACTTCATCTAAAATTACGTAAAGTCATTATGTCAAGAAAATGTATAGTCAGATTACTTCTTTTAACTTAATACTTGATTTTGATCATTAATTCCCCTTACATTCATTTTCTTTGTCACATTCCTCATCGATAGGCCCAGGGGAGGGGTCTTTTTCTCCTCAGGTGTGAATTTCATCAATATTCATGATAATTCACGCCTCCTCGCATATGATCTTTCTAACACTAAAAGTGTCTACAAAAGTGTTTACAAAAGTTAAATGACAATTGTTTTGTATGAATGAGTGATCAGGATGGTTTTCACACTCTAGGCTACAAGATCCAGTTCTCAAAAGTCTTGTGGACAAATGTTTAGTATGCATTATATGGCCTTATTTCAATTAATATAGTTTTTTCAAAAAACCATGCATAAATGTTATTCTTTCAAAAATACAAACATGTACATACATATTGCTCACATATTATTGTAGCCCAGTTTGTGCTGAATACAGTGTTATCAGACTTTAGCCATTAATATGTTTTAAGCAACTGAAAAAAAGCACAAATGTCAAAACTTCTCCAGGGCCCAAAACACCCTCCAATGCTGCTTACAGCTATATTTTACAGTAGAATTCTAAAAACTATATTTATATTTTTGCCCCTCTTGCACAAAAAAAAAAGAAAAAAAAATTAAATGAATCCAAAACACAAAAGCAATTTTCTTCAATAGGAGCAGTTTATCCCTCTGATAAGTTACAGCCAAGCATGAAAAGCTGGCCTGCAAAGTAAAGGGATCTCTTGATTAAATCACCCTAGCTACATTCATACATGTACAACAAACTCCGAGATCAAAGCTCCATTTCTAAAAGGCCAGGCGTAAATGAGCTTGATCCCTCTAGACCTCAGTTCAAAAGTGATGTAGGAGCATTATGATTTCAAAAATAAATTATGTCTTTTAAAGGCAATGTCATTGCGATACAGTATTACATCCAGCCAAATAAATAGTTCAGAACCTAACCTTTCTGATCCAATCGTTAATGTTTTGGATGCAAATACTGTGGTGTATTACTCTATATTGCATTAGATATCAATTAAAAATCTTACATAGTGCCTCTTAATTTCTTCAATGTAATAATTAGCTGATGTGTGTGGTTACATCAGGAATTTAATATTTATCTAGTTCCATTTCTCATATCCAAATCCCTAGACAAGTATTCAAATATCTGCTTTATTTCAAGTCACTGAACTAATATTATATGAAACATAATTTATTTATAAATGTCAACTTGTTGCAATATGGCCCTATTAAAGCTAGTTCAAAACAACTGTGCCCAAGTGCATGGAGATATTTTTGGTCCCTGTTTTGAGAGAACCGACATGATTGGCAGTTTCAGAGCACAGATCATAGAGTAAACATTGCATTTCAGGAATTCTTGAACAGATATGAGAAAAATGTTTGAGGCCTGTTTCACACTGCACATAAAAGCAGCATGTATGAATTCTGGGATCTATATCAACATGTTACATCACTCACACTGTCCACCATAAGTAGGGCGTTGCTGCTTAAAAGGAGTGTAGGCGCAAGTCGATTTTTGGCACTGAGCCTCTTTGTTGCACATAGTGTGCTGAAATCAGCAGAAAACATGTTAAGAATACACTATAACCCATTTAAAAAAAAAAAATGCAATACAGGCTTTATGTAGTGACATAAAATCCAAATGCTGGAGTAAAATAAAGTATTCTGAAGGCACACAATCAGCATTTTCCATTCAGTGAATCTGACAAAATTCAGACAATTTAAACAGTTTATAGTCTTCACTTAAGGGTTTGGGTTCGATGAGATTCGGTGTAGATTACTTAACATTTGCATGTAAATGTGTGCATCCGATGTGAAACAGGCATTAGTTGTTAAAATTGTTTGTGTGTGTGTTTTACCTTATCGATATGTGGGTGCCAGTACTCATCGTGAGTGGTTTTGGCAGATGTGCTGTTGATCCGTGAGAAGAAGGTAGGTTTGGTGAGATACATTTGTGTGGAGTCCAGACCGAACGTTTCGGCTATCGCATTTTGAATTCGGCCACGGACATCCCTGGTTTACAGCAGGGTACATAACACTTCTTAATATAGTATATATATGCTAGAAGTCAACAAATAATGGATTTTGCCAAAACTAATAACTGAAGGCACTGTCACACATACCATCTTAAGGCGAAATACTATGGGTGAATATGGCGTGGGCGGACATTGAGCACCTTTGAAACCAGCAAAAATATAATTGTCAAACAGCCTTTTAATGCTGCACTTTATTTTCCGTGAGACTTAAGTTAAAAAGAGTTCAGTTAAAAACTCACCACTAAAATTATATCCTTGTCCATTGTGAATTTTCAGTGTAGCTGTTAACGAAGCACCGTCCACCCAGAGGTCACTGCCAAATAAAGCAACGTCCTATTGGTCAGTGCGGTGAATTCACCTGTCAAAGTTCACCAAACTTGAACTTGAGGCCAAATCAGTTTGAAGGAAATTCATCGGCAACGGAAGTTCATTGCGCAAAATTTACGATTACGCAGATTCCCATTGAGATGACTGCATTTCGCAATGCTAAGTATGTGTGACCGTGCCTTTTTTATTTCTGTTAATAGGCCGATAGTTTTTCAAATTTATATTTTGAATTAAAAAAATAGCACTAAACGAAAAACAATGCTGTTTTTAAACAAAAAAAATACTAAAAACGTATCATTATTAGATACATTTTTTAACAAAACATATATAACCAAACTGAACCAAAAATAATAATAAAACTATAAATTATCACTGTTCATTTTGGCTTCTGTCTGATAGTTTCAAACAGCAATGATTAAACAGTAAAACCAATAGATACACCTATATAAATCTGCTAGTGGTAAATATTTCTTCCAATATTGAGAAAATAGATTTTATTTATACACTCTATACCCTGAGTCAATGTGTATTTTTATTCAAAGAAATGCTTCAAACAACTAGCTATTTTTCCACATCACTCACCTATACAGCTCAAAATCTTCTTCAGTGAAAACATCTCTTATATCATCCTTAAAATATCTGGTAAACAAAAAGAGAAAATTGATTCAAATGAAACACAAACATGAAAACCAATAAAGCACTCCGCCATAAGCAAATCAAATTCTGGAATACTGACACAACATCAACATGCAAAGCAGTGAAACAGAAGATCTATACAGAAAACAATCAAGTGTCACCACAAGCCTACTGCCAACACATGCCAGCAATACATTTTAATGACTGAACACAGTACCAGTCTTTGTGTGGGCACATAGCTGTAAAGCCCTTGAAAAGACTTGAGGAAAATTACCGGTGTTAGGGATGAAAGGCAAGATCATCAGCAACAGAAAATGGAAAGTCATTGTGTCATTGAAGCTATTGATTTCTGCTCTGTTCTCCAGACCCAGGGGTATACTTTGATGTGCACATGAAACACACCTCAAAAAAACAGATAAAGCTGTGATTCTGATGGATAAAGTGGACACTGAAGTTGTTGCAACTAATGAAACGTTTAACATTGTGAGACTCGAGCGTGACTGCGGTGTGAATTTTCCATTTCCCTTTTTGATTTGTAACTAGTAGCACATAATAAACATGAAAAAAAAAAATTGCTTTCCTAAAAATGCATGGCAACCTATGTGGCCAGCGGGATCAATTTGTGAAATTTTAAATAATACCAAGCTATACAAAGTCAGGGTTTTTTTATCAAATTGTTCATTATGTTTCCAGAAGTGTTGGTTATTCATGTTTTTGAGATGTTACAGACATTACAGAAATTAGCATAATTCTGATTCTAAGTAATGGGCAACATCTAAATACTGTCAACCATGTTAAAATGAAATTCTACATTCTAAATTCTGAATCTATGTACTGATTACCATTGTCCCATGTCTGCCAATCATGTTGAATTGTGCAAACATCATCAGCCTGAAACAGAACTTTTGGTCAGATTTTTAGAGTGAATGCACTTAGCTGCATAGCAAAGTTATAGCATCCTCCCTTGCTCCCTATTTAACGAAAGACTTAACCTCCAGTATGCTGTCTTTTTGTACTGGTCTCAGAACAACTCAAAATGCACCTTATTTTCATCCTAACTCCATATAAAGCCTCTGTTAGCTAATTTTTTTCAGCATTTAGAAGAACGCACTGATTCTTAAAGTGATAATGCATAGTAAATAAAGGCTTTCTAAGGGAAAAATTGCCCTATAGTCCTCGTCTGCAGTCATTGTGTTTAACAACGTGGTGTTTCATAATAAATTCGCAAAAATAAATAAAAAAATTCAAATTGAATGATATTACAGACTCTAATCTTTGGACTCAAACTGGTTTCAATATAAAAACTTAATGAGGTTTCTAACCAGATGTAGTTTTGTTGCCATTTCCCCCAAAGACAAACTCAGATGTGTTCGGCGCCATGTTGTTTTGTCACATGACTCTGTCCGTCTAAAGTTTAACCATTTACTGACAGCCCAGAGTCATTGAACTTTGAGTCTAGTTGGTTTAAATTAATAAAAATTATGTTTTACATATAGCGATGACAAAACACAATGTCCACGCAGAAGGATGCATTGTCGCACAAGGATAAAGCCAAACTCTGACACCATACTCACTTGTATACATTCACAAACTGCTTCCCCATTGACAGTGCCCCGGAGTGAAGATCCAGGATGGAGGCCTGTACAAATAAAAAGGATATAAAGAATAAAAACTTTCAAAAGAGGAAATAGTCAATATTGGACAAACAAAAAATTAAAAATCTTCCCTAGTGTCTGTGGTCTGACTAAATACAAAAGAACATCTCCTGAGAGCATGTAGCTACCTTGAGTGTTAGACTGTACAGCTTATGTGAGCAGAAACTGTCCTATGAATAATATGATATAATTTAAAATAATTTAATAAAATAATAAAAAGGCTAGTTGTAACACAGAGAATTTGTCACAAGGAAAGTCCAAAGAACAAAAGCACAAATGTGTGTTTTCTCTAGCAGAGGTTTTAGTTTCAAACACCTAATTCAAAACCCTATTACATTAATTGAGTAAATTTCACCCAGCAAATAAAGTTTAACTGACATACATTTTATGTTATAGAACTTGGGTAAACAAGCAAAAATAATCCATCCAAACCGGTGTAAATTAAGACAAGGGTCAAAAAAATTATAAATGCAGAAAGGTTTAAATGTGTTCTTATGACAAAGGTATTTTTCATGAAAGTCAGGTCAAGGCACATTGTCATGCATTTTAAATATCAGAAATGTATTGATTACAATATTTACTGACTGATGATTTACATGTTTTCTTTTCCATTATTGTTGTTTCATTAATTGTTTTGTGCCTCATAATTGTTTTACATTTAGCTGAAAAACCTGTAATGGGCTGTTTAATACAGGAGTCAATTTAAGAGGTGTAGAATTTGTTTAGTGGTTGTGATAGGGGGGTTATCAATTATCGGTCAGTGTCAGCATTTTTTCCCATATCTGATAGTTCCCAAAATTGCCAACAGAGCAGATTAATCGGAGGTGTGTGTGGGGGGTCCATTATCTGACAAAAAGGCAAAGCTTGAATGTATAAATAATTTTTAAAAGAGCAACCCCAAGCTTAAGACCGTATTGCTTATGTGAGCAGAAACTGTAGGAAAGCTGCTCCGCTTAGGTTGTTGCTATTCGGGCTGCATCACAGTGACAACAGATGGATTCAGTGCTGGTTTTCCTTGCTCTCAGTCTCCAGACACTTCATGAATCATCATGATGGCGCTAATCTGCTCTTAAAAACAAGACCAGGACCCCTCTATTACACTCTCTGTCAGTATAGAGGCCACACTTTATAAAATGCCTCTTTGCCTTGTAAGATCACAGACTTGGTTTCAACCTTAAAAGATCATTTTATGTAACATTATTCAGGTAATGCCTTTCATATTTTCCATGTCATGCAATGCAGGTAAAAAAAAAAAAAAAAAGACAAAGTGAACACATGCAAAGTAATCCAAGGTCCTTATAAACAGTGGGGAAGTGAATTATATAAGCAATTTTATCAGAATCAGTAACAATTCAGTTGATAAGCTGAACTAAAAAAGTCATATGATTTTCATAGTATTTGTTATGTTCCCCCTTCACTTTAATTAGAGCAGCTGAGCTAGCTTGGACTCCACACGTTTAAATGGTTAATGTCACAAATTTGCTTACATTTGATTAGTAACCATGAAATAGTGCTGAACCTTGAATATTAACTTTATTTATTTTACATTATAACTTTGTTTTACATTTCTCAAAATACTAAAACTTTCTGATAATTTCCAGATTTTAATAAAAAAAAAAGTTTTAAGAAGAGTGTTTGTGACATTAGTAATACTGGACCTTAGCCTCAGTTTAGATTGTATGGCGTACCATTTTACATCACGGTTTAGGCCTCTGCACCACACGTACAATCCTAATATAATTTTCAGTCTTTTCCAGAAATGTTCTGGTTCAGCTATAAACTTGTGAGTTGAGCTTATTCCTTTACTATGGCAAAATGTAATTTTTACATCTCCTGATGATGTTGCACTAGGCTTCCAATCAAACTCTCAACAGTCAATTCCACAATCTTCCACACTTTAAAATGAGAATTTTTAGTAATTTTATTCTTTTTTGTTCCATAAAAACCTACTTTAATAAAGGTGTTTTCTGACAGAAACTCAATCACTCAATACAATATGGTGCCAACAATCCATCTAAGAAGCATTATAGAAAATAATAGTTGTGAATGTGATACAACATTGTGCTCCTCTAAATCCAGCTAGTCAAAAACACAGTGTATACCGCCCTCTTATGTTCCTAAAGCAGCCACTGCCATTGTATACCATTATACTATTTTTAAATGCAAATGCATTCATATGACCTGAATTCTACTTACACCTCCATCTGAGCCAGCAAGTGATAACCCCCGTTCAGCTACCCTGTGAAATAGGAGAACAAACGTACTTATGCAGATTATATAGTGTTTCAATGTGATTGTCTGTGTGAGTGTGTCTTCATGTTTGTACCTCCTAAGCCTTTGTGCCTCCTCCAAAGTCACGACATTGTCTGAAATGGCTCTGCCGCATTTTGTTGGGGTGCAACCTGAAGACAGAATTCGTCATCCTTTATTATTAATTATTTAGACCTCTGCCAAATTCCCACTTCAAACTAAACTGCATATTCCATAATGCATTCGGCAAGCCAGCTTGCCCTGCAAAAATGTCTGCATAATGACTTTGGAGTTTGTTCCAGAAACATTTCAGAGAGTGATGTTTCGGTAAAGTAACATCTGCAGAGGGATGCTCAATTGGCAACAAGAAAGAAAAAAAAAGAGCTCCAAGAGAATGAGATGCCCTTGGGAGGAGAAAGAGCAAGGAGGGAAAATACAACATTTATCTAAAGACAAAGGCTTAGATTTCTGACTTTTTATCCAGTCCAATTCCTTGATCATCTCACCACGCAATACTATTGATACAGACACAGCCATTGGCAAGTGAACAGATGGTACAGCCAGTTAGTTCCCAAACGGTTTGGTGAATTTGATGTCATAAACAAAAATGGCACAAGATTGGAATCTTATTGTCTAGATGGTTACACAACTTTAGGAAGTTGGGCTGCACAGGTCTTTATCAGTCCGCAGGAAAAGATTCCCACCTGACAAAATATGCATTTCTGAGTAAAAACTAGTCACTGGATTTGCTCAAGTATGTACGGCGAGTGGCATCAATTATTTGAAAGATAATCAGAGTTGTATTTGAGGCACTCAATAACATAGGAAGTAAACAAGATTTTAATGAGAAGACCTTTATATTCTGCTTTGTTTTCTGAGTTCTGTCTGTGAAATAATTGGTGCTTATTAAACATTAAATGCAATGTTCACAGTAGAACTCGAATATTCCTACAACCACAAATGTCTGCACCCAGCTTCAGGACAATACATTTTCCCTCTTTTCATCCCTTCACACAGATCTGATTTACAGCTGGTGTAAAGAGTGTGGGATGACCTAGAGCCAAGGGAGTGCTTGTTAATCCCAGCACTTGTTTTGTTCCTGGTGCCTACAGGTGCCTTTTGAAGCTGGTGTGAGGTTTGGTAATGAGTCCCGTGTGGGAGAATCCAGATTGTCAATCACAGTTCTGGCCTCCCACCAATGATCTAACTTAATGATTTACCCCGATGGAATCCACAGATGTTGACTTTGTCCAAACAAAGCTTTGTACTCACCCCCATACCCCCTTCTGATTTATCACACAGAACTTTTGAAACAAAGAACCTAAGATAAATAGCTTGTTTTCATATTGTTTCAGACATATGCAAGCCACAATATCATCTCTCACAGAAGTCAACAGACACCTAAATTGCAACCAGCATCCACAAGGATTGCATGAACAAAACAATCAGAGCATGATCTTTTTGGTTTAAATGATCTTTGTTTGTATTTCTTTAAGAAGAAACATGATATTCCTATTCACTTGACAGTTATTATTTACACCAATAACATTCCTAATTTTCTCTTTGCATGCAAAGTTATGAAACTGTTATGACTCTTTAATTTAAAGACGCAGTGCAGTTAATACAATTAAAAGAAATATTCCGGGTACAGCACAAGTTTGGCTCAATCAATAGAATTTGTGGCATTAATGTTGATTACAACAAAAAAATAATTTTTAAACTCGTCCCCATTTTCTTTAAAAAAAATAAAAATAAAAATAAAAATCAAGGTAACATTGAGGCACTTGCAATGGATGTAAAAGGGGCCAATTTGTGGACAGTAAAAAGGCAGAAATGTTAAGTTTATAATTTTATAAAGGCACTTACATTAATTCTTCTAGTAAAACAAATATTATTTGAGTCATTTTAACAGAAGATTTATGGTTTACGGGATTACGTAGTCTTGGAAAAAGAAGATATAAATTTACAGGAAAAAGGTTAATAACCCATTTTAATCGCACTAAAATCATATTGTTTACATCTTGTGGAAATACTTTTAAAATAGTGAGTATTTTAATGTATATGGACTAACCACATTCCCTTTGATTGTAAGTGCCTGTATGCCAGATTTTTGGTAGTTAAATTTATGCAACAAATGCTGTTGATTGAGCTTAACCCATTTTGAACCTGGACTATTCCTTTAAAACACAGTTCAAATAGTCTATTTAACTATTTTACTTAAAGCTATATTGAGTCTTACAAGACTGAAAATAAATACCCTATAAAAACAAATGCAAAGAAACGCCCTCATGTTGTGAGGACCACAAAAGGAGATGCTAGGCAGAATGACAGCCTCCGTCACCATTCACTCTCATTGTATGGAAAAAGATGTAGTGAAAGTGAATGGTGACTGACTAACAAACTACCTTACATATTTTGTCCTATGGAAGAGGTTAGAAAACATATTTAAAAAAAAAAATGTCAATTTCAGACAGCAAGGGTTTTTATCAACTGCATACCTGGAAAGTGCTTGTACTTTTTGTAGTCCTCTGAGCAGTCAACCATGAAAACTCTTGGCTGAGTAAGGATCTCCCCTCTTGAAACCAAGGTGTGTGTAAAGTCATCAGTCCATGTGAAATACATCCAGCTCACTAGTCCAGTAACTGTTATCAGCAGCATCAGCAGCAGCAGCAGCATGGCGGCCTTACTTCTACCAGATGAAGCCTGTCTCTGAGCATTTCCCCTGCATCGGCACACACATTTAGTATCACACAAGTTACAACATGCATTAATACAGCCTACAGCCAGGTGCGTTCGACTGTCAGGTTATTATTGCTTTCTACCATTCATTTGGAAAGAAATATAGATTGATGCCCCCTTTTCTCTCCCGTCCTAGAACTTTATTTATGGCGTATGCTTGTAGACAGGGATTTGAAACTGCACCACTGATCCTGACAACATAAATAATAGCAGTCACCAAGGCAAAGTCAATGTGGGCTTACAGTGTCAGAAATAGAAAATCATTACCTCTTAATTTTTTTCTCAATGGCGCTATTTTCTGGGTTTTTAATGATTCCTCGTCGCTGCATAGTCATTTTAATAAATAAATATGTCTGTGTGCATCAACATAACACGTGTATGGTTTCGTTTCACTCCATTCCGGTTTAACAAACTGACGTGCAGGATTCGGCGTGAAGACGTCTGCAAGAACGTCCCTCAACACTCAAGTGTCAAAATAAAAGTCTCCCAATACATGGAGAGGAACATTTCAGTTAATCTTGACGCTACCCTATGCGGAGTGAAATAATTCAACAATTTAAGGGAATTCACAAATCCATATTCAACGCCTTCTAAAGAGGCAAACAACTTGATTAAAACAAGTTTAATACTTTCAAAATTAAAGTTTACCACACACCATTATTCACACTTTGTGTTTTCTAACTAGAGATAATAAAAATAGATAAATAAATTAATTAAAAATAGATAAATTAGAAATACATCAAAGGAAACTGTAATATTTACAGCCATTAGTTACTTTAACTAGTTAATATACAGTTAGATAGTTGGGGTTTTATTTTTATTTTTTAATTACTAATGGCATTTTTATTTTTGACTCACCTGCCACACTGCAGGAATATTATATACAAAAAAAAAAAAAAAAAAAAAAAGAGCACAGGTTGTGTTCTCTGAATTGTGAGAGGGACTTATTACATTACATTAAATTGCATATCTTGTTATAAATGTGTCATTTTCTTTATATAAATCTTTATATCAAGATATGCATGAACTTTTATCTGAACTTAAAACGTTACTCAACTGAATTTATTTGAACCCATCTGAAAATTAGATAAATTATGTGGTGGTGGTTTTTTCTACATAAACCGGTTGTACATGTTATACTGTTTCAACTACAACAAACACAATATTTTTGTTTTGTAATTTTTTTTATCAATGAGTGTGGTTATACATTGGAGTAAGGATGACAAATCAGAATATTAATCAGGAAAGAATTGCACCATGCTATCTAGATATGCATTTAAAAAAATACTTTTTCAGATCTGTGAACAATTGTTAGTACTCCTTTTCAACTCTGACCATCATGCTTTTTAAGGCTCTGACTGAGAAGTCAATGAGATGTTTAGTTCTCATGAACATTGCTGTCTTACTGCTGTAGTTGATTTGAGACGGTCCGAAACTCTGAAAATATGCATGCGTCTTTTCACAAGAAAGCACACAAAACAGAGCAAACTTTAACTGGGTACCACATAAAGGTAAAATAGTCTGTAATAGGTTTATTTTAAAACAAGGGTTGATAAATATAATTTCCCTCAAAGCCAATATATGGAGGGGGATTAAATAGTGAAGAAATGAATTCATAGGAAAAAATCATCAGAGTGAAACCTGCAAGATCCCAACACTTTTGAATTTGAGCTTTGGGTAGAAGAACATTGGAGGGCATCCACTTTTTGATTTTAGGCACAAAACCATTACTTTTCAAAGTATATAAAATCTCCCACTAAATTGTTGATTAATTCTAGACTGCCACTTCATATCAATCACAAACACATGCAGAAAGTTCTCAAATCAACACTGGAGTTCAAGAATTCCATCAAACACACCATTTTCCCACCTCAATTAATTTTTTGAATACTTATAATTGCACACTAAACAGAATAAATGAAAAAGGACATAAATTAACTTTCCAAAAGACAAATGAATGTATACATGTTTGGAAAAGCAATGAGATTAAGTAAAAAAAAAAAAAAAAAATGCACAAAACATTGAATTTAAAAATTCTCTTCAATAACAAAAAAACTACAATGTTGAGGGTATTGAACGTATACAGTACGATGTTGTATTGCTGACAAACTATAAAGAGCATTTACGTTAAGATACTGATCTGAGAAGCATCAGAAAAACAATGAACAAGCTAAATTATGAACAAAGAATAAACATTAGTGCAGACAAAAATTTGTTTTGGGAAAGCTGTATTTTTTCCAAAGAGGACTAAAACCTTTGTGGTATTGGGGTATTTTATTATAACCACCCTACTTGGCAAAGAGTAAACTGTATATACAAAACTGTAAAGACAGTGTACTGCAAAAGTAAACGGCAAACAATACTTATGATCAAATGAACTTCTAATGCGTGATATAATTGGCAACTGTTTATTATAGAGCCTTCCACAAATCCTATCAAACCATTACTGCCAAGAACCATTGAATCTCTCTCATCCACAGTAATCAGATAGAACTTGCATACATAAAATCAGAAAAGGGGAATAAAAGATATGTGCTGCTGCAAACAACCGATGAACCGCAGATAACTGAAACCCAAGAGTCTGTATCACAAAGTTGATGTAATTAAAAAACTTTAAATGTAGAAGAGCTATACATTTCTATATGACATTTTAGGATTGTATTGTAGTTGTACAACATTCCCTGATGGCCTGTCTTGGCCTGGTGAGAGATACAGAGGAGAAAAAATTCAGAAGATCATAAAGATGATATTGTCCATTTGAAAGAAAAGAGACGTTAAAAACTCTCAAGTGGGGAACAAAGTAGATCCTGTTGCATTTTGTGAGTGTTGCTCAATGTTGTCCCTTTTTGCTGTGAGAAAAAGTTTCACATGTTGAACACACATTCACATTCACACAAACACACACATACAACCATTTCACACAGCAGCAGCTTCTGACATTTATTCTATGAGAGAGGAAAAAAAAACACATTAGAAACGGGTTTATGAATTATCTTAGACACACATTTAACAGTTTCAGAAACAGACATATGCTTATGATGCTTAAAGGACAAACTTTTAAATTCAGACAGACGTTAAAATAATTGTCAATGTGTGCATTACTTGATTTACAGTGTCTCACCTATGTTAATTTCTTAGCCTTGTTGTACAACGAATCCACAACTTTGCTCATGTTCTGTATGGTTTCAAGGGCTGCTTCATAAGTCTTGTCCACAGGGGGCTCCTCAAATATGATCAGCACTCCTTCACCTTGGTCAAGAATACCTACAATAGCAGACAAACACATACCACATATTTGGAGTGACTTCAACCTCTTATAATTTTAGTTAAGTGGTGAAGACAGACTTTATTTGGGAAGAGATTTATTAGATATATTTTTATTTTATTTTGCTACATTTTTAATTAGAAATCTTAAAGAAAAACAATTACAAGCTTCTTTGATATGAAATAACAAGGTCAACTCTGTGTTGTGTCACAGTTAAAACTGTAATGCTCAACAATAAAAAGATTAAACTAATATTTTACTTGAATATAAAATAATTACAAATTAGACTTACCATGAAACTTTTTGTCCAGGATCATTTGTGATAGTTTCCTCTCAACATCATCCTGTGGGTCACAATCAAATCCAGACAGAGCTTTTTATATCTAGTGTTCTGATATGAATCTTTATATCAATTGAAAAATCTTGTATAATATTCAACTTGTAACATTTCATATCTTATCATTTTGGTTTATGGTGGTCACACTGCAAGCTGCAATACACATTAAGCTACAAACAAATAGGATGTTATTCATTTAAATTCACTGTACCAAACTATTAATTATAGTTTAATAATTTCACTTACAAGCAGTTTTATAATGCCTTTTTATTCTTAGTAAACAACTTGTTAATCATACCAAACTGATTTATTTTAGTTGATGCAAACCAGTGGTAAAGAAGTGGTTATGAGAATATTAATGGTGGTTCACATACAACGTGAAGTGAGCGTTTCGAACGGCGTGATTACAAAGTAAATGCAAAGATGTAAATGGAGGCAAATAGACGTGAATTCACGACGGGTACCACAAATCTAACTAATGACACGACTCCAACATGCACAATCACTTCATTTGCGCAAGTTTAAATTTTTTTATCAGCATTGAGATTGTCCAGATGTCACTGACGTACTGACGTAGTAGCAGCAGAAATTTGGAAAAATGGATGAAAAAAAATATGTATGTAGCGATGTGTGGGCACCCGGAATTGTATGACAACGTGATACATGTACAGAGGCCGGAAGAAAAAAGACAAATCGCTTGGAGGAAAGAGAGCAAGGAAGTTGGACAACCTGGCAAGTTCTGAAAATATGCGCGTTTACTTGATTCCAGCTATTGGTTGTACTTTACTATGATCCAAGTCATAGGAGCCCCTCCTCCTGTCCTTTTCCAGAAGAGAAGAGGGAATACTCGCGGGTTCGCTTTACTCACGTGAACGCAAGTTTAAACACACATTTATAATTTATAATAATATAAAATAAAATTTATAAGCATTGAGGCGCAAAAATTCTCTTCGCGTTGTATGTGAATGCACCATTAGAAGGCATAAATTCATAATTACATAAATTATGTTTGCATTAATTTATGTAATGAACTGGATATTTATATATGGATTATTACAACATGTATTATTCATTAATTGCCTTAAGTGTTTATCAAGAATGAAAAATCATTATCAAACCTCTTATATATAGGGCCCTATTTTAAGAGTGCTAGAGTTAAGTGCAGCGCTATGCCATCATAAGTCATAGGCACAAAGTCAGTGCACATGGCCATGAACGTTTGGCACTTTCATGCAAGCATGTGCAAATCGGCTAGATTAGGTTCAATTGAATTATGAGGTTCTTCTCAGGGACTTTCACTGTCTGCATCCTATTAAATAGTCCATACCCTGTCAGTGATATAAACATAGACAGCACATTCATAGTTTGTAGAGTAAATGGACTGTATGCAATGAATTAGTAGAATAGAAAATCTGCATTAACTGCATCCTTGATGAATGCCAGGCATATTTCTATGACAGTGAAACACTCCTTTTACGTGTATAAAAACTGTGATTCTGTTCTGAATTTGGATGCATGCTCTGTTAAATGACAGAGAACATAAGTATTATTAATCATTTTCATCTACTGACAAATCATGGCTAGTATTAACAGCAATTGTATCGGCACGCACTTCACTTCTACCGGTTGATTTGATAAAAAAAAAAACGATTTTTTTGTAAAAATTGTATTCAAACATCTCAACAACAGGTGGAAAATTACTAGTAGGCTACAAATTAAATCATAAATACAATTGTAAGTAGACAAAAATAATACATACAAACATAAAAATAAAAGTAATAATAAAAAATAATTTAAAAAAATTAATCATTGCCTCAATCAAGCGATTACCCCTGAAAAATTGCAATTGTCAGGGACATTATTTGATGTTCTGCACTTTCAGAATATGGACATGAACTGTATTACCACCTTTTGGAGGAATCTCCAAATGCAGGAACTGAATTTGAACTTTGTACAGAGTTAAGAGGTGGCATTAAAACGTCTTCGCGCAATTAACCATTTCTCAGGAAATAGCAAATTGCATTTTGCTGCACTTCATTTACATATAATAAACCCACAGTTTGCACGCCTACACTCACAATAGCACAAACACTCCCACCCGCACCATTTTGCACAGGCACGAAAACTGCACTTAGAATTAGTGCTCTCACGAAAATTGGATAAGACGCTGCGTTCTGTCGTAGCGCTTTGCGCACTCACGAAAATAGAGTCCAGAAACGTATTAAACAAACGACAATAAATTGTTTGCTACAGTGAATATAAACTAATAACAAACTATCTGTAACAATATAGGAAAAATAATTGCTAAATTAGCAATTAACTATAAACTAATGCTTTACAATGGCATTTTAATGGTGTGGTTACAAAAACAAATAAATTATGTGTTACCATTTATTTAACTGGCACCATTATTAGAAAAGAACAGCTCGTACCTTTGAGAGTTTGATGAGACCCGCTATATGTGTTATCTAGAAAAGAGAGAAAAGATGAGAGATGTAATTTGGTTCGACAACTAAGTTATATCTCTCATGAGTTATGTGGACTCTTTGTAGTATGAACATAAATGGCAATGCTTGTCCAGTTGCATAGAGAAGCACTGCTAAAAGTGAAAGTCCATCTGAAATGTTTGAGGCAATACTGAAACATCAGCTCAGATAAAGTGTTTAAAAACAGACAACACACACACACACGCACGCACACACACTACCTGTACTCTCGAGAAAGGCTCAATGACCCGAATGATGTTCTGTTCCAGCAAATTGTCATAAAGTTTGGCCAAGTGCGTTTTGATGATGGGATCATCCCTCAGTTCTTTTGTGTACTCTGTCAAGGCCTGAAAAAAGCAAGCACACACAAAGTTGAACATGACACCAGGAACATCTATGTATATCTTCAATTGCAGACAATAAAAAAAAAAAAAATCATCACCTTTTCAAAATCTGCTAATGATCGGTTCTTGCTGGCTTGTGCTATACATTTCAGTGCATCGGTCTGAAGGAGGAAACAGAACAAGGCACAACTATAAGAGAGCACTTAATAGACAAAAATGCACACATTTCAATTGATTACTACGCATACATAGAGTTTTAAAAAGAGAGGGGAATTTTTTTTAGTTCTTACCTGTCTTCCTGCATATCGTAGAGCCAGTTTACCACTGGTCAAGGACTGTACCTCCTCTGGCCTGAAAGACAAAGTATAGCAAAATGTCTGTAATTACAGTAATTAGCAGGAAAAACATAAACAATATACTAATAGATCAATATCTTTTCCATTTCATTATTTGCATTAATACATACTACTTTTTGTAGTCTAAGCTACACATGAGTCATTAAGGTTGGGCAATGCATTATGGAGATTCGTTTTACTGAAAAGAAATGAAAGCTTAAGTATAACTCAGTAAGGCAGTGTTACATAATAGAGCTTGACATCACCATTTACAATGAGCGTTGTATTATCATGTGGCTTCCCACACAGCAACAGGCATAAACTGCAAGCACTTCTCACTTACAAGCTGAGCATGATCTTGCAGAGGAGCATGTATTTGAGTGCAGTGACAGCCCTAGGGCTGTCAATGGAGTCGTAGCCCTCAAAAGCCTCGAAGTAGTAAGAATAGGCTGTTTTAAAATCTTTTTCCTCAGCAGCATGGATAATACCTGGAGTGAAAACATACAATGGTCACACATCACGCTTCCAATCTCATAAAAGAACTTGAAGATCAATTAACAGACTTGCCTGACTGCATATCAAGTGCTGCCTGGAGTTTTGGGGGACAGTAAATGGCATTGGCGGTAGTCCTGGCTGAGGTAAGGGCAGCCCTGGCTTTCGGAAGGTTGCTGAGGGCATGGTAGGTTTTACTCTCCAGCAGCTGAACCTCCACCAGCAGAGCTTTATCATCCATCTTCTTTAGCTCTTGCAGCAACTGGGTGCCTGAGGAGAAATAATAATATAACTTGTTATCTTAGTCCAAGACAATAAGTGAGATATAAACATTCGATTTATACAATCATTTTACCAAGCTGTAGGGCTTCCTGGTATCTCTTGGTGTCAAAATAGAGTGAAATAAGTCGAGCCTGAAGAAAAAAAAAAAAAGCTTATTGAGAGAAGGAACATCTATAATTTATTATATTGTTATAAACTGCTAGAGAAATCATAAAAAAAATATATTAAACAGACAAAAGTAAATAGACCATTCACAGGTGGTTAAAGGTCAAATTATGCAACAATTACTTTTAAGGGGCTTTCCAAGATTTAAGATGTGTTATTCGGCACGATGCAAAGTCACGGTAAATTCACTCAAACACTTCAGTGTACAGAGGGTGGTATGACCAAAAGCTTATATTACAGTTTGCGCAATTTGACATGACAATAGTTATTTTTGCTGGTAATTCCCATTAAAACTAAATTCCCATTAAAATCAGTAACACGGTTACTGTAAAATTTACAGTAACACTGTAAACACTGGAAGCATCTGTCAGCAAATTTTTCAGTAGAGATGCACCGATCGACCGGCCAGGGACCGGAATCAGCCGGTTTTCCGCATGCTCGGCCCAGACCGGTAACCGGCCGGTCAGTCTCACGTCTTTCCGATTCCGAGCCGGTCCGTTTTGTTGCCAGCAGCGCAGGCAATAATGTCACAGCCGCATGGAAACATGACATTGGAGTGGAAGATCTTCACTGTGAGTGAAAAATACATAAAGTTCACAATTTGTAATATTTGTAAGGCTAAAGTAAACCGTGGGATGGCAGAGGCAGGCTAAACACATATAAATTGTGCCGTTGTGATTTAATGTGCTGAGTAACGTCATTTTTCCCACCGTGTCCGATATTAAAATCAGTGCGACACATTTTGCAAAAGGCGTGGGTATTGTTGATATGGCTTCGAGATATGAAATGCTTTCGTCCAGCTGTTGTTAAATTTATATTTATATATATATATATATATATATATATATATATATATATATATATATATATATATAAAAAAAAAATTCCCCCGCCGGAGCACCAGCTGAGTCTCCTCCCATCTACCAGTTTTGCTTGATTCAACTTCTCCCGTCTACTGTCTGCACAGATTTCAACAGCGCAAATGGGTTTTTGTTGCCAGGTTGAGGTAACAAATGGGTTGAAATTTGTATGTGTCGATTGTGTGAGTTGGATGCGTTTCATACAAGATCTGGCAACTGGACAACCTTGGAATAATATACTGATGTGATTATTCATATAACGTGGTTTGGGCCATACAAATTACGGGAGTTTCCCAGGAGAAATAACAAAACGGGAGGGGGGTGGGAGATGGGTGTGAAATGCGGGAGACTCCCGGGAAAAACGGGGGTGAGGGATGACAAGCCGATCCTGAAGCAGCAATCAGTTTTACCTCTGATATTTGGTATCTAACGTAAGCTTAATGACAATGTTGAGCGTATTGGACACTTCAGTTTTGTTCATAGGCTTGTAATATTTGAAATTGTTTTGTTAGACGAGTAAAAAATAGAAAAAGGTCCATTTATGAAAATAGTGGAAACTTACATCTGTTTTGTTAAAGCAACTGATTTGCAGTTAATTGTTATTTCTACCTCTTTCCAATCACAGAGCACTTTATATATCAGAAGTCAGAGAAGATCCTGTAACTTTGTTTGGGGGAAATTGTAATGTTTAATAATTTATTTTATTATGAAAATTAAATTTTGCATTGAAGAAAGGTAGATTTTGTTTGTATATGCGGTCAAAAATTGTTCTTAGAAAGAAAATCGAAAAAAAAAAAAAAAACGGTATCGGGAGGTCACACTTGGAGGAAAAAAAAAATAAATAAAAATATCGGAATCGGCCAAGAAAATTGCAATCGGTGCATCTCTAGTTTTCAGAGAAGGCTTTAGCTTCTGTTAAAAAAAATTTAAAAATTCTGGTTGACACATTTCTATTATTGCACAGTATATACCATCATAAAATGGCTTAAGGCTTTTATAAAACTGTAGCAACAGCAGTTTGATAAAAGACACCAATTTTCAATCAGTAATAAATCTCAAAATTCAAGCTCAAACATTTTTGCCAAATTAAACAGTTCATAAGCAGAATTATGAATTGTGTACTGTTTTAATGGTTTCTTGTATCATTTTGCATTAATATAGAATTCAAATAGTGTGCGGTCACGGGTTTGCGTCTCGGTTATTTTACAACAACGAACTCTGATGTGATTTTTCCAAGCAGGTTTCAAAGCTGGAACAATCCGTTTTATAAAAAGCATTGCACCATGTAATAGCTCTGAGTGTACAGACAGTTCAAGGCCAATGCTCAACCATTTTTCTTCATGGTTACCTCTAGGGCCTGCCTGAGGAAGGTTCTCTTCTCAGCTTTCGCCCACTCGATGCATTCCAGACACAGCTCGACCTCCTTGCCTGTGGCTGCTTCCATGTCCAAGAACAGATCCAGGAGTGAGCGCACCAACCGTGCTGCCTTTGCCTTGCTTATGGAGATCAGGAACGGCCTCACAAACTTCAGCAGGCCTCCAAGCTCTTAAAAAACATGAGAATGATAAGGTCACAAAAGATAAAACATTCCAAAAGACGACAGAGCTTCTTCACTGGATAATGATTCCCACCTGCAGCTTGTCCCGTTATAGCCAGGAGAGAGCCCAACTCCAAGATGCTCTGCTCCTTGACACGCACCGCTTCTTCATCATCCTCCTGGACATCTCGTCTCACTTAAAAACCCAAAATGAGAACAGAGTTAGGCAGTAACTAAGACCAGGTTTTTTCAGCATTTAATATTTTTTGGTGGCCGCCAAAGCTAATTTTGGTCCACCGATGCAAATTCAATGACATTCATCTCGCATTCAATGCTGCATAAGTGCTATAGGTTTCCGAAGCACGCATCTGCGTGGTGCAATTGAGGACTAGTTTTGTGTTGTGCGAGCCTTCGCAGAATCTCGCCAATTATCTGCTCTGTAGTACCTCTGGAGGTACTGGATGTGCACAGATGTCAACCAGGCTTCTCTTGATATGTGTACTGCAGAGACAGAACAGCACAGAGCGGATCACTTGCACAACTTAGTCTGGGCTTTACTTGATATCACTGCACAGACCACAAAACTTCTGTGACCCATTTGAATTCTACTGAGATGTTTTTACTTTAAAGCACTACAGAGGAAGTCAAACCCATCAAACGGCTAGACAACCATGACATTCTAACCACCGCTGATGAAGAAAAAACAAAATTACAACAATGTGCCATGCACCAACATAAATTACAAGGCTTTTTGAACTACACTTCATCACCCTTACTAAACTTTCACAGTAAACTCTAACAGAAACTGCACAATAAATGATACAACAAGATTCAAATCTGAGACTTTAATTTTATTACCAGTGGTTATGACATTGCATTCTCACAGTGGAAGTATGGTAAACATAAGAGCAAGTAGAATGTAGAATAAAGAGCTTTAAAAGTTGAATTCAAAATGCTCCAGTTGCTTAGATGATCAAACATTACTTGTTCATCCAAACATGTAAACATAATGTGTAACAGGCGTGCACCAATAGATCTGCCACTTCAGTTTAAATCTGTTTTCACAATCGAACCCAGAATTACATGCTTATAACTTGTCAGGTGCCCATTTTCAAGAGACATTACTGTTGTAGGCAGGGCCGTAGCGAAGTAATCTGGGCCCCCTGACTGTATTTGCTCTGGGCCCCTTTCCCAATAAACATACAGTTTAGAATTTGTTTTGGGGTCACCTGGACCGTTGGGTCCCTAGAATCGTTACCACCTTTCGGCCCTCTAGCTACTGCCCTCATAGAAGGCTAATTCTGACTCGCTGTACAGTTAGAGCTTGGGGAGGACAAAGATATTGCAATCATATGTAAAAAAAGTATGAAACAATAAATAAACATGCAAATACAAATCAGAATATAAATTATGTAACATGAGGACGCATGCATCTCTCTCTCCCGAACCACCGTATCTGGATGCCCTTTATCTCGCTCTCCCGCTGATCAGCTGATTCAGCGCCAGCCGTGCTCCATCACGGCCCAGCCATGCCCTCCTCCATGTCACACTCTCTTATTTTTTAACGTATCTCTGCTGTGTGATGCTCTCGTGGTGTTTACTGGTTGCCACTGCATCACAATGATCTTTGATAGAGACAACAGAACCATTCATGACTGTTTTCAATTTAAGCAAATCACTGTATTAAAATAATAGTGATCGGCAGCGCCCTCAAATTACGTGATCGGTGTACCACTATTATATATCTACATAACGAATACATTTTTTTAATACATTAACTGCAACTATGCAATAAACCAACTTAACGCATGTAGATGACCGTGTACGTCAGCCGCTACCGAATACTATTTTTGACTCAGGAAAAGCCCATGACAAAACATCCATGGATTTATGAGTGTTGACCTAAAGGTTAAAGAAAGTCACGGAAATACACAAGAGAGAAACTGGATATATAAACTTTCTACTTGACTTACCAACAGAATAACAAATACCAAACACAGTTAGTCATCTAATACCTAAACTTATGTCATAGTAAAAAGCCATTGAAAACCTTTGCAAGCAATTTCTATATTAATGCAAACAAAATCCAATCATTTACAAAAATAATAATACTTAAGGATAGTGTGACATACTTTCCGTTTTACAACTTCATTTCCATGACAATGTCATATCAACAAACCCTAAAACTACTGAAAAAATAACTATATAAACAACTTTACAGCTCAAATAATACAAAAGTTTTAAAAGAAAAATTAATGCAAGTGTTTTTATAAAATTATAAGCTTCACATTTCTGTGTTTAATCCCTCCAAAAATTGGCCCTATTCACTTCCATTGTAAGTGCCTCACTGTAACCTCGATTTTTTTGAGGAGGAACGAGCAGAAATAAATTTTTGTTGTAATCAACATTATACCACTTGTACTGAACCCAGAACATTCCTTTAAATATTCCTTTATGTCAAAATAATCAGAGTTGAAACTAATAAACAACCTGTTAGCATGATTCTCATGGATCAAAAATAAATAAATAAAACATTTCAGAGGCTAATCAGGTTGATGCTATGATAGAAACTCAACCGGTCCTTTAGTCAACAAATATTAACAGCTGGTCCACACAAGCTGTCATTAAAAGCAGGGCTCACATGACAGATCCAAGCTAAATTCTCACTTTACTCTCTTATCAAACTACTTAAATTTAGATCACATTATCTAATTAGAGAGTATCAATCTACATTTCTATACAATCCAAATCAATAATATTTTTTGAAAGATGTTTGTGCAGCCAAACAAACAAAAACAAAAAAACTTCAGCCAATGTCACGCCAGCCAAAGCAGCAATGTCAGCGCTTGTTTTGGTGTGGTTGTGAAACATAAAACTAAAATTACACAATTTTCCAAATAAAATGACACAGGCCAAGTCATATTGGAAATGTAACTGAAGTAACAGTTACTTGTGAGTTAAAAGTGGGCCTTGGCCTGGATGAGTGGCTAAAATCGCTAGCTAACTGTCCACACACACACTGGCCGTGTCACAAAATCAAGAGAGCTGCCTGCTAAGACAGTATTAACAGAATCATAGGCGCGTTCGAACGCTCGATTTGTAAACTCAAACATGCTTATGACACTCAAAATGCAGTCTTGGTTCTAAGTTCGATGCTAACGCTTTGACACCTAAAAATGCTGTCTCGGTAGGCACCTCACAAGATTTTGAGACACACGCACGGTGCCGTGAGTCAGCACCGGCTCATGGTTTCCCAGCTTTCAAACAATACTAAAACCCGTCAGAGCAGACATGCAGAGTAAGAAGTAAAGCTTAAGAAAAGGCTTTGAAGAGGTTTTACCTATTGAGTGTAAAATGTCAATAGAAGCGTTTCTGTCTGTGCTGATGAGAGACTGAGCTCTCTGAAACTCCACCACTGCCGCAGCTGCCATCTTCCCTTTTCAAACATCTCATTGCCCACAAGCACTTGCGAACCCAACAGGAAGTGCGTATAGACGTACGTACTTGCGTGCGGAGGTAGCATGGGTTTTGTCGTCTTTATTCACAATTTATTTTAATTTTATTTAATATTATTTTTTTTATCTAAGGAAGGAAAGTGGGCTAAACTCCAGAATTTAAATGGATAGTTCACCCCAAAATGAAAAATCTGTCATAATTTACTCACCCTCCTGTTGTTCCAATGCCAAATTACCAACCCCTTATCCCGCACGAGGGAGTGGCGATACTTTTATTACCTTGTTAAGCTTTGTTTTATAACAAATATTCAACTGACTATCATAAACTATGCATCATTTGAAAGGTAAAACACTCAAGAATCATGTTCTAAACTTGTTTTTGCAATCAATACACCAGAGAGGAAAGGGTTAAATTAAATGCAAAAGGACTTCTCATTTGAAAATGAGCAAAATGAACCGCTATACTCATCTTTCATCTCGTATGGTTCAGATCAGTTTCGACGAATCCAAGAAACAACAGCATACATTTCAATGTAAGGGTCCACTCTTCAAAATGGATCCCACTTTTTAATCCAAAACAACGAAAAATAGGGAAAAAAATGAAATATCCTCCTTTGGTTTGCATGAGCGTTTTCGAGATAGAGTTCGCATCATGTTAATTTTCAAAGAAATATCGATTCTAATCCATATTCCAACACTCAAAAGCTATCTCACCCCTGTAGTTTAGACTCAATAACAGTGGAGATGACTAGCAAGATATGAGATTACAGTGATACATTTATATGAATGAATGGTGCATTGAATATAAATATAATGGAAGGAAAGGATTACAAGATGTCAGGTGAAGATATAATAAATATATATAATTATATACATAGAAAAATAATAATTACAAGGCATTTTTAATGTTGAGCATTATAATGATAAGGTATGTGACATTTGATATTGTAATATGATGGAATATTGATGCTGCTAATAGATGAATGTGACTCAAACTGAAATCCTCTTTTGTGTGTTTGTGTGTGTGTGTGTTTTCCTGTGCTGTAAAATAGGCCTTCAAATTTAAAATGTTAAAATGTTGTGCTGAAATCATTTTTTCTTGTGTAGATTGATGGGCAGAATAGTTCTGAATGGATAAACATGTATTGTAGTATGTAGTGTTTACTCCTTATGTCATTTGGTAACCAGGTGTCCATTTGGAGTCCATTTGGCCTTTTGGAAAGGACGCCTATACTTTTCTTGAATAAAAGCTTACAGGAACTACATTTTTGGGAGTATCATCCTCAAATTTGAATCAAAACTTGGTCAGACATTCAGTTTTATCTTTATGGTGTTTTCAGGCCCTTAACATAAAATTCTGATACATTTTTCCCTAAATGAAGTTTATTCAAAGAAATCGTGAGTCAATTTCATGTATATTTTACCTTGTTTTACTCTGTTCCTATGCTACTTTGAGTTATAATGACTCTTGGGTAACAAAGTTTCAAGTGTCTAGTTTAAAAAAATATCAGAGTTATGAATGTGGACCATAGGGTTCAAGAGCTACAGAGATTTGTATTTGGGTATGTCGTTTTCAGAAAATTCTCAAAAATAGGGGTCTGTTCCATACACAAAGCTATCATATGGCTTTGGAAGACATGAAATAAAGTGCATGAGCCCATACTCCATGCGTATGGAGTACTTTAATGATTTTATTTTTTCTCTCTCTTTTTCCCTTTTTGTCTTTTTTGGAGCTGGACAGCCCCTGATCCTCATCGACTTCACTTGTATGGAAAAGAGCATCTTAAACATTCTGCAAAATGTCTCCTTCTGTGTTCCCACATACAATAACAATAATTATAATAAGATTGTTATTATATTTCAGCGTTACATTCATTGTATTTTATTTGAGAATCAGATCATAATGTATTTAGCACCTAGGTTCCCATGCTGTGTATTGAGAATTTGTAAAGAAATTATCTTATATGGCCAGAAGGTGGTGATGGCGAGACACCGATGCTGAAAACCTCCGTAAAAATTCTGCGGTCGCCTATAGAGAGTAGGGCCTTGTCTCAGAGTGACGCATCATGTTTATCCCCGTCAGTTCTTTGGAATGTTTAGATATGCAAACCAGGAAGAGTTATTCTCTACAGCTGATCCTTTGAATTTCTCTAGTCATTTTGTATGCAGTTAATGATATAGCTGTGGTATTAAAGATATAACAATTGAGGTTGGGCAGAGGATTAAGACTACAGATTGAATTCTTAACTCCCTGCTGCTTAGTTTTTGCTCATAGTTACGTAGTTCTCATTCTCACAAGTACAGTACATTGCATGTACAAATACAGTTTTTTTTTTAAGGCCAGAAACTTGTGAAAGTGGGACCTGCTTACCCATGAAAATAAATTATGTTTACGATTTCTTCTACTTTGAGATATGCTCATGCACTTATCCAACATAACACTTTTTGCTTAACGTTCCCTACAGGCTTTCCTTCCTCTTATTTATCGTGCAATTTAGTTAGTGTTCCAATTTTGGCACAATTCATAAAACATATATTTTCCCCATAAATTGCACAGTATAAATTATTTTCACGTATAGCAAAAGTCTGCTATTTCTTTGTACTTGTCATACAGAGTTGTTGTTGGTATACAAAATTAAAAATGTTATCATATAGGGACGGATTAACCACCGTGCAGATTGGGCCGTTGCCCAGGGGCCTCTAAACCCAAAGGGCCCCGAGCTAAAAAAAAAAAACAAAAAAAAACTATTATTTATTTATTTTGAGATACCTAGTATAAATTCATGCAATTGTCAGCCTTATGTGAAATACCATTTGTTCGACCGAATGCATGCTGAAAGACATAAAGTAGCGTGAAGTAGCGTGAGCACAACCCCCTTCGGCAAATCGTGGCACCGTTCTGCTTAACGCGGCAGCTCATTTCAGTTTATCGAGGCCCATTCGGCCCGTTTCGCGGCCGGCCCACCGCCTGCCCAGTTCTGCCGATGGCCAGCCTGCTCCTAATCAGCCCCAAAGTTCGTCGGCCCAATGGGATGATGCCCAGTATTCCAGATTACCAATCCAGCCCTGCAAATAACTAAGAGTTTCAACAGAAAAAAAACAGCAGTGTACATAATATCGTTAAACAGTGTACAGTGATTTGCATAATGTATTCATACCACAAAGCATTTTGGGGTACTTGAGTACTCACACCTTGTTGAATATTAACGCCAGACAGAAACACAGAATTAAGTTATGAAAAACAATACTTTGTTGCTATTTGTGTATTTTTGGCTTACTTTGTATAAA
The DNA here is from genome assembly GCA_032164185.1 of Moxostoma hubbsi. Classification (NCBI taxonomy): domain Eukaryota; kingdom Metazoa; phylum Chordata; class Actinopteri; order Cypriniformes; family Catostomidae; genus Moxostoma; species Moxostoma hubbsi. Next base: position 10,349,506 of record JAVLUX010000039.1, on the reverse strand, counting down.
GGATATTAGAAACAGCAGTTGTCAAATCATTTGGGCTTTTTACGTTTTGTCAAGAATAATCTGTGAAAGAAATTCAGACACCGATGAACTCACACTGAGTGAAAATATAAGCAGTTATATCTGCTTTTTGAGAGGTATGTTTATACTTTATATATATATATATATATATATATATATATATATAACGCAACACCTCGAAGAATATATATATATATTCTTCGAGGTGTTGCGTTTATCAGTCATTTTATTTTACATTTATACGTGCAGGGCACCTGAGATATACACTTTCCACTCATAAATTAATGTACATTTTAACCTAACATTTGCATGTTGGGAAAACATTTTGGACATGTTATTTGTCATCTACCAAATTATTAATTATTTTGTCAGTGGTTTCTCTTAAATCAACCCATAACGTTTCCATTGGTTCTATGGATGTTTTAAAGTTATGACAGTTTTCACACTTGGGCCCATTTTCACGATTTCGCCTGTAGGACCCCACAATCCCACGGGTCGGCCCTGTACCGTCCTCTTTGCAACCAGCGCTTCCTCAGAATGTGGATTTGTCACACCAGCACTGATGCAGCGCAAGTGGTGAAACAGAAAGCAGGTGTCTAAGATGTGTCACCTGTATAAATATGACAATTATTTTTAAAAAGTTGGCAGTGTCTAAAAAGTCGACGGCCCTGCACTGTACGCTGAAAAAAGTGAGTTGTGCACAACGATCAAAGACGTCCGTCCAGTGCGTTTTCCATAGAAAAACTATTTAAAAACAGATGCGCGTGTGAACAGCCCAAAAACTGACCAGAACCTTGCCCAAAACCTGATTTGTAGGGTTCCGTCGGACTCAGATATGTTTGAAGACATCTAACACGTGCAGAATAACCGAATACTGATTTGTAATTGAAATACAGGCGCCGTGTAGGCTACATCCCTAGAAATAGCCACACGCATGCTTAAGGATCAGATCATAATTAGTACACTCTCAGAAAAAAAGGTACACGATGGTACAAATAATGTTCCTCGAAGAACATATTTGTACCTTTTTAATAATTGTACCCTAAATGGTACAGGAAAGACCTTTGATGATACTGTTTGGTACCTTTTAAGGTACAACTGAAATGAAGGTACAAAATTGTTCTCACATCAAGGGTACATTAACCTTGATAGACAACACCCTTATTATTACATTTGCAAATAGCATACAATCTATGAACGAAAATTATGAAATAGTAAAGTTATGAATAATTTCCATATTAAAATATGTAAATTAACTACAACTGGTTTAAATGTGCATTATCATAACAGTTCTGAAAAAAATAGTGCCAAAAACATGTGAAAACCACAAGGAAACAGGTTTTGTGATATTTATAAAACAAAATACTTCATGCAGTGTTTTAATAAATATTTTCATAGATAAAATACATTTACATTTAAGACATCATTGGTATCCATCCACACAATGTGTCCTTTGCTTTCCACTGCATTCCGGCCAAATTACTGTTTCATGCACGATTGGTTGGCGTGTTAGATAATATAATAACAAGACACTGATTGGTCGAAGGCGGCGGCGCTGCTGCCGTTACGGATTATTTTCTGTCAGAACGGAGAGCGGGAAGAAGGTTTTACACGTTTGGAGCACATCCGGGCATTTTGTCTGTCATTTTCGACATAAAATCTGTTGAAATTAAGAAGGTGGATTGTAATTATTAAATAGAAGTCGACGAAATGTAAAGGTGAGTTTTGACTAACGTTATCTGTATTTATATTTAGTACACAACAGGCAAAAAATGTAAATGTTTCAGCTAGCCTACTCAAAGCGTAAATCTAGCATAACCTATATGACGGCACCCAATGCTGTTAGCATTTGTGTGGACTTTTTGAACTTTTTAAAGCAGTTAATTAATTTAATATTAAGTAATTTCGGGTGCATACACAATATGGCATTTGTTCTTCACTGCCCACTATATAACGTTAACTGTTAACTGTTAGGCATAGCAACATGACACTGATTGGCCGAAGAATTTTCAAACAGAACGGAGAGCGGGAAGCAGACAACCATGGCTTTGTCGTCGTTGTCGCCAGAAGAACTTCTATTAAAATTAACAGAGGCTGGACTCGAATTCTCAGAGGAAGAAAAGAGAAAATTCAAAGGTGAGTTTTATGTTTAATCAAATCAAAAATCTATTAAATGTTATAACTATTTAAGCTTAATTATGTATAAATCGAGTGCTATTAGCCGTCCGCTTATAGTTTAAAGTGAGTTAGTTCGTGTGCTGCAAGTTTAAAGTAACGTTAACTTACATCAATTTATTCGGCGGTAAGTTAAAGTTAGTTTAACGTTTGACATTCGTTAGACATACGGTTTCATACCCATTAAACTCTGCGTATTTCATGTTTTCATCCCAAACCAACTCTGATATAAGTTACAAATAACTTTAAAGGGATACTTCACCTCTGGGAAGATGAATGTGTATTTAAAATTGGTCATTTATAATGTATAAATGTGAAATTATTTTTGAATTTGAAGCATTCTAGACAGAGAAAAGGCAGAAAATGTATTTTTTACACATGTGGCTGAAAGACAACAACTCCCAGAATGCACTTGCTTTGCTGCCCTTACGAGGCCACTCCCAAACCACGCCTACCGGTTACAGGCGGCAGTATCTGAAAATATGATACAACTAGGCTTGTATTGATACATCGTGACTCTATAAATCGTGAGTTAGTTGATAAATTGACTGACTACGCGGGAAGAACATTATAATTCCAGGTGTCCAAACTCTGTACATGACGTCTTAGTAACAAAAAAGAAAAACAAACAAAATACTCACTTTCCACTAAGCCGTCCGTTTGTCCCTGCGGGCTTTGGCTGGCGTTTCCAATTTATCTTCAGGATCCTAAAATAAGTTTCCAGGACTTCCCTGTCCATGTGTGATACAAAACTTGGGTGCTCAGTTATACATGCTCATGTTATCGGTGCAGTTTCATCAGCGGATTCAGCGATCTCGTCCAGTATCGCTGAAATTCGCGACAGCAATAGGACTCTCTATCTGTTTCCATAGGAGCACAGCGAGAGCACTGACACCACCAGTCCGCCCCAACTCCAGTCTGAATATAATTTAACACTCTCTTCCTCCTGCCTGCCAAGCAGGTTTTGCTCCCCTGCTACAGCAGCTGCCCCAGCCTCTGTTCATTGCAGTATTGCGGCTCGTACAGGTAGCGCGAGCATCAGATTCTCGCAACAGATCTTCGAAATCCCCTTCTGCCATTTCAACTTCAAAACTACATTCCGCCATCGTGATTAGCCTACTTGTATACAAACTTTCTACACAGAGCAAGAGCCTGTTTTCTTAGCTTCTACAGAAAGATGGCTGACACTATCTTCACATTCTGTGAGTGAGATCCCGCCCCATATGGGCGTGGTGAAAACATGCGGAATACTGGCTGTAGTTTTAAGCCTCTGGACCAAAAGTCCTCCAATGACACAAAATTACGATTTTTGCGTCATTGGAGGATTTTTTCCAGACTAAAAATAAATAAATCTCTCATCTCAGGGGGATATGAGGGGGGGGGAGCTCGGTAATTAGAAAATACTACTGGTTTTCTACTGATACAAAGCTTAATGCTAAATCCTGAAGTAACCCTTTAACGTTATGTCCGTCTAGTGCATGTTCACAAAGTATATCTTGCAAAAGTCTAGACAAACTTGAGACGCGTGTTGCTTTTGGTATGCACATCACTCTTCCCCTGTGTTTAAAATAATGTGATTAACTGATTCTGCCCTATCTATAAGTCATATACTTTTCATTCATTGTATTAGAGAAGTTTTTTGAAACTCAGCAAATGTCTCTTTGACTCTTAGATTTTGAAGTTGATGGGGAAACTGTCAGTGCTGGTCTCACGGATCACATGATAGCACAGCTTTTTGAGAAGTCTTTTAAGAAACAAGTTAAATTTATCAAACTTGTCGAACAACTTAAAGAGAACCAGAGTGAAGAACTATCTGAAAGTCTGTCCACACCTTCGGCTGTGAGGCAAGTATTATCATTTGAGGTCTTTTTTTATTTATTTATGTTCCCTTATATTTTCTTCTGAGCACAAAGGTTGAATGTTAAGTCCTTTTTTCTTTTTTTTTTGCCAAAATAACATTGATGTCAATCTTGATTAAGCACAGTAAAACTGCACTTCAAATTGAAGTCTGAAAGATTTGTCACTTTATTGAAAGTCTCTTCACCCAAAACTCTTGATGCTTCAAAACGTCCATAAAGAGATCGTAAAATAAGTCAGAATTAATTAAGTGGGTTACTTAGTTAATTAATTTGTTTATTTAAAATCTGGCAATTATTTTATGTTACAAAAAGTGCATAGTGCTGCTAAATTTATTTGTTTTTGTTGGTTTCGACATACAACTCTGTGAAATGATTTCAGTGTGTGTGAGTACTTTTTGAACATTCCAGGACATTTTAACAATGCTGTTAAAATTCTGAGATCATTTTGGTCACTTTAATCGTGATATGAACATTTCATACTGTTTCATCTCTATTCTACATCATTCCTCTGTCTAAACAGCCAAGAGCAAAGAACTCCAACCCCATTTCCTCTTGTCTTCTCCCTACCAAAATTCCCAAAGGATGTTCAGTTAAAATTGGATAATAAAGAACCATGTCATAAGATCAGCACTTACCGGCATAAAATTGTACGAGTCCTGCACGAAAATATGGCTCAACACACACTGTAAGTTTAATAAAAAACACTTTTGTTTTTTAAATTCCAAACCCTGGTAAAAATTTGTTGAAAATTTGTGCACTTTTTTATCTTTTGATAGATATCCTTCAAACAGTGACTATGTTTGCGCAGTCAAGGCTCTTATCTCCAAATACCCTTTCCTGAGAGATGCAGAGGGAAATGGATATGTAAGTCAAATGTTTAATATTTATTTTTTAGTCATTATATACATTTTGCTTAAAGTCATGAAACCTCCTATTTTAGCACCAGTCAGTTCTGACTACCATTTTAAAAAAAAATGTGAAAAAGGTAGATGTGGTAAATTTTAATTAACCTTTCAAACGCATACTGTAGGTCGTTATCAACCTGAGATATCATTTACTTGCCTTCATTTAATTAGTTAGACATCAACCTTCTTAGTATTCCTTAGTCAATTCATTATCATACCTGCAAACTAGTCGCTTTTCGGCGAAATTCGCCGTTTTGAATCAAAATGTCATTTCTGTGAATCGTGTAGATCCGATGAGTTTTTTTTATTGGGTGGGGGCTTTGGTAAACTCCACAAAAATAATTGGGAATGTGCTAATTAGACTGGAGTGAAAGCATAGACATCTTTCGAGCTGTTGTGATCTTTTTGGCGCTCTGATGCGTGACAGTCACTCAGATCGCTGTGAACCGATCAGCTGTTCCGCTTTACAGCACGACAAAAAACCATGAATGAACTCTTGAGTAGACACAAACAATTCTATTTCACCGACGAAAATAGTTCCAAAGGAAAGTAACAGCAGTGCGGTGTTTTGTTACTGAATGATACAGCGTTTTGAACGAATCTTTTGTATGAATGACTCAATGACTCACTAATTAAGACGGTCACTTGACACCAGCTATTGGCAGTTTAGTTTCATGTTTAAGTATTGCATTTTTTTTTTTTTGTATATTCAAACATTTATTTAAAACATCAATCTCATAACATTATTTATTGCAGTTGTAATTTTGCAGTGCAAATTATTTAATTTGATGGGTAACAGCCCTATAGTGTCTTATTATTGTAACTGAATTTATTGATCAAATGTAAGAATTTGACATGAAAGATGATGCATACATTTAATAAGGTAATATAAGTTCTCTTTATAAAAATAAATAACACTCTGGGGTAAATATCACAAATATAAAGATTTAAGTTTGTAAAATCTGAAAATATTGCTTTAGAATAAATATATTTACACCACCAAAACACCCCCCCCGTACAAGGTACAGTACATACAATTTGCTATGTACTGTACCTAATTGGACCCCATACCCCAAATTTCACCATGTCATGGGTTTTCCCAGATCGCATCACAAATTATAAATTAATGCTTGTTTTATTTTTTGTCCCAAGCGACCCAGTGTTTGTAACCGTGCAAGTTGTTTTTTTTCTTTCTTTTTATTTGAGCAACAACTAATTAAAGCTCTAATTCAATAACTCTTCCTCAAGGTTGCAATGTCTGATGCACAATGATGTAATGTTTCACTCAAACATTTTTATTTATTTAATTTTTACAACAGCATACCTGGCATATGTCCCTGAAAAGAAAATTTAAAACTGAAAGGTCCCCACTTGTTAACGAAGAGGAGGTAAAAAAGATTAAAATGAAATATGGTCACAATATAAAGAAACCAGGAGAAAAAGTGGCTAGTTGTCAGAGAACCAGCAGATCTGTGGTAAGCAATGTCTAGCAGTGATAAAAACAATATAAAACTTTAAAATAAACATTTAGAATCTACAGCTAATCTTTCCTCAAAGGAATAATCACTCATATTAAATATGACTGAATCTTGAAACCTGTAATCTTGTCATTACATGTGTGTTTTGCATCATAGGCAGGTGAAGACTGTGTGTCTTCTATTGGAGAGGACGCTATTTCAATCAATGCCCATGTGAAGACCTTACAGGACCAGTACAAGAAGACCCAACCAGATGCTGCAATAGTGGATGAAAAAATGAAACAAACATTTGCTTGGAGGAGGAGGGAAATAACCAATGGCATTCCTGTTGCTGAAATTTTTCAAAAATATCCCTTCCTTAGGACCCCTTCAGGTGTAAGTTAAAAAAAAAAAGCATATCTACATTGTTTACCGATTTCCATACAATGAAAGCATAAAAAATATTGTCCATGCTACTTTTTTAGTGAATTTCTTACTTTTTACCATACAGTAGCTGTGCATAAATGCTACTTGAGTGCATTTATCGCAATTTCTGAAATGTGGGAACAAGCTTTGGAAAGTTCCCATTAGAACATGGAAACGTGTGTGTAAACTGTTGCTTTATAATATGGTGAGAAAAAAAAAACATTAATTTAAATTAATTGTTTTGTTTTTTTTTTGTTTGTTTTTTTTGTATTTCAGTTATTTCAGGAAATGGGTCGAATGCATGCCGTAAATAATTTCAGCCGGTGTTTCCAGGATTCCTTCAGCAAAATTGTCTCCAATGTTTTGAGTTTGGCTAAGGGGAAATCCGTTATAGAAGCACATTACATGGATGCCAGAAGAGAAGCTGTTGCAGAGAGTCTTTGTGGTATGCATGTTTTCCGTTTAGACTGCTTGAATTGAAACTACAAATTGAATATTTTTTTGTCTTTATACCTGCTAGGAGTGTAACAGTTCTTGGTTAAAAATCTGCCCACCCACTGTTTGGTATGCACTGCACCGTGGTTGGTCTCAAATCTGAAGATGCATTTATAATAGTGATGTGACGGGGAGGAAATTTCCTGACCAGTTAATAGGAGTGTTCTCTTACTGAACTAAATTATTTTTTATTACTGTAAGACAATTGGGCAAGTGATGTAACCGGTGTTGCAGCTGAGCGCCGGTAACACAAACTATCGCAGCAAGCCTAATCTATAATATGGTTTGTTGAAGAAAAATTACGTGTTAAACAGTTCCTCTACCCAAAATAATTACCAGAAAAAACTGAAAAGCACCATTTATTTTATTTGCATCTTTGCTTTGTATTTATTTGTGCAATTGCTTGTAGTTTGATTATTTGTTCTTATTTTCCTTTTTTTTTATTTGTCAGTAGACCTTTTTTCTGAACATGACACATACTGAAACCGTGAGCAATTTGAACTGTTACATGCAATTTAAACCCTAATACATGTTCAATGTCTTTTTAGATATGGATTTTCGTGCTGCTCTGGTTTTACTTCCGGTGATTTTCAGGGAGAAAGTGGATGATTATATCACAATCGGACAGGTATTGAATGCAAAGAATCTAAAGCAAGTAGGGATGCACCGAAATTTCGGCTTTCGAAAATTATTTTAATTTATTTGCTTGTAATTTTTTTAAAATTCAGATTCATTACATTATTGAATTGAATTGAAGTCTTATAATAATACAATTATACAAAAATATTTAAAAAATAAGAAATGTAGTGAAATGAGATTAAATAAGAAGTGTAGATGGACAGTTGTAACTAGTCATTGGGAACATGAATTTAATCCAGATTTACTTCTGATGTTTATAATATTGGTTCTTCTATTTTGTTTAGGAAGAACCAGCCACACCATATCCCACTGTACAGATTTTGGGAACGTCTAACTGGAAACAGGTCTTCAGTGAGAAGAGAATCTTCAGCACTGTAAAAATGGAGGGATCTGAAGTTTGCAGAGCTGTTGGGGTAGAGGACGGTGTTCTCTCTGGTTTTTGCGCATATTTTGTATTCAACCTTGCATATCCCTCGTACAACAGGAACACTCTACTCTTTCTCCAAAGGCATGTGTTGAAGGTAACTGCACCTGGTGATAAGCCATTGCCAACTGCTGTCGTCAGGATTATTAATCTTTTATCTTAGATTGTGAGGATGCCACGGCCCTATGCATGTCCAAAGTGTTCACGCAGACATTTTACTGTAGTGAAACTAATCAAACATATAGGATTGATTCATGCTCATGAGCATGACTTTTCCATCTGTTGCGGACTTGATGGATGCCAAAATTACTTTTTCAAATACGAGTCTTTCAGGCGTCATGTATATAGAAAACACAGAACTCGCATTTGGCCAAGTCATAACAACGTCACTGGAGATGATGAAGTTGACATTAGTGACAATGAAGTCAACACTGACACTACAGATGATACTCCTGAAGATGTTGTTCTGGATATGAACGATCTTTTGACTAATTTCAGAGGAAATCTGGTTTCCTTTGTATTGAAATGCAGAGAAAAAAATGTCCTACCACAGTCTGTTCAGCAAGAAATCTTGCAAGATGTCAAGTTTCTGTTTAGTTTCTTCAAAGAAAACTATGATTCCTTGCTTTCATACCATCTAAAGCAAAATGGTTTTAATATCGAAGAAATTCCTGAACTTGTAGGGCATTTACAATCATTTGACTTTTTTGCTGAGGCCTGTAAAGTAATAGACTCTGAACATTTGTTCAAAGAATACTGTATTTCTCATTTGGACATGATAGAACCTGTGCAGCATACTATAAGGGATGTTAATGACCATGCGATTGGAAATTTTGCCTATGTTCCCATCATGGATGTGCTCAAAAAGTACTGCAGCCATGAGGATGTATGGGACTGTATACATGAACAAAACATTCAGCCTAGGGATGAGCATGTTCTGAGGGACTACAATGACGGAAAGTACTTTAAGGAACATCCATTCTTTTCCAAACATCCAGATGCATTGCGCCTGCACTTTTACGAAGATGAGTTTGAAGTGGTCAATCCCCTTGGTTCCAAAAGAAACAAACACAAACTCTGTGCTATTTACTATAGTGTAGGCAATATAGATGTAAAACACAGGTCTCAGCTAAAGCATATCCACCTTGCATTACTCGTTAAGCATTCTTTGTTTAAGCAGCACATGGACATTATTCTGAAACCTCTGTTGGATGATTTAAAACTACTGTCAACTGATGGCTTTGATTTGATGTTCAGTGATAAGACATTCAATGTGCGTGCTGCTCTGGCTTCTATCTCTGGGGACAATTTGTCTGCTCACATGATTGGTGGATTTAGCATGTCCTTTAACTCTGGACGAATCTGTAGATACTGTATGGCAACCCACTCAAATAAGAAAGAGTTTTTCAGTGAAGATAAATTCATTCTCAGAACTTCAGAAGTCCACAAATATCATTTAGATTCTATTAAGGAAAATCCTACCAACACTGCAGTATATGGTGTTCAGAGAATCTGTCCATTTGATGAACTAAGTTACTTTGATGTGACAAAAGGACTGCCACCAGATATTATGCACGACCTATTAGAAGGCGTAATACCTTTAGTAGTCAAACTAGTTTTATGTAAAGCACATAGAGAAAAGCATATGACTATACAGGAAGTAAATGCTGAATTGAGTCAATTCTCAATAGGTCAAAATGATAAAGCAAACAAACCATCCCAGCTTTCTGAGAAACTTTTACAGAATTCTAGCATATCAGGATCAGCCTCACAAAAATGGTGCTTATTTAGGCTTTTACCTTTTTTGATTGCACACCACATTCCACCCAATTCTGAATATTGGAATGTTTATCTTCTATGTCGAGAAATTGCAGATATTGTTATGGCTCCTACAGTAAAAAGAGAAACCCTCCCAATTCTTGTTTTGAAAGTCAAAGAGTTCTTACAAGAGTTAAAAGATGTATTTGACGTCATCACACCTAAGTGTCATTATCTAATTCATTATGCGAGACTTATTTCATCTTATGGTCCGCTGCGTCCACTTTGGTGTATGCGTTTTGAAAGTAAGCATCAATACTTTAAAACTGTATCTAGCACCTGTAGAAACTTCATTAACATTGCTTCTTCCTTAAGCAAAAGACACCAATTCAAACAGTGTTGGGAGTTTTCATCAGAAAGCATGTTGTGTGATTATGAAAAAGTGACTGGAACTAGCGTGAGCACTCCATTTACATCTTTACCCAGAGAGCTTCAAAATACACTTAAAAGCCACAAAAGTTGTCAAGCCATAGATTTTGCAGGTAAAACACTTCAACGTGTAAAAGAGGTTTGTGTAAATAATGTAAAATACACCACCAAAGATGTGTTTGTTATTGATGTTGTGCATACAGAGGAAGTTCCTTTATTCTTTCAGGTTAAGTATGTTTTCAACGTAGATACGTTGTGGATACTGTGTGGAAAACTGTTGCTCCCACAATTGTTTGATACTCATTTCCACGCATTTCGGGTTTCATATGATAAGGATTGGTTTTGTGTGATGCCAGGAGAGGAACTGGACTACCAGGCACTTGACCTTTATGTGATTGATGACCTCTTGTATGTTGGAGCTAGATATGCATAGTCAAATCATTAGGTTTGTGCACATCTCAATGTTTATGATTTAATTCTTTAAAAAATGTAATGTTATGTAAATGCAAGGGTATTATTGTGTGGAAGGTAAAAATGAATTTAAATTTAAAGTATTAAATAGCTTGTGAATTTTTATTGTAGATGGGAGAATGAAATTGATATATTGTGACATTTTAGTGTAATTGTTTTATGAAATGTTTTGTAGCAAATGGAGAAATGTTTTATGTTCTGTTAAAAATATGTTTGAAGTCTCCATTGTAAACTGTAAAGATGTATTTAAACAAAAATAAATATTTTAACCTGGAACAAAGTAGTAATTCAAACATGTATTTGATGTGTATGGTTTCTGACATTAAATCGATGCCTTTTGGGATCAGTTGTTGAATGGCCTTTAATTGTTGAATATTTGAAGGAACACATTTGACACATTAAAGGTACAAAAGGGCTTGTCACTGGGGTGGTACCTTAAAGGATCAAATTTGTACCTAAGATGAAGGTACCATATTGTACCAGTAAGTTGAAGACAAAAAAGGAACATTTTGGTTCTCCATGGTACAAATCGTGTCCTTAAAGGTACAAACTGTAATGGTACAAATTTGTTTCTTTACATTAAGGTACAATTATGTACCAGTAAAAGGTACCGCCCCAGTGACAAGGGTTTGTACCTTCTATGGTACAAAATAGTACTTTTTTTTCCGAGAGTGTACATGGGATACAATTGACCGTGTAAGACATTGCTCCAAACTTTTCTTCCGTCTATTTAAAAAATCCAACCAAATCTGCCAAGCCCTAAAGGACGTAGGGCATAAAGGTAATTTACAGTCACATCATGGGGGGGCTGCACGGTATTCCGGCCCATGGGCCTCTCAGTCCTTTATCCGCCTTTGATAGTACTGAATTTAATTATTTATTTTCTTATTTATTTTAATTCATTTTTTTTAAATATTATGTAACTGTGTTATAATTTTATCATTTTATTGCATATTAGGGGTGCTTCATACATTATTAATTTTCTATACATTTATATTTTTTATGTTCATTTTATGTGCATTTTTATTTTAAATAGATACTAACATTTATTCGTTCATTTATTTGTTTGCCTTTTTGTTAATTTTTGTGAAATGTGTATCTAAACATATAGACTTCTGATGACTGTCAAAAGGCAGTTATGATTGCCCAGTTCACGAAGGTGGGGCAGTGAAAGACAGCATCAGGGACAAATGGGGGCGCTCTAGCACAGGTTTTCTAAAATGGTGACTTCACAACAACCTAAATCCAGTATCTGCTGTTGTGGACCAATAGCACAGCTTCACAGTTCTCAGCATCACCAACCAAAGGAGATATCCAGTATCCACAGACCTCTGGAGCGCCTACTGAGACCTCTGATAAGGCGTGAAGATTTGTGCTTTGATCAAATGCTTTTATTTGATTGGAATTTTGGCTAGCTGACCATCTTTATCTTAAGTCCATTCCTCAGTTTGGATGACCTCGCATCTCATAAATGCGCAGTTTATCAAGGATAAACCAAGACAGCCATTACTCTTGTTTTTCCAAAGCATCGTGAAGGAGATCAGATTCCTGTGAGTAAGCCATCGATGCTTTTCTTTATTTTCTAAATTTGGTTGATTGTTGGCCATAATTTCTACGTATGACATTATTCTGAGGGGAATTGTAGGTTGCTTGGTTTACGTTTGTTTTGTTGGTTTGTCTTTCTTTCTGTCTGTCTTTCTTTCTTTCTTCTCAGGTATTTCATTTTGTTGTGTTGATTATCTCTTACTCGTGTAAATACCGCTATAAAGAGCGCACATTTTCAGAACCCTGGACAGTAGCCGATGTTTTTCAGGCACGCAAATGCATTTAGGGGTTTCCAGTATTTTTTGATTTGTAAACACATGTACTGGAATGCACGATATTTTAAAATGTCTCATTTAATCCAGCCAGAATGTACATGTACATAGACACCAATAATAATACAACAGTTTAATATTGCACCATAGCTATCTGGAAATTATTTTGGCCTGACCTGATCAGATCATTCATTTTCTAATCACCTTAGAAAGAATAAATAATTCTGGATAATTTTAATGCAAAAAGCAGGCCTAACTGTTAAGCGAACACCTATATTGTTAGTGGACACTACTACTGGAACCCACACTGTAAGAAAGTGATAACCTGCTATTGTTACCTTGCGGAGCTATTTCTATTTGATCCCCTACAATGAGTTTTGTTGGTGTAGCCTAATGTATTGAGGTTTATTCAATGATGTTAAATAATATTTATGTTAATTTGAGATGTTACCACATGAAGCACAATCCAAAGAAGGCTTAATGTTGTGAACAATATTATACAGTCTATTCTGAAGTATATAAAACTACCAGTTCACAAGTCTTTGGTGCCAAAGTGCTATGTAAAGAAATGGAAGTATGGTTACTCTCTCAATGGTTAGATAGTGTTCAACATTATAGGGAGATATACTGTATGAAGAACATGCCAGAAAATGATCTCTTTTGAACAATGCTGAAATATGCGTTTCCTCTTACAGGCTTTGCAGTGAAAGAGCCCTCATCCATCCCAACATCATTCTCCTTTAAATAGAGCACCAACCTAAATTTGGATGTCTAACACAGATTAAACAAGTCTCAGGAAGCAGTGGGGCAAGTCCTCAGCTCCGGTACTTGGCAACTTCTTTAGTTGACCCCTGAACTTTGAGGTTCTGATCATCCACATCTGGCACCATGGGAACTGTGCTATCGCTGTCTCCCAGCTACCGGAAGGCTGCCCTGTTTGAGGATGGTCCAGCAACCGTGGGCCAATACACGGCAGTTCAGAACAGCAAGAACGCCAAAGACAAGAATCTAAAACGCCACCCGCTCATCAACGTATTCCCATGGAAACGGATAGTGGCTGTCTCGGCCAAGAAAAAGGGTTCTAAGAAGGTGCAGCCTAATACCACCTACCAAAACAATGTTTCTCACCTCAACAATGAGAACCTCAAGAAGTCGCAGTCTTGTGCGAACCTCGCCTCTTTTACGCAGGACCAGTCAAGTCCATCAAACCAAGGCTCTAAAAATTCCAACAATACAACTTCGTCTGTCAAGAAGGCACCTCTTTCCAACTCCAACGTGGTCCCTGGAACACCCAAAAGAGTGATTGTTCAAGCCTCCACTAGTGAGCTGCTGCGTTGTCTTGGGGAGTTCCTGTGCCGAAGATGCTATCGGCTCAAGCACCTCTCCCCCACTGACCCGGTGCTATGGCTTCGGAGTGTGGATCGTTCTCTACTGCTCCAGGGCTGGCAGGACCAGGGCTTCATCACACCAGCCAATGTGGTTTTTGTCTACATGCTCTGCCGTGACGTGGTTTCCTCTGAGGTGGCCACAGAGCATGAGCTACAAGCCGTGCTCCTCACCAGCCTCTACCTGTCTTACTCTTACATGGGCAATGAAATCTCATACCCTCTCAAGCCATTCCTGGTGGAGACCTCCAAGGAGACTTTCTGGGACCGTTGCTTGTCCATCATAAACTTGATGAGTGCCAAGATGCTGCAGATCAACTCGGATCCTCACTATTTCACCCAAGTCTTTGCAGACCTCAAGAACGAAAGCCAGAATGAAGAAGAGAGGAGTCGTCTCCTCATCGGCCTGGACCGGTGAACAGTTCTGAAGAAGTCATTGTTGGCACTCTTGTCTGGCATTTTCAAACTGTTCGTAAAGGAATATTCCAAGTTAAATGCAAACCAAGCTCAATCAAAGACAGCTTTTGTAGTATAATATTGATAACCACAACATTTTATTTGGACTTCTTTTATTGGGTTATAATCTGGGTTACATTGAGGCACTTACAATGGAAGAGAAAGGGGTCAGTTCATAATACTCACTGTTTTAAAAGTATTGCCACAAGATATATGTAATATAATATATATTTTTTTTTTGTCATTTTAGTGGGATAAAATCACTTACCAACCTTTTGTGTAAAGTTATATCCAATTTTACAATATTGTTGCCATGACAACGTAATGCCGTAAACCCTAAAACAACCATAAAAAATGACAATTTAAACACCTTTCCAGCTCAAATAATATACAGATTTTAAGAGAAGAATGAATATTAGTGGTTTTATAAGATTATAGCCATCCCATTGTATGTGTCTCACCATAATCTAGATTTTTGCTTTTATAAATAAAAGGAGGAACAAGTCGAAAATATTTTTTTGGTAATCAACATTATGCCATAAATGCTGTTGATTATCACTTGTATTTAACCCAGAATATTACTTTAATATGAGTGGAGTAATTAATGGGCTTATATTTAGTAGATAATGCTCACTAATTATGAGGTTGTTGTCTATGTCTTTTAAATTCACATTCAAACATAAAATTTTATATAAAGCCATTGGCAATGCTTCAATTATGTAGTTAGAAGCCGTATGTTTGGCTTAATATTAAAATATTTTAGTGAGGTTTACATTACCTTTAGCCATGATAATTGCGACATTTTGCATTCGAATAATAATAATAAAAAAATGCCAGACTGGAGTGGACCCAAGAGCTGTAATGTAGTGAATATTTAAAAGCATTGATGAGAATTCAAAAGAGGCAAAAAGATAAAAATAAGAACACAAACAGCTATGAATGTGGAGATGCAGAACCACTGACATCTGGACATGTGCACTTTGTGGTAAGAACTTTGCCAGACTGGCCCATCACTGTCAATATAAATGGAAGTTGATCCATCAGCAACAGACATGTGTTCTCCTGCTTTGTGTCCATGAAACTGGACACTTGCTGATTGATTAATACAGCAATGTTGCAAAGTCTGCAATGAAGTGCAAGTTAAATTATTTGCGTGTTTATGTCTGGTGGTATTGAACATAGACCACAAAAAAGGAATATTGGATAAAATGACATTGAGAATGGGCCAGCATTGCACAGTGGCTGTTGATATACATACTAGTGATGGGAGAGGTCATCGGCACATATATAAAAAGACCTACTTTATTTTCATCCATACAGAGTAGAGCAAATCTGTTGTGGTTTACATCTCTGAAGCTTTACAGATTGTTTTACTGTTGCCATGTTTTCATTTTATTTAATAACTGTATTCAAGTGAATGCAAACACAATCTGGGTGGCGAAAGAAACTTTTAATTTTTAAAGCCAACTGCATTTGTGTTTTGGGAATGAAAATAGCTTATTTAGCTATGCCTGATGAGCCATTGTTTTGTCTTTTTGTTTTAATCTATTACACAGACTAGTTTCAAAAGGGGGCTGTGTACAGGTAAACCTATTGTAAAAAAAAAAACAGTACCATAACTTTGATGAAAATTTTGTCTAAAAATACACACCAAAGGCTGGCAAAATTTGGAATGGTGGGATTGTCATTAACAATGAATCTCTATTGCAGTTGTAATTTATTATTATTTATTACTTATTTTCAAACATTTCTCTCTTGCAATTTGAGATTTTAGTAATGTATTGTAAAAAAAAAAAAAAAAAAAAAATTTAGTTTGGTGGCTACCTTTTGGTGGAAATGAAGATTGTGGTTGATGCAAATTTGCATTAGAATGTATTATTTAAGGCGATATCATCTAAAAGCTTAGTTTCAAACCATCTGCAAATCTGAGAAACACCATGGGTAATTCATCATAGCAACAGATGATCGGTTTCAATCTCAGTAATATACCTGAAACCAATTTCTCTGTGAAGTACTGTTGAGATGTTCTGCATATCAGCACAGCAAAAACTAATCATGAGTGATTACTCTTTGAAAACACAAGACAAACACTGGAGATAACAAGCTCCCTAGCATTAAACTGGATGAGATGTGGTCTATTTCTGGAGATTAGCAGAAATTCTTTTAGAAAAAAGAAAGCCATGTGGACCATCAGGGCATAATACACTACAGTAAAGCAGCCAACATGTTTCTAATGACATTTACATAGGGGTATTAGTTTTTAAACACTTGTCATTGCCCCTGATAGCTGCTTTAAAGGAATAGTTCAACCATAATAATAATAATAATTATTATTATTACCATTACCAAAATTGTTATTATTATTATTATTATTATTATCATCATAATTTAGTCCAAAACAACTTTCCAGGTTTGTGGTCACCATTGACTTTAATTGTATGGAAACAAGAAGCTTGGACATTCTGTTCGATAACTCATTTGGTGTTCAGTAGAAGCAAAAAGTCATATGGGTTTGGATCAACATAATGGGTGAGTAAATGAGTGTCCATTTGAGGGTGAACTATCCCTTTAAAACTGTGGGCCAAACTGTACAACTGAATATAACATTTGCAGCTACATTTGTGACATGTACTGTAAATGAACCTGGACCATGGTCATAGGGGGATTCTGCATTATAAATGATATATTTACCCATTTTAAAACATCTCAACAGTGCTAAATTGTGCATGCTTTCTTTCAGTAGTGGTCTCAATTTTCTTTAAAGAGTAAAAAAAGAAAGAAAAAAAAAAAAAAAAAAGCGACAGTCTTTTACGCAAACATTGTCTCTGTTAACTCATGCAAAAGCCTGTTCTTCTCATGATACGAAAGATGTTCCTGAGCAGTGAGATGGATCGATGTGCATTGATTTATTATGTGACAGACTGTGTATATGAATGAGAAGATGGTTGAGGAAACCAATAATTCACTCACTAATGTGCCAGAAGAAGTTTAGACATGACTACTGATTCAGCAATGAGGACTTGCACTTTTCTGTGAGATTGTGTGAGTTTGCCGTGGCAGGGCTGAAGTTGGTGAGCCCTGCTTTGCTGCTTGCCTGCTTTCACTTGCCCCAGCCCACAACAATGTGCCATTTTTCACTTTCACTCACATCACAGAGTAGTCCTTTGTAAAATGTAAAACACTTAAAAGAGACAAGCAAAAGATTAAAACGCCTGTCAAACTCTGTTTCTTGTTGCATAATTCTTTGAAGGACTAAAACGACAGTGTTACAAAAACAAGGACTGCATGAGTGTGTGAGAGTGTGAATTTATTTGTACAGATGAATGTGTTGTGTGCAAGTTGATTTTCTAGGAACAGAGCATGGCCATGCTTTTTAGAGGGTAGTACTCTATAGTATTGGGCTTGAGTTTGACAGGCAGGTGGGAAGGGGTGTATCGATCTGTTACCATACTGTTCTTTTAAAAAAGACAAAAATCTGTTGCTGTAATTGAAATTTTTCATTTTGTTTCTGCTTATTTTTATTTATTTTTGTACTGTGATGAGAAATAAAATGCACTGATCATTAAAGATCCACAACAGTGTGGTTGTTTTAGAAAGTATAGTTATTTGCGTGAGTTTTGCAGCTGATAATAGCAACAACACTACTTCTGGCCTACAAATGGTCAAATTGTAATGAGTCACATATTAGCACAGAGGTATTACATAACTATAGCTTATCAATATGAAAATTGCCGGTTTACCAACAAATGTTCCCTTCTCAATAATGTGGTCTCACAGATAGGAATATAGCTTCCTAAATAGTAAAATTATCTGTGTCATGACACATAATGTATACTACTTATTGTCTGTTTTGTCTAGCTTTAAAAACAATGGCTCTACCAGTTGTACTTGTGTGCTATTTAGCAGAATCATAAGGCAATACAACCATAAAATATGTTGACTAAAGTGTCCCTCAGGGTATATAAGTGTTTTAAAGCGGTTGTTCACCTACAAATTAAAATTCTGTCATCACTCAACTCATGTTGTTCCAAACCTGTATGATTTTAGGCAGAATGTTAGCTTCAGTCACCATTCTCTTTCATTACATATTTTATCCATACAATGGACATGAACGGTAACTGAGGCAAACATTCTGCCTTTTTGTGTTCTAAAGAAGAAAGAAAGTCCTATGGGTTTGGAAAAACACGAGGGTGAGTAAATGACTGAATTAAAATTTTTGAGTAAACTACCCCATTAATGTGTTCTGTAGTTTAATCCAGAACCACGCAGTAAAGGAGTAAGTATCACTCATATTGCAGCTAAATTTCCATTATGAAATAGAGAATTAGCATTGAAATGCCTATATGTGAATGTGAAGACTCATACTGTGCAAAACAGAATAAATAGTCACATTGTGAACCACACGACCTCACAGACATGCAGCACATTTCCGGTCGTCACTCTTAAGACTGAGAAAATTGACAGGTTCAAATGTCAATAAGAGATTCCCAGTGGCAAACCGTTGCTCTCAATGGATTTAAAGCCATTTTACCTTGGGGGGATCTGTGAAATAATGACAATATGTTAGTGCGAAGGAACAAAAGCCTCAGAGCAGACACTTCAAGGGCATGTTTATTTCAGTAGATATCTGGTACAGATTTTATATGATTAACAAAATAGTAAATCAGTAATAAGTACGTTTTCAATGCAGTACAACGTTACTGTGAAATGAGAAAATGTTGCTATATGAATATTACTGAACAAATGCACAAATTACAGATTATTGCATTAACACACATACGAAAAAGCTGCTTCAACAAACACACGGTATAAACAGGATTCCCTTTTTGATTTGGTCCAAGCATGTGTAGCATCTTTTAAAATTAATATATGACTTAAATAGGAGAAGTATAAAAGTAGGCACATGGACTGTTCAGATTAAATCTCCAGAATTCTAATATTAACCACGATGAACATGTATAATTACACAAATTTGTTCAAACAACATAAAACACACAATTTTTCAAGGAATTAAATTATTCGGCACTTAATTGCATCAGTGGGGTTCACGACAAGAACAAAAAGAAGATTCTATAAAATGACTATCAATGACAAAACAAACTGCACTGCCCACAGAAAGAGGATTAAAATAGGATTTTATACACAATCAATCACTTAAGCCCTATTTTCAACATACCATGGAGCACTCCCTTATTGTCAATATGCCTCTATTGAGAGACAAAACAAATATCAGGTATTGATACCGTTGGCAATCAGAGATAAAGAGTTAGATTCAAGAAAAACAGCCTGTTATAACTGTAAATAAAAGTGCATTTTCTTGTTTAGAAATTCACCTTCCTGGCAGAGAGTTTTAAGAGATCCGAGAGTAATTCCTGAATATTGAGGAACCTGTAACTTAGGTGTCTGTTGTCTTTGGGCCAGAGCTGGAGAGAAAAGGTGGTAGAGAGTCTGACTTTTTCTTCCAAGCAGCACTTGGGGTACTGTGTGTTTCAGCTGACACAATTTACAGATCCAGGCTAATAGTCAAGAGGGAGTGTTCTGGGACTGCGAGGAAGAGGATGAGAGAGTTTAATGAGAGAAAAAGAGAGAGAGAAGCAAGATGGGGAAGAGGAGAGGCTAGCATTGGCTTTGTAATTGGACATGATTATTACTTCATGTAAAAGTGTAAAAAATAAAATAAAAAAATTGTCTAGTTTTTCAGTTATATATATATATATATATATATATATATATATATATATATATATATATATATATATATATATATACACACACACACACAAACATGGTTTCCAGGGAACATAATTTATCATTTTTTGCCATTGGCATTTTTTTTTCTTGTTGTATGCATAAACCTCACTATATTTGTTAAGATTTATGCTTAAAAATAGAAAAAAAACGTAAAACTTTACAATAAGGTTCCATTTGTTAACATTAGTATATGCATTAGGTATCATGAACAAACAATTAACAATATATCTGTTACATTATTTATTCATCTTTGTTAATGTTAGTTAATAAAAATAAAATTATTCATTGATAGTTCATTGTGCATTAACTAAAATATTTAGTAGTTGAAATTAACATAAGCTAATATGTATTGATCATTGTTAGTTCTTGTGAACTAATGCTGTTAACTAATGTTAACAAATGGAACATTAATGTAAATTGTTACTGAAAAAGCTATTTGCAAATGGGGTAAGAAAAATAACGTAAGTTTTATCTCGTTTTAATAACTACTGCGAAACAAGACAAAAATACTGGGCTAGAACTCAAAAGTATGCTTGTGCAAAATTGTGATCGAAATCAGGCCTGTATAAGTGTTTCCTGAGGCTATTTCAAAACCGCATCAACTGTTCTGATTGCAAGCATTGCTGATCACTTGGTAAAAGTGATAGTCCGACTGGCCTGGATCACTTGTTTTAGGCCAAAGCTCGATATTTTTGGCCACAAGGAACAATCCTAATTAACTAATAAAAACGATCATATTTCCTTAGCTAACAGCCACAGACATTACAGTGAAACTATTATCGAAAAAGAGATTTATGAAACCACCTGCTTAGAAATTATCAAAATGGCACTTTTTCTGTCAGTACCGGAAGCTTTAAACTAGGGCAGGCGTTGATATTGTTAATATGAATCAATACTGCTCTTTCTTTATTTCACACATACAGCGGCTTTAAAAAGTAAGGGCACTTAAGCTATATTTTAAACTGTATGAATGTAATGGCATTAGATACAAAATATTAGAAGAAGTGGAATCTGCAAAACAAATGGTACCAGAGAATTTCTTAAAACGGAGCATATTTTTTTACCAGATTACTTTTACCAGACTGGTACCAAGGTGATTTTTATTGGATGTATGAAGTCAGCTTTACTCTGGGTCATACAGGTGTCCTAGCAGAATAGCCACAAGAGTAGTTCATAGCATTGGACATGTTCCACTGAATTTTGACAACCAGAGAGTTTCCAAATTCTTTCAGTCTTCATTTTAAAGACTAGATCTATGGGGTTAGCATATATTGGTTATTTTTTTTTTGCTTGAAAATTGTGCTTGCGCTATCTTGTTTCAAAATAAATGGCATTTCCTTTGACATTCTGTTATTTAATTCAATGGCATTCATACATTTGTATGAAGGACTTAATTGTCTAAATACATTTTGGGGCCAATGCAGATGTGCAAAGTTTGCAAATATTACAACTTACTAATCTGAACACATTTAAAAAAATATGAAAGTGAAAAAGCACCATAACGGAACAACTGGTTGCCTTTTCTTCAAATATTGTCACTTGTGGTTGGAGGATTTACATTTTCTTTGTTTTTTTTCTTTTTTGGTGACAAAAAAAAAAGATTTTTGTCCTTTTTGGCTCATATAAATGATGGATACTGCCTTTGTGCTATTTTTGAATTCAGTTACAGAAGAAAGAAAGAATGTACTGAAATTATTCATTTCTCATGGGACCACAATTGGTGACAAGGCCAATTAAAATGGCAATAGAAAATAATATGGCCTGATGCAATCCCCACCTCCCCTGTGCTGCCTCTGATTCTACTCCAAGATAAAGAAATATGTGAATAAATGACAATTCTCTCCTACTTATGATTGTGTATATACATGCATACATACATACACACACACACACACACACACACACACACACACTGTATACAGTTTTTGTGTACAATATTTGCCTGTGCTTTAGATTACCAGAAATACGCAGAAAATAATAACAGTTTAAATTATGAGAGAGTTTTAACACTACTCTCTGAGCAGTTAATGAGTTTAAGGATATGATCAACATATCCCTCTCAACAGGCCTTGATAAACAAAATTCAGCAGCAACTCAAAAACTGCTTATGATCTGTGCGAAACATCGGGGCAAAGCTATTCTTTATCCCACAGACACCATTGATCAAAAACCAACATATTCCCTTTAAAGAAAAAGACTTCCATATTTCAAAACATGAGTTAGATATTTTTAAAGCCCTTGTGTATCCTGTTCCACATAAATATTACATTTACAATTACCCTTCATTTGGTTGTAATATCCAATAAATACTTGGACCAGAGCCTGCTAAATCTTTTTTGAGGATGTACTGTATCTTGTTGCCTCCTCTTTGTCATCTTGCATATAATCTGAGCCGAAGTTTGGAATTTAGGGGCAAAGTTTTCTATTTGATCACTCCCAGAAAAATAAAAGATTCTTCCTTGCCTGTCTCCAGGCAAATTTGGTATGGCTTCATTTATGAGGTTTTACTCAAAAGTTATATATAGTATAAAGCTGGTGATATACTCTGGTTAAATGTCAGTCAAGAGGGGCTGTTTGGCCCCTGGACCTCTAGTTGCCTGGCACTGAGAGAATGTATCCTGATCTGCTCTTGGTGAAGTCTGGTTGTGATTGGTTGATCTTGGTTTCCACGATGACAGTGCACTTCCTCCCATTCATACTGCATTGAATGGGGCTGACAATGTTCACCTGTAGCTTCCTCTTCTCACTAGAATGAGAGAGAGAGAGAGAGAGAGAGAGAGAGAGAGAGAGAGAGAGAGAGAGAGAGAGAGAGAGAGAGAGAGAGAGATATCATTGAACATTGAATAAAATTCACCATTTGAATTGTCCCCACTAAAATATTCCAAATGCTCTTGTTTTTGTTTTGGTCCACAGAGGATTGACTTTTAGCTCTATGTACTTGTGAATACTTGTTGGATGTTTTTGGGAGGATGGGTATTTTACACCATGCTCTCAATGAAGGGGATCGATGAAGCACTAGAGTAATTGGCTGAGTGATAACAGCTGTGCTTTCAGAGAGGGTTGAATGGAAAAGTAAAAGTTGAACTGAATCTCACACACTCTACAGTTAGCCCTGCAATCAGAACAGAAAGTTGCGCTTTCAACAGTTCATGTTGCAGTCAATAGATCCAACCCCTAAAAGCCTTGCTTCGACTAGTAAACCTATTAGCTCCATTGATATGTCCACATAATCTATGGGAAAGCAGCGTTTCAATACAGTCAAGCTATTTTTAACATGAAATTGAACTTAATATCCCTTCAAGAAGAATCCTTTAACAGTGTCTCGACAAAACCCATTTACCCAGTCTACAGAAAATTAAATATTACAGAACACTGCAAAAACAAATCTATATTTTCTTTTTGTATTCAAGTAAAACACCTAAACATCCTTAGAACAAGCTTTAGAAGCAAAATTGTGCACGATTATAAGAATTCTGTCAGAAAATATACCTTAAAAAGGTATATTCCGGGTTTAAGCTAATGTATCATTTGAGCTGTAAATTTGTTTAAATGGTCATTTTAGGATTTGTTTACATTATATCGGCATGTCAAGTTGTAAAATTGTCTATAACATTACACAGAAAAGTTTATAAGTGATATTATCACACTAAAATCATGTTTACACACATATTGTTTATGTCTTGTGGCTACACTTTTGAAACAGCGAGTATTTTAACATTGAAAACTTGGCCCCATTCTCTTCCATTGTAAATGCCTCACTGGAACCCAGATTTTTGCTGCTTTTTTTTTGTAATCAATATTATGTCACAAATGCTGTTGATTGCACCCAGAATACTCCTTTAAATTAAGCTTTTTTTCCTTGCCCCACTATATTTTGTTAGATTTATGCTTAAGAAAAAACTATATGCCAATAGAGTATAAAAAATAAACCTAATTCAAGGTTCTCTGAAAACCAGTCTTCTTATCATATGCAATTTTGTAAACGTAACTTGGTAAAAGCAATTTTGTAAACTTATCTCAAATAAATGCATCTTGTTTTGAGCTTAGAAGGAAAACAAGGCAAAAAAAATTGTTTTGGTTTTATGAGTGTACATTTACAGCAGAACAAAACAACTCCATTATCTCCTAAATTGGGAGTCTGATTCAGAAGGCAGCTTATGTAAGAAATTCTGCAGATGATAAAACTCTCCTTTATAAAGCCACCAGCTCACAGACACAGCTCTGTCTCCATAAGTTACTGGACCAGCAGGCTGCTGCGCCAGACGTTTCTATGGCAACCCAATGAACCCCATCATGTGGTAGGGCTGCTATAGTCAGCCAACAGACTGTCTGGACCAGCATCAATCTCTGCTATCTCTTACAATCATTTCTCCTCTATATGGAGCCCAGCTACATGGCTAGAAGGACTGTGGATCTAGACATCAAAAGCAACCACATGTTTATACAGTAGTAGGCACTTTCCATTAAAAGGGTAGAAAGTAGGGCCTGAAACACTTAAAATTAAATGTTTATTATTATTGGTACTTAACCTTGGAAAAGTGTTAATCTCAAGAGGTCAAATTAAATATTACATGGGTTGATTTATTTTTATTAATTTTCAATGAGGTCTATAATTTCATACTTTGGGACATCTAATAGGAGTTTTAAATTTGGGTGATTTTGTTATTTTATTCAAATAAAATTAAGTAAATAAAAATTAAATAGACCAAATGTAATAAATAAATAATAACAGGGCCTTAACAGGAGGAGCTTAACTTTTAGAAAATGTTGACCTCAGGTTATCAATATAAATATTACATGAGCTGATTTAGCTTCTACACATTTTCTGAGGTTTTCAATTTCTTACAAAGTGTTTTTACATTTGTGTGAGTTTGTTGTTTTATACCAATTAACATTAGTTTAACATAAAAATTAAATGGACAAAATGTATTAAATAATAGTATTTTATATATATATATATATATATATATATATATATATATATATATATATATATATATATATATATATATATATATATATATACACACACACACACACACACACACACACACACACACACACACACACACACATATATATATATATATATATATATATATATATATATACATACATATATATATACATATATATATATATATATATATATATATATATATATATATATATATATATATATATATATATATATATATATATATATACACACACATACACATATATATGTATATACATACGTATATATACACATGTACATACATACGTATACATACATACATACATACATACATGCATACGTATACATACATACATACATACATACATATAATACTATTATTTAATACTATTATTATATGTTTAATATATTATATATATATAAAGAGAGTAACAGGGTTGCATATTTAAGGGTTGGGGGGCAAACACATTTTAAACTAGCTAATCAAAAGTACATTTCATGCATGTTAGATAAGTGTCAGCCTAAAATATCTAACATTTATCACAAAAAACATGGGATTTTTGCCTCTATTGCTTTTAAAAAGCCATGGGATGCCAAAGCGTACCATATTCATAGAAAGTGCAAGTAGCTGGGGTATCTAATCGACTGCAAACACTCAGCGAGTCAGTACAGTACCTTATTTATTTACAGTTGGCGGCATTGATGGGTGACCTTATTATGGATTTTCAACCCTCGGTGCATGGTACCGATACAATTGCTTTACTGTATCATCAACATCCTGTCAAGGGAGGCAATGATGAAAGGTTAGTGTGTGATTTGCTCCAGGTGGGGCTCAGACTGAAGCTGAGGTTTGATTTTAGCAGAAGGGCAGGAAAACTGTAGAGTTCCCTACACTAAGTGCCTCCCCTCTGTGCCAGACTCTCAAACAGAGGGCTGGGGAGCAGACAACTCTGCATGGCCCACTGAAAATCAATTCTTTCCAGCCCTCCTCTCCCCCGTGCCTGTGCCCTTCACACCAACTGACTCACCACTTTTGAGACCTGCTTTGCTACCGAGAATAGGAGGAGTATTAAGGGAAGGTAGAGGGGGAGGAGGGAAGGGAGCCCTCAGGGGATGCAAAACTGGTAAATGCCACTCAAGTCAAAAGTTTGAGCAAGTTATTAGTTATTCACATAGGAATTTGATAGCTCGCCATATTATAACACAATTAAGATTTAAATATACATTATGAAAAATGAAAGCCGACCACAAAAAAAATTATAATATATGTATATTTTTCACACAAACGGTTGGCTCTGTGCATCAAGGAAAGGGGTCAAGAGGAGGGTTTTATCTGCAGGAGCCTCTTTAAGTGTATGAGCCCCCACTGACTTGTCAAAGCTCTGCCCTTGCATTCCTCTTTTCCTGCCAAACTAGCCGATGCTGCTGAGGATCTTAAAGGTGGTAAAAGAGCAACCTCTTCAGATCACTACCTCATCGTGTGAGTGCATCTGCATTTATCTGCACAACAAACAGATTTTTGGTCTTGCGGATTTAGTGGGTCAAAGAAAGAGAGAGAGAGAGAGAGAGAGAGAGAGAGAGAGAGAGAGAGAGAGAAACCGGGTGGGGAGAAAGAATAAATATATGTCTGCAATAAAGTCACACCCCACCTCTTGAAATAGCACATTTGCCCTTGGGCTAATCAGTCTTCACATCCCCAGAAAGAGCTAAAAATATAATGCTTGCTGTGCACTTGAGAGAGGAGAGGCAACATCCCAGCATCCTTCACTTCATAACACCCTCCTCCTCACATTGTGTTATCACACACACCTCACGTAAGTCTCCCTCCAAAACGTAGTGAGCTGCCTCGCTGTCTCCTGCCTACATAGGTAGCTGTCGTCTATAGCAGCATCCTTACTGAAATGATGCCTCATAAGACAGCGATTTGGAACACTTCACATAGGCGGCAGCTCTGCGCAGCATTCAAATAGGTTGCCTCACACGCAATGCACAGGACACTCAACTTGCAAATGATTTCAACACCGGTGATGTGAGAGAACAAAGCAATACTCTAATGAGTCTAAATATGCAAGGCACACACACATTTGGGGTAAAATAGTTGGTTTTGTGTCATATTTAACTTATTTATTGATAATTTTCAGTATTGAATGGATTATAATATGGATATATATATTTTTATAATCTAAACTACTCTCGCTTCATCCACCTTCTTTGATTTTCTGCCGAGCTCAACATGGCGCATTCTGGGATAGCATACCCAAGGAAGGATACATACGATGCTACCTTAGAATTTGGCCAAAACGAGATATCATACGAGGCAGCATAATTAAGATACCTACCTTCCGCCACAGCCTTCGCGTTGGGAGCACACCTATGATGCCTTAAAATGCTGCCTCTGAAGGTTGGAACAGAACCTGTGTGTGTACAATATCTACAAGCCGCCAAACAATCGACAGCAGTCTACTGCATTCAAAGAATCAACAGCGGTTCTTTTATTTTCACACACGGTCAAAAATCGCCATTTCCATAACTGGCTGTTTGTTGTTAATCCCGCCCATTTTAGAGATCGACCAAACATCATATAGAGAAGCCGGCGTGACAAAAAAATATTTTTTTGAAAGCCCAACGTCCAATGTAAATAGCGCTCATGAAGCTCCCATAGACTTAAGGAAAGCATAGCATCCAGGCTGTTCCCAAAATGACATGTTTAGAGCTTCTTATCCAATACACATTAATCTTTACTCCACTTAAAATCGGTAGGTAAGTATCAAGACATTCTTTAAAATATTTCATTTTCTGCAGGAAAAAGAAATTCTTATGGGGTTGGAACAAAAAAGGGAGAGTAAATAATGACAGTATTAAAATGTTTTGGGGTAAAAATGTAATCCTTTTAATATCTCTTTTATAATCATTAAAATAAACGATCCCTCCACCAAATAGCATACCCCTAACCCAATTGTAACTATGGGCTGTTTATAGTCACCCAGAAATGTAGCAACTTGCCGCATTAATATTGAAATGTATTTACAGTCATTTTACATTCAGCTTCGAACGTGGCTTATTCAATCAGAATTTTGAGTTGAAACTATGTGTTTTACAAAACAAAAGGGAAATTATACACTACTGATTCATTAATGAACAATTAAGCTTTGTCACATTTGGTTTTTAATTGCATTTTTTTAATTGTCAAAGTGTGAAATCTGCCAAAAGAGCATGCCGTTCATCGAAGCACCAATGCTGATAATGTATAAGCCAAATAGACTGATTACTGGAGAAAATATAATTATTCAGCTTCCTAAAACCAGTCTGTGCAGTAAATCCAATCGTCTAGAACAACTATTTATCAAGCACAAGCAAAGGCTTTAGCTTTTAATATACAGTATATCATATGCCAGGCTTCTCTACCTCTTTTTCTGAATCTTAAAAAGAACTCATAAGGAGGAGATTACAAAGTAGGTAATTTAGAGGCACAGGGAGAAAAGGCTTAGTAAGGAGAAATATTGATCAAAGCTGGGCTCTTCTCTGAGAACAGCAGGCATGACAGTGAATACAAAAGAAGGAAAGGAGAGAAGGGGAAGATAGATACAGGGATGAGCAAGTGAGTGAAAATGAGAGAGAGTAAAGATAGGGAGGAAAGAATAGAAGAGACAGAAAGAGAGGGGGCAGACATTCAGGGAAACCATGCACTGTAAAAAATGCTTTGTCAGGTAACCTAATAAATGTGCTTTGTGTGGTAACATTTAAATTAACATTATTTAGTCCCATCTTTTATAAAAAAACAAGAATATCATTATTCCCAATCTTGTGTTTTTTTATTTAAAAATGATGTATGTTAGAGTTACACATCTGTCCACGCAAACAAACATAGTAGTAGATATTCCAGGGGTTATTTGATTCATTGCCACTTTTGTCAGCCATTTGGAATATATGTGTTCATAAATATAAAACACATTGACATGTCAAGATGACATATAGGTAAGGGTCAAACATAATCATCCCTCAGTGGTGTAGATGTGACATCACACCTTGAAGGTTAAAAATGGCTATTGTAAAAAGTTTGTAATTTGTGTGCCATTAGCATCACCAAACAGAACTGCAAATAATGATTGACTGATTTCAAATAGGCTTCCCGAATGCTACCCCCATCTGCAATTGACTGGACAAACAACAGATAGGCCCACCCCAATCTCACACCATTGCTTGAGCCAACATTGTTGTGTCTGGCTGGCCAGGATGCTCAAACAAATACAGCAACATTTTGATAGCAAAACAGAGCCACAGCATTTACATTTTAGGGGGAATCAACCTAAAAATGGCTTACTTAGTGTTCGATGCATATTAGGTTAGTATAATAGAAAGTATGTTAATATAAATTTACACCATTCACCTTTAAAGATCTGTAGTGGATGTTTGGCAACAAAGGGTTAATAAAATGTCCTGGGTATACTTAATTTTTCTGCATTCTGGATCGGATCGCTCCTGGCCGACTACGTTGTCTTTGAGTATACTCTTCTGACCGTGAGCAAACGTGTCAGAAGTGAATACAAACGCGTGCCCACTACTGCTTTGTGATCCTCATTTAGAACAGTCAATGACCGGCACATGAGGCAACGATGCGCACAGACGAGGACCACATCCGGGTCGAGAAAAACAGGCGGACTATGCTGATGGCTAAATTTGCGTCACGCATATTGTACATGGAGCGATCAGCAACGAGGACAACCAAAGTATACTCGGGCCTTAACGAAATCAAACCGGCCATATTCGGTTATACCAGCAAAAGCCATTTTTAGATTAATTTAGAAAATCAGATCAGGTAGACAGCTGCTCATCAACGAATTCAAATAAACTGTTTTTTATGGTGCATATGCAGTAAGCTACAAATTACTAGATCAAAGCAGGAAGCTGCCAATACTTCCTAAAAAATATTTGCATGATTTCAAGCTTCAGAGAGACCAGCACAGACCTTCCCCTGGAGTAAAAACAGCCCAATGTGTTCCTCTCTCTATTTATCAAGAACTGAAATTACTGCTTCCTGTTGAGGTTTCACAGAGATCAAAGCAAACCTGAGTCAGAGATAACCTGTGCTGAAGGTTTCGAAATAATTGTAACTAATATAATTTTATCTGTTGGAGTGAGCAGTTGTGTATGGTGCAGCCTGTTTTATGGAGCACATCCTTTAAACCACTTCCAGATTTACCTCTCGGTCTCTATGAGGGATGAGGAAACCATTGACTGATTCAAACCAGACAATCTGTTCTTTGGTGTTCACAATACAATGGGACAGATGTCCCCATAAACAGCACACTGTATACATCCGCCATCCATTGTTATCTGCCCTGTTGGCTACAGAGGACAGATTGTCACTTCCTGAAAGAATTCTCAAGGGAGATGAACATCATAATGACATTTTGGGGGGGCATTAAACTAGCATCCCTAGAAAAGTCAATTTCTGGTCACTTAAATTAATAAAAAAAAAAAAAAAAATAAATAAAAAAATAAAAAAAATATCAACTTTTCTGTTAAGTTCTCTTTAATGAGAGACACTTTAAAAAAATGACACACTGATATTCATGGCATGAATGTGTAATAAGTAATCAATAATTGTTAATGCAGATTTATAGAGCATGGCAAGAAGCAAGGACAGCTTATATTAGGTTGTCATTCACAGCAAGATGTTGCTGTTTCAAGCATGACTCCCATCAGAAAATGTTTTTACACCAATAAAGCTGCTTACGGTCATTCGTCTATGTCTGAACAATAGAGCAGAGAGTATCATTGCAGGGTGGTCAG
Organism: Moxostoma hubbsi; assembly: GCA_032164185.1. Taxonomy (NCBI): domain Eukaryota; kingdom Metazoa; phylum Chordata; class Actinopteri; order Cypriniformes; family Catostomidae; genus Moxostoma; species Moxostoma hubbsi. The sequence goes on along the minus strand of JAVLUX010000039.1, from coordinate 10,318,288 downwards.
GCTAGATGACAATTGAAAGAGTATGGTTAAAGGTACAGTTCACTCAAAAATTAACATTCTCTCATTTGCACACCCTCATGCCATTCCAGATATGTATGACATTCTTTCTTCTGCAGAACACAAATTAAAATTTTTAGAAGAATATTTCAGCTCTGTAGGTCCATACAATGCAAGTGGATGTTGGCCAGAATTTCAAAACTTCAAAAAGCACATAGAGGCAGCATGAAAATAATCCATATGACTCCAGTGGTTAAATCCATGTCTTTAGAAGCGATATGATAGGTGTGGGTGAGAAACAGATCAATATTTAAGTCCTTTTTTACTTCAAATCTCCACCTGTGACCAGCACCGACCAGTAGGATGTGATATGCATATGCATGAAGAATGCAAATTATCAAAGACCTAAAAAAATGTGGAAGTGAAAGTGGAGATTTATAATAAAAAAAGGATTTAATTATTTATCTTTTTCTCACCCACGCCTATTATATCGCTTCTTGAGACATGGATTTAACCTTTAGAGTCGTATGGATTCCTTTTATTCTACCTTTATATGCTTTTCGGAGCTTCAAATTTCTGGCCACCATTCACTTGTATAGGCCTACAGAGCTGAGATATTCTTTTACATTTCTTAATTTGTGTTCTGCAGAAGAAAGTAAGTCATAAACATCTGGATGGCATGCGGGTGAGTAAATGATGAGATCATTTTCATTTTTGTGTGAACTATTCTTTTAATGAAAGGAACACAATGTAAGTAAACAGAGGAGAAACTGGGGATATCAAAAGAAACACAGAGGTTGAGTGAGGATGAAAGTAAGCAGGTAGGTGATTCTGACTACGGAATAGAGATGAATGCATGCTGAGCGAGAGGATTAAATGTGCTGCAATTGATCAGGAAATGGTTAGTTTTCTAATTTAAAGAGAAAGGTAGCCATACAGTTCTACTTCTAGCTATAATCTCGATTGTGCGCATTGTTGCATTATGTTTCATGCCACGTCCACATTAATTTGTTTGGGTTTGGAAACTTTTAACATCATCATTTTCCAAAATATGTGGTTATGAAGAGTTTGAAACTATCAGATTTCAGAGAAGAAAAACCCAATTTCAGTTTGGATGAGGAATACTGTAAACATAACAAAATCAATAAGTTTTCAAATGAAAACATAACAGTGTGTTGTGGACTTCACCAGCAATTCATAAAGAAATGCAAGTACATATAATGCACATTCTCAGTATTGCCACAAGGAGTGCTATAGCAGGCATTAGCATAAAATGTGTTAATCTACAATAGTCAACTTTCTCTTTCAGAACAACTACTTTCATGGAGGAGTGACAGCTTGGTGACAATCTTGCTGGGCAAATTGGTTAAAGTAATGTTTCTCTTCTATATTGTGATAAAAACAACAAATATACAAAAAATTATACTGTAATATTGAGTAATAGTAGCGGTGTAAGCAGAAAAAAATAGCAATCCTAACAGTAAATGTAAAAGAATAGTTTAAAAGTATATTGTCATAGTAATACAAACTTATTTTTCAGGATTTCTCATTCTATAGGATTTTTTTTTTTTTTTTGCATTTAAGTGCTGATTGTATTAGATATGGTAGTGCTGGTAGAAATAGCAAGTTGCAACACAAGCATAAATGTATAAAAGCATTTGATTACGCTTTTATGTTTAATTAGTGATGAGAGAAGAAATTAGATGAAGATAAAGGAACAGGGTGTGTGGAGACTTTAAATGCAGAGCAGGTGCCCATGAGTCACACAGATGGAGGTTGTACATGAGCCAATGAAGTGTTCTACCATCATTGCATCTCTGGGCTGGTTGCAATGCAGAGAGTGAAAAAATTTAAGAGACAAGGGCAGTGGGGGTGGAGCAGAGAGAGGCAGAGAGAGAGAGAGAGAGAGAGAGAGAGAGAGAGAGAGAGAGAGAGAGAGAGGAGCAATGCAGAGCTAGCACAAGAGAAATTAGGTCAGATTTAGTTACTCAAACACACACAAACACAATATTATACCCATCTACCTACATTCTGACAGCGATATAAATCCCCCCCACCCTCATCCCTCTTCTTCAGCTAAGCCTTTCTCATCATCAGTTCAGGGTGGCTAAACACACCATTAGATGAAAAATTAACAGAGAAACAGCTATTTACATGGTTGGTGTGTTCAACTTGTTATTTTTTACCTCACAATACTATATTGACATCCTTATGCCAAGAATCAATATTTTTGGTTAAATTTTTCACATTGATATTTTTTGGGGAAAAAGGAAATGGCCACCCTTCATAGAAAGAATGTGAATAGGTGAAAAAAGTCAACTGGAAATAGATAAGAGTATGTCAATATCTTTTTTCAGCTGTAAGGATCTCCACCCGTACTGAATAATGTGGACTGCATACGTTTACACATGATAAACAAGCTGGAACTGTGTATCATGGTCTAGACAATGTATCAATATAATATTGTATCAGCAAATCCCTTCTGATTCTTACCCCTAGTGTGCATATGAGTGAATGCACTCTGAAGATTATGAATTCCAGAGTGTGTGAGAAAAGAGAGAGATGGGGTGAAACAAGTTTTTCTTCTGAAGAATACTGTGGGAGACTCATTTCCATAAGGATTTCAGTATAATCACAGCAATTGGCAATTCAGAGCAGCCTTTACCTTGACAGGGCATGCAAATGAAAGCTATTTAGAGAAACATCTCTCTCCCTTTCACTCATTAGTATTCTAAACTGGCAGGCCAACTAATGGACTAAATATGAGACAGACATGGATCGTCTAGTTGCTATGGAAACTGCATCTGTAGCACTGACAGTGAGGAGAGGTGGGAAAGAGAGGAAGAGAGAGACATATTGAGATAGAATGAGAAAAAGAGGTAGTGGAGGATCAGAAGAGAAATGGCAGAGGTGGAAAGAGAGAATAAGTACTGCAAAAAAAAATATTGTCTTAAACGGTATTTTTGTCAGGTATAATGTCTAAACATCCTTAAAACAAGAAAGGCTACATTTACTTTGAGAAGCAAAATTGCACAAGATAAGGTTTAAAGACTTGTTTTCAGAGAATGTATCTTTTATTTTAAGCATTCTCTCAATTAATTTTTTAATTTAGTGATGTTTATGCTTAAAACAAGCAGAAACAAATGCTAATGAATGAGGTAAGAAAAATAAACTGAATTTAATATAAATATTTTCTGAAAACAAGTCTAAATATCTTCAACAATTTTGCTTTTCATGTGAGTTTATCTTGTTTTAAGGTTGTTTAGATATTTTTACTGGAAAAAATGGTTGTGCAGGAAAGTGAAAAATGTATGAAGACAGAATGAATGAGCAGTGTAAGTGAAAGAACCTTTAACTTGACCACTTGGAGTGTGAAAAAGGTGTTCAGTTTTCAGGTGTGTTCACACTTTGATTAAAACCAACTCTGGTGCAATTGCTCTATTAGTGCGGTTCATCTAAACAAGTATGAACGCCGTCACCTGAACCTTGGTGCACACCAAACAAGTGGACTGAGACCGCCTGAAAAGTGGGTCTCGGTCCGCTTCCAAATTAACTCTGGTGCGGTTTGATTGATATATGAATGCAACATGGACCAAAGACGTCTAAATGGACCAAAAACAGGACGTAATTTGCCTAGTACTGACCTCAAGCATACCTGGTTCTTCTCATCATAGGAGCTATGTTGCCCATTATAGTTCGGTAAAGGCATCAGAACTGCCGTCAGCCGTCCTTGCAGCATATCTTAGATGTAATTCCTGCTGCTGTTTTGATTCCTTTAAACATTTTATTAGCTCTTCGTTTGTTCTCAGCTGGTAAAAATACCACCATATAAATATAACAAGAGCCAGCATTGTTTTGGACAATCGGCAATTTCCGTCAGAAAATAGAAATCATAAAAGCTGTCCAAGCAGGTTGTGACTTTTTCCTGATTCCTTTGGTTTTGTATTGTTAGGTCCGGTGTTAAAAATACCGGTGTGAATGCTAAGCAAACCAGAACTAAATGTATAATTTTCTTTTTTGGTCCGGACCAAGAGAACCAAACTATAAGAACACACCCTTAAGGATGACTTGCTGAAGGGCACCATGATTGTGGCCAGCACGTCAGCACACAGTTGCTGGTTAAAAGACTAATGAGGCCTGTGAAATGTTCCCATTATTCTTTTCATAATACAGCACATTAGGAACAGAGAAGCATCCTCTATGCTCCATCATGCCTGCCTCTCATTAAATTGATGCCAAAACACACACGCGTTATCAAGTGTCTGAGGATATAGAAATTTAAATCTCACCAATGGAGGATATTTACTGATAAGTCTCTGCTCTGAAACTCGCAAATTCATGATTAACAAAGAATGGATTCTACTGATGCATGAATTTCTGTGTACGCATACACGCATCTGATCACAATGTATAGTTAGGACATTAATAATGTGAAAAATTGCTATTACAATTTGAAAAAAATTTCCTAACTTCTTTAACTACTTCAAAGAGTTCTCATCAAAACATCCTCCATGTGCAGCAATGACATCTTTGCAGATCCTTGGCATTCTAGCTGTCAGTTTGTCCAGATACTCAGGTGACATTTAACCCCACACTTCCTGTAGCACTTGCCATATGTGTGGCTGTTTTATCGGTCACTTCTCATGCACCTTACAGTCTAGCTGGTCCCACAAAAGCTCAATGGGGTTAAGATCCATAACACTCTTTTCCAATTATCTGTTGTCCAAAGTCTGTTTTTCTTTGCCCACTCTAACCTTTTCTTTTAGTTTTTCTGTTTCAAAAGTGGCTTTTTCTTTGCAATTCTTCCCATAAGGCCTGCACCCGAGTCTTCTCTTTACTGTTGTAAATTAAACTGGTGTTGAGCGGGTAGAATTCAATGAAACGGAAAGCTGAGGACATGTGAGGCGTCTATTTCTCGAACGAGAGACTCTGATGTACTTATCCTCTTGTTTATTTGTACATCTGGCCTTCCACATCTCTTTCTGTCCATGTTAGAGCCAGTTGCCTTTTGTCTTTGAAGACTGTAGTCTGTAATTGCCATCAGTTTTTTGGCAATTTCAAGCATTATATTGCCTTCATTCCTCAAAACAATGACTGACTGACGAGTTTCTTTTTTGCCCTTTTTTACCTAATATTGACCTTAAGACATGCCAGTCTTTTGCATACTGTAGCAACTCAAAAAGAAAATGTTAAGCTTAATTTAATGAACCAATAGCTTTCAGCTGTCTATGATATAATGGCAAGTGATTTTATAGTACTAAATTAGCAATTTAGCATGATTACACAAGGATACGTTTTGGAGTGATGGCAGCTGGAAATGGGGCCTGTCTAGATTTGATAAAAAATGACTTTACCAATTAGTGATGGTCCTGTTTTTTTACATTAGTAATGTCCTGACTATACTTTGTGATCAGTTGAATGCTACTTTGGTGAATTAAAGTACCAATTTCCTTCTGAAACAGCAAAATCTGTAAATTATTCCAAAGCTGCCAGTGTGTGTATATATATATATATATATATATATATATATATATATATATATATATTCCAAATTTCACAGATTTTTGGCCCTATCATATCAGCAGTACCTGGGAACGTACTAGTCAGGTGAAATCACTATCATTCTGATTGAATTATAAGAGCAGACTGATTGCTATAAAAGGAGGGAAGAAGAGCTTTCAATCATTGTGTTCTTGTTCGCAATGGTTACCTAAAAGAGCCATCCTCGCTTTGCATCAGAATTTCCTCACATGTAAGGAAATTGCTGCAAAGAATATTGCACCAGAAAGAACCATTTACCGGACCATCAAGAACTTCAAGGAGAGAGGTTCAACTGAAGTGAAGAAAGCTTAAGGACATCCCAGATTGTCCAACAGGCGCCAGGACTGTCTCCTCCTAAGGAGTTAACAACGGAATCCTGTCACCACCAGTGTAGAGCTTGTTCAATATTGGCAGCAGGTTGGTGTGAGTGCATTTGCATGCATAGTGAGGCAAAGACTTTTAGACAATGGCCTGGTGTCAAGAAGAGCAGCAAAGAAGCCACTTCTCTCCAAGAAAAACATCAAGGACCGACTGAAATAATGCAGGAAGTACAAGGATTGGACAGCAGAAGACTGGTGCAAAGTTATTTTCTCTGATGAAGCCCCTTCCGACTATTTGGAAACGCTACCATGAGTCCTGTGTCATGCCAACAGTGAAGCATCCTGAGACCATCCATGTGTGGGGCTGCTTTTCATCCAAGGGAGTGGGCGCTCTCACAATTCTGCCCATAAACACTTCCATGAATAAAGAATTGTATCAAAACATCCTGCAAGAACAACTTCTCCCAACGACCCAGGAGCAATTTGGTGATGATTCGTGCATTTTCCAGCATGATGGAGCACCATGTCACAAGGCAAGAGTAATAATGAAGTGGCTCGGAGATCATTACATTGAAATTTTGGATCCGTGGCCAGGCAACTCCCAGGATCTTAATCCCATAGAGAACATGTGGTCAATGGGCGAGTGGACAAGCAGAAGCCCCCAAATTGTGATCAAATCTGAGCACTAATAAGGCAAGAATGGATCGCCATCAGTCAGAAGCTGATATCCAGCATGCCAGAGCAAATTGCAGAGGTTATGATGAACAAGGGCCAACACTGTAAATATTGACTCTTTGCATATATTTAGTGTTTTTGCCAATAAAATCCTTTAAAACTTATGAAATATCATTGTTTTCCAGTATACCATAGAAACATGAAAAGATAATCTACAAATACTGAAGCAGCAAACTTTGCAAAACACAAAATTTATGTCACTGCCAATACTTTTGTCCATGGCTGTAGACACACACACGCACACACACACACAATATATATATATATACAAACACAATTTAGGTAATATGTTATATGGATATGGAGGTGCCAAAGCCCCCCACTTGCTTTCCGACAGCCTGAGGCACAAGGCTAATTCCGAATTCTTTAATGATGTCAGAGGTTTTGAAACGACACTCGCATCCAAAATCTTAGTTACTCTTTCAGGAGCTTTGAAAAGGTATTTGAGACCAAAAGACACTATTCATTCCTGCTCACTTTCCACAAAAAAAAAACTGTTAAAAAGACGACAGACTTGAATAAATTTCTGTAGAGAACACTTTCTTTTAATGTCACAGGGCCAGGGTGATCAATAGAGACAAGGATTCTCATTGAGTTAGATTTTCCTCTTTTGAAAGAGTTACACAGGAAATAATGGAGACTGAGGATGTCTCTTGTTGCAACAAAGAAGCCAATGAACCCCTTAAGACTGTAAATAGGCTAGATTTTACCAGCTAATCCTTGACCCTGGTCTTCACAGTTCTTATTTAGTGCATGAGTGAAATATTTCTTGATAACAGGGACAGAATGAATGACAGCTAAAAAGATGCAGTCAGAAATGTGTGCATGTACAAGTCTGCCAAAATATGTGTGGGTGTGTATCTGTCTGTCTGTCTCTAGTTTGGAACTCTTTGAATAATGCTTAAAGGCAGGAGTGATGGGAGAAGAGATCAGGTATTCCCTCTGCAGAGAGCAATCAGATAGAAAGTGGCACAAGCTTCCTGTGTGCTGTACATGTCAATGAAGGAGCACCAAGTTAAAAATAGAGCTGCAGCAACACAACCTTAACTATTTCGTCTCCTACATCTCATCTCTGTGAAGATAGGTGTATACACACACAGAGAGAGAGAGAGAGAGAGAGAGAGAGAGCGCGCGCAAAGTCAAGTAGGATGAGGGAAGGATAAAAGAAATGGGTGAGAAAGAAAGAAATATTGAGTGATGGATTAAACAGCGCAGGCAGACACCTAGGTCTGCAGTGTTCTCTGGAGTGGCATGAGGCGATGCCCCTGCATACAGCTATTAGATGTGCAGATCCACAACTCTTTCATACATTCGTGCCAGTTTCAAGGGATTTCTCCTGGTCTAAATTCAGCCTGTTCCTCGCATTGAAAATTAATTGCATCTAACTTTTCTAAGCAGCTCTGTGTGCTTCCCTTCTTCCTCCAGCCCCTCCTACATCTTCTGTTTTCTGTCTGCCCAAGAAAAAAGCATCCTTAACTGCTATAGCCAGTAATACTTTGTTAATAGCACCATGCAAGGCATAAAATATAGTGGAACCAAATAGTTGCAAAAAGTTACACGTTAGTTACGCGTTAGTGTAACTACTAAAAAATAAAAAAATAAACAAATGAAAAAAGTAGTAAAAAAAATACACGTTAACACGGGGCTTTTGGCATTTAATATGCAATTCCAGCACAATACCAATCATAAATGAAACCTCCATGGGTTTCACAAGCAAGAACTGGGGTTTGATGTGTCGCCACATTTGCTTTGTGAGCCGTTTAAAGATGATGCAAGATGCACAGCTGAAGTACATGTACTGCCTACGCAGCATGTCGAACTGTCCAACTCAAATAGAACCAAATGAGCCGTCCCCACGTTCTGTTGAAGTTTGCAGAGGATTACAGAGGACTTGCTATGTGACGAGATGTCAATAGTAGAAGCCGAATAAAACAATTATAAATCTAGAGATGTTTATGTATTATTTTAGAATTATTTTAATAAATATTTGCAAATGAAGGTTTGGAGAATTAAGTAGCCATTTTTACTCTTGAACTTGACGAACCAAGGGTGAAATGTAAATTCCTTTAATGAACTTCTCGGACTTGAACGAACCAAGGGTGAAATGTAAGTTCCTTTAATGACAAACAAAATGTACTAGAAATATGCTAATGACTGGTATAATTAAATAAAAAGTTTATCAAAACATAAGACTTTTCAGTCGAGAGACATTAATCTTATTGTTTATTGTGCATGCAGAATATATTTAACATTTTTATTTAAATCAGATTATATATATTTTTTTTTTTGACAGAGTTAGATTGTTAGATTTATGTTCTAGTGACATCATTACGTGATGACGTAATTCGTATGAAAGAACTGGTTCATGAAAATGAAACATTTCATTTCATTTAAGCGTGAATAATAACTCTTGTTTTTTTCTGTTAATTGCACAAAGTGATTGTGTGGCTTCATAACAATTTAAGTTGCATGGACTACAGTACTTCTATGGTGGTTTATGGCCTTCGTGGAGCTTGACCACCCAGAGTAAATCACTATGTAATTTGTATGCATCTTTGAATTTAATTAAATTCTTAATTGAACACACATTGCACTTTATTTTATGCTGGTATGTCTGATCTCACCTAAGGCTCTAAAGAGTGATGTGGACAAATACAAAACCACAGAGAAATAAAAATAATTAGATGCATTAAGGAAGAATGTCAGAGACAGTAATATAATCATTTTTATTACTCTTTTTATGTAAAGCCAAATCAGTTCTCAGATAGTATGGAGACAACGCTCTTTGGCGTTACTTCAGATAAGAGGGTTACGATCTTACTCGCATATGGCACAGATTTGCCAGTCTGACTGATTTTTAATACATGGGATGTTCTTCCATTCTATTTATAGCACAAGACAACCAGTTATGTCTGCAGTTTTCCCGTAAAGCCACTCTGGCAGAAAAGTCAAATGAGTTCAGTGTCAAACTCAGCTTAATGTGCTAAGATATTTATGTCTACTGAATATAGCATCCACTTTGAGCATAATGTGATATGGTTCAGCATAATTTTAATTGATTTAAACAGACTAGGGTTATTGCATTACTAACTCTCAAAAGCTGCTATACATGCATTTATGTGGATGTCACTGTTAAAATGACAGTTGGAAGTGGAATGAGAATGGAAGGAGAAGCCCAAATGTGGTGGCTTGTGCTCAGGCAGCAGAGGAGAGATAAAGGTTAAGTACACATCTACAGGGGTTGGAACGCATCAGAACACAGCAGCCTCAGAGGCTGGCTTTTAGTTGGATGATGGATCTCCCTGATGGATGGAACCAGGGAGAGCTTACGGTTGCAGGTCATTAGCAGAGAAACGTTAATAAGCAAGGTGTTTTCTAAGAAAATACTCAATGCTGGGGAGATACAGGGGCTTTACTTACAGAAAAAGCACTCAATATATAGCTAAACCAGTTTGATCACCTTGAATACAGAGAACAAAGTGGAAGTAGACATGTTGAAATGAAATTTATCTAATGGCTAAATGCAGTATTAAAGGTGCCATCAGAAATGATTTCCTCATAAAAAAAAAAAAGTGTAACTTTTGACAAATATGTTTAATTATCTACACTCACATTAGATTAGTCATATCAGTAGTCTTATATCAGTAGCCATTTTATTTGACATGGAGCCGAGTTGCCTCTTGGGGGCCAACATACTGAGATCACATGACCAGCTTGATACTACTCATTTTATCTCGGTAACCCCCTATTATTGGAAGTTTCTGCTTAATCATGGCTGACTGTGAATAGAATTAGCAACTGAAAACCATTGCAAAATGACTTTCCATATCGGTCAATACAACATAAAACAAAAATGCCTAAATGTACCTTTAAATTGATCATCAGTTTGTTGAATTACTGTGCATGTTTTCAAAGGTTGTAGCCTCAATGCATAATTTAAAAAAAAAAGTGCTGGCAGGTTAAAAAAAAACTATAAGTAATGCTGCATTTCTAGGGCACTGTATTTCTAGGGACACTGTGAGTGACTTAAATTATGGTGTGTGTTTTTGAATGATAATCTGCCCTGCCAGTCTGGCTAAATATAATTTTGCTAAAACATACAAAGACACACACTTTGAGATTGCCCTCAGTTTATGTCTCTTAGATTTCCCTTTAATCTCAATCTTTAATCTGCATACTATATGTACACACATAAAAACACACAATTAAAAAAATTAAGATATACAAGTTTGGAACAACATGAGGGTGAGTAAATTATGGTAAAAATTACATTTTTGAGTGAACTATTCCTTTAAATTGATTTTCAATTTAAATGTATTCACAATGGATTTGTGAATACATTTTAACTTCTGCTTCATAAAGAGCCATAGGAGGTGCCAGGCTGACAGGGCAAAGCTGACCACTGTGTCCTTGAATGCCCTGGCAGTAGAGACTGAAAAGCATGGGTGACTTATTGCTCTTAGCCTTATGTGCTCTGTCCCTGTCCCCAGAGCCCTACTATCTCTCCCAGTTCCCTCTCAAGAGAGCCCCCAGTTGGTGTCACCTTTTGAAGTGGCTGAGCAGGGTCCCCACCAGCTCTCCAATGCGGCTCTCCCCTGCTGGCACCATACCCTGCAAGCACACGATTAGGTCCCGGTTGTCTTTGGTGTGGAAGACAACCAGCTGGTCTTTCCCAGGGGACACGCTCACTCCAGTCACCTGGGACAAGAAGAAAGTGTGACATGAGTTAACACAGAGCGCATTCAGTTGCAGCAGATCAGCGTGCACTAATGAGCCCTGCCATAATTTAATTCTCACTATCCTGAACCATGATTACGTGCAATGGGTTCTGGAGGTGCAGCTGGGGAAACTATTACACATTTGTTGGTACATCAAGGTCTAGGAGAAAAATCATAATGTACTGAGTTTTGCAATAAACAAGGTGATAATGAAATAATTCTAGAGCAGATGCTTACCATCAAAACAATAATTAAATATGCGGTTGCTGAAAACTTCCCTTTCTTATCAGTAACCCCATGTGTAACTATTATTCTGTGATGTATGAGTGTGGCAGTTTTTTGTATGTATGGATGTATTTTTTGTATGTGTGTATGGATGATTTTTTTTTTATGTATTATGTATGGATGTGGTGGACTATTCTTTGAGAACTTAATGAACCAGGTGTCAGAACGGACAGTAAATTCAAAAGCAAATCATGCAATCCTCCTACTTTTAAAATGGTAAAGTTGTCTTTGTTTTCATTACGTTTCAAAACAATTATTTTCAATGATACTGCACGAGGGTGTGATAATGTTGTTAACACATAATTTCTTTTTTTTTCCATTCTTTTTTTGGTATGAAACACAAATTGAGATATTAGGCAGACTGTACTAGCTTATGTTTTCCATACTTTGAAAGTGAATGGTGCTTTATACTGTCAAGTATAAAGTTCCATAAAAAATGGCTCCTTTACACATGTTGTGTTAGGTTATTGATGCCTAATGCGATTGGTTCTCACACGACATGTGAATAACTGCGACATGAAAAGTTTGAAAATGCGACTGCAAATGAGATTTGTGAGATAATATCAGAGAATAATCTTACTTAAATTTTGTTTTTTTCCTCACACAAAGCTATTGCATAGTTTCACAAGACTTGGAATTTAGCACAAGCCATATGATCTACATTTTTGATGCTTTTATGGTGATTCTTAAATCACATTATAATTCATAAAACTCTCTCTCTCTCTCTCTCTCTCTCTCTCTCTCTCTCTCTCTCTATATATATATATATATATATATATATATATATATATATATATACACACACACACACACACACACACACACATACACACACCTAAAGGATTATTAGGAACACCATACTAATACTGTGTTGACCCCCTTTCGCCTTCAGAACTGCCTTAATTCTACGTGGCATTGATTCAACAAGGTGCTGAAAGCATTCTTTAGAAATGTTGGCCCATATTGATAGATTTGTGGGATGCACATCCAGGGCACGAAGCTCCCGTTCCACCACATCCCAAAGATGCTCTATTGGGTTGAGATCTGGTGACTGTGGGGGCCATTTTAGTACAGTGAACTCATTGTCATGTTCAAGAAACCAATTTGAAATGATTCGAGCTTTGTGACATGGTGCATTATCCTGCTGGAAGTAGCCATCAGAGGATGGGTACATGGTGGCCATAAAGGGATGGACATGGTCAGAAACAATGCTCAGGTAGGCTGTGGCATTTAAACGATGCCCAATTGGCACTAAGGGGCCTAAAGTGTGCCAAGAAAACATCCCCCACACCATTACACCACCACCACCAGCCTGCACAGTGGTAACAAGGCATGATGGATCCATGTTCTCATTCTGTTTATGCCAAATTCTGACTCTACCATCTGAATGTCTCAACAGAAATCGAGACTCATCAGACCAGGCAACATTTTTCCAGTCTTCAACTGTCCAATTTTGGTGAGCTCTTGCAAATTGTAGCCTCTTTTTCCTATTTGTAGTGGAGATGAGTGGTACCCGGTGGGGTCTTCTGCTGTTGTAGCCCATCCGCCTCAAGGTTGTGCGTGTTGTGGCTTCACAAATGCTTTGCTGCATTCCTCGGTTGTAACGAGTGGTTATTTCAGTCAAAGTTGCTCTTCTATCAGCTTGAATCAGTCGGCCCATTCTCCTCTGACCTCTAGCATCAACAAGGCATTTTCGCCCACAGGACTGCCGCATACTGGATGTTTTTCCCTTTTCACACCATTCTTTGTAAACCCTAGAAATGGTTGTGCGTGAAAATCCCAGTAACTGAGCAGATTGTGAAATACTCAGACCGGCCCGTCTGGCACCAACAACCATGCCACGCTCAAAATTGCTTAAAATCACCTTTCTTTCCCATTCTGACATTCAGTTTGGAGTTCAGGAGATTGTCTTGACCAGGACCACACCCCTAAATGCATTGAAGCAACTGCCATGTGATTGGTTGATTAGATAATTGCATTAATGAGAAATTGAACAGGTGTTCTAATAATCCTTTAGGTGAGTGTATATACTAGAGTTTATTTTTTAGAAAAGACTATCAACATTAACCAAACAACAGTAAAGTGAAACCATTATAAATGCCACAGTTAAACAATGCAAGAACAATGGTAAATTTAATAAAGGGGTTAAAACTTCCATGAATGATGGACAAATTATTGACCTATTCTATCATACTCATGTTCTGTTCATGTTTGCCATCAGATATCATAAAGGTGACTTAAATCATTAGGCCTTGTTTCCTGCTAAACTGAATTCTTGTTCAAATAAAATGTCCAAATAAATGCATGCAGTTACAGTCTCCAGTTAACTTCATCACTTTTTGCAAGGTAGATTATATTAGTATATGTTGACTGGCTAGTGACCTTGGAAACTACTAGCCACAATGACTGGTGAGCCAAAAAGTTCATTTCAAACCCTGCAGTTTTGTTTTACTAATTACACTAAACAGTTAAACAGCCACTTTTGCAATTGGTATTTCAGTGAAAAACATTCTGCGTCTTATTCACTAACCACTCATAATCTATTTTAGCAGGCGCAGTCAGCACCGAAATTGTGCTGCATCTTGAGTATATAAATGAATGTAGAAGACCGTTATAGCCTGGCATATACAGTATCCAGAAGCGCGGTGTAGTCAAACACAGTTTTGGTATGTTTAAGAGATGATTTAGGTGTCTGGATAACAGGGATGATGTACAGTCCCAGCAGGGTGTTAAATACAGTGGTCTGGGCATTCCTCCACTATAAAGCGCTCAGAATCAGACTGCAAAATTGGAATTGCGTGTGCAAATTTCATTCTGCACACTTTTTGTGGGAGTGTTTGCGCTGTTGGCTAATCTATATAATTATTTTAGTGAAGGGGTGCTAAACCAGTGCAAAGAGCGTGTGCTAATAAACTAAGTCTCTTTGTTCCATCCTCGTTCTCTCTCTCCTATCCACACTCGCTCTTTCTTTTTACCCAAGAGTGGGGCCAAGGTTTGATGAATGCAGCCCAGGCTATGGTGAAAAACAGTCAGGGGGAGATTGAGTGCACTAACTCTTCTGTGGAATAGAATCCTTGGGGGGGAGGGGGGGAATAAATAAAAAATAATAATCACAATCTGAATCCTAGAAATCTCCATCCCACCATTTATCTTGTCTTTCTAAATTGACATGAAGTTTGACTGTATAACTCTAGCATGCCTATGAACTGGCTTTGTGAGGGTCTCAGAGATAAGATGCAACCATGCAGGAGGGCGACAGCTGGTATGATCAAAAAGAACCAAATTAATATACAGTCATGATGGGACACAGGACATTTGCCGGATATGAGCAATTTCTCACTTATGATTAACAATTAAATGCAGCACTCATGACTAGAAAAGGTCTTCATATCCCGATCTCCCACACCTTCTGATCAATTAATTATCATGACTTTTCTATTGTTTACTTTATTTTGTTTGTGTTTAAGTAAAATTAGAGATTGCACTCAAAAAGAGGGATTATTTTTTACATTAATTTTTATATGGATACATAATATTTTTAAGGCCAATGGTGATAACTATAACCTATGATACAGGCTAATGCAATTGAAATATAGCAAGATATACGATGAACTTCTTTTTGTTAAAACATTTATTTAAAATTCACAAGAAATATTTTGAAAACAGAAACTGTGCATTATTCATTAACAAAGCTGTTGGTATAGTTTGGAAATTACACTAGGATGAGCTTCTGTAATCACTTAGGTCGATATAGTTATCGGCCAATGACCATTTGTTTAAATGGCCAAATATTGGTAAATTTATCGATCTGGCTGATATATTGGTGTACCACTAATAATGACTTTAGAAATGACTTCCATGAAATTTTACGGTTTTATTGACTTCCATGAGTTCACCAGGCCTAAAAAGCAAAAATTCCCTAGTATTTCCAGGAGAAATATAATATCCCACTGTTTTAGAGATTCATTATATAACCATCACATAGAGTGTGATTTATGACCCCTAGGGTATAACTTATTTTTTCTCCTTCTATTGTTACAAGAGCTTTTTCCCTCATTGTCAACTTCAAACCATATGGCTTGTTGGCTTAAATCTGCAGAGATAAATGAACAAAAAAAGCACAGAATCCAGTAAAATACACACAATCTAAAGAGGTTTAAAGAGGTAAACAAAAACCACAACAGGGTGGAGAATGTGAAAACAAAGACACTACGGATTCGTGAAGATACATCCAAGCCTGAGCAGAAGGAACACACCGAGGAGGCAAATTTGTGCACATGCCGGAACGGTACTAGACATCAGCTGATCTCCCCTCCTGCTCCGTCACCATGACAACCCCATCCCCTGGGATGTTGGCATGACAACAGTGGAGGAGGAGATGGATGAAGGAGGAGAAGCATAGCAGAGTTGCAGAGTGGACTGTTTGGGGGGAGGATATTAACAAGGTATTATTTTCTTCTTTTTGGGGGGATAATATCACCCTAGCATTTTCTATGGCATGGTTCAAGCCCAAGCATTTAATACCACAATAAGTGCCCATGACATCCTTTTGTCTTTGAGGCCTTAGCTGTCTTATAAATCATTTTACCCATTTCCCTGACCTTGTTCTTTTTGTCTCACAGAGGAGCACTAAATAAATGTAAGGGGCAGGAAAGGTTCAGCTAGGCAGTGACCTCTACCTAATCATGATATGTTAACTGCTCTTTTCCTCCATCCAAAAAGCAATTAGAGATTTGCTTGCATTGGGCAATTTCTTATCCAACCCATTTCACATATTGTCAATCATTTAAAAAAAAAGATCTTCCTTTGATGTCTGTATCAGGATGAATAAAACAGGCTACAGGTGGATTTGAATTTAATTTCACAGTTCTCAAAACTTTCACAGCTCGCTTCTCCCACTTTAAATCGCAGAGAAATGGCTGATTGAGTCTGACTGGTGGCTGTTTTAGATTTTTACTAAAAATCTTTTTAACTAAAAATTCACCAGGTCTAAACCTGTTTAAAGCTGGCTAATCCCTGAGACTGACAAAGGGCTCGACTTGAGTAGTGCTTCAAACACAATGGAGAATTACATTCATGTAAATCCATGTTATGTAAACTGAGACTGGTATTCTACCAGTTTTAGCACAGGACGTAATATTTTAGAGCATAATATTTTAGATGTGTTTGAGTTTACAGATTGCTCCAGTATTAAAACAACCTTTATCAATCCTGGAAGGATATAAAGGGCATCCAAATATCTGACATATAATCACAGAGTACAAAAATGCTAATTATATTACTATAATCTGAGCTCTATTTTTGAAAAAGGTACATATTTACATTGTAGAGTGGGGTAGTCTTCATGGGCTTGTACTGCTTGACTGGATCCATTTTGTAAAGATGGCGATCAGTGATGAGCAATGCTCGGTCCTCTGCCTTATTGAAGCGATTGATCTGTTGAGGTAACATTATATACACATCAAACAAAAGCATGCAGTGGACAATGAAGCAATGATACACACAAATTGAGATCTAAACAAGCTCTTTCAATCAGGGAAGTCTCAATAGCATAAAATAAAGGACATACTTTGCGGACATTGCAGGAGAAGAGAACCCTCATAAACTTGTCTTTCCTCTGCAATTCACTGGACACCAGAGTAAAGGAAGACGCTGTCCCAGGACTGTCCCTTTTCTAAATAAATAAATATATTATAATAAATATATGTATATATACACACACACACATACACACACACACATACACACACACACATATATACACACTTATAGTTATGTGATTTCAAACACCAACCAGGTAGTTGCCCTCCCAGTCTCTCTGCAATCCAAGATCTGTTCTCTGCCCCTTCAGACACTCTAATGTGGCAACTTTAGCCCTGATCTGCTGTGCTTCCTCAGGAGACAGGTCTTTAATGAGTGTCCAGGCCCACCATCTACAACATATTATCCAATGAATGAATGAATGAATGAATGTTACATTTGTATAGCGCTTTTCTGACTCTACACTCAAAGCGCTTTACACTGTTAACAGGGGAGTCTACCCAACCACCACCAGTGTGCAGCATCCAGCCGTATAATGCGACGGCAGCTACAGTGCGCCATTATGCTCACCACACTTCAGCTATTGGTGGAGAGGAGGGAGTAGAGTGATACAGCCAATTCATGGATGGGAATTATTAGGAGACCACGATTGATAAGGGCAAATGGAGGGAATTTTGCCAGGAAACCAGGGTTACACTCCTACACTATGAGAAATGTTGGGGGATTTTTAATGACCACAGAGAGTCAGGACCTCAGATTAACATCTCATCCAAAGGACGGTTCCAACACAAACGTCAGCAACACATACTGTACATCACCCACAACATTCATTGAAATTTTTTTTTACACTGTAGCTAATTAAAGTGTTATAAAGTGGTATATTACATAAACCAAGTCCATACATTGGGTTCCAAAAGTCTGAGACCAAATTGAAACCCTGAGATTCAAAGTACAGCATAATTTAAATTTAGGATTTAGAAAAATGTTTAACAGAAATTTGTATGACATATGTTGTCAAATAAATAAAGCATTTAAGATTTAGCATTATTCCTAGGTCACTAATTAAATAAGCAAATTTTTTCAGATTTCCTTCTTTCCATTGCAGCACAATTAATTTTCTAATTAAGAAAATTTTCTAATTAATTTTCTAATTAATTCTAAAACATTTTACTCACATTGTTATAATTTGTAAAGACAAAGCATTTGTTAAATTAGAGAAATTCCACAGAGAAGAATTCACTAGTGGTCTCAGACTTTTGGTTTTTATGACTAGAAATGCAAACTTCAAGATTATATTTTGCCTTTCCTCTCCATTGTTCTTAAGGTCAAAGCTGTGTGTTAATGCTTCTGTGAGTAGATCTCCAAAAATCAATATGTGCTCCAGGCACAACAGCCCTGTTCAACGCAAGAGAGCTTTTCCTTACATAAAGACATTAGAAATCTACAAGCCCTTAGCAAAAAATAACACTTCCTAGAAAAACAACGATAACGAATGAAAGCCCAAAAGTGAGTCACTGATATCACATTGTGTGGTGACATTACGTGAGACCCATGGAGGAAAAACCTGATGGTATTCCCCATCGCAGTCTGCCCAATAGGGATGCTGATGCTCATGCAGCATTGGTGTGAGATAGGGGGAGTCATACATGACAACCCCATGAGTCATGACTCCCATTCAGAGCACCAGTGAGCTTGTCCACTTTCTGTCCATGCTAACTCTGACCTGTTATAGATGATCCTTAGTGCCTCTTCAAACTTGCGCAAGACCTTGGGCGGCATGGGCCATTTCACATGTTTGCCGTGATCCTTCATAGTGCGGACATTTCTGAAGCGGGAGTTGACCTCACAGATGTACGATTTCACCTTGTATCGTCTGTATGCCCGGATGATGATGACGGCGGCACGCATGCGGCGGTATCGCATTCTAGCCAGTGTCCCACGCCACACCTGGGTGAAAAGGAGATACAAAAACTTTAAAGGTGGTGTAATGTTTTCAATGTGAAAATCCCAGCTTAATATGCAGAGACAAAACCATTCTTACTGTAGGTTGATTCCCCTGTAAAGTGTAAATACTGTAGTGTTTTCAAAACATTGCAACATTTGTTTGAGCATTCTGACCAGGCTGAAATGGCAACATTAGCTCAACCAATGGCTTGAGTTTGAGGTGGGACTATCTGTCCAAACAATGGTAGAAGGTGGAAGTGTTTAGAAAACCTGTTTGGAAACAATCATTCATTCATTTATTCAATTCCATTTGGTGATGCTAGTAGCACAGAAATGTTCACCTTTTTTTTTTCTTGTTTTACTAGGTAAAAAATAAAAATAAAACACTTGGTAGAGATATACTGTGGTGCCATCTATAAGATATCTGCTCCTCTACGAGATAAATTGGGACTCTTTAATTATACATATAATCTGATCTGTGGCACCCAAAGTGCATGTCAGAGGGTGTAAGCCCCATCTTAGACATGAATAATAGACAATAATGGAACTCTGGGGAGCTGTTTGAGGGGCTCAGTAAAAATCTGCACCGTATGTTCAATTCACATTGACTTAGGTGGATAAGCAAAAATAGCCTAAGTCTGGCAAATATGGCACCATAAACATGTAGTTAAACCTGATCATGTAGTCCAAGCACAGCACATGTCCCTTAGAGACAATTCCAATGTCCTTTCCATCATCTTGTTCTAAATATTATGATGATGCTACTTTTGATGTAAGGGACCTGGGCTACCTCTATTCACTGAAGTCTAAAGTCGGCATTAAAGGGAGAGTTCACCCCAAAATGTAATCAAATCAACCATCTAAATCAACCTCGTTAACTTAAAGTATAGATTTTTTCTGTTGTAGAACGCATTTATTTTTTCTGGGCTATCAAGTGGCTATCAAGCGGCTATCAAGCTTCAGAAAGGGCAAATAAGACCAAAAAAGTACCATTAAAGAAGACCATACGACTTGTATTCTATATTCAAAGTCTTCTGAGATCATATGATATATTTAGCTTTTTGGGTGGACTGCCCCTTTAGTAAAAACTTAGTGCAGCAGTTTTTGTAAGGATTGCTGTTATAAATTCAGTGCAGTAGTGCGGGAGAGTATCCCCAGATGGCCTTTGCCTCTGTACCAGCACTGATTTAGAAGAAGAACTTGCTTTGAGGTTTGGTGTTTCTGTGACCGAGCTTATTATATAACTTCATGGTTCGACTTGCAGAGGAGTGAAGGAACTGCAATACTTCACATTCAATACTTGCAAATCTGCAACAGGAGCTTCAACATCATTACATCTGATGTGATGTACACATGTCTTATTTCTAAACAAATTCTAATTAATCAGTTCGAAAGACATCTAGCGAAATCCAGAAAATAGATTTTTTTTAAATCCCTTTTTCTCCCAATTTGGAATGCCCAATTCCCAATACAGTGGCATACAAAAGTTTGGGCACCCATGGCCAAAATTTCTGTTGCTGTGAATAGTTAAGTGAGTAGAAGATGAATTGATCTCCAAAAGGCATAAAGTTAAAGATGAAACATTCTTTTCAACATTTTAAGCAAGATAAGTGTATTATTTATGTTTTGCACAATTTTAGAGTGGAAAAAATGAAAGGAGCACCATGCAAAAGTTTGGGCACCCCAAGAGATTTTAGCTCTCAGATAACTTTTACCAAGGCTCAGACCTTAATTAGCTTGTTATGGCTATGGCTTGTTCACAATCATCATTTGGAAAGTCAAGATGATGCAAATTTCAATGCTTCATGAATACTCTGACTCCTAAAACCTTGTCCCAACAATAAGCAGACATGGGCTCCTCTAAGCAGCTGCCTAGCACTCTGAAAATTGAAATAATGGATGCCCACAAAGCAGGAGGAGGCTATAAGAAGATAGCATAGCGTTTTCAGTTATTCATTTCCTTGGTTCGTAATGTAACTAAGAAATTACAGTTAACAGGAATGGTGGAGGTCAAGTTGAGGTCTGGAAGACCAAGAAAACTTTCAGAGAGAACTGCACATAGGATTGCTAGAAAGGCAAATTAAAACCCCAGTTTGACTGCAATAGACCTTAAGGAAGATTTAGCAGACTCTTGAGTAGTTGTGCACTATTCTACTGTGCAGCGACATCTGCACAAATATGTCCTTCATGAAAAAGTCAGAAAACCTTTTCTGCATCCTTGCCACAAAATTCAGCATCAGATGTTTGCAAATGAACATCTAATCAAGGCTGATGCATTTTAGAAACAAGTCCTGTGGGCTGATGAAGTTAAAATATTACTTTTTGGCCGCAATGAGCAAAGGTATGTTTGGAGAAAAAAGGGTGCAGAATTTCACAAAAAGAACACTTCTCCAACTGTTAAGCACAGGGTGGATTGATCATGCTTTGGGCTTGTGTTGATGCCATTGGCACAGGGGAACATTTCTCTGGTAGAGGAAAGAATGGATTAAATTAAATACCAGCAAATTCTGGAAGCAAACATCACACCATCTGTAAAAAAGCTGAAGATGAAAAGAGGATGGCTTCTACTACAGTATAAGGAACCTAAACACACCTCAAAATCCACAATGGACGATCTCAAGAGGCACAAGCTGATGTTTTTGCCATGATCCTCACAGTCCCCCGGCCTAAACATTGAAAATCTGTGGACGGACCTCAAAAGAGCAGTGCATGCAAGACGGCCCAAGAATCACGGAACTAGAAACCTTTTGCGAGGAAGAATGGGAAAATCCACCAAACAAGAATTGAAAGACTCATAGCTGGCCACGGAAAGAAATAACAAGCTGTGATATTCACCAAAGGGGGTGTTAATAAATACTGACCATGCAGGGTGCCCAAATATTTGCTTCGGGCCCCTTTCATTTTTTGTTATTTTGAAACTGTAAAAGATGGATTTAAAAAGTAAAATTGCTTAAAATATTAAAGAAATGTGTCATCTTTCACTTTATGCCTTTTGGAAATCAGGACAAAAAATTTTGCTCGCTTAGCAACAGAAATTTTGATCAGGGGTGCCCAAACTTTTGCATGCCACTGTACTTAGTAGGTCTTCGTAGTGGCGCGGTTACTCACCTCAATCTGTGTGGCGGAGGACAATTCTCAGGTGCCTCTGCTTCTGAGACCGTCAATCCGTGCATCTTATCACGTGGCTCACTGTGCATGACACAGAGACTCACAGCATGTGGAGGCTCATGCTACTTTCTGCAATCCAATTCCGATAACCCCTAATCATGACCATGAGGAGGTTACCCCATGTGACTCTATCTTCCCTAGCAACCAGGCAAATTTGGTTGCTTAGGAAACCTGGCTGGAGTCACTCAGCACGGCCTGGATTCAGACTCGTGACTCCAGGGGTGGTAGTCAGCGTCAATACTCGCTGAGCTACCCAGGCCCCCAAGAAAATAACTTATTGATATTATTGATAGCTTTGCTAATTAGAGGCTGAAGGGTCACTTTCTATTCTTTACCGTTTCGTCCTTTTATTTGAGTTTTGTTCCAATGATGCAAACTGTCCAAAATGTGGATTCTGCACGTAATTTATTTGGTTAAATTTGCTTTAATTACATGTTCTTCTTCTAAACTACGACTGGAAATGAACTTAATGATGATTTTAATGCTATAAAGTATTGACATATTACATAAGTTACATAAACTAATTGATTTTCTTTGAGTGAAGGCTGTTTCTGTTCAAGAGAGCGAGCACTGTTTGTTATTTTTTGTTGCTCACCCAGTGAGTTGTATTCACTGAAGGTCAGAAAAACTGACCACTCTAAAAAACTGACAACTGACCACAACTACAATTCAACACACACACAAATATCTCATGTTTTACTGAAACATCTCTGTTGTCGTATTTCAAATTTCCGCTTCACACATCAAAAAGTCATCCATCCCATCAACTTACAGCAAGACAACAACTGCAAACATTGTATAAATGTTCAGAAAAACTTGCTAAATCTCAACTGGAAACACTGGAGCACAATGACCAATTAAAAGCTCTCTTACAAAGGACTGCTCATAGTGTGTTTATGGTCACTTAGGGAGGTGAGGCAGACTGCATATTCACACTGGCAATATTGATGACTTTGGAAATGGTTAAATAGTGGAGCAAACAGACGGTCTGTGTTTGTTTTTAGAGAGGGAGGCAGAAGCAGACGACACCCAGGGGAATGTGGGCCAATCAGACCAACAACAGCAGCTCACTTGCCCCGCCCCCTCCAGTCATCTTGCCTGATCAGCTTTTAACAAACCCAGCACAATTCTGCCTCTCCACACTAGATTTACACACTCATCAAAACCAAACCGGAGAACCCCAAGACAAAGAGCCAGATAATCTAAAGACTCTGCAATAAATAATTAAAGAAATAAATCTTTCAAATCAAACCCCATTGTTTGGTACTTTGCGTTTTAAATTCTCTTGGCAGGGCTGAAGAAAAATTTTGATTAAAAAGAATAATGGCTGCGACAGGATAAGATCTACATGTTTTAATGGCAGCAACTGCTGTGCGTTTGCTAAAGAACTTCTTTATTGAGGTGAAATGGAACATGAATAAAAAGACGCTGTGTGAATATCTCCTCTCGTAGAAAGCAGGAAAAAGAAATTCTATTCAGAATCTATTCAGATGTGCCATCAGGTGTCAAAAGGCAATTATAGATGACTGACAGAATGTGAGGTGACTTATTATTAATCAGAGAGGCAGGCAGGAAAATCCCACAATCCCTCAACACATAAACAATTTCACACACTGGCAGGACAGAATCACAGTTAGAGTATGTGACAGAGTTAAACACAAACAAAAAAGATCCTAACCACAGATGACCACCAGAGACAGTGAGGGAGGACGACAGAAGGGAGCCATATTCATATGTCAATACTACGTGTCTTGCAAACCGTTGACCGTTCCCCTATGGCAGATTGCTGGACTAGTGTGTGTGTGCGCTAAATGTTGGGGTGCTGTCGCTTTCTTAGCCAAATAACAGTATGACTCCCGTTGCAGCTGTCACTGCCTTCATAAACACCTTCCTAGTGCTCACCATTTGTCTTTCTTTGTTACCCTTGTTCGTGCTTCATCTAATCTTTCTCTCTGCCTCTAACAAAGTTAATTGTAATAATTAAACCAGATTTTTACATTTTCTGGAAATGTGAGTGGTGCTTACCTACAACAAAAATCTGCCATGATGCCAGGGCACTGCTATCGGTTGTGAGGTGTTCCGGGTCGTTTTTAAGCACACATTGCTTCAGTATGTGGTTGTCTAGGTGGTTGCTGATTGGCTACTTACAGGCTAAAGTCGAAAGAGCCAACCCACAAGTATCTATTATGATCCCTCCTTTAATTTAAATCTAGGAATTTTCTAACCAATTTGAGTGTCCACTAGGAAAACATAAGTCTTATGTGTATCAGATGTGTATGACTTTCTATCTTCTGCTGAACACAAATTGTGATTTTTCAAAGAATATTTTAGCTCTGTAGGTCCATAAATGCAAGTGAAAGGGTGCCAAAATGTTGACACTTTAAAAAGCACATACAGGAAACATAAATGTAATCCATAAGACTCCAGTTTTTAAATCCATATTTTCAAAAGTGATATAATAGGTGTGGGTGTGAAACAGATTACTATTTACATCATTTTTTGCTAGACATACTTCTCCCTGCCCAGAAGGGGGCGATATGCATGCAGAATGCAAATCACCAAAAACACAAGAAGAATGTGAATGTTTACTATATAGATTCACTGAATACCACTTCTGTAGACACTGATTTTAACACTGGAGTCTTATGGATTTGCTGACTTGCGTGATATTTGGAGCTTCAAAAATTTGGCACCCATTCACTTGCATTGTATGGAGCAGAGAAATTCTTCTAAAAATCTTTATTTGTGTTCTGCAGAAGAAAGGAAGCCATTCACATCTGAGAGACAAAAGGGTGAGTAAATGATGAGAGAATTTACATTTTTGGGTGAACTATTCCTTTAGTGTATGGTGCAATCATTGTCGCATACTTTATCAAACACCACTAATTTCAATGTCTTGGCAAGTCATTTCTGAGCAAAATATTCCTTTATAATGGCAAAATGCTAACAAATATGGAGGTCAAACTAAAAATAAAACAGTAAGGATATTTTGATACTGAATCTCCATTTTATTTGCCAAAATGAAAGACCTTAAGCACTTCTGAATTGGCTATTTTCAAGGACAGAATGGTAAAGTACCTAAATTAGATGCAGTACATTTCCATTTCCCTCTTTGCCAGTGATGCTGTGTCCTCATTAACTGTTGTCTACTGAGCTGCCAAGAAAGGGATATTGCAATCGCACATCACAACACCAGGCGCACATTTCACAAAAACCTATAGTTTGACATGACGTATCTATATATATATATAGTTTCCAATAAAGTGACGTTTACCTTGCACTGCAATTTGTTACAACAAAAAGGAGAAGACGTTGTAGAAAGCAAACAAGACTTACAGGAAATGTAAGGAATTTATATATATAAGAGATTTATAAGGAGCCTAAAATCTGTGCACTGAGTGTTTGTCAGCCACAGTAAACATGATAAAATTCACATTATGTTTGGCAAGTAACTCAGTTGCTAAAACAAACAAAGAGAGCTTCTCTTGCAGTAGAATCCACAACTAACACAGTTGATGTTGTGGATGGCGGGACTTGAGTGTATGAAATATTAATTAAATGGGAGGAAATTCATGAATAATGAAGACTATCTAGGTTTGTGTTTCATACTAGCTGATCCGAATTGCTTCAAATTGCATCCGTTCAGAGCCACGTGTCTTTTCAAGCGCACTTGCTGATGAACTAATCTTAAAGAGTCGTTTAGTTCTCAGTCAGCGAGAGTATAAGCAGCATCTCACTTCTGCCCAAAGGAGCTCACTGGCAGAACAGAGGACTCTGGTATTTTTATCACCTACGGGAGAAGCGCTAAAGCATAACGGCTTTGGAAATGCAGTGGAGAGGGGGTGGAGGAAGGCAATGACACAGAAAAGTGGAAGGATATGCATGAACAGGGTTGAGAATCGAGAAATGGTTCATATTTAGAACTGGTTACATTTTTTTTACAGTACAGAACAAATTATTTCTACGACGTTCGGTTATGTTAACAGTTCTTAAATGTCTGCATTCTTTTCAAAGGAACACCATAGTAAAATACTCAGTGACAACAATAAAAAGACAATACTTTTTCATTGTGTTAAAATCCACACAGGCTATAGTATATTCTGATCTGTTACAAAATGACTCTTACGAGCTGGTTTTATTTTCAGTGAATCATTAAAAAATAAATAAAGTTAGGAATCTGAACTGGAATTAGAATTGCTAAATTTCATACAATTCCCATTCTTATACTAAGTGGTGGTGGTGTGAGACAGACAGAGAACAAGAAGGGAAATCAGTGTGTGAGGAGGAAGGGAGGTGAAGAATCACTGAGCATTGATTGGGATGTGTTTTTTTCTTTTTTTTTAGGAGCTTAAAAAAGATGAAAGATAAATGCAACCCCAAGAGCTATGCCGATAGACAGAGACCCACAGAGAGAGACAAAGAAAAGAAAGAGAGGATGCAAGATTTGAAGGCATATGGATAGTGGATTCAGATGTTTTCACTTGGTTCATTGAGGGTTGGGAGCCCTGGAACAAAATAAGGAACCTCTGGCAAAAGTGGCAGACTTGGCAAAGTCAAACCTGTCTGCCAGATGCTGATAAAAGGATTGCGTGGTAGGGAAGACAATCAAAAGCTGAAAACAATACGTAAGGGACCAGAATAAACACAAATGGATGGTTTCAGTGTTTAAGGCCAATCGTAAGCTGTTTTATGCAGAATAACATGTTAGTACCCATCACTCAAGGGAAAACGACACATCTGATATCAGCTCCGCTGAGATGCACTGTTATTGCCTGGAGGTAAGCAATGTGATTAATACAGTGACAACATTCCCACAAATACCGTTTTTTCCCTCAGGGAACACAAGATGAACATGTCTCAGGATAACACATCCATTCAAAGGAACCATTAAAAGGTCTGCATCAATACAAAAGGTCAAACGATTAATCTCCAATACAGAAAGAGCAAAGATTTAACATGTTGATATCTGCCTCTGCTCAGGAATGTGATAGCTAGAAATACCAAGTTATGAGCCTTGAACTGAGAGTTTGATATTGCTATAGCTCTGTGAAAAAACTATGTCAGTTTGTGTTCAAAAGCACACTGTTAAAGGGAGCCCCCCTGAAAAAAACAGCAGGAGTGGTAAAAAGACTCAATACACAGACAGGAGCTGACAGAATACATACTTTGATCTCTAATAACTGTCAGTCACTGAAGACAGTAAAGAGGGAGTGGGAATATACAGAAGCTGGCTATGATGTCGCAATAATTTTGTTTGACAGTAAAATGACACTGGGAGTCAACTAATTAGCCATTCAGAATGTTCTTAGCCTCCTGATGAAATTTAAAGGTAGGGTACAGTAAAAAACTGGGTATTGGAAGTATTGTTTGATTTGTATTTACAGAGACACAATAGAGAGAGAAAGTCAGAGGGCTTTGCATGCCATATATAAGTATACAGTACTTATTTTAACTTTGTTATTCTTTTGTCTGCTGAATGAGAATGAGACCTTTTGTATGAAGGAGATGACATGGTCAATGTCATAAATGTGCTTATTAACTTAAGTGACTTAGAATCAGTGCAGAATCTTAAATATTTTTATGCATTTTAATAATAATAATAATAATAATAATAATAATAATAATAATTCCTTATATTTATATAGTGCTTTTCTAGGCACTCAAAGTGCTTTACGTAGTATAGGGGGAACCTCCTCAACCACCACCAGTGTGCAGCATTCACCTGGACGATGCGGCGGCAACCATAGTGCGCCAGAACGCTTACCGGTGATGTAGCCAATTCAGGGATGGAGATTATTAGGAGGGCCATGATAGATAGGGGTCAATGGTGGCCAGTTCGCCAGGGTTTTACCCCTACTCTTTACAAGAAGTGCCCTGGGATTTTTATGACCACAGAGTGTCAGGACCTCAACATCTCATCCGAAAGACAGTGCTTTTTTACAGTATAATGTCCTCATCACTATACTGGGGCATTAGGGCCCACACTTCCTAGTACCACTTCCAGCAGCAACCTTGGTTTTCCCCATGAGGTCTCCCATCCAGGTACTGGCCAGGCTCAAACCTGCTTAGCTTTAATGGGCAACCAGGCAAGAGCTGCAGGGAGATATGTCATATATGTAATTTATGTCATAGTGCTCCTTTGTTTAACTTTTTTTTTTTTTTATTCAAATTCTTTGTTTATTGTACTCCCAATTTCCAATGTGGTCTCAGTCTTTTGCATTCCACTGAATATGATTAAATTATCACAGAGAAATATTTTTATGTTAGGTGAAGTCCTCGAACCTTCTGCATAAAGAGGACGATCCTCTTCACCATCTCTGTCCTCTGCTCCTCCAGGCTGAAGATGGTTCGGGGAGTGCGTATGAACACTTTGGTCTTGCCATAGGCCACATCGTGTTCGAACCCACAACCCTTCAGCAGACGTTTCACTGCCTCCTTATCCGACGGCAGGTCGTGGTTGGGCCAGGTAAACTCTGAGATCATCTTATATCTGATAAAAAGAGATAAGTGAAATGAGGGATGAAGAAATATTTGACTGTTCGATTTGTTTTTATACATTTTAAAAGATCTTATAAGGGTGTATACAAAACATATCCTTTCAAAAGCATACAAATGTGGGACAATGGAAAAGCAAGCACAGGCAAAGATGATTTGTCTTCCACTGCGTACCAAAGTTCAGGTTTGGACTGTGATTTTGTATAAAAGACGATGTAAATGTCACAGATTGACCCCTTGGGGCAAAAAAAAGAATGCTTGAACTTGAAAACTGCATGTTTTATTTAGTGTTTGGGAGCCATAGTAGTTTTGCACTTTCAAAACCTAGTGTGACCGCACCATTATTATTATATTTTTTTTTCAAGTTGTTTTTATACGTAATATAATGAAGCACATCAAAAGTTTCCATTTTTTTACAGTGCTGTGAAAAATTATTTGCCCCTTCATGATTTCTTCTATTTTTGTGTACGTTTCATATTAAATTGTTTTAGATCTTCAAACGAGATTGTAGCAGGTAAAGGATGGGCATGGAGGAGGCAGGAACTGGCAGAACACTCAACGTAAACTTTAATGACAGAAATCAACATAAAACACAGACACGTGCGTAGACACACATGTGGCTCAAGTCGCCCAGGCCCTGAAGCAGCAACCCTGAGGTCCCACACCATCACACTACCACCACCATGCTTGTCCATTAGGTATGATGTTCTTTTTGTGGAACTCTGTGTTTGATTTACGCCAGATGTAACGGGATCCCTGTCTTCAAAACAGTTCGACTTTTGACTAATCAGTTTACAGAACATTCTCCCAAAAGGTTTGAGGATCATCAAGGTGTGTTTTGGCAAAGTTCAGATGAGCCTCACTGTTCTTCTGGGTTAGCATTGTCTGTCGCCACACTACATTTCCATGGATGGCATTTTGGCCAGTGTCTTTCTAATAATAGAGTTATGAACAGTTCCATGGATGTTGGTCTTGTTTTTTCTGACTTCTTGGATGAGTCGTTGCTGTGCTCTTGGAGGACTTTTGGAACGGCCACTTCTGTGAAGGTTCACTACTATGCCAAGTTTTCTCCATTGGAGATTATGCCTCTCTAACTGTGGTTCTTTGGAGAACCTGAGCCTTTGAAATAGCTTTGTAACCCTTCATAGACTGATGCATTTAAATCACCTTTTTCTTCATCATTTCTTTTTTTGGGGGGTATTTTCTCCCCTTTTCTCCCCAGTTTGGAATGGCCAATTTCCAATGCACTCTAAGTCCTCGTGGTGGTGTAGTGACTTGCCTCAATCTTGGTGGCGGAGGATGAACCTCAGTTGCCTCCGTGTCCAAGACTGTCAATCCGTGCATCTTATCACGTGACTTGTTGAGCAGGTTACTGCAGAGACCTAGCGTGTTTGGAGGCTTCGTGCTATTCTCCTTGGCATCCACGCACAACTCACCACGCAACCCACCAAGAGTGAGAACCACTAGAGTAGTGACCATGAGGAGGTTAACCCAATGTGACTCTACCCACCCTAGCAACCGGGCCAATTGGTTGTTTAGGAAGCCTGACTGGAGTCACTCAGAACACCCTGGATTCGAACTTTACTTGCTGAGCTACCCAGGCCCCCTTTCGTCAACATTTCTGAAATTTCTTTCAACCTTGCTACTGGGTGTGACCTTTTTGCCAACATTATGCTGGTGAAAATTTCTATCAACAAGTGTTGATTTGATTGAACAGGGCTGGCAGTAATCAGGACTGGGTGTGTCTAGTCCAGCTAAACCTCATTATGAATGCACAGCACTGTAAAATAATAGTTAATCTAAAGATGAAAATTCCCTTACAATTTACTCAACCTCAAGCCATCCCAGATGAGTATGACTTTTGTTTCTTCTGCAGAACACAAAAGAAGATTTAAGCTGTTGGACCTCAGAATGCAAGTGAATGGTGATTAAAGTAATCCATATGACACCAGTGGTTTAATCAATGTCTACTGAAGCAATCCAATGGGTTTTGGGTGAGAACAAACCAAAATATAACTCTTTTTTTTATATGTCTGCCAATCCCTAGGTTCCACCCCAGACATCCGTGCAATGCTGACAAGGCGTGACAGCCATAACAGCCCAACAACATCCAGGGCCTTCAGCATCTCAGGGAGAATCTAATCCACCCCTGACGCCTAGCCAATTCAGAGCTCTTTGACTACCTCAGTGACCTCTGCCAGGGAAATGAATGTCCCTGAATGAGATGAAAATTAATGAAAGTTTTCAGTCTCTTCCTCCTCCACAGAATGTGTGTTACTAGGATTTAGGAGTTCCTCAAAGTGTTCCTTCCAAAGCGACTATATTGATAGGTGAGGCCAAAAGTTTAATCGCCCCAGCCAACAATGGCCTGGACAAATCCCTGCTTCATCTAACGGTTTGCCAGACTATCCAGGCTATGCATAATTATATGTTTGGTCGCATTTGAATTACATACATTCAGCGTTGTTTTTGCTCTGATGTCTGACTATATCAGACCAAACCTGCGATCCATATTTGGGTCACGACACATCAGTAAAGAACCACTGATTTAGAGGACTATTTCCTTTAAGCAATACATTTCATGTATATCACATGTAACAATTATGGCTACCTGTGTTCCAATAGCCAACCTTTTACATTTTATAAATTTTTACCAATTTATAAAAAAAATTTTTTTATATAAATGTATATAATAAATATATATATATAATTATATTTATTTATTTACCAATTTATCTAAAAGTTTTGCTAGAAGATTCTGGTCCCAAAAATTAAAAAAAAAATAATAATAAATATATATATATATTTATTTGTAATTGTTACATAAAACCCTTCAGCAAGCATGACTCTTGGTGAAGATGGTACTACAGGGTGACAGCTTTCAAATCAATAAGTTGCATAAGCCCTTCACAATATGATTGATCAATCTGCATAGTTTCAGATGTCCCCAACATCCAAAGACTCCACACTTTCCACAAAAGCTGTCACAAGAGCATTAACGGTTGGCAACGACTGGCAATCCATGAGTTCCATTCGCATATGGCCAACTGACAATTAAAGACAGGGTTCCCACATGTTTTGACAAATGGATTTCCATTCTTTTCCACAACCTATCCAGACACTTTTGATTACTAAATAAGTATTTTTTTTTTATATAACTGATTCAAACCGATTTGTTAATGAATTATTCATACAGTTGTTTGGCAATTCATTGAAAAAAACATGCTAAAAAAAATTACTCACTCACTAATTGGATATCAAAATAGGTAGGAAGCAAGCATTTATTTTAAGCAGAGCAATATCTTGTAGATACAACAGACAAATTAATACTTGCTATAGAAATTACCATGACTTTAAAAAAAAAAAAATCATTACCAGGACTTTTCCAGGCCTGAAAAACACCATTTTAAAAATCCCTGATATTTTCAGGTTTCAATGACCATGGGAACCCTATAAAGAATGCTTTGCAATGGACACATGTTGGCAAAAGAAACTGACTTATCTTGGAGGACAAGCGACAAGTAAAGGATGTTCACCTCTGAAGGAATCGTGGATAGGTCTGTCGGTTAGCAAAGCCAGCTCGTCGCACCCGGACGTTCTCCAGGAGTCCCAGGTACTCCACTTGGTGCTTACAGCGCTCATGTTCAAACAGCAGCGGAGACTTCACGTCATTTGGCTTTATGCAACGGACATAGTATGGCTCCTATAAGCACCAACAGAAAATGATAGTGAGTAAATACACAGTTATGGATTATGCACACTTACTCATGGTTCTCTGGGAAACTTGATTTTGGTCAAGTGGGCCCCCCCACACACACATACACACACGATATATCCTCTTTACCTTGCAGGCCAAGTTCTCCACCAGAGAGATCATGGAATTTTTGAAAAGTGTGGCAGCAGTAAGGGGTCGCTTGGTGACCTCTGTGATCCTCAGCTTGCCCTCTGGCCACATGACCTTCAGCACAGGGTTTGAGCTGTGCAACACAGGCACGAAGGAGGACAGATATAAGTCCAGAATGTCAAGTGACACCCGGAAGGTGTGTAAATGCATGCAAGTTTGGATGTATGGTTATA
The DNA here is from genome assembly GCA_032164185.1 of Moxostoma hubbsi. Lineage (NCBI taxonomy): Eukaryota > Metazoa > Chordata > Actinopteri > Cypriniformes > Catostomidae > Moxostoma > Moxostoma hubbsi. The sequence continues at coordinate 10,285,467 of JAVLUX010000039.1, read as the reverse complement.
CTGACCTGTTGTAAAGTAGCCTCTTGAAATCCTGAAACAAGGTGTCCTTGTTCTTGTCAATGAAGCCCACAACAGAGTAACTGGAGGAATAAATGGAGGAACAGCAGCAAAAATAAAACACACAAAAGAGTTTGCAGATGAAAAATGGTCAGACTTAAAACTTAAAGCTTAAGTGTAATTTCTGTGTCTCTTGTCGTAACACTAAATGGCATTGCAAAATAATTCTCATTTTCAAACAGGTTTCTTGAACACCCCCTTCGCTTCCTTTGGTTGGCCAAACAGTTAGTAAGAACTGAAATATTAAAACTGTGACACAGTGAGAGCCTTATAGTTCTAGCTCCTAACTGGAAATATAGTTCTCCTTCTCTCCTTCTCTCTCACACACAGGAACCTGAACATCAACAAGGGTTTTCAACATGGTGTCACAACACACATACACCACAGAACTTTAGGAAATAACAGACATCCTGAAATCTGAAAACAGAAATGAAAATTTGAAATTGCTCATAAAATATGAAATTTCAAATTCACAATAAACTTGTTTTTGTAACCACAGTTCTGCTGTTTACACAGTGTGTCTAATAGATCATCACCCATTGCGTCACTCAAATTATTTATGAAACAAAACCTTTTAGATCGAATCTCATGAAGAACATGTCCAGGTCATATTACATCTCGAGAGAGAGAAAAAATGCATAAATACTTCACAATGTAAATAACATTTTTGTTGCATTACAATAATGAGAACTGGGGAATATGTTTAATTCCCATGAAAATCATTTCACCATGAAAAAAATAAATAAATGAAAACTTAAAAACAGGCTTAATTTTATTTTTGCAAAAATATGATTGATTTAGCATTTTTTCTCTCTGGAAAGTGTTCTTGACAGGCTCTGTGAGATTCATATTTTCAACCAGATCTGTGCCCAAGGGAAAGGCCAGATCTCTCTATGCTTAGTTAAGCTATCAGTGGTTTACTAACAGTGCCTGTTAATTACAGCATTCAGGGTTTATGGTCCTAAATAGCAAAGAGTCCACTTATGCCTCTTCCAAGACTACTTACACCACATCTCCTGCATAATGGCGAATGCGGAAGTCTCGGTCAAACTCCAGATTTTTATCAGTGGGGGAAAGCTGTGGAGAAGAATACAGAAAATGAAGATAAAAAAGTCTAACATTGGAAAGCAGATGCACTCTTTCCAGAGATTAAGTTTGAAGATGGAATCACTGTAAACAAGACTGCAAAAGTGCAGCAGTTTCATGTTCATATGTTCATAATGTCTTGTTAAATGGTTATTTTATTTTATATTGTATGGTGTATATTGTTATTATATTTTATTCATTACATGGTACCTTATTTTAATTATATTTTTGTTGTTATTTGTTACCTTTTTTTATTATTATTTGTTTTGTGTATTAATGCTTTGGCAATAATGTAAACACAATCATGCTAATAAAGTAGTTTAAATTTAAATTAATTGAGAGAGAGAGAGAGAGAGAGAGAGAGAGAGAGAGAGAGAGAGTGAGAGAGTGAGTGAGTGAGCATCTTAGTAAATTTGTGCATAATAGATGAGATGCACTTCTCTATCCAGAATTAAACATAAATTGGCAGTTCAGTGAGAGAGAGGAAAAGGAGACAGTGAATTAGATGGATTTGAGTGGTAAGTGTGCCTACCTAAATTGTAGTTTGTGAGTGCCCGAGTGCACAAAAGTGTATGAGAGATGCAAAGCCATTATCTCCTTTAATTCAAAGCAATGCTTGGTCAGTTTCCATAAGACACACTGAGTGTATATTTTTCAATCTTCACATGTTGGATTACACTTGACTAGCTGACTGTACATTATTCTTCAGATACGTATAAACTATTTTTACATGTGAATAAAAATTGAACACCATTGCATTATTGTGTATAAACATGACTCTCAAAGTCCCTGTTATAGAGGCCACATCTCTGTTCTCCTTGAGGAGCCTTTGTTTGCTGGATGAGTGCAGCTGGTGCAGTTATATAAGACTCTTGTCATTCATAAAATGCAGCAGTGACATCAAAGGCAAGTAGTCTCAGTTCTCATTAAGATACAGAGCGTTTCTGATCCACTGTGTAAACAGAGACGCCTGTTTCTGCGGATTAAATCCAAGCAGAACAATGACACTCCGTAGCCCTTCAGCCACAAGCCATCGTATACTCACACACTGGATTAATTAAAGGATTGACTTTCAGTAAGTTTGAGTGAGATTTTTTGCCGCAGTGCCAATTGTGGAAGACACACACATCTCTGTTTTGCATCTGGTGCTATTTTATGGGTCTCTGTTCGGTTTGTGTGTGTGGTGATTCGCTCAGCTTTTTTCAACTGTGGTATACATTATATAGAACAGCCCTTGGAAGGGGTGTTCACACTGACAGCGATCTTCAGTGATATCATAAACTGAAGTCATTAATTATCGATAAGTGTGTTGAGATGCACCATGTTCCACCAATTATGCTTTAAACGGCTTTTATAGGGGAAAGATAAAGGTTTAACTTCCTGCAAATGATCACCGATGCAATGCAGTGACTACGAATAGGAGTGAAGACATTGGAACTCACATGATCCTTCTCCCATGCAGTCGTGCATCTGCAAAACAATGGAGAAGTTAATGTTCCTGTGAGCAATTTCACTGTCCTATATGAGTAGTCACTGCCCACATGCAGTGATATAACAAAAAAGTGATGCATAGACTAAATAAAATTACATCTTATTTTTGCCACAATATATCTCATTTGTGGTCAGATCTTCAAAATCTATGACCACAGTTGTGAAGCAAACCAATAATATTAAGGCATACAGAGCAACACTAACCACAAGCGACCAACAGTACAGACACATGGCGAACTCCAGTGATTAACTTGTTGTCAGTGTGAATGGGGTGTCAGGGAATGGTTAAGAAGCCACTATCTCGACCAGAGAGAACACACCAAAGAACACTTCAGCCACAGTGGAAAAGCAATCAGAATCTATTTATATGGATGGTTGGTGGTGTGTTGAAAAAACCGCAAGCATTGTCAGTGAAATTGCAAGGAGGAATGATATTCTTATTTGATGTGGGAAATCTGAAAGGCAGAGGAAGATTGCATTTCCCTCCATTTAAACACCTTTGCCTCAAACTCAAGAGCATTACGTTCTTTATAGGCAGTACTTCAAAACCACTAGGCCAGGCTATAAACTGGCTCTCTTTAAAACATCTACCACAATTAGTCTTGCCCAGCAATGTGTAAACAGTTATATCTGTCAGTGTAATCGTTGAATATATGGAGACAAAATGAGGATAAGTCACAAAAGGAGCTGAAAAATCATCTGAACAAACAGAGCAACGAAAAAAGACTCACACCTCTAAATATAGGACACTATCCAATAAAAAAAATCCAAGCTACCTGAAAAAAAAATCTGCCATGCTTTTCAGATAAAAGTGAGTTAAAATGGGAAAAGATGAGGGAACGGAATAGGGAAGGTTGTTTCAAACTATGTAATCTGCATGAGCACCATGACTTAACATGTAGCAGTGCATGTGCAAACCAAAAGTCCAAAGGAAACTCCGCTGGATGTGAATGATCCAAGATGGTGGCACGGTAGCAATGGTGCTATTTTGTTACTTTCCCTGACTTTTACGGCACATGGACATCGGAGCAATCAGTGTTTACCATCGCCAGACACTGCTCAAATATAAGACTCATGCAACAACCAAGCTGTATGGTGATATGCAGGAGAAGCTACGTGACCTCGGCTTGCTGCAGAGATCAGGCTTCCAGTCCTCAGCGATGCCTGATGTCGGTGGCCGGGGGAGAGGACGTCGTAAGCAGTGTGAGAGGAAGTGGAAGCGCGGCAAGAGGGTGGGGGTCCATGCTAGGCTTAAAACAAAAACAAACCCTAGCCGGCCGGCTCTCCCGTCTATTCTGCTCTCTAATGTTTGCTCCCTGGACAATAAACTGGACTACATCCAAGTCCAGCAGACTACGCAGCGTGAGTTTAGAGACTGCTGTGTCTTTGTTTTCACTGAGACGTGGCTCAGCGACAGAGTTACGGATACCGCCATTCAGCTAGACGGGCTCACCTCGTTACGTGCCGACAGAAATGCAGCTCTGTGTGGTAAGACTCACGGTACAAAATACAAGTGGCAAAAAAAAAAAATCAAATGGAGAAAATGACAAACATGAGTGCAATGTTGGATTTGTCATTGCAAAGACAGACACTACATACGTTAAGTGAACTGTCCGGTAATTACTGCTCGGAAAATTGAGTGTCACATTACAATGCATGTTGCATGACTGCTACTGTGGAGTAGTGCTGCAGCTAATGCTGAACGCCACATAGTTCAATTGGTCAGTCAATATTGATGGGAGTCTTACTGAAAAAAGAACCCATCTAACGCTAAGGCTCGAAATGTTGTGCCTCTCAAAACTAAATCCAATGACGTATGAACATATGTTGCACTGGGTTTTCATCAGCAATTATCCAGTAACATATGTGTTAAATTTGTGTCAGTGATTCACACATCATCACAAAAACATTGCAATTACTTCCACTAAGATGCAAACAAGTCATGATCTCTTCCTAATTAACAGTTCCGTGTAAGACAGGGTCAAAGAGGCCACTAGAGCTCTTCTCCAGGAACTGAAATAAGCTGCTAATTGGCTAGTTGCTGCGGCCTACGGAGTCCCCTGCACTGAGAGCAGGAAAGCATGATCAGATACTGAACCTGCCCTTGCCTTAACACAACCAGGCATCCATGTGCACCCATGACACCTGCACACAGCACGTGCGGAAAACGGAGTGCAGGAAGAGGGGGAGAAAGTGGGATCAAAGAAAAAACAGGAGGGAGGAATGAAGCCCCTGATGCATAACGTCAGACTACCAACATGAACGGCTGTGTCAGCAAATAACAGTAATTAAAAGCTGATGGGGAAAAGGCATTTTTATAACACATCTGAAAGGATCAAAGCAGTTTTAAGGGTGCGATGAGAATATGGGAAGCACTGAGAACACAGTATGCCTGGGAGGCACATGGAGGAAGAGGTAAACAAAGCGATAAAGCAAAATGAACCGGTGAAAGTGGCGGTAAATGAAGCACCTTATTGAGATGGATATGGCAGCTCTAGCTTGGATCTGTCATCATGCTGGATGTTTTTATTTTAGATTAAGCATACATCATGGGAACAGAATGAGGTTCATTAAAAGCTGACATACTGAAACTTATTCAAGCATATGAAATTGGGTTTTCCTCAAATAAAATACTGTTATACAACTTAATTTTTTTTTTTAATTATTATTCTTGTTAACGATTAAGTAGTAAGCTTTATCAAATGCAGTACATACTGTACTCTGAATACTCTGTAAACTAATTCAGATTCAGCTATTTTAGCATGGTAAGAATGCTGTTTTGAACACTTGGCAGGTTTGAGCAGAAACGGTATACTTGTAACAGCATTATGTGTAATCAGGATATAAAACAAATGTGCAACTAATCTGTTACAGTTACATAAATACACAACAATCAGATTACCGTTTCATTTAGTAAAAATTGGGATTATTAGCAGGATTTAAAAAAAAAAAGTAACAAAAAAAACCAAAAAGATCTTCCTGACATACAATGATTGTTGCTCGCTTTAGAATGGTACAGATTCTAAAATGTGTGCTCGACATCTCTTCGGGTTCTCTCGCATGACTCGTGGGTCAGGAGCGCCACTCACGTCTCACATCAACACTGTGCTCTCAGCACAAGCGAGGTCAAGTCATTAAAAGGGCGGTTTCATTGTGACGGCCACTGAAGAAAATGCATTATTTTCATGGAAATTCCAACATTTATGTCTCCTCAAAATAAAAGAGGGAAACAACATCTGCTACAGTTCAGTGAAATTTATGACTTCCAGCTGTGAAGATGCTGTCATTTTTCCAAGGAACTGACATATAATTTAGAGAAACATTTGTAGGAAAGAACAATAGAGAACCATAGCTAAAATTAGTTAAGTTCTCCCTGATAGTTTCATCATCTGACTGTCAACTGATAATTTAGCAGGGTCTGCCAGTACTGTGACATGAATTGCGCATCACTGACGTTACAGCAGAAAAGAACACGTTCCATATTAAAGCGTAAAAATGACCACTCTCCCCCAGCGAACATCCCTGTTGTACACAATTGTACATACCAAAAGAAGTTCTGAGGGGAAGAGAGTAATGAAGAATTTATCTAATTTTGATACTTATTTTAAATTTCTCTGGGTGAGGGAAAATTCTGGCAAATGTAACATTTCAAAACTCATAGAAAGTAGTTTTTGGAATGAATTTTTTTGACCATCACCCACAAATGTCAGCTGGTGATGTTGGACAGTGGATTATGAGAAAGCAGAAGAAAGACTGGAAGCATTGCATTAATAATTAAGTTAAATTACAACATTGAATACAGTTGGAAGTTAATGAATGCTGCCGATTACTGTAGTCTAACGTTAACTGCAATACACAACAGAATTAAACTTTGCAGTGTTTTTGAATCTGAGGTACATCCTGTCAGATTTTGTCAACCGCTAACCAAAGCACAATTCAGTACTTCTGTTCTAACTGTATTTGCTTGATGAGAAAATGATTTTCTTTTTCTATAGCAGATAGAAGATGCATACTATTTGTTTAAACATAGTGAGCTGTTCTACATTTGAACATTTTCTGTTTTCCTATTAAAAGGAATGTTCAGAGTTCAACACAAGTTAAACTCAATCGACAGCATTTGTGGCCGACTACCACAAAAATGTATTAAATAACCTTTTCTTTTAAAAAGCAAAATCGAGGTTACAGTGAGTCACTTACAATGGAAGTGAATGTGGTTCAATTTTTAAATGCTAAAATACGCACTTTCAAAAGTAGGCTATAGCCACAAGACATAAACTGTGTGTGTGTGTATATTATATATATATATATATATATATATATACACATACACACATATATATGTATATATATATATAATATACACACACACACACACACACACACACACACACACACACATATATATATATATATACACACACACACACACTCAGTTGCTCATAACATTATTTAAACATGTGTTCTTTGCATCCAGTTGGTATATTTAAACGTTTTTGAGATCATATTGCTTTTCCCTTGAATTTATTCACATTTATGACCTTAATGTAATCCAAAAGTTATTAGAAGTAATCTGATTACATTAATTTCTTATTGTGGTAATTGGATTAGGTTACTGATTAATATAAAAAAAACATTTTACTATTCGTTACGGAATACATTTTTAAAGTAATCCTCCCAAAATTGCCAATCAGCATGAATCAAACTATATTATCTAAATTGACTATTCAATTTCAGTTTATGGATGAGCAACATCCATGTCTTCAGTCAGGCCCAAGTTAGAAGAAATACACTCTAGAAGAAGAACAGCAAAAAGTAATTCGGTTCACAAAGCTTATACAAATCAACCAAGGGTAAAACATTCCCTCTTAAACAGAAATGGAAGTGAAGAAGCGAAGAGAAATGTGGGAATTCCTCACTAAGGATTTCGCTGGAAACTTGGCCACAGATTTTTAACAAGGTACCATTAATTATGCTGCGAAAGTGGCTTGCACATTTCACGTCTCCCAGAGAGGATGTCTACCACCACAAATGAGGCTGAATACATCTGAGAGGTGGATGTGAAAGACAGAAGTCTCACAGTTGAAGTGAACTGGTTATGCGAGACAGACACATTCCTGAGACACACAACACTGAATTTCTAAGAGAGCTTTCCTTGTCATTTATATTCACCTGCGGACCTGTACATTTCTCTCTCATGCACACTTCATTGGCTCTCTTGAGCTCTGCTTACACTGCATGCATACAGTAAGCAGCACCCAAGCAGTACTGCAGCGTAATGTTTCTGTGTATTTGAGCTGCAACTTTATACAGGAATTAAAGTAATTTACTAAGGTTACAACATTGAGTATTTCCTTGGTTATCTGGTCATTTGGGGGTCGACCATTAATATTACAGTAACTTGATTATCATATAGTCTTATATACATAGATTTAATAATAATAATATATATTATTAACTATTACATTTTATTAATCTACTTAATTGTATTAATATATTAATCTAATCCTAAAATGGAAACCCCAAAGTGTAGTTATAAAATACTTAAAATTTTTGCAATCAGTCAGACTTACAGAAGAGAATGTGTTGTTTGTGTGCCTACATCAAACCAGACAGATGTCAGTAGTTCGCTCCAGTATTTTATGTTGCTTCACAAAAGCTTACATTGCAAAAGATTGTGTTGATAAATGGGTATACATAGCCATTTCTTTGTATTTTCTGCTGAGCTCCGCGCAAGACACGCAGCAAAAATAGAACTGTAAAAGCACGCTTCTGCAATTTACACAGGTAATCTGAATACTGTATCCTGTTAAAGGGATAGTTCACCCAAAAATCCAAACTTTGACTGTTGAGCGACAGACAACCTCATTCATTGAATGGAAAAATTATGCAATGAAAGTGAATGGTGACTGAGGATAACACTCTGCTTAACATCTGCCTTTTGTGTTCTATGGAACTAAGTCATACTGGTTTGGAACAACATGAGGCTGAGTAAATTATGACAGAATTTTCATTTTTGTTCTATCCCTTTAAAATGGGAGGCGAAATAAACACACGTTTATGTTTATGTTTTCAGTGTGAAACAGGCCTAACGAGAGTGGCCCATACATGGATTAACCATGTCTCAAACATAAGGTAGTTAGAGATAATATGAAACGGATACACACATACAGATTTGCACACATTTGTGTTCACACACAGCAGGAGGATGGACATCATCTATCATTGCTGAGCTAACAGGCCTAAGATGCCTCCACATTGAGGAGTAATCCTCTGCATAACAAATGAGCTCCAAAGGACACTTATTATTCCTGCATCCAGGGAGGCTTTTGATTATTCAAACATCCTGACATGGGGGAATTATCGGGGGGCAGTTTACGCCTGCTCTCTTTCTCTCTTTGCCTCCCTCCCTCCCTTCACTCTGAATGCGGCATGTGTGAGCTGAGGGATGATTATGAGCCTAGTGTGAATAAGATGTACCTAATCACCCTCAGCTGGGTCTGTGCCCACAGCACTGCATGTTCAACCAATCAGTGTCAAGAGATCAGGTTTGTCTAAAGCATGTGCCTCTGCTTTTGGAAGGTGGGCTGTGTTTACAAGGCTTTTCCACTTTATTTTGTTTTGTTCACTGCCTTTTCTATCTTTGTCTCTCTCTGTCTCTATCCATCACTCTCTTTCTCTTTCTCTCCCACTCCCTTTTCCCCTTTCTGACACTTTGCCAGGGCTGTGAGACATCAGTCTTACCAGCTTCCATTGGTTGCCAGTGACATCACTAAAGGCTCAGCAGAGAGAAATACAGGAGGATTTACTTTTTTTTCTGACGAGCTATTATTGCCCTCTTGTGTTGATTCAGGGCAATGCATAACAAGATGTTCAATTAAAGGAAAGTTGACCCAAAAATGAAAATTCTCATAATTTACTCAGCCTCACACCATCCCAGATGTGTATTACTTTCTTTATTCTGAAGAAAACAAATTAAGATTTTTAGAAGAATATTTCAGCTCTAGGTCCATACAATGCAAATGAATGGTGACCAAAATTTCATAAAAATAATCCATAAGACTCCACTGGTTTAAACCAAGTCATCTGAAGAAATCTAATCGGCTTTGGGTGAGAACAGAGCGAAATGTAACTGCTTTTTTTTTTCTTACATTTTTGCTGCCTTAATGTGCTTTATGGAGCTTCAAAGTTTTAGTCGCCATTCACTACAGAGGACCTACAGAGCTGAGAAATTATTCTAAAAAATGTTGTTTGCATTCTGCAGAAGAAAGAAAATCATACACATCTGGGATGGCATGATTATGAGTAAACGATGAGAGGATTTGTACATTTTTGGGTGAACTAATCATTTACGTTTTTTCGGACCCTATATGTAAAAATCCCTCCTATCTGACAGATGTCACTGAAATAGGTGTCCTAAAAATGATAACTGTAAACAGCCTACAAGTAAAGATTTTGATTTTCCAAGGTGGTTGCTCCATTTCTTTGTGCTAGGTGATGCAAGCATAGTCTACTGAAGTGTTTAAAAAAAACTTACACAGATTCACTCTAACAACTTTTTTTGCACAACTGCATGTCATTTTCAGTACCTTGCGGCTGGTGTAGTGAGCATGCTTCGCCAGCTTGCTGTTGAGCGCCTGCAGAAACATTTCATCGGTCACTTTCCCCACATTCATGCATGCCTCATCCAGAACCGCAAAAATGCCCTTATGCTGTTGTTCCACCAGATCCACTATGATCTGATTGTTAAAGTATTCAATCTGTTTCCAAAAAACAACAACAACACAAAAACAAAACAATTGTATTTAAGAAAAGTGAGGTACAAAGAACCATGAAAAAGTAGTTCATTAGTACTGTATGTGTGCGTAATATATACATGTATAAAATAGTAGTAGAAAAAGTTGTGAAATGTTTGTGGGACTAACCATCAAACCAAAATAAACAGGAAACAATCAAATCAAACCCACATGTTTCCAGGGAATCCCCTCTCGCTGATATTCCTCCTGTTCCTGTTTCAACACCAGTTGAATAAAGAGCTGCTGCAGTTTCTCATTGCAGTAGTTAATACAGAACTGCTCGAAACTAGACAAAACAAGGAAAATGGGGGTAATTACAGAGTATAGAGCAGAATAATTTGCTCTATGAAAGTGCCTCATGTCTGTAATATGGTATGTACTCTCACCTGTTGTTCTGAAATATTTCAAAGCCATAAATGTCCAGGACTCCAATCACGGTGTTCTTCCCATGGACCCTTGCATCATAGATTTTCACCTCAATTATGTCATTAATTCTTCCCACAATCCAACAGAAAAGACGCTCATAAATGGCCTGTAAATGGCAATAAAAGTGAACTGGTGAATGACGAAACAGAGTAGATGTGAAAAGCTTAGTCATTCAATTCTTAGTCATTCAAGTTAGTCTCTCTTTGAGTAAGAGTGTGCCTGTGACATTATTATGGATCAAAACATTCAAATATCATATTTAAGGCCTTTTATTCAAACCTTGGCACTCAGTTCTGGCATCCCTACACATATGCAAATTTGTGGTCAAACAGTTTTATTTACAGCTGGGAAAACACTCATTTTGTTTGAGCCTATTCATACCTTGGCCAAGGCATCACGGCCATAACTGGCCTCTTTATCAGTGTGCTGTTTGTCAATGACGTCACGGCCAGTGGCAACAGTGCGATATAGTAGGGCCTTCTCTACATTCTCCTCTTTGGTAGACAGCAAATCCCCCAGCACCGATACTAGCTTAGAGTTTTCAATGAGAGTCACATCTCCATCACTTCCAAACTTTAGATTCCCCTGAACAAGGAAACACATTCTACATTATCATAATGATTCAATGAGTTTGGGTATGGCAATACAGGTTAAGAGCAATACTAATAGATTATTTTAATTTGTACATGAACATAATGATTCAATGAGTTTGGGAATGGCAATACAGGTTAAGAGCAATACTAATAGATTATTTTAATTTGTACATGAACATAATGATTCAATGAGTTTGGGTATGGCAATACAGGTTAAGAGCAATACTAATAGATTATTTTAATTTGTACATTATCATAATAACTCAATGAGTTTGGGAATGGCAATACAGGTTAAGAGCAATACTAATAGATTATTTTAATTTGTACATGAACATAATGATTCAATGAGTTTGGGAATGGCAATACAGGTTAAGAGCAATACTAATAGATTATTTTAATTTGTACATGAACATAATGATTCAATGAGTTTGGGTATGGCAATACAGGTTAAGAGCAATACTAATAGATTATTTTAATTTGTACATTATCATAATAACTCAATGAGTTTGGGAATGGCAATACAGGTTAAGAGAAATACTAATAGATTATTTTAATTTGTACATTATCATAATGACTCAATGAGTTTGGGAATGGCAATACAGGTTAAGAGCAATACTAGCTCTAGTAGGTAAGATTTTTCCACTGGCCACATCCCTACTGGAAAAAACAGCTTTAACCAGTCTGGTTTTCTTGTCTTAGCTGGTCTCTCTTCCTTGTCAGGCTGCCCTGCTTATTGGTTTTAGAGGGGTTTGGGGCACTGGTTAAATGTTCAGGCTGGAAGACCACCTAGCCAACAAGCTAAACACCAGTTTGGCCAGGCAGGGAGACCAGTTAGACCAGCTTAAACCTGTCAAGACCTGCAAACCATTATAGGCTGGTTTAAGATGTTTATTTTCGACAAATATTGTAGCAAAGAAGAATTTTTAACCAAATGCAAGATGGTAGCCAGGATCTTGTAGACTGTCTGAACCTCCTCTGCAGTGAAGCCAATCACCTTCATGGCATCGGTGACAGTTTTAAAATCAGCACTGTCATTTATAGAGGACTGCAAGATTGAAAAACAATTTGAGTTAGTTACGATCACATACACAAAAGCATCCTGTTAAGGATGTTAAGGAACTAAAACCATTTATTCCCCTGATGTAAATAGTTATATTTTATATTTATATATATTTAATTACGCATTATAAATAAATTCTTCATATAAATTTGGCTTTAGGGAAAATAGCCCATTTGGTCTATCCCCAATTTTAGATTCGCTAAAAGCCCTTCATTTAGTTGATGTAAATCAATGCTTTTGTCTTTCTGCTGAGGTTATTAAACCTGCAATTACATTCACATCAAATTATAGCTAAGCAATTAAAACCTGAAAATTGCTGATGCAGCAGCTAAATACACTGACTTCCTAAAACTATGAGAGCAGCACTCAAGTTGCTAATTATTCTGACATGCAGGTGGCTAAAAGTTCCTGCAGCGTAACACTGATTTCATACAATAGGCCCATTTTGCAACCGCAGTGCTGTAGGATGAAGTGTGAAGCTTTGCCAGCATGTACACAAATAAAAGACTGGGGAACTTGAATTAAATGTTTGAACCAGGCTCTTTGCTTCAAAGCTTTGTGAGCTTAACAATCCAGTCTGTTCCATGATGACACCTTGTTTGTTTCTATAAAATTGTTTTTGCTCCCTCTCATTAAACTCCCTGCAGAGGCAATGGAACAACACTCTGATTTGTCTCCTGACTCAACAGGCTAACGATATGAGATAATTACACTCCGAGTCACAGATTTTCAATATGCAGTAATGACTAGTGTACCTATTGTATAGTTAGAACACACATCTGCACCTGGGACAACTATATCAAATTCCCTGCACAAGTGGCCAATGCTTCCATGTGTGATTGCATCTGCAATGTTTTTTCTTGTCCTGAGATCCCAATGGAGGCCTTGAGATTGTTTATGACATCTATAAATACCTGAAAACATTTTCTATATAACGTTACAACCCATAATAGATTATTTAAAGCAATACCTTAATCTGGCCTCCAACTTTAATGTAGTTGTATGCTGTGGGATCTCTCTGAATATGAAGGGACCGCAGCTGAGCATCTGGTGCTCCCTTGACCATCTGACAAATACATTGAAAAATTAATTTCACATGAAAAATATTCCCAATCCACCTTATTTTCTCTGCGGACATGGAGAAGATCGTAAATTTTAGACTTGAGAATAACAGTTTGCAAGCAGACAAAATTGTACAGCATGGACATTATTTTTTGTGGTCAATAAAAGTGCTGAACAAGAACACTCTGACACTGAAGTCATAACCACATTTATCTGGTATAAGTCATTATAGGCTTTAGCATAAAAACAGAAATGCTGGCAAAATAAGACAAAAACAGCATCTTCAATTTGGACACAAACCTTTCACTCACCTGGTAGAAAGAGTGGAAACTTCTCTCTCCTTCCTGCTGAAAGATGACTCGAGACTAAGGAAGAAATGAAAAAGCACAGCTAAAGATAAATGATAGTTTAAATTTAAAACAACATAGTAACAGTGTACATAGTCCTTTTAGGATAAACGCAACATTTTCAAAACTTTTGCAGCACAAATAAAATAATCAAGCAAATTCAAACAGAATATCAAATCATTTTTACATTTTCTGAAGAAAATGTAAGTGATTGGTGCTTGCCAGGGCAAAACTTGCTGTCATGATACTAGGGTTCTGTGGGTGGTTGCAAGGCCTTCCAATGCGGTTGCTAGGGTGTTCTGGTTGGTTTCTAGGGTTTTGCTATATGGTTGCTTACATTACCAGTCAAAAGAGCCCACCCTCCAAGTGCAATTCTATGATATTCTCATTCCTTGATATGGCTTGGATCCCTCCTCCAAGTTGAAAATCATACGTTTGATCTCTTTGAGAAAAGTAATATCACACCTCTCCTTAACAAAAAGCATGATTTGATGAATTATTCATGTTCATAGTTCAAATTGCATGTCATAGTTTAATAATTGGTTAATAATTAATGCTTGCCTTAGCAAACTCCACTAATAAACATTCAGAAATGATACAATTCTGAGACTGAGAGAAACGTTTTAATTAATCCTCTTTTGTGCCCCCTACCTTCTCAAGCAGGTAGTTGCTGATATGGCCGCCAATGGGGTCTCCCTTAAAATCAAAGTTGATATCCATGTACTTGCCGAACCGGCTGGAGTTATCATTGCGGTTGGTCTTCGCATTCCCGAAAGCCTCCAGGACACAGTTGGATTTCAGCAGCATGTTTTTCACCCTGTATAAACACACTCTTTTCATTTCTACAACTTTTGTTAGCCACTTGTGCATCGGCTCACCACTGCAGCTGAACCAGTGACTGTTTTAATGTGAGGCTGAATGATCTGATTGCTGGCGACACTTGGCATAAAAGTAAATACATAAATCTGTCTGTATGAAGCCTTTACGAGCCTGTATACATGTAGTATGCAGTATACAGTATCAACATGTGGTATACCAGCACAGTGGTTGGAAGTGTTGCAGTGGAAGATTTATTGGGCCTGGTGAATGGGTAAGACCACAGAATTCTCAGCACTTGTTCTCCATCGATAGAGAACCAGTTATGATCCAAACATCTGCAACATCTTTAAATGTCTTGCTGGTTAAGATAGTTAAGAAGCCCAGTAGAGGCACCAGAATACCAGCATCCCATGCAGTGGATCAGAATTCACAACAATGCTGGATTTGCAACAAAGGTTGCCTTTTACATTAGACCCATAGGTAACAAAAGCTATATTTAAATAAATTAGGGATATCCTTCTTTTTGGTCTGACTTTGAATGCATTTCCTTGAAAACATTTGCACCAATGCCCAGATTCCACAGAGCCATAGCCTTAGCAGAGAGAGAAAATATCCATATCTATCAAATACACGCACGCACGCGCGCACACACACCAGTTGCTCATTAAAAAGCCTTTTGTTTTACAATCCAAATGCTGCAGTCATGGTTGAAACAAAAGAAGGTAGATCTATGTGTAATGTTGCAAAAATGTAAATGGTCCATAAAGGTTTAAATGCTCCATAGAGTATTCCTCCTTATATAAAAAAAAGAAACTGAAACATCCTCCATCTTTTTTTTTTTTCTTCTTTAAACTGTGCAACCTCTAGGTGCTATATAAATGTAACATCATTATATTTATTAACTAACTAATTAATGGCATCTTATAAAAATTCCTGATAGATTTATGGGACTTTCACCTGTTTGTAGGCTATATTGATTTTATTTTCATTTATTTTAATGTTTGAATTTGTATTTATTATTCATTGCAATATGTGTGCTTGACATTTCACATTTTGCTTGACACCTCCTGCCTTCAGAATACTGCTGTTATACATGAAGAGACAAATTAAAATTCTGTTTCATGCAGATATTAATATCTGAAATACCAAGCGAAACCAAGGTTAACAACATATTCCACGGTTAATATAGCCTACAAATTCAGCTTCATCTGGTAAGAAAATAAATAAATATATATATATATATATATATATATATAAAATACTATTATTTAATACATTTTGTCCATTTAATTTTTATGTTAAACTATATATATATATATATATAATATATAATATATATATATTATTATTAGGCTATCATTAAGAATAGGCATTTACAAGACATATTTTATTAATAGAAACTATAAATGTAACTATAAAAGAGTAACATTTAACAATGGGCATTCCATTTATTTTCGACACACTTCCAGTTTAAGCCCTTCCCACACCCAGTTCAATCCGAATACAGAGACAGATACAGATAATTTTGTCATATGAACAGATACAGATACAAATACAGATAATAACTTCGTTGCACACCCCTAGCCAGCACTATTTTAATCTCTGCCCCACATTTCAGTTATATCATTATCTTTCCCTTTGAGGCCAACTCCAATATATTATTTATGCACACCCTACTATGAGAAACTTCACTTTTACAATTCTCTTAGTCCTACCCAAGCAGTGATTTGTATGATTATGTACATCTACATAAACAACATAGCATATGTATATATAACATATGGTTCTGGATTGCTCAGCAGTTGGTCATTATAACATTTCAGAATCAGAATTAGCTTGATCACCAAGTGTTCTCACGTACACAAAGAATTTTTGGAGGTGATAGGAGAAACAAGTGCACACCGAACATTACAGTGAGACAGAATACAAAACAAGGTAAGAATATAAATAGAAATACAAATAATAGGGCATAGAATACTGTATGTACATGTGCAAGTGGAGAAAAGCATGAAATTCTACACAGAATGGTGCTAATATGACTCATCACTGCTGCAGCGAGGAGAGAGGAACAGAAAGGCTTTTGTTGTACATACCTCTCCACCTCTGCTCTTTGGCTGGGATTGGTGATAGCAGCGATATATTGCATAATGTATTTACTAGCCTCCGTTTTTCCAGCTCCACTCTCCCCTGCAAAGTAAACAAACATCAGCAAATGCTTAATAGATATGAAAATATCATAATATACATACAGTGGGGATCAAAAGTCTGAGACCACACATTTTATTTTAGGATATTAAAAACTGTAAAAGAAATATGTGATATAAACAAGAACTAAAATAATAAGACTAATAAAATAGGAACCAATGAAAAGACAAGACTGATAACTTAATGTTGACATTATGTATACACACATAATGGTATCAGTCTTGACTGCTAACAAGACAATAAACCAATGAGAACAAGACACATGAACAAGAGGGAAACAGGATAATCACATGACTAGACAAGGAACTGAACTCATTTCAAAATAAAAGATCTGAAAACATAAACAAAAACACATTTAAACATGACACTCTGTATGAGATGCTCATGTTGCAGGCTCATTCTACTTAATACTTAAATACATTTCCACAGTTTGCCACAAGACGGCACTACATATGCCAAATATTTTTGCAGTGTAGTCACAATCTGTGGTCACCCTCTGGATAAAAATCAATGTTTGGTGAATCAACATTACTTCTCTTTTCAACCTTGAGTTGTCTCACATTATTCCCCTATGTGTGTGTCCCACCTCAACTTATTTTCACAGTGTCCCAGACAGAAAACAAACAATCACAATGAGGCATTTTTGGTTGAAATTGTAAAACAACAATATTTTCGTTAATCTTATTCACACAATGGGGTTGTGGAGACCATGTCTTGAGAAAGCAATTTGCTCATGCACTAAATCTATTGTGAACAATCTCTGCTCAAACAGTCCACTGTGACTGGGAGACCACAGACTACATCAGCTCCGAGCAATTCTCATCTGACCACAGATCTAATCACATCATTCCCAGTCATACTGCAGCCCTTCAAGAACACACAAAATCCAGAATTCCAGTAATGCCTGTTTATTTAATAAAATGGACATAAAGAAGACAAAAAGGAGGATTTAAAAGAATCCTAAAATGCACATTTTTAGTTCATAGTGACCATGGATATTAAGCTTCAAAAATGACAACAAAGCATCCTATAAATAGTTCATACAACTCTTGTGCTCAAAGTCTTCTTAAGATATACAATAGCTTTTGTGTCAGGAACAGGTCCACATTTGAGTCATTGTTCACTAATAATGACCCCCTTCTGAATAAATCTTTCTTTGAGCCAGTTATTTTTAATGAACTTGTTGAGCTGGTTCCCAATACAGAATAAATGATTCGTTCACAAATCAGACTGATCTGGTACTCGAGTTAAGATCACGGACACAATGACCCAGTTGCACTTGGAAACAGCTCACTGCAGGGGGAAATTATATAGCTTAGCGCACAATCATATGGTCTTATTTTATATAGCTTTTATGGTGGTTTTATATGTTTGGAGCTTAACAGTCATGGTCACTTATTTAACTGAAAAGACCTGCATGAATATATATCTAAATATAATTTTTTTTCACATTATATTCCAGCATAGTCTACCTGAGATAACAATGCACGTGTCTTTGTTCCTCCTCTTCATGGCTTTGTATGCAGCATCAGCAATGGCAAATAGATGTGGCGGTCGTTCGTACAACTCTCGGCCTTTGTACTGTTCGATGGTGTCCCGCCCATAAATGTTCATGGCGCGGTAAGGGTTAACCGACACCACCACTTCTCCAATGTAGCTGTAGATACGACCCTTTTCAAACCTGCACCAGAAAGAGACAACAGATCATTGATTCACCATTTTCACATTCATGCATATTTGTTAACCGTGACTCTTTAATAGATCTGTTTGTTTTGTGGCCAGTGTGGTTTGTAAAATCATATTGCAGAGCCTTACGCAAAGGGAAGCTTAATGAATTATCTCTTTCAGAAATCTTAAGCAAATAAAACGTGAGAGAGCAGGATAGTCAAGGTCACGTTTTATGAGCTGCATAATCTGTTTGCGCAATAATAAAAGCTTCTTTTCATTGGCTCCCAAGTACAAGAGGACATAATGAACATCTAAAAACAGCTCTGAGACACACAACATTCCAAAACATACAACTAATAGGAAGGGGACATCCCAGTACTTTCAAGTGACAGAACAATACCACAGAGAACCAGAGAGAAGAATTGCATCTCCATGTCCACCCTTTAATGCAAACTCCTGGCTCACATAAAGCCAATAGATGAAGTTCACTCTGCCTTGCAAAAGCAAGCTGTTTTGAACGCGATTCTCTGGAGAGCTTAGATCCCACTTTCCTGTTCTTCTCAGCAGACCTGGGTCATGCCTAGAATAAGGCATCCTTTCTTCTCAACCTGTGGGTTTGCCAAACCTCCCTAAGCTCCATCCTGCCCCAGTCAGTGCGCTTAGAAGTTTAAGGCATGACCTCATAGATTTATACTGAATCACTGGCACTATAGTACTATTCAGAAATGAATCTGAGCTCTATAGATACTTCTGTTTCAAAGAAAAAAAAAAAAAAAAAAAAAAAAAAAAAAAAAAAAAAAAAAAAATCACAAATGAGATTTCTTTAATATTTCATTTGTTCCTCTGAGACAGCAATGAGATGTGATAAACACATCTCAACTCAACGTGAATGAAAAGATTCAGTGGAGATCAAATGTAGTCTCCTGTAATCTCAAATGTCTCTAGAGTTTCAGAAGAGATCTCAATGTGTCTCATGTCTCGAACTATGCAAAATCTGCAATCAGAAGTCAAAGATGTCAATAGGAACAAATATTTCAGCAATATGAAGAACTGGTATGAAATCTTTGGAGAGTAGCCTACCTTACTTACACCCCGCAAAACTGAAATGTACCAAACATTCACATGAAACAGCACTTCATTCACTCATGTCTTCTCATCAGGGATTCGTGAAATGAACAACGATCCTTCAAACTAGAATAAATCACCATGGGCACTTCCCGGAGCTTGTTTAAATCTGCTTTAATTCAAGAGTGTACTACTTGAAACTTGCTTAGTAAAAGTTTTACGAATAATTTTAGCTCATATAGACTGAGGTAAACTCAGTTAAATTCAGTGCTCTGTGTGTGCGTCAGTACCATATCATGGATGCCAAGGGTTGAATGGCAAGAAGGGTGGCATGGCAGTGGTGCTTGTGCCTTTGGTGGCAGCAGCCTGTCAGGCCAGCCCTGCAGTAATGTGGATGAAAAGGCTCTTTTGTGGCAGCCTGTGTTTATACGATGCTGCGGTATACCCTCTCCATTGTTCTTCTGTCAATGTGAAGTCTGTGTGAAAGGAGCACAGGCCAGGCCTTGACACCACAACACAGCAGCCTGGCTCTACTCACCCACATCAGCCTTGCAGAGAGCACAACGTCAGCGAATGACAATGATGGAGGGATCACCATCATTTTAATAAATAATGGTATTATATTTATATTTTAATAAAATATTATGTCCTAATGTAAAAATACTTTCTCGTATCTCGGTTTAATATGCAGAGTCAGTCAGTTGAATCCCTTGAAAAGTATAAACACTGTGGTGCTATCAAAACATTGCTGTGTTTGAGAATTCTGACCAGTATGAAACTGCGATATTGGCTCAACAAATGTTTGAGACAGGCTTTCTTGTTTGTCTGACCAATGGTCAAAAAGCACTATGCAAATAGATTGAATTGAAGTGTTCCTGAAACCTATTTGAAAACAGAAAAGAAAAACACTACACTAAGGCAAGTGTAATAATTTTATTTTATTTAATTATTTTGTTCCATTTTATTTTTATTTTATTTACAGTAATGCGACCTAGAGTCTAAATGCCGAAAGTATATCAAATGTGAATGCAGTCGCTTCCAGCTACAAAACTTGATTTCATGCAAAGTTGCGTTCCAAAAAGTAGTGTCAGGCCACAATTCATAAGACAACACAAGTATGCATTGCATTGTCAATGTTGCTGCGAGGGCCGATATAGCCGACATTTGTGAGAACCATCCACTTCTACGGTAAGTTTTCTCTTTAAAATCAACTACTGTCATTTTGGAGCAACTGTTTAAAGAGAATATTGCTGAACAAGTCAAGTCAAGATATTTATAGCAACTTATCTAAATAATAACAAATCCTGTTTTTGCACAGGCTTTAGAATTTAACTCCATCACTCCCTTGAGTAATTCGTTTTTTTACTGCCATAGTAACACGTTTTTGATCAACTGGACCACACATTGATCAAGTGCTCGTATCTATAAAATATGTTTTTGGCAACAAAAAAAAAAAAAAGGTGCTATGCAAATAAAATGTATTTTATTATTTAATATTATTTTGACTTGCGGTGTGAACATTGCCATGATACTCTACATATTTTTTCACTTTCCCCCTACACTGAACTTAAACTCAGTGGCTCTTGAAGCTCTGCAATGTAACTGGGAATAATACAACCATGAGGCAGATCAGGTTCAAATCACTTGATTTTGTTTGCCTTTTGGTCCCATCCTCACACACAAACACTAGTTTGTGCGCACACACACAACAGTCATTCATTCCAGCATAGAAATTGGTAATTAGATAAAATAAAATTATTTCAATTGCTGTCACGGCCCTTCATTAAGTCCTCTGTCACACTCATAGTCAAAACATATTGTTGTGATTACAATAACTGTCATAGAAGTTAAAGTGATTGATGCATCACACTGATAAAACTGCACAAGCCACTGAATCCACCATCTGTTGTCTCATCACAACCCAGCCAGTGGTAAATCCACTGTGATGATGAGAACATGACTGTAAATCCTGCTGACTCCACGTGTTTCACTATCTTTAGGGTTTATGAATAGAAACATGACAAACATCCAACCCTTTAAATTCGTCCTGTCCACAGAGGATAACTGCCTAAAGAAATCAACAGTGCATGTAACAGAATCCCAGAATATAGTGGTGTGCATGTGCGAAAGCACAGCAGCAGCATCTAAGTCAACATTAAAGTAATCCATAAGACTCCAGTCTTCAGAACCAAAAAAGGACTAATATATATTTATCTGTTTCTCACCCACATTTATAATATCACTTCTGAAGATATGGATTAAAACACTGGTATTGTATGGATTATTTTATGATGCCTTTGTGCTTTTTGCAATGACACAATTTTGGCATCAAAAAGTGTGAACGTACAGAGCAGAGATATCCTTCTAAAATCATAATCTGTGTTCTGAAGAAAAAAGAAAAACATACACATCTGGGATGGAATGAGGGTGAGTAAATGATGAGAGAATTTAAATTTTTGGGTGAACCATCCCTTTAACTGTGATTAACTTTGATTCAGTTTCCTGAAAGTAGTCACACTAAAACTGTGGGAGTATGTGCCTAAAAACCTGTGTGCAACTGTTTAACACAAAAATCATGATTTATAAATGGCTTTGTACAAACTGCAGCTAAATACAGTTGTCAGTTCACCTTTTAGTGCTTAATCCCATTTTGTACAGAAACAGTTCAGTAATTTACGGGAGTGAAAACCACATTCTACTACCAAATTAACTCCCCAAAAAAATATAGTGACAACCGCATTTTAAAAAATTCCACATGTGTACGGAACTGAACAAATAATGATGTGATCAAAAGAGTGCGAGATGTGTCCATCTTCACCTGGTGCAAATAACACAAACGGAGTAGGTGTCTTCATTCATGTACTCCGGTCTCTCTCTCCTCTGTAATTTCTCTCATCAGCTCTGCAGTCTCAGCATAACCCATACATTAAAGTCCAGAGTGAGTGTGCGTGCAAAAGATGGCAATTCTGTCGACGGCAGCTAACCAAACATTGTCGGATGTTAATGCATCTCTGGTGGACAATCTCTTTTCTAAAAAAATAGCAAATACAAAACGGGTTAAGCGGGTGGCATTCATGTTTACAGGTGCAAGATGCTAAAGCATTGCTAAGATTATCACCTGTCAATTGTCGCAATTGCAGGAAACAGTCCTTTATTCCGCACACACTTGGAATGAAAATTTAGGGGATTCACTCCCACATTTAAATGTTGTTGTCACTCCCAAAACTTGGTGGTGTGTACGTGGCCAATAAGTTTGCATTTATATTTTGGCTAAATTTCAAATAAAATGTAGAACCAACTCAACCACATGGATGACAAACATTGGATGGGTTAATCCCAAATGTTTTTTTATTAAACATACTGTATTATTCTTAGAAACTAAAGTAAATAGAACTAGTGCGCCATAGCTCTCCGAGATAGGTTAAGCAAAAAAAAAATGCATCCTGTGTGGTTGTGGAGAGCTGGCTAATGAGAGGTCCAAAACACATCACATGCAGGTCTGTTTCTTGTGCATGGTCTCAGGTAAGAGCACTTTTTTAAAGAGCAAAAGGCTACATTTACTGAGAATGAGGAATGTCTGTACAGGTGAGGTTATGAAGAGATCCCTTAAATAAAGATGGTTTGGGCAAGTATTATGCTAATTACTAACTATAGGTATGCTAAACAGGTATGCATTCCATCTTTAGAAAAATCTGAATTAATCAACATTAAAACAAGGGTCTTTATGCAGGTTGTGTATGCACCTGTTGTAAATCCACAAAGGTTTTATGTGCACATAAGCGCACTTATATGCTATTATTAGTGAATGGGATCCAAAGTGTTTCAGGAAGAGGCACTGTTTTTTGTCGGTTTCCCAATAGGCATGGGAGGGGTTGCATCAAGATTAAGGACGTGGGTCAGGAAGCAACAGGCCACTTTCTCTAACAGCTGGATCTGGATCTGCCCCACAGGTTGAAGCCTCAACACTCTTACTATGTGTACACTAGCATCTTTATAGCCATTGTACAAACTGACTCAAAAAAATAAATATATATATTTGTATTCTTTATACAGGGTTCCTACGCCTTTTGACGAATTCCTATGCCATGACCTTTTCAGTCATTCATGATTACTGGACAAGGATTTTTTAAAAGGTTAGTACATAAATGAAAATTCTGTGATTGTTTACTGACATCCATTCTTCTGTTGACCACAAAAGGAGATGCTAGGCAATATGTTAGCCAATTTTATTGTATGGACAAAAGACGCAATTAAAGTGATGAAAGAGCCAAGTCTGAATGTCCTTTAAAACACTTGGATCATCAAGTCTCAGATTCAGAGACAGTAAGAGCCTGATGACTAATTTTTAAAATGGGATCATAGACCAGGACGTGTATAACTGCTGGTTTAAGACATGCTTGGGTGGGTCTCTTGTGGTTGTTTGTCTGTGGTTGGCCAGGGAGGGGCTCAGCTTGTAACATTCCATTCACACAAATAGCAAGTAACAATAAAAAGTGAGAGTGAAAATTAACTGAACTGGACAACAGTACAGGGTGAGAAAGCAAAGGATGGAGTATTAGAGACAAAAAAAGAGAGGAAAAGTTGAAGATATAAGAAATGCAAAACATAGCTTGTCTTTTTTTTTCTTTTTTTCCCCCCTTTTTCTCCCCAATTTGGAATACCCAATTCCATGCGTTGTAAGTCCTCATGGTGACGTAGTGACGTGCCTCAATCTGGGTGGCGGAGGACAAATCTCATTTGCCTCCGCATCTGAGACAGTCAATCCGCGCATCTTATCACGTGGTTTGTTGAGCATGTTACCACGGAGGCATAGCGAGTTTGAAGGCTTCACGCTATTCTCCACGGCATCCACGCACCTCTCACCATGCGCCCCATCGAGAACAAGAACCACATTATAGCGACCATGAGGAGGTTACCCCATGTGACTCTACACTCCCTAGCAACCGGGCCAATTTGGTTGCTTCGGAGACCTGGCTGGAATCACTCATCACACCCTGGATTCAAACTCATGACTCAAGGGGGGGGGTAATCAGCATCTTTACTTGCTGAGCTGCCCAGGCCCCAAACACAACTTGTCTTAAACAAATGACGAAATCTTGCAATTGAAATAATGGGCGTGTTACAAGGTCTAGAGGTAAGTTCAGGGTTCAAATCCAGCGTACGTGCCACTGCTCTCATAGTGCTCAAAAATGGACGTCACGATTTTTAATTGAACTAAATTAAAAATTACTTACATTTCGGGTTGTTTCTCACAAAGACTTATCGCATACTTGGATAAGACTTAAAATATGACACAAGGGCCCCACACTACTTCAAAGACACTTTTGGATCCTTTTTTAGCTTAAAGTTAGGCACAATTCACTGCCACTGTATTGAAGAGATGGCCCATGATATTTTTTAAAACATCACCTTTTTTGTTCCATATATGAAAGAAAGTGTCCCCACTGTAAATGGCACAGCACCTTAAATTTAAGGCAGTCCAGGCCTGCACATTAAAGTGTAGAAATATGGGATGGTCCATCCCCTAAATAGCACATCAAAGCCTATGCATTCACAACCCCATAAATGAGAGGATAATCTGTCCCTGATCCATGTTTATCCCCTGCACACAATTTACCAAGCAAACAGTGTCACTCAGTACACAAGATTAACATGGAGCATGCTGGGTATGACCTGATAGTGAATCAGCCTCTGGACTTTTTTTTTAATCAACTGATGTGTGTCAGGTTTAATCACTTCACCCCTACAAGAAAATGGAACGGCTAAGAGATTGCTGTTTCACAGAGGTTTATTGGACATCTGTTATTTAGTACTGACTATCATAGATGTTTCTAATTTAATTTCTTGGGAGGAATAAAATGATTACAAAATAAGCAATAAAATTAATGAAGTGCAGCATAGCTCAGATAATTTGGTCTTGAAAGAATTTGTTGAGAAACTTGAGCGCATACATAACTTTGGTATCTTGGCAAATCTGAGAACAGTGTGACATTGTTTTCTTGATCACTTCTGAAACTCTAGAGGAGACACATGTGAGACTACCCTGGTCTTTTCCACTGGAGAAAAATATGAGAAATATGATACTTAAATTAATGTCCAAGGTTAATTTACAGGGTTTTACTCGATTAAAGTGTTTAACTGTCATGTTGTCATGACAACTGTTAATTTGGATCCACATTTACAGTACACAGATAAGGTTAGTAAGCTATTTCATCACACTGAGAAGGATAAAGTCTGTATGCAGAAAAGCGTTTTAACAGTTTATGGTGTACTGCTAATTTTAATAGCTGTTATACATTGCCATTTTCTCATCCACAGCATTGTGTAAATATAAAGTCAGTTTTTTAAAGTCAGGAATTTTTTTCCCAAATTCAATTAAAGGAAATAATGTTGTATTGTAAATATCCGTTCAACGAAACAATCAGCTACAATTACAGCATCACAAACCTGCCATGATCAAATAAATTCCTTTGTTATTCAAAGTACTGCACACCCAATGTCGGAGCGGCACGGTGCAGTAAAATCTGTGATGTATGAATACTATGGATATGTAAAATGTTGATGTTGGTAACCTAAATTGTGTTGAAACAAGAGTTGTCTCATGCAGGAAACTCCAAACCTGAAGTACAATCTCCATGAGCATTATCCAAGGAATTTGCAAAGATGAATATTACTGTAAATACATTAAAAGGCTAATAAATTAAAGACCCCCTTGAATAAGATACACAATAATATACAGTAGCCTACATTCGAAAGATGTAATAATTCAACAGCTTTTAATTCACTGCAGCGCTTGCAACCTTATGACAGGTCAACAGTTTGTTCAAACATTTATTTATTTTTTTAACCCTAAAAGGGTAAGAACATAAAGATAAAGAAAATATTTTTTTTTTATACATGAGATCTCAAATTTCTGGTTTTCTACCAAACATACACTGAAAACAAACATACAAAGTTTTGAATAATGTACAGATTATGCAATTATGGAGAGAAATTGGTACTTTTATTCAACTGATCACAATGTATAGTCAGGACATTAATAACATGAAAAATGACTATTACAATTTGAAAAAATGTTCAGAACTTCTTAAACTACTTCAAAGAGTTCTCATCCAAAAATCCTCCGCGTGCAGCAATGACAGATTCTTCAGATCCTTGGCATTCTAGCTGTCAGTTTGTCCAGATACTCAAGTGACATTTCACCCCACGCTTCCTGTAGAACTTGCCATAGATGTGATTGTCTTTTCGGGCACTTCTTATGCACCTTACAGTCTAGCTGATCCCACAAATGCTCAATGGGGTTAAGATCTTTTCCAATTACCTGTTGTCCAATTGTTTCTTTGCACTCTCTAACCTTTTTTTTTTTTTTTTGCAATTCTTCCCATAAGGCCTGCACCCCTGAGTCTTCTCTTTACTATTGTAAATGAAACTGGTGTTGAGCAGGTAGAATTCAATGAAGCTATCAGCTGAGGACATGTGAGGCATCCATTTCTCAAACTAGAGACTCTGATGTACTTATCCTCTTGTTTAGTTGTACATCTGGCCTTCCATGTCTCTTTCTGTCCTCATTAGAGCCAGTTGTCCTTTGTATTTGAAGACTGCAGTGTACACCTTTGTATGAAATCTTCAGTTTGTTTTGGGGGTTTTTTTGGGCAATTTCAAGCATTGTATAACCTTCTTCCTCAAAACAATGATTGACTGACGAGTTTCTAGAGAAAGCTGTTTCTTTTTTGCCATTTCTGACCTAACATTGACCTTAAGACATGCCAGTCTATTGCATATTGTGGCAACTCAAAAAGAAACAAAGACAACTTTAAGCTTCATTTAACAAACCAAATAGCTTTCAACTGTGTTTGGTATAATGGCAAGTGATTTTCTAGGACCAAATTAGCAATTTAGCATGATTACTCAAGGATAAGGTGTTGGAGTGATGGCTGCTGGAAATGGGGCCTGTCTAGATTTTATAAAAAACTCAAATAGTGATGGTGCTGTTTTTTACATTAGTAATGTCCTGACTATACTTTGTGCTAAGTTGAATGCCACTTTGGCGAATCAAAGTAACAATTTCCTTCCAAAATCAACTAAATCTGTACATTATTCCAAACTTTTGGCCACCAGTGTACCTTCTCTTTTTTTTCAGCTTGTAGAATCATATCATGAAAAAAATACCTTGACATTTGCATCGATGCTTCTAAATGCAAGTGCAGCGGAAGAGTTAGCCTATGTTTTATTAGTAAAATAGGCTACATTTTGAAAAATATTTTTGCAAAATAGAATAAGCACCAACAAATTAACACCCACTGAATAATCAGTTTTGATTGTAAGAAATGCCTGAAGAAAAAAAGCGTAGTTTACCTTGTCTATGTATTTAATTGTCTTTATTTTTAGGAAGGTTGGACGGATAAGAATTTAAACTAAATTACAAAAGCAATTACTGAATCAAATACACATCCTAACTGTTCCAGCATAGTATGAAAATTATTAATTTTTTTATGTTATTTTTTCTATTATTTAATATTAATAATATGCACTGTGACACACTTATATACTGTGTGTGTGTGTATATATATATATATATATATATATATATATATATATATATATATATATATATATATATATATATATATATATTAGTATTTTTTTTTTTTATTATTATTATTTATTATATATTATTATTTTTTACAGGTTTCACTTTCAATCTTTATTGGCCTAAAACAATTTACATAGAACAATATAAAACATACAGTATTTAATACTGATTTTGTATCAATCATTAACCATCAAAAATTGCGTGGTAATCCTGGATGGATTAATTAACTTAGTGTGTGACAAAAAATCATTGCAATTAATTGTCAAATTGATGAGAATTATAATGTAAGATTCATGCAGTTCATCATCTTAAATTTCATTCAGTACATGTCCCTGCAAAGGAGTTTCTCCGCAATTTTACATTTGTTTACTGTTAAACACCAGCTGTTATTGTACTGACGACAATCCTTTAGAGCTTAACACACTCATCGTTCAACAGAAAAATCTATCTTTCGGCAAAGATACATTTCACAACCACTGGACTCAATTTGACTCATTCTTGCCCCTCAAGCTAACCTTTTTTACAAACATACTACTGTGTAGATGAAGCCTGAATGGAGAAAATGGGTGTTCCACTTGGCAGCATTTTAAGACATTTCTCAAAAGCGCAGCTTTCACACTAACTTTCATTAGCTTTGCACAGACTACTCAGGAAATTAAAGCCAGGTGTAAATGTAAGATCAAGCCAGCAAGCTGAATTTTTTTATGTTGGCCCACTCCCTTCATTGTCTCCATGAGATCAGAGGCACTTTTGTTGGATGAGGGGAAAAAAAGGCATGTTTCATAGAGTTTCAGGAGGTCAATAGTGACGTGACGAAAGGGGGTTCTAGTAGCTGGAAATGGCCCTGAGCCCATCTTTAACTCATCACAGCTTTTAGCACATGATTTCTGTCCCAATATGATGTCACTAAGCAGTAGCGGATGAGATGACGGCCAACTTTTGAAAGAAAACAGACAAAAAGACAAGACCAGCCAAATAGAATCAGACATTACTCAGCAAGCTATTTCAAGAAGTGATCACCATCAGGGTAAAAAAACAGTAACTACACCGAAACTGAGAAAAATGGCTTTGAAAACTTTTGATTATGCAGCCAAATGTTGTTTATCAAATTTTTTCATTCTCATTTTTTTTTTTTTTTAGCATAGTTGAGCCAAACCCAGCTGTATCAGGACAGAACATAAGAGACCAGCTATCTGTCTTAACTCAATATTTTGACAAAAACAATTGTTGCCTTCGCAGTAGTATGTTTTGTTTAATGCCATGTCAGCATTCAAAGCTATTTTCATGGCAAGAATTCAATTACAAAAATACAAATATCATATAAATACAATAAAAACAAAACAAATATAGACAGCAAGTCATATTATACAATATTTTTTTTAAGATTAACATATGATAAAAAGTCCAAAACCTTTTCAGGCACAATCTCATTAAATAAGTCCTTTAACGAAGTAACTTCATTGTGGCACGGTGGAGGGCGGGACCGGCGTGTGATTGCGCATGCCCGGTCCCGTATCAGGCTAAATTGAGCCATCAAGAGGGATAAAGGCCACTCGCAGACGGCGATCGAGAGAGAGAGCTTAATCAGCAGACATGTCTGCTGTCCTATATGTTTGTTTTAAGTTCTTCAATAAATTATTATTTATATTGACAAGCCGGTTTCTCGCCTCTTCCTTGCCCGTAACTTGAACTGCTTTACATTCATAAAATAGCATTCTACTTGCGTTAAGTTGCCTTCGCAAGACAGAACAATAGACTGCCATAAACATGAGAGAAAAGGGTTACAAAGAGGGTGTGAGGTCAGCAAGGACTGTAAAATACTGTATATCCAGGCAATAAACAGGGAAACTGACATGCTTAGCGGTCTCAGTGCCCGCCTGCCAAGGCACACAGTCCACAAATGAGACATCTGTGAAGCTTATTCTGGGGGAGAAAAAGGCCAAAAGGCACAGCATTGTTTATGTAAGGCCGGTGATATGTTTCAGATTACAGGGGGTTGTATGGAAATTCTTGAGGGCAGACAGGCCCTTTTCTTTGCTGGAGAGTAGAGAAAAAGAGGCTTTTTTTTTCCTTTTTTCTTTTTTAAGCAATCGAACTACACTGCAGCCTTTTGGGGTGAAGATATACTTTACCATTAGGCATTCATCTTTCTTTTTAATCTGGAGTATATAGAGCAAGTTACTGAGAAGCAAGAGGGAATATAAATAAAGAGATGGGATAAGATCTCTGAAGATGCTCTGAAAGAACAGGGGAAAATAGTCCTCTACAACAACAGGGATAAAGATTATCAGTATTTTCATTCTGATATTTTTTAGGAATTGTGAGCTCTTTTCAAAGCCACTGAAAAGGCAGAAAGTTATGGAGGAATTTAATGAAAACAGTCTCTACTACCACCATTCACCAATTGAGTATTTGAAAGAATGGAGACCTTTAACATACAATAGCACACATGAACAAAAAAGCTTGTAGAAAATTGGGAGAAATCATGCAATAGGCTGGTTGTGGAATTGAAGTCTCACTTTTTAGTTAAAAAAAGCCAATCACCTTATTGATAGAGGCATCTTCTTAGCCAATATTGTTGTGTCTGGCTGATAGGGATAGCCCTACAAATGGTTTCATGATTGTTCTCTCTGCATAATAAGCTGGTATATGAGTTAACATTGGATAAATTACACATTTCTTTAAAGGGATTTTGAAAGCAAGCAGGTAAAATCCCATAACCTTAGTCTAGGGAGGAGCACTGTCTGTGTTCTCTCAGTGTATTTTTATAAGCAGAAAAATAGACATGAACTATGGAAGATTTGACCACACAAGAATTCATAGCTGTGAGCAAGCATGGCAATGTTATGCTCTCAATGGCCTTAATGGAACTCAAAGCAGTAGAGGTATTTTGTCTTTATTTATATAGCATCATAGAATTGATATCATATGATTGCACTTGTACGAATTTGAACGACCTTCACTGCAGCCAATGACGTCACTGGATATCGTTTTCATCTAATACGCAACAATTACATCTTTCAAAAACATCTTTCCTTTCATATTTACAAACTCTACTGATCAGTTAGGTTTAGATAAAGGTTTTTTGGAAAGGGCATAATATTGATAAGCATGTCCTTAAAGCCTTGTGCACAGATTTCATGCTTACATCCGCATTACACATCTGGGCATTTGCACATGATGAAATCATACAAACAAAATTGTCAGAAATCATACAAAACAGCCAAATTGTAAAATATTATGAATTTTCATAAGATAGGGTTGTATATTAAATACACTGATACAAAGTAAGACTCTGTAAATTCATAATCGGTTCTTATAGGCCTAAAATATTTAGCTCTGTTGCTCCATCTTTCTTTACAGGGTAGGGAAATAAAACCTTTGACCTCATGTCTAGTTCTGCGCAGTGCACCTGAGCTCTGAGAAGTCTTTGATACTTCTGTTTGCTTTGCAGGATGGAAATCGGGTAGCCATCCTCACAGCTGGACTCCACATTGCCCTGCTGTTAAGGCAACAAGTGAGCATTTACACTCTTGGAGAGGCTTCATGCTTCTTCGCCCTGCAATATCACAGAACTGAAATACTAAAAAAAAATTGTCCCATGAGGACATATGAAATGTTAATTTCATACAAATACACACACAGACACCTAAATAAATTGGCGCGCTTAAGGGAACGTTTACATGACAACAATGTACTAAAAATAGAAAAGATTTTCCTTTGCGCTTTTTAAAAGTTTCACGTAGAGACGTCAACGTTGTCAAAACGATCCACGTTCACATGGATCAGCAAAAATGACTAAAAACACTGTATTATGCATGCCAGGCCAGTAGTTGGTGATGTCACTTTGTAAAGAAATACTACGTGCTTGCGCACATGAGCATTCTTCCACAGAGCGGTGAATACAAACAACGAAAGCATCAAGCAATTTTGTCTGGACAGAAGATGAGGTTGCTTTATTACTACAATTGACCCTGGACTCTAAAGCAAAGGGACTCCAACTGGTGATCTCATGTTGGTATGTTCGCCCTGGAGGTAAGGACGAAGTTCTCGAAGTTAATGCCTATAGACTGAACACGTAATACGCAATGTCATCGTTTTCACAAATTCACGTTTTTGTATGTGAAATTTTGGGAGTATTTTGAAAACGTTGTGTAAACGGCCCCCAAGTTTGTATTTGTCTCCAGTTTTTATTTGTCAAGTGCCACAATAAATATGGAGAAAATAATAGGCATACATTATGGCCTACGTTGTCACTGATTCTCTTTAACCTTAGACCGCCGCTTTTTTTATCGTATGGCTGATTTTGCTCAACACAGACATAGATTAAAAAGCTGTGAGGAAACAGAACAGATTTACAATCGTCTGTTTTTAAAAGATTCTTTCACCATAACACAACACAGCATGTAACTATTCTTAGGACAAGGAAAAGATGCACTTCTGCACCTATAAACCCGAAAAAGATGATTAACAAGAAATATTAAAATACATTTCTCATCTGTGGGAAATTATGCTGAATAATTTGCAGTGGTTACAATTCAGATGAGAGTGTGACTGTGTGCAAAATACAATCAAACCAAAGTTAATTCATTTTATTTAATGCTTTTAGGCCTAATTCTTAAAACAACTGACAAAGTATTAGAAAAATAATCAAGCTCATTACACATTGTGCCATGTCCTTAGTCGCAACGCACCGTGGTGCTTCTCGACTGGAGTGCGACCGCCTTCACAGACAAGCACCATGTCCTATAAGACTGTGTGTATTACATTTAAAAACTTTAACTAGATGTCTCAAACTTTGACTTTTTTATGAAAATGATAGAGTTGCTGGAGATGTTTAAGGATAGAATTTATTCTGAATGACTCAGGATGTAACAGACTAAGAGAACGGAGTTTAGTTGCAGTATACAAGCAACTGAAAGGCTCAATGGTATAGTGGTTAGCAACTATTTCATCTGCTGTATCACAGCATTAGGAACATTTTCGAAAATGTCTCAGGCAGCACTTGTAATTGTTTTTGGAAATGTGCAGAGGACTGTCAAAAAATTCCTCATGATCCAACGGGCAGACAAAACAACACTGCCATATAAAGTCATGCCCTGAGCACACAGCAATTAAGCAATTTTGGTGAGTGGGTATACATACACAAACTACTGTTCGAAATGGGAGCATTGTATAAACAGGGGCAGAGCTCAGATCATGCTACAATGTACAGTTTATGTCAGCACTTCTGACACTTTGTTTAATTTGACACCCCACTGTAAGAAGCTTAAATGGTGACTTACAGCTAAGCAGCAGGTTTATGAATTTACTTTAAATCTCTAGGCAAAACATTCTGTCATACAGATTTGCTTTAAAAGGCAAAATTCCAACTTTGCACTATTTTAGATCCTTTTTGGTGGTCCTAGACCAATTGATCAAACACATGATCAAACACAGTGTAAACACAGCTGAAACTTATAGAGAAATCTACATTATTAAGTCAAGAATGTTAATTCAGAAGTTATAATTTGTCATCGTACTGTATGGTCTTTTTGAATTCCAATCAAAGTGCCTTCAAAAAGCATCACATATACTCCAGAGTGTGCAGGATGTGATCTGGCATCACAAAGCTACTGACGTTCCAGCTGAAGACC
Organism: Moxostoma hubbsi; assembly: GCA_032164185.1. Classification (NCBI taxonomy): domain Eukaryota; kingdom Metazoa; phylum Chordata; class Actinopteri; order Cypriniformes; family Catostomidae; genus Moxostoma; species Moxostoma hubbsi. The sequence continues at coordinate 10,251,566 of JAVLUX010000039.1, read as the reverse complement.
CAGACACAGATGTGGAGCCTTAAGAAGCAGGAAGCTCGCCTGATCACACCCTCTGCAAATAACAAACTGCACATGCCATCTCCAAGCTAGCAAGAAATTTCAGACCATGGCTGAGAAGTGGGAAAAAATAAGACATCTCGTGCTGTTAGTCACTGGAAAGCATCTTCTGATGGTTACAAATATGCAAGTTGTTTTTTCGCATCCTTATGAATTATGTGTATGGTGATTGAAGAAATGAATTCATTATGACAACAGTATAACTCGATGAATAGTTTAAATAGGGACTGAGTAACACTTTAGTGAAGTCCCTTACTACAAGATCAAATAATCAGAATCACAAAAACTTAGGGACTTTGTTCCACAGACAAGAGAGAAATTAAGACAAAGCAACAATTTCAAAATATTAAATCCTGAAGCAATGACATTTGAAATTCAAGTGCATGTCTATTTGACCCAAACTTTAAAACACCCCTCAATTCACTGAGAAGCCCGACATTTATATCACCAAAATTATAAAAAGGCATTACTTTAAAAATGTTCCATACTAGCATTGAAATAAATAAATAAATATGAAAGTCAAAAATTGTTATAGCAAATTTAGCACAGATGTAAAACTAGTAGATTTCTATATGTAGATTACTAGATAGTAGTGGTAGTTGTGGCATTAAACAAGAGCAAAAAAATTTTATTCACATTTTATAGTACTGTTATATTAAACATAAACCAAAAAAAAGATACACTCCTCAACCACATGCTCAATCGTATCAAAGCCATCAAGTAATTTATTGACATTGTGTTGAGAAAATATGATCTCCCAACCAAAAACACAATGACAGGATTTCCACTCCAAACTTGCTTGAACACTAAGTCTAATCAGAGGAGGGTGTTACTAGGGCCATCATAACCCTGAGGCTGTCAAACAGCACTGTAGCTCAGCAGGTACATTGAGCTGTTTGATGCCAATACAACATACACAACAATGCCCGTTGATGTAGATGCCAGGTGTGTAAAGCATCCCTGTTAGCTTTACCTTTAAAAATGTCTTATAAGCTAGTTTGTTCCAGATGCATTTATCGATTATCTGAAATAGGAATCAATGAATGTAAGACATGTGTTTTGACAATAAAGAAAAAGTGTTATGAAGAAAAAAAAAAAAAAAAGTTGATGGAACGCTGACAGTGATTTAGATTAATTCTACAATTAGTGACCCGTTCAGTATCTTTTTCTCTCTTATTGGCCACATTCAACAAAATATAACCAAAAACTGTTTGGAAGGTGTATATTTTCATTAACTTGCACTGATAGAATTATCCTATTCAACAGCTATATAGGCCTACTGTATATCACACATTGATTTGACAACTAGAAAATGTGATAGACTCCCAATGTCATAAGCATCACACTTTTTCCTTTTCTTATATTCAAAAATACTACTGTTTTATACAAAATGAGACAAATGAGAGGCAAGAGAAAATAAATACAAGTTTACACTCCTAAAGTGTTAAACCCCCATTCATTAAGGCAGGATTTGAAATCCAAACCACAGCTTTTGACAAACAACAAGTATGTGTATCGGTACCTCCTGTACTGTACTAAACCGCATTGTGCGGCTCTAAAAGATGGCAAAAGGTAGTTAGACTCTCTTACCTGAGCTTTAGGTTGGCCATGAACTCCTCCAAAGACACATTGTCCAGCAGCACAAAGTCCGCCTTTCCGAATTCCAAACTTTCGTGTTCTGCCATTATAACGCGTTAGCAATAAAAAAATAAAAATTGCCTAATTGTGTGACAATAATTGTGTGCGTAAAGTTAACAGTCGAATATTCCACAAATGGTCAAATCGAGAGCGCCAAACAGACACGACAATGCATCTTATTTGTTTACTATTTGCCTAGACCGCAATTCGCCGTGTTCTTTTCATGTTACTAATAAAAGAAAATATAGACACGCACTGCCTGTTGGGTACAAAGTGTTTCCTTCCCATTAACTGTTATAAGTCTCCCAGCTTAACGCTCCTCGTTCGCTTTGAAAAGCAACTACACGCAACTTTAAGAGGCCCCAAGTGTTTGAGGAGTGATCGTCCGCAACATCGACACTCGCACCTCTCATCCCTGTTTCCGCGAGCTCCACTCGTCTGGTCTACCATACGGCGACTCCGGTAACTAACGACGAATAGTATCTTAGCCGTCTCGCGGATGCCCCTCCTCCTTCTGTGCACGAGCCAAACCGTTCGGCAGAGACGTTACCTTTGAGCTCTAAAATGAATTACACAGTTACACAAGTAGGTACATTTGACGTCGACGTCTAAATTAGCAGTACTTTGAGTGGGAAAGTCACATTTGAGTGGTTAAAATGATCTACAAACACTAACATTTGTCATAATCATCATCATCATGCTCAGTGCAGAAATATCCTTGGAATGTCCGTCTGTTCTTTGGCCATATAAGGCGATGGATAAAAACTACATTTTGGGTGAACTTCCTTTGCATGAAACAAATCTGACAACAGCGTTAACATTAGCCCAAGATAAACAATTTTACACGAGCTCAGAGGTGAACACGTTGATGGTTGAACCATTTTCTTGTCTGTTGAAACATGAGTGAAACAAACTTTTTTTGTAAAGCGCGTTCATTGTGCACGGACACGTGCAGTTAACGTTTCTGTAGTAACCCTAAGACACAGGGACGTATTTAAGTTTAATGAGGTTTAATGACTGCAGATGGGGCTTCAGGTTGCTCTTGTCTTTGGCTATGGTGATACCCCTCCCTGATTAAACACAATGAGATGACTCTGCTGCCCCCACCTGTGTCTCCAGAAGACTATGACAATATGAGTATATGTCTATTCTGATTCCAAGCCATTTAATTTACTATAATAGTTATCTTTACTCTTTAATACTTTATATGATAATAAAAATGATCACTGTTATTTGAAAGAAATATTATATATATATAAACATGACAATAATAAAATACTAAAACAATTGCAGATGAAAGTATGACACCTGTACCAAAGCATTATAATTTACCATTACAGTTCTCTTTACTATTTAATAATAATTTAATAGAATTAATGTTTAAAAAATACAATCATATATATATATATATATATATATATATATATATATATATATATATATATATTATACTGCCGTGGCCAAATGTATTGGCAGTGACATAAATTTTGTTTCGCAAACATTTCTGCTTTAGTTGTTGTGGTGTTGATTCACATTGTTTCTAGATTATTGTGCAGAGTGCTGTGCATTATTATTTGTGCAAAAGCTTCATTGGCCAAAATATTTACTTTACCACAAAAAAACTAATTTCACTGTTTTTTGGCCCTGGCACAAAATGACTAGCTAACATAATTTCACTAATCATATCAGCAGCTCCTGGGAATGTGTGAATGAGTTCTAGTCAGGTGAAATCACTCTATCATTCTGATTGGTTTATAAGAGCAGACTGTTTGCTATAGAAGGAGGGAAAAGTGCTTCCAATCATTGTGTTCTTGTTAGCAATGGTTACCTCTAAAGAAAGATGTGTAGCCATCATCGCTTTGCATCAAAAAAAGCCTCACATGCAAGGAAATTGCTACAAAGAATATTTCACCTGACATAACAATTTACCGGATTGAGAACTTCAAGGATAGAGGTTCAACTGCAGTGAAGAAGGCTTCAGGATGTCCCAGAGTGTCCAGCAATTGCCAGGATCGTCTCTTCCTGAAGAGTCAGCTACAGAATCGTGTCACCACCAGTGCAGAACTTGCTCAATATTGGTAGCAGGTTGGTGTGAGTGCATCTGCACGCACAGTGAGGCCAAGACCTTTGGACAATGGCCTGGTGTCAAGAAGGGCATAAAAAAACACTTCTCTCCAAGAAAAATATCAAGGACAGACTGAAATAATGCAGGAAGTACAAGGATTGGACAGCAGAAGACTGGTGCAAAGATATTTTCTCTGCAGCCCCCTTCCGACGCTTTGGTACATCTGGAAAATCCGGAGAAGAAAGGTGAACGCCACCATGAGTCCTGTGTCATGCCAACAGTGAAGCATCCTGAGACCATCCATGTGTGGGGCTGCTTTTCCTTCCAAGGGAGTGGGCTCTCTCACAATTCTGTCCAAAAACACTGCCATGAATAAAGAATTGTATCAAAACATCCTGCAAGAACAACTTCTCCCAACGACCCAGGAGCAATTTGGTGATGATTCGTGCATTTTCCAGCATGATGGAGCACCATGTCACAAGGCAAGAGTGATAATGAAGTGGCTCAGAGATCATTACATGGAAATTTTGGATCCGTGGTCAGGCAACTCCCAGGATCTTAATCTCATAGAGAACATGTGGTCAATGGGCGAGTGGACAAGCAGAAGCCCACAAATTGTGATCAAATCTGAGCACTAATAAGGCAAGAATGGATCGCCATCAGTCAGGATTTGGCCCAGAAGCTGATATCCAGCATGCCAGAGCGAATTGAGGAGGTTATGAAGAACAAGGGTCAACACCATAAATATTGACTCTTTGCATAAATTGAGTGTTTTCGCCAATAAAAGCTTTTAAAACGGATGAAACGCTTATCATTGTTTTCCAGTGTAGAAACGTGAAAAAATAATCTACAAATACTGAAGCAGCAAACTTTGCAAATCTCAAAATTTATGTCACTGCCAATACTTTTGGCCAAGGATGTGTATATATATAAAAATAAGTTGCAGTTTATTGGCACAGAGCAGGTCTGGGGCCCCCCAGGGTGCTGCAAGAAAATAACAATTATTTTATTCTATTAACAGCCCTAATTTTTAACTAAGATATATAGTGTATGTATAGTATAAATCTGCATATACTGTAGGTTAGTGATACAAAGATATTTCTTGAACCTTTAGCTGTTAAGTTTGCTTACTGGGGGTTGTAAGGCCATATTTTCAGTCGTTTTTCAGTAACAGCATTGCTTTAAATAAATCTTTATGCAGAGCGCATCCATCAACCTAGTAGAATTAGTAGAACAATGTTTACTGCAATTGTATCAGAGCTGTAGTATGCTGCCAGAGTAGTTATACTACTAAAGTGGCCACCTCAACTATAAATGTTCATACCACTGCTCAATTTAATATTTACATTTTGTTTCATTTGTCTCACCATAAGTAATGATCCCCCAAAAATAATTGTGTTAGATGAAGCGCTAGCCCAAGAGCGACCATGGTTATGGGTCACATAAACCATAGCACACTTGCGCAGAGTCGTCATGTATGTTGATAGATTCCCAAGTGAGTTTGGGCCCTGGGACGTAGCTACCCAATAACCGTTTACAACAAGCCTCAGGTTCATTACCTCACTATTTCCAGTCTGTGTGGAGAAGAACTGGTAGACACCTGAAACTGGAGCTCTGACTATTCCTGTGTGACAGCCCTGCCTTGATTCACATAGACTTTCCAATCTTACACAATCTTATTCACTATTTCTGAGATGTGGGCTGGGTAGGAAGCTAAAAAATGTACATTTGCTTTCACTAGATCAGCAGGAGAGAAAGTGTTAAATTATTATAATTAAAAAGTAGATGACTTGTTTTAAGGATTGAAGAATTTACAATAAAGGGTTAGTTCACAGTCCTATTTACTTACCTTCATGTCATTCCATATGATGGCATGACTTTCATTCTTCCATGAGGAGATTTTAAGTAAGTCTACTTTCTACAAGAGGAAAGATTTGGAGATTGTTACTCTGCTCTTTTTTCCAAACAATGAAAGTGAATGGTGACTAAGGCTGACAGTCTTTATCATTCTGCCTAACATCTCCTGTTGTGTTCCTTGAAAGAAAGAAAGTCAAAAGGTTTGGAACACATGAGGCTGAGTAAATAATTGTCTTTTTTTAAATCTTTTTTTTTTGTTTTTTTTTGTGAACTGTCCCTTTAGGGACTAAATGTAAATTTAAATTTTTCATATAGAGAAATGACTCGCCTCTCGTTTTGTTTTTCTTACACATCCAGGTGATTTTGTCTACATTTTTTTGCATTTTCCATACAAAAGAGTGTTAATGTCTGAAAAGATGGGTGGACGACAGTTAATATGTGCACCCAGCAAAAAATTACAACTCCAAAATATCTAGAATTTTGCTGAAAGCCTTGCACCATTTCTTACCTGCACAGTATGCCAAATCACATGCTACCAGCTTGACATGAGGGTCAGGACCTGTCTTCCTCTCCAGAGCCTTCATCTCCATCCTGGTTTAGAGTATACATTTACATTTATGCATTTGGCAGACGTGACTTACAGTGCACTTATTACAGGTCCCCCCCAGAGCAACCTGGAGTTAAGTGCCTTGCTCAAGGGCACAATGGTAGTGACCGTGGGATTCGAACCAGCAACCTTCTGATTAGCAGCCCTGTGCTCTAGCCACTACACCACCACCACTCAGGTGGCGTAGTGGCTATATAGCAGATGTCTGCTATATATCAAAGAAAAAGCTGAACGCTCCAATGTAGGTGTCAGATGTTATTTCTTCATTCATGCCCCCACATGTGTAATCATTTAATTATTAATTCATTTCAAAATTAAATTAACAATGCATCATTTAAAACCTTGTCAGTTTTAAAGTGGCCCCTAAAGCATTTAGACACTTTAACCACATTTAAAAATAGATAGATTAAAAAAAATAAAAAATTAAACCAAGTGGCATTTGCAAACAAATGATGCTGGATTATTATTTTATTATTAGTAGTAGTTTTTTTTTTTATTATTAGTTTTTTTAAGAACCAACCTTAATTTTCATAGCCATATTTTGTATTACTTTTAGGTCCAAAGATCATTTTAGTAGATGGATGAAATCCATTTACTGTGGACATGTTTCACTAAGTCTGACAACCAGAATATGAATGTCTTAATTTCAAACCAGTAGGCATATCTATTTTTTTTTTATCATTTGCATACATGTATTTTTCTGAAATGTTTTTTTAAAAAAAGTGCATGCCATTTGGTTTGATATTTCATTTTCTAATATAATGACATTCATGCATTTTAAGTGTGGCTTAAGTGTCCAAAAAGGCCACTGTAGATTAATATATATATATATATATTAGTATTTTTGTTCAAGACCATAAAGAAATCACAATAAAATGACCACTTTCTAGTGATGTCCAATTCATCTCCATATCTGTATCAACAGGCATCAGTGAACAGTGCTGCAATGCAAAGTGATTCATGTGTCAAGTAAATTTGACTAAACAGATATTTTATATTTGAAATTAAGACTTTGCATTGTATGAAAATATTGGGTAAATTTAACTACTATATTTAAGAGAGAAGAAAACTACTTTATTGTTGGGAAATTTGCACAATTTTGTGGTTTAATTCATGGACACCAATTCAACTAATAAAATTAAGAAAGAATACTAGCTAATTATTTTGGGAAAATTTGTGCAACATTGTGGTTTAAAACTTACGGACACCAATTCATTTAAAAGTGAACAACTGCTGATTTGACGACATTTTGGCAGACTGGTCGACATGTGTACACGCTAAAAGGTAAGCCTTAATTTGTAATGTCCTTTTATTTCTTATTTGTCTTGTTAAATTTGGACCAGGTGTGTTCAATCCAGTTCTGGAACACCACTAACATCGCATATTTCGGACGGCACCCTTATTTTATAGTTCTAGTTTATGTCGAAGCCTGTCCTGATGGGTTAGTTGAATCAGGTGTGTAAAATAAGAGAGACATCTAAATGTGCGGTGTTCTGTGGAGAAAATGTAAACGATGGTCTGATGAAAAAAGGACCATGATCGTTTAATAATGCATCCTTTATTCATCCATTCGCGCGGAGACGGCACATAAACGGACGATGGTTATGCAATGTTAATTGTAAAAAAATTTTTTTAAAAAAATAGTCACTGTTTGCTTTATTTCAGTTTTTGTACATTGAGAACTTTGTTCAAGTTACGCTAGGGTGACCAGACGTCCCAATAAAACCGGGCCAGTCCTGATTACATGGACCGTGTCCCGTCCTGATGGAGTTACAAAACTTCATTTGCGGTGCTTTTTATCATGAGCAACGTGCAACAAATAATGAGAGAAACATTAATTCTTCATAATCAGTGGTGCTGGTCTTTCCCCCTCAATGATCCCTCCCACATCTGCTGCTGTCGGTCAGCTCAGTATTTTCCAAACATGTTCTTGGGGACACACAACTCTGCACATTTTTAATGTCACCCTTATTTAACACAACTGATTCAAATCATCAGCTCGTTAGTAAAGGCTCCATGATCTGGGTGTGTCAGATGGGGGATTTACAAAATATAATGAGCTGTGGGTCCCCAGGAGCAGGATTGAAAACCCCTGGAGTAAAGTGGTTGTTAAAGACTATAAAATGAAAAGGCCTCTATATTTAATAAAGAAATACAAGGTTTAATTACTAACTAGTTTGGATGACTTCACATGATTTCATTAAGGAGATTTCATTTTTAAAAAAAAGGATTGAAAAGATCTTAAAAATATTAAGTGTGATGTTGTTACCATACTTTTTTTAAGTAGTTATCGCAAAATACTTTTTACAGTGTACAATAATACAATCATATGAAAATATTCGAGAAAAAAAAAAACAAAAAACAGTATGCCACACAGTTTTACAATAAGCTTGAAAACTATAATATATCAAACAGGGCCAGGTGGGTCTGATTAGAGAAAACAGTTATTGTACACAGAATTTTAGAGAGTTCTAATGTTACCAGGCTCATGGTGTTTTAAGTTTTCCATCTCCTAATTAAACACACAGAGAAAGAAACAGAATGCTCACACCACTATTAGAAATCTAGATGCGTAAAATATGGGAGCATATTAATTTTATATTACCTTATACACAATAGCAAGCTGTTCCTGCAAGGCATAAATGTGTTTAAAATTACCTAGTGGGAGAAATATGGATATTCATGAAGATTTAAAACATACATTATGGTCTGTAGAAAATAGTTTCATGTAAAATATACACAGTGCATAAATGTCTTGAAATAATGTATGGCCTTCAAAAAAGTGTCTGCAGTAACAAATCGCAACCACAAGGTGGCGACCTCCAACCCATTTCACAAAACTGGGCCAGGACCAGTGCCGGTCATACCCCATTTTGCACCCTAGTCGAGACTCTTCAGTAACCCCTCCTCCCACTAAAATTATTTCAGAGCTATGTATTACTTTTTACACCAAAAATTACAAATTAAATCATAATATATTCTAATGTGTCTAAACCCAAACTAGCAAAACATAAATTATAACAATGTTATGAAGAAGTATGCAAGTGCATGTTATGGATTCTTAAGTAGGCATCATAAATGGGTATTTATATACTGTATATAGGAATTAATGTAAAGTGCACGTAAACAAAGTCAAGTGGTCTAAGTGGTTTAAAAAAAAAAAAATCTATTCTCATTGTACAGTATATTTCACAGCAGGCACATTTATAGACTTTCATCATTACTGGGGAGTTGTAGAGTATGTTGTGGGGGGGGGGGGGGGGGGGGGGGTTCAAATTATTTATTCATTTTGCAAAAACAGCACCAAAGCATTAATTTCTGGAGATTTTAGGAGCATAATTTTCTTTTGTATCCTATATAGAGTAGCCTATACAGTATATTGTGTAGTATTAATTTCACATTATACAGCACAAGACGGTTTATCAAAGTTACCTTACTCAAAAATCTGCTGTGGCAGAATCATGGTGCAGTATGTTCAAACCTTGGTATTTTTATAATACAAAAGGCCTATATCATGCTAATTATATGGAAGGTTACTCCAAAGAAAATGTCCAAAAAACATGGTATTGGTTTGGTTTTCAGAATCAGAATCAGAATCAGCTTTATTGCCAGGTATGTGTACACATACGAGGAATTTGACTCAGGATTGTACATTGCTCACAATGTGCTTACACATACAAAAATACAATAACACAATAATAAAATAAAATCAGACACAGGCTACAGTGTAGACAACACAAATATACACACTATGAACAAAAACATTATAGACATATTGACAAATAGTGCAGTGATCAGAGTGATCCTTTAGGTGAGTGTACATGTCGGAGGTGGATGTTATACAGGTACACATACATGCATACATGTACACAGTGCGATGAAGCGTATTGCAAAGGATGCTGGAATAAATAGTAAAAGTATTTTGTGCAGGAGTTGTGACTTGAGGTAGGTGGATTGGTATACAGTGTATACAATATGACAATATAATAATATGAACAGTATGAACAGCTCTGAAATAGAGAATGTTAAATATATAATAAGTAGCAACCAGTAAATAGGTGGCTGATTAGTGACAGAGTTACTGGGTTATTGCATAGGAATTGTTACTGACACTGTAAGTCAGAAATCAGCTGTTCATCAGAGTGATGGTTTGTGGGAAGAAACTGTTTCTGTGTCTGTTGGTTTTGGCGTACATTGCTCTGTAGCGCCTACCAGAGGGGAGTAGCTGGAACAGGTTGTGTCCGGGGTGAGATGGATGGATCTGCAGTGATGTTTCCTTTCCGTTTCCTGACTCTGTAAATGTATAAGTCCTGAATGGAGGGCAGGTTGGCACCAATTATCTTTTCTGCAGTCCTGACTGTCCATTGTAGTCTGCTCCTGTCCTTTTTGGTGGCAGATCCAAACCAGACAGTGATGGAGGTGCAGAGAACAGACTGGATTATGGCTGTGTAAAAGTGGATCAGCAGTTCCTTAGGTAGGTTGAGCTTCCTAAGCTGGCGCAGGAAGTACATCCTCTGCTGGGCCTTCTTGATGATAGTGTCAGTGTTGGGCTCCCACTTCAGGTCCTGGGATATAGTGGAACCCAGAAACCTGAAGGATTCCACAGCAGACACAGTGCTGTTGAGTATGGTGATTGGGGGCAGAGTGGGGGGCCCCTCCTGAAATCCACGGTCATCTCCACAGTTTTGAGCATGTTAAGCTCCAGGCTGTTCTGACCACACCAGGGAGCCAGCTGATCAACCTCCCGTCTGTAGGCTGACTCATCACCATCCCGGATGAGGCAGATGACCGTTGTGTCGTCAGCAAACTTCAGGAGTTTGACAGATGGGTCTCCTGAGGTGCAGTCATTGGTGTAGAGGGAGAAGGGAGAGCACACACCACTGGGGGGGTGCCAGTGTTGATAGTCCAGGTGCTGGATGTGATGTTCCGCAGTCTCACTTGCTGACTCCTGTCAGTCAGGAAGTTTGTGATCCACTGACAGGTGGAAGCTGGCACAGTGAGCAGGGTGAGTTTGGTGCTGAGGATGTCTGGGATGATGGTGTTGAATGCCGATCTGAAGTCCACAAACAGGATCCTTGCTGGAGCGTCGAGGTGTTGCAGGATCGGGTGATGTCATAATCATGCCACCCACCCATGTATTTTATTTACTTTTTATAAAATACATGGGTGTCTCACTGAACATCTCACTGAACGTGACACTAAACGCATCATTTGTGTCTCACTGAATGTGTCTGTAACGGGTTCAGAAGACTGACGAGGAGGGTGGACACAGAGGCGGGGGTGTAACTCAAAAAGGTAAGCTTTTAATTGATATTTGGGGAAACAGTGTACACAAAACAATCTTTATAAGGGCTCTCTCTCTCATAGCCAACACTGGACTGGCATTCTCTGTCTAACTGGCAGTGCTGTGGCTCTTTTATGCCGCTCTCCCCGTGCTCACTGGAATTAGAGACAGGTGTTAGACATAATTTAGCTCAGGTGCAAGCGCCCTTACCGCTTTCCCTCTCCGGACGGGCGCTTGACCACGCCCCCGCTGCCACATACCCCCACCGCCCGACTCAGGCCGGGGCGTCATCCGGCCTGCCCACCACTCCCCCCCCATTTCTGGAAAGGAAGTCGGCGACAGCCATCTGCACCCCCGGTCTGTGGACCACCTCGAACTTAAAAGGCTGGAGAGCCAGATACCAACGGGTGATCCGGGCGTTAGTATCCTTCATGCGGTGGAGCCACTGCAGTGGGGCGTGATCCGAGCAGAGAGTGAAGGCCCGCCCCAGCAGGTAGTAGCGGAGCGTGAGGACCGCCCACTTGATGGCCAGACACTCCTTCTCTACAGTGCTGTACTTCGTTTCTCTCAAGGAGAGCTTCCTGCTGATGTACAGCACGGGGCGCTCCTCCCCCTCCACCACCTGCGAGAGTACGGCCCCCAGCCCTCTGTCTGAAGCGTCCGTCTGCAATAAGAAAGGGAGAGAGAAGTTAGGTGAATATAAGAGCGGTCCTCCACAGAGTGCGGCTTTAACTTGTGTAAATGCCTGTTGGCACTGCTCCGACCATTGGACCGGATCTGGAGCCCCCTTTTTAGTGAGGTCAGTCAACGGGCTGGTGACATCCGAATAATTGGGTACAAATCTTCTATAATAGCCAGCCAGCCCCAGGAAGTGCCTCACCCCCTTTTTGGTCTTAGGTCTAGGGCAAGTCGCAATCGCCGCGGTCTTGTTAATTTGGGGACACACCTGGCCATGACCCAAGTGGAACCCCAGATACCGTACCTCCACACGCCCAATCGCGCACTTCTTGGGGTTTGCTGTGAGCCCCGCCCGCCGCAGCGACTTCAAGACCGCCCTCAGGTGTTGTATATGCCGCTGCCAGTCATTACTATAGATAATAATATCATCCAAATAGGCAGCGGCGTAAGCGGAGTGCGGGCGGAGGATACGGTCCATCAGACGCTGGAACGTGGCTGGAGCCCCAAACAAACCGAACGGAAGTGTCACAAATTGGTGCAATCCGAACGGCGTGGTGAAGGCGGTTTTCTCACGGGAAATTGGTGTCAAGGGGATCTGCCAATAACCCTTCGTTAAGTCCAGGGTCGAATAAAAGCGAGCAGTACCTAACTGATCGAGCAGTTCATCAACACGAGGCATTGGGTACGCGTCAAATTTAGACACCGCGTTGACTTTTCGATAGTCCACACAGAACCGGACAGATCCATCACTCTTGGGAACAAGAACGACCGGGCTAGACCAGTCGCTGTGGGACTCTTCTATTACCCCCATATCGAGCATCGCATCCAATTCGTCCCGAACAATTTTCTTCTTATGCTCGGGGAGGCGATAAGGGCGGCTACGAACCACCACCCCCGGCTCGGTCTCGATGTGGTGTTCGATGATGTTTGTACGACCCGGTAGAGGAGAAAACACGTCTGCAAACTCTTTTTGCAACTTGGCAACCTCTGAACGTTGGTACGGGGAGAGGTGGTCTCCGCAAATGACCGGGGCATTGTAATCGGGTTTTGGATTCACCTCCGGTCCGAGCTCCGCCCTCTCTGGAACCACCGTAGCCAACGACACAGGGACCGCCTCCCTCCATAATTTAAGGAGATTGAGGTGGTATATTTGACGCGCGTCCCCCCTATCGGTTCGCTTAACCTCATAATCGAGATCCCCCACTCGTCGTGTGACCTCAAAGGGCCCTTGCCACTTGGCGAGTAATTTAGAGCTCGATGTGGGGAGCAATACAAGAGCTTTGTCTCCCGGTGCAAATTCCCTTAGCTGAGTACCCCTGTCATACAGCCGGCGTTGGCGTGCTTGAGCCTGGAGCAAATTCTCCTGTGTTAGTTTCCCCAGTGTGTGGAGTTTTGCTCGAAGATCAAGAACGTACTGAATTTCATTTTTACTACTCGAAGGTCCTTCCTCCCAGGCTTCACGGATGACGTCCAGCACTCCGCACGGGCGCCGCCCATACAGCAGCTCAAACGGGGAAAAACCCGTGGAGGCTTGCGGGACCTCTCGTACTGCAAATAACAGGGGGTCAAGCCATTTATCCCAATTTCTAGCGTCTTCGTGTACGAATTTACGTATCATATTCTTGAGCGTTTTATTAAATCGTTCCACTAGGCCATCTGTCTGCGGATGGTACATGCTAGTGCGAATTGATTTAATGCCCAATAGATCGTAAAGTTCGCGAAGTGTGCGTGACATAAATGTTGTGCCTTGATCGGTGAGGATTTCCTTTGGAATCCCCACCCGGGAGATTATTTTGAAGAGTGCCGCAGCAACACTGCGTGCTGAGATGTTGCTTAGAGGCACTGCTTCCGGATATCGCGTTGCGTAATCCACTAGGACTAACACAAAACGATGTCCCCGTGCTGTCCTCTCTAATGGCCCGACGAGGTCCATTCCAATTCTTTCAAAGGGGACCTCAATTAACGGAAGAGGGCGCAATGGTGCTTTTGGGGTGGCCGGTGGGTTTACCAGCTGGCATTCGCGGCACGCCGCACACCACCTGCGGACGTCGCCGGAAATGCCCGGCCAATAAAAACGGGCTATTAAATGGAGAAGTGTTTTTCTTTCTCCTAGGTGACCCGCCATAGGATTATAATGAGCCGCCTGGAATAACATTTCCCGGCGGCTGCGTGGAATCAACAATTGAGTGATACTTTCTTTTGTTTGAGTGTCCTGTGTCACTCTGTACAACCGCTCATTTATAATCGCAAAATAGGGGTATGCGAGAGTGATGTCCGGCTGGAGACGCTGACCATCAATCATCTTCACCTGGTCAAACGCGTGCTTAAGGGTCTCATCCCGTGACTTCTCCAAAGGGAAATCTACGTCAGGGAATTCCCTGCGAAGGGGAGGGGCGGAAGACCCTCCCCTTCCCTCGTCATCCCGATTCAGAGCAGCCGAGGATGGCCCCGGCTCCGCCTCCCCTGCCAAAGCATCGCACATCGCACATCTCCCCAGTCTAATGCAGGACCCATCCTTCCCAGTTCCCCCCAATACATGCTTAAATGCAGGCCAATCGGTCCCCAAAATCAGAGGATGGGTGAGGCGGGAACTAACCGCTGCCTCCACTTTATGCTTTTTTCCCCGAAATTTAAGCAGCAAAGTCACCATCGGACAGCTGTGAACATCCCCGTGCACACACCTCACCCTTACCCGCTTAGCCGTGCCCAAAGCCTCAGGTTGAACCAAGCGTTGATGGATGGTGGTCTGATTACAACCGGTATCCAGCAAAGCTTGGTGTGTACCCCCCTGGATTCTTACCGGAACCCGGTACGCTCCAGCCCGATCGGGGGCAGCGTGTGGGAGATCGGCGACCCGGACCACCGCTCCCACTTTCATCAACGGACACCGCTCGTGGAAGTGGCTCGGGTCCCCGGACCTCCGACAGGCCGGCCCAGGCACCACACCCGTACCTGCTTCAACGGACGCCCCCACCTGAGGGGGAGAGCGGCTGTAGGTTATGGAGGGGGGATGTGATGAGGCTGTCCTCTGGGATGTTGAACTCTGCCAGGCTCCTCGCCTGCGTGGGGCAGTAACGGGACCTGGAGAGAGAACAGAGGAAGAGGGTTGGGGGAAGTGGGGAAGAGCGGAAGTAAACACAGGGGAAGGGGGAAGAGAGGGAGAGAGAGAGAGAGAGAGAGAGAGAAAGCGAGCTCGTCTGCCCTCGGGATCACCGCGATATGGTCCTCCGCCAACTGGACGGCAGCTTCCAGCGACGCCGGGCGGTGGCACTGGACCCACTCCGCCGTTTTCTGGGGCAAGCGTTGGATGAACTGCTCCAGCACCACCTGATCGACAAGACCCTCGACGTCGCGGTCCCCCACTAACAGCCACCTCCGGCAGGCATCACGGAGCCGCTGGGCAAAAGCAAACGGGCGGTCGGATTTCTCTAGCTTCATGCCCCGGAAGCGTTGTCGGTTTTCCTCGGGGCTCCGACCTACCCGCTGCAAGATGGCTTTCTTTAAATCGGCGTAGGCCAGGAGGCTTGTTGTCGGCAGTTGTTGCGCCGCGAGTTGGGCTTCCCCGGACAAGAGAGGAATGAGGCGGGCTGCCCATTGGTCTTGCGGCCAGCCCCAGATTCCCACCGTTCTCTCGAACAAATCTATAAAGGCTTCTGCATCGTCGGCCGCCCCCATCTTCTGTAACGTGGGCGGCGGCAGCGTGGCACGGGCGTCCGGGGTCGTGGCTGTGACTGGTGAGGCCTCCTGGCTGAGCAGGCTCCGGATGACGCGGCGATCCTCTGCTTGAACCCGCATGATCTCGAAGAACCGCCGATCTTGGTTCTGCCTGAGCTCAAGCAGGGACTGTTGGTGGCTCTGATGGAGGGTAGCGAGGGACTGGAGGACTTTGGCCAGCTGGGAGGACTCTACGGGGTGACCCTTCTCCATCGTTGGAAGTGTTCCCGGGTTTCAGGCACCAGTGTAACGGGTTCAGAAGACTGACGAGGAGGGTGGACACAGAGGCGGGGGTGTAACTCAAAAAGGTAAGCTTTTAATTGATATTTGGGGAAACAGTGTACACAAAACAATCTTTATAAGGGCTCTCTCTCTCATAGCCAACACTGGACTGGCATTCTCTGTCTAACTGGCAGTGCTGTGGCTCTTTTATGCCGCTCTCCCCGTGCTCACTGGAATTAGAGACAGGTGTTAGACATAATTTAGCTCAGGTGCAAGCGCCCTTACCGCTTTCCCTCTCCGGACGGGCGCTTGACCACGCCCCCGCTGCCACAGTGTCGTTTGCGTCTCACTGAACATGTACTTTGCATCTAACTGTACGTCTAACTGAATGTGTAATTGGCATCTCACTGATCGTTTTACTGAACGTGTCGTTTGTGCCTCACTGAACGTGTCGTTTGCGCCTCACTGAACGTGTCGTTTGCATCTCACCGAAAGTCTCACTGAACGTGTTATTTGCATCTCAC
The DNA here is from genome assembly GCA_032164185.1 of Moxostoma hubbsi. Taxonomy (NCBI): domain Eukaryota; kingdom Metazoa; phylum Chordata; class Actinopteri; order Cypriniformes; family Catostomidae; genus Moxostoma; species Moxostoma hubbsi. The sequence continues at coordinate 10,234,920 of JAVLUX010000039.1, read as the reverse complement.
TGAACGTCTCATTGAAAGTGTCGTTTGCGTCTCATTGAACATCTCACTGAACGTGTCCTTTGTGTCTTACTGAACACGTAGTTTGCATATCACTGCATCTCACTGAATGTGTCGTTTGTATCTCACTGTGTCTCACTGAACGTGTCTGTAAAAGGACCTTCACTGCAGGAGGACACAGTAGAGTGGTTTCTTCACAAGTAAGCCTTTAATTAATATACACTTGCACTTTACAGCTTCTCAATAACTCATCAGCTTCACAATAATAATTCAACATTTTCGCAACAATAACTCATCAGCTTCACAATACCTGTAATGTTTCTTGTGCCGGACTCACAATCCATCTGCTGGTGGTGTGGCCTCTTATATGACGCTCTCACCATGCTCACTGGAATTAGACACCCTTAACGCTTTCTCTCTCTCCGGCCTGTCTTGTCAATTTGGGGACACAGCTGCCCGTGGCCCAAGTGGAACCTCAGATACCATACCTCCACCCGCTCAATCATGCAATTCTTAGGATTTTCTGTGTGCCCCGCCCATAACAGCAACCTCAGAACCACCCTCAGATGCTGCATATTCCACTGCCAATCATTGCTATAAATCAGGGGTGTCAAACTCCATTCCTGGAGGGCCACAGCCCTGCAGAGATTAGTTCCAGCCCTGCTCCAAGATGCCTCCTTGTAATCTTCAACCACTCTTGAAGACCTTGATTAGCTGCTCCAGGTGTGTTTAATTAGGGTTGAAGCTAAACTCTGCTGGACTGTGGCTCTCCAGGAACCGAGTTTGACACCCCTGCTATAAATGAGGATGTCATCCAAATAGGCAGCGGCATAAGCCGAATGCGATCTGAGGATTAGGTCCATGATGCACTGAATGTGGCCAGGGCCCCAAACTAAACAAATGGAAGTGTCACAAATCGGTGTTATCTGAACGGTGTGGAGAAGGCCATTTTTTCATGGGAAATTGGTGTCAAGGGGATCTGCCAATAACCCTTTGTCAAATCCAGTGTCGAGTAAAAATAAGCAGTGCCTAACCGATCAAGCAACTCATCAATACGAAGCATTGTGTGCGCATAAAATTTAGACACCATGTTGACTTTTCTATAATCCACACAGAACCGCACAGACCCATTGCTCTTAGGAACTAGAACAACCGGGCTGGACCAACCAATACCATCGCTGTGGTATTCCTCTATTAATCCCATATCCAGCATTGCATCCAATTCTTTTTATGTTCGGGCAATCGGTAGGGACAGCTACGTACCACCACCCCGGCTTGATCTCAATGTGGTGCTGGATGAGGTTTGTGCAACCCAGTAGAGGGAAAAACACATCTGTGAATTCTTGTTGTAGTTTAGCAACCTCTGTGAGTTGGTATGGTGAGAGGTGGTGTCCGCATGTGATCGGGGTGACGTGATTGTGTTTTGTATTTACCTCCAGCCCGAGCTCCGCCCTCTCTGGAACTACTATAGCCAACGTCACAGGGGCTGCCTCCCTCCAAAATTTCAGGAGGTTGAGATGACAAATTTGACGTGTGCCCCCTCTATTGGTTTGCTTTACCTCATAAACGAGTTCCCCCACTTGTTGTGTGCCCTCAAAGGGTCCTTGCCACTTGGCGAGTAATTTGGAGCTCGATTTGGGGAGTAATATGAGTACCTTATCTCCTAGTGCAAATTCACGCAGCCGAGTTCCCCTGTTATACAGTCGGCTCTGTTGTTCTTGAACTTGGAGCAAATTCTCCTGTGTTAGTTGCCCCAAGATTAAGAACGTATTGAATTTAGTTTTTACAGGCTGAAGGTCCCTCCTGCCAAGCTTTGCGTATGCCATCAAGCACGCCGCGTGGGTGCCACCCATACAGCAGCTTGAATGGAGAAAACCCAGTGGAGGCTTACTGCGAATAACAGGGGATCAAGCTATTTGTCCCAATTTCTAGCATCCTCGTATACAAACTTATGAATCATGTTTTTAAAGGTTTTATTAAATCGCTCCGCTAGGCCATCTGTTTGTGGATGGTAAATGCTGAATGCAAATTGACTTAATGCCCAACAATTCGTAAAGCTTGCGCAGTGTCCGTGACATAATTGTTGTGCCCTGGTCAGTGAGTATTTCTTTCAGAACCCCACCCGGGAGATTATTTTGAAGAGTGCCTCCGCAACACTACATGCTGGGATCCTGCGTAGAGGCACTGCTTCTGGATATCATGTTACATAGTCCAATAGGACCAATAAAAAGTAATGTATGCTGAACGCTTTAATGGCCAGACGAGGTCCATGCCAATTCCCTCGAAGGGGACCTTGATCAGCTGAAGGGGACGCAATGGCACGTTTGGGGTGGCCTGTGGGTTCACCAGTTGACATTCACGGCAAGCCACACACCACCTGCAAACATCGCCGCCAATGCCCGGCCAATAAAATGGGCTATTAGTCGGTTCAGTGTTTTTCTTTCCCCTAGATGACCCGCCATGAGATTCTAATGAGCCTCCTGGAACACCATTTTCTGCCGGCTCCGCAGTATTAAGAGCTGGGCTGTATCTTCCTTTGTTTGAGCTTCCTACATTACTCTATACAACCGCTTTTTTATAATTGTGAAATCAGGATATCAAAGTGTGACATTTGGCTGGAGTTGTTGACCATCGATCACTCTCACTTGGTCGAATGCATGCTTGAGGGTTTCGTCTCACAACTGCTCCAATGGGAAAATTCCCTGAATCCCCTGCAGCCTCTCCCCCACTCACGTCATCCTGACGTGGAGCTGATAAAGACGACACGACTCCACCTCCCCTGCCAGAGTATCGCACATTTCACATCTCGTCGCTTTCATGCAGGACCCATCTGCGCACATTCCCTTTAATACATTTCTGAATTCAGGCCAATTAGTCCCCAAAATCAGCGGATGGGTGAGGCGGGAACTAACCATGGCCTCCACTCTATGCTTTGTTCCCTGAAATTTAATAACGAGGGTCACCACAGGTTAGTTGTGAATATCCCCATGTACACACATCACCCTCACCCTTTTAGTTGTGCCCAAAGGTTCATGTTGAACCAAGCATTGGCCAGTCTGTCTATGGTCTCACTAAACATGTTGCTGAATGTGTCGTTTGCGTCACGCTTAATGTGTCATTTGCATCTCACTGAATCTTTCACTGAGTGTGTCGTTTGCATCGCACTGAACGTGTCACTGAATGTGTCGTTTGCATCTCACTGAACGTGTCGCTTGCATCTCAATGAACATGTCACTGAATGTGTCGTTTGCGTCTCACTGAATGTGTCGTTTTGGCTCACTGAATGTCTCACTGAACGTCTCTCTGAACGTGTTGTTTGTGTGCTACTGAACATTTTGTGTGCGTCTCACTGAATGTGGTCATATGTCAGTCTGCAGAAAAGGGAGAGCGGTAAGAATTATAACCCAGGTGACGATCCTTACCGCTCACGACCATGACCTACTTAAGTGTGTCCTCTCCAATTTCTTCGTCAACTTTGTGTATTATTAATATTATGATTAGAAATATTGCCTAAATTAACATTCTATTCTTGATCATAAATTAGAATAGCTGTATATGCATGCATTTCAAACCTGAAGTTTATCTTGAAATGTTCAGTATTCTGTTATTATGAAGTTCATGCATTCTACCACAAACCTTATGGCAGAAAAGATTGCTGAGAAGAAATGGAGGAAAAGGAAAAGAGGCTAATTATGTCTCCTGTCAGGTTTTTCTCTTACTATTGAACCATCTACGTCCTGTTATATATTGAATTTACTGTCAAGCACAAGTGATATATATAGTCATCACATTCAGAAGTTGGTAGTGTAAATGGACTGTATGCAATGATTCAGAAGAATAGAAATATGGACTTACTGTCATGGCCCAGTGAGTTTGTCCAGTTTGTTCTGTGTGTGTGTTTTCCCCCTTCCTTGTGTGCGTGTTCAGGTGTTGCTCGGTGAGCATGATCAGCGTTTCTACGCACAGCTCCTAGATTATCATCGCACCCGTCCTTCATACTCTCTTCCTATTATACCCTATCTTTTGTGCTGTTTGTTGCCAGTTCATTGTGTGTGTTTGTGAGTTACACTCACCTCCCAACTGCTTACCTCGGGGGGTGGGGGGGGGGGGGGGGGGGGTATTCCATAAGACTGGAATCAATTCGAGCACTTGTGAGATGTTTGCATACATTACAAACCCCGTGCTCAACCATGCCCCTCAAAGACCCCCTCATTTCCACTCACCTGCAGACAAACACATACACGCCATCATTTATGACCTGTTATGAGGACTGTATTTTTATTATCATGGTTCCTGGAACTGGCCCCATATGGTTTGTCATTGCTATACTCACACATCACTGTAGATTCTAGCACATGAGAGGCACTGCACACAGAGGCCTTTAACAGCTGCATAGCATAACACTCTTACAGCTATGCTTGAGTCTTTTTTACTGAAAAATATTCAGTCTTCAACATACACATGTGTGAGTAAAGTATCAGTGGGCTGAAACACAATGGCCTCAAAAAGTGTTTGGACATAAATGTCTTTGTTTAAAATATTAAACTAAATTCCATTTGTTTTAAGCGCAAGCACATATTTTATGTCAAACATTATATAAGTTATGTGCTTGCTTTGAAATTATAAAAACATATTCATCAAGCATAATATACTTCAAGTAGATCCTTGAAATGTATTCATTCAAATATTAGCTCGGGACCATGCTTTTTCAGAAGTGACTCAGAAAGGTGAAGTAAAGAAATGTCGAGCATCATTTGTTTGCAGATGCCACATGGTTTGATATTTTACTTCTAATACATTTATATTCATATTTTTTATATAGTTAAAACTGAGATAAACAACATTGTCCACACATTATTGAACAAGGATAAGAATTTCACATGATTGTTATGAAGCAACAAGTAATTAGATAATGAAAATCACATCGATTTGAGCATGTATATTCAAAACCCAGAAAACACTGGAGAAAACACTTGACATAAACAAGCAGCACATATAACCTTATATGGAGGACCAAGCAGCATGTGTTTCATATGCGATATATTGTAAGGGGAGCTATTTGTCATAGCAAGTACTTGTTTATCAAGCAGTAATTGAGAAGCCCTTTTCAAAGTTGATCCAGCAGAAAAGTAACAGTCTCTAGAGATGAGAGTGTCACTGATTTTTTTCCTCATATTACAGCTGCAAAAAAAAATTATTCATTTTGTTCCTTCAAACTTCTGGTACTGCAGGACAGGCTTGATAATTTTGTGGTTCATTATGGAGTCAGATTTCAGTAATTGTTCTATTGTTTTTATTTTTTCTCATTCATGCATCTCATTGTTGCCCAATGATTTGTCATTTCCATGGCTCCTGTAACCTTTAACAGGATGTTGTTTACCATGAAATGTAACCTTTCACTTACTGGGCAAAGAATCAGCACGTAGTAACTCAATCCACACCTGTCAATATTATCATCTTAGATCTCTACAATACAGCCTTATAGTAATAAACACCATTAGCCAAACATAAAGGTTTAGGTTCAGTTTAGAATACTTGTTATCTAATAACTGAACTCACTCCAGTGTAAAAATCATCCCAAATTTTTTGTTTATTTCAATTCTATATACATAATTTTATTTAGATGTAAAACTTACAAAAAAATGTTTCAGACAAATACAAAACACAATAAATACATAAAAGATGGTCCTTACAAGTTGAGTAGTGGAAATTTAAAGCAGATTTAAAGTGAGAGTTCACACAAGAATGAAAATTCTCTCATAATTTACTCACACTTACACCATCCCAGATGTGTATGACATTCTTTCTTCTGCTGAACATTTTTAGAAAAATATCTCATCTCTGTAGTTCCACACTATACAAGTAAATAGTGACCAAAATTTTGAAGCTCAAAAAAGTACATGAAGGCAGCATAAACATAATCCATACTACTCAAGTGGTTAAATCCATTTCTTCAAAGCAATATGATAGTTGTGGGTGAGAAACAGATCAATATTTAAAGTCATTTTTACTATAAATTCTGCTCCCTGTCAAGTAGGTGGCGATTAGCATATAGAATGCGAATCGGCAAAAACAAAAGAACAACTAGGAGAATTATGAGAGAACAGCATTTTAGAGGGCTGATTAAAGAGATGTATATTAAAAAAGGACCTAAATATTGATCTGTTCCATACCCACACCTATCATATCGCTTCTGAAGACATGGACTCGACCACTGCAGTCGTATGGATTACTTTTAAGCTGCCTTTATGGGCTTTTTGGAGCATCAAAGTTTTGGACCTTATTGAAATTCATTGTTTGGACCTACAGAGCAAAAGAGTTCAGAGTTCAGCAAAAGAAAGTCATACACATCTGAGTTGGCATGAGGCTGGGTAAATGATGAGAACTTTTCATTTTTGGGTGGGCTTTTCCTTTAATACATCAGGCATGCTCCCAAAAAAGAAGGCAAACTATTTCAAAAGCTCTAATTCATTGTACCTACACTTAGTTTAATATTTGCAGTGAGCAAGAACTACCACATAGTGGACCAAAGCCCACAAAACTGAAAGGCAACTGCTGAGCAAAGGTCTTTGAGTAAACTTCACTCAGTGAGTTATCTAAAATGCTTTAGGATGTTTAACAATAAACATGCACAAAACACAGTATGAAAACGCTCGGCCCATAAGAGTTATAAGTGCAATACATTCTTACTGGTTATAAACCTTTAAATCCATGATCTCTTTCTAACACCTTGCACATTAAAAGTAAAGTGTAAAGTACAAAACCAGGGATGACATTGACTTGTTTGGTAACACACTGACATACCAAGTACAATGGCATCACAGTTATGGCCTTTTTCTCAGCTTTTGGCTATTCTGAGTAAGAATACTTTTATAGTTCCAATCAAAGTAGGTAATAAAGTAGGTAGGTAGTGAATTTATGTTGATTGATCCTGATGTTAATGCTGTTCAAACATCAAGGTCTTATAATACACATTATGATCCATCATGGGTTGTATATTGATGTTTATCTTAATCTCTGATCTAGTAGAACTCTTAAGTTCCTGTTGTTACATGCTGGTTCCTATATCTAACCAAGAAGGTCATGCCCCTTTCCACCAAAACAGTAATCAGAAATGACATAGAATGTCCCCCTGACCCACTACTCCACATCTGGAGCTTCCTCGTCACAGTTTTTCAAAGCAGGAAGTGTGGTTCAATGCAGATTCATTTGGCACTTTAGTAGCATCACACTCTAAATGGGTTGTTATGGTCTCCAGGTAACACTGTGAAAACGCCTACTTTCTCAACCCAAAAAAGCAGATGATATAGTCACGGTACAGAGAAAACAATTGCATGCACCAACTACGGTGTTGCAGAGTCTATGCTATGCATAGTGAGTGCAAAGTTGGGTCCAGGCCATGTGGACACCATTCTGTCCCACCATGTTGATCCTCCTTCAATAATTTGGTCATGGAAGAGTCCAATATCCCTGCTGGAGGCTTCAAACTGGTACGTTCCTTTTCACTTTGCCAGCCGGAAGACAGCCAGGTCCAGCGGCTCTCTGCTTGGGACACACCAATCATCTGCCCCCTGGCTGACTTTATAGTTCCGCCGAGCAGTCTTATTAAACACTGGAAGCCTCTCCACTGAGTCAGTGGATAATGACTGAGGAAAAAAAAACACACAATGTAATCTTTCATGGCACAAAGCAAAATGCGTACAAAGATTTCCAGATGGAAATGGCACAACTGCAAGGCAGCAAAAGAACAGTGTTATAGGGGGACAGTCTATGGCATTATAGGTAGGCTTATGTTTGTATAATGTAATATTGCATACAAGTTTGTATGGAGTCTGTACATTAAGCAGTTCTGGCTGAATTAACTGCAGAGGAAATGAGACCTCTACCAGAATGTTTGAGTTACAGGACTCCCACACTTCCCAATTTCCCCAACTTCCTTTACCTTCAGATGAATGACTGCATCAGTGCCATGGCCCTCCATAGAGTAGAGATGGAGATCACCCTGGAAGTACTTGGCATAGAGCCGGGATATGGGTAACCCATAACCAAATCCAGCCTGCAGAGACAAAAAGTGGCTAATATTATAAAGGGGAACTATCAGCCTGGTGATCCAATTTGTTTTTATTTGCAGTTTGTCTACTTAACAAATCATTAATTATTTAAAGATGAAAGTATGTCTCACCAATGGAGCCCTTCGCTGCTCGTCCATCTGGGTAGTTGGTGCTGTAGAGTACATGTAACTGAAAAGATTCTCTATCTTCCTGAAAGGAACTCCTCCACCTCTGTCACTCATCTACAAAGACAAAGAAGACATTGTTAAAAACTGCTGGAAAGGATAAAGGATGCATTTACACTTTGCAACTTATTGCATTGTACTAATCATATAGATATCTGATCATAAAAAGACCAAGTGTCAATGCCCTCCAACACACATTCGAGATTGATAGTAATCTCAGGAGGTGATTTGATTTTTCTCCCCTTTTTCTCCCCAATTTGGAATACCCAATTGCCAATGCGCTCTAAGTCCTCGTGGTGGCGTAGTGACTTGCCAAAATCCGGGTGGTGGAGGACGAATCTCAGTTGTCTCCGCGTCTGAGACGTCAATCCATGCATCTTATCACATGGCTTGTTGAGCGCATTACCACGGAGATCTAGCGCATGTTTAGGCTTCACACTATTCATGCACAACTCACCACGTGCCCCACCAAGAGCGAAAACCACATTATAGCGACCATGAGGAGGTTAACCCATGTGAATTTACCCCCTCCCTTGGAACCGGGCCAATTTGCTTAGGAGACCTGGCAGGAGGTGGTTTTATTAAAGACACAGCTTGGCCAAATATAAATGCATATGGTTGTTTAAGCCACAAAAATCAATGTTACTCCTTCCAAATGGAGCTATGTCAGCATATGGAAGTTTGAGCCCACATGGTTGGAGCAACCACGAAACTCAAACAGTCAAACATATGCCATATGGGGCAAAGAGAATGCCAGTGTAAATGGATTGTGCAAACTGTACCTAATCGAATAACAATCCGATTAAGACACAAGATGTGACCAAGTGTATAAAAAACAGAAAAACATTGGATTAGAGCAGAGTTTCTCAAACTTTTTTCTGCCATAGCACACTATTTACAACTCTATGGCACACAACTATCCCACATAGACTAACCGTCATCAATATTTTTCCTTTTCAAGAACTTTCCATGTTTTCTGTTCATCTTAGTAGCATGTTTACTTGTAATGTTTGCAATTAGGCTATGCAAAAAAACAAGTCACATAGGTAGGCTACACTGTGTGAGGTCACAGGTGGCAAGAGCGCTAAATGGGTAATGAAAAAAACAACAAATTTGCTTCTTTTCTAATTTGTAGATTTGTTCTTGCAATGCTACAACAAATTACAGGGATGCAAACTCATGAGGGGCTTTTAACTTTTTTTCTGGGGATATTTTTTTATAGAATAAGCAAAAAGCACCAATTCCAGCTATTTTAGTGATTCAAGTTTACAATTGTGCAGAATTAGCTGCAAAATAAAGAGTATTTTAGTGAGGCTTGCTTTTGTTTCACAAATTTGTTAAATTTTATTAACTGATTAGTTCAGTGACCCCTTCTGGAAATGCCACTAGGTGGCCACAAATGAGCGTCTTGTGTGCCATGAGTGAGTCAGTGAATCATTTTAAGTTAGTCATGACTGAAATCTACCAAGAGACTTTATATTGTTTAAACATTAAAAGCACAAAGCAGATCTATACTCTTCCTTCAGACTGAGCATTATTATTCATCCAAAAAGACAACAATAATAGTCTAATAGTGTTTCAAAAAAGTCCCCACTTTCTCCTTTATTAAATCTTGCATGGCTACAAACCTTCCAACTTCAGTATTAGAATTATAAACACAAAGCAGATCTACGGTATCATTTTTCTACAGTACCCTATATAAACTGCTGAGCATGGCTTTTATCAGAAAAGACCTCAATAATAGACAAATAATAATAATAATTTTGAGTTTCAAAAACATGTTCTTTCGTCATTGTAATGCGCATTTCACATGAGTTGAGTCAAGACATCAACGCTGCGTTCAACGCCAGCGTCAAGAGCAACATTGCATGATGTACACAACCCCCCCCCCCCCCCCCCCCCCCCCCAACTCTTTCCCTGGGGGAGGGCGTGCCTTATGCCCCATCCGTGGTAGGTCATCCCCGCATTCCTGAATAAGGGAGGGGACAGGGGAAGGGAAACAATAGTGAAAAATAGGGGGGTACTCCCTGTAACAGTGCAGCATTCCCCCCCCAAAAAAAACTGTAAAATTTAAAAGAGAGGGGAAAGGCCAACGCGGAGTGGCAGTGGGAGAGATAGAGAGAGTGAGAGAAATGATACGCCGTAGCTTGGCCACTCCTCCACCCTCTAACGGACGACAGCTGTGCCTCCTCCAACCCCTGGCGGACGGAACGCCCTGCCATGTTCTCTGGGAACAGAAGGGTCTCCCCCGCCCATGGCAGTGGTTCTCCCGCTCTAGGCAGTAAGCCCCTCCCCGCTCAGCGGCTGGTAGGGGTCTCCTCCGCCCCTGGCAGCAGCCCTGACTGCTCCAGGCAGTCAGTTAGGAGCCCCTTCTCTCCTCGCGGTCGGCGGCCGTTCCTCTGCTTCCAGGTGGCCGGGCTCCTCCGTCCCCCGGCAGATGCCCACGGCTGCTCCATTGGGGTGGACGGTAGCGCCGAGAACTCCATCATGGTGTATCCCTCCTCCTTCCCGGGTTTCGGCACCAGTGTAAAGCAGTTCAATGTAAAGGAGGAGGCGAGAACCGGCTTGACAATATAAACAACATTTAATGAAATAAAAAGACACACAAACATAGGACGGACAGCTGCCTGTAAACACTCTCTCTCTGTCGCACCACCATTCGCAGTCGGCCTTTATCCCTCTCGGAGGCTTGATTAGCCCGATAAGGGGCCGGGTGTATTAAAATCATGACCCGGCTCCGTCCTCTGCCCTGTCACACATGTATTTGGAAGAGAGAAATAAAAAAGTTTACAGCTGCTTTGATAGCAGAAAGTATTAAAGTAAGAGTTTTCTTGGTGAATTTAAATTAGTTCAATAACTGGGGTCTAGATATTCCTAAACGATAAGATAATATTTCATTAAAAGAAATTATGAGACATTCAATGTCTCTTCACAAATTTTGACAGTTTTTAAATATATCTTGTTGCTTAGTACTCTCAAAGACGTTATTGGTGAAGCAAAAATGTGTGTGTGAAAACACTTTGGTGTAAAGTGGCGTCACTTCATAGACTTCAATGATTTCTGCAGCGCTGACGCGAGTCATGTGAAAGACCCTTAACGAGTATAAATATCATTCACTTTTGCATATTAATCATTGCTCTTCACAATCACAAAAGTGACCATTTATGGTTTCAAAGCGCCAAATGTGAAGAGCTTGGATCTCTGAAATCATAATTTTTTTCATGCATTTATTTATTTTTTTGTGGAATTTGATAATTTTCCACGGCACACCTGACAATCTTTCGCGGCACACACAGTGGTTGGGAAACACTGGATTGGGGCACAAGGGGTAGGCAAACACAAAAAAAATGTTACTGGGCTAACAGTGAGAGGGCATGGTGCCAGGCAGGCATTGCCATGACTCTGGCCTCTGATCATGATAGGTTGGCATAAGTAGAGGGCTCAAATCAGCATATTGTCAAGGTGACCAAATGACAAGTCCAGTCAGCACTCATCTATTGTGATATGCCACAGCAGGTGTGCTGATCTGTACAGTTTTAGTGGTGGGAAAATGCCCTGAAGGCTCCAGTTACGTCAAAACTGGGTTATGCAATCAATAAAGTCAGTAAAGGTACACACCACATTAGCGTTTACTGGGTTTAACGATCTGATCTAGAAATTGTAAAAAGAGAGGAATAACGTAAAATAAATGTGTTTACATAATACAATTGCTTAAGTTCAGATCACCTTAATAGTAAGGTCCTCTCCTCCTATGGCCACCATAACTTGGATAAGAGGAAGATTGCTGTCTTCATTATGGTTTTCAATGGTTGCTCTCATAGCATTCTGAGGAAGGAGAAAAATTGTCATGACAAAATTCAGCTTTGCTTATGCAAACAGCATTGTTTCAGAACAGAATATGAGATAGGCTACAGCTCACCTTGAACAGTTCGAACAGTATATGGTAGAGATGAGAAGGCACATACACCATGTTAATAGGCTGGTTCCTGTTGTTAGCTGTAAAACATACAGAATACATGAATACAGAAAGTTGACCAATAGAAGACAGGGGGAGTGTTTGGGAAAACTATTTGCAAATTAATTCTATTTTTGCAGTTCTGTTTGGTAATAATGGTGGTGAAGAAATAACACATTTCCCCTTTAAGAAAGTCTACAGCTGCTAAACATCTATTATCTTGCGGTGAGCTCTGAACAATTATGCAAACAGAACCAAAATGAAATAAACAAATGAAATGAACTTACTCTCAGTTGCATACTCATTCAGCCTTTATCTTGTGATTTTGCAATTACTATTTAAGATGAACATTGTTCTTACTGTTAAGTTCCTGCAGTACCAGGTCAGGAGAGCTGAGGTAGTACTGATCACACAGCATCTTGGCACTTTCATATCCATCTGCATGACAAATTAGATACATGTGAAACATACAAGAGTACAATGAACTGACAATGCAAATGGGTCAGTGATTTTGAGGTAAATGTTTGCTATAAAAACACCCACTCTAAATATAAATTGGTTTCACCGAAAGTACATATTTTTGCATACTTTACCTTTAACAACTTCTGCCACCTGACAATGAGGGTCTATACTGCCAATGGTATTGGGGTGGACTGGATTTGTGGCACCATCAAAGACAAGAGCTAAAATCAGTGAATAAAAGGTCAGCAAAACAATTTAAAAGCACAATACTCAGATGTATTATTCGTGTTGAATATTGTGCTTACTGTGCTGGTTGATAAGCATTCTGATGGATATCCGGCTGATGTAGAACCGGTCCAGGAAATACTGAATATTCTGATTTGTGACTGGATCTTGACCAAAAACTTCTTTATATTCAATCACACCTTGGGCCATAGTGGGTACGACATCATTGTGTCTGTTTCGGATGTTGACCAGAGTTTCCACAAACCTAAGTAGAAAGTCAAGAAGGTTAGACTAAGCAGTGACAAAATATACTCCTGTAAAACTTTTATTTCCAAAACAGAAACAAAGATTTTTGGAAGAATATCTCAGCTCTGTGGGTCCATACAATGCAAGAAAATGGTGACCAAAACTTTGAAGCACCAAAAAGCATATAAAGGCAGCACAAAAGTAATCCACACAACTCCAGTGGTTTAATCCATGTCTTCTGGAGTGATTTAATTGTTTTTTTGGGTGAGAACAGACCAAAATATAACTACTTTTCAATATAAATATTGACAATATATGGAGCTTGAAATCATGATTGTGCCTAGAGACTGTAGTAGCTGAAAAAGGAGTTACATTTTGGTCACCATTCACTTGCATTGTATTGGCCTACAGAGCTGAAATTTTCTTCTAAAAATATTTGTTTATGTTCTGCAGTAGAAAGAAAGTCAAACACATCTGGGATGGCATGAGGGTGAGTAAATGGTGAGAGAACTATTCCTTTAATACTCTTCTAACGTACTCTTCTAATACTCTGTGGTCATCTGGACTTTTCTCCAATAATTCCAAGATCTCCATCAAACTCTGAATATACCTAAACACACAAACAAAAACAGGAGGGTTTGAATTTATATTTAGAATGTCATAAGAAAGAATAAAATGGCATGTGAGCATTGTATTCATCAGGGAAGCAGGTTTGTCTATAGTTTTTAAACAGACACTTTTATTGACAACATTTTGTAGTATAATGTCATGTAAGTAAATATATTTTGAACAGCTCAAAATATATTCTTTCCATAAATAATATAATAAGGAGATATATGTTATGTTGGGATTATACAGTATATATATATATGTATGTATGTGTGTGTGTGTGTGTGTGTGTGTGTGTGTGTGTGTGTGTGTGTGTGTGTGTGTGTGGAAATATATATCTTACTATCTATACAGTACACAAACACACACACACACACACACACACACACACACTGTATTAAACTAGTAAAGGAATGCTTGTAAAAATTAAACATCGACCTAAATCCACGAAAAACAACAGTCAAAATGACATACAACCCTGCGTCCCCTGTATAGTCAAAGAAAGTTTTGTTGCCTACGTTTCCAAATTTCCACTCTTGCTAAAAGGCACACAAATAAAGGAAACGTGACGCGTCAAGGCACGAGGTAGTGAAAGCAGGAGACCCTCCTGGAAAAATACAGTATAGCGCCCACCCTGACAGACTGAATGCTGGGCAAAGTTCACACGCTCTATGTCATCAAAATTCAAAGTTTGGCACAGTCTCAAGTAGACCGGGGAGTTTACGCAGCACGCAATAAATATCCAGCTTGCCATCAACATGTCATCTAATCTCCTTTTAACGCAAATGTGTTGTTGCTAAAACAATGCTAGTCAAGATATATTAGTTTATACATGCAATAGCATAATGATCTTGTATAACTCACCAGCTTTGAACCATTTGAACAGATGGAGTGGTAAGTAGTCTTTTGGGGAGCAAGTTGATTTCTTTCATGATGTTTGACAGACGTACTGGTAACTCTTGTCTCAGGAAAACAAACGAAGTTTTCTCACATGCGTTGGTAGAACCTGGACGGATATGGCATTAAGATAATTCTATTTAAAAAGAAAGAACATATGTATGCCATGCTGCCAACATAACACACGTGTTAAAATATAAAGGAACGATAGGCTCTCGACTGAAATGCATGCACAGTCTTAATGCAATTAAATAGTCCATACAGATATATGGACATAACCACGGTGTCCCATAACATATACGCCTGCTACTATGATGCAACACTCAGCCAGTATGAGCTGAACAGCAGCACCAGTACAATGTCTGAACACAGGCAGACTGACCTAAAGAGCACATGCAACTCTGTATCCATGTATACAAACATTCACATGATAGATTGCATAATAATAATATGGACTGGAGAGCATAATAATAAAATGTGTCTATTCTCCATCTCAACCGATTGCACAAAATTCTTGACTATTGACAGAATTTACACACATTTAACAAACACACACACACACACACACACACACACACACACATATATATATATATATATATATATATATATATATATATATATATATATATATGAACAAATAACATAAGAGGAAGAGCACTCACCAAAATCGAGAAATTGTTTCATAAGAAAGTGGAGAAGGAGAAAATTTAGAAAAGTGTTCAATATGTTGAGGCACATTGGCCAAAGCAGCATTCTTCATAATAAACCTGACGAACTTCATTTCGGTGACTGAGTTGAAACTGAGAGATAACAGATATAGCAAAACTCCAGATGCAAAGATCAAAATTGTCAATAGGCTAGCTAAGCTATACTGTTTATAATTCAAGTACTGTGATGTATATGATGGTCTGTGAACCATCTGTTCACGAGAACACGCAATAACCAATCAGATCACGAGATTCCTACTACTAATCGAGATTCGTCCAATAACATGTGGAGGCGGAGCAATTTACTGTTCTGGAACCTATATAATTACTTATTTAGGGACATAAACACGTGTATAACCCCTTGAATACTGTGTGGGTTGCGTCATCAAGAATGCATATGTTCTTTACGTCACAAATTGTGACTATGACGATTGACTGTGAACACTGACTACTATTGAAATCATTCAAGAAAAAGAAAGATAAAAATAGAAGACATGGTACCTGTGCATAAAGGTCATATTATATTTGGCAATGGCATTATTACAGCCAGTGGACCATTTAATTTTAATGATTTCTCTAGTTTCAAAAATTTGTTTATTTGATTTCCATTTATTTAGCATGGCACTTTTTTCAATGTCTATATAGGCCTATCATGACAATAAATGTCAAACACATATAGCCTCTATATGTGCATGTATGGTTTCATTTATATAAAAAAGTCACAGGGCCTATTTGTACAAGTGATATATGTAACATATTTCCAAAATTCTACAAAAATGTAAATGTTCTTATATGTAACATATATTTTCTAAAACCATATTGTAATTTAAATATGGTTATATATGCCTACATTTCTGAATATTGCTGTATACTGTATATAACCACATATTACATTTATGTGTGTGTTGACATGAATTCAGTTAAGCCTCTATTTAAATGCATATCGCCCCAATCTTTTTCAGGACAAGTGGGGAAATTCATAATGTGCACATGCATCATTTTCCATGCCAAGTTTTTCTGTTTTGAATGGTATATGCATGGTTGAGGGCATTATGTATCATCCAACACTAACAGGCCAAATCCATTCTTGCATAACCAGGACAGTCGCAATAAAAAGCAAGTCAGTCATGCATATTTCACTCTCTCCTTCCAGCCAGCAGTTAGCCAAGAAAGTCAGAGATATATCTCTGTGAGCATAGATGTATGAAAAATTACCATCTTTTAAAAATGAATAAGCCAATGGAAATTGCATAGCAGATTGCCAGATGCATTCAGTGTAATTAGGCTGTTTGGTTTAATCTTATTAAAAAAAAAATTATTTATTTTTTACAATAGAGGTCTAGATAAATCAACATGTTGTGGCCCATTCCATCATTAAATCATTGCAAATAACGTTTCCCATGTGTTCAAAACATATCTCAACTGTGTAAACTCAACTACACCACTTTGTGGTCAATGTAGGAATATTTTTTTTTCCTAATCTTTCACCACAATTGATGTAAGGCTACATGTTATTTGGCATCAGTGCTTATACTTATAGTACATATGTATGTTTATTAATGTTATAATCAGAGGTGGTTAGAGTAGCCAAAACCTTTACTCAAGTAAAAGTACAAATACTTAAAAAAAAAAAAAAAAAAAAAAAAAAAATTACTCAAGTAGAAGTAAATTTAATAATGTCAAAAATTCCTTGAGTAAGAGTAAGAAAGTATCCAATAAAAAGATTACTCAAGTTGTGAGTAACTAGCTATTTTCACAAATAACGTAATGGATGTTTACTCTTCTATATTCCAGTACATGATACACATTTAACATGCATTGCAGAATGATTGATAATAATAATGTTATTATTAATATTCTTGTAAATACTGGAAATAGTCATCATTCACCACCATGTTGTTCCAAACCCATACAACTTTTTCTTCCATGCATCAAATTAAAGAGATAGTTCACCAAAACATTTAAATGCTCTCATTTTCTCACCCTCATGCCATCCCAGATGTGTATGACTTTCTTTATTCTTCAGAACACAAATTAAGATTTTTTAGAAGAATATCTCAGCTCTGTTGGTCCATACAATGCAAGT
The DNA here is from genome assembly GCA_032164185.1 of Moxostoma hubbsi. Lineage (NCBI taxonomy): Eukaryota > Metazoa > Chordata > Actinopteri > Cypriniformes > Catostomidae > Moxostoma > Moxostoma hubbsi. The sequence goes on along the minus strand of JAVLUX010000039.1, from coordinate 10,217,497 downwards.
GAATGGTGACCAGAACTTTGAAGCTCCAAAAAGCAAATAGAGGCAGCATAAACGTAATTAATGCGACTCTAGTGATTTTCAGAAGCAATATGATAGGTGTGGGTGAGATGGGATAGCATGAAGGTGAGTAAATGATGTGAGAATTTTCAATTTTGGAAAAATTATTCCTATAAGGAGATGTTAGACAGAATGCTAACCATAATCATAATTTACTTTCACTTAATTTTTTTTTCCCTTAACATTGTTTCTAACATCTTTTGGGTTCCACAGAATACAGAAAGTTTCACAGGGTTGGAAGAACATGAGGGCAGGGAAATTATTAATTAAAGGCTGTACTATCACTTTAAGGATGATTCTCTGATTTGGACAAATCAGTCAATTAGAAGAGAAGTTTGGAAACCTTTTTCTAGTAATTATTACGGTGAAAAACATGAAAAATGTCTCTCAGTCCCAAGTTACATATAATGTTTAATTATATACTGTAGCAAGATCATGCTTTATTCATGCCTTCTGTCATAATTTCACAGCTTTTTACATCCCGCATGAATTTAGTTCAGTGATGGTCATTGCCAGTGACAAAAGCATTTAGATCATTATTTCTGTACACTAAGGATAAATTGCACCTTTTCTCTGTGTTTGGATGCTTTTTTTTTTTTATACATTTATTAACACTTATTAAAACCAGCAATGTAATGACAGGAATGCTAGCCATTGTAACAAAATAAAGTAAAGCAATTTAATCCGAAATTTACTTGAGTAAGAGTGAAAAGTACCCATCATAAAACATACTCATAAAAGTAAATTTTTTCCAAAAAGTTATTCAAGTAAATGTAACGAAGTAAATGTAGCGCGCGACTACCCACCTCTGGTTATAATACATTCACAATTGTTACAAAAAGTTACTCATGTAAATGTAAAGGAGTAAATGTAGCATGTTACTACCCACCTCCGTTTATAATAAATTCACATTTGTGAATTAGAGGGGATCTAAACACTTTTTGCCCTATACTGTATATGTAAAAAACACGTGGTTATAGCCTATACCATAAACTCATATACCATATTACAGTATGTCAACCCAAAAGCATTCTGTCTGTGCTGAACAGTAGTGAATGTATAGCCATTAAGACCTAGAGGCATGGGGAGAAGAAAACATGCCCAGTGAAAATGTATTTTTACTAAACTTTTTACTCAAATCGATTCTACTCAATACAAAGGCAAAATGCCACGCTCGCTCTCAGGTCATTCCTCTTCAGCTACTAAGTATTATCTGAAAACAGAATTTGCAATGTATTGCCAAATCCATAGGAAATTTACTTTTAAATACAGATTTGTATTCCAAAATCATTCACTATAAAAAAAAATTTTTTTTTCAAACTGCACAATGATGACTTAGACACTACAGCTTTATTTCTGTTATAGCACAATTTCCTTCTGTTCTGAAAGGTGCTATACAAATGAAAATGACTTGATTTGACTGACCCTTATGTTCTGTGTGAGGTCTGAAAGACCTTAAATACTTATTAATAGCTTTCATTTTTAGAACTTATTTCTAAATACGATTTACAACATGTTTCAAAAAAATGTCATGAAGTTACAATACTTCTGCTCAGGGTCTCCCAGACACCAGTGATAAAACAAAAACTCTGTTAATGCAATGAATGTTCATATGCTGAAATGCTTTGTTGAGTGCACACAATGTAGCATTGTTTCTATTTATTTGTCTGTCTTTTCTATCCATCTATTGTCCAGCTGACCCCAAACCTGTATAAAAACTACCTTTCCCAAAGGTGCTTTAGCCTAGTTTTTATTAAAAGGCTTAAAGCTGTCTGGCTTTTAATTAGGTCAGATGAATTGATTTACAGTTTATGAAGGGAAAACAATAGGTTAATTTCGAAAGGCCTATTTTTAATCTTTGTATATACACCATAAGAGTCTCTGGGACCACAACGAACCAGGAAGTCACGTCAGACTCAGCAGAACATGAGGACTATGTATTCCAGCACAGTCTTTGTTGGTAATGTTTCATGTTGACCTCCTAACAATGACGCTTGTAGCAGCGAGAGACGAATCTACAGCAGTGGCGCGCAAACTCTCTGATCTCTCTCACTGAGCGCAGTTGAGAGGAACAGAACCAACAACAGCAGCAGCGGAGAATAGCGGGGATCAGGCATTTACAATAACGAACACTTCTGCTGTTCCTGGCCCTTCACTCAAGACATGACAGCAAAGGACCAATCGACGAAAGACTGTGAGTGTTCTTCCCTATATTTTTGATGCTTTGTTCATATTTGAGGTACATGGTTAGAGTATTGCAATGCGGGTTACATCTACATCATTATGGGCTATACAGTGGCAAACAGCGCACAGCCATGTTTTACAGAGTGCTCTACAAATGTCCGTGTAAATGCAAGGCGACACGAGAAGCCTTAAAGCTAAAATATGCCTTGACAGCATATATACATATTTTCAGATATCTGCCTTAAACTGCGCTTCGTTTGTGTGAATGCAATGGGCAGTTTTAAAACAAAAGCCTACAGAAGATGCGTGTGGTTTGCTCAGCCGCTGTAAGTATATCGTCAAATGGAATGGGCTAATTAAAACTACACTTCATCGAATTAAAATTATATAAAATCACAACAGACCCAGGTTATAAATCATTCAATAGCTTATTTTTTATTATTATTATTATTTCAAGCCGTAAATATCTGACTAAATTTAAATTAATAACCAGTCAATGTATGTAATGGATGGTAAAACAGTGGATGGTTTGTCCCGTACAACATAAATAACTTTTTCTTTACTGTAGAGGTGACTGATATTGATGGCATTTCATCGCTTACTTTTGCCATTTATCAGATGGAGGAGGAACTGTGTTTACCTTTTGACCATAAAATGTATATATTGGAAAATGTTGTAAAACAGCTGAACTGTACTGGTTAATATGATAGAATATATAATTGACAACATCAGCAGGTTTGCTCAGTTGTTTAATGAGACCAAGGGCATAGATTTGGCTTGGGGGAGGGGAGGGGGGGGGGGGGGGGGTGTTAGATGTCTGTATGAAGAATTGACATGGTTCAATTGATCATGATATAAGTACTGTGTGTTTGCCACCCTGTAATCTACACCCCTGTATAATACATAAACAGTACCTGCACAGCTGCGTAAAAGTGAACAGTTGTCACAAAGCAGGATTAAGCAGCTAGCTAGATAAGTTTAAACTTAGTTTAAGGCAACTCTGAATTCGCTGAACCAGTAAAGTGGATAGCCTTACATCGGGGTTCCTTGGTCAGAGATCTCATTCAGATTCTGGACCAATCAGCTGTGAGCAAATTGACATTCACTCCCCCCAGGAATTATGCAAATGTGTTAGATAGTGACATAGCTATGTCACAGATGTAATGGCTAGACTGCAAACCAGGTGTTTCAGGCAGTTCAGGAGCAGTCTTTTCTGTGGGAGAGAGTAACTCCCTTTGGTATAGACTTTGTGGTTTGTAACTTTGCAGAATTTTACATGCACATATGGCTATATTACACACATTAAAGAAAGGTCAAATCTCAAATAGCATAATAGGGCCTCTTTAAAAACAGGGTACAAGTGCTAAATTTTGCCCAGGTTGTTGTGATGGTTTAAGCAGGCAGTCATGTGCAACGATAGACTGGACAGCTCCAGGTGCTGAACACTGCATGCAGTCTCAAACACCTGGCTTATAAATTTATAAAGAATGAACTTTGATGAAAATTAATGACATGGCCAGAACTGGCAGAGCTTTATTTATTTGAAAACCCTCACCAATTAATTTTTTAATCAGAATAGAAATAGAGTACTGTACCAGCGTTTGAGTAAGACAATGTTTTAGTATGGATTTAGGCTTTAGTCAGTAGTTGCTGCTTGATGCATTGTCATCATCAATTTTAGGGAACTCGGCATAGGTCTCAGTTCAAATTTTCTATTTGCAGTTTAACAAAACACAACCGCATACCCAGTTTAAAATATAAGCTTTGTTTTTGGAGAACTACCTGATGCACTGATAGGCATAGTGCATACCTTATTGAAAAGTGATGTGGGACGGCAAACTCTAACATGCTTTAAAAATTCCTTAAAGGGAAATATTGGCTGAATTTGTAGTTTTACAGCAACTGCCCTGCCCTGTCTTTTCATTCTTCTTATCTCTGTTTGGACTCTTTACTTGATTATTGTGCTCTTAATTAGCCAGAATGCCTCTTTTTTTTCCTGGTGGAAGACTGTCTGCAGGAGCTAATTTAAGGATCTGACGTTGTGAGGTGAATCACTTTAGCCTCTCGACTATTCCCAGTCACATAGACCCTCATGTTGCTCTTAGTTGCAACATCATGATTCATGTTTTTTTGCCTTTTATGACAAAATATGTATTAAGTCCAGCCTCTTACAAATATGATAATTTGTCTTGTATGTTCAGTATTCTCTTTGTTTTGCTATTAACCTTTAAGAAAATAGTAAGCCATTCTTTAGTCGGTAAATTTGGAAAATAAGGGCCAGTTTATTAATGCCCTAGAGAAACAGATCAGTAGGCTGCATTTCAGAAGAAATTGCCACCTGTGTCTTCTCCAGAAGGACTCTTGTAGCCCTTTCACTGCTGAGGTTGAGAGGCTATGACCTCTGCACGCTCATTCAATCTGACGGCACAATTTAGTATTGAGCTAAACCGATAAGGCTTAGATTATTTTAGATAAGACAGGACATTTCTGACTTTCACCTTGAAGTAATTGTTAATTAAAATGCCTACTCTTGCAGCAGAAGAAGTGAAATGGCTTATTGGTGTGACCCATTGGTTGAGTATAATCATAGACCTTAATCCTCATCATGTGTTTTTTTTTCTCATTCTCCTTTAATAATAAAACAGATTAATTACCTGTAGTTTTATGTGTTTTTGAATGCATACATGTTTGAGTTTAACATTCATAACTAGACCATTTGTCTAAAACAAGCTGTTATCTCTCTTACATATGTATTTCGATTAATGTGATCACATAAATTATGTTTTATGCTTTATGATGCTGGCGTTGAATTGTTCCTAATGCTGTAGTGAGTAATTTATTTTTTAATTAAAGTGGAACATTAAGATCTGTTAAGATCTTTCCCAGTGAGCTATGAACAATACAGAGCTAAGCACATCTGCATGCACACTTGTAATACATTACAAAGTACTTCAGCATCCTATAAACTGATATTCATGATTCATGGCAAAACTAGTATAATTTCATTACACTTTCTCAAGTTCTGTCATACCTCCCATGCATAATTTAGGGAGACGTTGGATTATGTAAGGTACTTGCAGCCTGACCAATGTTTGCTTGTAGGCCATAGCAACTCAGCAGCACACAATGAGCTCTCCAACAGGATGGAATATTCATGAATGTCTGGGCAGGTCACGAAAACCAAGAGCTGGAGAGGTACAGAAAGATTAGCACTGAAATAAAATGAGTGGTTAAGCCCAAGGTGATATGTTGATTTTGCTCCATCCTTCCAACTTTCGATAGATCTGCAAAACTGTCAGAATATTCAATCTCTTTTTCCTGTTGTAAAGAGTGACAGAGACGTGGGTTCAGATAACTCTTTCCTTTCTTTAATGGCCACAGTCTCATACAGCACTTCTCCAAAATAATCACCTTTTTAACACACACAATTCCTAACTAAACATAAACAACAACGCTGGGTTGCCGTGTACATGAAGATCTCTCTCTCTCCCTCTCCCCGTTGGTTCTGTGGCCGCTCTTATGCCGCTCTCCCCATGCTTACTGGAATTAGAGACAGGTGTTAGACATAATTTGGCTCAGGTGCAAGCGCCCTTACCGCTTTCTCTCCCCGGACGGACGCTTGACCACACCCCCGCTGCCACACCTGTCTTTTGTTCATGTTCCCTTTTAAAAAAAATCACCCTGAGGTCCCTCAATAGAGAATAGACAGTAAAATGTTCCTTTTTATCTTATTTTCAGGTTCCAAAGGTTTTCAGTCTGTTGCATGGATCACAAAAATGCTCAGGTTTGCATTTCCAAAACCATCATAAGCCTAAGTAAATTGTAGATGCTATTGACACCAATGGTCTCTGTGAGCAACTTTAGCTTGCAATGCTTTTGGGAAACACAGTCCTGGTTGTTTGAAGACACAGTCTGTTTATAAGCGCAGAGCATGACTTGGCAATAAGTAGACAAATGCTTTTTATAGTTATTGGGGCTTCTCTAAATATCAGCTCTGTTGCAAAATCTACAAATGCAGCTTTTCAAAGCATCATAGGTGTGCTCCAGATAGGAAGACTTTCCAGAAACTAGCCTGTAATAAATCATGTTCTTAATGTGGAAAGGAAGTAGTGGGAGCCAGGTTAACATCTACACATAAGACATTTATTGTTCCACTTTTCAGTGTCACACACCTTAGTGGCTTTTCAGCTCACTGATCACACAATCACTCTGCTTTTCAGCAGTACCAGTACACACACAACCATTTCGACAGACACACAGCTTTATGCGTCTCTCTCTCTCTCGAACTTCTGCCCTGGCTCCTCTTTATCTCTCTCAGCTGATTGAGATAATTCTCTGCCAGGTGTCCACACTTACTGCTTGGCAACGCCTTGATTGCCACATTGCCATCTTAATTATGCTGCCTCCTAGATGCCTTCTTTTCTTTTTGACCTAATTATAAGGCAGCACAGAGCAAGCAATTCCAGAATGCATAGCAATTAGCTCAATGAAAAAAATAGATCCAAGATGACAGATGAAGCGAGAGAACTGTCCATAAAAAATTTACTTATTATTAATACAATACTGAAAAATTCCAGGAAGTTGCCCCACTTTATGCTTGACATGTTGAATGATTTCTTAGAAGCAGGGCCGGATTAATAATTTCCTGTGCCCTGGGCAACAAGACTCAAGGGCCCCCCTCCCGTCCCACCACGCAAAGTCGCTATCACCAAGAGCATATAGCCTATAATTCTAAACTAACAAATCAGGACTGGGTTTCCCGATAATGATGTATCTGAGCTCTTAAGAGCGCTCTCTACGTGCAAGGTTACGAACGCTCGCCGCAATTCCACGCGCGTTTCCCAAAAATGCAGTTAACATGGACGCTCGAGAACGCGCTCTACGTGCTACTTAAGCGTCGCTGTCCATTCGTGAAGTGCTGGAATCGTATTCTGAACGTTTAACCTAATAAACGTCATTTGTTGTGGATTAGAAATCAAGACAAGTCTATATTAAGCACCTATACAGGCAGAAGCACTGACAAAATGGATGAACAAAAAAAACAAAAACAAGAGAAGATACCTTTCAAAAAGATAAAATTAATGTCCTTTTAGAGGAGATAGATTTTTAAAAGATTTAAAGGACACCATACAAATAAGGAAAAACAAAACATCTGCGAGGACATTGCAAACTAGTTCACAGAGGTGTTCAAAGATCAGGGAAGGAGGTCCGCTAGAAATGCCCAGAACATGCTGGTGTTCGTGCACGTCAGCAACTCATTGACAGATTTTTTTGAATTCATCCCTATTTTGCCCAGTCTTTAAAGCATATTTCCCACATTACTTTTTGTTCATTCATTTAATTTAGATGTGTATTTCTATTTTTTTCTTCCCTTTTTAATTATTTCATTTATAAATTAATTTAAACAAAACACAATATTTTGCCTGCTTAATTTCATCTGCAATGACTTGCTTTGTTTTCTCACCCATTAATGCAATAAACTCATCACACACAGTGGAGGAGAGATATGAGGGCTTACCTTTCCCCTTGTTGCCATGCTTCACAAGGTGGTCCTTTAAAAAATGGGTCGAAATTTGCGATAATTTCCAGATAATTCCCAAGTGCTGCATCCACTCTGCAAACTACTTTGGATCTTTGCATTAAAGACAACATATTCTGTCTATGTTCCACACTTGTTTCATGATCCCCGATCGTCTCAGAGTGTTTCCAATCGCTAAATCCACTGATGAAGGCATGTTGTCGGCATTGGGGTGACAGGAGTTTGCAGGCATGGCAATAAACAGAGCCAGTAGATGGTGAATAAAGCAGCCATTCCCTCGGTACGACTTTGTTGTTTTGAAGACGGCAATTCAATAGGTCATTTGTGAGGGAGCGGGTTCGACACCCAAGCCCAGACTCCCTCACTGATGCTGGGTACCTGGTAGCCCGGTTATGGAAGGCAGCGGGCCCTCTGTGGATCGCTTCCTCCCTCAGCGTCTCGTTCAGGGGTCCCCCCGTTCAAGGTGCTGGGGCTGTTGGCTGTCTCAGCTCCTTCAATTGGACTTGGGAATTCGTTGTGGTGATGTGGAGGCTGTTCATGCTCGTCGTCCTCTTGCTCTTTGCTGTTTTTACTGTTAGCTTCCACACTGGTGGTAGCAATAACGTTAACGTTAACGTCGTCATAAGCTGTTTCCACGGCCACAGGTGAAGGAAGGATTTCAGCGCTATCATCACCTTTTCTCTGATTTGAAGTAAAAAAAATAGCTATTTTTGGAATATTTTTCAAATTGTCGACTAATTTCAGTTCCTTTTCTCTTTTTAATTTTCTTTTAGCGCTCCCGCTTAACTGTTTCTCCATCTTCCCACCGATTTCAAATGTCAGCGCGTGAAGTCACGTGACGTGACGTGAGTCGACGCGCTCGCTGCGCAGGAAGGTACAGACACTGTTTTTGACGTGATTTAACATAATATTTTGATCGAACGGGTTTCAAAAATCTGCATATAACTAGGAGGACTGCGTTCATAAAGTGATTTAACATAATATTTGACGGTGCCCAGGGCCCCTTAGATGTCCTGTGCCCCTGGGCAAGTGACCAGTTGCCCTAATGGTTAATCCGGCCCTGCTTAGAAGTATGTTAACGTCAAACTCTGTTGGAACCAAGATGAGTCTTCAGTGCAGAGCACTATTTGTGTGAGTTGCTCTACAGGAGTTGCTGTTTATGTAGAGGGTTCCAAATCAGTCACTTATGAGATTGCATCTCTGTTGGGATGTTACCTTTAGAAGGTAGCAGCTTATATATACAGTAGGCAGTGAGTCATATCACTATGTTTTGGAGCAGACCCAGACCCATCCACCATGCTGTGGTGGTCTGGCACTGTGAAAACATCTAAACCATGGCAAGACTCATAACAGGTTGCTAGTGACTAAAAAATTAAATAAAAAATATCCCCACCAACTTTTCATTAACATCAGACAATTAAATCTGTTGCATAACCAAATATACCGCTTGAGATATTCCCAGAAAACCAGAGAGACAAGCAGCATATGAACTTTGAGATTGCAGTTTGAAGCTGTTTTGACAAAGCTGATTTATTGTCGGATTGTCAGAGTCCCGGCTGTTTGGCAGGAAGCAGTTTTTTCTAATTTCTGAGTACTTCAACATATCAGAGTCAAGCACATGGAGTGATTTTTCAAAGATGACATCTCCATCCTGCCCCCGTCCTTAAGATGTTCCTGCAGTTGGCATTCATCAACGTGTCATCATACTGCTGAGTCCACACTCGCTGAATACGGGTCAATATCAAGGTTACGGTCATCTGATTGAAGCCCAACCAAATGCTTCAGCATCCTGATGTTTCATAGGTAGTAATTTATCATTCAGGCACAGTCAAAGCAGATTCACAAACTAAGATTCATTTAGAATGACCTCGGGATGTGGTTTTGACAATAGACAGATGCTGATAGGAACGCTGACATTCTGGCAGATATATGACCTCCCCATCATTTCATTTTCTATTACTTGTTTTCTTATCTACCTACTTACTTTGTTTAGTCTGTCATAGCCAGACCTTTGACTAAACAACATAAGGTCTTGTCCGCATTACAGTTGATAGACAGGATGAGACTGTTGGAATGACATGTAAAGCAACCAACCACATCTTATTTTGTGTTTTCATGCTAGATTAGATTATACCACCATATTAGGACAACATGGAAAAAGTCATTTAAATAATAATGCAGTAGTCTCTGTAAATGGTTGTACTGAAAACAGAAAAAAAAATGGGAAAATGTGTCTACTTTGTGATCACAATATCTGCCTCTCCTAAAGTAAAAGGTACAGACTATGTCACGTAACTTAAAACAAAGATTATTATACTGTTTTGCTTGTAGAAATCTAGTTAGCCTAATTTAGTTTTGGTACTTAAGTGCCTCAAACAAAACGCTGAATATCTTTTATGCCAATAACCTGGTAAACATTGGTAAATCCAGTGATTATTTTATCCTCAAAATTGACTTTTGTGTCAAACTGGCACCTTGTAAACAAAACTTTGTTTCCAGGCATACTGATTAAAAACCATGTGTGCCCTTACTCCCAGAAGTTGTGTAATACCAGCCGATCAGATTGAGAAAGTACTTTCAGGTTATGTGTGCAATAGACAATACACTTCCACGTTCTGACTTTTGGAACTTGGTAGTCAGTTATTTCTAGTGGTGAATGGGAGACCACAGCAAATATTATTTTTGCATACACATTTGCTCCAACATTTACTTACCCTCATGCCATCCCAGATGTTTGACTCTCTTTCTTCTTCAGAACACAACATTTTTTTTAGAAAATATCTTAGCTCTGTCGGTCCATACAATGCAAGTGAATGATCAGACCTTTTTTTAGCTCCATATGAATCCAGTGTTTAAATTAATATCTTCAGATGCAATATAATAGGTGTGGGTGAGAAACAGATCAATATTTTTCTCTTAATCTCATATGGATTACTTTTATGTTTCCTTTACTTGATCTTTGGAGCTACAAAGGTCTGATCATGATTCGCTTGCATTGTATGGACCTATTGAGCTGAGATATTCTACATGTAATTTTAGGTAATCTAGGACCAATCATAATTTAATAAAGTCACAATAAATAATTATAAAATGTAATGCAAGACAGTGATTTTATTAAGTCAGTGTGCATGTCATCTAAGGCTGAGACTACTATTTGTTCTATGTTTGTTTTCCCCTCCAAATCCCTACTATGTATCACCATTTATCTTACATAACTGGAATCAGAGGTGATGACCTTCACACTCCTCTATGCTGTGTAGTCACTCTCTGAGGATGGCTGGCCATAAGCAAGCCACATGAGCTGCTGTCTCTTATTTGATTTTTCTTTTGAATCTGGCTCGGAACTGTTATGAATGACACACCACAGGCCTTTTGTGCGCTTTTGTGTTGCATCGCAGGATATATTGTGATTTTGCTTGCATGATCTTTACATTGTTTGCAGACGTGTTTTTACCCAATCTTTTATGGTACAGTTGTCTCTTAGGAAGCAGTTCCTACAGTAAGTGTTACCGAGTTGCTTAGAATCGTTGCCCTCAATAATGTAGCACTTACAATATGTCGTACAAAGCTGAGCTTTCTAATTTTCCAATTATCAGTGAATAACGCCTTGCTAATTGGTTGACTGTTTGAAAGTAATATAATTGTTCTGTAAAATGATGGCTTCAGTGGCCCACATAAAGTACAAGGCCTTACCATGGAGGCGTAATGTAATTTATCTGTGTATGTATAAATGAGAACGTGCAAGAAATGGAGAAAAGGGAGGTGTGGGAGAGAGAGGGGGATGGCAGTATTATGAGACATTAAGGTGAAAAATGAATCTAGCGAAGACGTAACAAGATGAGAGGAGAGAGAAAATTGACAGATGTAGAATGAGGTGAAAAACAGAGGAGGAGAAACAAATGACAACGGAAAGAGGAGAACTCAGACAGCGTGTGTTTGCTAGACATGGCTCTTTACCCCTCAATGGAAATATTTTCATTTTCATTGCGCTTCTCTCTCATGGAAAACCAGGTTACCCACTTGCATTGCACTCTGTGCTGGACTGCTAAGATTCCCCCAGATGGCCCTAAAAATAACAGTCCACTCTTCCTATAGTGCTCTTTCCACAGTGTTCCTCTCAGTTTCTTTCTCACTCATCCTGTCTTTCCCTCCCTCTGGCAGTGCACATTGTTGACAAAGATGCTATCTAGGGAATGACGGATATTGCAAACACAAGCATAGCATTGTCACTAATAAACTAGTGTTATTAGGCACCTTCCAAGAATACTTCACAGTTCGGTGTTCCAAGCCTGTTTAAAAAAAAAACATTAGAGGTGTGTAGAGCGGAGGAGGGTGGGGCCGTGCTGTTCCTGTGTGTCTTAATTAAATATTATTTATATCATTACACTGGTCCTCGCCTCCTCTTTTCCCTTGTACTGTCCTTACACTTGACAAGCTCCAGACATGCACGATTAACTGAGACCACAATTACGGCACAATTACTGCCCGTTATTCTCTCTCTCTCGAACTGTTGTCTCCGGCCGCCCTTATCCCCCGCGTGCACCATCAGGCTGATTGGGGACCGGGCGTGCATCGTTCCAGCCTGGCACCGCCCTCCTCCACTCTACAAGGTATAAATTACATGTTTTTGTGATTTAGAATTATTAGATATGTTAGATAAATTATCCCACTTAAAACGAACCTAGCATAAAAAGTCTAGTTTTAAATATCAAATGTTTTTCTTCAATTCATGGAAACATAATTATCAATACTTACAAACTAGCATTTGGTTCCAAACTAGATTAGTGAGTGACAGCTGAATTTAGGCTAAACTATTTTTGTATTGCTTTTATTATTGCTGTTGTTGTTTTTGTTGTTATTATATAATAATACATTATATGTTATTATATTATATTTATGTAATTTTGATGTTTATTTGAAAAAGCAAATGGCAAAAACAATTGATAATATAAAATATAATATCCATAGAAAATAAAACAGCTCAAATATTATTAATTTTGGCCTCTTAAGATTTAGGATCAACATTTTCTGAAGGTCAAACATCTCCTTACACTAACTATTTGTTGAAGAAGAAAAAAAAAAAATAGAAAAAGAAATCAAGAGTTTCAGGCCCTATTTTCTAGATTCAAAGATTATCTATATTGTAGATTATTTTCCCATTCATAGAAAATACCATTATCAATTAGCAATTGCCCTATAATATGATGAAAAGGATAGAGTGTGTCTGGAGACTTAAGCATCAAGCAGCAGTGCCTTTCAGAGTTGCTGTAATGGATGCAGCAGAGAAAGAAACTGCTTGAGTGTTAAAAAAAGGATGTTTTCTGAGTAACAATCATCACCATGGTATTGGAGCAAGTGCATAAAACAGAAAATCAGATTCTATAGACAAGTGCAGAAAATTGTATTACTGAGAAACGGCTCTCTAAGTAAAAAACAAAAAAAAGCATGCAAAACTGAACTCTGTTCAAACTGTGTTCACTGTGTGTTTGCCACACAGTCAAATTTGTTACAAGAACAAATGTGTTGTAGGTTGCATGTGACAGCTTTCAGACATTTTTTTTGTTGTTGTTTTGTATGCTTGAAATCTGTATTGTGCTGTTCCAAAAATATGGGATACCAGTCAGTTTATTCTTCAATAGTTGATGCATAAAGTCTCCATAGATTTTTTTACATTTTTTTTTATTTATTGTTTATTACATTTGTTTTTTATCAGCATTAAGATTCTAGATTAAACTTTGGATGAATGTATAAGGGAAAGTGTATATCAATTTTCTATTAACTTTTTGCTTAACATTTTCCTGCAGTATGACAAATACATTTTAAAAGTGCAGATATTCATTGTAGTTTGAAGTGTGTATGAGATCATTAAGCTACATGCATAATAAAAGTATTTCATGACAGCTACCCGCATAATGAAAATTGCATGATAACAACATAAATCATTTAGTGTAGAAAAACTTGTTTGATTCACCAATGTTATTCTGCCATTGGTATTTGGCAAGAGGCACGCGATCATATGTGTGTGCACAACATGTACACACTACTTCATATACTGTATGTTTGCGTGTATGTGCATTTTGTGTGGGTGTTTGTTTGTTTGTTTGCATGTGCATGCATGGATATTGTGAAACACTTGTGTCACGCTTGTTTTTATAAAATATGTGTGATATCAGCATGCTAGCATCATGATACTGCCACCCTCAGTTATCAAATCATCATACAAATTCCATACAGAGTTGCATAATCAACTGTCCCCTGAGCCTCTATTTCAGATTCTTCCTTTTTTGTCGAGAAAGAACAACAGAGCAGATGCTGATCACCCTGTCACTCCACATGCGTGAGTGTGACGTCAGAACCCGCTTGATTGTCTCTGAAGCATTTGTTGCAATGTGTTCATCTCTGTAGGATTCACTGCCGTGAGTGTGAGACTAAAGCTGCCTTTTTGTAACACCCCATTTATGGCTGTTTAATCAGAGCCAAGTATTTATTTCTTACCTCACTGCACTCTTTCATGTCTCCTTGCTTTTTCAGTTTCTTTCAATTCTCTTTCTTTCTGTCTGTCTCTGTCTCACTTTATTGACAGAAACTTTATTCCAAAACCTAGTGAGCTACTTTTCTACCTACATAGGCAGCAATGCAAAGGCAAAATGCAGTAACTGCACAATTATTACAAAATTTTGTTATAAACAAAAATTAATTACTGAAATCGGGTCTATTAGACTAGGATCTTTCCTGTGACTAACAGGCTTGACTCACTATACCTAGATTGAGAGAAAATAGAGTGCAAAAATGGCTAACTATAAACTAAAGAGTCCACACTAAGCTAAGTTCCAGTACACTGGAATAGGACACAGTATTCTGACTATCTGACAAGCATCACCTCCCATGAGACATTTGCATCTGCTCAAGAATGTTTATTTAGCCTGTGGCATAACCGGAAGTGCATTGCATTAACAATGTGGGAGACCCAGGTTCGGGTCATGGGAAAACCAAGAAGTAATCACTTTCGCATAAGCAGTAAGAGCATGTTTCTGAGGTTGCATTTTTCCTTCTTTCTCTTTACTGTATTATTTGATTTATTGCACATTTTGAAGGTGCTGAAATTTGACTATATATACAAATTTTCCTGTCAAAATGTGTTTAGTTACTTGCCAAACAAAACAATGTGTACCAATAGTCTTTTATTAACATTTTCCAAACTAAGCATTCCACAGTATAAAGATAGAAATGCACAAAAATAGCACCAAATTTAGTAACATTAAACATCCCAAAGTCTAAGTGAGAGGTTGACTAATTAAAAGAAAGAGTCTCCATTGGTTGAGTATTCATTGCATTGGCCATTACATTTCTAAAATCCTCATCCTCCACAATATTAATCAGCCAGAAGGCTGTGGCTATCCACTTTACAAAAGCAATCGTGAAGTGCATTCACATGATATACGCCATTTGTCCATAAAATAGGAGTGCAACGCGGCGCAGAGGAAGCGCGGGTGCTGTACTCCAGCAAGCTTATATGAATGTGGTTTTAGTTTGCTGCGCAATGTGATAGACAGACCTTTCATGGGAGAACTCCAACAATAGCCTGCCAAAATGCTCCCCCATGAGTGCAATGTGTAGTGTGTTTGACATTTAGGTGATAGTTAAGACTTGACGTGCTGCCGTGGTAATTCAATTCCACCATACAAAGGGTGCAAAATACTTTATTTTGTCAAGTCTTATCAGGGTTTGTTTTGTACAAAAAAAATTATGGTTAAGAGGTTAAGTTGTATTTGACTCTGGACATGCAAAGTTCCAACCTACTCCAACCAGTGTTCAGAACTCACATGAAGCTGAATATTATGTCAGAATCAAATGTCAAGTTGTTAAATGCATCAGTCACGTTTATAAACGTGAATTGCCTTCTCCGCTAAAGATAAATGCAGTGCTGCTTCAGAATCAGGTCAAAACAAGGTGAATTTTGCCACGTCCACGCTAACATGTTTTTGTTATAAAAGCATTGATTTGGCTACATTTACGCCTCTTTATCAAACACTCTAGAATGACATTTTTTTTTACACCGGAAACTTTGAAAAATTATTACAATAGGAAATTTATTGGTGGTCTTAGAAGCCAGCATAATTCAAATTCCTACATTTTGGAACAGTCTTCACACTGGGAGTGCACCTTTGATGCCTTAAAATGCCACCTCCGTATGCAGTTCGATACGTTTTTGAATAGAGCAAGTGTCTGTAAACCCCCTAAACCTGATTTCTAGTTTGAACGTTTTGTAGGAATTCACTGGAAGTGCTAAATGTCCTTGTGAAGGACATTTCAGAGCTTTCATTTTGATAATGCAGTAATATATCAACACACACAGTGGAAACACTGACACACATATATGAAGAGAGTGAATTCCAGAAGAGCAAGCCAATGTTTTTCAATAATTCAATCCTCCTCTTTGCTGAAGTTGCTATGTGACAGAAAAACTAACTAGAACACCAAGTGAACAGCACCCAGGGTGCTGCCTTCTACTTTTGAATATGAATCACTGCAGATCTGAGTCGCTGCCAGGTGTGGCGAGGGGACACTCGTTTTATTTATGTGTGTCTACAGTATTGAACATTAAAATACTCTCATAGGCTGCATATGTTCCTGTCTCAAAATTTTGCACTGTCTGCCATTAGTCTCTCTTGCCTTAATCTCCATCTGGTTGTGACAGACAGACAGGGATGGATGGATAGATGTATGGATGGCTGGATAGATGAGTAATACTAAGCTGTGCAGTTTTGCTTAATATTTTTTTCCCCCATCCATCTAGTTCCCCCTACAGATGCAGCACCCACACCTGCTCTGATTGCTCTCACTCTGCTCACCTTCTTTATTCATCCTTCTGCCCTGAACACATCACACACACCCATCCATGTTTCTTTTATAAATCAACCTGCCTTGCTGTTTACATACACTATATGGATAAAAGTATGCGGACACACAGACACCACATGTATGTGCTTAATGAGCATTTAATATCCTTAATAGGTAGTTGGTACTCGTCTAGGAAGACTGTCACACAATGTTGGAACATGGCTATGGGGATTTGCTGCCATTTAGACACGAGCTTCCGTGAGGTCAGGCTCTAATGTTGAGTGATGATGTCTAGCTAACAGTCAGTGTTCCAATTAATCTCAAAACATAATTAATAGAAGGGGTTCACTTTTGGCCACAGTGCAGTGTATACGCTTCACACATATACCAATACGTTGATTTTCACAAATCCATTTAGTGCATTATGCTGCTTATCCATTAGGGCACATCATAACAATATGGATTTATCCAAAATGAGCACATCACCATCCAGTTTACATTTGTGACTGCTTTAGAATTGATGAGTATTGCCTGGATACACTCCTACTCCTAATCCATGGTAAAAATACAAATGTACACGCTCTGATTTGCCCACCAGGCTCAACCACAGTCCCTCTGCAATACCCACTCGTTATGTCGCTGGTCATGTCAACTCATGCCAAACCCATCTTCTCTCCAAATGGAGGAGTTACTTTATGTTACACCCAGCCTATAGGGAGTAATTCTTAACAAGTCAGCATTTGTCAGATGTCTTTCTCCAAAGAAATTTACTGTGAATTTAAGAATACAATTTTATCAGTATATTGATTCCCAACTCCATAACCTTGGAGTTGCCCATGCCATGCTCAACTTGTTGATGCAGGCTTGCGAAGAGTGTGATCGATGCAGTCCCAGTGTCGCTTCATGATTTAATTTTGGGCTGGAAGCTGGGATGTCTTCTGCCATAGGTCATTTTATGGTGTTTGGCCAGTGGATTTGGAGGATACTTCATTGAGATCCATTGATAAAAGTTTGGAATTTGTTGTCCTCCAAGTCTCTGCTCCATACAGCAGGACCGACTTCTCGTTGGTGTTGAAAAGTCGGATCTTGGTTTGTTGTGTTAAATCCTTGGAGTTCCATGTCTTCTTTAGTTCAATCAAAGCAACATTTGCTTTTTTTCTATGTGGATGCTGAACCCAAGTTAGGGTGCCATGTTGTTAGTATTCTCTTGCATCTTCTGGTGCGTAGTAGGGCCATATTGTTTGCAAAGTACAGATGATAGAGCTGTATTCAAGGTGTCCACTGGATTCCATTTATGTTCTGTGCTGCAGATGTCTTCACAATCCAGTCTATAAAGCCTAATATAGTCAGCAAATAGAGAAATTGAGAAAGCAAGCAATCTAGACTGACTCCTCACATCAAAGGCTTCAGTGAGTTGCCGTCCATATACTATCTTCCAGGGCTTTCCCTCGTATGAGTTCCTGATGAGTCTTATGAGTTTATCTGGCACCCCGTAGTGGCAGAGCAGTTTCCAAATGGTCTCTCTGTCCACGCTGTTGAATGCCTTCTTTTAGTCGATAAAGTTGATGTAGAGGGGAGAGTTCTATTCCATCGATTGCTCAAAAAAAATATGCACAAGTTTGCAAACTGGTCTATGCAGTATCTACTCTATGTAGTGGTGGTGGTGTAGTGGTCTAAAGCACATAACTGGTAATTTGGTAATCAGAAGGTCGCTGGTTTGTTCCCCACAGCCACCCCCATTGTGTCCTTGAGCAAGACACTTAACTCCAGGTTGCTCCAGGGGGATTGTCCCTGTAATAAGTGCACTGTAAGTCGCTTTGGATAAAAGCATCTGCCAAATGCATAAATGTAAATGTACTCCTGCGGAAGCCAGCTTGCTTGTCTCGTAGCTAAATGTCCACTGTCTCCTGTATTCTGTTCAAGATTACATTCTGTTCAGGTCACCTTTCTTCAGAATCTTGATGATGTATCCCCCTTTCCATTCTGATGGTACTTGTCCCTCTTTCCAGATGTTTCCAAACATTGGGTTAAGCATGTTTACTGATGTTTCAATGTGTGTCTTTAGTGTCTCTGCAGGCCCTCCTGCCTTTCCATTTTTTAGTTGTTTAATGGCTTGTCTTATTTCATCTTTAGTTGATCTTACATAGTCAATATGCAAATCCAATCTTTTTGATAGTTGTGTTTTATTGTACAAAAAAACAAATCTATGCTAAACGCTAAAGGATGCCTTGTTTTGCATAGAATTTTGGTCATAAATACTGCATGCACATTTGAATCAATTCCCGTCATATGCTGAATTTTTGTCGTCTCACCTCTTGTAGCCTATACATTTTGTCATGCTTCTAAGACCTAAAGATAGCTGCTTCTACAAATAAGTGTAAGAAGGTGCTTAGATAAGTGTGTGTGGGTGTTTTTTTGTTTGTGTGTGTGTGTGTGTGTGTGTGTGTGTGTGAACGCAATGTAGCAAGAATGTTGCACACCTGTGAAACTGCAGTGGTCATTTTATTCACAAGCAGTAAAGTCACACCTCCCCTGCTGCCCTGCGAACAGCCTGCCAAGTGAGTGGCCACAAACCATGTCAGGGATACACAAACACACACCAACATGCACACAGATCGAAATAACAGGTGTGTGCTTTTGTTTGTGTCTGTGCTATGATATCAGTTGCCAGATCCCTATGACTAAATGGGCTTGAGTCCGATACGACTGTGTCCTGCTGTCTGTAACTGCATGTGGCTCATTGGTAAATGTTTAGGATGAGAGCCAATTTCACGAGCAAGTGTGACTGTAGGAAATTATGCAATAGCACTGTCTGCAATAGAGTGGTGATTAGCTGGGACAGTTTAGAATTAAAAAATTCAGAGGCTAAATGTGCCAATATCTCTTGGACTGATTTGAACACTTGCATAATTTCAACAAAATGTGATGCTCACCACTTCATTAATGCAAATAGTCTTCTTCATCTGAACATCATGATGGTTTGTGTGACTTTTCAATGAGCACAATTGGATGTCTTATGTTATAAGATCTTATGTTATAAGATGTAATGCTGATCTATTCCATAATAAAGACAAGTCCAGTTACACACATGGCACATTTTATTTTACATATTTATCTTAGCCCTACAAATCATACATTATAACATGTTTCTCAGATATCCGTACAGTGTAGTATAGCATAACAATTTTAAAATGTAAAAAATCAATTTTTTGCAGCCAATCTGTTGCCATTTATAACAACTAGCTATGTTGTTGAAATATCAGAGAGAGAGAGAGAGAGAGAGAGAGAGAGAGATCTTTGCCTCGGGAAGCAAATGACTTCCTGTTATAATTGCCCTAATGAAGAAGAGAGGATAGCTGTGGAATTCATAATAGGTGTGCACGAGTATAAGTGTTCTCAAAATGGGAGACGGATGCATGGTGAGCTAGCCATGGGAAGAGTGTCCCATTCTGTTGTTTTCTCTCACATCTTGCCAGGGTTTTGAGCCCTGACAAATTGTCATATCTTTGTTATAATCCCTGTACTTAAATCCTTGTTTTCACTGAGACTGGGATGGCTGAATGTTTGTCTGAGAACAGAACTCCATGGGAAGTCAAGAGCTACAGTTAAACTGCAGCTGAACATGGTTGTCAGTTTTAGAGTGCTAAATATGGTTCTGTTCACATGTCGTTCTCTTAAAACCAAGAGTGACAACCTCATACAATAAACAAAGTGTCTTTCCACCAGAATAGCTTCCATCAGTTTTGTGGTCTTGCGTGCAAGCAAAGTGATGTACTCTACACCCAGTGAAAAAAAATAAAAAATTATAAGCACTGTCAGTTAATTAAGATTTGCCAGATGAACCTGCTCCTCAATTGGACTAATTTGTTAAATAACATTGTG
The DNA here is from genome assembly GCA_032164185.1 of Moxostoma hubbsi. Classification (NCBI taxonomy): domain Eukaryota; kingdom Metazoa; phylum Chordata; class Actinopteri; order Cypriniformes; family Catostomidae; genus Moxostoma; species Moxostoma hubbsi. The sequence continues at coordinate 10,196,994 of JAVLUX010000039.1, read as the reverse complement.
TCATTGTGATAAGACTTTTTTATTGAAGTTGCCATCTTTGACATTTACTGTACTTTAGTCACTGTCACAATTGTTAGAGGTGTTATCCACGTTATTGCATGAATAATAGGGATTGACTCCACTTATTCATTCATCCAGAGAGTATTCAAACCTCTCTAGTAATCTGTTTGAAAAGGACAATTCAAGAGTCACACCTGTTAGTAAGTGCAGTTGTAATCCCATAAACTGATGTGTGAACATGGCAAAGATGTTTGCTCTAACATAGAAATCACATGACACTAGTGCATTTTGCTGCAGCTATCTGCACAGAGAGAAGCCCTGTGTGAGAACACACTTGTATTAATGTAGTGGGTCGAAAAGTCTCTAAAGTGATATTCTTCCACCTACACACATACACACCTTCATTAGAACAGCAATCCTCCTCCATTCTGTTTAGCAATGCCTGAGCAAATGTATCAGTGTGGGTGGGTGTTTTTCTGGATTACCCATCAGGATGAAGAGAAAGAGAGCTCGCGAGCAGGATAGAGAAAAAACCCAGGAAGAGGTCCAAGGTTTCTTTGTACGTTTATGAACATTGATACGCATATAAGTGGTCGAAAATAGCTCACGAAGCAAGGAGCATGTGACTCATTTTGTGTGTGGTGAAAGCTCCTCACACCTCCGAACTGCATCAGATGGACAACCTGATGCTGCATGCATCTCCATATCATCTTACATAGTTTACAGTAACAATTTTACATTTATTTCTGGTTACTGTGTTACATCTGTTTGGCTATGTACATACATAGCTATAGTTTGGGAACACATTTGTCCCCAGAAATAAGCTAAATCTGACAAAACCTTAGTTTGGGATGTCCTCATTCAGAAAAATTATCCATAAATAAATTTTCAATGTTTTTTTTTTTTATTATTCTAAAGATGCATAAACTTTTCTTTCTGGGTTAAGAATAGAGTTTGTCTATAGTAGGGGTGTAACAGTTGTGGCGGTTGAATCGTGGCATGATACACAAGAGGTTAAAATTTGTGACAATATGCATCGTGGACATTGGACTGCTTTTGTTTGTTTGTTTTTAATTTTTAAGCATAAGCATCTGAATAAAATATGTGCAAAGCCCTATGCCTATGTAATGGGGGCGTACACATGGAAATCACTTCAATGCACACAAGGAGCTCTAAAATGTGATTTCTAGCTGAATCTGCGAGAACTGAAAGTGTATCCATGTAAGCGAATGTAATACAATGAGCAGGAGAGAGAAGCACCATCTTAGGCGGGCAGAATCTGGGAACGTATATTACAGAAAACTTCCTATGACACCTGATTCCTGTGTCCTCCTTGACGTCCCTCTACACTTATCTTAAAGAATTTTATCTTATCTTTAGTTAGGAAATCCTAAACCTCTCCATCAAGTTCAGTAATCTACTCTCATGTCTAATATCTTGTCTTGTGTGTTTTCGTTTTCATTGTTGATGGGTTTTCAAGCGGGGGGATCACCAAACTGAATCGCACAACCTTAAAGCCCAGGGCCCCATGGGCAGTCAAGGGCCCATGGTAGTCAAGGGCCCCTGGTAGTCAAGGGCCCCTGGCAGTCAAGGGCCCCTGGTAGTCAAGGGCCCCTGGCAGTCAAGGGCCCCTGGTAGTCAAGGGCCCCTGGGCACTGGCCTCATTGGCCTGGTCGGTAATCCATCCCTGCTGTTACCAAGCAACCAACGATGCGCAAACAGCTGGTGTGAATTAAACATTAGCTGAAAATGGAGAAACAAAATTGCAAAAGCAAACTCCCGCAAAAATATAAACAAACAAGAATCCACCTTATTTCTACGTCCCGTGATGCTTTGCGTGAAATGTGGGCGGTACTTACGCTAAAAAGTAAATGCAGTTCTAGTTGCATCATACGTTCATAATTTTTTTCTCTGCAGTGTTGATCATTAATTCATACTTCAATGTGTGAGCACAACTTAACAGAGCTTTCTCAGGACAATATACATGTGGCAGGGAGGAGGGCGGGGCCGAGTTGTGATGGTGCACACCCCTAATCAGGCTAATAAAGCCCTCGAGAGGGATAAAGGTGAACGGGGGCTGCAGTTCCAGAGAGAGAGAGGCTTTGCCTCATTTGAAAGGCTGCATGCTAGGTAGGATGCGTCCTTTGAAGGCTGCAGTATACAGAGTGTCCTCCTTTAAACAAGCCTCGTTTAAACATGATGACCTTCGTAGGACAAACGGAATGTAACATGGTTGCTATCAAGGCACGCCACTGGAAGAGGATCCATGAGGTACATTTTAGGAGAGTTATAATAATAACAGCTTTGTTTTGTATCTATACATACGGCATGTTGTGGTTTCATTCATGGTATATTACAGTAATACAATAAATCTTCATTCTATTTGTCATGTTTAGTATGTTCATAATGATTAAAAATAATAACAAACTGCAAAAACCACACATGAACAAGTGTATTTTATTAATGAATTTATTTATTTATTCATTTAATATTGTTATTTATTTAATATCATGAAACTCTCCCATCCAAACTGTGCTGCGTTTTGAAAAAAGATCACTGGCGCACAGTGTCCTCATCTGACCACAAACAGTACTGATGTTCTCAATAACAGTAATTAATAAAATTAATGCATTACCTACAGGTGATAACCCCTTTATTTTAATAATACATCATATTATAATTTCCTGTGTACAGTTTTCTGAGTCACCTCAAAAATATAGAGAAGAAAAGCACTAGTGCATTAAGATGAATTAGTGGGCAAAAAGCAGCAATTCATTACAAATCATTATAAATTTAGCTCAAATTTATATATATATATATATATATATATATATATATATATATATATATATATATATATATTATTTTATTTATTTTTTTATTTTTATTTTTTATAAAAAGTCCTAAAATTTAAAAAGAGACATCCATTAGTGCTAATAGTCTCACACCATCAGCACTCGTACGCTTCTCTCTGTGTCTTGCTCCGCTTGTCTTCATGCTATTCTAAACTAAAGTGTAAGAGCAGTGCAGATGTGTTAAGGGCTAGCTGTCTCTTTACATATCATTTTGTGACATTACATACTGTACTTTAGCCAGCAGGTGGAGTCAAAAGATCATTTTTGTGTGTAATATGAGCCAGTTGGTGACATGAAGTCAGGGTCACTCAGTGATTTCATTCAACAGCACCCCTTGGTCGCTTGTATTACTACTACACTTCTAAAGCTAGGATATAGCTTTAAATGGCTTTAAACTACACTGTAAAAATAAATCCTGTTAAATTAACAGTAACAAACTGGCAGCTTTGGTTGCCAAATTTCACTGTAAAAATATGGTAACCACACTTCAGGCTTTAGAGGATGTAATTGTGATGCCTGTATATTTTACAGTGCATTACCGTTTATATTATTAAATTATATAAACTTAATATTTTAACCTTCTGAAACTGTAAAAAGTTGCTTTTCACATTATAATGTATTGTTACTCGCCATAGTATTTACAGAAAGGCTCATGATGACATGAAGTTCATCAGTAGTGGCTTTTACAAGAGCAATGACCAATAAATATGTAGAGACAGTGCTCAGTGTCACTCACACAATCAATAAACACCATCAGGGTAACACATGTGAAATTTAAGTAATGCAATAAACATTAACTACACTACATCAAATATAACACAGAACACCCCAATGTACATAAATTATATATAAAAAAAAGATGAAACATAACTATTCCTAAAAAAATTATGAAATGTGATGGGTAACGCAGAGAATTCTGGGAACGCCCAATTTTGACAATAATTTACCATAAAAAGTACATGTACTCTCTTGATATACATTTTTACCATTAATTATACAGTAAAATCATACTTAAATATATTATAATTTTTTACCGTATATATATTTTAAGGTAACTGCCAATTTACCAATTAACGTTTTTTTATCTGTAGCATTTTTGCAGACTTTTGCCATTAAAAATGTTACAGTGTAACAACTTCAGCATTAAGGCTCATCACAGCTGAGTGACACAACAGAATGATTAATTACACAATCTCAAAGTGCTACCTCTTACTGGAGTTTCCACATTGATGTGGAATATGCTTGATATGTGGTATTGCTTAAATATATATATATATACACTCACCTAAAGGATTATTAGGAACACCGTTTCAATTTCTCATTAATGCAATTATGTAATCAACCAATCACATGGCAGTTGCTTCAATGCATTTAGGGGTGTGGTCCTGGTCAAGACAATCTATGAACTCCAAACTGAATGTCAGAATGGGAAAGAAAGGTGATTTAAGCAATTTTGAGCGTGGCATGGTTGTTGGTGCCAGACGGGCCGGTCTGAGTATTTCACAATCTGCTCAGTTACTGGGATTTTCACGCACAACCATTTCTAGGGTTTACAAAGAATGGTGTGAAAAGGGAAAAACATCCAGTATGCGGCAGTCCTGTGGCCGAAAATGCCTTGTTGATGCTAGAGGTCAGAGGAGAATGGGCTGACTGATTCAAGCTGATAGAAGAGCAACTTTGACTGAAATAACCACTCGTTACAACCAAGGTATGCAGCAAAGCATTTGTGAAGCCACAACACGCACAACCTTGAGGCGATGGGCTACAACAGCAGAAGACCCCACCGGGTACCACTCATCTCCTCTACAAATAGGAAAAAGAGGCTACAATTTGCCAGAGCTCACCAAAATTGAACAGTTGAAGACTGGAAAAATGTTGCCTGGTCTGATGAGTCTCGATTTCTGTTGAGACATTCAGATGGTAGAGTCAGAATTTGGCGTAAACAGAATGAGAACATGGATCCATCATGCCTTGTTACCACTGTGCAGGCTGGTGGTGGTGGTGTAATGGTGTGGGGGATGTTTTCTTGGCACACTTTAGGCCCCTTAGTGCCAATTGGGCATCGTTTAAATGCCACGGCCTACCTGAGCATTGTTTCTGACCATGTCCATCCCTTTATGGCCACCATGTACCCATCCTCTGATGGCTACTTCCAGCAGAATAATGCACCATGTCACAAAGCTCGAATCATTTCAAATTGGTTTCTTGAACATGACAATGAGTTCACTGTACTAAAATGGCCCCCACAGTCACCAGATCTCAACCCAATAGAGCATCTTTGGGATGTGGTGGAACGGGAGCTTCGTGCCCTGGATGTGCATCCCACAAATCTCCATCAACTGCAAGATGCTATCCTATCAATATGGGCCAACATTTCTAAAGAATGCTTTCAGCACCTTGTTGAATCAATGCCACGTAGAATTAAGGCAGTTCTGAAGGTGAAAGGGGGTCAAACACAGTATTAGTATGATGTTCCTAATAATCCTTTAGGTGAGTGTATATATATATATATATATATATATATATATATATATATATATATATATATATACACTCACCTAAAGGATTATTAGGAACACCTGTTCAATTTCTCATTAATGCAATTATCTAATCAACCAATCACATGGCAGTTGCTTCAATGCATTTAGGGGTGTGGTCTTGGTCAAGACAATCTCCTGAACTCCAAACTGAATGTCAGAATGGGAAAGAAAGGTGATTTAAGCAATTTTGAGCATGGCATGGTTGTTGGTGCCAGACGGGCCGGTCTGAGTATTTCACAATCTGCTCAGTTACTGGGATTTTCACGCACAACCATTTCTAGGGTTTACAAAGAATGGTGTGAAAAGGGAAAAACATCCAGTATGCGGCAGTCCTGTGGGCGAAAATGCCTTGTTGATGCTAGAGGTCAGAGGAGAATGGGCCGACTGATTCAAGCTGATAGAAGAGCAACTTTGACTGAAATAACCACTCGTTACAACCGAGGTATGCAGCAAAGCATTTGTGAAGCCACAACACGCACAACCTTGAGGTGGATGGGCTACAACAGCAGAAGACCCCACCGGGTACCACTCATCTCCACTACAAATAGGAAAAAGAGGCTACAATTTGCAAGTGCTCACCAAAATTGGACAGTTGAAGACTGGAAAAATGTTGCCTGGTCTGATGAGTCTCGATTTCTGTTGAGACATTCAGATGGTAGAGTCAGAATTTGGCGTAAACAGAATGAGAACATGGATCCATCATGCCTTGTTACCACTGTGCAGGCTGGTGGTGGTGGTGTAATGGTGTGGGGGAGTTTTCTTGGCACACTTTAGGCCCCTTAGTGCCAATTGGGCATCGTTTAAATGCCACGGCCTACCTGAGCATTTTTTCTGACCATGTCCATCCCTTTATGGCCACCATGTACCCATCCTCTGATGGCTACTTCCAGCAGGATAATGCACCATGTCACAAAGCTCGAATCATTTCAAATTGGTTTCTTGAACATGACAATGAGTTCACTGTACTAAAATGGCCCCCACAGTCACCAGATCTCAACACAATAGAGCATCTTTGGGATGTGGTGGAACGGGAGCTTCGTGCCCTGGATGTGCATCCCACAAATCTCCATCAACTGCAAGATGCTATCCTATCAATATGGGCCAACATTTCTAAAGAATGCTTTCAGCACCTTGTTGAATCAATGCCACGTAGAATTAAGGCAGTTCTGAAGGCGAAAGGGGGTTAAACACAGTATTAGTATGGTGTTCCTAATAATCCTTTAGGTGAGTGTATATATATATATATATATATGACATTTATGAACTAATACAGAATTTAATTACAGAAATAATGATGGCTTTAGTAAGAACGAGGTTTCAAATGTATTTATTCTCAACTTAATAAAGATTAATGAAAGTGACGCAAAAAATGCATGTAACATGAATGTATGTGTAAAGGGATTGATGGAAAGGAGGAGGCGAGAACCGGCTTGGCAATATAAATAATAGTTTAATAATAAACTGAACCAAAATCACACAAACATAAACCCATAGAGCAGATGCCATTCTCTCTCTCTCCAACTGTCGTCACCGGATGTCTTTATCCCTCATGCGCACCCATCAGGCTGGTTGGGGTCCGGGCGTGCCCTCCTCCGCTCTACAGTATGCAATGTGCATCATAATGGGCTCTCATGTAGCCTGAAGTTTTGATTCTTTGGCTGAGACCTGAACTGATACACAAAGAACAGGAATAAAATGATGGACATCAGTAGGCTGAACTAAAGACATGTGCATTAAGAAACACACTTTATTATATTTTAAAGAACAGATCGCAAAAAAGACGTCAATGCACGTCTCTGATGCACTGTTTGCTCAGAGGAGTGCATCGGGAGCCTGTCTCGTGGAACACATGTAAAGCAACTGGTTCTCTTTATATAGCAGATGTGTTCACCTTGAACCTAATATATTTATATTTTAATTATTATTGTCATTATCATTATTAAGTTTACATTTAGAATTGTCTACAGTTCTTTATTTGTATAAGTAATTGTCCACCTGTTGGAGAAGGATACTTGCGTGATGATGGCAAAAGGAAGAGTGCTTGTATTCAAAAATGTTTTTGACCACTTCATTATTCTTATAGCTTTTTCGTTTCTTTAGAAGTGTAATTTGAATTTAGAAAAATCTTTGGTTCAAGTTTTTTGTGTTTCAATATATTAATAACATTTTTAAAGAAAAACCAATAAAGCAAGTATATTCACCAATCCCTTGGCCGGGGAGGTTAACGATATAATAGGATATGATATTTGTTTTGAAAAATATCATGAATATATTACTTTCATATTGCCCAGCCCTATTGTGCACTTGTAGCCTTACTGCCATTATGGAGAATGCAATTTGTGACTGCTATGTAAACAGACTAGGACTATTTGAATCATCCATTGGAGGGAGGAAGAAGGGGAGGAGGAAGAGAGCGAATCGCTCATTGCCTAATCTCCTTTTTAACCATATTTTAATTATTTATTTTGGCCTGTTTAAGTTTTAAACTGCAGGATCAGATTACTCACATGTGTTTTCTAAGCAAATCTGTTCAATAAGAACATATTTTTCTGTTGCCATTACAATTATACTTATCAAAGGAGCCCAATAAAACATTATACTTTATTATGTGTCATGTAAATCATGTTGCATGCACAGATTGAGACTGCCTATTGATTTCAATGCGATTTTATCAACACTTTTTTATCCTCTGAAACCATGTACAATGTCTTTCCAATTATCAAAATATGTTAATATAATTTATTGAATGTCCCTTTGTGTCTGATAAACTGTGAAAGATGCGAGAACAATACATGTAGTAATTTATAGACTTAACGTGCTACTTAACAATGCTAGATAATGGGGGCCTTGGTAACTCAGCGAGCATTGATGCTGACTACTGCAGTAGTGGGGGAACCTCCTCGTGGTCGTGATTAGTGGTTGAACTAAATCATCCACATCCATTTCTTGCATTGATGAAGCTGCTGGCAATCCTTGTGATTATGATGCATTGTGTTAATGACACGCTGTTTCTGGTCATTATGACTTTATCCTCTAAATATCCCGACTTCAGTCTCATAGTGTTATGACTTTATTCTCGTAATTTTTTACTTATTCCCAAAATATTATGACTTTATTCTCAAAATCTTAGATTATTTTTCCCCTCATGGCACCATTCCACTGTCGTACATATACCTATTTTATTATTTGATTTATATACTGTATTTAAAGTTAAATGTGTAAAAATGACATCTTAAGTGTACAGTATGAAGCACACATTAAGAAATATGACAATTTATATGGCAATTAATCGTGAAAGCCCTTAAAGAGACAATTAATCGTCATAGCCATAAAAAAGACAATACATCACCATAATCGCAATTGTTTGTTTGACAATTAATCATCAGGCAAATTTCATAATTGGGACAGCCCTATAAACTGCATTATCATATTTCGTGGGAGTCTGTAATTATTTTGAGCGTTTTGACATCAAAGCGCATCATCTAGGTCTTCCAAAATTGTTTCCACCATCAAACATTGCTTTTCTGCATTTTCTGTCACTAGCAATTGTAGCTCTATTCTGTGACAGTGCTATAGCTATGTTTAATAGTATTTTAATGTGACTGTAACCGTTGGCTTTCAAATAAGGTTTCAGTTATGACCACAGTGGGGTTGTACTAAAGTTAGGATACTTATTTAAGGTTTTTGGCAAATTAGGTTGCTTCTCTGAGTGATCTGCTCTGAATGCACGTTGTGTGTCTCCTGCCACGTTGATGCAGTGCTGTTTTCAGTGAATGAGTGTTGATGATATCACTGGGGTGATTCATCGTGCTGCGGAGAGTGGGCCCCGGGGACTGAAGGGCATGAAGGCAACATGCAGGGGACCAACAGAGTCAAACATTTACAGACATGGCTGTCTGATTCTGCTGTATTACACTGCCCACAGCACAATGACATCTCAAAACATTAATTCAAGTCAAAGCACAAGTATTTAAGAACTGTGAAAACAGGTTAATCTCCCCCCAAAGTGTAAAACTGTGGCTCTGGGGTGCTTTCAAAACAGCACTGTTTTTTTAAGCCTCCCGACCAATGCTCCACACCCCAATGATGTGAGTTTGGGGTGGGACTATCTGTTTGTTAACCAATAACAAATTAGAAAGTCTTTGGTAAACCTGTTTGAAAGTAGTTTATTTATTTATTATTTTTTATTTTGTTTTGTAAAATACTGTAGCTTAAGTGTATCCAATCAATAAAAATGTAAATGATAAATTATAACAGGCTTTTAAATGTTTAATCATTTTAAATGAAATAATTTTCTCCATTAAGGTTAAATGTCATCACCACACTGAAATGTGCTGACCCCGTAAATGCTTTGAAATAGCAACTATGAAGGTAATCTCAGCCAGAGTATATGTTGCTAGGTGATGATGTCATCCTCTTTGCAGCCCAGCATGTACTGGAGTTAGGTCATGCAATTTTGCTCTTTTAAGTGTCTCTGGCTTTTGTCTAACTGAATAATTTAAGTTATATCATTGACAGATAGCAGTCTACATTGTTCCCCAAAAGACCAAACATGTCCAGAGAGGTTCAGGGGCAAGTGTTTGTGGAATATCCAATATTGGAAAATAAATATCCAATATCAACCCATAACGATAATTTTTTTTAAATCACCAATATCGGCCGATAACTGATATGGTGCCCACATGTATTGTGCATCCTTTGCATGGACAATGGTGTAGATGTCAATACTAATGAGAAGCAAAGCTTAGAAAGAAAGTAATTACCCTCTGTAGGGGTGAAGTGGACCGCATAGAGGGAAAGACATGCACCTCAACCAAAGCGCTGAAAATGCTGTTAAAGATGAAAGAACTTGCCTTCCAAGGCTGATTAGCTCACATCTTTTGATTTACATAAACAACTTCACCATTCTGTCTCCCTTCCTCACTTTCTCTGTCTTGCAGGTTGAGGAGGAGCAATGGAGTCTCTATTTGGGGGACAGTTGGGCTTGCTGGGGGGTAACGAGGGGCTAAAAGAAGATGGCTGTGGGGTGGGCTGGTCAAGCTCCCCCTTATCAGAGGACATGTACTCCACCTCCCACTTCACCCTCATCAGTGCCTACCAGGACATTAAGACCCGACTGGCCGGCCTTGAGAGAGAGAATGCAGACATCAAAAGAAAACTCAAGATTTACGAAATAAAGGTATAAAACACCCGAAAGATCCTTTAGCCTCAGATAACCAATATCGGCGGAAAGTCTTAGATCTTAGATCCTTAGTTTTGCATTAAAGATAGCATTTGGTAAGAGTGCTGGTAAGAGTGCATGCTATCTGTGCTATCCCAGAGCTCTTGCTCTACAGTTGAAGTTAGAAGATTTAATATTATAAAACAATAGTTTTGGCAAGTAGTTTAGTGCAGTACTTTGTGCAGTACTTTTTGGCAAGTAGTATAGTGCAGTACTTTTAGTGCAGTACTTTGTGCATGGCATGAGTAGTTTTCCAGCAATTGTTTATTGAAAGATAATAATAATTTACATATGTAACATGTAATTTAATTGACTATATCACAATTCCAGTGGGTCAGACGTTTGCATAAATTATGCAAGTTAGCTGTGCCTAAAATGATGTCAAGCAAAGAGGCACTGAGTTTGAAGGTAGGCCTTGAAATACATCCACAGGTACCCTCCAATTCAGTTACACCAGTTCTGTCTGGAGGAATGGGCCAAAATTCCAGCAACTCATTAGAAGCTTGTGGAAGGCTACCCAAAATGTTTGACCCAAGTTAAATAATTTAAAGGCAATGCTACCAAATACTAACAAAGTGTATGTAAACTTCTGACCCACTGGGAATGTGATGAAAGAAATAAAAGCTGAAATAAATAATTCTCTCTACTATTATTCTGTTATTTCACATTCTTAAAATAAAGAAGTGATCCTAACTGACCTAAGACAGAAATCAGGAATGGTGAAAAACTGAGTTTAAATGTATTTGTCTAAGGTGTATGTAAACTTCTGCCTTCAACTTTATCTGTGGAGCATGCTGGCTTATGTGCTGCGGTTGTGCGTGAACCAACGCTTCATAGACAAGGGCTATTTAATGCTTATAAAGCGCTGAATATGGCATGAATACAATTAAATTAGCAGCGGCCCGAGTCGCCCGACATTTACAAGATTTTCAATGCAGAAAAAACTTTGAAAATATCATCCGCCAAAGTTGCTAGTAAAGGACCAATCACAAAGATCGCCACGATTAACATTTCAAAACAATCCAGTGAAGCCATTCACACAGAGCAAACATTTGAAAAAAATAAATACAAAAATTTACAGTTATTTTTTTTTTTCTACAGCCTGCAATAAAATGCCCTGAGCAATAAATATGAACTTTGGATCACGTGTCAGGAGCCACTGCAGTAACCAAAAAATTGTGGCGCTAAAGGTAGCACAGAAAGCTTTTTTCTACTAACATTAAATGCTGAATGAACTCGAAGAAGAAATCTTGAACCAACAGTGAGGATGTGTATTTTATTTGCGTCAAATGCCATAAAAACAAAACAATCATAATAAATAAATCATATATGGGTTCTCTTAACATGTAAATGATATTGATACATTCTTTGCCTTTGCTATTCTTATGTATCTTATGTGAGTTTTATTTATCTCAAATATAATATACTGTATTCTTGGTACAGCAGCTTGGCCTTTTGTATCACTTTTTAAATAAACAACTTTTACGGATCTTACATATTTTATTCACCAAATATAAATAATATTAATACTATTGCTGTGACTGTCGGTGTGCCTTTGTATACCAAAAACATAATCGTTATTACTGTGCTACCGTTAAGTCATTAACAGCTGTGCTGCCGTCAGCAGTAGGAAAGTATTAAAAGAGTTACCTGTCACTGCTGATTTTTACCTGCATTTGACGGGTTGGTGGGTGTGGAGGAAATGTCTTGGTAAGATTCATATGTTTATCTTCATCAGAATAAATAAACTGAATTGAACACCAGTATTTTATGAAATTACTTTACATAATTTAAGGAGAGACAGCTAAAACACTGACCTTTGCATGCCTTGTGAAAAGATGCCTTGAGAGATTCAACTAGGTTGAGACATATAGACTAGTGTCAATATTGAAAAATTAAAGTGTTATATTTCCATGTATTTTCAGTTAATTCTTCTAGCCTGTGGGAGGATGGAGGTTGCAGGGGGCCCATCAAGTGTTTTTGCCCCAGGCCCATATGATACTAGTTATGCCACTGATGCTGGTAGAGTCCAAACATTATAACTGTTATAGAGTTGCTTTACTGTGAGTGGTTCCCATGTGATGCTAATGGTGATCTATGAGTATTCAGTAGTTGAATAATGTATACCGCTGGCAGAATTTATGCTTAAGCATGTAAGATTGAGTTGATTAATGTCTGTAGTGTGACAGCCCTCAGAAAGAGCTGTGCCTGGGCCTTCTTGCATAAAAGAGGTTTATTTATAACCTGGCTGGCACATGAGCTGAGCTGTATAAAAACAAGTTCATCCTCTAGGTAAGTAGGAAGTCAGGCAGGGGACATGTAGACTCTTGCATAAAACACCAACTCCTTAAACACACAATACAAAATACTGTTTAGAATACACAGTTGTTACGAAAGTAGATCATGCCTTCATAAATCTTTAAATATAAACACTGAACATTTTTTAGGATCATTCACATGCAGTAGGGGTTTTACTTAAATGGCATTCAGTAATTTGCGGCGAATTAAAAAAGTTTTACGCATTAACAAATAAACTGTGTTTTTGTGAAGAGTGATCTCACATGAGGTGAAGGCTGTACACAACAGTTTTCTATAAAAAAGTTTTTTTTAGTATACATGGTGCGGGTCACCACTTCAATGTGTTTTGCCATGTTGAAATGGCATGGTACGCTGTATTTCACTAAACGTCGAAGAAGATAATCTCATTGGCTGCAGCCTATGTAGATACATTCGGCTATACTTAGTGCAGTGTTGTTTGGTGATGCGAAGAGTGAAAAGAACACAATGGAAATACTTATTATCGTGCTTTGGATGCAGAAACAACAGGCGATTCAGTAGCTGTACTGCTGAAGAAGCAAAATTGGTCAGAAGTAAGAAGACAGAAAGACCTGCAAAGGCAAAAACTAGAGTAAACATCGGTATGACATACACAAGGTGGAAAGGTTTGATGACTGAGAAAATTCAGTCATACAGGGAAAAAAAATCGAAATATCTATTTACTGTAACATTGTAACAGCCCTCCAAAATCATACAAATTTTGTTTTTGTGCAAGATGCAAATGACCTTCATCTGATGCACATATACATAGACCAAAAATAAAAAAAAATAGCACAGGCAGCACTCGATTCATTGCATTAAAGGAATAGTTCAGCCAAAAATGAATTCGGCCATAATTTACTCAACCCAATCAAATTGTTTTGCGCTAAAAACAGCATAAGTTCTTGTATGAACATATGTAACGCTTGGAGCGTTCATGAACATGCAGCATCAAAAAAATTTACTGATTTGTTTCATGGTCATTTCATATGCCTTAAGGAGACTTGGACTGCTTGATAAGCTTTAAAATATAAACTGTGTAAGCTTTAAACTATATAAGCTTTAAAGTGAGGCACTATCTATTTTCATTCCATTGAAACTATAATTATTAAAACATCTCCATTTGTTTTCCACATAAAAATGAAAGTCATACGGGTTTGGAGCAGCATCAAGGTGAGTAAATGATTACTAAATTAATTTTTTGGGTGAACTATGTCTTTCTGTTTATTAGAAAGTATTTATTTTCCTTTCTAATACACAACAGGAGTTCATTATTTATGCTGTGCTGTATCCTACTCAACAGAGTGTGCAGCTGGTTCATTTGTTGTGATCTTTGGGTATGACTAGGCAGGTTGGGAAGCTGTCGGGCCTCTGGGGAGAGCTGCAGGTAGAAGATGCTCCAGATTGGGCATCTTTAAAGCACTTTGGTTTATCCCTGCCCAGACATATGCACATACAGTATATGCACCACTGGCGCCTATCCTCTGAAGAGCAGCTGTTTTTGCAGAAGGCGAGAGAGAATGCCTCCAGGGTTCTGCATTCAGTATGGCTCACTGCCTAATAATGGGCTAAATGTGGGGAAAACATTCACGCTGCACTCATTTCAAAGCTGCAACTGCTACGTAGGAGTAAAAAATGTATAAGATGCAGCATGTCAATGCACATACAGTAGCATCTGCTGATGCCAGTAGTATGGTAGAAGATGATGTAGGAGCTGAACCTGTTGCCTACAAGAGACAACCTTTTTAAATGGAATGTACTACTTCACTGATTATAGCCATGAACGATGAATGTTTTAATACTGATAGTTGGTTGCATGGGGGAGGAACATTCTCATTCTTGAGAGCATTTGATTGGACAATAATATGTGCAGTGCAAGATGAGTCATCAATACTTTTTGTCTGTTTCCCCCAAGATAATGTCTGTCAATTTTAAATGCACACAGAGTGTGCTATGAATACATTTTGTCAACTTTTATGATTACACTAGCATATAGATGACTTCAAAGCTAATTGACTAGATGTTAATTCATAAAATTATGTGTGTTTGTGTTCAGTTCCCCATGATAAGCGAGTTTGGCGAGGACAGAAACTCCTACTGCTCCTTTGAGCCCAAAGACACTGCTCTGCTGCAGTCAGAGAATGGCAGCCTGCAACAGAGAGTCAACATTCTTACCCTTGAGGTAAGAAAATCAAGCACACACTCATGCTTACAAAAACACACACTCTCCTCTGTCTCGCTTTAATTCCAGGGTTTTCCACCAGTCCGAACTGATTTGAGAATGCCTAATAAATTTAATTTCCTTTCCTGAATTTGAATTGTTTTTACATTGAAGAGGAAGCAGAATTGTATTTTGTATTGGATTTAAGAAAGTGAAATGGAATGAAATTCAAGTCATTCATATATCTGCAGTAAGTGTTTAGTAATACATTAAAATGTTTTATTAGGACATTACCCATAAATTTGTTATTATACAGTACATACAACATGTGGAGTATTTACTAATACTGTATATTAAAGGACTACTTCCGGTTCAATACAAGTTAAGCTTAATCGACAGCATTTGTGGCATCATGTTGATTACCACAAAATTAATTTAGACTTGTTCCTCATTTTCTTTAAAAAAAAAAAAGCACAAATCAATGTGAATGGGGCCAATATTTGGAGGGTTTAAAGGCAGAAATGTTAAGCTTATAATAATCATTGAAAAGCACTTACATTAATTGTTCTCTTAAAACACATGTATTATCTGAGCTGTAAAGTTGTTTAAATGTAATTTTTACAGTCATTTTAGGGTTTTAGGGTATTTGACATTACACCGTCATGGAAATAAAGTTGTAAAATTTGGCTATAACTTTACACAGAAAAGTTTAGTAAACAATTGTATCACACTAAAATCACGTTTACACGCATATAGTTTATGTCTTACGGTGATGCTTTTGAATAAGTATTTTAAAGTAAAACAATTGGTCCCCATTCACTTCCATTGTAAGTGCTTCACTGTAACCCAGATTTCTGCTTTTTTTAAATAAAAGAAGGGGCAAGTCAAAATAAATTTTTGTTTTAATCAATATAATGCCACAAATGCTGTCGATTGGGCTTAACTTGTACTGAAGCCAGAATATTTCTATATTGTATATACATATTTATATATATATATATATATATATATATATATATATAAAATCTAAACTAGCCGCAAACTTGCCGCAAATTTGCATCTTGTTATTTTCACATGCAAATGAGCTTGTGATTCGCCGCAAATGTTTGCAGCTCTTCACCAATAGTGGTGAACCTCCACCAATAGTGGGAACAATGGACAATTAGTGGCAAGTTTGCAGCAAATTTGCCATGAACTCTCTTTTTTTAAGGGTATACAGTATATTATATATAAAGAATTCGTATTATATTTAATTTGCTCATTTTATGGACTATGGTGGAAGAATACATCCCAGAGTCTTCCATATGAAACCAAACAACATCCATCAGGATTGTAAAATTGAAATGTTAAAACACATAAGAAGTTTTCTGTTGTTTCCCATTTTGATGTTTTGTTTTATTGGACTATTAAAAGCCTTCTGATGTTGAATGTGACTGTGTTGCATTTCTTGGACTTGCAATTCAGTAAATTCCTTCCATTTCAATTAAAATTCAACATCCAAATGAAGTAGCATTTCAATTCAAGTTCCAATATATAAATTCGGCATGTGCTAATTCTTTTGCTCAACCCTGGTAAAAACACACACACTTATAGATATCCACATATATATATATATATATATATATATATATATATATATATATGTTGTGGATTTACATGACATTTTATAACTGGATTACACAAACAGTAACAGAATGGAAATATTAGATTAGGTTACAAGATTAGTAGGGTAATAATGTTGGCACTAGACTACTTTGGATGCCCAGTCATTCATAACAGAACACATTACATAATGTAGATCACTAAGCGTTCAGTTCTGTGTGCCTAAACCCCGCTCTTATCCGTCTCTCCTGACTGGCTGTGATGTGGAGTGTAAATGGGCTGATCATACTGTCTCTCTGCATCTCTTGGCTTATCGCCCAGCGAAGCATCTCATTAATTAATGATGCTTGCTATGTGTTTCCATAGCCACCCAGCAGCCTTCCCTTCATTTCATGAAGAACCCGATTTCTCTTTGTCATCTGTTCTTCTCTCTCCCACACCTCCCTCGCTTTCGCTGACGTTTGGTACTTTGTGTGTGCATTCCTTAATCTTCCCTGCCCTACTCGTTTGCCTGAGCAACTTCCTCCTTGATTTTTGTTTTATTACTTACATTAATTCCTTCCAGACATTTTTTCCTCCATTTTAACACCCAGAGCTTTGCAGTCATGAGCTGTTGCTGAGATCTGATGCAGTGCAATTGGAAGTAAATACCATGTTCTGTTACATTTCTTTTCAAAAATAAGCTATATTATCCATAAAGCCAAAGAATCCATTCAAAGATGTGTGTTATGGAATAATTGGAGTAGATGCTTATATGTCTGTTCTAAAATTAAAGTGAAGGCAACAACATGAGAGTATTTGTTTCATGTTAATGGGTTTAATCAGGCAGAGCAACATTTGGGTCTATTAAAGCAAAATGCCATGAGAGACTGTGCATTACAATTATTTTAACATGGGTATGGGGTGTTTTTAGGCATGACACTTTAACAGTGGTGAAATCACTGTAAAGGCCTATCAAATGCAAGACAAACTCAGGTAGCATATTGCTCTTAAAAAATGGCAGCAACAGCAATATGATTAAAGGCATCAACGTGTACACTTAATTACAGTTTCTCTAATAAATTCTGCTACTTTTGTAGCCAGTTTCAATTTTAGATTAAAAAACCTGTGATTGATCCTGTAGCATTGGCGCAATTAAACTCTCAGTCTCTTAGAATCACGTTATTGTACCTACATTTGTGCAGTATGATTATTACTTGTTCTACGTATCACAAAACTTTCCATGTGAAATTAAAACTAGAGTTACTACAACAATGAGCAAAACTGCAGATTATCAGTTCATAAGCACAAACTTTTTGTTCCTCACTGTTTCTCACAATGCTATCACATGACATCTAAACTCTTTTACTATAGTGCATGACTTGTCTGCATCAACATCTTTTAACGTCTGCATCACATAATCAACTACATTTGCAAGCTTGTTTAAGTGCAACCAAATTGCACGTTAGCTCAACTGATAGAGTGTTGCACTTTCGGTACAAAGCCAATAGTCTTTTAGAAGCTCCACAAAATGATGGTCGTGTCACCAATTGCATTTATCTTGACCCATTTGCTTTATATGACAATATCAGTTAGGATTAATGTTTATGATTGGGAGGTAGCTTTTGTTCATTTAAAACTCAATATAGCTTTAACCTTAAAACCTCATCTGTTTTAAATTGTTTAAAATGTAACGCTCTTTTATCGCCACTCAGGTGACACTGCAACTCTAAACTGCCACAATAAGTTTAAGGAATAACACACTATAATTTTGCTTATAATGTAAGATCTGGCTCAATTCTGGTTACAATGGCCTATCTAGGAGCACCTAGGAATAGCAATTGTTAGGTCAACTGCTTGACTGTCGATTCCCTGTCATTTACTTCACTGTCAAATATTTATTTATAGATTTGTGTCAAGCAAGCATTCTGCAAACCTGCTACCATAATTAAACTTTCAAAATGACAGAAATCCAAAAAGATAAATAAACAACTCTGCGAATTACAGGAATGGCCATAATGAAAATGCTGTAGAAGGATGTGAAATTTCCATTAGTGCCACTAATTTTACTGCCGTTACAAATTTTAATACATGATCATTAAGTGTGGTTGGGGCCTCAACCCATCGGATTGGTGGAACACCAATGTGTGGCGAGACAGCAATGTATTTACAATGTCTGTTTGTGTGTGCATTTATGTCTGTTCTCCAGCTTCAGAAGAGCAAAGAACGTGAGGAACAGCTGGAAGATGTAATTCAGGCTTATGAGAAGATCCACATGGAGAAGACCAGCCTTCAGCGAGACCTGGACAAGATGGTGATGCTTTTTCCAATACAGTCTCTTAAAACATTAATTCCATGCTTCAGACCCACCTCTGTCATCTGTGCTAAGTTTGGCTACAGGCAGAAGGGCAGTTGTGATAATTAGCCTCCCCATGTGCTACAGGCTTTAATCCAACCAGGTGTCCACTTGATTAATCTTGTACTATGCATACAGCCTAACTGGCTGCAAGGCTGTGTTAATTTCATTTGGCTCTAGTGTTATCCAGCCATACCATCATATTAGTGGATGATGCTTGATATTAGGGTTGATCCGATATCAAATTTGGCTTCGGTACGATACCAGCCCTGGTACCTCGGTATCGATACTAACTTGATACTTATGCAACAAATAAAAAAACTCTCTCTCTCTCTCTCTCTCTCTCTCTCTCTCTCTCTCTCTCTCTCTCTCTCTCTCTCTCTATATATATATATATATATATATATATACAGTATATATATATATATATATACAGTGAGGAAAATAAGTATTTGAACACCCTGCTATTTTGCATGTTCTCCCACTTAGAAATCATGGAGGGGTCTGAAATTGTCATCGTAGGTGCATGTCCACTGTGAGAGACATAATCTAAAATAAAAAATCCAGAAATCACAATGTATGATTTTTTTAACTATTTATTTGTATGATACAGCTGCAAATAAGTATTTGAACACCTGAGAAAATCAATGTTAATATTTGGTACAGTAGCCTTTGTTTGCAATTACAGAGGTCAAACGTTTCCTGTAGTTTTTCACCAGGTTTGCACACACTGCAGGAGGGATTTTGGCCCACTCCTCCACACAGATCTTCTCTAGATCAGTCAGGTTTCTGGGCTGTCGCTGAGAAACACGGAGTTTGAGCTCCCTCCAAAGATTCTCTATTGGGTTTAGGTCTGGAGACTGGCTAGGCCACGCCAGAACCTTGATATGCTTCTTACAGAGCCACTCCTTGGTTATCCTGGCTGTGTGCTTCGGGTCATTGTCATGTTGGAAGACCCAGCCTTGACCCATCTTCAATGCTCTAACTGAGGGAAGGAGGTTGTTCCCCAAAATCTCGCAATACATGGCCCCGGTCATCCTCTCCTTAATACAGTGCAGTCGCCCTGTCCCATGTGCAGAAAAACACCCCCAAAGCATGATGCTACCACCCCCATGCTTCACAGTAGGGATGGTGTTCTTGGGATGGTACTCATCATTCTTCTTCCTCCAAACACGGTTAGTGGAATTATGACCAAGGGTCTCATCTGAACACATGACTTTCTCCCATGACTCCTCTGGATCATCCAAATGGTCATTGGCAAACTTAAGACGGGCCTTGACATGTGCTGGTTTAAGCAGGGGAACCTTCCGTGCCATGCATGATTTCAAACCATGACGTCTTAGTGTATTACCAACAGTAACCTTGAAAACAGTGGTCCCAGCTCTTTTCAGGTCATTGACCAGCTCCTCCCGTGTAGTTCTGGGCTGATTTCTCACCTTTCTTAGGATCATTGAGACCCCACGAGGTGAGATCTTGCATGGAGCCCCAGTCTGAGGGAGATTGACAGTCATGTTTAGCTTCTTCCATTTTCTAATGATTGCTCCAACAGTGGACCTTTTTTCACCAAGCTGCTTGGCAATTTCCCCGTAGCCCTTTCCAGCCTTGTGGAGGTGTACAATTTTGTCTCTAGTGTCTTTGGACAGCTCTTTGGTCTTGGCCATGTTAGTAGTTGGATTCTTACTGATTGTATGGGGTGGACAGGTGTCTTTATGCAGCTAACGACCTCAAACAGGAGCATCTAATTTAGGATAATAAATGGAGTGGAGGTGGACATTTTAAAGGCAGACTAACAGGTCTTTGAGGGTCAGAATTCTAGCTGATAGACAGGTGTTCAAATACTTATTTGCAGCTGTATCATACAAATAAATAGTTAAAAAAATCATACATTGTGATTTCTGGATTTTTTTTTTTAGATTATGTCTCTCACAGTGGACATGCACCTACGATGACAATTTCAGACCCCTCCATGATTTCTAAGTTGGAGAACTTGCAAAATAGCAGGGTGTTCAAATACTTATTTTCCTCACTGTATATATAAATATATATATATATATATATATATATATATATATACATATATTTATTATTTTATTTATATTTTTTTTTGTTAAAAAAAAGATGCACAACAGAGCTTTACAGTATTAATGAAAGCATTAAATGAAAACAATCTGATTACCTGAGGAAAAGGCTGCCATGGCTGAATCACAACTTGCTTATGTGATATTGCTTACAGATAATAATACTATAATTTAATATTATATTATTGTTACAATGAGTATCATTGTGACTGCTTTGAATATTACACTTTTATACAGTAGTAATTTTTTTCTGTTGTAATTCTGTTTTCTGTTTTTGTTCTGTCTACAATTTCATGCAATCAGTTGAATAGAGCTCTCATTTCAGGGGACTTTTATTTTGAAAGATATTTGAAGATCTTTGAAGTTCTTGTTTATTCTAGAGAAGTTCTTGTTTTGAAGTTCTTGAGTTAATTATAGAGTTCACAGCCATTAATACACACAAAACACTGAACTGTGGCTCTGCAGATGGATACTATTGGACACACTGCATGAAAATCAAGAACTAGTTAAGTGTTTTGCATTTGCTTGTGTGTTCGTGTATGTGACTGTGTGTATTAAGAAGATGACAGGGCAGAGAGGCACCTCTTATTCATACTGTGGCGTGAAGCGCATGTGACTGTATATTATTTCATTAAATGACATCCTTCTGCTGTTTAATGATCACACTTGGCCTTATAGAAGCTTTTTTATTATTATTTTAAAATGGTCTTTGATTTAATCTCAAAACTCACATTACATTACATTTTGCTAATGGCAGCATACTTCAATATGGTACCGAAATTAACAACAAGATTATATCGTACTGGTTAATTAGTTTGTTATCGCAATATTTGTTTTACCAGTATACTGCGCAACCCTACTCGATATAAGAAACATCACTGCATTTGCGCATTGGCATCCTCAGTTTTATGGCTGAAGTTTGCAATTTCTGCATCACAGTTTTGGAATAGCATAAATAAGCATCGTTGTCAAATAGCTTTCCCGAAGACTCTCCCATCTGCCATTCGCCAAAAAAACTGATAGTCCCACCCCAAACTCACACAATTGATTGAGTCAATTGGTCTGGATACACAAACAAACAGAATAAAGTTCTGAGAGTTTACACTTTTTGGGGAAATTAACCTACAAATTGTTTACTTATCCTTGTCTCTGCGTATTAAGTTGGGAAATGAGAAAGTAACATTGAAAAATTTACACGCATCAGCTTTTAGCAGGTCTCAGATGGTTTTGAAAATTTCATGATGCAAGAATTTGAGCATCTGTGCCCTCCACCTCTCTGAAATACTCAGCCTTCTATCAGCTGTTACATCTACATATTCTAATCTTTTATTGCTTTAAAAAAAAAAAATCTTGGATATGAATGTGAAAGTAAAGGTGAAAGTAAAGGTCTCTCTGCCTTTGCCTATCTTTTGATCAGTCTATCTAACTCTCTGTACAGTTCTCTTGTGGTGTTTCATATTTAATATTTTATAATACCTATTTGTGCCTTTCTCACTCTCTCTGTGTTATTTTTCTTCTCTTCTTTTCTCTCTATCAGACGTCTATGGTGGAGAAACATGTTGAGCGGATCCATAGTTTGGAGTCAGCTCTGAGACAGAGGGAGAGCTCTCTACACAAACTCAACACACAGCTACACAACAAAGACATGCAGTATTTGCAACTACACAGTCCTGAATCACATAGTAAGTCTTGTGTTGTGTGTGTGCATACAGGTGTTCTTTCTGTTTTAGTCTATAAATTATGTTAATAATATCAGAAATTTCATGATATCATATACATTTATTGAGGATAACACTTTTGACTCTAGTTAGGGATCTTTGTCAGGCTAAGGGGCCATTCTTCTATAGTACAATAGTATGTGAACATGCACTAGACAAACGTCTTTGACTGTTGCGCCACATCTCTCACAGAAGCACCAAGTTTTGTAGGCGCTGTGTCAAGAACATTGAGTGGCGGTGGCATAGTGGGCTAAAGCACATAACTGGTAATCAGAAGGTTGCTGGTTCAATCCCCACAGCCACCAACATTGTGTCCTTGAGCAAGGCACTTAACTCCAGGATGCTCCGGGGGGGATTGTCCCTGTAATAAGTGCACAGTAAATTGCTTTGGATAAAAGCGTCTGCCAAATGCATAAATGTAAATGTAAACTTCAACTGTTAAAAACACATGTCAAGATTTTTGTGTTCTGTTCTATTCTCTGCGCTCTAACTTTTTGTAGCGCAAGAATGTGTTCGGTCTGAAAGGCCCCAACCAGGTGTCCTAACCAGCCTCAAGCAATAAAAAATATATCTCTTCTAGGGCTGTCACCTATCGTTTATTTTGGTAATCAAGTAATCTAAAACATTTTCTGAAGATTAATCATGTGATCAGAAAAATGATTTAATAACTCAGATTGCACAAAGTTGTTGAGGTGATGTCATGTTTGGCTAAGATGCATTCAGTAGCCTAAGTTTTGATGTATTTTATGATTGAATAACAACAACAAACCAATTGTGCAAATAATATCTAAAGCCAACAAACACCCAAAGCAGATCTATAATATAAAAAGATGTTTAGACTGAAAGAGATTGGCTTCTCCATATGTTCCCAACTTTTTTTTTAAAATGCAAGATCTACTTTTTTCTTTATGTAGTTCAACATGATCTGACCATTTTATTTTAGAACTCAAATATGAGAAAATAGGCCATGGACACAAAATATGTATCTTTTTAGAAACAATTTATGCTCACCAATCTTGTTTATTGAGAAAAAGTTATATATGTGGATACACTATTTTATTATTTTTATTTTTATTTTTATTTATTGACATTAATTTCCTTAATGAGTAAAAACTTAATTTCACATGCAGAGATTGCCATTTCTCCCTCAGGTAAGCCAAAGTTTTATATCAAGATGCGCAGCTGTGTCTTTAACAGCAGACTCATGTTGAGTTTTCAGTCAACTTCTTTTCCCTTCACTCACTTCACTTTCTTTCCTCCTACCAACTTTCTATGTATGAGGTGAGGCTCACCACAAAGAAACAAACTTAGTGGAAAGTATGTTTTTGACAATGTTGTAATTTTCACCTGTGACCACTTCTGGGATCCAAAACAGTTCAGTCTAACCTAAGTCGTGCTAAAATGTTTTTCTCCCAAGCCATGCAACGAAATCTGATAATTGCTTAAAATTTAAGCAAATTATATATTTATGTAAATTATGCACAAGATTATCTGTTACCTTGTAAAATAATAATACAGGAATGATGTCAGATTTGTCTGCAAGCTCATGAATACACATATTACATGCAAATGTAGGAAAGAGTGTACAAATCCGTTTCACTGTGGCTTGGTGTGAGATGTAGGCATAGAGGGTGTTTACATTCTGCTTGCTTATTGCTTAACTGTCACAATAGCTGCTGGCTCAAGGACTGCTTTTCTATGAGCTGCTGAATCATAGTGCCCACGATGGAGAGGAGAGTAGGACGCTCTGACAGGACATAATCATGCATTCTCCATCTCCATCTTCAAGGTTTCAGATGTGCATCGAGTAATGGAGGCGTGTAGGGGGACTAGAGGCTCCAGGGCCAACAGGGCATCTTTGCCCTGTTGGCCCTGGAGCCTCTACTCTCACCCGGACCTCTAACTTGGCCTTTGTTTAGGGCCATGAACAGTCAGGGAAGGCGGCATATTTAAAGGAATGTTCAGAGTTCAATAAAAGTTAAGCTCATTTATAAAAAAAAAAAAAAAAAAAAAATTCTGGTGACAGCCACTCACAATGGATGTGAATAGGGCCAGTCCATAAACTTTCAAATACACATTGTTTCAAAAGTTTAGGTAATAGATGTAAACATCATTACCTTATAAATCAGCTAGCCAGTTGTCTGTATAGTTGACCATCATAACCTATCCCTATCGTATACCTTGGTGTCGATCGCAACATTGAAAATACAGTAACTAAGGTATTGACTGATGGAGGACAGCACTTTTGAGTACATTGCACAGAAAAAAATAGGTGTTTGTTTGTTTGTTTGTTTGTTTTTCTTATTGGCAAGCTAAAGCCTGTTCTGAGTGGCAGATGAGGTCAGAGGATGATCAAAGTCTCAAATTTCAAAGACATGTTGCTGGACAATTTGTCCTCGGCATCAGATCAGATGGATATTTTGAGATGACATGCAGTGGCCCTTTTGAGAAACACCTGTGTATTTTTATGTTGGAAGAGTGAAAAAGGGCAGCTGTCTGCCAGGTGCAAGTGCTGTAGGCTGAAATTAAGATGCCTGAGTTTGATTCTATTTGACATCTCTAGCACTATATCAAACCACTAAATAAGCTTGTAGATTACAAACCACTAAATGTAGATTGCATTATTATAATCTTTTTCTTGCATTTTGTGCATACTGCATTCTGATATATATATATATATATATATATATATCTTGCTGAGAATATTTCTTTGATGACATGCACTTTAGTAAAATAGTACAATACTACTGTGTCAGCAGTAAAAGGCACTTGATCAACATGTCGATTGTCTGTTTTGCTAGCCTAATAATAGTAATTTCATCTGTCCATCTCTGGTGCTAGACTGCCCCATGACCCTACAGAGCTCCCGAAGTCTGGATACCCTGTCCGACCTCAAATTGCAGCGTCTGGAGGCAGAGCTAGAGGGGGCACGGCACGAGGCTCAGGGGGCATGTCAGAGAGAGGAGGATCTAAAGGCTGAATGTGAGAGGTTACGGGTAGAGCTCAGAGAGCTGCAAAGCAACCATAGACAACGGGTCAGTGACACCAACATGCATACCATATTTACATGTTTCAGTTAGAAACATTTTCCAGAGAATGTCTTTCCTAAGATTGTGGATCAGAGCTTTCACGCTTTCACGAATTCTGACTTCAGTCTCAAATCCATGCGACCAACCTCCGATTAAGTATTTGTAATGGCAGCAGCCAAATACTGGTTATTTTCTCCACTGTTCAAACTGCATGTGGCTCAGAGTGATCAAATGTAAAAGTATAAGGATCTGCCATTTGAAAAACTGGTTGTCAACTAATCTGACTATATTTGTGTATTCGGGTGGGGGGGGGGGGGGGGGCATATTCTTCCACTTTAATGCCTATTAATGTATTGTTATGGGCCTGGATAATATACAGCAGGTTAAAATCGTGACGTTTCTCTTTTGCACAGGAGGTGAGTTCAACGTGTGGACAGTGTGATGTGGAGTGGATAAAGAAAGTTGGAGATGAACAGTAAGTGTCTACATCCGTAGTTCACAGACCACAACTTCACAACAATAGCTGTGCAGACTCTTTAAAAAGCAGAGCGTACACGGTGCTAGTTCTGACACTCGGTAGGTCGTGAGCCCTAGCACACATAATGAGTTAGTTTATCTGATAATCATACAGATTCATTGGTGCATGACATGACGTAACGAACTACCAAATTCTGAAGCAATCACACAAATGTATGTGCTATTTATCATTATAAGACATAGAGCCAGAGGAGGACTTTGCTTTCATTCCTTGTAGCTTGCAATTTAGACATAAAAAAGAAGATTGGCATGGCCAGGGGCTGCATTATCGGAAAACTCATCTGCCGATTAAAATGTGTGTATATATATATACACAGTTGAAGTCAGAAGTTTACATACACTTAGGTTGAAGTCATTCAAACTAATTTTTTTAATCACTCCACAGATTTCATATTAGCAAATTATTGTTTTGGCAAAGTCGTTGAGGACATCTACTTTGTGCATGACATGAGTAATTTTTCCAACAATTGTTTCACATTTAATTGACTATATCACAATTCCAGTGGGTCAGAAGTTTACATATACTATGTTGACTGTGCCTTTTAGCAGCTTGGAAAATTCCAGAAAATGATGTCAAGCCTTTAAACAATTAGCCAATTAGCTTCTGATGGGAGGTGAACTAAATTGTAGGTGTACCTCTGGATATATTTTAAGGCCTACCTTCAAACTCAGTGCCTCTTTGCTTGACATCATGGGAAAATCAAAAGAAATCAGCCGAGACCTCAGAAAAAAAATTGTGGACAACCACAAGTCTGGTTCATCCTTGGGAGCAATTTAAAAATGCCTGAAAATACCACGTTCATCTATACAAACAATAGTACACAAGTTTAAATAACATGGGACCATGCAGCTATCATACCACTCAGGAAGGAGACGTATTCTGTCTCCTAGAGATGAATGTAGTTTGATGTGAAAAGTGCAAATCAATCCCAGAACAACAGCAAAAGACCTTGTGAAGATGCTGAAGGAAACAATATCTCTCACATATCCACTATCGTGTGTATACAATTATAACAGGCACTATACCCCCCTAAATGTCGTTGCATTAGACTAGACTGCATTAGATTAGATTAGATTTTTTTCATTCTGACCATCATTTGAAATATTATTTGATATTTGCATGTTCACAGCAAGAGCATTTTTAATTTCCCTTGGTCACTGATATGGGCATACTAGTAGCCAGTAGAGGGCAGTATAACTATTGGCAAGCCTCCAAACCACTTCCACAATCTCACAGAAGTGGTCTGAGATGTAACTGATGATGAAGAGAATACAGGTGAACTGAAAGTTGCCTGTGTTTAAGTGAAATGAGGAGTCTTGGAAAGGAAGGTCACAGTAATGCCTACGTCTCTTTGCACGTCAGGTTTCACACTCTACTCCCCCTCTCTCTTTGAATGGCTGATTCTTGTAAAAGTCGTGATTTAACAGAAAACGGCCCAAAACTTACATGCAGTTACTCAGATGTCTTTTTTTTTCTAATGAGGGGTTTATTAGGAAAATAAATAGATTTGTTTTTGTTTTCATTTTCAGACATAAAATAGAAATGAATAAAACCTGCAATTTGACTAAAAATGCCAATAATGTTCAATTGTCTTTGGAATTGGCATCCCTTTTTTTTCATCAAAATTTATTATAAATGTATTATATTTTTATTATACAGTTGAAGTCAGAAATTTACATACGCTTAATTTTTTAACCACTCCACATATTTCATATGAGCAAACTATAGTTTTGGCAAGTAGTTTAGGAC
This sequence comes from Moxostoma hubbsi, assembly GCA_032164185.1. NCBI lineage: Eukaryota > Metazoa > Chordata > Actinopteri > Cypriniformes > Catostomidae > Moxostoma > Moxostoma hubbsi. The sequence goes on along the minus strand of JAVLUX010000039.1, from coordinate 10,168,852 downwards.
ATCTACTTTGTGCATGACACAAGTCATTTTTACAACAATTGTTTACAGACAGATTGATTCACTTTAAATTGACTATATCACAATTCCAGTGGGTCAGAAGTTTACTATGCATTTAAGCAGCTTAGAAAATTCAAGAAAATTAGGTCTTCAAACTCATTGCCTCTTTGTTTGACATAATGGGAAAATCAAAAGAAATCAGCAAGGCATCAGAAAACAAGTTGTGGTCCTCCACAAGTCTGGTTCATCCTTGGGAGCGATTTCCAAACGCCTGATTGTAACACGTTCATCTGTACAAACAATATTACACAAGGATAAACACCATGGTACCATGCAGCCATCATACCACTCAGGAAGGAATGTGGATATATTGAAGAAATTTCTTAAGTTGTCAGCCAGGAAGTTATAGCTCATTGCAAATTGGTCTTGCAAATGGACAATGACCCCAAACATACCTCCAAAATTGTGGCAAAATGGCTTAAGGACAACGAAGTCAAGGTATTGGAGTGGCCATCACAAAGCCCTGACCTCAGACCTGGCAGAACTGAAAAATCATGTGCGAGCAAGGAGGCCTAAAAACCTGACTCAGTTATGCCAGTTCTGTCTGGAGGAATGGGCTAAAATTCCAGCAACTTATTGTGAGAAGTTTGTGGGAGGCAAATTTAAAGGCAATGCTACCAAATATTAACAAAGTGTATGTAAACTTCTGACCAACTGGGAATGTGATGAAAGAAATAAAAGCTGAAATAAATAATTCTCTCTACGATTATTCTGACATTTCACATTCTTAAAATAAAGTAGTGATCCTAACTGACCTACAACAGGGAAGGTTTTCTACGATTAAATCTCAGGAATTGTGAAAAACTGAGATTAAATGTATTTGGCAAAGGTGTATGTAAACTTCTGCCTTCAACCTTATATATAACCAATTGAATAATTATAATAGTATCTTGAACATAAACTCAACCTAGATTACATATGCTTTTTTAGCCATTTTCTCTTAAGTTGGTTACTTTTTAAAGCAGAACTATTATTGTAAATTCAGAAGATTTTCTTTTATATGTCTTTGTGTGTGTGCATGTGTGTGCGTGCACGTGCATGTGTGTGTGTGTTTGTGTTATAAATCTGTTGACATGACAAGCCAGCCATAAACTTGAGGGTGACATTTCACTGAGCCTTGGGGCTCATCTAAGCAGCAAGACAAAGGCAATACTCCTTGTTTTTGCTACTAGATTATATATAGAAACATTTTCCCACATTTAAAGGTGTATTTTTGTTTACCAAATTTTGACATGCAAGAAGGGTCTTATGAAGTTTTAAAGATAACTTGCATGTATTTGCTGACTTCATTCATATGTCATACTTTAAGGTGTGCGTGAGAAACAACTGAAAGCAAACCATTTGGATGTTGAATTCCCCAAAAAGTGTAAACACAATGTCTCAGTGACAGTTTCAATCATCACTCTGTTTGAGCATTCCAGCCAGCCCTACATTGCAAGACTGGTTCACAGTTGAGCGAATTTGGTTTGTGACTATCTGTTTGTTGACCAATGGAAGACAGGGAAAAAGTTTTTGTAAATCTGTTTGGTGAAGCTAGTGGTGGCCTATTGATTCAAAGAGATGAGAAAGATGTTTCGCATTAATTTGTAATAATGCTCCCTGTGGTGTAGTATTTATTTGTTTCTGATTATGCTAAAGTTAAAGCTATGTTAAGCTTTTCAGGGTTATGTTTCAGTTTTTAATATAAATCAAGGATAAATTCACAGAGCCTTGTAGCCAACATTTGTTAGCATGAAGAAGATACATAAAAATATAAATACATTATAGTTTCAGAGCAATGGTCAGGCATCGCTAAACCAGCCCACATACCTATCCACCCACACTTACAACCACACTTACACACATACATACACACACACACACACTACTTAAAATTAATATTCTTATAAAAGCACACAAATACACACATCCTCCCACTCATACTTTTGTTGTTTTTCTACTTAATTGTGCATGCTTGACAAAAGCACTTGCTCATACTTTTAGGGCTGTGTATTTTTCCTTTATATAAAAAAAGAAATACAATTAAGGAAACGACACACCAAAAATGTCAAATCACAAATAGACACCCACTTTTTGCCATTCTTATACTCTAGTTGACAACTAACCCATTTGATACATATCAGAAGGTGTTCACACTTCAGAGAACATCTCTGCTCAGCACAAGAGGTGATGCATGGTGGTGCTTTACAAGTTCATAGATTGTGTGTGTGTGTGTGTGTGTGTGTGTGTGTGTGTGTGTGTGTGTGTTTGTGTGTATGTGTGCAAACGTGTGGAGGTGAGAAAAAAAGTGTCACACATCATCCAAATCTGCTGTAAATACCTGTTTGATAGAGAGTATCAATCAAATGAGTGGTGAGAGTTGGACAGCTGAGTTGTTGCTCAGGCATCGGTAATGATGGAGGAGAAAGGCAGCTCATTATCGCTGATTCTTGCTGAGTGCCACAGCTGCTTAAGCATGTCTGTGGAGGCTCACAAGCCCAGAGGGCCAAACGAAGGACACAATGAGCAGAACGGTAAGAATATCTGATGCTATGGCTCATTGGTCGGTTGAAACAAGCTGGTTTAAGCTGGTCTCCCAGAATGGCCAAGCTGGTCTTCAGCTGGATTGGCTGGCCTTACTGCCTGACCATCTGAAAAATTCCCAGAACACCTCTAGAAACCAGCCAGCAGACCAGTCTGACCAGGCAGGATGACCAACTTTGACCTACAAACCAGCTTAGGCTGATTTAAGGTGTTTTCTTTTTTAATTATTATTATTTTTATTATTATCATTACTTTAAGCAGGGTGGCCAGCAACAGAGGTTAAAACTGATTGGACAGTAGTTTCGTTTGACCTGTAGTCAAGGACTATGAATACAAATCAAGGCTAAAATCAAGGCTGGTACGTTGCCTGGATTGAGGACAATTTGTGCTCAGACCTTAGTTCTAAGTAGTCTCAATAAAAACAGATACCAGGCACGATTGTGCAACAGTGCTGCTGATTTCTCTTATTCAGCTGAACTGTCTCATATGCCAATTTCTAGGGCTATGTGGTAATTTTCATGTGTGTTTGGCACCGAGAAAGCTGATGTGATGTTATCTTGTACCAGAACGATTTGGTGGTGTCTGAATCATAAACACTTCATATTGAAACGCAGTGAACTTAGTGGGTAGTTTTGTCCCTTTTTCATGTTTTCATGTCCCTCTCCTTACTTCTATTCAGTCTTTATTGTCTTGAATGAATTAATCAGATTTTATAATGCATAAAAAAACTGATAGTTCCGCAGACACCTTAAAGTATGTTCTGCAGCAAAGCTATCATTTGAAATTTTTTTTTTTAATGCTTATTTTATATGATTAGAAATATATATATATATATATAAAACTCACAACAGTAATGGTGTTTGGCATTTTTCTTGACAATTACAAATGAATTTAAGAAGCAGCTTGACAGTAACACTGCTTACTGTATATTAACGAGTGGCACCACTATGGTTCTGAAACTCATGACAACGCACACAAGTTAAAGTAAAGTTGAGCGGTCACACATGCCCACATTCCAAGTAAAACTGAAATGCCTGTCCTGATATATCTGACACAATCTTCAGAGCTATGAGTCTTTTTATAATAAAGCACTAGAGGTTTTTGCGAATTTGGTGTGTATAATCAGATAAAGTACATCTGATTATAGAGTTTCTGTTTGATTCCATCAGTGTAAGCTACAGTCATTTTTGGATATTTATCAAAACATTCTCCATATTTAAATTATAGTTTTTGTCTGTTCATATCCAAGTCATTTATCTTAAGCAATTAAGATAAAATGAAGACAAATCTAAAAAAGACAAGTAGGGAAGATCTTTATATTATCATGTGTAGCCTACTACTTCTTACCCAAACAAGTAAATAAATGAACAAAAATATTGATTTGAACTGAATTAATTTTATTATGTGAGAAGAATGTGATCACCGATTGAAATGAAAGACATGAAACTACCAAAGCTCTGTGGGAAATTGGTTGCCAATGTTTTTGATGACAGAGGCTTTTAAGAAATTTGAAAATGTCTGGGGGTTTTTTCTAACTGCTTGGTTTCTATAGTAAGTGACTGCTGAGTCGGATGATTTAAAACTACAGCGTTGTGTTCTCTGGACACACGCATCAAGTTCTTGCTGGTGGAGTGGCACATATCGTTGAAATAGTGTTAATTACTGTCTCAAACATAATTGTCAAACATTTTTACATGCATAAGAGTATCACTCTTTTTCTTTTTCTTTTTTTGCTTTTGTTTGTCACACAGCGACGGGCTGAAGCGAATAGAGGATATGATGCTGATATTTATTTATGCTTTTGTCATAGTGATTCGTACAGTTGTGTTGACATGATAAATGTTACTAGAGTGTACATGCAGTGCAGTGCCATCTTTGACTGCCAAAAGTTATTCTCTGTGTCCCTCCCTTTTTGTCTTGCTCTCTCTACCTCAGAGTAAATTTGGCTTTGGCCTATACCGAACTAACAGAGGAGTTGGGCAAGTTGCATGATCTGACCTCCAAACAGACCGAGATATTGCGAAAGGCCTCAGAGGAGCCTGCAAGTCCAGGTACAAGGACAAGTTTCACCATTCATCTGTATGTAAAGGCCTATTATGCATTATTGAAACAGTTGTAAATAGATGTAAGAAGGAACAATAATGAGAATTATTATGCACACATAACAATAACATTGTTGTTGGTTACATTCTGAATGCTGAACATTTAATTAATGTAAGTCAAAGGAAGATTTTCAAATACTAATCTAATGTTTACAATAGTACACAAACGTGCCAAGTTCAAAATTAATACAAATAGATATAGACACCTAAGGCTGAAATTATCTACAAAATAACATTTATATGTTCATACACTATGTTATGAAGTCTATATGTTAGCAGTCTATACATTAAACAGAAATTTGTGGACAAGAAAAAGAATTAAGAAGAATATCTATGCATTTCTTGCCTTGTGAGCATTATAATATATAGTAGGTAATAATGAATTTGTCATATTTTCACACTGTAATGAACCTCTTTTATAATAGAAGCACTTTGTCAGATTCATCAACATTCAGCACAGTGGCTGTGTAAACTGGTGCTTTTTTTAGTGTTTCGTGCGTCTTGCTCTCGTTAAATTCCACAAGGATTATTTTTGCTGATCGCCTCTCACGTCGAATGTTTCTTCAGAGTTTAAGAACATAAACAACTCTCTTCTTATCTTATTGCACCTCTGCACTCAACCACACAAGCCATTTTATATAGGAAACTAGACCAAAAGCAGAAGCGGAGATGGAGAAAAAAAACCTAACTGATTCATAGAGGGACTGATTTCTCTAAATAGCTGATTGCAATCTCACGGTTGCAGGAAGTTCAGTATATGCACGTTAGTCTTATTAAAGAGAGGCGGATGTATTTTCTGTACAAGGTCTTTTGTGCCTTCTGTTTTAGTAGCAGTGCCACAGGTGGTGGGGTTGAATGCACAAGAAAACAATGATTTAAAATATCTTAAAGAGGAAGAATGGGGAGAAAGGGGAAGTCATTACAGACATCTATCTGTTTATTAGGGACGTTCATTGTAAATACAAGATATAGTGGGTTGTATTTATTGCTAGGATATTTTTATTTATTTTTGAGAGATTTTTCCATTAGTAAAAAAAAAACTATACCATTTATCACAAAGCTATCCATACAGAGTGATATTTAAAATGGTTATGTATTCTTTCTTTTTCAGACTTAGAGTTAATACTTATTCTATTGAGCTTCTTTTAGATTCAGATTTCAGTCTAAATTAGCTTTAATGGCACAGTGAAAAAAAGCTTTATATTAAATCATTGGTAACATTATACAGTATTATGAATGCATAGATGCAAATTTAAAAACATATACAATGTAAAAAGGGAAAATGTGCAGCTTTGTTTCAAGTATATTTCTACCTGATCTGATCCTTAAAATTGACGACTTCGGTGAAACCTAACATTGACATATTTTATAATATTTTTTTATTCTGTATATAATATAGAATACAAACATGCAATTTAAAAGAATACGTTAAGTTATCTAGAAATATAGAAAATTATAATAAAATAAACCATCAAATAAATAAGTACAGTATATAATTAATTATAAAATAAAAATGTAAATAATTAATTTAATTAAATAAAAATATTTAGAACTAGATATAGAAAATAAAATCATATAAACATATTAAGATAAATAAATATGTACATAATTATAGAATAAAATGTGGAAGTAATGACGGTTTATATTTTACTATTTACACGAATGTTTATGCCACATATTTCACTGTCAATCTTACACTTTTCTTCTATTTCTTGTGTCCATCCTGTAGTTCAGCGTCACTCTCCTGTCCCTCACCAGAGGCATTCTCCTGTTCCCCAGCGCCACTCCCCAATCCAACAGCGTCATTCACCAATACAACAGCGTCACTCCCCTGTGCCCCAGCGCCGTTCCCCTGTGCTGCAGCGTCTCTCCCCTGACATGCACCGGCGCTCACCTTTGCCTGAGCAAAGCAATGGCCCTGCATCCTATTCCTGCAGGCCCACATCCCACCACCTGAGGGCCAGTTTCCAGGGCAGGCGTAGTTACTCAGAAGTAGCCGATCCGTCAGCTTACCAGCGTCCACCTCGGTTCACACTAGACCCCGTGTCCACCCTGCCAAAACCTCGTCCATATGTGGACAGCTACCACAAACAACAGCAAAAACAGCAGCAGCAACAACAACAGCAGCATGGGGGCAGCCAGCACATGATAGTTCAAAGACAGGGCTCTCAGGCAGGGATGCAAGGGGTGGGAGGAGACGGGGGTTTGGCTGAATCTCCACGGCTGACCAGGGAGCTCTCGTTCCACCACTCTGATATATCGCACCTGCATTTTGAGCCTCAGCCAAGCCCAGCACCACTGCATTCATCCCCTCAGCCTCCACAGTCCTCAGAGGATGAAGAGGAGTGGTCCTGCCCTCATCCCATCAGTCCTCCGCGAACACTGGGGGTATCGAGCCCCTCATCGAGCAGCAGAGGCCCCGCATCTTGTTCTGCCTTCCCCATTCCTTCCCGCCCCAACACCCTAAGCTGCCACCCACCTGGATACCTGCACGCAGAGCATGCCCAGTCTTGGCCATCAATTAACGTGAGTAGCAATTTTAGATATTTATTAAAGGGACAGTTCACCCAAAAATGTAATTCTGTCATTGTATACTAGGGATGCGCCCGAATCCGAATACCTTATTCTGAATGGTATAAATAATGACTTAAGAATACGAAAGAACTAATAACAGATTTATCCGAATCATATAAAAAATATTCATATGACTGATTATCGAAGAGGCACAAGGATAAAATTACATTTGAAATAAACATATCCATAATTACAAAGAATTTATGGATCTGTGCAGACAATATTTCTAAAGTGTAAACCTTCCAAACAGGTGACATGAGAGGAACGATGTGATTCTCTAATGAGCATAAATACGCAAAACTCACACACATTTTGGGTAAAAACATTCTTGCTTCATCTGCCGTCTTGAATTTATTTTTCCAACAAGCTCATCACTGTGCATTCTTGGATCACCTATGCGGGGAAGGGTACATACAATGATTCCTTAGTGTTTGGCCAAAACCAGATATCTTAGGAGGCAGCAGAATTAAGATACCTACCTTTTGGAACAGCCTTTGCATAGGGAGTGCACCTATGATGTCTTAAAATTCTGCCTCCGGAGGCAGTTCGCTAAGTTTTGGAACAGACCCTGAGACAAACATTCTGTCGAACAGCTCTTTTTGTGTTTCATGGTAGAAAGTCATACGGATTTGAAACAACATGACAATTTAAATTTTTGGATGAACTATGCCTTGTACAGTGATTTTTAAGTGATTGAGTGAGTGTTTAGGCATTGTTTAAGTACTAACTGTGGAGTGTATGTCATTGTTTAGACTTGTCTCATTGTGAATCTTTCATCAGTACATGTTATTTCATATACAAATAAAAATTCTCTTTCTTGAATCAAAATTAAATAACTTATTCTAACACTGAAATATTGTTCCTTTCCACTGATATCACTTAGGCCATGTAGGCTATTGAAAAACTTGCATTCAGGTCTGGCTCCCTTGTGTGGAACACCCAGTTAATTATCTAATCCATTCCTGATGTGCCTCCCTACATTTTCTCTCACGTAACCCTTGTGCTGTGTTCATTTTGTGCCAACACATTTTGTGTTCCCAGTCAAAAATGACTGGCCCACTAAGTTTGTTTATAAATCTCCCATTTTGCATATGTTTTATATATATTATGGGCACTCCCTGCGTAATAATAATAATAATAATAATAATAATTACATACCAAATACCAATCCTACCAATTATTAAATAATGCTTTTTAATTTGCTGACAAATAAGAACCATTTCGTTCTCATCATTTACAAATGTGTTTGGTAAAACCATAAAAAGATGTGTTATATATTGTTGGAAAGGTCTTAATTAGTAGAACGCAATGGGTAAATTTGTTTCACTCAGAGGCCAAACTGCAGTGAGTATAAGTGCATGAAATTCCCACTAACACATAAATATAAAAAAACAAGTGGCTTTTTGTCACGGTGTTCATTATAACTTCCTGAAACATACATATAACATAGACAATTACATAACATAACTTACAGCAGAATATAGCTATTCAAACAAGCCCAAATACAAAATAACATATTCAAAACAGTGTGTGTGGGGAGTGGGGGGCATGTTTATGTGGTTTACGAGGACAATTTTTTAGGTTACAAGCTGGTAATAACAAGGGTATTATGCTATAAATGTGGTTTATGAGGACATTTCTTGTGTCCCCATAATTTAAATGGCTTAAACATATTAAATTATGTTTTATTGAAAATGTAAAAATGCAGAAAGTTTTCTGTGAGGGTTAGGTTTAGGGGTTGTGTAGTTTTAGGGGATACAATCTATAGTTTGTACAGTATAAAAAAATCATTATGTCTATGGAAAGTCTTCATAATGATAGGTAGACCAACGTGTGTGTGTGTGTGTGTGTGTGTGTGTGTGTGTGTGTGTGTGTGTGTGTGTGTGTGTGTGTGCTTGCGTGCATGCATGCGTGCGTCTGTGTGTGCGTGTCTAGTGTTGTGTCTGAGAACTGTGTGCAAACACATCCACATATGTGCTCAGCTAAAAGATTGGGATGCTCCTGAACACTTAATATTCTGTATTTTGTTGTCAAATCCATTCATTTCTGGGAACAGAACAAGTGTAACAAAGTGAAATTGAAAAAAGGTTAATAGCCTGTTTCGCTCCAAAAATGAGTAAAATGAGGTTGTGAAGGAGGATTCACATTGACTGTAAAGATCAGTTTAGCGGTGGACTTTAAATGTAATGGCTGTCAAGAGTAACTGTGTGCCCTTTGCAGCTGTGGATGGAGACAGAAGAGGAGGGTGATGTCAGGAGCTGCCCACTGTGCCAGCTAATCTTCCCTGTTGGTTATCCGGATGATGCCTTGATCAAGCATATTGACTCGCACCTGGAGAACAGCAAGATCTGATACCCACAGCAACGCCATGACCTTCTGTTGTTCCACACTAACATTCATTCACAGCTCCCACTATTTATAGCTGGGTGCCTTTAGAGAGAATGTAGGTGATCCACCTGTGGCCGAGTCAATAAAAGTGAAACAGAAATCAATGATAACATACACAACTAAAAAAACAGATATGTCATGAATCATAAAGAGAGGCCATGAAATGCATATGGCATCCATTAAATATCTCCATTAGGTTTCCTTTAAGTAAATGTACTTAAATATATATTTTGGCAATTACTCACACTAAACCATACTGACTCTCCAAGTGAGGCAAAGGGCAATGCATATTGCAATATTGAGGTTGTCATTTGTGCTTTTAGCTACAGTTCCCGTGATCCATTGCTTTATTTACACTATGGCATCGCCACACAGTGTGCTTTGTAACCATTAGTAGAAATGAGCAACTGTTCTAGCTGACTGCATTTATGATAATGCTATGCAGGACGAGATATGAGTGAAACTATGAGACACATGGCCAATGATTGCATTCATAGGTAAATTTCATTTGAATTTCAGCACTTTATATAAGCTTAATATCCTGTTTACCTTTAACAGTTTTACTAATGCTGACACAAAAAAGAAAAACCTTAAAGATATAATTTATTTTTTAATACTCCATGATCTTGCCCATTAAATATACTGTAATTTATTTTGGTAGGACTTCCCTTAAAAAAAAAAAGAAAAAAAAAAGATTTTTATTATTAAGTGTAAATTCATCCTCACTTCTATTTTGTTTGTCTTCCGGGATGTTTGGTTGTACAAAGGGAAGATTTTTCTTAAATATTCTTAAAACATTTCCTGTCTTAATGTACATTTGATTGCAGCTCTGTGCAGACGATTTTAGCCAACCATTGACAGAACACCAGTTACTCTGTTGTATCAAGACAGTACAACTGTGATAGTAGTAAATTGAACAGTCTGTTTACTGAGCATAGAACTTCATGCTTTCTATGCGCAGTGCTCTCAGTATGCCATATTTAATTGGTACGCCATTTCCAATTATCAGGTTAAATTCCATGTTTAATCAGACAGTTTATGTTCTTAGCCTACATCTGGAAACATTTTTTGACAAACTAATATATTTGATCTTTTAATCACATCACAGAGCTCAATCAGTTTTATCAGTTAAAACTTTTTTAATGTATTTATTGTAAATGTATACCTGTATTTAATGCCAATTATATGTATTAACCTGTATATATAACATAAAATATAAATATGCATTTTGCGAGCTCGGATAAGAGCAAATGAATTGCTGAAGATCAAAAGAAAACCATTTATTCCAATTATTTTGCATTGCTGTGATCCAAACGAGAAAGCCACCCTACAAAAAAACAGTTGGGTGTTTAATTGAAAATCCTTCTATTCCCTTTTAGGTGTACCCTATGCGTTAAAAAGTCTTCTTATTTGCAACATTCAATGATTCTGCCGACTTTATAACAGCAAGGGCACTGGGTATGCTACTAACCTAAATACAGAGGAACTAAAACGGGAAAGTAGAACGAAAAAGTCACCACTGGTCCACGTGTGCAAAACTACAATGCCATAAATAGCAATGTGCAAAATGAGAAGCAATGCTGTCTATCAAATAGCTAGGAAGAGCTTTCATCCAATTGGTTGTCTTATAATATGTGGTAACTGCTAATATTCTAATGGAAAATACTGGAGTCGATAAATAGACCGGCCAGTTGTTGTAAATAAGAATCATCTATGATGTCACCGTTAACTATACCATGAAAGACTAAAAACAATTGTGGATATGTGGATAAAATGAAATACCATCAAATCAACCAAAGACAGCTTGCTTGTTTTATTTATATCTTTCAGATGATGACCAAGCACCACATAAGCATATTATATTGAAATATGGTGAAATTGGAAAACCTTTGGCCATAGAGTGTCGATGCAGAAAAGTTAATGTGGAACTGTAAAATCACTCCATTTCTGCAAAATGTCACAACAGTGAGCACAACATCTTCCATGTCTAACTTGTCTAGCACCCTTGATCACAAACTTGCAGAGTAGAAGTGAAGAAAAACTTTAGCCACTATTCACAAAGCGTTCACTCAGGAGTTATTTAAAGAGCTACTGCTGTTTTCTTGTTCCTCAAGATAATGTTTTTCTCATACTATTCAAAATAGCAAACTGAATGCTTTTCTGATTGCTCAAAATATATGGTCTCTCTCTTGCCCTGTTGTTTGGTGTGTGACTTTTTTGTGATATTCTTAAATAACTCAGGGGATAAAACTTTGTGAATATGGCTTCTTGACCATACACGACTAACCTCCATGGGGACAAAGTGAAAACTTGCCAAATCTATTAAAGAGGTAAGAGGACACTCATGAGAGGTTGAAATATTTTGTGATAGCAACAAGGTACTTCAAAGGAAATGGGAACATTGAAAATTGAAAATGAATGCATATTGTGTCAAAATATTTCATCTGTAAATACTATGTGAAATAAACTGGAACATGCACTGATATAGTGTCAAATGTTTTCCTTTATTCTTCATGTCTACCTGTTCGAGCTTTTTAAGATGTATCACAATTATTACATACTACTGGTATTCCTATTACTACTTACATGGTTGATATTGCATTGCTAAACAACATGGCAGTAAAAGTGAAATGTCATATTTAAAATGCAAATCCCTGCATTTAAATGTCTCAAATCAAAACAGCATGCTTTTCTAATGCCAATTAATGACCAAAAGTATGTTTTAGTGCCTGTAATGTCAAAGACATGAGAAAAATGTCCGAAATTTCTTAAAAATCCATCATGCTGTATTCATTCATTGAAATGGTAGTAATCATAGAGAATGTTTTGTTTGAGTACTGTTTAAAATACATCTTATGTGTTTTCCTTTAATTCCCCCACCCCACTTCCGACCCTTTGTCATTTCTCTGCCACATGCGTACATACACACTCACTGAGAGATGCATTTCTCTTAAGTTCACAGGATGACCCGCCCATCCGTTCAAAACCACATGCTCTCCATCAAGAGCTTAATACTTTTCTTTCTTTCTTTCTTTCTTTCTCTGTTTTATCTGTCTTCTCTTTATCCTTTTCTTTCTTTACACCATCACACAAACACACATGCAAACAAAAAAAAACATACACATGGTGATATGGGCACATGCTCTAACATCAATCATTTCAATATGTGGCAAACATAAGTTTTAGTGAAATAATTTAAAGCTAAATCACTGTAGTAAAAATCAAAGCCAAGTTAACAAAATAAAGTCCTTATTTCAGCGTGCGTTTGTTAACTTATTTGCACAATTGCATGCAGTGTACCAAGTAAAATTAATCCATTTCGTCCTTTTAGTGTTTGCAAAACTAAGACAACGCTGAACACTGATGCAGCAGCATCAGACCAACAAATGACGAACAAAGAGCTTAATAATATTTCAATAAAATTTGACAAATATAATATATCATATAAATGATGTTTTTACATAGCATATCTGATTTCCTACATATATCCAAAGTAAAAATATCTTGTAATTCTTCTAGTGTTTTGTGGTAAGTTTATAATGATACCCCTTTATTTTCACTTTAAAAATTGAATGGATTTATGACCTGAACTGTGACAATATTTAATCAGAGAAACGCTAGAAACAGTGGAAGAAATATATCGGTTAAGACTTTTCAAAGAAGTGGCTTTCCTAAGTTTGTAGCTATGACTTTTTTTCTTTGTCTGACATTCATGAGAAAATACAATATTATGCTCGATAGAGCATAATAAGAGCAAGGTGTTAACGGTTGACACCATTTTCTCTTCCTTGAAGTTTTGCGGATCTTCACACTTTAGTTAAGGCCTTATCGTATAATGAAGGCCGATCTGTAAGAGCATGCATTAGTGTTGCCCTTTACCGAACACAAGCACATGGCTAGCCACACCTGGTAACGAAAGCAAGCATGTACACTTTACCATAACAAAGGACTTTTCATCGCCTTCATCTTGATCAACATATAAGGCAAAAGCAGTTTTTTAATGTTTTAGTCTTTTCCGTTACATGTAAAATAAGGCAAAAATATACTCCATGCAAGTACGTGAATGCAGACGTTTCTAGCTATGCAAGCTCAATTTTGTCAAAATGTCTGATCGGAATTCATGTCACAGTCATCAAATTTGGTTGTTAACCAAAACCAAATGGATTGCTTAAGAACACATGGATTAAACCACTAGAGTCTTATGGATTACTTTTATGTTGCTTTTATGCGATTTCTGGAGCTTCAAAATTGTGGTCACCATTCACTTGCTTTGACCTTATTCTTTGTTTGTAAGTTTTATAAAACTTTGTGTTCTGTAGGAGAATAAAAGTCATACACATGGAATGGCATGAGGGTGAGTAAATGATGACCCATTATTGGGTGAACTATTTGTGTTTGTTATAATATGTGTTTGCCTCATTATTCTCAGTACTGATGTCCTTAGGGCTAAAGGGTCATATACAGTGGTGGATTTTGGCTAATTACCCAATCCATTAATGCCTTACAATGTTTAGCTTGCTTGTGATTTAAGTTCAGTCATAAAGGACAAAATTAGGTAAAAAATGTCTTTAATGAGGCTCTAAATATATCTTAATGACTTAATAAAGGGCCTTTGTTACTCTTTCTTAGAATTGTATCCCAACTGGTTAATTCATGAATTGGAGAAGCAAATAATAAGTGTAAATGTCACATCAGAAAATGAAGCCATAATTGCTTCCTTGATTAAATGCTTGACATTTTAGACTTAGCTTGACCTTGATGTGCTTGTTTGATAAGATAATCTTACCATCAGATCCTCAAAGACTGTCTTAGAGTAAAGACAGAATTATAACAACAGGGTTATTTAATACTACAAAAACAAATCCTCTTACAAATGTTGGAAGCTTTTTCCAAGAAATATTGAGGGTAACATTATGATACTTAGGCTACATTATGCTAAACAATAAGCATGTTTTGCTCTAAAAGCTATCTGCCCTTATCTTTTCTGTTTTCGCAAACCAACAACTATCAGTTTCCTTGAGACTGTACAACAGACTTGAAGATAATATCTTTATTTTTAGACATTTTAATGTGAAGATGTGATGTTATATACCGGTGTGGGTCACGTGTTGGTTCAGCATAATTAGCATTAGCCCTGAATGTTACAGAAAGTTAGCAACATCATTCTGTATCCCTGTGTATCCTACATATTCCACTAGATGGCCAGGAAGATCACAAGAACGAGCTCATTCACTGGCCATTGCGTTCCATACACAGAACATTCAGCAAGTAAATTATAAAAATGTGGGTGGGGAGAATTTTTAACTGCATCTGCTTGTTATATCGCTACCATAACAATCAAATGTGGCCCACCAAAAAGTGTCAGCCTTTAGTGACAGAGCATCAGATTTGCACTGTAAGTACCTTTATCTTGCATGTAAAACAGAATGAGGCTGGTAGTACACAAGAGGATTACACAGGACAGGAATCAAACATTACAGCACATGAGTGAATCTGCTCTGTAAACATTCAAGTCGTCACAATGAGCCAATCAGGACAGGGTGAGGCATTGACATGGAGCATGAAGCTATGACCTGCATTTGAACCACTGACCTGTGAAACTCACCCCTATTGATAACAGGACTAGCATACTCACAACTTAATGCTTCAACAAGCACAACATGGCCCTGGGCAAGAGCGACTGAGGGGGGAGAAATGGAAGTGGTGAGAGCAATCAGGGGGAGTTAAGTGTGTAGAGTTGAGACAGTTAATTTAGTGGGACTTTACAATGGAATAAGTATTGCATTTATGCATTTGACAAACACTTTTTATCCTAAGTGAGTTTGTATGTGCATTTAAGGTGTTTTATACAGTTTATTAGTTTGTGTTCCATGGGATTCAAAACCTTGATCTTTGGTGTTGTTAATGCTGTACACTACCAGTTGAGATACAGCACCAAAGATAAATAATTGGGAACAAAGGAAAGCAAACATTAATCAGTATAAACAGATGCCCTGTTGTGCCCTTTCCCTGCAAAACCAAGAACAGACCCATGAGGTACAAAATGTCAGCAAAAGTATCAAGGAACAGACAGTAGTGTGTTGAGTTCATGACATCCAGTAGTATTTTATTGATAATCAACTCAGCGTGCTGTGTGTCAGTTATTTTCAGGATCACTTATTCATCCATGACTGATGTTCCCTTGACCTCAGTTACACAACAAAACACAGCATTCAGTGGCAAAATAAGAGTGGCGTTTAAAGATTCATTTTTCGTTTGCCCGTTCTTGGTTTTGTCTCCCGGCGTTAGCAAAAATATCACTTTATCCACTATGTACACCTTCTTTTAAAACCCATTTATTACTGTATTTTCATTCATATGGTACAAGAGGCTATGGTATATTGTGAATATTGTTTATTTTCAAAATACAGCACAGCCTTTTTGCATTGATAAAGCAGTTACTAATTACAGTCGAAGTTAGAAGTTTACATACACCTCAGCAAATACATTTAAACTCAGTTTTTCCCAATTCCTGACATTTAATCATAGAAAACATTGCCTGTCTTAGGTCAGTTAGGATCACTACTTGTAATGGCCACTCAAATACCTTTACTTTGTTGTCCTTCAGCCCATTTTGCTACAACATCGGAGGTATTCTTGTGGTCAGTGTCCATTTGGAAAACCCATTTTCGACCTAGCTTTAACTTCCTGTCTTGAGATGTTGCTTCAATATATCCACATTGAAGTATTGATATCCTCCTCATGATGCCATCTATTTTGTGAAGTTCACCATTATCTCCTGCTGCAAAGCTCCCCCACAACATGATGCTGCCACACCCATGCTTCATGGTTGGGACGGTGTTCTTTGGCATGCAAGCCTCACCATTTTTCCTCCAAACATAATGAGGCATTTATGGTCATTATGGCCAAAAAAAGTTACATTTTTGTTTCATCAAACCAGCGGAAAATCCTCCAGAATGTAAGATCTTTGTCCCCATGTGCACTTGCAAACTGTAGTCTGGCTTTTTTTTATGGTTTTGGAGCATTGGCTTCTTCCTTGCTGAGCAGCCTTTCAGGTTATGTCGATATAGGACTCGTTTTAATGTGGATATAGATACATGTCTATCTGTTTCCTCCAGCATCTTCACAAGGTCCTTTGCTCTTGTTCTGAGATTGATTTGCACTTTTTGCACCAAACTACAAATAGGTAGTTGAAGGTAGGCCTTAAAATACATACACCTTCAATTGACTCCAATTAGCCAATCAGAAGCTAATTGGCTAATTGCCTAAAGGCTTGACATCATTTTCTGGAATTTTCCAAACTGCTTAAAGGCACAGTTTACTTAGTGAATGTAAACTTCTGACCCACTGGAATTGTTATGTAGTCAATTTAAAGTGAAACAATATGTCTGTAAACAATTGTTGGAAAAATTACTATTGTCGTGCAAAAGTAGATTTCCTAAACAACTTGCCAAAACTATAGTTTGCTCAAATAAAATCTGTGTTGTTAAAAAATTAGTTTTAATGACTTATACCTAAGTGTATGTAAACTTCTGACTTCAAGAGAAAGTAAAATGTAATGGACATAAATTAATGTAGGTATAAAAACATGTTTCTATGGCACCAGGTTTAAGATATTGCCTTTTATCTGGTATAAGAAAATGTTGCAATGAGACAAAAATAACAAACAGCTATACTGGGTGCCTCTAGCATCAGAAATTAGGGGAGGGGGCATGATATGGTGAACTTGTCTCTTGTGTCATAGCTGTTACTATATTGTTAATTTTAGCACCGCTGCAGCACTGTATTGACCAATCAGCATTCAAGACTAAATCTGCATTTTATATTGGAAACATTATATACTGCAGTTATTGCACTGCCTACTAACTTGAAATTATGCTATTGCGAAGCCTGGTGTGAAACCTCTTCGTGCTCAAACCTTTGCCCAGCTGACCCAATTTCAATGAATGAATATGACCTCATCAAAGAGATTTGAGGGTTTAAATTTCAGTGCATGTTTTTCTGATTTGTAACAATATCGGCAAAACACATTGTTACTGTTTATGTCAGTGACCAAATCCTTTTACATGTACATGCCAATGCAGAATTGCTTGACCTCAAACCCTTAAATTCTTGGTTTGTGAAGCAGATTAAAGGTTGTGTCCATAGATAAAATCAATGTCTGTCGAAACCAACACATGTTTACATTAAGCTTTGTGGTAGCACCTAGCATGTTGTGTGGTTTAACACAAACCCCCTTTCATTGTTAGTAGCACACTCATATTATTCTTAAGAGAGGAGTTTATTTTAACAGGAAGAGTGACTCACACTCCCCAATCATGAGTGTTAAAAATAGCATCATGATCAATATTATATATATATATATAGTTTCTAAACAGTGAATGAATAAATAAAAAAAATGGAATTTTATTTTTCTATCTTTTTTAAAACGTTTTCATTTAATTTCAAGTTCAAATTAATTTGCTCTTGCGACTAGTACTACGGCAATGTTCATCTGTCAGGTTGCATTTCAGCTCTGCGTTCGGCGGACATGTAGCGCAATTTAGCAGCGCTCATTATTAGCTGTTGTCGCATGGCGAAAGGGTGGTGCAGCCATTTTTTTCCATGCGGCAGTATCACAGCTCCGATCTGTCACCCTTTGCTCGCCTTAATGTGTGAAAGTAAGACGTGTTGCGCCTATTAGCACTTTCTGGCAAGGCTAGCATGTTGATCTGTCCTCCCCGGGGAGTAAGGCAATATGGTGGCTTGCACTCTGGGCCTGCCAGACAGGGCGCCCACTGTCACTCTGCATCAGCTCGACATCAACTGCCCAATCAGGCAGCAATACACACACACACACACAAATCAAAACATGATTAATTCATGGACACCATTTCTGTTTGGCAATTTTCAATGAGATAAACAGAGATATGAATATAAATACTACAAATGTACTCATATGTAAAAACGTATGCATTCCTCAATCTAAGGGCTCTATTTTCATGAGTGCGCAAAGTTAAACGCTACGACCGTGTACATCTTTTCCCATTTCCGTGAGGGTGCTAATTCTAAGTGCAATTTTCATGCCAGCGCAAGTGGCCGTGGGTTGGAGTGTTTAAGCTTAGTGGAGATTCCATGAGCCGGCTGTTATAAAGTTCACATGGAAACTCTGAAAATATAGTGGAACATGTCCCCACCAGTCATGGTTGTAGACGTCTTCTGAAACAAAAAAATTTGAGATTTGTGTTAAACTATCTATAGATCATGGTTTATTTTTCGTTTGTTATTATTATGTTGATATTTACGATTGTATTTATGATCTGACTTGTATTGGGATTTTTCCACCTGTTGTCAAAAAATGATTTTTAAGTCACTGTAAAATGTGCCGGTGAAAGAAGTTTGAGAGGATGAAATGTTTGGATTTGGTATATAATTTTTTTTGACCATTTCATTATTTTGATTATATTTTTGTTTTGTTTCAAAATGTAACTTGAATTTAGAACTATTTGTGCTTTATTTTTTTTTTTCGTGTTTCAGTTAATTAATTTATTTGTTCAAAGGAGCAATATGTAACAATTTTCATGTAATGCAACGCAACTTGTAACTTGTAAGCTTGTAACGCAACTTAAAAATGTTGCCCTTCCCAGACTTCCCAGGTTGCCTATTAAAGCCTGTAAAATTATTTTCTTGCAAAGGGAGCGGGTCGCTTTTGGGGAAATCAAATCAAATCAAATCGCTTTATTTGATTTGCACAACTTCGACCCCTACACAAACTCGGAGTAAGTAAAAAAAAAAAAAGAACAACAACATTTATCTACTGAATCCCGTCTAGCTAAGCGGGAACGTGATTGTTGTCGAGCGAGAACTATAGTGAACATCGCCAGGGCATTTGATTTCTGGAGGGACTTTCATTCGGTTTTGGGATCATAACTTAACCTAAATTTGCATTCTTCTTATTGGACAGGTAAGCTTACATAACTGCAAAGCATGTGAAATATAGTCCCATAAGGATTTATCTGTGTAATTTTAGCTAACTTGATCTTGCCTGCACATTAACTGTCATAAATAATGTTTATCTGTAATTATTCAGCAAGGTAAAGTACAATAACACATGAAATGAATGCTAGACAATATTCAAGATCAATGTTCAAAGACTCATTCTTTAGTGTAACGTAACTTGGTTGTACAGAAAATATATATAATCTATTATTATAAAACAATAGCGCATTGAAATATATAAATGACAGTTGTGATGAACATATTTATAATGTACAGTCTATTTTATAAACAGCTACTGTCATCATCCACCAAATTTAGCTAACAGCTATTGATAAATGCAGTCAATGTATCATGCAAAAAAAATGTTTACTTCAAACTACAGTCTTGCATAGCCAGACCTATATCCACACTTTGTTTTAGTCCTGTTCCAGCACTGGAGAGTCAAATATAAAATACAGTCTCAAAGTTTGTAGTAAAACAATCATAACTGTGTCATTTTAATTATGCTACCTCATCTGTCAGCATGATGTCGGTGAATCACGTTGTCTCTTTGTATGATATGTCATTGTTTTGACTGATGCTCGCATCCCTATGGAGTTTGTGCACGAGCGCGAGCAACAGCAACAGGTGTATGAACTAACTGGCTGCAGTTCACTTAATGGCCACAGGTGTTATTAATAACAAGGGTTTCTGAATCTTAAATAATGCACCTTTAAAATCAAAATAAACCAGCAGAAGTGAATTGCATGCCGATACTATAACTGTTCATGAATAGCCATGATTTGTGTGTCAGTAGATGAAATGTATTAATAATTCTTACAATAGGGCCCTAGGACTTTTAGGTGTACCTTCAATCAACAAAATTATATAAGTGGCTTGAACCAACACTTGATAAACATTTGATTTAATGTCTACACTGTAAAAGTGGTAATCTGCAGTTGTTATCATAAGGAGCTATTTCTACCTGATCTAACTCTTAATCTTTGTTTTGTTGGTGTAACCTAATGAATTCCAGTAGATTCAGTGATATTAAAATATATTTTTGACTTAAATTAAAATCATTTAATTTAAATGTTACCACATAAAGCCAATTTCTTAGGTTAACATTTTTTAAGCGTAGGCTTATATTTATCAATGACAAAACTGAGAAGAATAAAAGATGGTTAAAGGAATTGGAAACGCATGACTTTTTCTTTCTTCTGTGGAACAAAAAGACATAATAGAATGACAAAAAAATTATTTTACATTCAGTACAATGCAAGTGGATTGGAATAAGGCAAACTGTGGTCACCATTCACTTACATTGTATGAAAAGGAGAAGCAAATTTGAATTTTAAATAATTCAGCAAAACATTACAGATAAATTACTATAAACAATAATCATAAAGTGGATGGTATACACTGCATAGAGCTTTAAAGGTCTGTGTAGTCTTAATCAGTGTTCATCATGTTTGAAATGGTGGTGTGAAAATTTTAAGTACCTGCCAGTGAGGTCACTGACCTTGATCTTAGCATGCTGAGGCCTGATCCTCACAGAAGAAACACTCACAGAACTCATGCAACATTAGCAGAAAGGTCAAGAGTGAAAAAACGTCAAATGACATCATCGTCCAACACAAGCTGACCCAACACATTGGGAGTCACTTTTAAAGGCCACAAATATTGTGTATTTTTTGACAGAGTCAAACACAATTCACAGGTTTGTTTATTAATCATGTTGTGGCACAAAGAGACTCTTTAAAAGATTAAAAAATAGAGACAGAAGTGGTGATAACATGGCTTGTGGCTGTAAAAAAATCCTCACGCTTGTCTACAATGTGCTATCTTGTAAATCTGACATCACATCTTCCTTATAGTGATCTTCAGTGCTGCCCAGTGGGCAGGTGTGCGAATGATGAGGTATCATAGCCTGGTGCCAGGGATTGGTTGGTTTTTGACCTAAAATTTATTTAAGATTAACCAAGCCCAGTGGTGGTAGAAACTGAGTTATGCTGGGAGCAGAAGTGTGGGGGGCTGGGTGGTCTACCGGTCTGTCACAGCTCCACGCTTGGCTGCTCAAGTTTGGATTAATAGTGACGAGACAAAAGGGTGACACGTCCCGGCCTGCAGGGGCCGGTGCAGACACATACACACACGAGACACACAACACATACCAACACACTCATGTGTGTATGCATACACACAATTCACATGCACATGCGTACAAATGCACACAAATATCTCTATATGCCCTCCAGGGTTGGGAGGGTCAGTTTTAGTTCATTTCAGTCGGTTGAGGAAATGCAGCGCTGCAATACTGTTCCCATTTATTCTCACATTTCTTCAATTTGAATTTGAACTAAACTGGATTTTCCTGAATAAAATTGAAGAAATGTAAACATATTTAAAATATCCTCAAGAAATATTTGAAACAGCAACCTAATCGCACTATATAGGGGTATAGCCTACTGTAGCTGAAATAAAGACTGGGCAAGGTAGGGAAACCTGTTTAAAAACACTCAGAGATGAATTCACTAAAGAGCTGTGCCACTTTTGCATGTGATATTTTAGTGCAAAAACCTTTATCACTAGTCTTATACACTAACCACCACAATCTATTTTAAGCAGGTACAATCAATGCTGAAATAACAATGCATCTAAAGTACTTACTCTGTATTGTCCTATATAATTCCTTTCATTGTTCTATGTTAAAAAGATGATTCAGGTGTTTGAATCATGGTAGAGGAGTGATGCTGTTCATTCCTGGTAGAGTGTGCCAGATCGTAGTGATTTTGATGCATTCTCTAATATACAGCACTCAGAACCAGCCCGCAAGTTTGGAATTGTGCCATGCAAAATTGGGTTCGGCACTGATTTTGTTGGTATATTTATGCCCATATAATTCCTTTACTAAAACGGGGGCAAAACCAACACAGACAGCATGTGCAAATAAATTGCGCCTTTATTGGCACATTCATTCTTAGTGAATTCCCCCTCATTATTTTTGCAATTCCATTTGGTGACACAAGTAGTGCAATTTCACATTTCACCTTTAAACTGACAAATACCGTGACACGACACGGTCCAAAAGTCATTCAAATGCAGGCAAAAAACATTGGTCTGTTTTGCAATAAGCAGGTGCTAGAAACAGCTGGGATGAAAGAGCGTACACAGATACACACACACGCGCGCACACACACATACACGAGTATCATTATGCTTCACAAACAGTTTGGTTGATGGATATGGGGTGGCAGAAAGCGATCCCTGAGCATGACAAGATTGAACTTTACGACATCTCTGCACTCGACAGCTTCAACAAGAAGAGGGCAGCAGGCGGTCACCAGGGGCATCACTTCGGTCACCAGGGAATGACACAGTATAGGGGAGGGGCTGCAGATGGAGGGTGGAGCAGGGGGTGAGAAGGAGAGGAGCAAGGGAGGGAAAGAAGATATAAGGCGTTACAACATCACTGTACTGCCAGGCCATGTCAGGCGCAATCAGTACTGGATGTAATTTTCTGAGCAATTAGAGCGCTTATATTGATAAATCTGGATGGCAAACAGGGTGTCCAAGCATTCCATGCATGCAGGAATAGTTTGCCAGTCACACACACACACAAACATACCATGAAGCCAAAGTAAGTCTCTAGATTTGCTGGCTCCATCTTTCTATCTATTCCTCTTGTTGTTCTCCATGAGTCATTCTATCCTATCATAAGTCAAGTCAGTTATTTGTATAGTGTTTTTCATAATACATGTTGCTTCGAGCAGCTTTTCCAAAAATAGTGACTTATTGGTGATGCATGTACATTTTCTGATGTTAAAATACTATCTTGTAAATCAGCTTGACATGCAGAGACAACTAATTAAGCCATGAATACATTAATTAGATTGAAAAGTTTAAACAGAGTGGCTCTTTGATCTGTTTCTTTGGGTCTATTTGATCTGTTTGTTAGAGCATCCCAGCATAATATTGACTCAACCAATGGCAAGGGTTTGGGGCATGACTATTTGTTTTTAACTTTGACTAATAATAGATAAAAGTAAATCAGTTATTAGGTTTATAATTACCTTTGGTGACACTAGTGGTGAAGAAATTACACACCTCACCTTAAAAGCCCCTAGTGAGCTAAACAAAAGGCAAATGTTTTAATGTGTTAATATCCATCATATAATATTAAAATACAGTACACCATGCAACATGATCTTAGTTCTCATTTTCTCTTTCTGCAGTTATTAATCAATCCATCATAAATATCCTTCCATTGGGGGGGGGGTTACTGGTTCAGTCACCACAAAAGGTGGTTTTGCTCCACCTCCACCCATTGGGTCTTCAGAATGATGGCAGCCCCCTTAAACACATCTTCCCTCATGTTCCTCTTGCATAGTTGTTTATTGACAAATGAAACTTTAAAAATGACTGATATAGCAGGCAATGTTCCATCTCTGTCGTTACCCCTTTCCATTTGTTAGCCTTTGCTAATGTAGTCATTTCAATCTAAGAAAATAAAATAAAAAATGACATTATAAAATCATACAATCATTACATTTTTAAAACAGTTTGTATTATAAAATGCACATGTCAGTATCATCTTTTAATATTTTATATCCCAATGTTTTATTATGCTTTAAGTTGTATTATACTTTTACTATAGTCATAAACAACCATAATACACAGTATATACAGTATAGGCCTACATTTAGAATAAATATCTGCACAATTTCTAGGTCTAGTAACATTTTTAACATATACCATGTTAACTCCTTTGTCCGAAAGGTCAGATTTATTTGCTTCCAGTAAACATTGTCTTTGGAAAATTCAAAAATGTTGGCATGACAAGAATCATCAGGTCCATGAGAGTCCATGTCAGCTCGAGTGAATGCTGCCATTAAAGCAAAAAGGGGGCATATTAAATGCTAACAAAACAATATAATATGTATTTTTTTTAAATAGGTATTAAATTAGAAAATAATGCAAAATAGAAACATTTTCACTTGTAGTGTGTGAAATCTAACTAACTTACAGATGTATACGTGTCATTATACATATGGTTGTTCTTATTATTATTCACAGTTGCTAGTCTATTTAATGACGAATTGTGTATGAAGGACACATAAAACTGTTGAAAAAATAAATTGAACAGGACAAAGTGAGTCACAATAGAGCAAGGGTGGGAAGCGGTGACATCAAATGAAACAGGAAAGAATATTAAAGTACACAGAAAATAGATACAATGAGGGCAAAGACCAAGATTGAGCAAGTTCATAAGAAATTAGGCGATTAACAAAACTCATCTTTCCTTCCCCTGAATGCATGCCTCTACATCAAACACTGTTTACAGTTGTGCTTCCCACATGTCTGATTGAGTCAGAAGACACCAGCAGGGAAGATCTGTAGATGTCTTCTGCTATCAGTAGAAATGTCTAAAGACCCCTCAGCCTCAATATAGCCCTCTCCATCCAGGCGGAGACCTTCACAGAGGCTTAATGTCTACCGGACCAGAGGGTGTTGGGCCATGTCACCCCCTGTTACTGACACATGTCTTTTCAGGTCCTGAGCTCATATCTCCCTGCTTCAGCTGGCCCGTCTGCTCGTGTTGGAAGAGCCCATATCACCAGCCAACCTAATTCCTGGACTGAGAGCCACTCTGCTGGGGCAAAATTATTTGTCACATTCAGAGTTAACACTCCCCTGTATATATATACAAAGACAACATGACACAAGCACATTACAAATCTCAGATGGTGACACAGATAGGGGTATGCAAAGGAAGGATCCGGGATAGGATTCGCTGTATCAAAATGAATGAAAGGGCAAATGAGTGGGAAAATAATCGTTTTAAATAAATCCTTGTAGAATCACAATATACAGAAAAATTATAAATGTAATTTTTTTTTTTTTTTTAAATATATGGTTAATAAAATTGTTCCCAAGTGGAGAAATTTCATGAAATTTAACACAAGTCATAAATGTGACATGGCCCCATTAAAAACCGTACTTTTGTGATTGTAGAACTGTTTTCCAGCATCCTCTCCTGTTGAGCATGTGTGGTGGTTAGAGCGACGTGAGAAAATGTATTGCACAAGAGAGCTCCTGTGTTTTGTTCTTTGGGTAAATATCACATTTTACACAAAATGCTTATAAATTGCAATAAATATGTGTTCAGAAGAGTTGCACAGAATGTTAAAATTGAGTGTTTGTTATGGATCATTTTTGAAGGATGCATATGGATTGCATGTGTGGAGTTAAACCAAGTTCCCCTTCTGTGACTCACTGTTAGGAATATTCTAGATCTTAGTCGCGATCACCGATTCCCCCGGTCCCGTGTTACTATGCCGTGCCCAGTCAAGTGCAGTCGTGAGTCTGAGTCTCTGTAGACTTCGCGCGAAGGGAGTAGAAAGAACAACACCACACAGTTGGTCCGTGTCCAATCTACTCAACTTTATTGTAGGAAGCATGTGGTTTATATATTCTTCATGAGACAGAAAACAGCCAATAATAAAGCAACAGCAATCTTATAATTAAGGGGGAGAACGGGCATCCTGAAAGAGGATGCTCAACCAAGGCCATATACGGAGGCCTTTAGACATTCAGTTACTTGTCCACGTGTGTACCCGCGAGGACAAGTATGACCTATTCAACTTACAAAATTAGTATGCATTGTGAAGTGTGGAACATTATCTTCATGCTAAACATAGACACACTAATATACAGAGCAGAACATCATGTTCATTTCATGTTTCTTACACTCACTCAACGTTGTGTCGAATGAAGTGACACAAGGGGTCTTCCTGCAATGCCAAACGTACCTCTGAACCTGAGAAAAGGCCAATGTCAAGTTGGCAGACAGAATTTTCATGCCCCGCCCCTGACATATGGGTATAAATGGAAGCGGGTCAGCAAGTGCCAGTCAGAATTTTTCTTCAGAGCCAAACGGTTGTGCAATAAGCAAGCTGAAGTACACCACTGTTTCACTCACCTCTGTCAGAGAGAAGCATTGCTGTTGGATCTACAAGCGTTTCCAGCTGACGTTCTCTCTCTCTGCACGCTGTGCAGTCTACACCCGGGGCGCTTTTCACTGTTAAAAGAGTGTTCTCCTCCTAAAAGAGTTTGATTTCTTTAAAAGAACTTGAGTTTTCCACTCACAAAAGAGAAATACACAGCGGCGTTGAACGTCCTTTTCAGGACGCGTCTTTTTCGAGATGCCATTCCGCCCCTCTGTTGTTCCTGGATGCGGTCGTTTTCTTTCCAAGACTGATGGCCACAGATGCTGCCTCATGTGCCTGGGCAGCGATCACACTGAGGTGGCGTTCATGGATGGCTCATGTACTCATTGCGAGAACATGACTATGGCAGCTTTGCAGTCGCGGCTATCCTTCCTCAAGGTGAATGCAACTTCAGCCGCCCCCTGCGTCACTCCTTCTTCCCATGGTATTGAGGTTGACCCGGCTGGTGATGAAGGCAATATGGGGATAACGATAGGCTCGGTTTTGCCGGGTAAATCCCCACAAACCACCCGCCCCCCCGACACGCTCGCTCGCTTCCGTCCGAGCTCGGGATGAGTGCGACCCGCCTGACAGACAGCCGGCATTCTCCCTTGAGCCCCTGGACTTGGATGATGACATCGCCACTGCATCGGAGAGCATCCAGGCATCTGACCCGGAAGACTCGACTGGGCACTTTCACTTCCCAATTCGTCACGCTGGCTGGCCAGGACCATCCGACTCGGCTACGCGATTCAGTTCGCCCGGCTCCCGCCTCGTTTCAGCGGTGTTCGCTCCACTTCTGTGCACGGCGAGAAATCCAGCGCCTTACGAGCAGAGATCACGACCCTGCTCCTCAAGGATGCGATAGAGCCTGTCCCTCCCGCCGAGATGGAAAAGTGTTTCTACAGCCCTTACTTTATCGTACCCAAAAAAGTGGTGGGTTGTGACCAATCTTGGATCTGCGAGTTCTTACACAGACTCCCGTTCAAAATGCTCATGCAGAAACAGATTCTTACCTGCGTTCGACAGCTAGATTGGTTCGCGGCGGTAGACCTGAAGGACGCATACTTCCACGTCTCTAACTACCGCCTCGACACCAACCCTTTTTATGTTTCGTGTTCGACAACCAGGCGTATCAGTACAAGGTCCTCCCTTTCGGCCTGTCCCTGTCCCCTCACGTCTTCACGAAAATCGCAGAGGCAGGGAAGTAGGCATCTGCATGCTCAACTACCTCGACAACTGGTTCATCCTGGCTCACTCTCGAGAGTTACTGTGCGCTCACAGGGACCAGGTGCTCAGGCACCTAAGCCATCTAGGGCTTCAGGTCAACTGGGATAAAGCAAGCTCGTCCCGGTTCAGAGCATCTCTTTTCTCGGCATGGAGTTAGACTCAGTCTCAATGACAGCGCGTCTCACCAACGAGCGTGCTCAGTCAGTGCTCAGGTGCCTCACTCTCTTCGAGCCGGCACAGCAGTTCCTCTAAAACAATTCCAGAGGCTCCTGGGGCATATGGCATCCTCAGCCGCGCCGCTCGGGTTGATGCATATGAGACCGGTACAGCACTGGCAACAGACTCGAGTCCCAAGATGGGCATGGCACCATGGCACATACCGTGTGACAATCACCACTTCTTGCCATCAGACTTTCAACCCTTGGATAGATCTCTGCTTTCTGCGGACCGTAGTCCCCTTGCAGCAGGTGTCCAGAAGTGTCATGGTGACCACAGACGCCTCTCGACAAGGTTGGGGCACCGTGTGCAACGGGCACGCTGCCGCTGGCCCCTGGAAAGGACCCCGGCAGCGTTGGCACATGAACTGCCTAGAGTTCTTGGCTGTATCTCTTTCCCTACGGAGGTTTCTCCCACTAATCCGGAACAAGCACGTCTTGATCCGTTCAGACAGCACCGCTATGGTAGTGTACATAAATCGCTAAGGCGACGTGCGCTCTCGTCATATGTCACAACTCGCCCGCCATCTCCTCCTTTGGAGTCAGCCACAACTCACTTCCCAACTGGCAACCGCAACACGACAGCAGACGCACTGTCGCGGCAGGTCACGCCCAGCAGAGAGTGAAGGATCCACCCCCAGGTGGTCCAGCTGATATGGGACCGATTTGGCAAGGCACAGATTGATCTCTTTGCCTCCCAAGACAACTCCCACTGCCCGCTCTGGTACTCCCTGACAGGAGCTCCTCTCGGGACAGACGCGCTGGCACACAGCTGGTCCCAGGGGCTGCGCAAGTACGCATTTCCCCCAGTGAGCCTTCTTGCACCGGTGCTGTGCAAGATCATGGAGGACGAGGAACAGGTCATCCTGGTGGCCCCTTACTGGCCCACCAGTGCCTGGTTCTCGGATCTTACGCTCCTCGCGACAGCACCTCCCTGGAAAATTTCCTGAGGAAGGACCTTCTTTCTCAGGGATGGGGCAACCCTCTGGCACCCGCGCCCAGACCACTGAAACCTCCATGTATGGCCCCTGGACAGGATGCGGAAGATCTAGTGGATCTACCACCTGCAGTCATAGACTGGAGGGGAGGCTGTCCCCTTCCACCTTGAAGGTGTATGTAGCTGCTATTGTAGCCCACCACGACGCAGTAGATGGCAAGTCCCTAGGTAAGCACGACTTGATTATCAGGTTCCTGAAAGGTGTCTGGAGACTGAACCCTCCCCGGCCTAGCCTATTCCCCTCCTGGGAACTCTCAGTGGTCCTCGCGGGCCTCCAGAGACCCTCCTTTGAGCCACTTGATTCAGTTGAGCTCAAGGCCTTCTCCCTGAAGACGGCCCTCCTGATCCCGTTAGCCTCCATCTAGAGGGTTGGGGACCTGCAAGCGTTCTCTGTCCGCGACACCTGCCTGGAGTTTGGTCCGGCACATTCTCACGTTATCCCAGCCCTTTCGTTGCTAGTGTCCAAACAGAGGTTAACTCACTGGGTCGTTGATGCTATTTCTTTAGCTTATCACGCCCCCTTGCAGGTTCGAGCACACTCTACGAGAAGTGTAGCATCCTCGTGGGCACTGGCCCATGGCACCTCCTTAGCAGACATCTGCAGAGCAGTGGGCTGAGCAACACCCAATACCTTTGCCAGATTTTACAATCTCAGGGTTGAGGAGTGTCGAGTGAGTGACAGAAGGGGAATGTCATGGTTACTGTTGTAACCTCCGTTCCCTGAGGGAAGGAATAAGACGTTTTGTCCCTCCTGCCACAGCGCTAGACCTACCACTGTAAACGGCTGTACCTTATTTTCAGCTCCTCACTGCAAAATCCTGACTGGCATTCGCTGCCCCGCTTCCCTTTATACCCGTATGTCCGGGGCGGGTATGCAAATTCCGCCAGCCAACTTGACATTGGCCTTTTCTCAGGTTCAGAGGTACGTTTAGCGTCCAGGAAGACCCCTTGTGTCACTTCATTCGACACATCTTCTAGTTCCTTCCCTTGGGGAATGGAGGTTACAACAGTAACCATGACGATTTGCACACATGCAAGGATTATGTAAATTTGGAATTAACCATTTCTTATTTAATGATTTATATCCCAGAGTGTTTTCAATTAAGTGTGTATGTTTAATGAGAATTTTATTGTTTAAACTGTTATACATGTCATTAAAGCCTGGTTAAAAATGCATAAAGTGCTTTGAGTGATTTAAGCAAGTAGTAAGGTGATGTATGCTGAAGCGTATGGGTAGGCTAATGCCCCATTTTTCCTTTCATTTGGATATTAGCCTCTATCATATTTCATTTTCGCATTTCATTGTACCGTATTTCTTTGAGTTTCATTGTGCTGAAATTCACTGAATTGTTTTTGCTCTAATTTGGGAAATTGTTATTTTTGAGTCACATTTACAAACTGTCAGAAAACTCCTGGATTGTAAAAAAAAATGTGTTCTTCAAATAAGTACAAATACACTGTTTATATAATAAAACATATTTTTTTATTCCTTTTTTCTATAGGCCACATGGACCGATATACTTTTTCTGAGACAGCAGTCAGAATAAAACCCCAAAATATATTTTTGTATCCTGTGTTGTTTCTTTACAATGCACTGGCTACAAAAAAAAAAAAAAAAAAATACATAAAAATTAATAAAACAAAACTTTCGTTTTTATTTCACAATATGAGGAATACAATTATCATTCAGGGGCACCAAAAACTATTTTGATACTTAAAGTTACAAAAAAAAGTGGCATTTATTTTACAGTAAAGAAAGCTAGTGCAAGAATATTTTTCAAATAAAACATTTCCTGCAAAGAAGTATGTTGGGCTTGAAATTATAAAACAAAAGAAGATTGAAATGAAAACAAAATATATTGTGACACTTTCTGGTTTTTAAACATGACAGGAACAAGTCCATATTAATGTGATGAATGACACTTAGTTATTCTGCCAGTGCACCTGTGTGAACATGAGGGGAACTGACTTCATAAATCCATTAAAATCACCTTTACACCAGTTTCTTCAAAGCAAAAATGGCTCAGACAATTGAAGTAGTTTAAAAAAGCTCTAGCATTGTGTTTGGAGATGCCACTTATCTAATGCAATTACATTAATACATTTGTGACTTACAAACGTGACTTGAGTTGAGTCTAAATAAAAAGTTATGTTATTCAAGAAGGTGTGGTTAATTTATATGCATTGCAGATTATTGGTAACAGTTTACTATAAGGGTCCATCCATTAACATTAGTTAATGCATTAGGTATAATTTACAAACAATAAACAATAAAAAAATGTTACAACATTTATTAATCTGTGTTAATGTTATTTAATAAAAATGCAATTGTTCATTGTTAGTTCATAGTGCATAACTAATGTTAACTAATACATCTTTTGATTTTAAAAATGTATTTGAATACACTGCCACAACATCAGCTACAACATTATACCACCTGCCTAATATTGTGTTGGTCCCCCTCGTGCCACAAAAACAGTGACGATTGTTGTCACCACAATTGTACTGAGCGAATATCAAGACTCATTCTCTTCCACACCAACACTAACCTTTGGTCTGTTTCTTATTTGTCTTCTCTCTTTGCTCATAAACATCATTGTTTTAAAATAACAACCTGTGATATATCCATTTTTATCTCTCTTCCTCTGTTTCCTCAGTGTTTTTTTCTTTGTTCTCATTTTACATCTCCCACTGTTCTCTTTTTCTCTTTCTCTCTTGTCCTTCCATCTGGACTGATAGTGGTTGTGATGGCTGGGGTGTGAGGCGCTGCCTGGGTCCAGTTCCATTCTGGTCTCCCACACCATGTGTCCCATAGGTGCATATAAATACTGCGAGCCCCGTGGCCACGCTCATCCCAGCAGGACCCTTTCTGGCCCTCTGCCCCCCTCCCTGCTCCCCTTCAGTTCTTCTGTCCCTAATTAGGATCTTGGGCTCATTAGGGCCTGAGACCCCTGGGCCTGCTGACACTAAGTTGATTCTATCTGACGTAACAAGTCAATGCTAAGGGGATGGATGCTAATTTTATTTAATGGTACGTAAGGGTCAGTTTGTGCTAAAATGCAAGTGGAAAGTGTAGCCAACAAATTACCAAGAGGTAGGCCACAACAACAATCACCATAACAATGATATGCCCACGACAGAAAATATAGCATCACTTCAGGAGTCTGTGACCTCTTGTCTACAGAAGTCATAGTAGAACTTGTTGATGATTCCCCTAAACGCTCTCTTTCTTCAATCTCTCTATACTTAGGACTGATATATTTCTGGTCACTGAATGTTTGCATGCATGTTGATATACATAACATATTAAAAGTGTAGTACACCCAAAAATAAAAATGTTGTCATTATTCCTCTCTTGTGCAATGGAGAATTGAGAGCCAGCTTACTGTCTCTGTACATGTGGAGGAACCCAGCTGTGGCATCCTCTAGTGCCCTCTCATAACTTCATTCAAAGTGATGCCAAATGCAGCTTTAAAACTAACGGTGGTATCATTGTGTCTTTTGCCTCATCTGTTAGGCATGAGTCAGGATAATCTAATGGACAAGGGTGAAGGTCGACACCTCCTCCACCTACTGACTCTAAATGTCCATTAACACCTCCTCCTGCACACCTCACATCCTACCAGCATCATTTTTAAATGCAACCTGCCACAATTACAAATCTTAATCACTGGTTCCTCAACAAATCCCTGTTTTCTATACAACCCCGCAACACTTCCTCCCCCCTTTTATTACTGACCTAGATTTAGCAGTTGATCCGGATTGGAAGGTTAAACCCTAGAGGGAGCACCTTGTCAGCCCGCCACCCCATCAGTTCACACACAAAGGGCACCGTTTGTCACTTCACATTTCCAGGCTTTCTTTGCCTTATCGTTGTTTCATTGTATTCTGCCAACAGGGCTCATACACAACTTTGGCACAATCTCAGGTGGACAGCTGCTCAGATTCTCCACAGTCAAAAAGCAATTTAAGTATTAACAATTATTAAATTAAATTAAATATTTAGAATTAAAGGCCTATGTGTGTCTATTATAGGAGTAGTCCACCATAGAGTTGGTGTCCACAAAAAAAAAGTAAAATCATAAAAGAACAATTAAAGCAGTCCATGTGACTGTATATATATATATATATATATATATATATATATATATATATATTCACTCTATACCTTTCACTATGAACTTGTTGAATGGCAATAGCTGCATAAAGCTAATTTTGTGTTTTACAGATATTTTTACCTCTATTTTATTTTTTTACATAAATATAAAATTGTGTGCACTGTGATTGCTGTATTTGCTTTTAGAAGACGGACCCCAGCCTGGACACAGAGAATTACTGTAATTTCTCTTTAAAATTGACCCTGTATGGTTCAGCTTTTTTATTGGAATCTCTTCACCCCTAGTGTATGCACAGGATATCTGTACAGATATAGAAATTAAATAAAAAAATAATATTTAGAATATTGGTGCTTTATTTCTTCTCAAATATTTCCTTATGGGCTTTGGTCTTTAAGTATTGAAAAAGAAATCCCTCTCAGGCTAGACCATCACAACTGAACAAGCATTTGTGGGCCAGTTTCAGGGTAGCTCAAAAAGGAGCCCGCTTGCATCTATATAATGCACAGCATGAGTGAGTGGTGCCAGGGTGTTAGAGCTGGTGGCAGAAGGAGAGCTAGATTGGCTGTGGCCCTTCCAGGGGTCAGCACCCATCATGCACCGGACCCTAATGCTGCTGATTAGAGAAAGGCCGCCCTGCAGGCCTGCAGAGCCTCGAGGAGTGGGCATTCAGCATCAGCGTAACCTGAGCCGACAGACACTAGCACACATAAAATCAAGAACATGCACACTCACATACACTGGAGCAGGAAGTCGTTGCTTCACTGTCCAGTCCATTTTCTCCCCAATTTTATTTTTGCAAAGCAATTTATGCAGAGGAACTACTTTTTTGTATACAAAACTTATTTTAACCATTTAAGCATATGACGGTACACAATACACAATAATGTACCATTTGTTACTGTAACATTAGTAAATGCATTAGGTATCATGAATTAACAATTGAAAACATTTTTAAACCCTGAAATTAACATTAACCAAGATTAACAAATGCTGAAAAAACCTGTATGACCTGAAGTGACCCTTGCTGAGCCCCCCCTCAAAAATGTTTCTGACCAATCCTATCTTAGCAACTGTTGCACTGAGTCTATGAATGACATGAAGTATATAGAGAGGATACAGGCAGTGTTTTTTCTTTTTTTTTTAATCTTTGAATAAATATTGAGAAGAGCATACAGTGCATTCATAAACAATATAAACATTAACATTTTGTCATTTTGCAGCCTTTATGCAAAAATGCTTTAAATAATTTTTCTTCACATCAATCTACACTCCATACCCTCTAATGAGAAAGCAAAAAAAATATTTTTGATAATTTTACAAATGTCATACAATGTAATTTTACAAATTGACATACGTATTCAGACCCTTGACTCAGTACTTAGTTGATGCACCTTTGTCAAGTATTTTTGGGTATGATGTGACAAGCTTTGCACACCTGGATTTGGGGAATATCTGTCATCCTCTCAAGCTCTGTCAGGTTGGATGGGCACCGTCGATGGACAGCCAATTTCAAGTCTCTACAGAAATGTTTGAATGGGTTCAAGTCCGTGCTCTTGCTGGGCCACTAAAGACATTCATAGAGTTGTCCATAAGTCACTCTTGCATTGTCTTGGCTGTGTGCTTAGGGTCATTGTCCTGTTGGAAGGTAAACCTTTGGCCCAGTCTGAGGTTCTGAGTGCTCTGGACCAGGTTTTCATTAAGGATATCTCTGTATTTTACTGTGTTCAGATTTCCTTCAACCCTGACCAGTCCCCCAGTCCCTGCCACTGAAAAGCACCCCCACAGGATGATGCTACCACCACCATGCTTCAAGTTCAGATGGTATTGGGAAAGTGATGAGCGGTGCCTGGATTCCCCCAGACATGGTGCTTGGAATTGAGGCCAAACAGTTTAATCTTCATTTCATCAGACCAGATAATCTTGTTTCTCACAGTCTGAGAGTCCTTAAGGTGCTTTTTGTGTCTTGCACTGAGGAGAGGCTTCCATCTGGCCACTCTGCCATAAAGCCAAGATCAGTGGAGTGTTGCAGTGATGGTTGTCCATCTGCAAGTTTCTCCCATCTCCACACATGATCTCTGGAGCTCAACCAGAGTGACCATCAGGTTCTTGGTCACCTCTCTCACAAAGGCCCTTCTCCCTGATTGCTCAGTTTTTCCGGAAGAGTCATGGTTGTTCCAAACTTCTTTCATTTAATTATGGAGGCCACTGTGCTCCTGGCCACTTCACAAAAATGTGGTAGCCTTCGTCAGATCTGTGCCTTGTCACAATCCTGTCTTTGAGCTCTGAAGGCAGTTCCTTTGACCTCATGGCTTGGTTTTTGCTCTGATGTGCATTTTCAGCTGTGAGACGTTATTTAGACAGGTGTGTACAAGTGAATCGTAATCGAATTGAATAGCGAAATCTGTATCAATACCCAGCCCTACTCTTAAATAACTGATAATTAAAAATAATCATTTATTTCAATTCTTTGAACTGAAATATTTGACATAAATGGACAACAGGCTTGTTTTTTATGGTTAAGTAAATGTCAATTCTAGGGGGCAAATATTGCCCCTTGTTAAAATCTTAATTTCTGACACTGACTTGGATTCTGATTGTCAGGATTAAATGTGTATAGGAAGAGACACATGATAGTGACTTCACTGTGATAGTGATTTCACTGTGCCATGGTTACAGCAGTTCTGCTATATATGCCAGAGGCCAATAACAATGAAGACCTTCAGGGATAAAACATAGTCTCAGTTGAGATCTCAAACAAATGCAAAAATAAATAAATACTGAAAAAAAAAACTGAGGTTTCCCTTAATGTTTCCTAACTTTCTCTAATTTTGTAAGTGTGTATGTTTGTACATATGTATACATATGTTCCCTTGTTTGTGCCTTTACAGCTGGTTGATAGCTTGGTAAATTATTAAACGTCAGCAACCCTGTGTTGTGTATGGCAGACTGAAACACTGCATGTGTCTAGATGACAATGTTTCCAATGGTTACTTACCAAATCTGCCATTCTTGTGACATTACGGTGCATTCTGTCTAATGGTACTTCTCAGTATTCCATCAATCAGCAATACACAAAGCTAATACGAAGCTAATTCCATGATTACATAACATTTATTCTCATGAATGACAGGTGACTTCTCAGGAGAGGAGCTGCACTGTAGCATAATATGGAGTAAAAACTGAACAGTTGACCTGACCAGTTAAGATTTGGCACAGAACACCTATCCAAAATGCTTGTGCTTACTTCTACCCTATAGGATCCCTTAACAGGGTCTTGACCCTCTTAACTTACACCCGCTGCCAAAAAGTCTGCCAGCCACAAGCATTTTAACCTCCTGAACCCTGCATTGCAAGAAATGTGTGGACAGAACTTTCTCTTAAATATCATCATCTAAAATAATCAAAACATTGTTTTATACAATACAATAAACAAAATACCAAAAATATGCCTCTGTCGTAAACAATTAACAAACAAAACAAATATGACAATGTTATATATGTACAGCCTTACTGAAATAACAGATTCAAGTAAAAAAAATGCATAAACTATTAATTAAATCAATAATTGTATATTACATATTAATTTAATATAGATTTGTGCAATATATTGTAATTGCTATCACATAAAAAAGAAAAAGATATGTATTAATACATAAATTTGACTATTTAATTTTAAGCAACAATTATTAAAATTAATTAGCACTCCTTATTTATGGAGCTGTTTTATAAAAACAATATCAGGCTGCTTTACTGAATATCAGCACAGCTGGGATTTGCTTGTGCCTAAGGTCAAATCAAAGCTTTGATCAAATCAACACTCTTTCTTGTGTGATATTGCTTAGTTAAATATTTTGTGAGCATACTTTGAAAATCCTCAATAGTTCATACATGCATGTATGTTGTTTAAGAACAATAATTTACAGTAAGTTTTCAATAGAACATTGGACAGTAAATTACTAGCACTATAACTCTAATAGGGGTTATAAGACTAGAAAAGCTAGTGTGTGTGTGTGTGTGAGGGTGTGTTGTAAAGCAGAGTAGCTGAAGGGGGTAGCAGAGCTGAAAGGAAACACCGTTGTGTTGATCTTTAGGAATGCAACATGCCAGAAGCCTGGCTCAACTGGCACCAAACCCAAATACCTTGCCCACCACTCTTCCTGTGACTATTCCCTTTCTTCCATGTCTCTCCAAAGAACCACTGCTACAGCCTTCCTCCCAAACTCTTACCCCCCACTCCCAGTGAAATGGGAGAGTCTCCTTCTCCACTTCCTCTGACAAGATCAGCAACCGCCCTCCCCCTCAGCAGCATTCCTGCCCTGGTATTGCTGTTGCTGGCCGGCTGTCACAACTGGACAGCCAGAATAGCTCTGTGACGTCTGCTGAGTTACGAGAAAATTTAACTCTCCCAAGAACTCCCGGGAACAAGGATATGTAAACGGACAAAATGTATCCGTCCACTTGTGGCAATGCAGTCTCCGACACAGACACAGCTGCTCAGGTGCATTAGGGTCAAAATATATGCAGAGAGACACACATACACAGAATTAAATGATGATTCTTAATGGAATTTTCTGAGTTCAGTAGAAGTGAAGCACAATCAACAGTATTTGTGGCATAATCTAGAATAAAATAAAAATTATTTAGACTCGTCCCTTATTTTTATATATATATATATATATATATATATATATATATATATATATATATATATATATATATATATATATATATATTAAAAAATATATATTTAAAAAAAAACCTGTGGTTACAGTAAGGCATTAACAATGGGAGTGAATGGGGCCTGTCCATAAACATTAAAATACACTTTCAAAAGCAAATTCAAAAGACATAGACATTATACATGTAAACATGATTTTAGTGTGATAAAATCACTTAAAGGTTTTACAGGCTGTGTTTACAGTTAGGAACTAACAATGAAAGTGAAGGGGGCTAGTCCATAAATACAATAATACACATTGTTTCAAGATGTAAACATATTACATAGTTCAACACAAGTTAAGCTCAATCGACATTTGTGGCATTATATTGATTACTACAAAAATTTACTTTGACTGACCATCTTTTTATTGAAAAAAAAAAAAAAAAAGCTAAAATTGAGGTGACAGTGAGGCACTTACAATGGAAGTGAATGGGAGCCAATTTCTGAATGTTAAAATACTCACTTTTTCAAAAGTATAGCCGCAAGACATAAAGGATATGTGTGTAAACATGATATCCATGATTTAATGTCAACAAACCCTAAAACCCTTATAATTTTAACAACTTTACAGCTCAAATAATACATGAGTTTTAACAGAAGATTTAATGCAAGTGCTTTTATAAATTTATAAGCTTCAAATTTCTGAGTTTAAACCCTCCAAAAATTGGCCACTTGCACTTCCATTGTAAGTGCCTCACTGTCACCTTGATTTTTCCTTTTTTTAAAGAAGAGGAGGGGTCTAAATTAAATTTTGTGGTAATCAACATTATGCCACAAATGCTGTCAATTGTGCTTAACTTGTATTGAACCCAGAACATTCCTTTAAGTGTGATAAAATGACAGTACGTTAGCAAGTGATTATATAAAAACAATGGTGAAGCTGTTATTGAATCAAATCATTTGTGGCATCTAAGCATTCCATATCTATGGTTTCCTAAACCAATATATTGATCGCTTGTTATGGAAGCAATAAGTAGGAAATTAGTAGCACTTAAGTAGTACTTAATCTCTAAGGCGCTTTTCCCAAAAGCATTGTTATTCAAGTAGTTCGTAAAAACTTTCCTAAATTAAAGAGAGATTTGAACAGCTTTTAAACATATTTTCTGGCATCTTTCCCATTTTATCAAAGACAATGGGACATTTAATAAATTGCATTAATGTATTTTTGTAATTGGAAAGCCATTGTCAACTATTTCAGAGGATAGAAAAGTGTTGAAAAAGCACTATGAAATCAGCAGGCAGTCTCTGCAGTCTGCACATGTGACATGATCTAAATTACAAGACACGTAATACAGTATAACACTATATTAGCCTTCTTTGATAAGCATAATTGTAATGGCATTATAAAGATGATGTCTTCTTATTAAACAGCTTATTTAAGGATACATACGTGAGTAATGTGACCATGCAGTTTAAAACTTAAATAAATATGTCTAATAAATCATTCATATTTGGTTAAAAAAAGAAGATAAGAGTGAGAGTGTGCAATGAGAGATTCCCGCTCTCTCTCTGTCTCTTCCTCCTCCTCTTCCTCCTTCCTCCAATGGATGTTTCATATTGTCTTGTCTACAGTCTTTTACAAGGCAGTAACAAAGTCTTACTAAAGCCATCATTATTTCTTATAGATTAAGTACTACTTAAGTGCTACTAATGTCCTCCTAAGTTCTTCGCCCTTAGCTGTTTCCCAAAACTGCACTTAACATGAACGTGTGAGGACACGCTTTAAGTTCTGCTTAAGAGGGTTACTGTCTGTGACCCTTCCCCAACGCCCCATAAAATCGTCAGAGCCTTCTGGTTCTTTTCCCCCCGACAGGGAGGAACAAGGCGACGTGCCAAGCATGGGAGCAGGCCACGCCAGCCACGCCTTTTCTCTCTCTATGTTTCTCGCATAGAGCTAAACCGACACTTGCTTCCTTGTGATTTTGATTCAGATTTTTGATTGGCAAAATGGATAATTCATGCCACTTTTTTTATTCATTTTGAGCTATTCAAAGGAGTCAAATGTAAAAGATTCGACTCAAATGAATCTTTCACGAAACAGACAGCACTATAACCAACCCACATGCAATTTCTACTTGCAAACAGAGCTAATTTAAGGCAAAGAGAGAATATGCAAATTAATTGGCTGCAAACACTTCAAAGGAAATATCAAACCTTCAATCCTTTCCAGTGGTTATTTTAGATAATTTTAACTTCTGTGCTTTTAAATCGGCAATAACATTATACCTTAAATTAACAATGTAGGCTACAAGTATAAAACAAATGTAATTGTAATTTTTAAACAAGAAGACAATCAATGATTGCTAAATGCTCTAAAGTGGTACAATAGACATATGAAATAGGCTACATTGTACCATTCAAAACAGAAAATCCCGGACGGAAGTCAACAAGCATGCCGGGAGGCGGGTGGTTTGCGGGGGCTTACCCAGCGGAACCGAGCCCGCTGCCATCCCCAGATCGTCTCCATCACCAGCCGGGTCGTCCTCAATCTCATGGGAAGAAGGAGCGATGCGGGGAGTGGCTGGAGTGGCATTGTGGGTCGACCGCAACATTGTCATGGTCATATTCTCGCAATGAGATACACGACCATCGGCTCCGAAGAAAATTTCTGAATGAAACAGATGCATTTTCCTCCCTTTATACCCCTATGTCCGCAGGCGGGACATGCAAATTCGGTCTGCCAATATCTCATTGGCAATTTCTCATAGATCAGAGATGCAAAAGGCATTCAAGAGAGACCCCTAGTGTCGCTTCTTCGACACAACGTCGAAGTGAACGACGGACGGGGAACTATGGTTTTCCAAACCAGCATATCGATTGCCTGTAATTTTTAAGAGCCTGAGTCAATTTTTACAGAAGCTGAAAGATCAAAGTGTGCGGAAACCAAGATAAATGCATCAAAGTTATCACAAACAGAGCATCTATCCATCCAGAGATAGTAACTTTGATGGAAAAATGTTATTATGTATCGGTATGCTATTTGAATACAGTTGTATTTACTCTAGTTGGTTGGTTGGTTACTGAACACTAAGAAAATGCAAGTTTTTACCTGTCAAATAAAGGCATTGCAAAAACTGTCTAATTTAAATTATTTCATGATATGACTCCAAACTTAGAGGACGCTGAGCAGACAATCTTGTTGCCCAGACATCTTTAAAAGACAATTTAAGTTTTTCACATCTGTATGTGTTACTGTGCCGTTTGACCTAAAATATCTGACTGGATATACATGTTTAAATAATGCTGCACTTACAGTGCTGCTCTTAACAAAAACCCCTCAACAGACACATCTGTCTGATAAATGCATTGCTGTCACAGGTTTATGAAAAAACTATCTGACACAAGGAATCAAAAAAGTGTCTGACCTTAGAGTATTTATTTAAACATCCTCACAACAAAAGCTTACACGCTCTCAGAACATTCACTGAGCATGACACTGCGCCTCAGCTCTGTGTCAAAAGGAATGATGCGTTTTGACTGTATCCCTGCATTTGTCAGATGAGGTGTCTGTTGTAAAATTGCAAAAGCAGCCGATTGACACTCATTAGCAGGCCACTGCGAGCCACTGCCTAAGGAAGCAGTCCATATCCCACTAAAAATAAATGATTCAAATGATTGGTACTGATAAAACCGGATGGATTCGAAATAGAAGAGAGCTCAGGCAAGACCTCTGGTTGGCAAGCCGATGTCACATGGAAGGCCGCTTAAAGCCTCCATGACACCCACCACCCCCAGCCTCTTGCGCTGGTGTTGGCCACCCTTAAGCTGAGCCCCCCTTTTCCTGCTGCCACTCACAGGCACACAAATACTGTAAATTATGCTCACACACACACACACACACACATACACATCAATGTCTGCTTCATGCCATGGTTTAAAAGCAGGAGTGGCCAAGGCCAAATCCTAGAGGGTGAATTGAGTAACAGACACATTCACCCTTACACTCCAAGCATACGCCATTATGAAGGTCCTGCCCTGGTCTTTATGCCTAAGTCCTTTGCACTTTATATGGCTTCACAGGCAGAAAGGGCACCTGTCCATCATTGGGATTGTTCACCATCCCTAAATTAATTAATTCATCATTTGCATGTTTTAGTCTGTCAATCATTCAATCAATTGAAACATTATTACAATAATTTAAGAATCAGGCCCTCAAGCACACAAAGTAAAATAAGAAGAGAGAAACTTTGAAACTTTTTATCATTATTATTTGTTTGTGAATGGAATTATGCAAATGAAAATTAATTAAAAAAAGTAACACTTTGATGAGTTGAGAGATATGTTCCATGTGGCTTAAACTGACCATGTAAAACAAACTTTAATTCTATATTTTTTTCTACATATTTTCTTAAATCTTCTTTAATTTTAGATTAAGCAATACATTCACCTGTGCCTATCTGTCTGTCTGTCTATCTATCTATCTATCTATCTATCTATCTATCTATTATCTGTCTGTCAGTCTGTCTGTCTGTCCGTCCGTCCGTCCAGCATGCCATCCATATACAAACCCACACACCACACCCTTCCACATGTTTTAAGGTATAACAGTACAAATATCAATATTACTGTAGTTCTGCAATAATACAATATAATATAATAAGAAAATATTTAGATAACTATGGTTATAGTAATTATCATTTCACTGAAGGTCTGAAGCATCAGCCATTGTTTTCCCCTACAGTTTCTCAAATATGAGTTTGAAATTTGATCTTGGAATGAAACTAAATAATGTAAGCATTTATGTAATCTGTTTATGTCAAGTAAGAATTTATTTAAGAATTTATGACCTGTTACACTAAGAATGAATTCATTGTTTATGCCCTAATATATCCTATTCTAATAACTAGGACTATAATAGAGTATTAAGAACCTTATATGCTATAAATAAATAAAAACAAACAGAAGAATTCTTTTTTTTTTTTTTTTAATTTGTGGTCATTTTTGGTCAAAATAGCTTCAACATTCTGACCCTGGTGACTTACTCAAGGCTGCAAATGTCTAAATGCAAAACAGATTCAAAAATACATTTTTAATTAAACTGCATTAGAGGTAAACTTTTTAAACCTAGTATGCTTTGTACTATGTAAATAATTATTATTGCCAATAATAATTGCTCTTTAACCCTTTACATGTCTTCAGTTCTATCCTTGCCTAACACATTGCCCAGCAACAACCCATTTCTACTCTACAAGCACTGATGTCTTTTTCCAAACTGTCTCTCTGTCCAGTTCTCCTCCTGTCACTGTCCCCCCCACAAGTATTAAGATACAAAACTCATGCTCATATTGCCTTGTTACAGCCCATATGCAAAAGTGGATTTAATGTGCTTTTGCAGTGATTTATAGCTGTCAGGGCTCACCAACGCAATTGAGACTTGACACTTGCCCACATTTTCCAGGCCACGAGCCAACAGATACAGACGCACTATTGCTCATTCATGATTTCAGTCACAGCAGACGTGGTGGGGCACATCAGCTCTCTCATGCAGTTTCAAACATCTTTTAGAGTCAGCTTTCTCCAAGCAGCCCCACTGGTCTGCTCCCTAGAGGCTATTGATTCCACATGCGCTGACCCCTGTGTGACAGTGCAGACATGACAGTGGTGATGATTCCTTAATGTTCGCCATGTGGGCAACAGTGGGGGGCCCAATTCTGACATTAGAAGAGAGGGGATTGAATGGTCCTTCACCCAATAAGAGAAGCACATGCTTTTTGGGGGATTGTTTTGGGCCAGAAAAGCAAGCTCAAGGAATGTGAGAGAGCACAGCTGTCTTCTTCTTTCAAATAGACTCGTAACCTCTATCGAATAGATGAAGTACAGCTTGGCATCGCATCTTCATGAGCCCTCCCCAGACTGGCGGACACTATAGCAGACATTATAATCCACAGTGTCCTACAGTCTTACAATCAGAAGGTTTCAGGTCTGAACCTGAAGTAACCAGGCAGTCCTGCAGCTTTCTGATTACAAACCATGAGCTTCACCCACTAAACCACTTTTTTAATTTTGAAGTAATTGGTTGGGTGCTAGAGAGATTACATGTACGGTGGATGTCGAGGGACAAAAGTGATTTTGAAAGTTGACAGTGTTGTGTTGTATTACTGTCAAAAGCACTACTCTGATGAGACACATATTGTAAAATTTAACAAAGAAACTCAGTTTAACGCTTAGAGACCCAGCAGAATTTCAATGTTTGTTTACTATATCTATTTTTATATATACATATATATCATTATATATATTTTTTATATATCAAAAATATATATTTTTTGGGTGAACTATCCCTTTAAGTTTCACTAATAGACTAAATAAACCAAACCTCAATGCATTTTTATTTTATTGTAGTTTTGTTAAAAATGGCAAACTGGTCCTTGAGTATCACATTCACACAAAGCCGAATACAAAAACTTTATATGTTCAAAGATTTC
The DNA here is from genome assembly GCA_032164185.1 of Moxostoma hubbsi. NCBI lineage: Eukaryota > Metazoa > Chordata > Actinopteri > Cypriniformes > Catostomidae > Moxostoma > Moxostoma hubbsi. The sequence continues at coordinate 10,124,557 of JAVLUX010000039.1, read as the reverse complement.
TCTGTCTCCAAGAACAGTGGCTGAATAGGAAAGGTCACATCTGCAGCCCTGGTAATATGACATCTCTCATACAGTACATGCCCAAGAATGTCCAACCTAGCGCCTCAAGCTTGCAGACAGTCAGTGTGTTTATGGAGGTGACACAGGGTTCAGAGGCTGGCTGGAGAATGTAAATCCCACAACAACAGCAGCAGACACGTTAAAAAATTAATGTGCATGTTAGTGTGGAAAATCCCCCAAGATGAAACCGTCTTTATTGTCATTATAAAAACATAGGTGTTAATGCCCATAGTTAACTGGAATATTTGCCAATTAGCGGCACATGTAAATTTCTAAATTGCTAATTGAAAGACCTTATGGACATTGACAAGTCTTCTCCCCATTCCAAGAGTCTCAGCATTGATTAGCAGCTAATTATAAACTAAGGAAGTGGCAGTTTGCTTGTATCTAGGGTTGCAGTGGAATACATCTGCACTTTTCCAAGAGATTGTGTGATATCGGGTGAGAATTCCGCAGAGCACCAAGTGAGACCTCCTCTGCTCTCTTCTTCTCCTTCACTCTAGTTGTCTGTCTCTCACTCCTCTAACGCTTTCTCTCTACACCTTTTAATTCCGCCGCCTTTCCTCCATTCCAACAACCCCCCATGCACCATGTTCACAGCCCCTGTAGGTGGTGCCTCCCAAAAGCCTTCTTTCACACCCAAAGTCAGGATTCAAATAAGCATATGCTGCGTTAATTAGGTCCCTGTGCCTGACAGGAAGGCCTAGTGTAAGAGCTAAGTTGAGGAAACATATGCCGCTTAGTCTCTCTAATCAGAGTTATTCACACAGTGATTATTCGACATGTTCAACTCATATTCTCAACCACTTCCCTCATGAAAAACCCACAAATTAAGACACAGATATCACCAATCACATCAAAAATTTTGTTTCACACGTTATTGGTAACTTTTTTAACATGAAGAATTTTACCCAAATTATTTATATTTCTTATTATATTATTATTTATTTATATTGGAATTTGGGTAACACTAATATAAAACTCTATTTTTTTAACATTAGTTAATCCATTAGGTATCATGAACTAACAATGAACAATATAGTATTACAGCATTTATGAATCTTGGTTAATGTTAATTTATGAAAATATAAGTTAGTTCATGCTAGTTCATAAAGCATTAACTAATGTTAACTTTTCACTTTATAAAAATGTATATGTTGAAATTAACATTAACTAAGATAAATATGTATTGCTCATTGCTAGTTCATGGACACTAACGTAGTTAACTAATGTTAACAAACAGTCTTACTTTAAAGTGTTACTGGAAAATGTATATTTTACAACTGATAGTTTTTCCTTTAACTTTTTCACCACTTTTAATCAACTTTATGATTTAGTTCATTGCAATGGCCCTGCAGTATGACAAGTGAATTTTCAAAAGTACACATATTTAATTGTGGTCTCACATTTAATTTGAGCTCATAAAAACTGTATGCACAATATTTATAACACAACCTGGATGCTGTTGAATGTAGTCTTAGAAGCAGTCTATAGAAGAATGTTGCACTGCAGGACTCACACTGCAAGACATTTCCAGAAATTAAGCTGTTGTTTCCAACATTTAGATATGCCATTGACCACAGGTGAGTAAATCTTTTTCTTATTATTATTTTAAATACATTTTCTTATTTTATGCTTATTAATGCTGAGTTTCTATCGTTCTATAATGTGGATTCTGATCATCCATTTAGAAAAAGTGAGTCACACCAAAATTTTCTTTTTTGTATTTGTAAGGTTATTTGTAAATTCATGACCAATTGATTTTAAAAATAGACAATAATTAGACAATGCCAATATATTAGAATTGTATTTCTCTCCACAAATTATTTGTGATCATTTGAAAATGTTTCTGTATTTCACATATCATATGATCAGGTCAGGACAATTTACTTATTATGAAATATTAAAAACTTAAATATCATAAATTTGATATTATAAATGTAATATTAAAACAGAATTTGGAAAGATAAGCCAAATGATAAAAATATAAGAGAATATGATCAGCCTTTTTCCTTTGAGGACAGTTAAACAACATGCAATGTCAACTGCACTAATATAGGTCTATTTTGGGCTATGTATTTTAAGTTATTGTTTTTTTTAACTGAGGAAAAAGTCCAAAATGAAGTCAATAGGAAAAGAAAGTGATACTTGACATTTTACAAGTGCTGGTTTGACATCATGGATACAGCACAACATGACTGATGGAGTTCAGGCATGGTCTAAGTCTATAGGATCATTAGCCACGCTCAAATTTCAGTGGGGCCTGCAATTAGGCACTATGTCCTTCTCTTTCCCCTGTAACACTGAGACAAGAGTCACACACTGTTGTAGAAAGAAAAAGAGACTGTGAAACTATCAAAGATGTCTAAAGCCATGCAGAATTGAAGGTATATTGCTTCGCAGTGTAGTCTTTACTGATGGAAAATCTCAGATGTATAGAAAAAGTGTAGCACAGGATGAGTCAGAATTACTTTTCGCAACACTACCCCACCACATGAAAACTGTCAACCCCCAAACTACAGGAAGACGGCATGTGATAAAGAAATCTAGCAATCTTTCAGATCACTCTCTCTTATTGAACTACAACTGAAAAGACATGATTTTAGGAGTGCTCTACTTTTGGAAACACAACAGAAATATCTCACCATTAGAATGTTTTAACAACTTCTTGATAAAATAGAGCACTGTCTTGGTCATGGATTCATGCCAAAGCATTTCCTGTGTTCTCTGGCTATAGCTATCAATGTGACTCATTAAATTCATTACTGCTCTCTTGTTTAGGTAATATGGCAGACTTACAAAAGACTGGGGATAAGATCTTGTATAAAACAAATCACTACTGTAATCTCAATGATAATATCACTGAAATGCTTACACCGATACTGTGCTCACAGGAAAAATTATTTATAGGCCTACCATGTAAAATTCAGCAATGAACCAAATAATTTGATTGTCATGTGGTATTACTTCAACAAAAGCCCCACTTTTACATACAGCTGCAAACAGACACTTCTCCAGACTTGTGCAAATACAAAATCTCTCCTCCTACACACAGTGATTAGAGAACTGCCATACACCTGTGACAACTGCACCAGCTAGATGTGAGAATGTGTGGCATTCATAGCCATTGCATAAATGCTTTAAAGACTGCAGGGCACTAAGTCGAGAGTCTAGTGTGCTATGTGTGATTGCAGATACAGTATTTGGGTGCTGCTTGTGTTTCAAATTTGTGTTCTGTAGGGTTGTGGTGAACTTGCCTGCGGCAGAGCAGCTTAACTAGGACCTAAGAGGTGCTGGTCACCCCCACCGGACACATGGAGAGGATTCCTGCCTGGCCTGGTGAATGTGTCACAGGGGACAATACGCTATCATCCAGGGTGTCAACACCAATGAGTTCAGTTGGCGACCTTGTGAGTTCACCTTGCTAGGAGAGACACAGGAAATGGAATTAGAGAAATTATAGTGTGGAGAGGCAATTGTGTCATAGCTGCACTGGGGGACACTGATCTGCGTGAGTGTGCGTGCATGCATATAACTACTTGTTTGAGTAAGTTGGCGGATGGAATGGGTTATTGATTGTTTTTTTTATAATTATTATTATTTATTTTATAATTCACTCTTGTATTTTCTTTTATTTTCATTTAAATAAAAAATTTTTTTTAACTGTATATAAATTAATGGCCATCAACATAAGACTATAGGTTTCATGTTTAAAATTTAGAGTTTAAAGTTTGCAAGCCTTAGCCGAATTGTCTGTTAGAATCTCTGTTTTATAAATTAATGATGATGCATTTTTTAACAATGCATATTTTTATTAACAGGCCTGTTTAATATGACACATTCTTTTTTAATTGTCTAGATTATAGAGGCAGTGTGATTACATTGCATAAACTTTTCCTGAGTCGCAGCAGGTGCAACTTTGAACTTTCACGCTGTTCTGAAGCATTTTCTTGGACAAGACAGAAATAACTGTACTTATTTGCTTATACTGTATATAAGTTCATATGCAATTCCGCAATAAAAATGCTCCTATAATAACAGACTGATCCCGTGCTGTGCTTGATTGAAATTAACCTGGTTGAAGATTATGTCAAAACATCCATACGTCTCGGCAAGAAAAAAATATTTAAAAGTTGGTGAAAACTACTTAACCTACATATCTACCTAACAGATTACAGTGAACACATACATCTTTGTATATTATTTACCTAAAGAATAGGTTAAATAGTTTAAATGCTAAAATAAATATCTATAAAACGGACAGTTATATCGTTTTAAACCCATCTATTCACAGTTGGTTATAGAGCGAGAACACTAAAATTGTTTTTGGTTCAAGCTATATGAATTTATAAAGCTGGGCAACATTATCTTAAAGCGCCAAACAAGTTAAGCGTATATGGCCTAAGCACTCAATGCATAATTCTATATATTATAATGATGATGATCAATTCTATTAAGCGAGCGTCAAAGAGAGAACTGAAGCCCCTGTAGGGAAGGCCCTGTCCTCATGTATTAAGCCTATCACGCCCAGTGTGAGTTTAAAGCCCACCTCCGGACCAATTACCACTCGAGATATGGATATATCATAGAGTCTTTTCATGTGTTTGAATCGTCCGATTCCTATATTCAAAATACACAGTGCCAGAGTCTTCAACATATTGAGATAGATCAAAGAAGTTATTTAGATTGGAATTTTTGTGAGAAAGGACACAGAAGTTTATATAGAGATTGTTTGCATTTATATAGAGCTTGTTTGCGGTCGTATGAATTATTTTTTTTAAATGTTAAAGAACACGGACAGTAAACCTATGACACCACTAGTGAACTCGGACTGGTGCTGCAGATGGGCGGCATAGGCAGAAATTTTTACCTCAATATGTTGAATGGAACAGACGCGCAAAGTTTTGCTAAAGACGCAGAATTAAACAGCCATCTGCACCGCAACCGGGAGTTACCGGACTTGAAAATGGGCATCCAAGACACGAGGTTTTACTACCAGGACTCGATTCCAAACGGACAGGACAGTTTGTCTTTGCCGTTCCACGCTGAGCACCAAAGTGTCTCTGGCGGATTCGGAACGCAAACGGGCAGGTTTTACTCACCGGCTCCGCTCGGCAGCTGTCACTTTAACACTCGGAGCGGGACGGGACAGTCTTATGTTGCGACAGGAGCGGATGCATATTCAACGAACGGTAAAGAAGTTTACCCGGGCAGCGTAGACGGTTACACGGCTCCTTTTCAGCACGGGTACCCGCGAGCACCGATGTACTCTTTACCTGGTCTACAGGTGTCGGGGAAGACCCAGGTGGTCCTCAACAATTACCCGCTCTGGGCGAAGTTCCACAAATATCAAACAGAGATGATCATAACGAAACAGGGACGGTAAGAAGCCTTAATATACTCCAAATTGCCGACTTTTTATTAGTCTACATGATAAGAATAATTGTCAAGTAGACTGTTATTTGTAAGTTGTCGCAGCAAAGATTCAATGCACGTGTTTACAAGTTTTGCGCTTGGTGACAACTGTGGATCAACAACTGTTCACACTTGTAATTGTAAGTAACTAGTCATATTGCATTGACAAGACCCCCTAAATCATTTATGATTAACTCAAGGTGTCCCCGATATACTTAATGCAGAGTTTTTACGTCATATGTATTTGAAGTGATGAAGGGAAAAATCACTTGGCGCACGCGACGAATAAAGCAGCGCGAGCGCAGTGCCAGCCAGGGCAGGTGGGCATGAAATCGAGCCTTTGTCGTGTCTCTTAAATTTAGAAGCTTAATTAAAGCGAGAGATGAATACATGGAAAGGCAGAACGACATTTGATCTGATTCTGAAATCTTTTTTTTCTTCAGCAAACCGCGACATGGTTTCAGTTGTTGTCAAAAGTAAACAAATGCTGTTGGCAATTATGTTCAGTCTTTTCGCAGTATAGCCTACCTTTGTGGAAGTTGACACAAATCTATTTAACTGAAATTAACTTATTATTTGAAACCATTTGAACAGGAGTTTTAGAGATGTGCTGTCATCCACTGAAATGTGGTATACTTTTTATTAAAGATGTTGACGGAATAAAATGTTGACGGAACATCATCAAAGTTGATTAGGTTTATGGAATGAGTAATTATTACTAAGAAAATGATTACTAATAAAACACTATCAGCTGAAATCATTGTGACGCGTATAAAATGCTTTTGGTCACTTTAGACCCCAGAGAAGGAGGAAAGCGCTTGTGGGGACGTTTGATAGGTCATCGAGTATTAATGTCTTACCACGTCCGTGATGATTAATCTACAAATATGCCACATTTCCATTTCCTACAGTCATTGCATGGTAAGAGTTAAAACGTCAACTGACTAAACAAAATGTTTGTTTGATGTTTTAACATTAAAATATTAACCACTCCTGACCAAGTTTGATTTCAATGTTTGTCGCCCAATCTTCATTACATATTGAAACAAAACATGCTGAAAAATAAAGGTTGCGTTGAATTAATAATATCTAACCAATTAAAAATTGTGAACAATATATCTAAGCTGACCACACCTATTACCAAAAATGATTTCTATTTAAATAAATTAAAGAATGAAAACATTAGATAAGGGAGTTTTTCTAATCTCATTAGAAAGGTGCAGTTTTGTTCTTTGCAGGATATATATATATATATATTCTAGATTTTAAGAAATAAGAAAGTTATACATTTAAAATTGCATTTTAGGCTTTTTGTTTTCACCAAATTAAATGAGTCAGAGTTTGACCTTTGGAAATTTGCCATTGCCCGCTGGAAATGGAAAGGTGGCCAAATATTTAGAATTCCATGAACTGCTGTACTGTATGCAACACTAAATCAGAGTCTATAGTATATAAATCCTGACCCTCATATCGCTTTAAAAACTTCGGTTTAATGCTTTACTGTGAAACGTGTCCCAATGCTATGATAGTAATTACTCATCACTCATTTCTGTCTTTATTTTGTACATACATCCTTATACGCACCATCTAAAAATTAATCCTATGCTACATTTAAAAAAATATTTGGGTAGGCCTATTCATTTAGTTTCAATTTTAATGGATTCTTTTTTTAGCTTTTGCAGCAAAAAGGTCTTTACACTTTAACATGTGTATGCAATTGTGCATTTGTATTATTGTTTGTTAGTGCATTAGCGTGACAAATTAATGCACATTATTTGATGAGACCATAGCCTATTGGCAGGTGTCTTGAAACCTTTTGCAAACTGTGGTCAACGCACTTGTAAAAAGTAGTACATTCTTCTTATGAACACATAAACAGCTGCATGTACTTTGCTTTTAATTCATTAAATTGCAGAAATTAACCAACATGCAGAACTTAATTAAAAGAATAAAAGAAAAAAAGAAAAAGAATGAGAATGTTGCAAAAGTAGTATGCAGTTTATTTGCAGAATGTTGTACCTGTTCTTACAACAAGAGTCCATAAGTCATTCATTAATTTACCATTAACCAAAGACTTTATATCTCATTATGTTACACATGCAATTATTTCAAATCACCCATGTGTTTGAATAACAAAGGCTATTCATTTGGCCACTGAATAGCTTGTATTTGTGAGATTATATTGTATTAAATATTTAAAGTAATTGTGAAACTTTTTAGTGACTACGCATGAAAAAAATTGTGACTAATATTCTCCACTTGTTATAGCGGGAAAACCATACTGAGATCCATGTTTTCATACAGCATATTTGCAGTAGTGCTACCATGATCCTGATGATTAATTGCTGCATCTGAATCTTTACATTTACTGTTGATATCACTAGCTCATAACAAGTTAAGTCATATTTTGGCAGACTTTAACATCAATTTTAGTCAGTTAATTTATATACATTAACTGCCATTTGATGCTTATTATTATCTATGTGTATTATCTCTTTTACATCCTGGTACATATGATTTCATGTGCTTAACAACGGCAGGTTTATTTTTATTGGTTGTTTGAGAGTTTGAGGTGGTGGTTCTCATTGCCAATGAGTGTCAGAGCTCAGGTAATTCTGCCCAAGACAGGAAGTGGAAAAGTAAGGAGGAGGGGCTGGTGCGCATGGGGGCAAAGTTGGTTGAGCACCACTGAAACTCTGATGGCCATACACATAAGTGGAGGTAGCTTTGAAGTGCAGGAAATGAAGGAAGTCAGTTTCTTCCTCTCTCTTGCTTACTCTCTCTCTCTCTCTCTCTCTATCTTTCTCACATTTTCTTTGCTCTGTCTCTCCTCTGGTCTGGTACCCTGTGAGCGCACTGAAGCGCATTTCCTCAGAAGTTGAGGTGCAGTCCGAGTCAGGGCTTTGAAATGCACCGTAAGGCCCAGAGCCTGAGACGTAAGCCTTTGGCCCTTTTCAAGTCGAACTCTAAAACTGGCCCCTAGCCTCACTCCTGCCAACAAGTTTCACAAACTTAAACAGGCATGAGGCCACCATCACCTTTAAACTTAGATCGGTGTAGGTGTGCGTTGTCTTCTTTTAATGGTAGATTAGGAGCCAGATAATGCAACAAGATTGCACTAAATGTTAATAATAACAGGACTGAAATCCACAGAATATCACAGAGAAGGAAAATTAAACTACTACTGATGGTGTCTTAGATTTATACCTCTGCATGTTAAGTGGCTGATAAATATAAGTGAAGGAAAAACAAAAAAATGTTGGGGGCTATCTAATGTCAAATGCGTCGACAGCATATGCCTGAAAAGAGGAACTAGTATCTCTCAACATGTGACAAATTTATTTGGTTGTTGAAAAAAAAGTCTGATATTCTTTAATAACTCCTCTGTGGCCTGGGCTATACTCAGGTGCTTGTGTAGGAGATGTGAGTCAGTAGGTTCTTTGTTGGTTCCTACTGTACCAGTTACATTTTTTATTGTATCCCATGCTAAGAGGAGTCATGGGTCTCTGCTTAAATTGTAAAAAAAAAACTTGCACTCTGCTTCAATGGAGCTTTGCATGTCTCATGAAACACCACAAAAGGTATGATGTTTTCATAAAGTTTAAGTATAAATCCAAAATAGTCTCATGACAACTCATAATATTAACTACGAGAAGATATCGTAGGACTTGGCTCGTACGAAAGGGTATGACTTTGATTCAGAGACCAACTAATTAGCAAACAGAATTTGAAATGAATACTATATAGGCATCACATTTTAGCTAGTCACCTATCCAACACTTTATTTTCAGAAAGGAAACATCACTGAACACATTTTGTAACTCATTTCATATTTATTCAAGCCATACAAATGACTGTCAAATGTGTGTCAATATAGACTGATCTCATGGTGAAATCAAAAACAGTAGGATGACTTTTCTTTAGCTAAAATCAGTTTGTGCTTACCAAAATATGAAACACTGCCCCCAGTGGTCAAAGCAGTAAGTGTTGATAGGCTTATAGGCACATGTCCATGGATGGGTGTCAAAAGTGAGTTGTTAAGTGAGTTGTTTTCAGCTGTACAGGATGTAATATAGTTAAGATAAATAATTTTTTTTATAAACTGAAACCCCAACCCAAATCTCAATACTAAACCTAACCATGGGAAAGTGAAAATGTAATGTTGAGGGGGAAAATGCAACCACCGAATCGCGCTCGTCGCTGATTATGCGAATGCAATAACTTTCTGATTTCAATGCAGGATGCGAATCCATGTCTCTCACACTGCTGACACAACATGTTTCTGGTCGCATCACAAGGAAAGATAAACACGTCTAAACCAATGCAAAAATGTCTGATGGGAAAAGGCGCTTGCCAGTAATTCGGCATAAATTGGCCGATCCCAGGTTACTGGAACTCTCAGAAACAACTTGCCAACTTCCCATGTGATCCATGTTGGTCAGTAACATTTAATGTGTTTCTCTTTTTTTCTTCTGTGGTACACAAAAGTAATTTTCATATTGTGGTGTTTAGGGTTTGGGTAAGGGGTTAGACTTTATGGTTAGGTTTAGGTTTGGTTAGGTGTTAAACTTTGTAGTAACATAGTTCATTGGTCTATTTATTTTTCTCAATTGGAGTTAAAATCATAAATTTTTGTCTGCGCCAACTCATACGATTTCACCATCTCGTACTATTATAATGACTTGTCATGAGTCCATGTTGCCTAAATCACTCAATAGGAGCAGATGAATTCTTAGGAACATTAAAAGACATTTGAACAGATATTTATGCCTTCACAAACTCAACATTATCTCCTCATTGTATAGTGGAATACCGCACAACAAGTTCAAACCATTCATGTAAGTGCAGCACAGCAGAAAGTTGAACATTATTAATTTATTGTGGCCATGATTTGCCCTCGCTTGCCCTTGCTTAATTGTAATAGGTAAAATAATACAAATGGCCATTTTATAGATTAACACTAATATTTATATATTTATTAATTTTATTGAGGTTGTCCAGGCTTTTAAATAAAAAGCCATCTCTCTCTCTCTCTCCTGCACAACTCAAGGTCTTTCTGCCAGTTCTCTGCTATAAAGGCGTGGAGATATTTTTGTCTGTTTTAGCCTTTGAGCTTTCTTCTTTCTTTTTTTCAACTAACAAATCACTTCCTGTATAGCTGTATATGGTAGCATGGTGTATGCAGTCTTGCTGCAAAAAGCCAGACCTCAGAAGCAACAAACTGTGATGCTTGTTGAAATGTCACTGCTCATTACAGACCAGATTGATCGCTGTGTACATGATTTCCTAAGTGAATCCCAACAAGTTGCTGTAATAGAAACAGACACATTGTGTCAGCAGCAGATCAACAGAACAACATCAAGATCAAAGGGACTGTTTGTTATGAGGAATGAATATGTGGTTGCTGGCTGCTCCATTTCAAGCCACTGTTTTTCAGCAGCAGTGCTTCGAGCTCATCAGTACAGCTATGACAATTCTCTAACATCAGCAATTATACTGTGGTTTCTGAATATAACCACATTCACATAATAACTTCAAGAACCGCATAAATATGCCATGCTCACTGTACATCCCATCGTGCTCACATCACCTTTGTATTTTGCCTTTACATTTAAAACTTCCATAAAGCTGTGTAAAAAAGCCATGGACTGGCATGTTTCAATCACATAGGATTAAGGTCACATCGGGAGACATAAACTGGATCTTCCTGTCCTGGTGAATCAGTGAATGCACTCAAGGAGAAGAGTCCTTTACTCAGCTAATATCCTGCCAGTTTGTTTTTCTTTTTCACTCTCTATTTTTCTAAAAAATATACATTCCTTATGAGTGCTGAAGAGAGTCCTAGACAGCAGAGGAGGCATTTCTGTTTGGCAACCACCTACTGCCATGTTCATGTCTCCATCACTGAGTCAAGGAGTGGCAGATAAGTTTCCAAAGGTTAACCTCTAACTTTTGTCGTGAACCTTAGCCTCCTACTCATGCAAAACATTCCTTTCAGTGGTGAACCCACTGGTTTCCCCCTGTCCTGGTACTGATTTCTTATAAATGTCTCATTTTAAATAAGTATGACAATTTCTGAGGCTCAGTCAGATGAGGAAAGTGACTGCCACAGACAGTATGGTTATAAGTCAGAAATAGGAGGCAGAGAGCGTAGAATGATACAGAGATGATTCTGGTTTCTGTTTTCACTTATATTGACAAGTGATGTGGAAGAAGAAACCCTTCACCTGTTCGGTCTCTTCACCACCACAAGCCTTCACAATTCCAGGGTTCTATCTGAGAATGATGATTGATTACAGCTGCCTGTGGGTGGGCTGGCCATCCGCTTGTGTTATGTCGCTCCATAGCAAAGAGTTCCTCCATATTCTGATCACTCAACATACGTCCTTTACCCTACTTAAAGTGAAAGTGAACTACAGCTGAAACTGAAATAAAACTGAAAAGCCTCTTAAAGGGATAGTTCACCCAAAAAACTAAATTCAGTCATTATTTACTCCCTCTCATATGACTTTCTTTCATCTGTGGAATACAATTTTTTTTTTTTTTTGGCAGAAGTTTAGCCTCAGAAGCTATTCTCTTTCATTGTATGGAAAAAAACATGTAGTGAAAGTAATGGTTACTGAGGTGGACACTTATTAGCACCTTGCTTATTGATATGTTTCATTGGCAGAGAATGGCTGTCCTTAATTATTGTATGTTATATCCTAAAGTGGAATATTCTTTAAAGGAATATTCTGGCTTCAATACAAGTTGAGCTCAGTCAACAGATTTTTTTGTGGCATAATGTTGATAACCACAATAATTTATTTCAACTTGCCCCTCCATTTCTTTAAAAAGATCAAAAATCTGGGTTAAAGTAAGGCACTACAATGGAAGTTAATGGGGCCAATCCATAAACATTAAAATACTCACAGTTTCAAAGTATAGACACAAGACATAAACAACAAGTGTGTTAATATTTTATTGTGATAAAATAATTTACTAATCTTTTCAGTGTAGAGTTAAGTTATATCCAATTTACAACTTCGTCGCCATGCAGGGGCATCACTAGACTTCAGTGTCATCTGGGGCTTAGCCCACAGGCCATATTATAATATAAAAATAAAAAGAATCCTTCCTTCCATAACTTAAAAAAATGGAAAAATGTAAAAATTACCACCCTTGGGGGCCTGGTTAGCTCAGTGGTAAAGACGCTGGCAACGACCTCTGGAGTTCGCTAGTTTGAATCCCAGGGCATGCTGAATGACTCCAGCCAGGTCTCCTAAGCAACCAAATTGGCCCAGTTGCTAGGGAGGGTTGAGTCACATGGGGTAACCTTCTCATGGTTGCTATAATGTGGTTTGTTCTCGGTGGGGTGCTTGGTGAGTTGAGTTTGGATGCTGCGGTGGATGGCGTGAAGCCTAAACATGTGCTATGTCTCAGTGGCAACGCGCTCAACAAGCCATGTGAAAAGATGCACAGGTTGACAATCTCAGACGCAGAGGCAGCTGTGATTCGTCCTCTACCACCCAGATTGAGTCACTACGCAACAGCGAGGACTTAAAAGCGCATTGGGAATTGGGCATTCCAAATAGGGTGAAAAAGGAGAATACACCCTACCTGTTAAATAATAATTGTATTAAGCGCAAAACTGACACTGGTTCAGAAATTTATATAAGCAAAACGTCAGGCACACAATAAACGGATCAAACACAATTTAACTTAAATTGCAGGGGATCAAGGTGAGAATTACAAGTTGTCATCTCACTGTTCATTGAGCAGAAATTAACGCTAACAATAAAATCAAATAAAAGTAATTTAACAATTTAAATTTGCAATTGTCATTTAGCATATTATTTTGAGAATTAAGTAAAAAATAACAAGAATAAAGTCAAAGCATTATGAGTTTAAAGTGGTAATATTTCGAGAATAGATAGAAAGGAAAGTAACATCAAAGTTATGTGGTGGACAACAGCAAAGTGGAGCATCTGGGTCTTTACATACAACACCACTAACCAAGGAGATATCTTGGCTATGCAACTGAGTTGAATTTGTGGGAAGTTTTTGCAAGCTCTCTGTTAACGAATGACGTGTGCATTAGTACAGGAGTTTTCAGCATGTGGGCGCTTGTCAAGGTGCAAGATATTGGCTGGCACTCAAGTGAAGCGAAAAATAATTGTCCATATCAAGATATTGTATGTGGTAACATCCCCTCAGTTACATTATTGTTTAGAGAGGGGAAACCCAATAACAACGCCGAGCAGGACTGCACAAATCTGTCTGGTTCTTAAATTAAATTTAGAGTAAATATAATTTTCTACATAACCACTGCAGTGTCCGGATACTAATAACTCTGTACTGATGAACCAAAAGACCAAGGATTTCTTTATTGCATAACTCATATCCTAAAGTATGATTTAATCACATCCTCCACATTCATCTCTTGCATTAATGAAGCTGCTGACTCGGCGTCTATGCTATCGTTGTGATAATAATGCTCTGTTTAGCCTAATATTAAACTTTATTCACACAATATACTACTTTATTCTCACAATGCTATGACTTTATTCTAATAATTTTGACTTTATTCTCATACGAAATGTAATACGTAATGCTATGAATTTATTCTCAAACTATTATGACTTTAATCACATAATGCTACAACTTTATTCTCGTAATTGTAAATTTATTTGCAAAATACTATGACTTGATTATCGAAATCTTAATTTTTAATTATTTTTATTTAACGAGGCAAGAAAATGTAATTGTGGGATCACTGAGTAAAGTTAAAAATAACTTTAACTTTATTAAACATGATTCCAGGTTGTTTCTAACAAAGCAAAGTTTCCTCGACTTTTGCTTTATCTTTAAAAGAAAAGTAGGGACAAAACTATTTTTTAGGTAAATAACATAAGCCACAAATGCTGTTGAATGAGCTCAAAGGGTTGATTCACTCAAAATTGAAAATTCTCTCATCATTTATTCACCCTCACGCTATCCTAGATGTGTATGAACCTCTTCATTCTGCTGAACACAAATGAAGATTTTTCGAAAAATAATTCAGCTCTGTAGGTCCATACAATGCAAGTGAATGGGTGGCAAAAAGTTGAATATCCAAACTCCTCATAAAGGCAACATAAAAGTACTCCAGAAGACTTTGGTGGTTAAATCCATGTCTTCAGAAGTGATATGATAGTTGTGGGTGAGAAACAGTTCAATATTTAAGTCCTTTTTTCTTCACTTTCCCTTTCTCCCTGTTTTTGGTGATTCACATTCTTCGTGCCTATCGCCCCCTAATGAGCAGGGAGGAGAATTTATGATTAAAAATTAAATTTCATTTTTGTGTGAACTATCCCTTTAACTCTCAAATTATTTCTTTAAATTAACGTTTACTTTTAGAGAATATACAAAAAAGTCAACTTGCTTTTTATGCTCTTCACAAGTGGAAATAAAGGTGTATAGTTTCATTCCGCCAGCCCACAAGCACAAGGGGGATAGCAGGATAGAGAGTGAGAGATTTTTAATATACATACTCATAACCTAAATCCATTCCGGGCCATATACAAATTATTTGGTGTGCGTCCAATTCATGGAATTGATATGACAGATATGACCAGACAACTGCGCTTGAGTTTCACCTGACACGAGCATCCAACTGAGGAAGTGTGTAAGCTTGAGCAGCAGAGCCTAAAACTGCAGAATCTATTGAATGAGTGACAGCCGTGTGTTGACAGCTATGACTGTCCTTATAGACATCATATCTGAAGTGTATTAGGGAGACTGAAAGCATCATAGTATTGGGTGAGGTTGAATTAAGTCAGCATGGCTGATGTCAGGTGCACTGTTGTTTAATCAAGCCTGTTTGAGCCTAATAAAGAGAATAGAATGAAGAGCACTTATTCTTGTTTTGAATACAGTATGAATGTAGAGTTAAAAAAAAAAGGTTAGACTGACGTTTCTAGCATAAAATTAACCTCATTATTACATTTCTTTGGATAAATAACTGTGCAGCAATGGAAAGAATTTATTTTTTATTCATTTAAATACGTATATGATTTAGCAATGGATAACAATAATAAAAAATGTATTAAACTAAACATTACTGTAACAGATTTACAGTAAATGACAAAATATGATCGAATTGGCCCTAGCTTAATATTTCACTTAAATTGTACTTAAAATCTAAACTACTTACTATTATAAAAAGATCTAAAAAGAAGATGGGTACATTATTAAATGAAAATATAAAAATAAATCAGAATAAAAAAACATATGAAAGCTGCAATGAGATAACTTCTCTCCAATGACTGAATCCATATCCATCACATCCATATCTATTTCACACTGTTACACAATGTTGCAGTGTGCCCTCTACATTGTGCAACATGTCAGAAAAAGATTTTAAAATCACTGCCAGGATGTAGTGTCAAGGAAAACTTATTATATTGGTTTATCATAATTATCTATCTTACAGTGTAAGCATCATGTGCTTGCAAAGTGAAGAAAAGTAGTTTGTTACACTGAGGCAACATTGTGCAATAGAGGGTTAACCTAACAGTCTATCAGTGGGATAGTAAATGTGTATTATATCATAAGAGCTGCCAAGGTAAAAAGGGACATTTAAACAAAGAAAAATTGTTTTAATATTGGGTTTGTTTAGACTAACATACTTTGCAATAAATTGCATGTTTTTGGGTTTGTACAGCTAAATTGTGAGCTAGTGGCACTGCCATGGGAAACACTGACCTCCCAGTTACCTCTACTCCATCATTGCCCCCGTGATCAAAATCTGTCCAGCAAGGAAATCTACGGCAATCAAGCATCTCCCAACATCTTTTATTAATAGTCATATTAAAGATTCACAGACAGCTACTCTTCACTGCCATCTCTATCAAAATCTCTGCACCCACATAATTATTACTACTGAATATACCATCCACATATACAGTATACTGAATAAGCGCATTCAGACAAACAAAGAATCTCAAAAGAAGTCATAAAATTAACTTAAAAGCATCTTAAAAGCACATAATGCAAGATCGCAAGTATATGAAACAAACGTTTCAGCTGGTTATAGAACATATTAATCTTAATGAGCTAGTGGCACCAAATTACAGTTTAGTTTGTCCTGGATGAAGCTCTACAATTTGTGCTGCAAAAGTTACTTAAATATTTGTTAACAAAGGTAATCCCACTTATAATCATTGTATAGTTTGCACACTGCAACGTATGAATAGAGTATTTACACCTTGACCTATACCGATATTTTCTTGTAATGACATTATATCGTTCCTCTGTAATCTCACTGTGTTTTATTATCTATCTTTTCACAGGAGAATGTTCCCTTTCCTCAGCTTTAACATCAGCTCACTGGACCCCGCGGCTCATTATAACATATATGTGGACGTGGTTCTTGCTGACCAGCACCATTGGAGGTATCAAGGTGGCAAATGGGTTCAGTGTGGCAAGGCAGAAGGCAACATGCCAGGTACTTTTTTTTCTGCCCTTTATCTACACTTAAAGGAATATTTCACCCAAAATGTTTAACTCTCTCATCATTTACTCATCCCAGATGTGTATGACATTCTTTCTTCCTGCAGAACTCAAATAAATATTTTTAAAAGAATGTTTCATGTTGTGCCTGGTCCTCACAATGTAAGTGAATGGTGACCAGAACTCAGAAGGTGCAAAAAAGGTGATAAAGGCAGCATACAACGTTATCCATATGACTCCAGTGGTTAAATCCATGTTTTCAGAAACCATATGATAGATGTGGTTGAGAAACAGATCAATATTTAAGTCCTTTTTAATATAAATTTACACTTTCACTTCCACATTCTGGTGTGGAAGTGACTCACTTTCACATTCAGCCTACTTGTTGGGGCTGGTCAAAGGTGGAGATTTATAGTAAAAAAGACTTAAATATTGATTTGGAATCTTATGGATTACTTTTATGCTGCCTTTGGACCTTCAGAGTTCTGTTCTCCATCCACTTGCATTTTGAGGACCAACAGAGCTGAAATATTATTTTAAAAGTCTTTGTTTGTGTTCTGCAGAAGCAAGAAAGCTATACACATCTGGGATGACATGAGGATGAGTAAATGATGAGATCATTTACATTTTTTGGTGAACTATCCCTTTAAGCTATCTACAAACAAGATAAATGTCTTTATCTGCTTTGTGGTTTTCAGAGAATGAGTTTTTTTATGAGCAGCGTAGAAAACTTCACGTCCCCAGAGCTCTGTCTTTTTGTGGCCAGAAGTGCATGAGTGTTTCTGATACCACTGAATGCCACAATCAGAGGAACTTAAGTGTGTGGCCCACCACAATAGCTCTGCACTGCAACTGCTCTTTAAGGGTGACTGCATGTGAAACGGTTGACATTGCACTCTTAACTGACTCGTTCCAAACAATTCCCAAGAACAAATGTTCAAGTTAGAAATACATTCATACTTCAGTCTTTCCTTTTGTCTTTCTTTACCTGAGATCAAAATACTATGGTTTAAAGCCTGTAACTCATCTGGTAGAGCATGGTGCTAAGAATGCAAAGGCTCTTGGTTTGATTCCAATGGAACACACATACTGTCAAAATGTATGCATTGAATGCATTGTGTGATAGGGTCCAAGCAGTCACAAGGGGAATCACACCGGAGAGAAGGAATGGCACTCCGAATAGATGTTTGAGGTGCAAAATGTGCAAATCTATGGTGTTTAAAAGCAATCATAAAAACAGTCTAAAAACTAGATCTGTTTCAGGTACTGGAACAGTACCTACTCCTCTAGCAGTGCTAGCAACCTTGTCCCAAGTGCTCCAAACACGTCGTCCATCCTGTCTTTCCCCCTAGTGGCACTTGGCTTAAATACAAAATTTTCCTCCCTTTGCCAATTGGAGCATACCATTATTTTAAATAAAATTAACCATGAAACAAATATAAAACATACATGAATATTTAAGTTTCTTTCAGTATGGGTTTTTTTTCTTCTTGTGAATTATTATGTCAGTTTGCATTACATTGTAGATGTGCTTCAGTTTTGTATTTTGTTTTTTGTCTTTTTATAGGAAACAGAATGTATATGCACCCAGACTCTCCAAATACTGGGAATCACTGGATGAGGCAGGACGTTTCCTTTGGCAAATTGAAACTCACCAATAATAAAGGCAGCTCAAACAATGTAGCACAGGTAATGACTGAGTTCTTAGTAAATTGGTTTTAGTAAGTCTTACTAAATGTGTTTATAAAATAAATATATATATATATACACACACACACACACACACACATATATATATATATATATATATATATATATATATATATATATATATATATATATACACACACACACACACACACACACACAGTATATACATGGCTACACACATACAGTATATATGTTAATTTGGTCAATGTATCATTGATAAAGATGTTTATCATTGGAAAAAAAAAAAATAATAATAATAATAATAAAAAATAGCATTTTGTTAAATGAAGCTATTTTAATAACAGAAATGGGCATGTACTCCACAAGACAAAATAATAACTGGATTTACTCACATTCACTTTTTTTAAAATAATCTCTTATATTTGTATAAATTCTGCATTTAGGTTGGTGGAATATAATTTTTTTAGTTATGCTCAGCTCTTGTTTAGAAATTACTCTTTGAATATGCAATTTCTATAAACAATATATATATATATATATATATATTTTTTTTTTTTTTTAATCCTCATTCCAGCATTTAAGAACAACTGGAAGAATCATATTGGTCAAAAGTTGTGGGGACCCTGAGGCTATATTTAGCCCCCATCTGAAATGTCATAACATATCATCTTCACATTTTCTCTGACATTTGTATTGTCTGTTATACAGATGATAGTGCTACAGTCACTCCATAAATACCAACCACGTCTACTCATCGTGGAAGTAAATGAGGATGGAACGGAGGATCCCTTCCTGACCTCTAAAACTCAGACGTTTGTCTTTCCTGAGACTCAGTTCATCGCTGTTACTGCCTACCAGAACGCAGATGTGAGTCATTGTGATATTATTTGAATGCAACATGCTGTGGGTTTATTTACTTATTAATCAGAGTGCAACTACCACAACCACTGCAAACAGAGGGGCATGTCATCACAGTGTGGAATGAGCTAGACAAGTGTGTTGTGAGTGTTGTTGTGTCTGCTCTTTGAATATGTTATGTCTTGTAAAGGGCTTTAGGTTTGCTAGAGCTTTAGATAATTTGTGAGTTATTTCTTAATGATTTTGATCTTGCTGTCTCCCTTTCTGACCCTCCTTTCTGTACCCATGTGGCATTACGTTTATACTGTCTCTCTCTCTCTCTCTCTCTCTCTCTCTCTCTCTCTCTCTCTCCCTCTCTTCACCCTGCCCTCTCTCCAACCCTTTCCCTTGCCACTTCTTTCACAGATCACTCAGCTGAAAATAGATCACAACCCTTTCGCTAAAGGTTTCCGGGACAGTTATGACATGTAAGTAAGCCTGGAGTGAATTAAATAAAGTAAAAGTTGTCTCTCAGGAGCACTACTTGTGATTTAACAATCTTGCATTAAGAAAATGTTAGCAGCAGCGTTCATTATTAAAGGGGTCATGAAATAGAAACTAACAGTTTCCTTTATATTTAGACATATAAGAGGTAACTGTACTATAAAATAAATTTCATAACTCAAATCTTCCTCCCACGTCTTAAATGAGCATTTATAGATCCCTCACTGCTGAAACATCTTATTTTGAAAATTGTGTGTCCGTGACATCGCGGGATATTGCTCATTTGTATTTACATGCCCCACAACATGTGTCATCGCACCCTTGGCCCCACCCACTGGTGTTCAGCGTAAACAGATAGGGAGAGAGAGACAGACCTAGTGTGCCACCTCTTTCTGAACACCAAACGAGACCCATCTGGATTATTTTGAAGTTTTTTGCGAAGATAACATGCATTACACAGATGTCTTTGACATTGTCATGTTTATCGTGCCACTTTTAAAAGACGCAGTGTCAAGTTACAATTCAGAAAATTCAGTTTCATTCAGCTGCTCTGAATGTTTCATTGTTGCTGTATGTAAACAAGCACTAGCTGGACGTCTTTGACCATTTGGATGCATTTCTGGTGATCTGCGCTTCAGCGTACCTATGTTTGTGCACCTTTTTCACCGTGCTATGGACTGTGTATGTGCGAATATCAGCGTGGACTGCTTGTGAACCAGTCATAATATGATTTAAGTGTTGCAAAGGAAATGTTACTGAAGAATATGGCAGTTAAAAACAATTGGACTTTACTGCAAAATCGTGAATAAACAGTTTCATTTATGAATATTTCATATGTCATGACTGTTTGATAGTTATGGTGCTGATGTGCTTTTAAATAGTTTTAATATTTTAAATATTCGGATGCAATGTGTTGGATGTGTTATGTGTAAACCCTGACATTTATTTTAGAATGTTGTGGAGAGTTTGTTTATTCTCTTCTGATTGAGTTTCAAATATGGCTGAATTTGAGGGGCTGCACGATGTTAGCCAATCAGAACATTGGGTGTTTACATTGAAGTTTAAATGAGACACTGTGGCCAAAACTGAGCGTTTCAGACAGAGAGCCAGAAATAGGATAAAAATGATCATTTACTATTAAACAATGACAGTTTTGGTACAAAACACTTTACTGACATTATCAGTGGACTTCAGTGGGGAATATAATTATTTTAAAAATAGCATTTTATGACCCCTTTAATGTAAAACTTTTGTAGTATATAATCAACAAAGCAAAAACTGTATTCCTGAGCCATATTTAAATTATTAAGAAAGGGATTTGTCAGAAAATGTATATTATTGACCCTAGGTTTTCCCATGCAGGCTGTACGCGCCACCCGACTCAGAACGCCTCACGCCTTCCCCAATTGAAGGGCAGCAGCTCTTGCCGGGTAGTTGTTACCCTCATCAGCCCTACCTGTCTGATCAGTACATGAGCCACCTGCCTCAGAGTAGGTTCTATGGTCGTGAGCCCGTCAGCATGGCCCAGCAGTGCCCCAAAGATCCTGCTGCCAGCCCTCACAGCCGCTGGTACCTGCCAGGCCAGCAGGGGGTGCCGCCCAACCGCCTTGACTTTAACATGTACGAGAGCGAATATGCTTCCAACAGTCTCTACAAACCTTTTCCGCTTCAGACGTCCCCCCATCACCCGCTGAGCTACTACTCTGAAAGCCCCTTCGCCCCTGGGCCAGTGTCTGGGGCCAGCCCAGGACCATGGAGCTCGGGAAGGCCCTCACCACAGTACCTAAATCCCCACCATGGTAAACCCGGGTCCAGCCTGAGTTGGTTTCGAACCGTCTCCTCCCCAACCACGTCCTCTTCTCCCTCTGCGACAAGCTCACGGTTCCATCCTTCCCCATCGTTCCTTGAGCCCCAGCGCCAGCCACTGCTCCAGGACAAGTCCAAAGAGTCTGGGGAGGACCCCTGGATAGAAGCCCCCTCGGTCAAATCAGTGGACTCAGCTGACTCAGGTTTGTTTGAGGGAGGAGAGAGCAAGAAGAGGCGAGTGTCACCTTACACGTCCAGCACTGAAAATTCCCCTCCCAACCGCAGCACAGAGACTTCTGAAAAGGACAATTGCAGTGATGCGGGCTACTATGGCTTCTACACCCACTGAAGACCAGTCTTCCACCCACAGTCTTGCACTGTCTGTCTGCTTGACCAGAACACAGGGGTGAAGCTATCTGTTATAGTAACTAGGGGACAGGAGGGTCAAGTAAGAACACACAACCTGTTCTGTATACAATGCCAGACAGAGCAATGCTCTCAAGCCAATTTTCCACAGAAAGGTTCCCAGTGCTAATGCTGCAGTCATTGTCCATTCTAGAATTATACTATGCATTTCCACTGAAAATGAAAAAAGTTGGTTCTAGGCAAGAAAAAAATAGCCCCTAAAACTTGCTGGCCTCAAAACAGGAACCGCTAACATAAGAGGTATTGGGGGAATGTTTAAAGCAAAGCAAAGCAATACCAGTTAGTGCAAACAAGATCACTTGAAACAAACAGTTATAATCAAACAAGTTTTCTACAGGGAAATGCTCAAGGAAATGGAAAAGGATAAAAGGAAATGTTCAATGCAGTGTGGAAACTCACTTTCACACAATAATAAATTAAGGGAATTATTAATAAATCAATTCCGTCTTAAATAAATGTTAATTTATTAATTGTAATGTTATAGTATTTATCCCAAAATTTGTATGCAAATTTTGGGATATTGAAAAGAAAATGCTGGATGCAAACACCAAAATTCAAATAAAATTTCCAAAATGCACACAAACAATGGATACGCTCACTTGAGGTGGATAAGTGTTTCCAACCACTGTCTTGAAAAATTATTAAATTCCACAAAATAAATAAATACATTAATAAAAAAAAATGACAATATATTCACTGTGGCATAGCAAGAACAAATCTACAAATTAGAAAAGACATAAATTTGTTGTTTTTCATTACCCAATTAGCACTCTTGCCACCTGTGTCCTCATTATACAGGTGAATTTCAAACATTACGAGTAAACGCACAAAACATGGACAAGTTCTTGAAATAGAAAAATATTGACAATGATTATGTGGGATTGTTTTTTTTTTTCGTAAAAATTGTGCCATGCAGAAAAAAGGTTGGGAAACACTTCTATAGAGTTCATAGAGGAAAACAGATAATGTGACTTTATCTCAACAAGCCATGTGAATACATAATTCACAAAAACGGTTATTCTGAAAAGCCAGGTTAAAAAATGAACGGCTACTATGATCTTTCAGAACTATGGCTACTTGGCAACTATTACCTACCATGCTTTCGCTCCTAAACTTAAGGCATCTGCCACTGAAAACAAGCAAACATTACATTTCTGCACTCTCTTAACTGCATTGGATAGAAATGCTTCTTTTTTGCAAATTATTTTTGTGATATTCTGATTTTCCACATCAATTAAATTTGTAACTTGGATGGAAACATGACTATTGTTATAAAGGCGCTGAATCAAATTACTTTGAATGTTTAAATGTTTTCAAAGCACTCGTAGACAAAGATTGCGATATGACATTTATATATGGGTAGGTTATGTAGTAAAGTAGTCTTTTGTGGCATCGGCCGGCTCTCGGCTTTCAGACAGATTGTTGCAAATCCTCCGGAGTAAGCTCCAGCATGAGAACCAGCACCATTTTGTTGGAAAAGGGGGTTCAGTCTGCTATGTGTTAGGTGGCTCCTCTTTGCTTTGTGTTTCATCTGTTAAATGTTAGAGGGTAAGGTCATGTGGAGGTGTTCTGAATGTCAGACAAAGTTAGGTGGTCTCAAGAGCCAAGACAATGTGACTGCACTCAAACACTGGCCTGGAGACACACAGACCCAGACAGACAGACCTGTGTGGCTTCAGTCGCTTTAGCAGCAGAAGATTTCACAGCACACCTGCTGACACTCCCCCAAAGGAACTGTCTTGTCCCCCTCATCAGACCCTGACATGGAAAACACCTCACAAAACCACTCTTTCTCAAGTACTTACCTAGAAAAATACACACACCCACAAACATGCACTTCATCACATTTTCATCTGTACTTAAAAAATCTGAAGGAGTATTAATGGTCTATAAATGGCGCAGAATCGATGTGTTATTTCAAAAGGAGATGTTAGGCAGAATGGCACCTAAGATACTATTCACTTTCATTGTATAGAAAAAAAGATGTAATGAAAATGAAAGGTTACTGAGGCTGTAATTCTGCCTAACATCTCCTTTTGGATTCCACGGAAGAAGAAAAAAAAACGTAGGGGTTTGGAACAGCATGAAGGTGAATTAATGATGACAAAATTTTCATTTTTGTGTGAACAACCCCTTTAAGTGTTCTCAAGTTATAAAGCATAATCGGTGTAAAATAATTCATGTAAACACACACTATGTATTTGGAAGTAAGCTTTCATTACAGTAGAAGCCCACATTCCTGTTTCCAGTCAATCCCAAAATGCACCCCTGCAGGGAGCACAATCGATTAGCATATTAAAGCCCAGGCCACTCAGACAACACATGCTGGAAATAAAATAGCCACAGTGTCCAACAGAGACTGGCTCTATGCACAAGCTGGGATTCCATCTTTTAATAAACAGACATAATATAGATATGTTGATAGAATGAGTTAGATTTTGTACGCTTGTGATGAAATACTTGATCTTATTGGTCCTTTTCCTGTATGCACAAAGACAGAATTGCACAGCATGTTATGAGAGACATAGAAACAAAAACAGTCACAAAGAGAAAGAGAGTTAAATGTCAATAAGTCAAAGAGGACAATAGTGTGCAGACTAACGGTTCTGCTTTGTATATATATGTGTGTGTGTGTGTGTGTGTGTGTGTGTGTGTGTGTGTGTGTGAGACCTGCTCCATCATTTTAAATCACAGAAACACATTTTGAGTGTTGCGTACTAATGCAAAAAGGACAGTTTGAGCCAACATTTAAATAATTAGTTCTAAGCAATGTAATATTTTTATATCATTAGATAGCTATAGATTTAGAAAGCTGTTCTTTTATGTTAGGGCAAATTTAAAATGTGGGTCAAAGTCACTCAAAATGATGGAGATCACATATATAGTTTACAAAATACCACCATGTACGACTTACACTTATTGGACCTTAACAACCAGATAAAGGGACTTTAAAGGGATAGTTCAACCAAAAATGCAAATTCTGTCATCATTTACTCACACTTATCAGGTTCCAAACTTTTCCATGTAACACAAAAGTAGATGTTAGGCAGGATGTTAGTCTCAGTCACCACTCTCTTTCATTTTATTTAATAAACGTTGCAATGAAAGTGAATGGTGACAAAGGCTAACAACATGCCTTACACTACATCTACTTTTGTGTTCCATTGAAGAAAAAGTCATATGGGTTTGGAGCAACATGAGGGTGATTAAATGATGGCAGAATTAAAAAATTGTGGGTGAACATTACCTTTAAAATGCAAAACTTCGGACCTATTAGACAACTTTGTGTTGTAGGAGAATCATTCTTTCACAATATCCCTAAAGTTTTAAACTGTCACAAATAATTTCATTTTCAAACTGTAGAAAAGTTAAAACTGGACATGTATGAGCCCAATTGCTTTAGGCAGAATCTTGCAATCCTCAGGTCTCCATTGAAGTCAAGAGTTAGGATAAATGCACGAGTGTCAATCTGATGACCTGTAACAAGCCATACTTTAATCAAAATCATAATGTCTGGAGGCATCGGTCATGACAGTATGCAGACAGACAGGGTGGAAAAATGGACACCTGGCAGGGTCTTCAGACTGACTACACATCATCTTTATTCATACAACAGAGAAAAATGCAAACAGCCCACACAAAGACGTCAATGACAAAGATGAAGAACGAGCCCTCAGTCTAAGCCTATCAGGGACTGCAGACATTCAAAAGTGAGAATGACCTCGGACAGATCAGTGGGTGACAAGACACCACTGCAGAAGACGGTGCAAGGACTTGAGAGCTCCTGCAATACAACTGTATATTTATTGATTTCAGCGTCTGGCTGATCACACACACATATGCACAGGCACATGGACATACATGTAGGGTGATGATGAGAGTTTGAATGATGTAAAGCTAAAGCGGTCTGTGCCCCCCTGTTAGAAACTGAAACTTTCTTTATCACAAAACTTACAAAATAGATGATTTATAAATATGATTCTGTGTTAAAATGTATGACATTTTGTCTGAGCCATCGATGCATTTTTAGAAGTTTCTGAAAAATTGTAACACTCAATGTTATCAATGTTCTGTGGTCACTCTGTGTTCACAGCTTTTAAAAAGTCAGCTAACTGACTCTAACTGCCTCTTTCTCTTTCAAACATGTATTTCAATGCAAACCCAAAATAATGCATTGCATTATTTTACAATGCTATTATTGGATTAAAAAGCCATGGCCTGATATCACGCTTAGGACAAGTGTGTGTAGATTATTGAACCTTACAAACAGTTACAAGAATACAAGTGATTAAGATACAGGGAACCTTTTTATATCCTACAAATGTAATAATTTAAATGAATTACTTTGCTAATTGGTTTAGTGAGATTAGTTATTATGATTTTAAACTGTTAAATAAAACAAACATGGCTACAAGTAATGCAACAACCTTATTAAACCAACAGTACATTTTAAAGAACCATTTGTATTTTAAAGTGCAATTAAAGAGTGTTTCCATTTTCATTTAAAATGTGTGTAATTCATTTTCATGTTTGGTTTCTTTTCTTCTTTTTTTTTTTTTTTACACTTGAAGTTGCACTGAAACTTTTTGCTACAGTTGATGTGCGCTGAAAAAACTCTGAACAAATTGTCTGTTTTCATATTTGCAATCAATTCCTGTTTTGACTGACCCCTGGTGGACATTATACTCACAGATCCTCAAAAGTGTCAATAGCAGGTATTTTATGGCTATTAAGAATATGTTCTCTCTGACACCATGTGATATTAGATTTGTGCATATTTCTCTTAAGAGCAAAAAAAAAAAAAAAAAACATATTTATAATTCTAATAATAGTAAAATTAATAATTATTAAAGAGGTGCTCTGTAGTTAAACAAGCTAAACTTGAGTTTCTTCCGCCAAGCGCACTGAGCCTCAGACACAGCAGGAATGCTGTCGAAATACTGTATATAATAATAAATGATGTTTTTGGTTAATTATAAATGTAATAAAGACTGAACTATACTAAATCCATTCCTTTTCTTTCATTTTGTGCAATTAATTGCTATTTTAAAAAGATGCGCAAGTCATGGCTTGACTGAAAGTTTATTTATTGCACATTTGTACATTGAATGTAGTAAATATATCTGCCTGGTCTACATAAAAGAGTAATTTCTGATTTCACAGTTCAGGATTTAAACAGTCAGTTTAATTCACACTTAAATGCCAATAAATATAATGCCATGGCCTAAAATCCAAATATGGCATTTACTTTTCTTTTTTTTTAATTGCCATGTTAGAGTGACAAGGACACATTTCAGCAATCACCCTCAGTATGAGTCAATGAGTGCTCAAATTAGAATTAATCCATTTACTGCTAAATCCTGCTCAGGGTGAGTAATGGCTTTGCAGAGGAAATAACTGTCCGTTTATAAACTGAAGACTTCATCTGTCACTCTGAATATTACATTGAAGTACAATAATTCACATTCACATTGCCTTTCTTTATCCAGTCTCCATTGAGGGAACTTTATGCTTGTATCCGGTGGCACATAAGTTCTTATAATTATGATACATATTTTAGCATAGTCCATAGAAATGTGCATGTCCAATAATATTCAAGAGCGGCTAAAACTAAAAATATGTCTAGAACCCACATTCATCTCCCTGTTTACCTTTTGGCTTATATTCATCCAAAGTGGAAGAAGAGGTCAAACTGTTCACAAGTTTCTGTGTCCTCAGCCATGGAAAAAACAGAATTGTTCAAAATGTAACTCTCCAGTTGCTTTTGGGTAAAAGCACCATCCTTGCTCAGTGGATTCAGTTTAGTATGAAAACTGGGCAATTCATATTTGCTCCCAAAAGCTTCATGTTCAAGAAGTCTTTAAAAAAAAAAGAAGTGTGGAAGCTTAATTTACCACAGGTACTTATTGTCCACAGGACCTTCAATCTGCCTCCTTCACCACAATTCCAGGTTTTTAACATTGGAAAATCCAGGATTCTCCCTGACCTTCCAATATGTTCCATTGAATAGCCATACATCCCTTCCAGCATAATCCAAAGTTTTCCTGTAAATTGGGGGGCATTGAAATATTTCAATCTAACTTTTATGAACAAATCAGATCTAGGTTTCATTCCTACTAGGCAATACATTTTTATGTCCCTATCATAGGTACTGTGTGTCTCAATTTATTTGATCAAATAATAAACTTGCAATTTTTTTAAAGATGGAAATCATATAAATTATTTGTTTGTCTGTTTTTACACTTAACTGAACATAGGGGTAAATTGAATAATTTCACCAATTTGGAATAAGCAGATGTTGCCATTTTTGTGAGGTCCCCAATTTCAGTTGACATCATTCACCAGAAAGTGACTTCATTTTTGGTGGGTAAACAACAGCTCATACAACAGTAAGTATTATTTATATATTTTCAGTTTTGCTGTTTTAGTGGATTTGTTGCATTCTAAAACATTAAATCCTGTTTTCTAAAATTACTGATGATAACATTATAAATTCAAAAGATGGTTTAAAAGAAATTAAAATGTAAAGTTAAGAGGACTCTTCCTAGACAACTGTAAGTTAACTCTCAATCAATCACTGAGCAATGGCTTACTTTAGTCCTTTATTTCTATCCATCCTATCATTTTCTTACCATTACATACACATATACATAATCAGATTAAAATTCACAATTTTAAGTGCCTGAACTTGACTAGAGTAGAAGTTTAACCATTTCCTTAAAAGAAAAAAAAACAAGCATATTCATTTTTACAGAGTTCAAAGGTACTTCATAATGAATGATCCAACTCACCTGAAGAAGCGAGGGATGTGATCCTCTCCTCTCTTGGCCAGAATTTTTCTTCTTTCTCTTTGCTTCTCTTCCAATTCATCCTTCTTTTTATCAGTCTCCTCTATTTTCCCTTCTTCAAGTAACCTAGCAATAACAACACAGAGCACACTTAACACAAAAGGAAAAAGAAGACTAAATGTCCCATTCATAAACCATTTGTACCATCAGACTCCAGGGTCTTTTTAACAATGTTTATTAAGAGGGTCTCACCTTTGGTCAGGGCGCAAGCGTGTATCTGAAGGGGGCAGCAGGGGTTTAAGGTTAGGGGTCAGTTCATTCATCTCCATTGCAAAGCTAGAGAAGCCATAGTAAAGCAGGTAGTTCTTGGGCTGTGGATCTGTAAGGAATAGCAGACATTTTGACAACAAAAGCGAATGTACAACAAGACGTCTTAAAAAGAGGTGTTATCACATCTCTAATTTATTTATTTTTTATCATATGGAACACTCAGACAGATCAAAGCAAAAAGGATAGCTCACCCAAAAATGAAAATTCTGTCATAATTTACTCACCATCATGCAGAATGTTAGCTTCTGTCACCATTCACGATCATTGATTGGAAAAAAGATGTAAAAGTGAACGGTAACTGAAGCTGTCATTCTGCTTAACATCTCCTTGTGTGTTCCACAGAAGACATAGTAAATTAGTAGATGTCAGAACTTTCCATATCAGGTGAACTCTCTCTTTAAAGACAAAAATGGGGGGTGATTCAGCTGTCCTGTACTCACTTGGCTTCCAGATGCACTGTGGATTGGGTAGGGTGTCACAGAAGATTCCTTCATGCCAAAATCCACCAAATCGGTGTACAACATTACCAGTCTCATCAAGAACTTGACCCTGAACTTCGTTTTTGGTCCCATCCGAACCCCAGTAACGAGACTGAGTATAAAAAAGATTTTCAGCATTTGTACATACACTGTACCAGTACACTTAAAGTTTAAGGGATAGTTCACCCCAAAATGAAAATTCCGTCATCATTTACTCACCCTCGTTCTAAAGCCACATGACTTTCTTTCTTCCGTGAAAACAAGGTAGAACGTAAGCCTCAATCACCATTTACTTTCATGTGTTTTTCTCCATACAATTAAAGTGAACAGTGACTGAGGCTGCCAAATATCTAATTTTGTGTTTCACCAAAATTCAGTCATGTGAATTTGAAATAACATAAGGTTGAGTAAATGATGACAGAATTGTCATTTTGAGGTGAACTATCCCTTTAAGAAAAATGTCCATAATTTCCAGTGAAAACTAAACACACCTTAACAAATACGATCTTACAGGTGCAGACCGAACTTTTCAGGTTGCGGATAATGACCTCGCCATAGTGCTCAAGGTATCGCTGCTGACTAAGGACATTATGGATGCACGTTACCACTTTGTTCCATTCATAGTGGTCACCGTACCTAAGGGTGTATCAGATATCAATCAGATTCCTCTCCCAGCATTCTAAAGATATTGAAATATTATTGACACCAAGGTCAAGCAAATACTTGCTTTTTAAGAGTCACATTCACCATCCCTGTTGGCATGATCTCCAATGACTTGCCCCAAAACTTGTTCTTCCATCTCTGGTCTGTTCTCAGCATGTAAAGGTAAATAAACACAAAGGAATGCGATTGCTCGATTCAAACATAAAGCAATTGTTTACATTATGCACGGCTGTAAAGAGGACACAAATCATACCCTGCCAGAAGTTGAAATTGTCTGATTCTGCATGGCAAGCAGATATAGGTGGATGATGACAAACCTGGGGACAAATACAAACCATTAGATTCAACAACCACTTTATAACACACTTCTCTGATGTAAGATTAGTGATGACGGTCACCTACCTGCTCACTAATGAATTGGAAGCCTCTGTCTTCTCTGATACACTCAAAAGTCTCACCCAGCACTGGATTAAAGGGTTTGTAACGGTTGCGATATTGAGCCGTGGCATAGCCAGATATGGCAAAAGCTGCAATATAAACCTTTACAGAGGAAAATAATAAATTCTACAGTTTAGAAAGAAATTGAAACAAATTTAAAGGCCAAAGCTAGGTGCAAATACTTGCCAGAAAACAATTATTTTGCCCACAATTTTATCTATTCCAAGCATTGCACCTAATACAGAATGTATTTCAAGTGTAGCTTAAGAGTCCAAGTACTTTTCGGGGCCGCTATTTACACTGTGTATTGATTTAGTAAAGATAGTATCATTCAAGTAATTCCAACATACGCAGCCCTGGCAAAGCTTCAGTAATTCTCACCATCCTCTGGTAGGGGTCTTCGGTATGGTTGGCTGTGTCCAGGAGCTCAGAGTATTCCAGCTCCTCACAGAGTCTCTGCAGCAGGCACACAGGTTCATTCAGAGCTGCTGGCATGGAGACACGGGACAGGTCTTTCCCGATGTTGTTGTACAGGATAGTCATTAAGCCAACATGGCTGTTGTCTGGGCAGACAGCAGGCAGACTAGTACGACGGCCGGTGTTCTTGATGGTGGGCAGTTTTGGTGGCGCCTTTGAAAGGCTGGCACGGTACTTGCGTGAAGCCATTGCTGGTGAGTTTAAGATAAGGAAAACTTAGAATGTTAAAACACACAATATAATGTTCTTTTTTTAATGGTATCTCATGCTCTTCCCCATGTTGTCACAGAGAGCAAAGTTGTTGGGGGCACAAATGCAATAATTGTTCCTAAAAGTAACAACTGCCTGAAATGTAATAACTGTTAGTGTAAAATGGTATAAAGGCCAATAAATGTATCAAATGAAATAATGTTTGGTCTTTCATTTGATAAAGACCCTTTTGAAATGTGATAGCGGCCCTAAATGTACTAACTCTTACATTTCACACCAAGGAACCATATATAACGGAGTTATCAACAATAGGTATAAACAAAGTATATTATAATATAAACTGGGCAGTTACTAACACTATTAACATATGAAAATGTACCTTAATATATAGTGAGTGGGTACAGAGATTAATAAAGTGGTAATAGCTCATTAATAAATTGCTCATAGGTGTAAAATGTAAGAGCTGCTATATTTAGGGCCATTTTTATATATATAGGACCAATTATGTTATATTTAGGGCATTTCTTATATTTAAGACCAATTTTAACTGCACCTGTGCTCTCTACAAGGTGCAAGATAATGCCTCCTAGAAGGCCAAGTGTCTACTAACCATGAGCCTCAAAAGGCTCTGAATTACTGGATCCATCACTCAGGCCGGACTCATCAGACAGCTCGGAAGAACTCGCACACATAAGCTCATCACATGCATCGAAATACTCAGCTGTTGAGTCAGCCACAGAGGGCGCACGAAGAGACGAACTACGGCTTGAGACAGACTGAGTGAAACACAAACAGACATTAAGATAATTAGAAACTGTGATCTTGAGTGCATAATACTACTAAGAAAATATTGACAGGACAAAGGAGCCTGTTTGGTGTATAAAGAAGGTGAAACCCTTCCACCTCTAAACAGAATGAAGTTGAGGAAGGAGAGAAAGTGAACAAAACAGGGAACTGGGAGAGTAGGTTCTAAGTGGGAGGAGACACACCTTCCTTTGTACCACAGTACGGTAGGACTCTTCGGAGGAGTTGGAGGACACTGACAGTTTGTGAATTTTGGTGTGACGGGATTTAACATCTAACTGAAGAAGCACATACACAAAGACATACACACAGCTATGCAGTAAAGCACAACACTAATACCATTGTAACTAATACCAGGGTTGGGCAAAATTCTGAATTTAAGAATTTGCTCTGTTTCAAATGATGAATTGCACTTTCAATTGGCCCAGAGGATGTTGAATAAGAATTTGAATTTGAATGATAAGAAGAGGAATTTGACAACAGAATTCAACAAATTGCGTTGGTTAAACAAATTGGGCAACAACAGATAACTTCCTAGCTATTCTGTTCAAGGTTTCCATTTTGTAAGCCTGATTTATATATATTTTCAAGATTACATTTTTATACGAGTATATAATTGCATTCTGTGAAATCAAGTGCTCTTTCACCATGGTTTTCTAGTAATGTATTAAATGTATAATATAAAAAATATATAATTTAAATATATTTTATTATATTTATTTATTATTAATAAATGTGTACATAATGAATTTATGTATTTATTAATTTATTACATATAATTGTATATAATGTAAATATATATATATATATATATATGTATATATGTGTGTGTGTGTGTGTGTGTGTGTGCGCGCGTATGTGTGTGTGTGTGTGTGTGTGTGTGTGTGTGTATATATATCATTTAATTTTAAATTATTATTATTAAATTATTAATACATTTATTAAATATAATTATACTCTATATATACAGTATATATATATGTTGTGTGAATGATTTTCTTTGTATTTCATTCTGTTTTGCATCTTATTTGCTACCTCAGTTCAAATCCAATTCAAATTCTGATTCTGGCATTATAAATTAAATTCTGAATGGTGCACAACCGCAACTATTATTTGCATTAATAATATAATATATAACATAAGTTGAAGTAAATTCATCTATGCACTGCATGTATGCAAAGTACATTATTATGCACTATGGGCTTTTCACTAACTAACGTAAGTAATGTAAGTCCTTGTCACCTCAGCCAGGCTGCAGAGGTTGTTGATTTGGGAAGAGGTGGTCTGGTGGAGCTCCCTGCTGGACCAGGCATCATGCAGCCGCTGGCGCTCCTGAGCAAGAGCCTCATGTGCAGAATGCAGAGAGGCATGAACTGTGAAGGCAAGAAGACACAAACAAAACTTAAGACATTCGGCTCGCTATATATGCAAAAAACATGTGGTGGGTTTTAATGTAAACAATAAATATATTCTTCTAACCTGTCAGGGACATGAAGCAGATGTCCTGCTGAAGTTTCTTGCCTTCTGAGGAGGTGGAGGCAGCTGGGTTCAGCTGGGCACTTACATAATCTGGGATGGAGGGCATGGAAGTTCCCAGGTGGGAAGAGCTGTTCAGGTGGCTTGAGGATAACTGCAAAGGAGGTAGAGAAGACCAAAGATGAGGAATTGGTGCCAAAGGATAGGGACTAGAGTTTAATTTCTACACTATGTAACAATCAGAGGCTATACTACATTTGCAAAGACTAAGCTACTGCAATTACATATACTGTATATTATACAATATAAGATAACTTAATGTAAAACATTTGGCTACCTGGAATGAACTTTAGGAAGTTAAAAGGATTACCCCTAACCCCAGAAATATTATTTCCTGTAAAGATTGGAAATTTTACCTACTATAAACAGCAATTTACTAACAGAGATTACTAACACTAACAAAAATGTATTATGGTATTACTGTTTTTCATACATGTACTTTGATAATACCATGATTTTGGACATGTATTGTGGCAATACCATGTTTTGTTTTTCATGGTATTCTTAAAATTATCTTGCAGTAGTACAATGTTAATACCATGGTAAACAAATTTTGTAATCATTCAGTACCATGCTATATATCAAAGTACCATGGTATTATCATCATATACCATTATTGTGCCATGGTAGCGCCACAAAACTTTTGTACGGGAAAGAAGAAGTGTCTTGTGTTGACTCACCGATTTAGTAATCCCACGAAATGGCTTCATGTAAAAAAGGAGTTGACTAAAATTACTGGGGGTTTCAAAGTGCTAATGTTTCCTACACATTAGCACAATACAAATACCTGACTACTGTATTTAAAATACAAGTACACAGAGATCTTTGGGACATGAATATGGAAGAAATCACATAGTAGTTTGCAAAACCTTTATGAAAAACCTGTAATAATCGCAATGGGAGGGAAATCCTGGCAGGCAAATGGTACAATTGCTTCCAAGACTCTAAGATATCATCCTAATAACAAACAATTAAAAAAAACTTTCACCATGCAGACTCACCATTCCTAGAGCCTCAACCCGAGAGAGTGTGCGAGAATGACCCCAAATCTTGCCAGACTTCTTCTTGGGCTTGTCAAGAGTAAGATTCTGTGGGTCAAAAACATGTAGCTTAATCACAGTACACTGTAAAACATTTTTAATGTTTTTATCATTACATTATAACATCATCTTTGGATCCATCCATTTAACTTGCAATTATTTCTGTAATTTTCCTGAACTCCTTTTTCATTGTAATTTAATTTAAGTGATTTCGGAGAGTGCATTGTACTTATAACTGCAGGCGATAACTGTGGCACGACTTTTGATTTTTAATTAAGCAGCTATTCAGTTTAAATTTTCAATTTTACTGTGTGTGTGTGTGTGTGTGTGTGTGTGTGTGTGTGTGTGTGTGTGTGTGTGGCCTATTAATGGACATACATGTGGCAAATTTACTCACATGTTATTCAAGTAAACTCAAGTCATTGTCATCATCACATGGCTCCTGTTACTAACCTGCATACTGATAATCCTCTGAAGGTCTCCGTTATTGACTGCTTGGCCTGACTCTAAAGAGTGCAGCCTTTGGACCAACCGTTGCAGCTCATTAAGTTCCATTTGACAACGGTTGAGTTCTAGAAAACAGCACAACAAATGTATGACATTGGCCACACTGTTTTCTAAATCCTCATCAGTGCTCATGTGTCCTTGTATTACTGTACCTTGGGCACAGATGTCAGGCTCTTGGGTTTGCTGTAGCCAGGCTGACACTTTCCCATTAATGGCAAAATTGACACATGGCAGATTTCCACTCTGAGTTTCACCCAAGTAAGACACCGATGTGCTCTATATTTTAATAGAATTGAAAAAAGTATTTGAAAATTGGACAAAAAGACAATGGTACAAAACTGTGTACTTAACACCTTTCATGATGGAATGAAGTTCTATGAAGCATTGAGAATGGTGCAATCGAATTAAAAATGATGGAAAAATATAAAAGTACTAATTTAAAGTTGTTGATTATAAGTATCTAAACAATATTTTTAAAGTATAATAGTTTTAAAGTACTACAGTTTTAAGGTGCTAAATATTTAGAACTGTACACATTTAGTTTGAGATTGTAGGGACACAGACACAGTTGCATCATTTGCAGTGTGTCATGGAAGTGGGCAGTCGCTGCAGAGCTCTTTTGCCACAGTTTGTTTGCCGTTATTCTCCGATTGGTCAATATTTTTCTGTCGGATCATGGATAGTGTAATTCTTCACCAGGAATTTCACTATTAAATACTCTGTGGCAGGGCGGAGGGCGGGGCCGGGTCGTGATCCTACACACCCGGTCCCGTATTAGGCTAATCAAGCCACTGAGAGGGATAAAGGCCAACTGTAGAAGATGGTGCAGTAGAGAGAGATTGTTTACGGACATGTCCATCCTTTGTGTGTTTTGTCTTTTAAGTTTATCATTAAAATATGATTTATATTGTCAAGCCGGTTCTCGCCTCCTCCTTTCCCTTGAACTACGTTACATACTAATTTTTAAATATTAAGATGAAATAATGTAGACCGATTGCTTTAACAGAACCACATCCGATTGATTGAGCTTATGGTCTGTCTTTAAAGGTTTATGAATTATCTATTCACTAATGGAAAAAAAATTAAAGAGATTTTACTTCCGGAACCAAACCAGCTTTATTCGTCAGCCAAACACATGATTTCAATCCAAACTCTTGCCATTGGTTGAGCCAATGTTGCCACTTACAGCTATTTAAGATACTCAAACAATAATGCCATGGCATAATGCCATGGTGCCTCAGTTTTTACTCTTATCATGGAAATTGTTGTCTATGAATATTCAGATGGGAATGGATAAAGTATTTAAACATTTAAAAAAATACATACTTAAGCTTTAACTCTTTCAGAAAAATATATTATTACAAACCACTCAGATAACACCACCATCTGGGATGTGAGGCGAATTGTCTAATCGTTAATCAAGATCCATTTACTCTGAAACTGTAATCCCCAGTGATTTAGAGTGCTTCGAAAAGTCAGTAAGGCTAATTAGGAATTAGTGAATGTTCTACTCACCATGTCCTGCATGGCACTGTTTTTATGAGATAAATGACTGCCTTGGGACAAGGCGTGGAGGAAGCCATTGTGAAGGTGTGCAGCCTCATTTTTTTTATACATCCTATGTGCACTCAGCTTGGTGACCCATATGTAATATAAATCCTGACTCTTGGCCTAGTAAGAAATTAGAGGAAATTGGCATTAGCACATTAGCAACCATATAATAACAATGTTATTATATTTATTAGTATTGGTACAGAAGAGTAGAAATGTATAAATTATAAAAAGGTATACATTTTAATTGACTCATTATACACTGTGTATGTTACAAAAAGTGTCAAAAATTGGAAAAGTACATACAGACAAGAGTAAACAATTTATGGCAATGCACACAATATGCCCAGTGAAATTGTTATCAGAACTTGAAGAAATAAAGTTATCAATTTAAAGTTATAATCTGAAATTTGAGAGTGTTTCTTGTACCTCTCCAGATAGTTCAGGGGGCACTGATAGTTTCAGTGTTTGAAAGTTTCTGTTATTGCAGTGAACATTAATGGAAGGCCAATTGACACTTAAAGGTGCACTAAAAAATGTTACTCCTAAAGAAATTATTTGTCATTTTGAAACATATGTATAAAATACACCACTCTAGGCATATCAGTAACCTTATAAAAGCTGTTTTATTCTACATGGGTGAGGGTGCCCTCATAGGGCCTGCCTTTTAGAATCACATTACCAGCTGAATATTCTTGCTAAATCTCAGTAACCATCTTTTTATTGGACACTTTCACTCTTGGATTAAATTAATCATAGTTAATTGTGAATAGTGAATTTCTCAAATGACATCTGTAACTGAAAACTATTTAAATTATGCTGCATCCACACCACTAGGTGTCACTGTAAATCCAAGATGATATGAGCAAAACGTTACCGTTTAAAAAACGTTATGAGTGTACCTTTAAAGGAATAGTTCACCCAAAAATGTAAGTTCTCTCATTTTTTACTCTCCCCTATGCCATCCCAGATGTGTATGACTTTCTTTCATCAACTCAAATTAAGATTTTTAGAAGAATTTCTAAGATCTTTGGTCCATACAATGCAAGTGAATGGGTGCCAAAATTTTGAAGCTCCAAATATGCATAAGTCAGCATAAATCTATCCATAAAACTCCAGTGGTTAAATCAATAGCTTCAGAAGCAATATGATAAGTGTGGGTGACAAACAAATCACAATCAAAGTTATTTTTTGTTGAGTTTTTGGTGATTCACATTCTTCATGCATATTGCCCCCTACTGGGCAGGGAGGAGAATTTCAAGCAAAACAGGAATTAAATATTGATCCGTTTCTCATCTATCATATCACTTCTGAACACATGGATTTAAACACAGCCTTTATGATGCCTTTATGTGCTTTTTGGAGTGCCAACATTTTGGCACCCATTCACTTGAATTGTTTGGACCAACAGAATTGAGATATTCTTCTAAAAATCATAATTTGTGTTCTGCAGAATAAAGAAAGTCATGCACATCTGGGATGGCATGAGTGTGAGAAAATCATGAGAGAATTTTCATTTTTGGTTGACCTATTCCTTTAAGTAGATGAATGATGAATGAACTACAAATAATATCTTAAATACAAGAATTAATCAATTTGATTCATTTAATGCAAATGATAAAATAACTTACTTTCATGTGATATAGATTGTCTCCGGCATCCAGATCTACACGTCTTGCCTTTTTGTTTACTGACATAACTGCAAGACTGACATCCACTGAACCGTGCATTTTCCCTCTGGAAAACTGTTGAAAAGATAAACCCATGCGTGTTAAAAGAGTTAGATCCAAGATGTTTAGTATAGAAAAATAATCAACATACTTACATCATGTTGGTTCTTCGAATATCGTAAGATCCCTTTATCCAAGACAAAGTATCTCTGTAAGACAGTAAGACAAAATTACTAAATTAATTGGACAAGAATTATCAAAGATATTATACTTTTACTAATAACTACCTGAGAAAAAACAAGGAAATAAATAAATAATAAATAAATAAAATATGATCAGACACATACTGAGCATAACTTTTTCTAGTACCTTGTGCCAGCCTTTAAGAGGCCACTTTCTCCTCTTCATTAGGTAGCCTTCGCAGATTCCTGGAGGATTTGCATACTGCATGCACTCTCCGGTGAGGTTCACATCAGCTGGAAAGCCGTCCATTACTTCCCAGTCTTTTATGTTCTATTAAATACCAGAGGAAATTAGCAATCAGATTTACACACAACAGCGCATTTCCCATTCACAATAAATGCATCTGTCACATTTCATCCCTTTGAACAATACTTTACTGCTGAGATTAGGATGTATGAACTTGTTGGTTTGGCTTTGTCATCTTCTGATTGTACCCTTGGTAGATGTTGACCAACTGGTTTCAAACACCCAAGGGAAAACAGCCAGTAGTCACTTTTTACCTACAGTACATATGTGTAAGGAAAATGTAGGTGTGTCCACAGACAGTTAAAGGGAAAGTTCACCCACAAATTAAAATTCTTTCAAGTCACCTTCATATCTTTTAAAACCCATATGATTTTCCCATGATCTTCCATGGACCACAAAGGAGTGAATGTGGCGATGGCTTTTCAATAAATAATGACATAGATTGGAGTCTGCTCCTTACAAAAAGTTATCATATGGCTTCAGAAGATTTGTTATATAGTGCATGAGTTGCATGGACAACTTTCATGGTACTTTTGGTCCTTTTTAGAGCTTGACAGCCCCTGGCCCCCATTCGTTTTCAAAGGATAGAATAGTGTAAAACTTCTTCAAAACTTATTTTGTGTTCCATTGAAACAATAAAATGATATCGGTTTGGAACGACAAGTGGGTTAAATGATGACAGACTTTTCATTTTTTTTAATGTAAATGTAAACATGGCAAACAGATGCTACAAACCAGCCGTGAGTGCCGGGATGATGCTGTGCTGCTGCTTCTGGAGTGAGTGGGCTTTTGCCAGTTGCTGGGCGCCTTCTCTATCCCAATCATCAGTGACTGGCTGTGGTCTATTGATGATCTGTGTGATTCCATTCTTAATACGTCCTCTTCTGCACTTAATTTGTCAAGCTCGGTATGCTTTGCTAGAGGCTCCTGCTCATCGTAAACTAGAGCACATTGTGTCTGGGAAGCAAAGATATTACATTTTAAGCAAGTAACAGTTTGTGCTATCTTTTTAGAAAGACAAATCATTTTCTGTTAGTCAGGCAAACATATACATTAAGAAATTGGTTTGTTCAGACATGTTTTTAATGATATGGTTAATGTTAGGACTCAAGGGAACCTTAATTTTATACTGTACGACAGTGTATGTGGTACATGTTTATACTACATTGTAGGGCCTAGCCAGCTGTCCCCATGAGGGAAATGGCTTATTAAACATACTAACGATATTTTGTGTGTGTGTGTGTGTGTGTGTGTGTGTGTGTGTGTGTTCTCTGCAATGTTCCATTGTTTTTGCAAAATCTGATACCAATATAAGATAGGGCAGTTAAAGAGGCAGTTCAGTGTCCAGAGAAAACTTATTTAATTCTATTACCTAACAGCAGATATCAACCTGAGCCAACACTTCCGGGGCAGGACATTAGCCTTTGCCCTTTACTTAATCACACTTGTTCATCTCTTCATAAATACAGTACTTGTTAATTGGTTTAACAATAAACACACCACCAAGAGAAGTGTCTGTTTTCACCAATAAAACTGTGCTACTAAGGAAACCTGAATACACTGGCATTAACATAATAAATATCAAATTAAAACCATCAGGTATGGACCATGGAAGTGCCTTTATTGCTGCATGTTCTCAATTACAGATGTATAGGATCACATGCAGATTACAGAAAAGGTATGCTTTTCCAAATATAAACCAAATGTAATGTCATCACAAGGGTGTGCTAGAAACCAAACATGTTTACTAAAGCCTTCTGTTGTCTTGACGATGCTGACAAGCTCATACTTGCCTAATAATCTAGAATAAATAAGGGCAAATAAGAACAGTGTCTTGTCTGCATTGCAGCTTGCAGTTGAGTAATGAACCAGCTGATTACATAACTGGCAATATTAATACATAACTGAAGTAAAAGCATTTGGAACTAGATATTCAATTAGGACTAACATTATAATTTTTTTATAAGTATAAAAAGCTAGCTTTCTATTGAGGAATGGATTAAATACAATACAAATACAAGTTAAGCTCAATTGACAGCATTTGTGGAATAATGTTGTTGACCACAAAAATGTATTTTGACTCGTTACTCTTTTTCTTAAAAAAAAAAAAAAAAAAGCAAACACTTTTGGTTCTAGTGAGACACTTACAATGGAACTGAATGTGGCCAATGTTTGAATGTTAAAATACTCACTTTTTCAAAAGTATAGCCACAAGACGTAAAGGATATGAGTGTAAAATAATTTGTGTGTAATAAAATCACTTACTAACCTTTTCTATGTAAAGTTATAGCCAATTTTACAACTTCATTTCCAAGATGATGTAATGTCAAAAAACCCTAAATCCCTAAAATGACTGTAAAAAATATGATTTAAACAACTTTACAGCTCAAATAATTAGTTTTAACAGAAGAATTAATGTAAGTGCTTTTAAAACATTTATGTTTAGACCCTCCAAAAACTTTCCCTATTCACTTCCATTGTATGTGACTCACAGTAACCTCGATTTGTATTTTTTAAATTTTTTTAAGAAAAGGAACATGTCAAAATTCTTTTTTTAAAGGAACATTCCTTTAAGAAAGTTACGATATACACAGTTACAGCTATTGGATGGTAACCTTTCATAGGTAACCATCTCCACGGGAGAGGCTTAACATCATTACGTAAATTGGCTTTAAATACTCTTTTTTTAGAAGTAATTGGCTTGAATAGCTCTTCAACGTGCACATGATGACAGATCACAGGAACCATGATTAATAGCATCAGGTAAACAGTATGACGTACACCTGCCTGAATAATCCAACAAGATCAACTAGAAATTTAGAGAGCTTCATTTCATGTTATTTTAGAATTGGTTATAACTTGTAAGAACAGAGAATGCTTTAAAAAATTATAATACAACAGGTGCACATTTCAACACTTTCTCTTTGACGGTGTCAGCTTAGAATTATAATGTAATAAAATATATGGAATAACTCTGAGAACTGACACTGTTTACTGATCACCACATGATCACAACAAAATTGTCACAGAATCATATAGTAATTTTGCTATAGTTCAGAACTGAATCATAACAGAACAATAGATGCAAATTGGGATATGTGTTATATATTAGCCTATTTTTGTCCACCATAATACTGATACAATTTCCTTATTATCAGTTTCTAAAGTGTGAATGTAAAAATCCACATTTTGAGATCATAATCACAGAAATACTATGGTTGTGATTGATCATTTAAAAACCACAAGTTTACTTATGTATTGTATTCAATACTCTTACCTGAGATTCCTGCCCTTGTTCATTGTGTAAAGGAATTCAGAATACGTTTCTCCAAGTGTCTAGCTTTCATGTTCCCCCATTTGTACAACTGGGTGTGGGCGTCACTCTGCTTTTTGTGACAGGCAACCAGTTCAACCACTTTTAAAACAAAAAACAAAAAAACTGAATACAGTTATTTCATGCGTATACTAGTACTGTGTATGGTTGATAGCTCACAAACCATCCTCCACTGGTGACAGAACATCCTCCAAATCCATCAAAGGCTCTGGGGCCAAATCATTATCCGCATTAGTGTCTTAAAGGCTGTCGGAATTACAGGCACACAGGAAGAATTGTACTGACTGAAAGCCAACCATTCAGATACCTTAAAATCTATTGAAACGAATGGGCTGCTCCGCCACAACCTGATTGCGGAGCTGTGATAACTCTCTAATTTACACATTTTCTTTAAAGAGTGGGTAATCCCTCTTTTGTTCACCAAATCATCATATACCTTTAATTTATAGTGGAATTTTACAAATTCACATGGTTTTCCCTAAACGAGCACTATGTGTAATTGCATAACTGACCTAAAATAAAGATTTGACATATGTAGTACGCAGAGATTCTACAGCAAACCTCTACTTGCACCCATAAATGACTAACTGACCTAGATTAAAATCCAAAGATTAGCACTAATCTGGATCCATGACAACAAGCATGTGTTTATTTTGTCTGTAAAA
This sequence comes from Moxostoma hubbsi, assembly GCA_032164185.1. Taxonomy (NCBI): domain Eukaryota; kingdom Metazoa; phylum Chordata; class Actinopteri; order Cypriniformes; family Catostomidae; genus Moxostoma; species Moxostoma hubbsi. The sequence continues at coordinate 10,081,385 of JAVLUX010000039.1, read as the reverse complement.
TGTGCATGTTTATCTTGTTTTTTTATCTTACAAATACAAACTACATCGGTAAAGTATGTTAAGACAACCGGATGTTGGCTTGACAAAGTCTTGTCTGAATGTTTAAATTCTAATTGTATTTTTTACATTTTAATGTTTGATGAATATACAGACATTAAAGGGATAGTTCACCCAAAAATAATCTCATCATTTACTCATCCTCATGCCATCACAGATGTGTATGACTTTCTTTCTATAGCAGAACACAAAAGAAGATTTTTAGAAGAATATCTCAGCCCTGTATGTCTATTCAATGCAAGTGAATGGAGATCAGATATTTGTAGCTCCAAAAATCCCATAAAGGAAACGTAGAAGTAATCCATATGACTCCAGTGGTTAAATCTATATCTTCAAAAGTAATATAATAGGTGTGAGTAAGAAACAGATACAAATTTAACTCTTTTCTTTCACATCTGAATGTCACATGTGGAGAATGTTTAATTTCACTTTTACATTTTATAATGAAAATTAAAGTGGAGATTTAACGTAAAAAATATTTAAACATTGTTTTTTTCTCACCCACACTTTATTATACAGATTCTTAAGACATTGATTTAAATACTGGAGTCATATGGATTATTATTTATTTTTATTAGGTGATTTTTGATGCTACAAATGGCTGACACCAACAATCATGCCATGGTTAAAATCACTGAGATCACAATTTTTTCCTCATTCTGATGGTTGATGTGAAAATTAACTGAAGCTCTTGACCCATATCTGCATAATTATATGCACTGCAATGCCGCCACATGATTGGCTGATTAGATAATCTCATGGATGATAGTTGGTGCCAGACCGGCTGGTTTGAGTATTTCTGTAACTGCTGATCTCCTGAGATTTCCACACACAACAATTTAGTGATTTTAAGGAGCCATAAAAAGTTTATAGAACAACAATGTTTGCTTTGTCAAGCCAACACAATTTCAAAATACCCCTATTTGCATATTACTAAGGTATACATTTAAACTACCTAAAAAATGAATGAATGAAAATATACAAGTAATCTTTGATAAAATAAATGTCAAAATCTCTTTGCCCACGTTTTCAAAAACAAATTGCAAGGTTTTAGTGTGAAGTTTAGGCAAATAAAATGCACCTTTTCCTATACTTTAGTAATAGATGGGAGTTTGGAGTAACTGAGAATGCCTTGATATGAGAGCAATGTGTTCTCTATACACGCTCCAGAAAGAAAATATTTGTCAGAAAATAACAGCCTTCCTGGAAAACCTTTATGAATGCAATTACATTGAGAGTTCATGCATCTGATGGACTCACCTAAAAGCACCATCTGAGGACTGCCCATCAACACTTGCAGCATCTCTTTAACTTTTGGCTCTACACTAACAAATATTAGTCTGGCCACTAAATAGAGGCAACATGTTACTGTACATGCAGTCATTGAGGAAGGACTGCATCACCTGCAAAAAACATGTCAAATGTTGTTACATAGTAGAAACCCACACTGCATCAGCTGTAACCATAATTATAATGTGCATTACCTTGTTTGGGAAAAATCGTACATTGATTTTGTGTCTTTTCAGTCTGTGTTTTAGGAGAAACATGTCCTCTGCATTGGTTCCATTGTTCTGGACCACAGCAATCATCTAACACTCTTTAAATAAGGTTTCTAGGGCTTTCCTCAACAAAACTGCGAGACCACTTTCCAAAAAGGGGTGAGATTATATTATTTATTATGCATTATATTTTTCACATTATATTGCACTGTACTTTTTAAACAACACAATAATAATATTTTAACTTTAGGAAGAGTTCAGACATTAATATTTGGTGGAATAACCCTGATTTTCATTCACAGCTTTCAAGTGTCTTGGCATGCTCTCTACCAGTCTTTCACATTGCTGTTGGGTGACTTTATGCCACTCCTGGCACATAAATTCAAGCAGCTCAGCTTTGTTTGATGGCTTTTGGCCTTCCAATTTCCTCTTGATCGCATTCCAGAGGTTTTCAATGGGGTCCATGACAGGGTTTTGATTCGGTGGTCATCCATCCACACCTTGATTGACTTGGCTATGTGCATGGAGCATTGTCCTGTTGGAAAAAACAATCATCAGAGTTGGGGAACATTGTTAGAGCAGACGGAAGCTAATTTTCTTCCAAAATAACCTTGTATATGGCTTGATTCATGCATCTTTACAATGACGAATCATCACAGATCCTCTACCTGGTTGTCTAATGGTTAGACGGAGGCCTAGAGAGGCCTTCTAGCCACAGTGTCTCGCACCCACTGTGAAATTTGTTGGAGAATTGGTGATGATCTGGGGGTACTTCAGCAAGGCTGGAATCGTGATAGATTCGTCTTTGTGAACGATGCATGAATCAAGTCATGTACAAGGTTATCCTGTAAGAAAATTTGCTTCCTTTAGCTCTGACAATATTCCCCAACTCTGAGGATTGTTTTTCCAGCAGGACAATGCTCCAAACCACACAGTATGACTCACTTTTAATTTTGTTAATGAGGAACTAGAGCCAGAACATATAAGAGCCCTCAATGGTCTTATTTCCTCAACCCAATGCAATGCCATAAAAATCGCCACCATTTTTCCTGTAAACAATGAAAGATTGTCTGAAATTATTTTATTGAATTGTACTCTGGAACCGTGAATACCACACCTACTTTGTTCTCCATGTTTTTTGATGCATCCGAATATATAAATAGTCGTAGCTGTAGTAGTTATCCTGTAAATATTTATTTGTTATTTCTGCATTTGGTTTAACCCTTGTGTGACCTTCAGGACATTTTTGTCTTTTTCATTTTTTCAATAATTTTGGCTGTGTTAATGCTGACTGCATACATTTGGCCAAAGGTGTGTATTTCTAGGGGAATTTTGATATTTCAACCTCAGTTCCTATATTACATCTATAATACACTGTGTACATCAAATAGTTACACTCAGGAACTTAAGGACACAAATGTAGCATTGAAACCCATTAAAACTGCAATATTTGATCCCAGTGCCATTAAAGCATAAAATCATGAATTCTATTATATTATGCTTTCATTCCAGAGACCTGGCTTCAAAATGTATTTTCTTTCATATTTTCCTCCAGATGGTGCCATTTTCCTCATGTTTAGCCTATGGAGCAAATACATGCTTTTTTCCTACTTTCTGTTTTTTGTATTATAGAGCACAGCAGGCAATTGAATAAATGATGCAGCAAAAATTTTGGTAGCTATGATCAGCACTGATGTTGGTTAAAAAGTAATTAAATGTGTAAAATAATATTAAATATATATTATGGCAGATTTTTTGACGCAGCCATTTTTGACCTCTAAGGACCTCTGAGTAACTTTTTAAATTGACGGATAAGGGTTAAATCCCTGATCCTTACTGTGCTTATCTAACAATAGTCATATCTACTGTAGGCTGCGGACACAACCATTGAGGAATTGCTGATCATGGCAATTTTTGTCCTCTAAGGACCTCTGAGTAACTTTTTTAATTGACGGATAAGGGTTAAATCCCTGATCCTTATTTTGCTTATCTAACAATAGGCATATCTACTGTACAACCATTGAGGAATTGCTGATCATGGCAATGTTGGGTTAATGGGAGTCTTATTTATTTCTTTCTATCTCTTCTTTATTTCCAGCATTTTTCTTTCCCAAAATGTTTTTAAAACAATTCTTGTTGGATGTTCTTGATTATGCCCCTGCATGTTAACCCAATACTTTAACGATAGTTGCATTCTTCGGAGTTGTAACTGTATTTCTCCCATTTTAATTTGCAGAGCTGCAGTTGGTGTAGATCTAATAGCTCCTGCATATTATCTAAGTACCTACAATTTAATTTTGTCTAACTCCATCAATGTACTATTGGATGCAGATTGAAAAACTATACACCCATAGTGTAAAAATGATCGTATTAATCCAATGTAAATATTATTGAGGGCTGACCTCTTAAACTAATAATGATGTCAAAATAAAACGGCACCCGCTCTCAGGGGACGCTTGCCACACAACTTCGCTGCCATCTTGATCCGGATGTGACGTGTGACGGTATGCTTGCGCTTACAAAATAAACGTTCTGTCGTTATTTATTTATTTATTATTTTTGTATTATTATTATTATTATTATTTAATAATAATAAGTTATTATTATTTGTATACATACTTGAATTTAAAGTCAATGATTATACAAACTTTTATGACATTTATGTTAAGTTACCAAACCGATTGAGTTTTCATAACAGTTTACGTAAGAGAGCATAAGCGTGCTGACGCAGGTTTACAGCTGCAGGCATGAGACGTCTATTGAGTTGCTGTACGTCAAACAATATCAGTTACATTGTGAAAAATATCAAACCCAGCGTGTGCTCGACAACCCGCAATCCACCGTTATATATCTCGTCCTTCTGCAGAAAATCTACTGTCAGCAGCGGCACAGGCATGGATCTGAGTAACATGAGAAAGAGCTATAAGAGCGACCAGGAGGTGAGAAGCATAATTATGTATTTCTTTATGTCCTACATAATTATTATGACACTAGACCCCATTCGCACGTGAAAACATTGCACAGCCATTAGTTGTGATATTTACATTAAAAACAAGGCATGTATACCAATAAACAACCCGATTTATTGTGTTTCAATACCTTGTGAAACCGTATCAATGCGGTATTCAAATTTTGTAGCATTTGATCCATGTTCTGCAACTGATTTACTGTGCTTGCCAAATGCTAATAAATAGCAGTTGAATAAATGAGGTCACGCGTTATCAGTTGATCTTGAAATGACTCACGAATTATGTTCATATGAAGTAATTATGCATGTGTCAATGATACAGTGATGACATAGTATAACATCCTTCCTTATGACTTACCATATGTATGTTTTTGCAACAAATGAGCTATGCATGCACATTAATATGCGATTTAAAAATCAGAACATATAATTATGTGCATTGAATTCACTGTTTCTCAATTTCACCCTACAGTGTTTTGAGGAGGATCAGCTTGCATCTCTTGATCCAATTAAGCAATTTGGCAACTGGTTTGATCAAGCCACTAAATGCCCAGAGGTGGGCGAAGCTAATGCAATGTGTCTTTCAACAGCCACCAAGTAAGACTCTTAATGGTTCAACAATACCTAGGTCTATACAGAGTATTTTTTTTATAAATCTTGCATAGACTTTACTTATTAAGTCACTTAGATACATTTTGGGCCATTACATGTCCTTCATTCTTTTCCAAAGGGATGGACGCCCCTCTGCACGCATGGTTCTTCTGAAAGGCTACAGCGAAGAAGGATTTCGATTCTTTAGCAATTATGAAAGTCGGAAAGGTTCAGAGCTGGTGAGTGTTCAAAAGAGCAATTTCATATGTGAATCAGAAGAGAGAAAAAAATCCTCAAAATGACCCTTTTTTTGCATTCATGTAGGACAGCAATCCCTATGCCTGTCTTGTCTTTTACTGGGAACCATTAAACAGGCAGGTGAGTGCATCAGGAGGTTTCAGGCCTTAGAATCATCTCCAACAAATACATCTGTTTGTAATGTCTCAGTCTGAAAGATTATTAGATCATTACAATATATTTACATTACAGGAGAACTCATGGCACCCTTTAAGGAATATGTCATTTTTCTGTTCACAAAGTGTATTGTGGTAATAATAATGGTTAAAAAAACAAATCTTAAGGTGGCGAGAGGGCCTTTTACCCCACCCGCCACTTGGGGGCAATAGTTGAAGGCCAAAATTTGGCAACTTATGCAAATAAAAGTAGACCGCAAGCTGTTTTTTGAGTTGCAATTTAAGATAATGCTTATTTAGAATAACCACTTTATAAAAGGGTGTACCGTTTTCTGTTAATATTTATCACATTTGTCCTTTCATTACATCTCAAGTATTCTATAAACAAATTAATCTCCATTGTGATTCGATCACTCATTGTGAGTCCACTTTGAACATTCTTCTCAACAAATCTATTCCTCCTACGTAATAAAACATTGTGTTTTATGGGGGCCTTTAGCCCCTGGAACAAGGGGGGGCTTTTTAGCCCAAATACTATCTTTCATATATTGCACAGTTGAAAATCAGTATTTTGTCTCAAAATAAATGTGATAATTTCATGGATTTTCATTAGCTACATAAATTTACAACATTTTAAAAATGAGAAAATGTTAATCAAATTACCTCAAAATCCACTTTTTGACATTTTATGAGATGACCTCTTGGATCAGGAATATTTTGCAGTGCATAGTGACAAACAGGTGGTTAAGAAAGTGCTGTGGTGGTTTTGTTGCTATTTTGTTTAGGGGAAAAATTAAATCAAAAGTGCCTTTTAACTCGAGGGACCTTTAGCCCCGTTGTAACCTATATATATTTGTTTTATAGTCAACGTGAAAGCCCATTTACAACACATTACACTTACGTAATTTGACGTCTTTCCAAGTGAATCAGGGTATGTAATGAGATAATATTTTTTTTAGAAAAATACTTTTATCAGGCAGGAATTGATTGGATCGTGTTATGTGGGCATAACATACCAGAATGGAGCTGCTGGAGTGTATTAATGAAGCCATCTGAAAATAATTTAAGAGGGGGAGCAAGTTACTACATTTTGATAAATTATTTATGTTATGCATTCTCTATTTTATGTCCTAACAGATTCGCATTGAAGGCACTGTAGAGAGAATCCCATTTGAAAGTTCATGTGACTACTTCCACTCAAGGCCCAAGACCAGTCAGATTGGGGCTGTTGTTAGCAGACAGAGCACAGTAATACCAAGCAGACAAGTGAGAACCATTCTCACCACCATCTGTTTCAGCATTCAACTGAAATTTTTCCGTTGCTCACTATTCGCAATGTAATTCTTTTCCTGGTTTGGTGCAGCACCTGTTTTATTGACATATTTCCTTGCACCCTTTAAAGTACCTGAGAGACAAGAATGCAGAGCTTGAAGAAAAGTATAAGGACACAGAGGTACCAATGCCAGATTACTGGTGAGCCTTCTGGAATTGTATTTTTTGGAATTGTTCATCTGTTCATTAGTGTTCAGGGTCCATAAATTACACGCTTCACCTAAAATGTCTAAATCCTGTCTGTTTCTATTTAATTGATGATATATTTGTTTTTCTCCATATATTGTTTGCAGGGGTGGATACATGGTCAAGCCTTTCCTGATTGAGTTCTGGCAGGGTCAGACAAATAGATTGCATGACCGTATAGTGTTCTTGCGGCCCCAAGAGGGAGAGCCCCAGCTGGGGGCTATGCAGCACCAAGCAGAAGGGGGCTGGATATACCAACGGTTATCCCCTTGATTGAGCGATTGCTATGGAATCACTATCACCAACTGGGATATTAATCCAATCATTACTAGGCCTCCAGAATTTGGCATTGACATTATTGAACTAACTAGTGAAGCCTTTGCCATTTTCTTTCTACATGTGTACTGTCTAAAGCAAAGCCAGGAAATTTTGGGTTTGTTGATAATTGTAGACATGATTATATGAATATAAATCAAGTGATTGCATTAAAAATGGTGCTCAGTGTTTGTCATTAAGCCTTCAATACTGAATGACCTAGTTCTTAAACTATTACTTGCAAGTGCGTAGTCTGTTGATTGCCTAATGTTGATTGAATAATTGTAAAGCACAGTTGTACTTACAACCTTAAATCATTTTATATAGGCTTTGACCTCTGTCTAAACTAGAGAGATGTATCTGTGAAAATCAAATGTCAAGTGAGGAAAATTGGGTTTCCATTCCCAGTTTAAACCCAACATCATCATTTATTCAGTTTTATGAAAAATCCTCTAAACTTTCTCATGATACACATTGTCAATGTATTTCAAGTGTATAAATGGATTTTTCTGCAAGACAAATGTGAAATATTTTAATTAGAATTTTATGTTATAAAGGTGCCAAACATAATTGTAATATAATTGTCTATGTGTCTGTTTACTGTATTGCTATGTAAGTTAGTGATGTCTAGGTACCTGTTCTGTAATAAAATTTATAGCAGCAATGTTTATTGTGCTTAATTGCTAGCAGATGGCAGTAGCTTTAAATTTGTGCCTTTTGCTCGTGAACTGTGCTCAAACATTACATAAGGATTTTTTTTTTACACAATTTATAACATCTCTGCAATGTCAATAAAACAACTTTATTTAGCATGATTTAACAATAGCCCATTTCAATGGCAAAAGACAATAGACAAGTATATGTTGGACTTCTAGGCATATTAAAGCTGTAGTTGTTTACTAGTAGTTGTAGTTTTTTATTGAGTAAAGTCGTATCTATTCATATCGCTCACGTGACGTGGGACTGTTTTATTGTTGCAACTACACAAAATAATATATATAAAACATAAACACACACACACTAAGTATTAATCAATAGGCACTTCAGTCCATAACTTACAAGACAAATAATCTGTTTCCCTCAAGTTTATGATTGGTTCCTAGTATTACAATTATGCAATTATGACCATCATGGGAATTTAATTTGAAAAAAGATTTGTCAGGCAAAAAGGATCATTCTTTTACTATTTACTCACCCTTGTGCCATCCCAGATGTGTATATCTTTCTTCTGAAGAACACAAATCAAGATTTTTATAAGAATATTTCAGCTCTGTAGGTCCATATAATCCAAGTGAATGGTGATCAGAACTTTTAAACTCCAAAAAGCACATAAAGGCAGAATAAAAGTAATCCATACGAATCCAGTGGTTTAATCCATGGGTTTTGGGTAAGAACTGACCGAAATACTTTCTTTTTCATTATAAATCTTGACATCAGCAGTTTCCTTGGTGATTGTGATTTCAAGTGCGATGACACTTCTAGCACCATCAGCGCTCTGTGCATGCCTCAAGCACTAGGAAGTGAAATTGGGCTTGAAATTGTGATTGTGCCTAGAGTCTGCATGTGCAAGATGTGTAGTGAAAAAGGAGTTATATTTTGATCTGTTCTCACTCAAAACTGATTAGATAACTTCAGAAGACATGGAGGTTTATGCTTAAACCACTAGAGTCAAATGGATTACTTTTATGTTGCCTTTGTGTTTTTGTTGCTTCAAAGCTTTGGGAACCATTCACATGCATTGTATGGAACTACAGAGCTGAGATATTCTTCTAAAAATCTTTGTTTGTGTTTTGTAGATGACAGAAAGTCCTACACAAGTCTGGGGATGGCATGAGGGTGAGTAAAATGAGAGATTTTCATTCTTGGGTGAACTATTCCTTTAAGGAGCTGCTTGTAAAATATAGCAAGGGTGATAAAAAGACATTTTCCGTTCTAGTATCTTCACTCTGTGAATCGTAACTCTTCTTGATTTGTGCCTTGGTAAAGTGTCGGAAAGTCTTACAGAAAAATCTGTTATGATTCCATTTCATACAAATTGTGTTGTAAAATCACTCAACATGTGAAGTTACAAATTTAAGGCCCCAAGTAGTGTACTTTGTCAGTTCGTTAATTTTCAAACACATGGTTCTTGTCTGTCAATGTTAGGCTCAGGAAAAAGGCCGGGGTTTTCTGCTAGGGTCGCTCGAATCTTCTTCTTCTCTTTGAACCTCCCAGAATGCGAGACTTTCACATGACGGCCCTTACTGGCAGATTTGTCCACAATTTTTTCCAGTCTGGCATCTAAATTGCTGTCTGTGGCATCGTTGATCAATTCCTTATTACCACTGTTGGTGCTGAAGTCAGGAGGTATCTCATACAGGACTTTCTCTGACTTCTTTTTCTGCAAAAAGGTGTGCTTCCACCATGCAGGGTCACTTGCCATAACAGGTTGGGAGTTGGGGGGGGGGGGGGTTAGCAAAGTGACAGACCTGTAACATGAATCCAGATTTGTCAGGTAGGTAGAGGTAACAGATATTGAGTAATCAAACCTTCCAATTAAAAACAGACAATCAAAAAAGATGTTTATTTCTCCATGCAATGTTCTCATTTATCACCAAGGATTTACACTCTCATCAACATGATAGAAATAAAGAAAGTATATTCAGAACATTAAAAGAATAGTTCACCTAAAAGTAAAAATTCAGTCATCATTTACTCAGATGTCATGTTGTCCCAAACCTATATGATTTTTTTTTTGTTCTGTGGAACACAAAAGGAAAAGTTTTGAAGAATGTTCATGCTACTTTCTTCCATACAGTGAAACTAATGGTGAGCAGGGGCTATCAAATTCTGAAAATGACAAAGAGCATTATAAAAGAATATATCAGTAGTCCTAACAACTTGTTTGCTATATTCATAATAAAGTCATAATTAATCATACATTAGCTTTTTGTAAAGAAAAGACAGGAATTTATGTTGTATTAAAAACCTTCCCCTATGCTGAAGCTCTCAAATCTCAGTAATGCAATCTGAATACATGCATATGCAAGAAACATAAGAACCAATGACAATTAGCATCAATGACTTCAAACCTGGCATAAAATCTGTTACGGAAAACAAGATTATTACTGAATAACAACTTAATTGTATGTTTTTTCTTCATTCAAAGCTATCATATAGCTTCGTCAAAAGAAGTATGGACTATTTACGGTGCTATTATGGCGCATTTTATCATTTTTTGGATCATGACAGTCCCTGGTCACCATTCTGTTTCACTGTGCAGAGCATTGTCAACATTCTGATGAACACCTCCTATTGAGTTTCACAGAAGAAACCAAATCAAACAGTTATTTGGGTGAGCTGTTCCTTTACATTTAAGGCTCATTTTCAATGTGGTACTTCCAAGTGGGCTTTGCTGAGAGCACAAACAAAGTCTCTATTAGGTTATATGTGTGGCTCCCGTCATGCAATGATAAGGTTAGAATAACAAGAGGACACCTGACACTTTTGCTCAGCTGTTTAATTAATGAATAGCACCACTGGATCCCCTGTCACTCCCCTGAGATCTGAGATGCACCAAAAATAACATACGTAAATCAAGAAACACGAACATCATCCTTGATGGACAACTTTGTATTTGATCTCTCCACTCCGATAGTCTTGCATCATTTGTTATGTAATATTGGACAGACAGTGTATTGCTATTGTATACATCACAAATCATGTACAATGATTTACACATGTGATACCACCCAGTGTAAACACAGGAGCCCCATACACCTGTTACTATTGGTAACACTAGCGAGGGTAAATAGCTTCTTTTCCATACTAAGGTGCATCATTTGGTCCCTTAGCATCATCAAATATAATGTATTAATTAACGTATTATAAGTGTGATTATTTGTCTAGTAGATGCAGCATGTTTTATAGAGTTGTTGTGTATTAAGATTTCTAATATCAGATCTTAAGAGAAATTTAGAAATCATAAAACAAATGATTACTGAACACACCCCTGACTGGGCAGTTGTGGTTCTTTCCCGCACCATGTACATCAAATTGTTACAGCAATTGTAAGTTTGTGCAGCAGAACAAGTAAATGTCTCCATGTGTATTATGTTTATGACAAAATCAACTAATATGTGACAAAACACCTGTCTACACTGCAAAAATTGTATTAATCTTTTGTCTTGTTTTCTATTAAACAATATAATCTATATTAACACAATATAAATTTACTTGAGAAATTACTTGTTTTCATAGAATGTTTCTTAAATTATTATTTTTTAAATTATTGTTTTAAGCATAAACCTCTAAATGTGGTAAGAAATTGTCTCAATCTCTGCTGATCACAAAATAAGCGTATGCGTAGGCTATAAAACACTGTGCACTGAATGCATTGGATTTGTAATTGATCTTCTGCAATTACATAATTACAGGATTCAGTCACATTTAGAAGCAGCTACTACTCTTTCACCTTAATTGCACTTAGTTTATTGTGGCCAAGTAGGTTGAGAATATAGAGATCTTATCGTTCTCCACAAATGTATGTAAGGTTTAATCTTGACAGGTACTTTCCTCAGCTGTCATGTGTTTTGGTTTATGTAAAATTATTCAATTGGTTGTACTGTTAAATTGATAATGATTATTGAATGTTCACCTAAAAAATAAAATTCTGTCATTAAGTTCTTTCATTATGATTTATTTTTTCTGTGGAACACAAAAGGAATGTCCAAGCAGCTCTTTGAATATGAATGCTGACTATGGCTGTCAAGCAAGGTTTTCAGTGAATAACAACTCAAATTCTAGGCTATTCTGAACACACAGCTATCATAAGGTTTCTGAACGCTTGGAATATGGTGACAGGACTAATTTAATTAGGTTTTATGTGCTTTTTTTGTGTGTACTTTTTTTTACTTTTTGGAGCTAAAGAAGTACATTTAGAAGTAGGCCTATGTTTAAATATGAGGACGCTACATGTAAAACATTAAAAATGTGTTATCAATTACTTTATCCCTCTTTCTGAGTAGAATTCACATGAGCTCTGTAAAAGAAGCTGTTTTAACCATTCAATGATGATATAAAGTAATATATATGCAGTAGAAAATGATTTATTTGTCTAGTTTACATTATGAATTAATGACGCTAATGCGCTAACATGCTACATGCGGCCATAATATGCACCGGTTACACTCTGTTATTATAATTTATTATGACACTGATATCATTGCAAAGATGAGTGTATAAGTGTTACTGTGATAAAACAATGATGATAGGGGCATGTCTTACTATAGACAGATGTGTGAATGGCTTTTGCTGCAGATTGCACAAGAGTGAATGTGCACTTGAGAATATTTGGGAAGATTGATCATAGGACATGACTTGGTCTTGGAAAATGTCTCTAAGCGAACGATCATACAGATGTAGCTACATTTGCACCAGCTGGCTAATAACTCTGCACATGTGTTCATGTTGACTGATTTTGACTCATTGAACAACGTAAACAAAATTAGCCATCGGCCTCAAGGTAAGTGGAGCTCCAGGTCAAGAAAATGTTTAGCAGCAGATAAGAATTTTTCCTAAAAGTTCACCCAGCGAGCTGTTACAAACCACCGAAGCAAACGCAAAAACATATTTCTGGACAGATTTTTTTCTAAATGCGACACCCGACATCCTCAGTCCTCATTCACTTTCATTGCAAGGAAAAGAACAGCATAATCATTCTTCAAAATTTTCACAGAAGAAAGTCAAATGGCTTTGGAACAACATGAGGATGAGCAAATGATGACGGAATTCGTTTTTTTGTTTTTACCATTTAAGAGTTGTTTTTTCGAAATAGTTTATTCTTAATATGTTTTTTCAGGAAGAGTGATATTCATCATTCGGGTGGTTTAAAGTTGATGTTGAAAGAGTCAAGAGTTCATTCAAGAGTCCAAGAGTTTGTTGATTTGTCTTAAACTCATTTGCTTTATGATCATTGTTAGGCACAACAGACACAACCACATAACCGATGATTGTTTTAGTGTAATATTAACTGCCTAGTGCCTTCCATAAAGTGCCTCCCATCACTAACCCTTAAACACATAAAATCATGCAAATAATAAGAATTAAGTTTTGAAATCCCTTTACATGTTCTTCTGAATCTGACAGATTAAAATAATATTGCAGGAATAATACAACTTAAGCTCTATCAATAGTGATTGAGGCATATTGTTAATGACCTTTTCTTTAGTAATAGCAAAAATCGAGGTTACAGTGAGACACTTACAAATCGAAGTGAATGTGTCCAATTGTTTGGGGGGTTTAAAGGTAGAAATGTGAAGCTTATAATTTTATCAAAGCATTTGCATTCATTCTTTTGTTAAAAACTATTTATTATTTGGCCTGTTCATTTTTTAAATCGTCGTTTACCAGCATTACAAGGTTTACGTTGGCATGGCCCGTCTTTTGTAAGTCGCTTTGGATAAAAGCTTCTGCCAAATGAATAAATGTAAATGTAAATGCATGGAAACAAAGTTGTAAAATTGGATATAAATTTACACTGAAAGGCTTAGTAAGCAATTTTATAACAATACAATCCTGTGAACATACATATTGTTCACATCTTATATGGCTACACTATTGAAACAGTAATTTATATATGAATTGGCCCCATTCACTTCCATTGTTAGTGTCTCACTGTGACCCAGATTTCTGTTTTGTTTTTTTGGGGGGGTTTTAAGAAAAGAAGGGACAAGTCGTAATTAATTTTTGTGGTAATCAACATTGTCACAAATGCAATCAATTCATGTGTTGATCCTGGAATATTTCTTTAAGAATGTTACCTGTAATCTTATATATATATATATAATCATAATGAACAAATACAAGTAACAAGTCACCAAATGCAGTTAACATTTTTCGATCTCCCCCTCTCTGAACTGGCACATTAACAATGAACACTTCACACAGTTTTTATGTATGCCTAAATACAAGAACAGGAACATTTTGATCAGTCCTCACCTGAAAATTGCAAAATCTTTCAACAATTGCCTTGACTCAGAAGAATGGGTGTCCAACAGAAGTTAAAGAGGTCAAAGAGGGCTGACAACATGGGAGCGTGAAGTTGTTTTACTGTAACATTTGCATGGTACACAAAAAGGTACTTACCTTCCCAAATCAAGACAAAATAAACTTTAAGATAAACTATTGTAGTAGAATAAATAAATGCAGCCAATTTCAAGACACCATGTGATTTGTTTGCAGCTTTGTGTTCAAATAAGGGATCATGTCTTCCCTATATCTGTTACAAAGGCCATGGTCCTGTTTCATATTATAAACTGAAGCCACAATGTAATTATTTGAATATAATGAAATATTCCCAATTTTTCCAATGCAATATTTCCAGTGCAGTTTTTCCAGTGCAATTCAAAATATTGAATATTTCCAATGCAATTTTTTCATTCTGTGTGCTTTTTGGTTTTATGTACAAACAAATTTTACAAGTATTAAGACATGACATTAGGAACTGTATAATATCTTTCACTGTACCCTATTATTCCTATTTTAATAAAAATCAATTACTCGTACATTGCACACTGTGGTTTAAAATGTATAAATAAATTGAAAACTGGCATTGAAAATCCTTAACTTGTGCACAAATTATACTGACTCGGGTGATTGAATGAATGAATGAATGAATGAATGTTGATACTAGTTTAATTGTATTGTGTTTGCAGTTACAGAGGTCAGTGTTTTTTATCCATACATAGTTAGCATTTTTTAATGTGGTTTTTACATAAAAGTATATATAAATTTATTTTGGATTGTTGTTGGGGGGTTAACAACAGAAGGACATTTGTCACCTGACCTCGTTCACAATTTTACTTCTGATGTTTAATTTTGCAAGACTACCAGATGAATGATGCTCTCATTTGCATAGTGTGGAGGAAATCACAGATGGATACTGGATGGCCAGCTGAGATATGAGCAGGTTTGAATGTCATTCAAAAATATGTAAATAAAGCATTGCTATGGTTCCCTTTTAACTGTTACAGCCATTGTGCATCACAAGACCATAAAAAGCTTTACTGATTTAGGATTACAATTCTGATTTCTGCTCTCCGCAAGGTGCTGAAATGGTCTTTTGAGTGATTAAACAAACTTTGCTTGAAGTATAATATAATTCTATCATCAAATGTCACTCCTGGAGAGGTTTTCTGAAGAGTACAGTGTTGTAGAATCCAAACATTTAAAAGTACAAAGTGTAGTGTTAACTACAAGCCTATCTTTGATTTTAACATTGCATTACAGATGTGTCATATTGGCCCTTATTCACATCTCAAAATGTGGCTGAATTTTTTACTGTACTAAACCTATTGACTGCTAATCTTCACATGTTGACAATAATCTCTATCAAAAAAGAGAAGAAGTCTGACAAAATAGTTACATATCTCTGTCAATTATAAGATGGGAGCAGTCTCTTGTTGGAAACACTTATTGCAAAAAGTCAAAGTCCCCTTGGGCACTGACACGTCCGAGAAGGTGTGCTGTGAACCGCCAAACAGAAAAATCTATAAAACCACCTTGTTCAGATATAACTGAGCAAAGAGCAGGATATTCACCATTAATTTATGTAGACATAAAGAATATGATGAAATACATAATGAACTCTTCAAGCATGAAGTGGAAATGCAATTCACAAATAGAATCTCCAAACTGCAAGAAAAAAAATACTGGGGAAAAAAGCACAAATACATGCTGTTATCCATTGCTAGATAATCTTATGAGTGTAGGAACATTTTTATTAAATTGAATCAGTCACACAATAGTATTTTTTTCTCCTCAGACCATCTTACATTGGAGTCAATAGGAAGGAAAGTGAGCCATCTGGAGGACAATACAACTTCTGTAATTCAGTAAGGTCTGTAGTTTAGTCACAGCAAAATTGCCATTGCCATTGAAGGTGCACAGTATTACTCTCTCTCTCTCTCTCTCTCTCTCTCTCTCTCTCTCTCTCTCTCTCTCTCTCTCTCTCTAATAAAAAGTTTTACTCCTAAATAAATACATTTCTAATTTTGAAACATATGTAAACACTGCAAACATCCCTTTTCCAGGACACTGTATTTTAAAGCTAATTTTGTATAAATCCAAATAACTTAACAGACCTTTTTTGTAAAGGTTTTAAACCATGTTTTCCATGTTTGTTCAATGAACCATAAACAATTAATGAACATGCACCTGTGTAACGGTTGTTAAGACACTAACTGCTTACAGACAGTAGGCAATTAAGATCACAGTTATAAGACCTTTCTACTGACTCTGAAAAACACCAAAAGAAAGATGCCCAGGGTCCCTGCTCATCTGCATGAATGTGCCTTAGACATGCTGCATGGAGACATGAGGACTGCAGATGTGTCCAGGGCAATAAACTGCAATGTCCGTACTGTGAGACCCCTAAAACAGCACTACAGGGAGACAGGAAGGACAGCCAACATCACAGTGGCAGACCATGTATAACAACACCTGCACAGGATCTGTACATCCGAATATCACACCTGCGGGACACGTACAGGATGGCAACAACAACTGCCTGAGTTACACCAGGAATGCACAATCCCTCCCTCAGTGCTCAGACTGTCTGCAATAGGCTGAGAGAGGCTAGACTGAGGGCTTGTAGGCCTGTTGTAAGGCAGGTCCTTACCAGACATCACCGGCAACAATGTCGACTATGGGCACAAACCCACCTTCGCTGGACCAGACAGGACTGGCATAAAGTTTTCTTCACTGACGAGTCGCAGTTTCATCACACCAGGGGTGATGGTCAGACTCTCGTTTATTGTCGAAGGAATGAGCATTACACCGAGGTCTATACTCTGAAGCAGGATCGATTTGGAGGTGGAGGGTCCGTCATGGTCTGAGGCGCTGTGTCACAGCATCATTGGACTGAGCTTGTTGTCATTGCAGGCAATCAGCACTGTGCGTTATAAGGAAGACATCCTGTTCGTTCTGTACGTGATTTCCTGCAAGGCAGGAATGTCAGTGTTCTGCCATGGCCAGCTCAGAGCCTGGATCTCAATCCCATTGAGCACTTCTGGGACCTGTTGGATCAGAGGGTGAGGGCTAGGGCCATTCCCCTCAGAAATGTCCGGGAACTTGCAAGTGCCTTGGTGGAAGAGTGGGGTAACATCTCGTAGCAAGAACTGTCAAATCTGGCGCAGTCCATGAGGAGGAGATGCACTGCAGTACTTAATGCAGCTGGTGGCCACACCAGATACTGACTGTTACCCCCGTTTGTTCAGGGATACATTTGGAAGGATGCCTCCTCCGGAGGTCGCATTTGTCGGCCGCATACATCAGGCTGTCTTGCTTCAGAAAGCGAGTAGGAGACTTCGAATTCTGACCTTCTTTCACAGGAATTCAGAGGATTTATGATGTGTATCCTTCATGGTTTCACACAACCTACAATTCTTTGCTTCAACGGAAATGTATAAAAAAAATTATGCCAATTTGCCCGTAAACATTTTCAAATGCAAGTGTTAATTCCCAAGTTAAAGTACCTCAGTAGATTGGGTGCAGAGTATATAATATGTATAATTATATTAATATATAATTAAAATAAATGATTAAACTAAAAGTACACCTGTAAAATCTATTTTCTTTTCTTTTTACATCATTATAACTCTCCTAAATTTTACCTCATACATTCCCTTCCAAAGAGACTTTGATAGCTTCTCACTCAAAGTGCTGGTGCTTGTTAAAGAGTGGTGTGCTGTCATAGCAACCATGTTATGTTCCGTTTCAGTTTGTCCTACGAAGGCCGTCTCGTTTAAGCGAGGCATGTTCAAAGGACGCGTCCTGCCTGGCATGCAGCCTTCGAAATGAGACAGCCATTATTCCATTTATGTTAGTCGCATGTCTTTGATGTTGAATCTTTTTGTGTTTATGTACACATGTTTACACATGTTTGCTGAAAATAAAAGCAGTTGAAAGTGAGAGGATGTTTCTTTTATTACTGAGTTTATAAATCATGATCATTCATATGAGATGAAGACTCCACAAGAATTCTCATGGGGGCTGCCATAATAGGATCACATGACCATCTGAATACTAATCACTTAATCTCAGCTTATTGGACACACTGTTATTGGACACTTTCACTAGTGAATTAAATCAATTATGACTGTGTCTATCTCTAAGTGTCAGTGTATGTCCAAGATGACAAATAAAAAAATTACTAAGTGCGCCTTCAAGATTTAACAGTTGTCATAGTGTTTTAAGGTTATAGAGCTTTGTTTGTTTCACTATAGCTCATTGCACATTAATTTTAGAGAATTTTGAGTTCAGTAGATATATATCATAACTTCAAGTTAAATTAACTTTATATTGATTTATTTTTGTTTGACTGGTTTATTTTGATGCTACATATTCATGTTATTAATTATTTTAAATACTTTTCTAGTGACTTTTATTTTGGCATTATAAGGAAGTTCTAACCAGTTTTTATATTCTCGTAGATCATTGGTCTTTCTGCAGCGTGTGAGTGTGACACAGCAGTGTTGCATGTGTTGATTGGTCAGCTGTGTATGTACGTGTCAGTGTGGACGTAAACTTGAGCTGCATTTATTCGGTCACAGCTATAAGCATGGAGTCGTTTTAATTATTCTTTTAGCAATATAACGACAACCGCTGGTGCAATGGAGGTAAAACAAGAAAATTATTTGGCTGAAATTGAGTCTTATTTATTTTTCTTCTTCTTTATAGTCTTTTACTCTGTTGCAAGAAGAGTCAACAGTCTTTACAGACTTTGACATACTGTCAAAAATTTTCAATGCATACGATTGAAACGCTATTCTTATGTTTATAAAAAAGGATGCAACAGTTTGCTTAGATTGTACTTAGTTTTTCCAGTAGAGATTTTCAGACAAGGTTACATATAAATGATGTTAAAGCAGGGAACATATTGTGACGACATATTCGATGTAGCTATGATTACAGTGTTTATAATTCACCTTTATTGTAATCCATTATTAACAGAAAATCCAGAATCTCCCTATTGACATCCAAACAAGTAAACTCTTAGGTAAGACTGTTTTAGAGTGATATATGCACATCTACACATTCTTATACATTTTTTTTTTAAATGGAAAGGGGTTCAACTTTATACGAATTAGTTTAGATCTGAAGGAGCTATTTGAACTTTTTACTAGTGTTTTGATATTCATCATAACCTTACATACATACATACATGCATACATACACACCTAAATATCTTATGCAGTGTTGTTTCTAAAACAAGATTAATCTAATTGATCTTGTTTTAAGGATTTTTTTAAAAAATATTTCTACAGGAAAACAATACAAACATTATTATTAAGAATATAAAAAAATATGATCGTGCATATAAGATGGCTAGAAATAGCATTTTAGCTTAGCATAAAGCTGACCATTTACACAAGGTTTATTTCTATTTCTTCTCTGTCTGATTGTATGAATGTAACACATTATAAGAAAGTGTTTCACCGCTGTTCAAATGCACTTTGGATCGCATCATTTATATGTATACATTTTTCCATCTGAAAGGACTAAATATTAAATTAAACAAATGACAATAAAATGCAAAGTAATCTCTTCAGTAATCAAAATACTTTTTTAATGTATCTGTATTCTAATTACCATTGATTTAAATTGTAACTGTAGTGGAATACAGTTACTTATATTTTGCATTTTAAATACGTAATCCGTTACTTGTATTCTGTTACTCCCCAACCCTGCTTATATATATATATATATATATATATATATATATATATATTACATTAGATTAGATTAGATGTTTATGCTGCAATGTAAAAATACAAAGTGGAGAGCATTACACAAATATGAATTTAAAGCCTTGCCTTTGTCTTCATCTTTCAGACTGGTTGGTGGACAGGAGGCACTGCACACTAAAATGGCAAAGTGCAGTTATGACTATTAGAGAGAAAATCAATGTTGCCATTCAGGATATGCCAGAGAATGAGGAGATAAAACAATTACTATCTGGAACATGTAAATTAATATTTAATTAACATAATCTACATGTTTTCTTATTGTTTGTGTGATTTTCATCTATTTGTCTTGTCTGAAAAGTTGAATCTTGGATCTGTTTATTCACTTGATTTTGTTGATATTTTTATTGTTACTTTACAGATATCCACTATTTCCATTGTTTACGAATAATTGAAATATTGAAAGGAACAGAAGTATCCACCAAAAATATTTTTGGCAGATATTCATCACAAAGGATGAAGGTGAGATGCACCTGTTATCTGTTTATTTATTTTTTTCAATGTGTAGTTTGTTAAATACTCCTAATGCTATACATATATACTGTATATGTGTGTGTGTATATATATATATATATATATATATATATATATAATTTGTACTTTCGTCAACAGGACTGGCAAGAGATTGTGTCTGTCTATGAAAAAGACAACGTCTATTTAGGTAAGCAGTAATTTAAAGAGTTATTTTAAGGAATATTCCAGGTTTAATACAAGTTAAGCTCAATCGATAGCATTTGTAGTGTAATATTGATTATTACTAACATTAATTTTGACATGCTCCTGCTTTTGAAAAAAGATAGACAAGAATAAATCTGGGTAACAGTGAGGCACTTTGGAAGTGAATGGTGTCAATCTATTAAACATCAAAGTACTTACCATTTCAAAAGTATAGCCACAGGATGTAAACAATATATGTTAATATGATTTAAGTGTGATAAACTCACTTACCTTTTCTGTGTAAAGTTATAGCTTTACATCTTTGCCATGAGGATGTAGTCAACCAACCTTAAAAACCAAAATCAAATGAAAAAATTATGATTTAAAGATTTTTTTTACAGCTCATATAATATGTGAGTTTACACAGAACAATTACTTTAAGTGCTTTTATAAAATGTATAAACTTCACATTTCTGCCTTTAAACCCTACAAAATTCTGACCCATTCACTTCCATTGTAACTGCCTCACTGTGACCTTGATGTAATGATGTAAGAGAAGATCAGACGATTCAAATGTCTTTTTGTTGTCATCAATATTAAGCCACAAATGCTGTCGATTTAGCTTAACTTTAATTAAACCTGGAATTTAAGACAGTATTTAACCTGTTTATTTTTTTTGATCTGATGAGAGGCAGTGACATGGTTCTGCATGTGTGTGTGTTTTTAACTCTAGCTGAAGTGGCCAGTCTGTTGTTTCGCAGTGTAAGTTATGAAGGACCTGCTCTAAGGAAGCAAGTGTCTAAAGCTCAGCAGCTTCAGCAGGAGCTGAGCCGACGAGAAGTGGAGTGTCAAAGCGGTGCTGCAGACATGAGGGAACGTTTTTATGCAGCCTGTAAACAATATGGTATAAAGGTAAGAAAAGGAGCATCTCACATTAGTGATGGTTCATTCTGTTATGGTATTGTGGTAATGTCATTGATTTTAAATACAATTATTTTAGTTCAACAGAGGAACCCATACTGACCTATGAAGCGACTGTTTTACAGGGGGAAAATGTGGCAAGGGAGTTACAAGCTCTGGTTAAAGATCTGCCTGTAGTTTTAGAAGGAACTGGTAAGAAAGCAGCCTGCCTGAAAGAAGCTTCAGAGTTTTACACCGCCTTCACAGATTTTGTCTGTGGCTGGTGAGCGTCACTTCTGTCAATTCTCATATTACACATACAGTATAATCTGGCACACATTTAACCTTTATATACCTGCATGCATCCAGTATTTTATTAGCCTTGGCGGAACATGAACATCTAACATGACCCAAATATAATTTGTGTCTAATTGTAATTATGGAGATGAAAGTCAAACACATGTAACTTCATTACTCCGCTGCCTGTTGCAGGTCTGAGCCAGTTCTCCCCATGCTGCAGTTTGTCCAGAAGAAAGGAAACACAACTGTGTATGAGTGGAAGACAGGAAATGTGCCTACGGTTATAGAGAGACCTGTGATGGAGGAAGCCCCACTTGACGTTGTCACAGAGGAGACGGTGAGTCAGGCAACATGAAAAACTTAAAACTATTGCAGTTTTTGACATTTTGAGTTTGTGTTTGGTTCTACAGTGTAAGCAGGTCATATGTAATTTCACACAATGGATTAACATTTCAACCAAGAGTCTCTCCATATAATCTGTCTGTCTTTTTGTTTCCATTTAGATTGACTGGGGTAACCTTGGCAGTGGTGCCGGTACTGAGGAGGTGAATGTTGGGATCTCTGTTGAGGATGGTGTGGACTGGGGCATTAGCCTTGAATCTGGCCCTGAGGTAAGAGCCCTATACATTCCCAAGGATAAACCTCTGGTTATCACTTACAAACCCTTTACGATTTAGAATAAAAGACTGTCTATCAATCATCTTTAGGAAACAGGTGCTGGTGGTATTGACTGGGGAGTTTCTGAATCCACTCACATGGAAATTGAAGTTGTGGATGTGGGCACAGACTGTAAGTGTGTTTATATTTGTTCGAATTAACTGTTGATAAAAAAAAATGTATGTGTTAAAGGAATGGTACACCTAAAAATTTAAATTCTGTCATCATTTAATCCCAGATGTGTATGATTTTCTTTCTTCTGCAGAACACAAACAAAGATTTTTAGAAGAATACCTCAGCTCTGTAGGTCAATACAATGCAAATGTATAGTGACCAAAACTTTGACGATACAAAAAGCACATAGAGACAGAATGAAAGTAATCCATAAATCTTTAGTGGTTTAATCCATGGGGTTTTAGCTAGGAAAAGACAAAATATAACTCCTTTTTCACTATAAATCTTGAAATCGTCAGTCTCCTTGGCGATCACGATTTTAAGATCGATTACACTTCCTGGCGATATCTAGTGCTCTGCGCATACCTCAAGCATTAGGAAGTGTAGTTGAGCTTGAAATCATGACCTAGAGACTGCAATGTGCAGTGAAAAAGGAATTATATTTTGGTCTGTTCTCACCAAAAACCAAAATCACTACAGAAGACAGATTAAACCACTGGACTTGTATGGATTACTTTTATGCTGCCTTTATGTGCTTTTTGGAGCTTCAGAGTTTTGGTCACTATTCACTTGCATTGTATGGACCTACAGAGCAGAGATTTTCTTCTATAACCAAAATGTTTGAGATTTATCAATACACGGTGCTGCATTGGAAGCAATTTAACTTTAATTTTAATGTAGGATCTGCAATTCAGTAAATGGTTTGAATACTTGTGAAAGATGCTGTAAGATTTAAGACTTTGTTGACAGGTCCTGATGGTGTTGCCAGAGGTGAGGATGCTCTTTCTCTTCTGGAAAACTCACAGACACGGAGCCAGTTTATCGATGAGCTAATGGAGGTACAACAGCCAAGACAAGAGCCATATAAAGTGAAGGCTCTTAAGCCTACCTAAACCAACCTTATTGTTTTGTTTTTATGTTTTGGGTTAGTTGGAACTGTTCCTATGTCAGCGGCTGCGTGAGATGAATGAAGAAGGTGACGTGGTGGCTATGAGTCAGTTCCAGCTCGCTCCCTCTGTGATCCAGGCTCAGACTTCCGAGCGTGTGCAGGTCATGCTGGCAGAGGTGCGAGACCTGCTGAATGGGTTCACCACACTACGAATGCAGCATCTCTTCATGATCCAGGCATCACCACGGTAGTTACACCCTAATGAAACATTCAGTCTCTGGTTTCACATATACATTTTATTTTTTAACAGAGATTAATTGTATTTTGGTGATCGATTAGACCAATATTAACAAATTTTATATATATTTCATCAAATATATCAGGCCAATATTGGAAGCCAGTTAAAAGGCTTATTTTATCTAAATGGAACTGTAGTCTTTTTCTATGCCTTATTTCCAAAGAAAACAAACCGTTATCCATCGTTGTACATCTATTTTACATTTATAATGTTTTGATGCCTGGTATCATGCTGGATCTGAGATTTAGAGTAAATATATTATTTAAACAGGCAAAACTGTATATATTTGCACATTACACATTAAAACAAATGCTTAACATCATGAAGACAGAGAAGGAATCAATTCTTCATCAAAATCTTCTAATCAGATACTGACAACTCTGGTGTTCTGTCTATGTCTCAGCTATGTGGATCGTGTGTCTGAGATACTGCGGCAGAAACTCAAGCAGGCTGACATCTTAGTGCTGAAGCGTAGCATGCTGGCTGAAAAAAGACAGGAGGCTCTGGAGGAACAGGCCAAGCTAGAGCCCCGCATTGATCTGCTGGCTGCTCGCACCAAGGAACTACAGAAACTGGTACAGCAGCATAATGAGATGTTCATTAATTAGTTTTAGTATAGATTGATCATAATACTTTTGTTGTAATACAACAGCATGCGCTGTCACTTCCTTGTTTAAGTTCCTATCTCTAAAAAAGTGAAAATAGTAGCAGAAGTTTGGTTCCCTCCATGTATGCATTTCTCTCTATTATGTAAAATGAAACATTTGCATGTGCAAAATTTTAATTCTAACTGTTCCAGTTCTCTAATTGTATCGGACAAGCAGTGTTCAAAGAGTGTTGAATAGCACTGGGACTCTTCACATGCTCACTAGCTGAAAGCCTTGGCCAAGTGCCTACATTTCCATTTATTTTCCATTTGGCTGACACTTTTATCCAAAGTGACTAACAAAAGAGGAAAACATAAGCAAATCATCTTAAGGAGACCGTGGTACGAAAAGTGCCATACTGCAAAGTTTCACTAGCACAAGTGCAACAAGATTTTTTTTTTTTTTTTTTAGTGACTGGTTAAGTGCTTGTGGAAAAGATGTTTTAAGTCGTTTTTTGAAGACAGAGAGTGATTCAGCTTCACGGATGGAGTTGGGAAGGTCATTCCACCAACGTGGTATGATGAAACTGAAAGTCTGGGAAAGTGTTTTGGTACAACAAGGTGACGTTCCTTAGCAGACCGCAGGTTTCTTTTGGCGTGTAGCTCTACAGAAATGATTTTAGGTATGCTGGACTTTTGTATGCCAGCATCAGAGCCTTGTATTTGATACTTGCATCAACATGCAGGCAGTGGAGAGAGACAAAGAGTGGTGTAACATGTGCTCTCTTTGATTCATTAAAGACCAGAGATGCTGCTGCATTCTGGATCCTTTGCAGAGGTCTAATTGCACATGCAGGCAGGCCTGCAATGAGAGAGTTACAGTAGTCCAGTCTAGTTATGACAAGTGACTGAACAAGCAGTTGTGTGGCATGTTCAGAGAGGAAGGGTCTTATCTTCCTGATATTGTAGAGTGTAAATCTACATGATCTTCCGGTCTTTGAGATCTGTGAAATTTTAATTGTTTTCGATGGTTACCCCTAGATTTCTGACCGTTTTGGAAGGCGATACTGTAGTTGTACCCAGCTGACCGTTCAATAGCAGGGTTGGCTGGAAAGACAAGGAGTTCGGTCTTGGCTGGGGTTGAGTTGCAGGTAGTGTTCATTCATCCAGGCTGAGATGTCTGCCAGGCAGGCAGTGATTCGAGCAGTCACTGTGGTGTCGTTGGGCTGGAAAGTTAAGTAGAGTTGCGTGTCATCAGCGTAGCAGTGGTAAGAGAAACCATGTGACCGAATGATGGGTCCCAGGGATGTTGTGTATATAGAGAATAGAAGTGGCCCAAGCACTGATTCCTGAGATACCCCAGTATGTAACTGATGTGGCTTGGATACCTCACCTCTGCAGGCTACCTTGAAGGACCTACCTGAGAGATAGGAATTAAACCAGATAAGCACAGTTCCTGTTATGCCCAGCGAAGAGAGGGTGGAGAGTAGGATCTGATGGTTGACTTTGTCAAAGGCTGCAGAAGGGTCCAGCAGAATCAGAACGGATGATCTGGATTCAGCTTTCACCTGTCTCAGCAACTCTGTGAGAGACAGCATGGCAGTCTCGGTGGAGTGTCCACTTTTGAAGCCTGACTGATTGTCATCCAGCAGCTTGTTCTGTGAGAGATGGGCAGAGATTTGATTGAAAACTGCCCTTTCAAGTGTTTTTGCCATGAATGGGATGAGAGAGACTGGTCTGTAGTGTTCTATCTGTGTGGGGTTACGTGCCTACCGGTATGTCAGGAATATTCTGGGTTCAATACATGTTAGCTCAAATGACAGCATTTGTGGCATAATGTTGATTACCACAAAAAATTGACAAAGGAAAAACAAAAGTGAATGGGGCCAATTTTTTAATGTTAAAATACTTGCTTTTTTAAAAGTATAGACACAAGACAAAACAATATGCATGTAAACATAATTGATAAAATCACTTACTAACCTTTTCTGTGTAAAGTTATAGCCAATTATACAACAAGCCCTAAAACTACTGTTTAAATTGTAATTTTCACAACTTTACAGCTCAAATAATACATAAGATTTAACATAAGAATTAATGCAAGTGCTTTTATAAAATGATTGGATTCACATTTCTGTGTTTTAAACCCTCCAAAAATTGGTCACATTCACTTCCGCTGTAAGTGCCTCACTGTAACCTCGATTTTTGCTTTTATTAAAGAAAAGGAGGGACGAGTCGAAATTAATTTTTGTGGTAATCAACATTATGCCACGAATGCTGTCGATTGAGCTTAATTTGTATTAAATGCAGAATATTTCTTAAACTGGTTCATTCACCCAAAGATTTAAAAATTCTCTTATCATTTACACACCCTTATGCCATTCCAGATGACTTTCTTTCCTCTGCTGAACATAAACAAAGATTGTTTTAGAATATGAATATTCAGCTCTGTAGGCCCATACAATGCAAGTGAATAGATAGCGAATTTTGAAGCCCCAAAGTGCTTAAAAGAAATCCATATCTTCAGAAGCGATATGATAGTTGAGGGTGAGATACAGGTCAACATTTAAGTCCTTTATTACTACCAATTCTAATTTAATTTTCACATGCTTCTTTTGCTTTTGGCAATTCTCATATTCATGCATATCGCCACCTGCTGGCAAGCAGAAGCATTTATAGTAAAAAAGGTCATAAATATTTATCTTTTTCTGACCCACACACACCTATTATATCACTTCTGAAGACATGGATTTAACCACTGGAGTCTTATGGATGAATTTTATGCTGCCATTATGTGGGTTTTGAGCTCCAAAAATACAAATCTCTTTCCATCTCTTCACAGATTGAAGCGGACATATCCAAGCGATACAACAACCGGCCTGTCAACCTCATGGGTGTTCATGTGTGACCAAGAAGAGTATTAACTTGCAGCACAAATGTATAATTTCATAAATAAATTCCATTCATTTGTTTTATTTGAACAAAAATCATTTTATCAGTTTGCATATAATTGTCATGGGAAGTACGGACAAACGCATCCAAACAAGTCTAACCATAAATCTCCCTTTGTGCTTCATCGCTGTGTTTCTCTCTTGGCCAGCGGCGACTGGTTTAATCACATGGCTGAAACGCATTATGCTCACAAGATTGAGGATCTAATGGACGTCGTCTTTACACACCCCCTGCATCTAAAACAAGGACAGAACTGTGATGAATTACAGCTTAATTTCAGACAAGTTTTAAAAAAACATATTGCGTGTCTTGATAATATAGACATGGCAACATTTAGCAAAGATATTATCCGTGGCAAATTTGTCTTTGTTTTTACAAAATGGTAAAGTCTTAACACATGCATGACCATGAATTCATTCTCTCTTTTGTCTGTCTCCTCCCCTCCCCCTCTGTCTCCTGATGAAGCTATAAGTAGAGGTTTGTAAACCTTTGCCTGTGCCATCAATCAGACCAGACAGGCCCCTGTTTACTGACACCGAAGCTTCAAACAGCAGCCATTATTACAAACACTTTGTTTTCCTCCCAGTAGACGAGAAGAATAATAAAACAAAGGTTAACACCGGGTTCACACATCCTACATGAGCGAGGCGGTCGCGTTGGACGTTTACATTGGCCACGTCTCTTCCACGAAAAATAGCAGCGCATGTACAGAAAATAAAATTATATATTGGCTTCTGCCATTTTGTTCTTTAATAAGGTCATAATAAGCTGAGGTTGATGCTGCTTCAAAGACAACAGCGGGCAGTCACATGCACTCAATCTTTATCAGCACGTGGTTGTGATTGGTAGATTGAGAGTTGTAGAGGTGGAGAAATTAATTTTAATCCAGTACACTTTGTCAAATTTCGCGAATATGTATTCCTGGTATGCTAGCTGTGTGCGCTGGAAAAAAAAGAAAAAAAAAACAGGTGTTTGTACACAGCCCTACCTCTGTAAATGAGGAAAACAAAAAAAAGTGGATTGGATGATCCACTCAACACTGTTGCGCGTGCATGAATTCGGGGGCGAAGCACTGAAGGGAGGGGTATGTTTGTTTGGCTGTTGAGTACAAAAATATAAAGTCTTTCTCAGGAATCGCTTACTCCACCTTTAATGTTGTGTCTAAACTGAACACTTAAAGAATATAAAAGGGCCGGCATTTTATTAATACTTTCTAGGGTTCCCGAGAATCCTTGTCTTGAATTCAGTTTTCCCAAATGTAAGGTCAATAAGTATTCATTTGTATTTAAAGAAGTCTTAAATATGGGGGCGGAAAGAATCGTGATATAACCTAATGTGATTAGCAATCTTCAAAACGATACGATTTAATTAAATATATGCGCTGCGTCTTTCAAAGTGAAAACTTGGCACTGTTGTATTTTCTCCTTGCACGTGGGTGCTTGTGAGTGTTTCCAGCTGTTGCAGAGCAGTTCACAATCATTAAGTCATATCGGAAATTTATGACAAGCGATCACTAAAGATAAACGTGTTGATGATGAAGACGTAGTGTTGATGAAATGGGACTATGTTTACTTTTAATCGTTTATTGTAATACGTTATAGATTATTGTAGTTCACATTTTATATCCCTTATTTGATTGAATGGGCAGATGACGCAAACATTTCAAAATAAGTGTCCTCGGAGTATTTCAAGGTTAAAGGTGCCAGCTATGACTCAAATGAATGTGAGACTGTTGTTATCGATGGGTAAGAGTCTGTGATGCATGATTTGTTTTGAGATTGTGTTGGGTTGTTTTGGTATACATTTTATTTGTTCAGGTCTTGGAAAAAGGTCTTAAATTTGCAGCAACCCTGTCTTTCTTATATTAAGTTATTTGTATTGAGTTTACTTGCATGCAGACATAAATTGTACTGTACTTACTATAGGTTCGGTTTGAATTATTTTGGTTGCTTTTGTGTCGTTTCTATAATCTCCTGATTATTTTAGTGTTGTACTGCACCCAAGAGCCATTGAGCTCCGCGTGAGCCGAGCAGCAAAAATAGGTTCAATGCCGAGCTATTCGCTCACTGTATCTTCTTGACCTGTCACCTCGCGACGCACGCGAGCAGTGGGAACGGTGCAGTCTGTTAATATGGGCGCCGAAACGAAACCGTCCCGCTCACGGAGGATGTGTGAACACGGCGTTAACATTTAACAAGCAACCCACTGAAACATCATCCTCATACTGATTATTAACTAAGACTACAATGGACACTATGTGACAGATGAAATGTCTTTTTGGCCCCAAAAGCATTTTTATTTTTTTTTGCCATTTGTTTATCAAAAATCCCCTTGTTCCCAGCAGTGAGCAGACGCTTAGAGGCGATGGCCAGGGTAAGACCCAGACTGCTGTGGCCCACTAGGCTGAGGTTACCAAGACAACTGGCCCAGCACCCCAGCTGTTGTCACTCTGTGTTGCTCAGTCATTGATTCTCTCCATCTCACCAGCTCTCCACATGCAGCCTGCATTGTTCTCAATGGCCCTCATTGAGAAGGCATAGTACACAAAAATACGCAGACCATCTCTTCTAGATACATTTCATTCTGTTCCATAGTGTCACATAATACAAGAAATATCAACATACACAAACTAGATATATAAACAAAATATATGTTTGAAAACTAAAACCAATTGGCACATATCGTTTGCTTGAGTTTTCATTATTTAATAACAAAAATCTACATACATAAAGCTATGTTCTCATAAAGAACATCAAAGAATTTAATAAAATAAGAAAAAAAAATGAAAATACAATGCAAATAATGGTAACACCCAATTACTTTTCTTTGCACACTGGTATTTCATCCGTCTACACATCTTTTAAATACAAAGTATCAAAAAATTGTTCACAGAGACATATTACATCTAAGCATCTTGATTTCCAAGCATCGGCTGTGCTCATAGCAGCCAGAGGCCTTTGTGAATGCAACATCTGGACTTCTCTGTAATCACTAATTTGCATTTTCACATCAATAACACCACAATCGCCAGTAGCCAAGCAACTGCTACAAGAGATCATTGTGACTTTCTTTGAAGACTGTCAAAGCACATTGATTTCATTGGAATCCAGAATTTTTCATTATAATTAACACCGAATAAGGCTAGTTCAATGGAGAACACATAACTGATATCAACCAAGCATATATTTCAATCCTGGTCAATAATGTCTAAGTGCAGACTGCTCGGACTGGGGCTAGCTAGACTATGAACACTAGACTCATATTGGCCTGAGAGCGAAGGTTTCTTCCTCAACCTCTTGGCTTCATTTTGTAGTTTCTGTCGGATATAGCCTTTGATCTCTGCATCGGTCTTGACAGGAAAGAAATACTGAACAGTTCCTGTAAGTAAATTATTTCAGGAATTATAATAGGAATCTTGATATTTAGTAGTGTGTAAGAAGTGTAACTGTGACTGAAATGAGAGAAGTGCATCTTACGCAGGATTGCCTGGACCTCTTCGCTAGGAAGAGCAGGCTTGGGTTGGCCCCTTTTGTTGTACACAACTCCAGATATGGAGTGTGAAGCCAGGCAGTCTCTCTCATAGAGTCCACGGAGCAGGTCGTTGGTCAGCTTCTGAGCAGTGGTGCCCGTGTTACACCTCTCCAAAATTTCAGGAGTGATGAACTGAGGAAAAAAACAACCAAAATTACTTTTCTAATGTAAACACCAAAACATTTACAAAACAAAGTGATCAGATCAGAAGATTAGGTATCAGTTGACAATGCCAGATTTAAAAAAAAAAAAAACACACTTATTATATAAGTGCTCTTGTTTCCAACTACCTCTGTGAAGAGCCAGTCCCTCTGAGCATTCTGATTAATCTCATGAGTTTTCTGTGTTCCTGGCCCCTGGTTCACCCACTGCCCATTCACAACAGCTGGAGCAGACAATGCATCTGGTATCACAGCATCCACCTCAGCAGGTACCTGCGCCATGCCTGGGGAAACCGGAAGAGGAGTCCTGTTGTCCCCATTTGACCACATCTGGGTCTTCTCAATCAGAGCTTCCAGGTTCCTTGCCAACTTTCCACATGCTGTTGGGAGTTAATCAAAATAGTACATAAGGCAGTTTGTGCTGTGCTAGAATTGATTGATGCTAATATTGTTGGAAAAAATATTGTTGGAAGTTAAAAAGACAGTAAACCATACAACAATGAGTGTGTTTAACATGCATAATATTTGATTAATTATGCTTAATAAACTGACAAAATGTAACGAATCCTGTGTTCTTGGGCAAAGGGGTTAATCTCACGAAACCTGTTATGGTGGTGTGGGCGTGTTCAAGCACCGGCTTGTGAATGGAGAGCGAGATCACGAGATGAGAACAGTAAGGATCATCACCAGGCAATGATTGCCTGTAACGGCTGTTTGTCATTGGTCAATTCTGACTTTAAGGATCTTGCTGTAATACGTCGATTGATCACTGGCATGGAGGCAAAATTTACAGATGTGGTCACAAGAGTGGGGGATGTCAAGAAATGGATCAATTATCTGGAGTCATCGGAGAAGGAATTATCTGCTAATCCACTAGTGACCAAGGTGGATTTGGAGTGTGTCTGGGAGAAGTTGAGGGCATGGAAAACTGTAGCCTGTGGAACGACGTCCGTATCATGAGAGGGATCAGAGGGACAGAATATGGTGGAATTCCTGTATGGGCTCTTTCTGAGTCTGCTCGGCATAACGGGCCATAAGCTGGAAATCGAGCGAACTCACAGGTTTCCGGCTCAGTGATCTGCTGAGCGAGAGAGCCCCGATCAATTCTGGCTAAATTTATGAGATCATCCGATAAAAATCTTGTGTTGCATGAAGTGAGGAGTAAAGGAAGGCTTTCTTGGAAGCACCACAGCATTTTTTTCTCCCAGACTTTGCGAACTCGACAGGAGTGAAACATGATTGAAACTTCAACATCAACGGAAGATCGCGTTTGCACTGATATTCCCAGCCAAACTGAGAATAGATGCCAAGGATGGCCATAAAACATTCACACGCCCAAAGCAAGCAATGTCCTTCATAAAATCAGTGGAGGGAGTGGGTCGTGCTGTGGTGCTCATGTTGCCGCAGGGTGGGCCGGCTCACTGAACATCCGCTTGACTGTTTCTGCATGCTCTTTTGTGCTGATTTTGTCTAGCGGCTGGTGTTCATTTTGTAGATCAACACACCTTCGGGATGGTTTTGTGAAATAATCTACACATTCTTTGTTTATTCCGCCTATCGGCTGGAGTTTAATTTGTGGAGTATTTCTGGCAAAGTCATTGGAGTAAGTCATTAGCTTGTACTCATGTTGCAGCCGAACTGACTAGCTCACTGAACATTCAGTTGACTGTCTGAAGAATCTGCATGCTCTTTTTGTGCTGATTCAGCCTCACAGCAGGAGTTTGTTTTGAAGAATAATACGCCTTTAGGACAGTTACATGGATGAAGCTACATGCTCTTTGTGTTTATTCTGCCTATTGACTGGAGTTTGTTTTATAGATTATATATTGCTGTGTAATTCTGTCTCACAAAATTTGTATAGAAACACTGGACTTGAGCAAAGGATGGACGCCAGTCGGAGCTGTCGTGCGCGGGTTATGTGCAAGTTTTTTTTCTGTTTGTTTGGTTCTGGGGAATGTTCGGGGTTTGACTGTTGCACTAATGTTGGAATGTGATCTTTATAATCCTGTTTTTGACACACAATATATTTTTTCTTAAATATCAAACGTTAATATGAGTGGATTGTATCTCTCCACATGGAATGTGAATGGGTTGGGGTACTCCATAAAAAGAAAGGTTATTTCTCTTCTTAAACATAAGAAATATGATATAGTGTGTCTTCAAGAAATGCACCTTTCCCCACAGGAAGCTGAAAAATTTGGAAATATATGGGGTGGGCATTTTTTTATTTAGTGCTGGCTTGAGTAAGAGCAGGGGAATCATTACACTGATAAGTAAACATCTACAATTTAAATGTCTCAAACAGAGTGAAAATAAATTAGGAAGAGTCATTATTGTTTTAGCTGAAATTCTTATTTTAATGAATATTTATGCACCTAATATTGATGATCAGGGCTTTTTTTTTTACAGATCTTAAAGGGATGTTACAAGCCGCCAGCACCTCTCATGATATAATATTGGGAGGAGATTTTAATCTTTTGAT
Organism: Moxostoma hubbsi; assembly: GCA_032164185.1. Lineage (NCBI taxonomy): Eukaryota > Metazoa > Chordata > Actinopteri > Cypriniformes > Catostomidae > Moxostoma > Moxostoma hubbsi. The sequence goes on along the minus strand of JAVLUX010000039.1, from coordinate 10,047,652 downwards.
AGAATCATTCCTTGATCATAGTGAAGAAAAAGTGTGCAAGTCCCCTAGAGCAGTGACACTTCAAAGTATGTGTAAAAATCTTGGTCTTACAGATATTTGGAAACATTTGAACACATCTGACAGGGACTATAAACATTTTTCTTCAGTCCATAAGATTTACTCTAGAATATATATTTTTTTTATATCCAAGTCCCTCATTTCATCATTTTCAGTCTCAGAACATGCCATGGTGTATTTAGAGGGGTTGCCACTTAGAGAAAACGTAATAATATAGTTGGTGCTTTAATGTATCCCTTTTGAAAAATCCTGAATTCCAACAAATGACCAACTGTCTAGTCTGCATCTAGAGATGCAAGGGAGTGCTATATGCAATCCAAGATTTTGCATTGATTCTATTGGACCCCCTCTAGATTGTATAGGCTTGGCCTTAAAGACACACTACCTGCTGGCGATGCCAATCAGGAGATGGAGACACAACCCATGTTTTTTAGGGGGGTGTCAAGATCCAAGAATATTGGTTGAAGATTCAGAGTTTTATGTGTGAGGTTTTGGGCACTCAAACTTCATTTTGCCCCAGACTCTGTATTTTGGGCAATGGGGCGGTCATACATTTGGGGGATAAACAAATAAAAAATTGGGTTCTGACCAGCATTAAGATTGGCAGGAAAATTATTTTAAGGGGATGGAAGTCGGATGGAGAGCCCTCATTTCCAGAGTGGTGTACAGAGATGGGGAGGGTGGCTGCTTTCGAGGAGGGGTCAAGCAGAAGGCTGGGGGTTCAGAATTTGTTTGATAGGAAATGGGGCACTTTTGTTTTTGGGGGACTCTCAGGGAGGGGCTGTGGAGAGAGTAGTTTAGTTTTAATTCTATATGATAATAATATTATTTTTTGTTTGTGTGTGTGTTCTTATCTGTGACCACAGGTGTGTTCGTTGGGGGTCAGGTTGGGGTTGGTGATTGAGGAGGGGTAATAGTGGGGGTTATTAGGTATTGTGTATAATTGTATAACTTGACACAAAGTGTCCAGTGTGTAATTCTGACATTTATTTAAATGTTGCTTCGAGCATATGTCTGAACACCCAAATTTATGATTAATAAGTGCCCTTTCTGCTGGACAGAGTGGATTGTGTGAGAGGTTAATATGCTTGGTGTCCAATATGAGAGTGAAGTGTTGTGATCCTATGAAATTTTGGTTCAAGATTCTTTAGGTATTTACAGCTGCGCCACCTGCTATGTAATATTTTGGGGAGTAGCATACACCCCCTAAATTGGCAGATACTCTGGAAGTGGTGATTACTGATTTTGGAAAAGGTCATGAGGCATCAATGCATTACTCCCTGCTAATTCAGAGTCTGGGGGTCGGAGCTTTAACTTCTATCAAGAGATTATGGGAGAAAGATTTAAACTTGGTATAGGAGTGTGGGCTAGGATTCAAAGAAATATCAAGTCTTTATCTAGAGAAGCAAGGCTGCGTCTTATGCAATTCAAGATTTTACATTGATTCTATTGGACCCACTCTAGATTGTATAAGCTTGGTCTTAAAGACACACCCAACTGCTGGCAATGCCAATCAGAAAATGGGGATACAACTCGTGTTTTTTGGTGGTGTGTTATGATCCAAGAATTCTGGTAAAGGGTTCAGAGATTTATGTGTGACGTATTGGGCACTCAAATTTCATTTTGCCCCAGACTCTGTATTTTAGGCGACGGAGCGGTCATTAGTATAGGGGATAAATACATAAGAAATCGGGTCCATGTCAGTGTCATTGTCAGTAGACAGATCATTCTGAGGGGATGGAAGTTGGCTGGTGCACGGAGATGGGCTGGGTGGTGGCATTTGAGGAGATGTCAGAAATAAGGTTAGGCAATGTGGTTTTGTTTAACAAAAAAATGGGGCAGCTATTTAGCCTTTAATTTGCCATTTTGAATCAATAAAAATTGTTTAAAATAAAATTAAAAAATTAAAATAAGAAATTATATGTTGCCTATAGAATATAAAACCTAGTCTAAGATATTATGCACATTTTAGCCCACAATTCTAGTTACCGCAATCCAAAAAAGATGGTTATTATGATAATCATTATGGGAACATGAATTTTTTTTAAATATTATTTACATGGTTAAGTATTTATACATTATAGTCATTCTACCTTGGTACTGCCTTTCCTTTTGACTGATTTTAAGTACAAATATATATATTTTTAATTGTAATAAATCAAAAACATGACTGTATTACAGTAATTAGAATTCTCATTGAAAACAAAGGGAAAAGTAAAAGTGAAACTTCCAGGATGTGTTTAGGTAATGAGAATAGGGAGGTAAAATGAGAATTAGTCCTGACAATAATGTAACAATGCAACAAATCTTAAAGGAATATTTCGGGAACAACACCAGTTTATCTCAATCAACAGCATTTGTGGCATAATGTTGATTACAAAATAAATTAATTTTGACTCGTCCCTAAACATAAAAACATAAAATAAATCATAAATCAAGGTTATGGTGAGGCTCTTACAATGGAAGTGAATGGGGCACATTTTGGGAGATTTTAAAGGCAGAAATGTGAAGCTTATAATTAAAAAAAAAGTTCTACATTAATTTTTATGTTAAAATTTGAATATTATTTAAGATATAAAGTTGTTTAAATTGATGTTTTCACGATCATTTTAGGGTTTATGGCATTACATCGTCATGGTAACTAAGATGTAAAATTGGATATAACTTTGCACATGAAAGGTTGGCAAGCGATTTTATCATACTAAAATCATGTTATCACACATACTGTTTACAGTCAATTTTGCTATCCATATAAACACCCTTCTGGCATCTAGTATCTTATTCAACTACTCATGTCTATTTATGACATAAAATCTGGAGAAAAACACAGACTCAACTTAAAAATCATGCAAACACTGTTTTCTGATAATTATAGGCCTCATTTCTCCTTCCAAACATACTTATTTTTAATGAAAATAATACTTAAACAGCAAATAGATGGAGCACTATCTGGGTATAGGCATACTCTGGGTTTATGGAGCAAATGACAAACTATTTGTACCAAAAAAAGAAAATTCACCTGTAAGGCACCTAAGTTGTTCCTTCAAGTCCTCCATTTCCTTCAGCATGCATATGACCATTGCAATGAGCTCCTTCTTAGAGTAAGACTGTAAGTAATGAGCCTCCTGCCATCACAAACATACATAAGCTTAGGTCTAGAATGTCAACAAGCAAATGTCCTGAATACTGAGTGAACACTCGGCCACAAATGACTTTCATCCTACCTCAGACTCAGAAGTAGGAGGACTGTCAGTGTAGAGGTCTGCGGAAGAACAATCCAGCTCATTAACCTGTCATAACAAGAAAGAGTCCTAATATTCTGGATTTACCCAGTCAATTGTCATTGATGAATACAGTATACTGACCAGTCTTGTTACCCTTACAAAATGTTTACCATGTTACTACATTTTATTTGCCACCTCTATTATCAAGAAGAACATACAATTCTGGTTGCGGGAGAATTAATATTTATGGAATAGGCCACCCAAAATGAAAATTCCATAATTTTTTACTCACCCTCATGCCATCCCAGATGTGTGACATTCTTTCTTCTGCAGAACACAACTTAAGATATTTAGTAGAATATCTCAGGTCCATACAATGCAAGTGAATGGTGACCAAAACTGTGAAGCTCCAAAACCACTTAAAGGCAGAATAAAATGAATCTATATGACTCCAGTGGTTTAATTCATTTTCTTCAGAAGTGATATGAAAGGTGTGGGTAAGAAACAGATCAATATCTAAGTCCTTTCTTAATATAAATGGCCACATTCACTTCCACATTCTTCTTTTGTTTTTGTCGGAAAAACATTTTTTGTGCATGTCGGCAGGGAGGAGAATTTATAATAAAAAGGACTTAACTATTGATCTGTTTCTCAATAACACCTATCATATAGCTTCTAAAGGCATATATTTAACCACTGGAGTTGTATGGATAAATTTTGTGCACTCATTATGTGCATTTTGGAGCTTCAACATTTTGGTACCCATTCACTTGCATTGTGTGGACCTATAGAGCTTCTATAGAGAGATATTCTTCTAAAAATATATTTTTTGTGTGTTCAGCATAAAAAAGAAAGACATAAAAATCTGGGATGCATGAGAGAATTTTCATTTTGGGGTGAACTATCCCCAAGGTTTCACAGCAGTTCCAATAAACAATTTGATATTTTGCATAGCAGAAACCACCATGGTACATTTTTTAAGGATACCACAAACATTTTTAAAGTATGTGACAGTGAGAAACTTTGCAAACTTTCACGTTTCAAATAACAAAACTTTAAAACATTTGATGAGCTTGAAGGGAAGTGGTTGCATACGTTACTAGTGTAGATGGAGAACGCCTGATGATCAAATGGTGTATTGTACCATGCTTTACCCTATTGTTCTCCATTAGCGGCCAGGCATGGCTGCCTGCCCTGCCTCACACCACCGCTGCAGGAAAGCGTTCTATCGCTGGACGGTGTTTTGCCAAAGGCGCGATTAAGTGTAGTCAAACGGCAACAGTAAATTATTGGTGAAATTGTTGTCAAATGTTGACAACGACCGACGAGTAACAACTACGACGACAAAACATTATCAAAATAAAATAAAAAAAAACAGAAAGGGATTGCTGGCAATTTCCTCTGCCAAAAATGCCTAAAAAAAAACAGAAAATCAAACACTTATCCTTAAGAAAAAGCCCAAACCGTGTCTAACTTCTGAAGCCCGCTGTCGGTAGATACATTTTCTTCTGCTTTCTCTTTGGCAGGAAAGATTTTTCTCCGTTTCTGTGCACCGTTCTGTTGGAGGTTGACATGATACCGATTATTCTTTTGGGATCAAACATATACCATTAACAGTTGCAAATCAAATAATGAGGCATTAAACACTTAAGACACATTTTAATCGACAATCTTACACTGAAGCAGTCTGATTTTTGTTCCTCTTCATCGTCCTCGTCGTTTTCGTATTCAAGAATTCGCTGGGCTTTTGTTTTCCTTCTCATTTCTCTCCCATTATTTTATTTGCGAGCGAGAAAACGGGGCTCCACTCTGCATAATGCAGTTACGCTATATTAGACTAAAAATAATAACACTGTCCTTCTTTCTGAGATTTGGAAGCTATTATACGCTGCCGAGCTGTTACTAGAGATAGCGACAGCTGTATTTCTTGCGATTATTCTACTTCAGCTCAAATACTTGAGCGGATCCATGGAAGGACAGCACTTTACCGAGAAATTACAGGGAACACAAAACGCATCGTAGCGTAACGTGGCACGAGCTCGAGTCCCGTCTCGACCGAATCTAACGGCAGATCCTCAAAACAACAGGAAATTACTTGCGACAATTTTACTATGGTAACACTAGTTTCCGCCAAAATACTACCGTAGGTGTTAAGCGTTATATGTAATGTCGTAAGAAAATTGTATATTAATACAGAATCTCCAGTGTAAGACGGTTTCAGAGTGTTGTGTTTGTACACCGATGGCAGTGCTGGCAAATCCAAGTTACAACAGTTTTATTGTAGTTACAGTAACTGCAGTAATTATGGCATGTTGGCGGAAACTATGGTTACCATGGTAAATATTTATAAGCGGTGCATTAATAAATACTGTTTCTACTGTTTTTTTTTTATGAGCAGGTTTATAATAAAATAGGTATTTCCATTGGTGTTTTTCAGGGGTATTACTACCAACAGTCTTATTTACACACGAGAAGATTATTTAGCCTGATAATTGAGAAAGTTAGATTCGTCATGCATTAGTATCGCTTTATTATAATTTAACTGTGTCTTTTGTGTGAGGAAAATAACTTCAGATTTCATATCAGGTTGCTGCATAAAAAAAGGCATATTAAGGGTAGCTACAAAAACTCTACTTTCAGATGTCTACAAAAACGTACCACGGTAACCTCAAAATAGGCTACCATAGTTACTGTAGTTACATGCTTCAACTATAAATATTAGGTAACTTTTTATTAGCCACCAAAGATTTTGAACGCTTCTTATATTCATTTAGAATGGATTTACAGTAGTAAAAATGACTGATACCGTGATCTTTTGGCAGAAAATGTTATTCCCATCATACACTTTAGTCGCCCCCCCCCCCCCCCCCCCCCCCCCCCCCCCCCTCAAAGCCTTTTAGTCATTGTGCATACAGTGAAAAGGGAAGATGCTAACTCAAAAGAAACAGTAACACCTTTTAAGTCAGCTGCAATCATACTGTTTTCTAAGTACAGTATTCCAGTTTATATCAATAGTGTTTCATAGAATAAAGGAACATTCTTTGAAGTGGCAGAGGATGTTTACTGCCCCCAACTAATGTTTCCATATCCAAGATTCAAGTTCAATAATCAATTGTCATGCTTTCCTCTTATTTTCCTTCAGCAACTCCTGACTTGTTGGTATAAGCAACTGTTTGTTTTGTTATAAGGCAATGACTATGGTGTATCATCAGAGTTGGGAGGGTTACTTTTGAAACGTATTCCACTACAGATTACAGAATACATGCTGTAAAATTTTGTTTGTAACATATTCCTTTAGATTACTCAAGGACAGTAACGTATTATAAATACTTTGGATTACTTCTTCAGCACTGGTAGACTTTTTTCACTTGTTTTGACTATTAAAACTCTGTCAGTACAGTAAAACATAATACACATGTTAAAAATATATTCTCTGAAAAACCTAAATATCTTATGCAGTGTTGTTTCTAAAACAAGTTTAATCTAATTGATCTTGTTTTAAGGATTTTTAGATATTTTTTACAGGAAAACAATAAAAAAAAAATATTATCAAGTATTTGCTCTAATAGCAAAGGTCTTACTAGAAAAAAGAAATTATGATCCAATGTGAATTTTCTTGATAAAAAAAAAATATGATCGTGTCTGGTAACATGCATGTAAAATGGCTAGAAATAGCATTTTAGCTTAGTGTAAAGCTGACAAATTACACAGGGGTTATTTCTATTTCTTCTGCTCCAAATTTACTTTAAACTTACTTCTCTGTCTGCTCATATGAATGTAACACATCATAAGAACATTTTTCACCGCTGCTCAAATGCACTTTGGATCGCATCATTTAAATGTATGAATGTTTCCATCTGAAAGGACTTAATATTAAATGAGACAAATGACAATAAAATGCAAAGTAATCTCATCAGTAATCAAAATACTTTTTGAATGTAACTGTATTCTAAATACCATTGATTTCAATTGTAATTGTAGTGGAATACAGTTACAAATATTTTGTATTTTAAATACGGAATCCCGTTACATGTATTCCGTTACTCCCCAAACCAGTGTATCATCACATATTCAAGCATTTAATGTGTCCTGACAAAACGCTTGTAAGGATAATAGTCTTAGGACGAATTCCAAATGAAAGTCATCCCTATACCCTAACTCTGAAGGGCAGAGCTCTTGATGTGGTCACTCTGAAGGGAGCATGGCATTACTTTATGAATGTACACTGTGCTATCAGTCTTGTGGAAGAGCCCTTAGTGAAATAATCATTTATTTATTTTTGACCATTCGATTGGTGACCCCTTCCTGCCGTTCCCTTCATGGGCGCAAAACTGCAGTTCATAGACAATAGCCTATAAATATGCATCTTTTTCTATTCCTGTTTAAGGCAAAGATCCCCCTGCCTACCTGGCACATCCCACAACCATTAAACACATTGTTGGCCTTTTTTAAACAATTTTTGCATTTCTTAAGACTTATGTAACGCTATCTTGAGAGGCACTTTGTTTGTTGATATCTCAACCGCATGGCTTCTGTTCTTCTCTGTAAACCATGATATACTTTAATGAAAATGAACCTAATGAGATTTTTAACATAAGTTAAATATTTTTCTGCCTGTTTTATTTCAGAGGTTTTGTAAATCAGTGGTTTTGTGAATTATATTTATCCTTATATTGTGTTATTTTCTTATTGTGTATTAGTCTTTCACTTTGCATTGTATGTTTTCTCCCTTATGTGTTGAATTGTAAAGCCACATTGAGATGGCAGAAATTGGCACTATATAAAATAAACGTATTATTATTATTATGAATAACAAGTCCAATGAGCGTCATCTAGTGGCTGTTAACGTAACGAAACTTTGTCTTTCGCTAAGTTTCATTTATTTATACGTATTGTTATTTTTACCTGGAAGATTTACTCACTTAGACATAACTTTTCAGCACAAAATTTTTGAAGAGGAATAAATGAGTAAACAGTAGGAGGACCATTAAAGCAATTTTATAAATAAATAAATACAAATGTTATACACTTAACATCTCAGAAACAGTCTGATGACTCTCCTGATTACTTATATAGGCATATAGGAGGGTTAATGAAATGTATTCCACTACAGATTACAGAATACATGCATTTGTAACATATTCCGTTAGATTACTCAAGGTCAGTAATATATTCTAAATACTTTGAAAAAATCTACCAGTGTTGAAGAAGTAATCCAGTTGTTTCACTATAAAATCTCTGCCAGTACAGTAAGACAAAATACACATGTTAAAAATACATTCTCTGAAAAACCTAAATACCTTATGCAGTGTTGTAAAGATAAATTTAATTTATATTTTTACAGGAAAACAATACAAAAATTATTACCAAGAAAACAATTTTGCTAGAAAATTAGAAGAAAGAAATTATGATCCAACATTAATTTTCTTGATAAAAATATGATCGTGTTTGGTAACGTGCAAGTAAAATGGCTTGAAATAGCATTTTAGCTTAGCATAAAGCTGACAATTTACGCAAGGTTTATTTCTATTTTTTTCTGCTCCAAATGTACTTCAAACTTACTTCTCTGTCTGCTCGTATAAATGTAACACATCATAAGAAAGTGTTTCACTGCTGCTCAAATGCACTTTGGATCACATCATTTATATTTTTCCAACTGAAAGGACTAAATATTACATTAAACAAATGACAATAAAATGCAAAGTAATCTCTTCAGTAATCAAAATATTTTATGGAATGTAACCTTACTCTAAATACCAATGATTTAAATTGTAACTGTAGTGGAATACAGTTACTTATATTTTGTATTTTAAATACGTAATCCCGTTACATGTATTTCGTTACTCCTCAAGCCTGCATATAGCCTATGAATAAATAAAAACAAACTCATTAGATTCATGATTTATTCCTTATAATCACAACCTCTATGCTGAGCAATGTTTCAATGATTTTCATTCATTTTATGGAATTGGCTACTATAGAATATTGTGATGTATTTGAATGTAAAACATTTCCAACGCCAAAAATAAATAAATGAAATAAATGGGTGAGGCATAAACCATCATCTACTTTAATAACATTTTGTGTTTTGACTTATAAGTGAGGTATTCGGATATTTTTTTTAAATATCTAAAATTAACTTAAATCTTATAGTTAAATTGCTATAATGTTGTCTTATTTATTGGTTTCGTTTACAAAGGGGTTTTTTCGATAAATGATCTCATCCACATTGTGTACTAGAATATTCTACACATGCGCAGGGCCCTGATGTTCAGTGGCGCTTCAGTTTCAGGCAAGTTGTTGGCAAGAGGAAATTTTGCAAGTCATGGTGGGCCATTCAAACCGAGAAGGGAGTGACAACCATTTAGATATCTAAGAAATTAAATGCGTAGTTGCCTGGAAGGGACTTATGACCGTGGCTGTGTAAGCAATTGGAGGCATTCTGAGTAATTTGTAAGAAAACTCTCCCTGAGTAAGTATGAAAACAGACTATTTTGATGCTATGCTAGCGGGCTATGTTTGCTATAGCTTTCAAAACTGCGAACATGGGAATGTGTGGCTGCTGCAAAAGCATTAGACATCTTTGGTTTCACTACAGGAACTATTCTGCACTGTTAGACGTAATCAATAAACAAAACTATATATTTAATAAAAAGTTGTTATTAGTAGAACCCCGTCAAGGCCCGCCTCCCCTGTTGGGTGTAAACGGGAGAGAAAATGAATGACACGCCTCTTAGCCAATCAGAGGCTGTTGCGCCACTTGTTGCTAACGGGGTTTGAGCTCTGATAGCGGAAGTGTGGTAGGTCAATATTTCCCGGTGCATGGGCAAGTAATTCGCGTTTAGATGAGGTTTTAGAAGGTAGAGAAGAAATAAGAAAAATTAATGACATCAGATGAAGCTCATCCTCTGATCTGCAGTTTTCTGGTGACGAATATGGGTGATTTATTGGTATAAAACTGGTCATTAGAAGGTTACAGGGATAGGCGGGATGTTGTGTTTGTGAGGTGGGTGGGGGTTATTAATGCATTTTATACCAACATTTACATTGGGACTGTAAATAGGCACGCAATATATTTTATATATTGTGTTTAGATCTTCAATGCAGTTTTAACCTAATTGTGTTGCCTTTAGGATTAATGCTAATTGCAAATTTATGATCTAAAACAGTGGGGCAGTTTTAATGAAGAATCTATCTTCTTTTTTCCTGTACAGGCTGGACGAATTTTTGAAAGTGAATGTACTCCAATAGATACGTTGGATAAAAGGTGGACATTATTCAGGCAAAAATACTATCTTCAAGGACAACAAACAAGAAATATAATTTATTTTACTTTCATCTTTGTTTTTGTTTTTTGAAGCTTATGACTGGAAAAAGGAGAGTACCATTTTACTTTGTCTTTCACTTAAATCTGCTTTTGGTTTTTATTATATAAAAGGCTGACTGTATCTGAAATTGGTTTGGCATTTGTTTGTGTGTAATTTTTGTTTTTAATTTTTAGTTACTTTTTGAGTTTTTTTTCCTTTTTTTGTTCCTTTGCAAAGAAATGCTTTACTTGAAAAAGTACTTCACAGAGGGTCTCATTCAGTTCACTATCCTCCTGAGTCTAATTGGGGTACGGGTAGACTTAGACACTTACTTGAATAATCAGCTCCCCCCACTGCGTGAGATCATTCTGGGCCCCAGCTCGGCCTACACCCAAACGCAGTTCCACAATCTCCGTAACACCCTGGATGGCTATGGCATACATCCTAAAAGTGTGGACCTGGACCATTTTTTTGCCACTCGCCGGTTGCTGAACCAGGTGCGCTCGCTGGATCATCTGCGCGTGCCCACCACTGAGCTGAGTGCCTGGCTTGTGCATCGTGACCCTGAGACTGTGGTTTCGGCGACCAGCCAGTCCAGCCCCAGCATTGCCCTGGACAATGGGGGCAGCCTGGAGGACGTGAACAACTCTGAAGCCTCGGCCATGAGAGGGGCTGGCGGTGCTTCTGAGACCACTTTCAGCCTCAGTGGAGAGGACAGTCTGGGAGCCTTGGCCCCTGAGGACAATCAGGAGCAAGGGGACAGAGTGAGCAGTGACGACCTCTCCAAAGAGGTACAATAGCTGTGTGTTTAAGCTTAGCCTATTGTAATTAGATTGGCTATTGTCTGTTTGATTTTTTTTTTTTTTTTTTTTTTTTATAGAGTGAGAACAGTGTTATATTATAATATATTAGGTTAAGTAGAGTGTGAATTGGCTATGAAGTGTATTATATGTGAGGTAGTTGTATTCTCTAAATTATAAGCCTTACAATAGTGGCCTGACAGGGTGTGGCCACAGTAATGTCCCTGCCTCAGGGATAGGACTGCGTTTCACAAAAAGCTTGGTAGTTTTGCTAATATGAATGTTATTTAAGCTGCTTCTTCCAGAGCCATCTAATGCAGGTCTTAATATTACATCTAGCAATTTCACAGATTTGGTTTGTGGGACAAGTAACGCTAAGGATTATGTTGTTGTTCTAAAGCCAATTTTTTCAGTAGAATTGCCCTTTAGATAGAGGTGTGATTGTCACAAGACCTTACCACAGGGTATGAAGCTGTTGATATTTTGAGAAAGAAATGTTTCCTTCATGATATATTTATTGTTCTATGCTTGGGACAGTTCTGTGCAATCAGACAAATTAGACCTGATATGATTTGTGTCTTGTCTTTCATTAAATGGATTTTAATGGAATGTAATCTTAGCCCTCGAAAGGTCTGCTTGCATGTTCAATGACCCTCCCTTTTGATTAAAATACTGTCTTTCTAGGACATTGACCTCATAGACATTCTTTGGAGGCAGGATATTGACCTTGGTGCTGGACGAGAAGTATTTAACTATTGCAATCGACAGAAGGAGAGTGAGGCTGATAAACCTAATGAAGAGAACAAGGAGGCAGGTGAAAGAGAGGAAAGCTGGAGAAATGGACTCAATCTACAAGCAGTGCAGCAGAGCTTAACTCATGTTGATGGAGAGACAGGAGAGAGTATACCTGAGGAGGTATGTGCTGTAATATGCTAGGATTCCAGAAAAGTGTGAGGGGCACAGCTAGGTGTTGTTGCATAATGCTGTTAAAATACTCAGAGGCTGGTGAGCTGTAGATGCAGATCAATTCCTGTCAACCTTGTATTTACATTTTACACATTTTCTTGTCATCTTCCCTAGCTCACCAGTCTTGGTGCTCAAACTTCATTATCCCTGCAGGAATGTCTGAGGCTTCTGGAGGCCACTTTCCCATTTGGAGAGGAGCCAGAGGTAACAGCAGAATTTTCAAAGAGGAAATGTATGTTACAATACACACTAAAAAATGGCTTGACTTAACAATGGCTTTTTTGTGAATTGATTGTCATTTTAAAAATAAAATTCTCTCTATTTTTAGTTCCAGACCACTGGTTCCACATCACAGCTGAGAGCTGCAATTGAGGAAACGCCCTCTACATCACAGGGGCTCCCTCTACAAGCCCCTCCATCCCAATCTGATACACCAATAGACCTTGAACAGCAGTGGCAAGACATCATGTCTATAATGGAGCTGCAGGTTTGTTCACTTACTGCATTCACATAGTTTTATTTATTGTATATTTTCTGAAATATTTTTTTTTTGTTTTTATTTAGTTTAAGTTTTCTTCTGTTATAATGCCACAAAATATTATCAATAACCCTTAACAATATGGTTGTATTCATTCATGTATTCATATTAATATTGGTTAATGTTTATTTAAACATAGAATTCATACCTGTACACTTAAAAAAAAAACATTAATGTTGCAGAAAATATTGGTTATTGTTATGTCATGATAGATCAAGCATTTAGCAATGTTAACATACAGTACCTTATTTTAAAGTGTTACCATATTATCTGATGACATCAGTAACTTATACTGATACTTATCACATATACTAGAACTGTGACATCTCTGGGCATTTATGATTCAGCAGCACGGACTTCATCCCCTCCGTTCTTGTGTCCGATGGCTTGCACCATAGAACAAATAGTTGCTCTGATGCTTGCAAAGATTATGGCAAGGAAAACGTTGAGGATTTTTCTTCAAGTCAACCAAACTAGACACTAATTTCTTTCTAGTCATCCTTGCAATATTTCACAGAGCCATTCACAGCACCATTATTCGCTTTCAGCACTTTGCTCTATACTGGTTTATTATTGTGGTGATGCACAGAGCCCAGACTCACATGCCCATAAATGTCATGTTTGACAAGCAACTCTTGTTGGTTGTTCTCAATCAGATGAATACAACTGAATACACCAACAGTGAGAAATCAGGTTTGTGAGATTATTTACTGGAAATCATATCAGCCAACACTGAAAATACGAAGTCATTTTCTATTCTATTTTCTATTCATATTGTTGTGCACATATATAGCTCCTTTTACTAGGGCTGGGAATTGCCACAGACTTCCCGATTTTATATTTCAACTATATTTCCTAGCCGATTTGTATTGCGATTTGATGTTTTGATATAAAAACTTCTTAAAAATATATATATATATATATATATATATAAAAAAAACAACTCCTTTTTCTCATTGTCTATTGAAGAACAGTTGTGTCTGAAATTACAATTGTTTCACTCTGTAATGTATAGTTTGCAGGTAAAATGTAGGGATGTGCAAAACTACCAATTTAAAACACCAATTGACCAGTCAGTGCATTGTTTGAGCTCTTAGATCCAATGCAGTGTTCTCATAGACACAACTATTCTTACAATTTGCTCCCAGGTGACTGACGGAGTAAAAAAATAAGAACTCACTAATCACTTGATGGCTGAAATGGCGTGCAATAAAGGACTAAAGAAAGAATGAAAGAGACAAAACTTCTCAAGAGAGAAAACCTGTTAGTGTGGTTCTGCTTTAATATAGCGTATTATACAGTATTTATAATTTAATCATTGTAGCATAAAGATAAACATGTTTTTTTTTTTTTATTAAATAAAAAAATATATTTTTCATCAGGGAGACTATTTTAAAATTGTTTGGCTCAAGAATCACGATTTGTAACGGAGTACTTTTTTTTTTTTTTTTCCAGTCCTACCTTTTACTTCAAACTCTTATTTTTATTTTAACAATGTATTTTTGTACTGTTAATTTTAGATCTTAGTGATTGTTTTCATTAACAATAGCAACCTTGATTCACATCAAAGTGTCATATGGAAGGTATAGGGAGACAAATTTAGCTAACAGTTATTACCTCTTTTTAAGGACATGGAGGTGAACAATACTGCAGTAAATATCACCATGAATAATGACCCCAATAACAACAATGCCAGCACTACAGAATCAACCACAATGGGGAGTTTTGGTCTCCCGCAATCCAGTCTCATTAACCAGGATGTTAACCTCCACCAGGCTTCACTTCCCAGCTGCAGCCAGGACTTCCCAACGCTCTTCAACCCTGAGTTGGATTCCACTGGGGGTCAGCGGCCTACGTTAGTCAGGCATTCTTCAAGCAATTCCTCCAACATCAATTCAACATTTGGAGCTACTAACCTGACTGGACTCTTTCTCCCTCCACCTCAAAACAATTCAGCCAACCTTACCACCACTCCTGTGTTGCCAGACCCTTTCACCAGCCTGCTGGAAGAGTCTATGCTGGATGAAATTAGCCTGCTCGACCTTGCAATGGAAGAGGGCTTTAGCCAAGCCCAGGCTTCTCAGCTTGAGGATGAGCTTGATTCAGACTCGGGTCTTTCATTGGACTCCAGCCATAGCCCAGCCTCCCCCAGCAACTCAGAGACATCCTGCTCATCTGCGCCATCGTCCTCGTCCACCTCTGCCACATTCTCAGAGGAAGGAGCTGTAGGCTACAGCACCGATTCGGAGGCAGCCACAGCCGATGCGGAGGAAGGAGCAGTTGGAGGCTACCAACCAGAGTATAGCAAGTTGTGCCGCATGAGCTACCAAGATCCCTCCCTGTTCAATGGCATACCACATTTGGAAAGTGTCAATCACAACCACACCTACAATCTACCATCCTATTCCGAGCACTCTCAGTTGTCCGGATCCTGCAGCAAGAAATGCAGAGACAAGCAAATGCAAGCAAAGCTCCAACCACCACTAGACTGTGCGGACAGGCAGTCAAGCCGTGATGAACGCAGGGCAAGAGCCATGGACATCCCATTCTCCAATGAGAAGATCATAAACCTACCTGTTGACGAGTTCAATGAGCTTCTGGCAAAGCACCATCTCAACGAGGACCAGCTCGCCTTAATTCGTGATATCCGCCGTCGTGGAAAAAACAAAATGGCAGCGCAAAACTGTCGCAAGCGCAAGCTGGACACCATCCTCAACCTTGAGCAGGGTGTGCAGGATCTGCGATGTGATAAGGCGCAGCTACAGAAGGAGAAGATGGAATGCCTTAAGTGCATAAGACAGATGAAGCAGAAGTTTCAGAAACTATGCCACGAAGTGTTTGCACAACTACGGGATGAGGAAGGCAGACCCTACTCTTCTAGTGAGTACACTCTGCAGTGCTGCCCTGATGGTAGCGTTCTCCTCGTGCCTCGTAGCATGACTGCAGAACAAGGCCACAAGCCTGACAAGAAGCAGAAGGACAAAAAGAAGTGAGGAGCTTGAACTGCTGCCCTTTTATGTTTTGCAGAGGCACTATCATAAAAAAGTATTTTAAAAGGCAAGGAAGCCTTTTTCTAGCAAGGAAAAGAAAATTGCATCATTGATTACTCTTCCTGCTTTGGGTTTTCTTTGTTCCTTTTCGGTTCAGAAGTTTTCTCCTGAAAGCGGCATTAAAGCAGACGTGCTTTATGTAGAACTGATTTTTTCATTGATGTACATGCATTGAGAAAGATTTGAGCGAAGGTTACTTTCAGATGAACTGCAAGAATTGTGGAGAACGTGATGGGTTGGAGGGCAAAGTTCCCTCTCAAACAAAGGACACTGACAAGATGCCCTTGTGATTAATTGGAAAGGCTGACATGTGGTCCCAAAATGTGGCCAATGAAAAAATACATGAAATTGGATTGTTAGAATTTTTAGCATTGGCCTGAGTTCTGCTGATTGGGTGTAACCTGGAATTGCATTGATGGTTGAGGAAGAACCCCTTGATTCTGAGATCTTGAAGAGAAGGACAAAGAGAGAGCCTGCTAGGCTGAGCATGAATGCTAAAAGTATTGAGAAGCCTAAAGAAAATAAAGGCATGCCAATACTAACCAAAGGTTGTGTTGTACGATTCTCTTTTTCCCACAACAAAATCATACTGTTCACTCTGGATTGAAATTCACATATTCGCTTTAAACGGATGAAAATTGTACATGCGTGTCATTGGACATAAATCCCACCTGAATTTGTTTTTCCCGTACATTCAATATCATATGTCATGGAACTGGGGCAATGGAACATATAGTGAATCAGCTTTGAGGATTAAGGAAAAGCATTGGATAAGAAGAGGTACAGATGGAGGATGGATGCAGTCTGCATTACTAATAAATCAGCTTCTGTACCCTTTTCAGCACTGTAAATCAACACTGTAGTTTGCCTATAAGCTTTTGGTCTTTAGCTTTTGTCCTCTTCTGCTGGGGAAAGGGTTTCTCAGTCCCTCCTCTCAGCTTTTAATGTTACTCTCCCATGTGCATAAACTTTTAATAAGCCATCAGACATGGACTCCTGATGAGTGGCATCATGGAGTTTGCTTGTGAATTATGTGATGGAGTCTGTTGTTCATGGTATGTAGGATTAACAAACTGAATCATTTGCTCAAAAAATTCATTTCTAGCCTACGTTGTAAGGCAAAATGCTCTGTTGCCTTGGCAACATTGTCAGGTTTTTTTTGTTTCTGTTGTATTGTTTTTTTTTTCTGAAGGAACTAATTTTATTAGAAGCTCTTCTGTTACAGCTGTATTTTCACCTGAAAAAGTAACAAAATACTCACATTTATCAATAGTAGCAGATATAGCTCATACTTAAAGAGTACAGATTTCTATTAGCTTGGTCAACCGTCTTAACTTAATGTGTGACGGGAACCTCTGTCCCTTATGTTTATTTTCACATTTTATTTAGTGTCTAGCAAATTTTTACCAAATCCACACTACTTTTACAACAGTACCTTTGCTAATTGAGTGAGGTTTAGGCTGTTAGGCTTGTGCCAATAACTTACTGGATTGTGCTTTAGTGCAGCCTTTGAATACAACTGACCTAGTCACTGACATATCGTTAAATTACACAATGGGAGAAAAAAAACAGTAACACTGATGTGAATGTCTAATCTACAAAATGTTCATCTTCATTCTCTTCTGTCAGTCTCTGTCACTTCTATCTACACTGTTCATATAGTACCATGTGACACAGTCAGTGTCTAGTTTGGTGCAACATGAATAAATATGCAAGAAAATGTCATATTTGTCTCAAAAAATGGATAGAGACAATTATTATGTTACTGGTTAAAAATAGTTACAAAAAGATAAGCGATTCATTAAGATGAACCTTGAATCCATATAACAATGTCATCACTACTTGTCATAAAGCACTGTTCTTTTTGTTTGTCTTGTTTGGTTTGTAAATATTTTTATGTTCTGTATATCTCGTCCTAATTGCTTGGTTTAGCCAGGCCTTTTTGCACATTCGTAAGCCTATTCCCAGTATTCCAATTGATTAAGTTGAGAGATTTGCTGGCAATCTGGAATTGTTCTTTTATTAATTAATAAACCTTTGTTTAATTTACTTTTTATTATTATTATTTGTGATTATAAAAAATGGCAAAAAAATATTAAAATAAATTAAAAAATAAAATGTACAGACAATTTTATAATGCAGAAAAAGAAACTCTTCTGGCAATAATATTGTTTATTTTTTAAGCTGTGCAACCAGTGTCTTAAAGTTTTGCTTATGTCACTTTTTTTTTAATCTTTTTTATGTTTTACACTCCCTGCCCCCTTGCGACTACTCTGTAGCCCCCTGGGGATCTCTTAAGCCCAGTTTAAAAACAAATGTTTAATAAATCTATTGAGTATATTATATTGGTGGTTCTCAACTGGTTTTGCTTTAGGGCCCAGATTTTACTTTGGAAATCAAGTGGTGACCCAACACAGTACCAAATAATAATAATAAAATATTATTAAAACTAAGTCCTTGAAATCAAGCATTGTCATTATTATAATGAACTGCCTAGACCCAGCAATGGACACAATTATTAACAAGATACAGGCTGAATAGAAAATTTTTAAATATGTAAATGCATAAACAACAACAGAAGTGTTATTTAGTGGAGTAACAAGTGAACCCATATTCCACCAGTTGAGAACCACTGATCTAGAAGATAATAAAAGCAATACGCATATTTTTATTACCAGTTTTCACAGAATTACAACAATGCTTTTTATTTTTGAAAATGATAATTAAATGGCTAATGCACTTTGATAATATGCACTAATAGCATGGTTAAACAAAACTAGAATATGATCGTTAACATAAAAAAACGTTCTTTACATTTCTTATAAAGAACATTACAATTCTACTTTGCTGTGTGACAATAATAAGACATGAGTATCAAAGTAATAACCAAACTCCAAATGACTGTACACAGTGATGCTGATGTGCTAAAAATGTTTAAACCTATTTACATACACGATGTCAAGATAAGAAATACTTAATCTTAATATTCAATGGGTATGATTCACAGATAGCACCTATGGAAAGACCAGACATGTAATAGTTAATGGGCAAGTTAATGGAATAGTAACAGCTGCTGGCATTTCTTTATAAAACCAATCATATGCAAGCCAGTTCCGAACACTAAATAAGGCCAATATTTGTGCCCTATTCTCTATACCTTTTTTCCATGGTCCATTCTAGATCCAGTTATGCATTCAATGACACCTGTATTAACAGATGTATAAAATTGTCATTTTCTTTATAATCCGTTACGGCAGTAATACTTTAACATTATTAATATGTACATAAAATTAAGGATTATCATATCAGGAAGTTTTTGAGACTGCTACAGCATCAAATGAAACTGATCCAGTATGATAGACTTAACACTGTAATCTACACAGGGGTGGGGGACAGCTTCAACATTTTCAACATGAAACAACATTTAAAGGACAACACTATTTCACATGAATATCTCTTAATTGGTTTTATGAATGTCAACAGAATGTCATAAGAAAGCATGAAGGATACATTAAAGGTGCAGTCATGCCACCTGTCACGTACACTGAAACAGCAGTGTTCTATATGCTTTATGTCAATGGAGCCTAAACTAAAATGTGCTAAAAACCTATGTAGATTACAGTTTGTACCTTTTTTTTTATTTTTATTAAGAAATCTCTCTTTTCAGGAGAAAAATAATCAAATGGCCACAACTGAAAGTCACTGTCCCTTACATCTTATTTGTCATCCTTCTTCTCTTCTTCTTCAGTAGGGTATGAATGCCAGGTGAGGCGTTCCTCATAAAAAGAAATTACAACTTGTGGACACTTTACATTCGCCTCCTTGGCTGGTACAAGATCTGCTTCATCAGAGTTTTTCCTGTAGCGTGAAAATATATAAGAAGACATTAACAACTAATCAACTATTCTTCATCTGAGATGGATTTTTTTTTTTTTTAGTAATGCTGGTCAGGAACTGTCCCTCTAATCCAGCACTTGTTTCTTTACAGGTAACAATTTCCATACAAACCATTTCATGAGGAACATGAGTTCTCCACTTGAGTCTGTAGCACCAATAATCCTCTCAGGATCCAAACCACGTGCAAAACCTCTGAGTTTCTCAGGCTAAATTAAGAGAGATGGCATGTAAGACACTGTGTAGCCCATTCAAATTTTTTTCGGTGCTCTAAATTTTTCAAAGACACTTCCTGGCCAGCTTATAGACATGGAATGATGGACTTCAAATCCTCAGATTTTCAAAACTCCTACCTCGTCTTTGCGCTTTTTAGGCTCCTTTCCATCTCCATCTGTCTCGGCCCGCCTCTTGCCTCCAGATTCAGCGGTTTTCTGCGACTGAAGGAATTCTGCTATGAGGTCAGGACAGTCTAGGTTATCTTCTGGTTCCCAGGTGTTGTCCTCACTGAGAATCCAGTCATGCAGAATAAACACATTTTTACTTTTAAATTTTAACAATAAAATCCAACAAATTTACCAGAAGCTCCATTGTAGAGGCCATTTGATAGTGGATTTTTTCCCGATACATTTAACTATGGTGGTGGAAAAGACAAATAACCCATTAATCGGCCAAAAGTTTTTCAAATATTTTCCTAGTCTTTCTGGGTCGGGTACAGACATATAGCCTACAAGAGTTGAAACTTAATTAAATCCCAGATGATATTTTTTTAGTCAACCTAAATCCCAATAATAAAAAGTAAAAATGCAGATGGCATTAACTATAAACAAGACTTATTTTGCAATTACAGAGACTAGAATGCTCTATATGTAAGTATTTACCATGGTAAGTCTTTTGTAGCCTATATATTCACCAGAAGGGTTTTGTGTATATTTCACCAGAGGAGGTTTAATGAGGAAAAAGTTTTATTATTATTATTATTCGAAAGATATGAAGTTGGAGACACGATGTCTGTGCTGACGGGGAACATTTCTATATAGTTAATATAGTCAATTTGGAACACTTGATTCTCTAATCATGAAGCGATGTTAAAAATATGGATGTATATTGTCAATGATGAAAGACTTTAAGCCTATTCACACCAAGCCTGTTTTTTTCCGGTGTTCGTTCCGAATAAACTTTTGAAGAGGAACAATGCATTCCTATAGCTCTATTCATATCGGGTCCAACAAATCGCCTGGCGACAATCCACTTTTTTTTTTTTTTTTACAGAAAGCTGTAACATTTTTTATTCTTTGGACTGTGAAAACTGACAGACCAATGAGATACAAGCTTTTTGTCATGTTTCTAGAGTCACTGTTGATGCACAATCCAGCATGTTGGTGGCGCTATTGAACTGTAAAACAGGTGCAGTGATCTTTTACTTGTCTCATGCACAAAAACCCAAATATGCGGAAAATAAATAATATAGAAGCTGTAAACATATTCTTTCTTTTTTAGAATACTAATGTAATGCGCCGATACCTCATATTATATAATATGCCTGATTTTTTGTCTTTAATATGTATATCACTGTGCCTGCTATATTATCCTGGAATTAATAACAGTAGTGAGGTTTGGCAATTTGTCTGCAACAAATTGCAGAAACTCACTGCTATTTTTATCGCAAGGATAATATAACAAAGTATTTCTGTTACAGTGCTCTTTTTACAAATATACAATAATTAAATAAAGAAAAGACTGAGCCTCTGTTTTCTTTTAAATAGTTTTTAATATTATGCATTTTTATACCTGTTTTTCCTTAATGCACATTATTCCAGGTGTTTTTATATAACTGCTCCTTGTGTTTATATTATCCAGGCATTTAAAAAAGAAAAAAAAAATCAAGTTGGTCTCAGGAGTCCATTTAGAATATTCTCGTAGCAAAATACATGTGCAAATAAAAAGAGGTGTATTTATGAAACAGCGCTCTTTCCTCATCTCACTCCTAAAAAAAAAAAAACAGATTCTATATTCCTAAATATGCATTAAAAACTTGGAAATGGAATAATGAAACAGTAACACCAAATAAATAAATGCCTCTTCAGCATTAAACATGTGAATCTTCTGCACTGGCAGCTGAATAAGGTCAGAGCAAGAAAACTAAATATGGTATGCTAAATATGCACAGCAACAGTGCCGTCTACTGTACAGGGGCAAAACATTCTTCGTTTCGGTCTTGGTGTGAATAGGCCTCACCTACGTGATTGTTTTTCTTCTAGAGGCCTTTATTATACTGCAGAATCCTATGTGTGTGTATATATATATATATATATATAAACTTTCAGAATAGATTTTTGACGATAACTGATCTTTCCAAAAAGCAATATTTCGTACAACCTCTACTCCATTGCATAAAATTAGATGCACTCTGTTTGAATCAAATGAATATATTAATACCTAAAATCAATCTGAAAGCAATAAATACAGATACCCACTCAGAAAAGCCTTTCCACTTAAGGAGGTATTCCACTCTTCCTTTCACCACACGCCGATCCAGGACTTTCTCCACAACATACTCTTCTTCTTCTTCCTCCACCACTTCTTCCACTTTCTTTTTGTTCTGTTTCTTCCCAGCTGTTGATTGCTTGGGCTCAGGTTGAGAAATTGGAGCTGGGTACAAGAATGACAGGTAGACAATAAACAATCGACATTCAGAGACATACAAGTTGGCCAAAAACACAATTTGCTATTGTTATACAATACAGCTATTGTTACTACAATAAAACTGTTGTAACTTGATATTAGCCACCAGTACCATACAAAAATACCTTAAAATGACTTATTTTTTTATTTTTTATTACTAGCCTATTTATTTTACAGTAAAAACAATAACTGTAGTAACAACGATATTGTACGGTTTTTGTTTTGGTTGCCAAGGTAAATCTGTATCGGTTTTACATGCGTTCAAAACTATAAAGAGAAAAATCCAAACCTTCAGTCACAGCAGCATCGGCTGGAGACTCAGACGTTTGGCTCATATTTCCAAGGGCTCTTATAGCTGGAAATATATAAAGGCACGTATGAATTAATAAATATTACTACAAATATTAACTGTGAGCTATATCGATATGGAAGGTCTCGTAAACACACGTCACTCGTCAATTTATCTGCACGTTGATTGATATTGATTTAAGCTGAGGAATGCAGCTGCACGCGACACATCTGCATGCAGAATGTGACAAACACTAAAAGATACATTAAAGACCGCAAAGGCCACCATTCATGATTTTATTTTTTTTATGCATTAATGCATAGCATGCTTCAAGTGTTTTGTTCGGTAGGATGGACGAGTGGAACGTAGCAGGGCACTGTTTTACTGAAATCTTCCTCCATGTTGTTTTAGAGACTGTTCAAGCACGCTATTCGATGTCTGCTGTGGTCAAATCAGCTTGCATCGATGCCGCAGCCCATATTGTTGCACTATTGGTCACTGCGATTTTCCCACCAAAACACAATATGCACGAGCCCGCACATCGGCAGCGCAGAAAAAGACACTTACTTGTATCTCGCGGCGAAATGGATTAAATAAAGCTGATCCGCATGTATTTAAATCCGTGGTGAATGGGCAGCAGTGATTAATTACAGAAGGTCTACTGTGCTGCTGGGTCCTGAATGTAGCAGTTCTTCACACCCACTTCCGCAAAAAAAAAAAAAAAAAAAAAAAAATTGATAAAACGGCAACTTCCGGTGCAATTATTTTCTATTCAATTACTTTCATCATAATAGTGTATTTGTTATGGTGTTCTATAAGAGACGTTTTGAGGATTGAATAACGACTGGCGCTGTTCCATACTGGTCTACAGCCTTATATCCATCACTTCCTCTTGCTGTATTCTTTATCTTCCAGGGTATCTCTTTTCTCCTTGATGTTGCCCGTCTTGGTGCTGCAAAGTAGACGTTATAGTTTCCTACATTACTTTCAAATGGGATTGTGAGAAAACGTAAGAATATGTACAAATCACAGATTTGTACTACACATTGGTAACCAGCAGTATGATGCTGTGCAAAATGTAATGTTTTTACATTTCCTTTTCAACAAATACATACATGGCATATGTATAGACTGATTACATTAAATAAACGAAATAATGTATTAAAAATAATTTGGACCAGTAAAAAAATAAAATACAAAAATAACAATTTTCTTGGTTTAATTGGCATTTAATTGCTAACACGATTATTACTTAATAATTCTTAGAAAAGTATACATTCCCAGTATATATCAAGGATTATGTTACTAGGGGGGCCTGGGTAGCTCAGCCAGTTTTGACGCTGACTACGACCCCTGGAGGCCTGAGTTCGAATCCAGGGTGTGCTGAGTGACTATAGCCAGATCTCCTAAGAAACCAAATTGGTCTGGTTGCTAGGGAGGGTAGAGTCACATGGGGTAACCTTCTCGTGGTTGCGATTAGTGGTTCTCACTCTCAATGTGGCACAGGGTAAGTTTGTGAGATCGCGGAGGGTAGCATGACATAACCTTCACATGCTGGGAGTATCCATGATGTCATGTACAATGAGCCACGTGATTAAATGCACAGATTGACGGTCCCAGAAGGCAACTGAGACTTGTTCTCTGCCACCCGGATTGAGTTGAGTAGCTGCGCCACCACGAGAACCTACTAAAGTAGTGGGAATTGGGATTAAGAAAAAAAAGGATTATGTGACTTTGTTTGATGCTGGACCCCTAGAACTGTATGATTTCTTAAAAAAATTATAACTTTTTAATTTCAGCGTGCATAAAAAGGCATAAATATTACAAATAAAATTTGTAATAACAGTTAAAAATCTGTCAAAATTTCACAATTCCCTCACAATTTCAAAATACTAATTGGGAAGAGACTTAAAATTACAAGACAATATTGTATCACCAATCAAATGTGTTAGCTCTCTTTTAACATTATTCACATAATTTTCCCTGTTAAACATTGATTGCAATATCAAGAAATTTATGAATAATGTGTTTTTTTGTAACATTGAATTTGAGAGTATTGTACACCTTTTCTTTAACTATATTTATACAAAACTTGACTTATGCAAGGATGCTATTTATGGACTGCAGTACAGCATTCAATCCCATCATGCCTGATCTTCTCCCAACCAAACTGACCCAGCTCTCCTTGTTCACCCCATCTGTCGATGGATCACCAGCTTTCTGACAGATAGGCAGCAGCTAGTGAGACAGAGGGTAACTCACATCGGGGACCCTCACTATTAGCACTGGTGCTCCTCAGGGATGTGTTCTCTGCACTGCTCTTCTCCCTGTACACAAATGATTGCACTGCCAAAGACCCCACTGTCAAGCTTCTGAAGTTTGCAGATGACACCACGGTCATTGGCCTCATCCACGATGGTGACGAGTCCGCATACAGACGGGAGGTTAATCAGCTGGCTGTCTGGTGCTGTCACAACAACCTTGAGCTGAACACTCAAAACATCCCCCTCACCATCCTTAACAGTACTATGTCAGCAGTGATGTCATTCAAGTTCCTAGACTCTACCATCTCTCAGGGCCTGAAGTGGGACACCCAGATAGACTCCATTGTAACAAGGCTCAGCAGAGGTTGTACTTCCTTTATCTGCTGAGAAAGTTCAACCTGCCACAGGAGCTGCTGACACAGTTTATTTTGCCATCATTGAGTCTGTCCTGTGTACATCTATATCTGTCAGGTTTGGTTCAGCCACCAGGAAACTACAATGGACAATCAGGACTGCTGAGAGGATTATCGGTGCCCCCCTGCCCACCCTCCAAGACCTGTATGTCTCCAGAGTGAGGAAACGTGCAGGTAGAATCACTCTGGACACCACACACCCTGCCCACTCCCTCTTTGAACTGTTGCCCTCTGGCCGGCACTACAGAGCACAGACACTTCTACCTAAATATCTTGTGGCATATTTTTCTTACCACTGTCGCCTTTGGCTTTCTTAAAGGTGCACTCAGTAACTTTTTGTTTGTCATCTTGGACTTACAGTGACACTTAGTGGTGTGGATGCAGCATCATTTAAAATCAAAAGTTTTCAGCTACAGATGCCATTGTAGAAATTCACGAATCAGTCTTGATTCATTTAAACCAAGAGAGAAAATGCCCAGTAACAAAACGGTTACTGAGATTAAGTGAGTGTTATTCAGCTGGTCATGTGATTTTTTTAAAAAACTTTTTTAAAGGAGAAAAATTACTGAGTGCACCTTCAATGTGAGCATCATGGCACTATTTTGCAAGATGTCCTCGCTGCGGACTGTAGCACTATGACAAAGTAGATGTAGTGGATTTCATCTCACATCATGGCCATCCATTACATAATGGATTACATCCATGTTTTAAACGTTCAGAGCCGTGATATACTGTATTTTTTAATGCATTTTATTCAGCTTGTAGGGCCTACAGTATGTAGAGATATGTGTAAATAAAATGTGAGAGAGTGCGATAATGGTTGTATTTCCTTAAACTTTTTTTTTTAAATTAGTAGTATATTGTACTAATAACTTTTGAGCATCTGGCTTTAGTCTTCTAAAGAATATGAGAGTTTGGTGACTATCTGGAGTGAATTTGTTTGGTATGGATTATGACAATTCTATTTTTTATTAGTTTGATTCAGTTTCGAGAACATATACAGTCCTATTTCTTCTTTAATTTGATGTGGGATTCAACTCTTCTTTTATACTCTGTCACATATGACTATATCAAAGAGGGACAAAGAAATCTATAGCCTTTATTTGATTCATACATTAATGATAATTACACATCTATGACTGCTTCTACACATCTATGAATCAATGTCTCTATAAGACAAGGGAATAATTATACAGTTACAGGTGGACATTTTCAGTCTCTAACCCTTACAACAAAAAAAGGACAAATAAACATGTTTAGGCTAGTAGATTTTTATTTCCAGTTATTTTTTATTTCCAAGTTATGTGGATTATGGACAACACATATATTGTTATAAAATATGACTTACTTGAGATGACAAGAATAAAAAGATAAAGAGATCAAATATAAAACATTGCATATATCCAATATTTAAAATTAACAGAAAACTTTGAAGCTGCCAGAGAGAAAAAAAAACCTTTATTATGTGGATAAATTTAAAATGATATAATGATCATAATATGTTATCAGAGTTTTAGGAAGCATGCTAAGTTGAAATACTGGCTTCTCCGAAAACAATGTGTAACACAGATCAAGTTCGTGGGCAAGGAAGAGGCGAGAAACCGGCTTGACATATAAACTAAAGGTTTAATGTAAAACTCAAAAGACAAACAAATAAGACGACGCACATGTCCGTGAACGATCTCTCTCTCTCTCTTGCATCGCCGTCTGCGAGTGGCCTTTATCCCTCTTGACGGTAATAAGCCTAATACGGGACCGGGCGTGCGTAATCACGCCCCGGTCCCGCCCTCCACCGTGCCACACAATGCTACAGACAGTATACTCTACTTTGAAATGTGGTTCCGGAACGGAATTTCGGTTTGTGTTTTGGACTGTGTGATCCCGCCCACTGTCCATTTCCCAATAGTATTTCGACACCCCGGGTTACCAGATTTTACACAGTGCACTGCAGCCATGGAAGCCAGCAATACATCTAGCTAACATTGACAGAGTTATAACAAATCCACCTGGGCTGGTTCATAATTTGCAAACAATAAAAACATTGCAAGCGCATACATTAGCTGATCAACTTATAGTGTAAGGCTCGTTGCTTGCCATTGTCAGTTTGCTCATTCCTGTTGCGTGCTCTCATCCTGGCAACCCTTGTGAGCTTGGGAGGAGGGGGCAGGGGAGACAACTCTCTCCAATATTTTGAATTTTTGCTGCAGAACCCATTTTAAATGCTTGATGTCAATGTTAAAAATTGCTCCTTTAAAGAACCCATATTATGCTAATAAATAGGTTGATGATTTTTTTATATTTTGGGGGTCTACTAGAATATGTTTACATGCTTTAATGTTCAAAAAAACACATTATTTTCTCATACTGTACATTGCTACAGCCAATCTTTAAAGGCCCCCTTTCCGAAAAGACCAGTCTGCTCTGATTGGTCAGCTGGCCAGGTCTGTTTTGACTGGTCAACTGCGAAGAGTGAGTGTCAGAAATGTTAGCCTAGCACTAATGTGGATTGCAGATGTAAAATTACCGTTTGTAAAAATCATGCAATCTCCACACTTGATCATTCATGATAGTAAGAACGACAAACAATCTGAATAATTCTACACAATTGTAGGTGAAAGTGGGCCCGCAGCTGATTAGCAAAATTATTTTAACACAATAACATTAGCTAGTATGTTAGCAGAGGCCTACAGCTGTGCACTGGGTGTTCACCGTAGCTACAACACAAAACTCTGCCTTTGAACTTTCAGTAGCAGATAAATGAAGCGGCAGATTGTCCCAACAAAGTGGGAAATGCACCATCTTTCAGGAGTAACCAACTTGAAAATTCGCATTGGTTGTGGCTGTATTGGTGAGGAATAGTGGTAAAAATGTATTTTTATATTTGAACCACTGATTCTTCAATTTGTCTGCTTTTGAAAGTCCAAACAAAGAGGTTTTGCTATTGCAGTGAAGAAAACAGCATCTTCTTGACATGGCGTTAACAATAGCCCAACACATCCTGGCCTCTGCTATAACTGTTTGTTTGAGGGCAGGCCAGAGTAGCCTTAGTGGGGCATTATTCAATTGTGTTACATAATGATGTATATATTTTACGGTGGAAATGGCTGGACTACAATCCAGCCGTTTCTTGTAGTTCTTGAGCAGTGTTGTCTGTGGGAGAGTATAACTCCCTTTTGCATGGACCCTGTGCTTTGTAACTTTGCAGACCTTTTACATGCACAAACAGCTATATTACACACTGAAGGAAAGGTAAAATCCCCAAAATGTACAAGAGGGCCACTTTAAACTACTACATTTTAGTTAGCCACTATAGGCTAATATAACCTTTCAAACAAAATTGTGTATAGGCTGTATGCCTGTAACAAAGTGGGCAGACGAGGGAGTAAGGATCCAGGTGCAGCTTTATTCAAAGTCACAAAGTAAAGGGAAGTAGAAACACAGGAACAAATGAAACATCCACGAGGGGAAAATAAAGACATTAACACAAGATAATAACACGGGGAGTCTTCCAAGGAGGGCATAGGCAGGAACACGGACTAAGGTAGGATTCGGGAACAACCATGGACAGAACATCAAACAACGACCAACAAAGGACAAGGTGAACATGAGGGCTTAAATACAAAACAAGGGGAAACATAGACCAATGGAAAACCAAAACTCAAAACAAGATAACAAGACAATAAACTAAAACCAATGATAAATTAGAACTGATAACAAGATAATTAGACAATGAACCAATGAAAATCAGACACATAGACATGGAGGGAAAACAGGACATGACAAGACTTCAAAATAAGAGTGCATAAAACAAAGGCAATATGGAACATAAAAGGTGCCAAAACTTAAAATAAAAGGTACACAAACCAAAGACGGTGTGGATCTTTACAATGCCGTACTGACAACACTAAACATAATATTGTAAAGATAATCTAATACAATATGTAGCTCTGGGCATGCACATTAAAAACACCCAGTTTGTCATGGAAATCGACAACACATCATCGCGCTACAGTCCGCAGTGAGGAGTGGACAGTCTCCTATTTTCTGCAAAGCTAAATAAAAGCCGACTTGAAACATTTTGTGCTATTACTAGCCATCATTATTATTGATGGGCATTTTCAAAAGAGCCGGCTCTTTTCAGCTCTTTTGGTTCCAAAATGGCTCTTTTAAAAAATATGTTTTGTATTTTTTCCAAGTCAAACAGTTTGCGATAGTTTGACTATAATTGGTGTTAAAACAATTCTTATTAAATTATTAAATGAAATCATACTCAGCATTAACCACAATGCATTTAAAAATGCATTGGTTTGTTATGAAAAAGAATGCTATTAAACATATGCATTTAAAGTGTATCTTTTTATTGTATATAAACAAAGTGCATATAAATCTAACATTCTAAACTAATACAGTCTGAACAGCATAATAGACACCTGGCCAAATTGATGCCCTATGCAGTGTTCCATGGTGTATAATTACAAATGAATTCACCCCACATTCTGATGGTTGATGTAAAAATTAACTGAAGCTGCAGACATGTATATGCATGATTTTATGCATTGCACTGTTGCCACACGATTGGCTGATTAGATAATCACATGAATAAGTAGGGATACTGGTGTGCATAATAAAGTGGTCGGTGAGTGTATATAAAATTATACACAGAAGTTCATACCAACTGTATGCACACTGCACAATTTATATTTGTCTGCAAATCTAATTTCAGGTATTTAAGCATAAGATGATAGATCATAACATAAATTCAGTAAATTTTGTCCACACTTGTTTTGACTTGTGGTGTATTGCCTTACACTGTCAGGGATGCAAATTCATGAGAGGTGAAAAAGATGAGCAAGTCATAGCAGGTGTTCCAGATGTATATTTTCAGTTGATTTGGTTCTTGTATTTAAAGCTTTTTGTTGTATTTAATGCTTTAAGTGTTTAAGATTGGAGGAATGCTTTCAATTGATTTTAATAAGGAACATTTTACAAAACAATTTGTGCAAATTAGCTTCAGAAAAGGTGACTTTAGCAGAAAGGTGAGTAATTTGCATCCCTTACTGTGCAGCACACTGTGAAACTGAATAAAAGACTTGTGTTTTCGAATTTAGGAGTATGTTGCGTGCTCTTCAGGATACTGTACAGTATTTACATTCTCTAAGTATTATACATCGAGACCTCAAACCTGAAAACATTCTGCTAAATGACCAGGGACACGTCAACCTATCCGACTTTGGCTTTTCAGTCCAGCTGGATCCTGGAGAGGTGAGAGAACCATCACCGTACTTCCACAGTGGCAGATTAAAAAAAAAATGCTTTCCAGTTTTTCCCATTTAATACAATGACATTCATTGTTTATAGCATTTGCTCCTTGTAATTTTTCCTTGTTAGATTTGTGTGGAATTCCAGGTTACATGGCACCAGATTCTGAAATGTTCCATAGATGAGACACAAAAGGGATATGGGAAAGAGATTGATCTGTTTTTTAGTAAACTTTATCTTCCTTTGGCCTGAAAGCATCTTTCGTTCCAAAAGTAAGATGCAACCAGTGTCAATTCTTCACCACAAGGTGGCATTATTTGATGATTAAATGAGCTTGTTGATCAACATTCAGTCATTTTATCCCATGTTTTCCAACAGGTAGGCTTGTGGTGTGATCCTGTTCACACTTCTTGCTGGATCTCCACTGTTCTGGCATCGTAAACGGATGCTGAGAATGATCATGGAGGGCCACAAGTTTAGTTCTCCATAGTGGGACGACAGGTCTGACATCGTCAAAGAATTGGTGACATTCTTTGTGAATTGTGAACCGTGCTTTGTTGTGCAAACTTTACACATATGTGCATTACACTTTCCTTAAAGTTTAAATTCACTTCGATCTCAAGGCTTTTAGCGGTGGAACCCTTACTTCGGATCACAGCTGAGCAATTAAGCTTTAGCTCACCCCATCTTCCATCAGTACCAAAAGGAAGAGGTGCAGCTCTTCAGCCCCAGGAAGACATTTAGGGTATGTGTTCTCTTTAATATGTGCTTTTCACAGTGTTTGTAAGGCAGAATTGTGGTTCTGGTTACATTTTCAGGTCCTGATCTTAACTGTATTAGTCTGCATTCTAATGCATTTCCGCTATAGAGCCAGACCATTAACAAGGGAACTCCTAGCAAGAGAACCTTATTTAATCCATGGTGTGCGCAAGTGTGACAAGTGGTATGTGAAAGTATAGTTCAGTTTGATACCAAGTAATTTATTTGAAAAGTTAATAATTTTGAAGACTATTACAGTGCTATAATATTCCATTTTCAGGACATTTCATTTACAATAGTCTGTTATATTAATGTGTATTAAGTTTTGTTACTGTTTAAAACTAGACAACGAATAATAGTAACAAGTGGAATGCAGAGAATGCTGATCCTTGCCTGTATGGGTCGATTATTCGTCGATGTGTTGGTAATGCCTTGGGTCTCCAGTAGGGGGAACGCGCTTCTCTCCCTCATTCAATACAGACGAGTGAAGGCGAGAGTTGCGTGTGTGCTTCTTCAACCTTCTCCTGTTACTTTTCCCCTTTTTAAGGGCACAACATTTGGAGGCACCGCTGGGATGTTTGGTTTGAGGATCACCCCTGTGCTGTAAGTGGAGTCCTTGAGTCGATCATCCCTTCAAACAACCCAGTTATAAAAAAAAAAAAAAAAAAGAAGAGTTCAGCAGGGCGGTGGAAGTGGTTTTCAGACGAACCTGGCACCTTGTATCCTGAAGTGAGCAAAACTGACCACTAGGGAGCAGAAAAAAACCAATTAAGTCAGATTATCCTTCATTTTACTGCCTATGCCCTCTCTGATAAAATGGAGTCTGAATTAGAGAAGCTGCAACTGGAGATAAAAGGAGCGTTGTACAAATTGACTGGCGAACAGCTGATTAAAGTATGCAACGCCCTGCAGATTTCAGGACCAGGGGAAGAACATGTAACTGGTAAAACTCGCAGTCAAGTGATTTCACATGTAATAAAGTATCTTGAACGGGAAGAATTGGCCGACCTAGAGGATGAGGGGATGTCAGACCTCCTTAGTGTACACGACATAATAGACGAAATCGATACGGCAACAAAATCAAGTGAATGTGAAATCTCCAGTCAAACTGAGATACAGGAAAACCTCCAGAAAGAGGTAGAGGCGCTAAGGCTGTCATTGAAAGAAAAAGAGAACGCAATGTATGACCTCATGAAAACAAGCATGAACCCCCCTGCTAGTTTCAGCAAGCCAGAAAAGAATATGGCCCCAGCACCCCCTAACGGCGCCATGTGGCGCAAAGATTTTAAGATATCTGGCCAGATAGGCGAGCCAGGGCAAAAAGATAAGCTAACATTTTCTAGCCTGGCCAAACAAATTGAAAGCGGGCTCAGCAAAGGCTACCCAGTGTCAGAGATTATTGATGCTGTAATCCGTGCTATCACACCAGGCCTGCAGTTACGAAGTTACCTTGAAGGAAAAGACAAACTAACACTGCCTGCCCTTCGTAGGATCCTTAGGTGTCATTACCAGGAGAGAGGCGCCACGGAGTTATATAAACAACTCACTTCTGAGGTTCAGAACAGTAAAGAGACCCCTCAAAATTTCCTGATAAGGGCAATGGACCTAAGACAAAAAATCCTGTTTGCTTCTCAGGAAGCTGATTCAAGTCTAAAATATGACCCAGTACTAGTCCAGAGTCTGTTTATGCATACTGTCCTAACTGGCCTCCAGAGTGACAATATTAAAGGTGACTTGCAGCCCTACCTCCTACAGACAGATACCTCTGATGAGCTGCTGCTAGAGAAACTGAACATTTCATGTGCCAATGAAAAAGAGAGGCAGGACAAAAAGAAACATGCTGCCCCATCACGTGTTACTAGTGTGAATACAGTCCAGTCAAGTGAATCCCCGGTGGAAAAGAAAAGCGGCACCTCACAAAATCCAGCTACACTTCCCCCTGATCTGCTCGCTGAAATCAAAGAAATGCGCTCTGACATGGTGCTATTGAAAGACTTGAAAGCTGAGATCTGCCAAATCAGGGAAACCATCCAAAAACCCACACCCGCACCGCCACAGTACCTCCCATCAAGCAGAGAACCAGCAACTGTGCCTTCCCCTTACCCAGTGTTTTCACCCCCACAATCCTCACCTTATAAGACTGAGTCAAATGACATGCCATTTTACCACCAGCAGTTGCCAACAGCAGTGCAGGAATATCGACCAGCATACGGCCCTGGGCGAATGAGAGAGACTGCCCAGTTCCAGCTGAGGTCTGCACCGCAGAGGTTTTACCCGGCACGACGCCCTCAACCAAGATGTTTCTCATGTACTCAAGCAGGTGAGGAGTACTGTCAACATTGCTTTAGGTGTGGAAGCAGTGAACACTTCAGAGCAGGTTGTAAAGCACAGAGACCAGTAGAGCCTGTCCGGAGAATCCCTTTAAACTAAAAGGGGTTGCTCCCACTGGGCATGGAGCAACCAGTGATATTGATAAGTCCCAATTTTGTGCAGGTTGTGAAGAAGAGAAAGGAAGTGAGGAATTAAAATGTTGTTCAGTTTGTAAAATCACTCTATACTGCTCAAAGGAGTGTCAGGGAAAGCATTGGCCTTCACACAAAAGACTTTGTAAGCCATATGCATGTTCCGGTATCAAGAAGCAGGCAACTCCGCCACGTGTTAAAGTCAAGTGCAAAGAAAATGGTGCTCCAGAGAAAACACCTACTGTAAGTGAGTTAGTGGGAAAGAAGTGTGTCATCAGGTGTTTCCTGCACAAACAGAAAATCCAGGCACTTTGGGATACAGGTTCACAAGTTTGTGCTATAGATGAGGTATGGAAACAAAATAATTTACCCGGTGTTCCTCTCAGAGATGTATCAGAGCTAGTTGACCCACTTGACCCTTTGCAACTCGAAGCAGCCAATGGAACAGAAATACCATACGTCGGATGGCTCGAAGTGTCTTTTAAACTTACTGCCAGTGATGATGAGCTGCTAATACCCATGTTAGTGCTAAAAGGCAAACAACAACAATGTCCTATTATTGGCTTTAATGTCATTGAGCGCCTTGTGCTAGATAGCCTGCAAGTCCAAACAAAACATGTGAATAGAGACAAACTTGTGAAGGCAGTAAAAATGGCTTTTCCTCATCTCAGGAAAAACAAAGCAAAAACCTTTATTAATGCAGTGAGTGTGGGACAGATATGTGACCATAATGTGAGGACAGCAAATGAGAGAGTCAACCTGCCTAAACGTACCACCATCCAAATCGAGTGTCGAGTACAGGCCCCACCTTTCAGAGAGGACAAGACTCTTGTCTTTGAACCGGGCGAGAACCCACATTGGCCCGAAGGACTAGAGTTTTGTGACACACTTGTGTCGGTGAAGGCAGGGATGACCCCAAAAATTATCGTCAGTGTGCAAAATCCTACAAGTCATGACATTATGCTGAGAGGAAGGACTGTTATTGGAACTGTACAGTCAGTCAGATCAGTGTATCCTGCCAATATATTTAAAACAGATCACCTACCAACTGCATCCATTCACCATGTCCAGGCTCAGCACTCTAGTGGAAGCACTCCTACCCAAGAACAATGGGAACCTCCTGTTGATTTGACTCACCTTAATGAACACCAGAGGCAGACAGTCAGTCGAATGTTAAGAGAAGAGTCAGAGTCATTCTCCAGGTCTGATAATGACATAGGCTGTGTGGAAAACCTGCAAATGGACATTTCACTAAAAGATGGTGAGCCAGTGTCAAAAACGTACCTCTCCGTTCCAAAACCTTTATACAGAGAGATGAAAGACTATTTACAGGACTTGATAGCACAAGGATGGGTTGAAAAGTCAACCTCTTCCTACTCCTCTCCAGTTGTTTGCGTACGGAAAAAAGACGGTACTCTGCGCTTATGCATTGACTACAGAGAGCTCAACAAGAAAACTCATCCAGATCGACACCCCATCCCCAGAGTGCAGGACATTATGGACACCCTGGGAGGAAACACCCTCTTTTCACTGTTGGATCAGGGTAAGGCGTACCACCAGGGATTCATGGCAAAGGGAAGTAGACATTTGACAGCTTTTGTGACTCCGTGGGGTCTATATGAGTGGGCCCGGATCCCGTTTGGGCTCATGAATGCACCTGCAGCATTTCAGCGTTGCATGGAACAGTGTTTAGAAGGCTTAAGGGATGAAATATGTGTGCCGTATCTCGACGATGTTCTTGTGTTTAGCAGAACGTTTGAGGATCATGTCAGTGACGTCAGAAAGGTGCTGCAACGACTGAGGGAGCATGGGATAAAACTGAAACCCAGAAAATGTGACCTGTTTAAGACAGAAGTGCGGTACCTTGGGAGAATTGTGTCGGCTGAGGGAAACAGGATGGACCCTGCCGATACTGCGGCAGTAAGAGCCCTGACAGACAAGCAGCCAGGTACTGTTGGTGAGTTGAGAGCAATTTTAGGACTGTTGAGTTATTACCGGCAGTATATCAAGGATTTTTCACGTATTGCCAGCCCCTTGTATGACCTGCTTAAAGCACCTTTCGAGACTGAGACCCTGCAAAACAAAAAGAGAAAGTGGCAAACAAAACGAAACAGTAGAGGAGTCCCAGCCAACACACACATTGAGTGGCATGACGTGCATCAGACAATATTGGAACGGTTGATAGACTGTCTCATTCAGCCTCCTGTTCTAGGTTTCCCAGAGTTTTCACAGCCCTTCATCCTCCATACTGACGCTTCCAACCAGGGGCTAGGAGCGGTATTATATCAAAGGCAGAATGGAAAGCTACGTGTGATTGCTTATGGCTCCCGTACGTTGACTGCAGCAGAGAAGAATTACCACTTGCACTCAGGCAAGTTAGAGTTTCTAGCCCTTAAGTGGGCAATCACAGAGAAATTTCGTGATTACCTATACTATGCACCATTCTTCACTGTCTACAGTGACAATAACCCACTTACCTATGTGCTGTCCACTGCTAAATTGAATGCAACAGGTTTCCGCTGGGTAGCAGAACTGGCAGATTTCCATTTCACAATAAAATACCGCCCTGGCAAAGAAAATATTGATGCAGACAGTCTGTCCAGAATGCCTTTGGATGTGGAGACGTTTATGGAAGAGTGTTCAGAGGAAATGTCATATGATGTGATTGGAGCAGCGACACAAGCAGTGGAAAGTCAGGATGAGTCCAGTGTATCTTGGTCCATGGGTATCTCAGCTAAATGTGCAACGTTAGCTACAGACACATTACTCATTCCACTAACAACAGGACAAGTTAAACATGACCAGAGGAATGACCCCACTGTTGGACCCGTGGTTCGGTTCAAACTGGCAGGAGATAAACCATCAGGTCACGAACTGAGACAGCTCAGTCCACAGGTCACATGCCTTCTTAGAGAGTGGGACAAGCTGGAAATTAATGAAAATGGAGTATTGTACAGGAAAACTACAAGCAGAAAGCAACTGGTTCTTCCAGAAAAACATAAAAGTACTGTGTTAAAGGAGCTTCACGACGAAATGGGTCACCAAGGGGTAGACAGGACTATGTCACTGATACGAGACCGGTTTTACTGGCCCTATATGCAACGAGAGATAGAAGATTATGTGGCAAGAAAGTGTGTATGTCTCAAACACAAGAAACCAAGTCATGAGACAAGAGCCCCGCTGACGAGCATTGTCACCACTCAACCGTTCGAACTTGTCTCAATGGATTTCTTGCACCTTGACAAATGTCAAGGTGGCTATGAATATATTCTTGTAATCATTGACCACTTTACACGTTTTGCCCAGGCATACGCCACAACTTCAAAATCAGGAAAAACAGCTGCAGACAAAATCTTTAATGACTATGCACTGAGGTTTGGCTTCCCAACAAGAATACACCACGATCAGGGTGGTGAATTTGAAAACCAACTGTTCACACAACTGAAAAAGTATTGTGGAGTTGCTGGGTCGAGAACTACTCCCTACCACCCCCAAGGGAACGGACAGGTAGAGAGGTTTAACCGAACACTACTTCAGATGTTAAAGACGCTCACAGAGAGACAAAAGAGTAACTGGAAAGACTCACTAAACAAACTGATCTACGCGTACAATTGTACTCGCAGCGAAGTGACTGGGTTTTCCCCCTTCCATTTGCTGTACGGACGCTCCCCACGGTTGCCAGTTGACATGTTATTCAACTTGACCTCAGAACAAGGGAACAGTAATCACCATCACTACATGGAAAAGTGGAAGCAGGGCATGGAAGAAGCCTATGAGATCACAAGAGAGAATGCTCACAAAGCTACGATCAGAAGTAAGAGACATTATGACAGAAAAGTTAAAAGCTCAGTGTTACAGCCTGGAGATCGTGTCTTAATCAGGAACATGACACCCCGTGGTGGTCCAGGAAAACTGAGAAACCACTGGGAGGATACTATCCACACAGTTGTGCACCAAGTGAGTCCAGATATTCCTGTTTACGAACTCAGACCTGAGAAAGGAAAAGGGAGATCGAGGATTTTACATCGTAATCTTCTCCTCCCATGTGATCACCTGCCACTTGAAACGTCAGTGCAGCCACGAGCAAGAAAAAGAAATGTGGAGCAAATTGAGGAAGCAGAGCAGTCAGAAGAAGAGGACGATGAAGATGAGTATTATACAGTGCCACTTCAGCAGCAATCTGAACCCTGCCCACCTGAGACATTGAACCCTGTGTGTAGTACACCTCCGGAGCTCGAATGCATACAGTCTGAGGAAAACATGCCACCTGAGCCAGATAGAGAGCAAGGAGTGTCAAACCAAATGGAAAACTCACTGGAGAGAGAGGACAGCTCTGTCGAGGATATGCCTTTGGAGGAAGCTATCCCCTTGCTTGTTTCAAGTAACCCCAGTGGTGAGGAGCTTCAGCGGTCCAGACGACAGCACAGACGGCCCAAGGTTTTCACATATGATAGGCTTGGCTCACCAGTTTGCCACAACATTAGGACATTACAACAACAAAACTGGATGTTGCCATGGACATACACTGTGCAGCCACATCACTTCCCATACTTCCGGCATTAAGGACATTGAAACTGGAAAATTGAACTGAGTAAATGCATACACATTACACTCAAAATGGAGTGTTCAGCACAGAATGCACATTCAAATGGACTGTTGAACATAAGATGGACTGTGGTTACACTCTACATACACATTTATATGACACTGTTGCAGTTAATCACACCACGCTCATGGACCTTTGTTAAAGGAGAGTATAATTGACTTGAATATGTTCCACAAACAGAACTGTTAACAAGGCAGTAATGTGTCTAAGTGGATACCAAACAAAGACCAAAAGAGGAAACAAAGACATTAAAGTATATTGGGTATTTACCTGTGCTTGAACGAATGTATGAAAAGAGTTCCAGTCTGTAATACTGCACTATATAGGATGAAATGTAGCAGAAGTGTTAAGTGTATGGCTTAACCCCTTATTTGCACTAAAGGTCAGAGGTTACATTAGGATGTTGGGGACAACATCTATTTTGAGGGGGAGTATGTGACAAGTGGTATGTGAAAGTATAGTTCAGTTTGATACCAAGTAATTTATTTGAAAAGTTAATAATTTTGAAGACTATTACAGTGCTATAATATTCCATTTTCAGGACATTTCATTTACAATAGTCTGTTATATTAATGTGTATTAAGTTTTGTTACTGTTTAAAACTAGACAACGAATAATAGTAACAAGTGGAATGCAGAGAATGCTGATCCTTGCCTGTATGGGTCGATTATTCGTCGATGTGTTGGTAATGCCTTGGGTCTCCAGTAGGGGGAACGCGCTTCTCTCCCTCATTCAATACAGACGAGTGAAGGCGAGAGTTGCGTGTGTGCTTCTTCAACCTTCTCCTGTTACTTTTCCCCTTTTTAAGGGCACAACACAAGCTTATTGATGGCTGTGCCTTCCACATATACGGACACTGGGTCAAAAAGGGGAGCAACAGACCTGAGTTTTCCAAAACACAGCTTCCAGAAGAGGTCAGATGTGCTCCAACATTAGCCACATTCAAATCCAGACTGAAAACACATCCATTTAACAGTGCATTTACTGACTGAGCATTGTGCTGCACTTACTGATTGCACAACATAATTTTATTTTTTAGCTTTACCTTGTGCTATTGTATTAAATACATTATATTATATTACCTTGTGTGGGAATGTCTTTCTCTGTGGTTATCATTTCTTGTGATGCCGCACTTTATTGAACTTCTCCATTTACAGCTGAATTCAGAAGTTTACATATACTTAGGTTGAACTGAACAGAATGTTTTAATCATTCCACAGATTTAATATGAGCAAACTATAGTTTTGGCAAGTTGTATAGGACATCTACTTTATTTTGCATGACATCATGGGAAAATCAATAGAAATCAGCCAAAACCTCAGAAAAAAAAAGTGGAGCTCCGCAAGTCTGGTTCATCCTTGGGAGGAATTTTCAAATGCTTGAAGTTACCATGTTCATCTGTACAAACAATAGTACACAAGTATAAACACTGTGGGACCACACAGCCATCATACCACCACCATTGTGTCCTTGAGCAAGACACATAACTCCAGGTTGCTCCGGGGGGATTGTCCCTGTAATAAGTGCACTGTAAGCCGCTTTGGATAAAAGTGTCTGCCAAATGCATAAATGTAAATGTAAATACCACTCAGGAACAAGACAGATTCTGTCACATAGAGATTGACGTATTTTGGTGTGAAAAGTGCAACTCAAGCCCAGAACCACAGCAAAGGACCTTGTGAAGATGATGGAGGAAACAGGTAGACAAGTATATACTGTATATCAACAGTAAAACAAGTCCTATATTGACATAACCTGAAAGGCTGTTCAGCAAGGGAGAAGCTACTGCTCCAAAACTGCCATAAAAAAAGCCAGAATACAGTTTGGAAATCTGTTTGGAGATCTTACTTTCTGGAGAAATGTCCTCTGGTCTGATGATACAAATTTTACTGTTTGACCATAATGACCATCTTTATGTTTGGAGGAAAAAGGGTGAGGCTTGCAAGTCAAAGAACATCCCAGCCTTGAAGCATGGTGGTGGCAGCATTATGTTGTGGTGGTGCTTTGCTGCAGGAGGGACTGGTGCACTTCACAAAATAGATGGCATCATGAGGAAGGAAAATTATGTGTATATATTGAAGCAACATCTCAATACATCAGCCAGGAAG
Source organism: Moxostoma hubbsi (assembly GCA_032164185.1). Classification (NCBI taxonomy): domain Eukaryota; kingdom Metazoa; phylum Chordata; class Actinopteri; order Cypriniformes; family Catostomidae; genus Moxostoma; species Moxostoma hubbsi. The sequence continues at coordinate 10,006,974 of JAVLUX010000039.1, read as the reverse complement.
TTAAAGCTCGGTCACAAATGGGTCTTCCAAATGGACAATGACCCCAAGCATACCTCCCAAGTTGTGGCAAAATGGCTTAAGGAAAACAAAGTCAAGGTATTGGAGTGGCCATCACAAAGCCCTGACCTAAATCCTATTGAAAATTTGTGGGCAAAACTGAAAAAGCAAGGAGGCATACTACTGACTCCGTTACACCAGTTCTGACTGGAGGAATGGGCCAAAATTCCAGCAATTTATTGTGAGATTACCATGCAAGAAGAGGTGCATTACATCACAGTTGATTTCACTGTTATCATAAAATAAAAGTTAATGCTAATTTTGTACACATTAACTGACATGACACATTTATAGCCTCATACATTCCTCTGGGGTAAATATGTATTTGTATATAAAGTAGTGTCTCATATATTAATGAAATTGAATAAAATGTGTTGCACTTGCTCTGAGCTGAAAGATTATGTCACTAAAGGAGGTGCAATGCTTTTAACTATGTGAGCTTTCTAAAAGTTATTATCTCAAGATAAAGTGTGCTCAAAACAATATTTGGTTATTTAAGCCACACTTAATATATACATGTCTTATCATACAAAGATATTAATATATTTAGTGTGGCTTAAATGGCCAAATATTGTTTTGAGCCACTTTATATTGAGATTATAATAACTTTTAAAAATGTCAAAATATCAGCAATGTGGCATTATTTTAACTTTGTGAAACATGTCCATATGTATGTAATGTGATGAACTACACCAGTGGTTACTCTACTAGGACATCTGTGTGAACTTGTGGGGAACTGACTTCATACATCCACCTTGAGGACCAGCTGGTTAAAAGTCATATGGCTCAGAAAAGTGACATTAGTTCTGAGCAAATATGTATATAATGCAATGGTCTTATACATTTTTAAATGTGACTTAAGTGTCCAAAAACTTTTTGGGGGCCACTTTGTATGATCCATATACATACCCTGAATGGCAAAACACAAGTCCACTGCAGTAGGTAAAACAGTGATTCATGCTATTGAGCTTTCATGCTTTCTGTCAGAAAGAAGGGACACACGCTTAAGATGATCTTGTAAAATTATAAAGATACAATTACTCTTTATTAACATGATTATGACACACAAACACAATTTCTCACCTGTGTTAAACTGATGCACACTCTTGATTATGGATATGAGAACAAGATTCTCCCTGCACTAGATTTGTGTACATCTCAAGCAATACTCCCTGTTTTGGCTGAGTCACATCAGTAATCAATGCAAGGCACAAAGTCCTAGAGGGGTAAGAGAACAATGTACAGTCATGTGGTCATGCAATATCCTGAACATCATGCATCAATTATGGATTGTAGTGAAGTCAAGGATTACTTTACTTTTCTCCAGTGACTTTGCATAGAATGTCACAATAGGTACCAAACACTTGAACAAAACAGGCAGTAATACACAACAATCAATTAAATCAAATCACTTTATTGTCACACAACCATATACACAAGTGCAACAGTAGGTGAAAGTCTTGGTGGATGGACAACAATATAAAATACCCACAATGTACAGGTTTAGCGTGATTAAAATGATCACTTATGTTACAAGATGTTCACCCAAAATGTTCAATTCTGTCAATCTTTAAACACTCTTGTTTTTCCAAACCTGTAAGAACCTGACTTTCTTCCGTGGAGCACAAACGGAGAATTTCCTCAGTCACCATTCACTTTCATTGCTTCCTTTTCCATACAATGAAAGTAAACGGAGACTGAGGGCTGTCAATCTGCCTAACATCTCCATTATTGTTCCACAGAAGAAAGAAAGTCATACAGGTTTGGAACAACATGAGGGTGAGTAAAAAAATTACAGAATTGCAATTTTTTGGTGAACTATATATTTAAACATGTCAACATGTAAATAAAGTTGTCACATGGGTGTGTAAACCTTTCAATCTCCGATATGGACTTTGTCTTCTCAATCTCTTCCATAACACTGTGTTTGAGATCTGTCCTAGAAAAACATTCAACAGCAACAGAGTTATTGTGGTTAGGATAGCTGTGTCTGATCAAGCTGAAGTGGGTTCATGAGGAACCTACCAACTACGGTTGCCACTTTTGAAGTTTTAAAATAAGGGACGCTTAATTTTACAATAAATGCATTGAGTTAATATGCATTATTAATAAAAATTGCATATCCTTTCTTGTATGCTAAAATTAGAACTTTCCTGACCCATGAAAAGACCACAATTTGTGGATTTTTCAGATGATCTCTTACCACAACCTCCACAGTATTAGCACATTTTATCACAATATGTGGACTTTTCAGATGGTCCACTACCACCGTAGGCAAACTTTCCAACTTATATCAATGGTAAATTGGTGATCTGGAACGATTTCACCGTATCGCCATCTTATGGAGCCAGAAATGCGAATGACAGAATGACTGGACGAATGACAGTCATACTGTGTTTGTAACGTTTGTTGGAGTTTGGTGTGTAAATTAGCCATTAAATGCCTAACAATAAGCCTACAATTTGCAAGAAATTAATCATATAATGTAATCACGCCTGCTAAATCACACACATCTGAACGATCATTCGTGATGTTCATGTCTTGAGCTCAAAACACACTTACAAACACCATCAAGTGTTTGAAATAACATCCGACTTGGATCTGATGTGGATTCCGATCACAGAATGAAGCAGAATTACATGAATTATTGAGTTATATGTGATGCTTACTCTTTCGCATACTAATCACTTTCATACTAAATATACTTTATACTAAAACAAATACCAGAGACCGCTTCTTAGACAAATGTATATGAATAAAAAATATGCTTTTATATATATATACACTACCATTCAAAAGTTTGGGGTCACATTGAAATGTCCTTATTTTTGAAGGAAAAGCACTGTACTTTTCAATGAAGACAACTTTAAACTAGTCTTAACTTTGAAGAAATACACTCTATACATTGCTAATGTGGTAAATGACTATTCTAGCTGCAAATGTCTGGTTTTTGGTGCAATATGTACATAGGTGTATAGAGGCCCATTTCCAGCAACTATCACTCCAGTGTTCTAATGGTACAATGTGTTTGCTCATTGGCTCAGAAGGCTAATTGATGATTAGAAAACCCTTGTGCAATCATGTTCACACATCTGAAAACAGTTTAGGTCGTTACAGAAGCTACAAAACTGACCTTCCTTTGAGCAGATTGAGTTTCTGGAGCATCACATTTGTGGGGTCAATTAAACGCTCAAAATGGCCAGAAAAAGAGAACTTTCATCTGAAACTCGACAGTCTATTCTTGTCCTTAGAAATGAAGGCTATTCCATGCGAGACATTGCTAAGAAATTGAAGATTTCCTACAACGGTGTGTACTACTCCCTTCAGAGGACAGCACAAACAGGCTCTAACCAGAGTAGAAAAAGAAGTGGGAGGCTGCGTTGCACAACTGAGCAAGAAGATAAGTACATTAGAGTCTCTAGTTTGAGAAACAGACGCCTCACAGGTCCCCAACTGGCATCTTCATTAAATAGTACCCGCAAAACACCAGTGTCAACATGTACAGTGAAGAGGCGGCTGCGGGATTCTGGGCTTCAGGGCAGAGTGGCAAAGAAAAAGCCATATCTGAGACTGGCCAATAAAAGAAAAAGATTAAGATGGGCAAAAGAACACAGACATTGGACAGAGGAAGACTGGAAAAAAGTGTTGTGGACAGATGAATCCAAGTTTGAAGTGTTTGGATCACAAAGAAGAACGTTTGTGAGACGCAGAACAAATGAAAAGATGCTGGAAGAATGCCTGACGCCATCTGTTAAGCATGGTGGAGGTAATATAATGGTCTGGGGTTGCTTTGGTGCTGGTAAGGTGGGAGATTTGTACAGGGTAAAAGGGATTCTGAATAAGGAAGGCTATCACTCCATTTTGCAACGCCATGCCATACCCAGTGGACAGCGCTTGATTGGAGCCAATTTCATCCTACAACAGGACAATGACCCTAAACACACCTCCAAATTGTGCAAGAACTATTTAGAGCAGAAGCAGGCAGCTGGTATTCTATCGGTAATGGAGTGGCCAGCGCAGTCACCAGATCTGAACCCCATTGAGCTGTTGTGGGAGCAGCTTGACCGTATGGTACGCAAGAAGTGCCCATCCAACCAATCCAACTTGTGGGAGCTGCTTCTGGAAGCGTGGGGTGCAATTTCTCCAGATTACCTCAACAAATTAACAGCTAGAATGCCAAAGGTCTGCAATGCTGTAATTGCTGCAAATGGAGGATTCTTTGACGAAAGCAAAGTTTGATGTAAAAAAAATCTTATTTCAAATACAAATCATTATTTCTAACCTTGTCAATGTCTTGACTCTATTTTCTATTCATTTCACAACGTATGGTGGTGAATAAGTGTGACTTTTCAGGAAAACACAAAATTGTTTGGGTGACCCCAAACTTTTGAACGGTAGTGTGTGTATATATAAATGTAAATTTAACAACAACTGGAAGGATTTTATTTCATATATCGAAGCTATATCACCAAAACCAACGCCTTTTGCAAAGTGTGTAGCACGGTGGGGAAAATTACGTTACTCACCACATTATATCACAATGGCACAATTTGTTCCCCAAAAATGATTAATTTCCTCAAAAGCCTTCGTTTTTTACCACTACAATGTACCACGAGTTTGGATTTAATGAAAGCAAACTTGTGTTACCCCTCACGGCCTCTAATATTCTTATAAATCAGTAATCTAAACCATCTGTCTGTGTTGTACTGTATCCGAGCAACCGAGTTTTTCCTACCAACTACCAACATGAGAAAGCACACTACGAATGATTTTAAATAATAAAATCTATTTATCTATCATCTATTTTTTACGAGAATCAATTAAATGTATACCCCTCCGTATAACACTTTTATTTAAAAAAAAAAAAAGTTACTGTCATCCTCTAAAATGCGAGATTAAGCAGCTGTTGGGCGGACGTGACGTAAAGTAACGGATTAGTTTGAGTTCTCAAGAGTACGTTATTCAAACCATAGACATATAAATCTATGATTCAAACCACTCACTGCACACAAATGAATGTGTGATTATAACAAATGTCCAAAAACTTATGAGTACTACAATCACATCCCTAGTTCTTACACAAACTTGGGAATTTGACTACAGTTCGACTCACGTTTATTTTGATAGTCAGTGTTTTGTCCCGTAGTGTCTGACTTCACGCGTCCTTCTTCCTGTTTTCAGGCTCTCGCAAAGGTCCGTATCTATGTGTAAAAGAAATAATAACCATAAACACATTTAGATATGTATTATACATTAGTGAACCATCTGAAAACGTTTCGAAAGACATACGACTTTAAATAATGTTTTAATTTCTGTTATAATTTGGAAATTCCAATGTTTGGACGGGTTTAGCTCGGTAGCTAGGCTATAATTGCTACCTCCGTTTTTAGCTAAACTCACTAAAAGCACCATTGGTTCCTAAAATTAATGACAATTTTTACTATGAAAATATGTGAATCGTGTTCGAAACTTTTGCTATGGTTTCTCAAGTTAATATGCGTTGTTAATTTGTATAGGCTTCATTCTAGCTGTAAATTGATACACAAATTGCTATTTGAATTACCCCCGTGCTGTCATGTACTTTTATCACTGTCCTTCTCATATTTGTGAATTTAGTCAACAGTGTTTTATTTTTAACGGTGTTCAACAGTGTCCTTAATGTTAAGAATTAACGTTTATAATGGACAATTGTCTATTAAAATGATGGTTCATGTGTTGATTGCGTACAGCCAATTTTCTGAACATATCAGCGTAAGCTCTCTTTGTAATATAGGGCTATAATGCTATAAATAGGTTTAGTTAACAAGACTACCTACTAATACCTTTTTCAAAAGTTTAAGGACTAACACCTTAATGCATTTTTCAGGGAAGTATGTCTAGCACTGGGGGTGGGAAGCGCCCCTCAGGAGGGGATAGTCCTCCTGGCCCTCCTGAAAAAAAGGTGAAAAAAGAGGAGAAGACTACTACCACTCTCATAGAGCCCATCCGCATCGGAGGAGTTTCTTCTACGGTTAGTTTAGTTTTGCTAGCAAAACAAAATGCAGACTGGCGTGTGCCATTTCCATGCAATATTTTGTTTGCAAAGTGGATCATTAGCATAGATATATTGTTAGAAACATATCAGTGTAGCAAAATCGACTGAAATCTACAGGTATGCAAACTACTCACCTTTCAGATAAAGTCACCTTTTCTGAAGCTAATTTTTCTAAATTGTTTGGTGACATTTTCTCAATTTTCCTTATTAAAATCACTTGAAAAGGGTCAGTTTAAGCTTAAATGCTTAAAAAAATGTAAATACATAAATATATAAAAACTATAAATATACATCTGGAATACTTGCTATGACATTCTCATCCTTTCCACCTCTCATGAGTTTGCATCCCTGAATCCAGTTAAGATAAACCTGATCATATGTGTTGCCATAACCTTGAGAAACCCTTAAAGATGAGCATGACATTTCCACACTGGCCAATGACTTTTGGAGATTTACTCATTTTGACCCAAATTGCCTTTTGCAGGAGGAGATGGACATGAAGGTCATTCAGTTCAAGAACAAGAAGCTCTGTGAGCGCCTTGAACAGAGACAGGCTTTGGAGGATGAATTGAGAGAGAAGATAGAGAAGCTGGAGAAGAGGCAGGCCACTGATGACACCACCCTGCTCATCGTCAACCGTTGCTGGACTCAGGTTCAGTGCTCAGTCGATATTCTTCATACTGTACTTATTTGCTTCAATAACAGGGCTTACTTTTTTTCATTTATGATAACACATTGTGTATAACTGCATTTTATTTCATTGCAAATTGACTTGGTTGTCTGGTCTTACAACTTCATTTCACAATCCTAATTTTTTAATCTGCTTTTTTGTTACATGGTATCCCTTGAACAAAGGCAATATTTTAAGGACTCTTTGTTTGTCACACAGCTCGAGGAAAATATTCATGAGTTGCTGCAGCGCGTAGAGCCTAAGGATGCCCCGGTGCCTGTTCAAACCCCTGCTACCCCACCTGTTCCTGCAGATGTCCCTGCTCTTGCTGCAGCCACATCACCAGCTCCTGAACCCTCTGCTCCTTTGCCAGCTACAGGGGAAGGGGATGACAGCCTCCCCCAGCCTCCACCTACAGCTGAAGAGGTGCAGCAACAGCCAATGCAAGACAAAGAACAAGAGCAAATACAGCAGCTGCCTGACACTGAGGTGAAGCCACCTGAGGAACCAGTGGAGGATGGAATTCCCGGTAAACATACAAAGAGTTAAATTCCAAAACACTAGGCATAAGTTGCTTGGAATATATAAAATAAAGCATTTATATGTTTCAAAATAGATGATGTCAAGCAGTGGCATCAATGTCCTGCAGTGCAATATGACATACCTCACTGACTAAATTGAATATTTGTACTTTTTAAAGATAATTTTTTTCACACCACAGGACTATAGAAATAAAGAAAAACAATTATTACAAATGTTTAAAACTTTTTAATATATTGAACGTAATTTGATATTAATAATTGATATTTGTCAACTAACCTTGGTTAGGCTAGAATTAAGAATCGGTTCTTGTTATTAATTCTACAATTAGAATTAAAAGGATCAATTACTACACAAGGATTTATTCTGGTTGTAACTAGTGAAGAGCCATGGAACAGAGGATAGTACAGTCCCATTCCCCCACTCTCTCTTTATTATTAATAAAAGGGAAAAAAAAATCATACTAGTAGTGTCTATCAAATTAATTCTTAACTTTGCCAAAAGGCTACATAGCCATATAAACTGTCCAGAGTAAATTTTACCATTCACATTCATATTTTATTTGGTCTGTTTTTTGCTTTGTAGCCCCGCCACCTCCACCACCTCTCAGTGAGAATGCAAAGGCTTTCCTGTCCACTCTGGATAACAGTAGTGAGGAGGAACTCACTCTGCAGCTGCAGGACAGGATGCAGTTCAGCAAGGGGGCTGTGGCCTGCATGGTCTGCATCTTTGATCGTCTGCACAGCAGCATTGGGGAGCTATGCACTCGAGTGGAAACAGCTGGTAAAACCAGGATTCATTTGGTCTCATTTGCAAAACACAAACTGTACAGAAAATACAGAATAAAAATATTTGTGCACATTTTTATAAATGTATTTCAGTGTAAGTGGGGGTGGATTTGTCCAAGGATGATATCAGCTTGGTTTGATCACTGTGTGAATGAACACCAAACTTGTGCACTCTTGTCTTATCAGTTTGTGAGGATGACAGTCAGCAAGAGAGAATTTCCACAAACCACACACTTCTAGAGGCGAATAATCGGCTGCAAGACCTTGCTTCCTCCCTTCAGGGGACGCACCACAAAATGTCACTGGAGGTAAATGCTTCTGCATTTTTACCTTCTGCATATTAAAATGTGTTCTTTTTTCCAAGTATTGATATAAAACTGCCTATTGGAGTTTCAAAGATGTGTGACTTCTGTTGCCTTTGGTATATTTAAGATCATATCTTGTCTCCACAGTATAATGAACTAGTTGACAAAGTCACAAGTTCTGAGACTAAAGTATCTGAGATGGAAACTGCTGTGGAGGACCTACAGTGGGATATAGAGAAACTCCGGAAGAGAGAGCAGAAGCTGAACAAGCACCTAGCAGAAGCTTTGGAGCAGGTCAGCCTTCCCCTTATCTAAAAAAAACAATCAATGTCTTTCAGCCTGTTTTGTTTCTGTAATGCTGTGCAATTCAATCTTATTTAATGCCCTGGATATTAAATTAAAGAGATCTTTTCTTTTATGCAGTATATTTCTGTGAAATTTCCATGCAATTTTTGAATCAAAGACATAATTATTAGAAAACTAAACAAAACATTTTAGCATCAATCGGTACATCCTGTGAGAAAGGAAATTATAATGCAAAATATTTTTTTCTTCATGCATCTTTTGTTGTAAGGCAGTGTGTTAAATTGGCCAGATATATAAATGTACAGTAATATAATATGATGATATGTGGTAATATTCCTCTGTTTGTGGTTTCACTGTGTGTATTATTATAACAGTTTGCATCTTGTATTTGATCATTTCTTGAATGTGTACCTTTCAGCTTAATTCAGGTTACCATGCCACTGGCAGTTCTGGTGGATTACCAGGGGGTCAGATCACACTCACTATACAGAAGGTAAAGTGTGAAAGTATTATAAATATATTTGTTTACTGGAAGTATTTAGACTCTGTATCTTTAAAAGATACCAACTGTGTTGTTTTCACTGTCAGTTTATGTAACAAGTTTGTCTGCGTTTTCAGTTTGAGTCTCTTAATGCAGAGCTTGAGCAGAATCAAGAGCTTGCCAACAGCCGCATGGCAGAACTTGAGAAACTGCAGCAAGAGTTACAGGAAGCCGTTCGGGAGAGTGAGAAACTAAAGGTGCAGCAGCTCAATGAGACTCAAGCATCAGCTTAAGATGCCCTTGACCTTTCTTGTGAGATATTGCTGACCTCTGCATCCCTATGTAGATGGATCTAAGAAATATACCAGAGGAAGTGTTGAAGGAGACTCCAGAGTACAAGTGTATCCAATCACAATTTTCTCTGCTGTACAATGAGTCTCTGAGTGTGAAGACCCAACTGGATGAAGCCAGAGCCCTGCTGCTCACTGCCAAGAATGCTCACCTAAGGCAGATAGAGCACATGGAGGTGAGTCCTTCACTAGAATGCATCCTTCGCATACTTCCTGTGTTCACAGCTGGAAGGAGCACATAGGAATGGAACAAAATGCAAGAGTGTAGAGACCCAATTTCCTCCCTATATCTGAGTATTTTGTTTGTGATTGTTTGGATGTCATTCTTTCTGCATTTGTAGAGTGATGAGTTGTCTCTTCAGAAGAAGTTGCGCACTGAGGTCATCCAGTTAGAGGACACTCTGGCCCAGGTGCGCAAGGAATATGAAATGCTACGGATCGAGTTTGAACAGAATCTTGCAGCCAATGAGCAAGCAGGTAACAAGTGATTTTATTATTTGGTGGTGACAGATTGTCATGCTCAGCCTTGTAGGTCAGATTCCTTAGCTGTGGATTTTCCTAGGCCTGTTTGTTTTACAAGTAACCATGGATGCAGTGAGGAAGTCTGTGGGGGTGGTGTATCCTGTCATCTCATCTTGGATTGTTCATGGTTTTTGGCTCTTAAAGGTGCAGTATTTAAGATTCAGAAACCCTTGTTATTAATGACACATGTGGCCGTTAAGTGAACTGCAGCCAGCTACCTGTTGCTCGTGCTCACACTCCATAGGGATGAGGGCATTGGGCAAAAAAATGACATAATGTACAAAGAGACAACGTGATTCACTGACATCATGCTGACAGATGAGGTAGCATAATTAAAATTACACAGTTATGATTGTTTTACTACAAACTTTATATTATATTTGACTCCAGTGCTGGAACAGGGCTAAAACAAAGTGAGGATATAGGTCTGTTTATGCTAGACTGTATTTTTAAGTAATCACTTTTCTTTGCATGATACATTGACTGCATTTATACGATAGCCTATATCAGCGTTAGCTAGCTAGCCAGCTTTATCAACAGCTGTTAGATAAATTTGGTGGATGATGACAGTAGCTGTTTATAAAATAGACTGTACATTGTAAATATGTTGACACAATTCAGTATTTATGTGGTTCCATCACAACTTTCATTTATATATTTCGATGCGCTATAGTTTTATAATAATACATTATATATATTTTCTGTATAACCAAGTTATGTTACACTACTGAATGGGTCTTTTTGCATTATCTTGAAAATTGTCTCGCATTCATTTCATGTGTTATTGTAGTTTACCTTGCTGAATAATTACAGATTAACACACACAGACACAGTTTATGTCATTTACTGTGAATCAGCACACCTGACTTATAGTATAAAGAGAAGATTGTTGACATTATTTGAAAGTTATGAAGCAAGGTAGCTTGCAATTCGTCAGCGTTAGCAGGCAAGATCAAGTTAGCAAAAATTACACAGATCAATCTTTATGACACTATGTAAGTTTACCTATCCAATAAGAAGAATGCCAATTCAAGGTTGGTTTTGATCCCCAAAACCTAAGATAACGTTACCTAGTGTTGCAGTTTGTTGTCACTGTTGAATAGTGGAAGAGAAGCACTGAGGAAAGGCTCTCAGGAGCATACATAAAGTCACATCCTTTGGATTTTCCTGGCAAATGCGACCCGCTCCCTTCGCATGAAATTCAGCCTACAGACTTTAATAGGCAGCCTAAGACGTCCGGGAAGGACTAATTTTTTACATTGCGTTACAAGCTGTTCACACATTGGCTAAAAAAGGTGAATATTACATAAAAATTGTTACATATTACATCTTTAACAAAGCATTGTAGACTGTCACTGTCTTTGAATGTAGCAGTAGCGCACTCTTTTCTCACTCAATATTTTCTCTCTCTCATACATCTTAGGCCCAATAAACAGAGAAATGAGACACTTAATCAGCAGTCTGCAGAACCATAATCACCAGCTCAAAGGAGATGTGCAGAGATATAAGAGGAAACTGCGTGAGACACAGATGGAAATCAACAAGGTATTTCTCATGCTGGTGTTTGCGCTGTCATTTTTAACTTCATTTACATTTTATGTTATTTCCCAAACAAGAGTCATCATTATCACTTTATCTGGAATTTCAATTTTGGGAGAGGTGTGTTTACTTAAAACCTACTAATATACATTTAAGTGTAAAGTTCACACTTGTTTGGTGGTCCAGAATTTTTTTTTATCATGTATATCAGCTATTTTAGTCAAACTTTAGTCCATCCATCCATCTTCAACCGCTTATCCGAAGTCGGGTCGCGGGGCAAACTTTAGTCATTTTATTTTATTTTTTTCGAAAACAAGTGTTAAAGGAATGTTCTGGGATCTATAGTTAAGCTCAATCGACAGCAGTTGTGGCATAATATTGATTACCAAAATATTTTACTTTGACATCCCTTTTCTTTAAAAAAAGCAAAAGTCTTGGTTCCAGTGAGGTACTTACAATGGAAGTCAATGGGGGCCAATTTCTGAACATTGATATATTCAATGTTTCACAAGTATAGCCCATAGACTGTAAAAAGAATGGACGTAGTGTCCGTGACGTCACCCGTAGGTTTCTGAAGAGCGTTTTTGAAGCCTAAAGTGGGCGGGGCCGACCATCGCCATCTTGGTAACGCGTCACTCCCGGAAAAACGAAAATGGGCAAAGAGGCGGGACGTGGGTGGAGCCGAGGAGCCTGCTGCTGAAACCACGCCCGCCTAGCTCGACGCGTTCAAGTTGTCTTTGGATGGAAGGTATTGGCGGTTTATTTTGAAACGATTCAAACCAAGCTTACTATTGAGGTAAATTAACCTGAACCTACACAACAAAACTTGAAATAACTATTTATATGTTATTGATATTAAACTACACAAAGTTTAAAACGCTGCAGCACTTTTAATACATGTGGTAACGTTTATTTGCAACACTAGATGACTTGCAGAAAACGTTAATAGTTGTCATGAATAAGAATTAACGTTATAACTTTACTTAAAAACTTGCATCTCAAAGAAACATTTTGAAGCAAATCAATTAACCTGCATTTATGAGTGTGTATTGGATGTCAACTGAATATAACGTTATTAAGATAGGGTTTGATTCGTATTAGGTAACATTAAAAATGTTATTATCCATTTACATTAGTTTGCGTATTTTTTACAAGCTGTGTATTGTTTTTTTAGTGATCGATTTTGAGGTGATGGCCACCCGTTATATTGACAAGGTTTCAGAAGACGTTTTATACAGTCTATTCAGCCTACAGCTTATCACAGTCTGTTGAATTCTGGAGTGTAATAACGTTTTAAATACAATTATAAATAATTAATAAATTATTAGAAATAAAATGAATAAATTAATAAAACGAAATTATAATAGAATTTCACTCACCGGAAAAAATGGAGTCCAAGCTTCTTGGACGGTCTGTTAATACAATTAACCCCACAGCAAGACATTATAATTGTGAAATAATCTCGAAAAATCTCAAACACGGCAGAGATGCCAAGTTTAGTGGCTAAAATTGATTTATTTTCACAGTCAGACAATTAGCTGAGGTAACGTGAGCAGCAGGATTCCACCTGTCACTCAAAAGTGGCCACGCCCTTAATTATGTGGAAATTAAAGGCTTAATATAATTTAAACGGATTTGTTATAAAAAAATTCACCCCCCTCACAGTTGTCATGAAGGGCAAAATAAGCTGTATAGATCCAAGCCACTTTTTGCTCCAGGCTGTAAACATGTTTTTTTCTGCTGTAAAGTTAAGCATTTTAACATGGGGGAGATACAGATTTGACTCACTTTTGCAGCCAGCCTCAAGCGGCCAGATGAATTGCAGTTTAATTAACTTCCGTGTTGGTTTCAAGAGAGAGACGGGGAGGTTGCCGCTTGGTATAACCACAAGACATAAAGGATATGCACGTACACATACTTTTAGTGTGATAAAATCACTTGCTAACCTTTTCTGTGTAAAATGATAGCCAATTTTACAACTTTGTTGCCATGACAACGTAATGTCAACAAACCCTAAAACGACTGCAAAAATTATGATTTAAATAACTTTTCAGCTCCTTTTATGCACAAGTTGTTACAGAAGAATGAATGTTTCATTTATATAGCGCTTTTCTGACACTGCACTCAAAGCGCTGTACACAGTGAACAGGGGACTCTCTTCGACCACCACCAGTGTGCAGCATCCACCTGGATGATGTGAAGGCAGCCATAGTGCGCCACGCTCACCACACACACAAGCTATTAGTGGAGTGGAGTGTTAGAGCTAATTAATGGATGGGAATAATTAGGAAGCCATGATTGATAAGGGCCAATGGGGGCATTTGGCCAGGACACCAGGGTTACACCCCTACTCTTTTCGAGGAGTGTCCTGGGATTTTTAATGACCACAGATTCACAGGCTTATAAGTGCTTTTATAAAATGATAAGCTTCACATTTCTGATTAAACCCTCCAAATATTGGCCCCATTCACTTCCATTGTAAGTGCATCACTGTAACCTCGATTTTTGCTTTTTTTTAAAGAAAAGGAGGAACGAGTCAAAATACATTTTTGTGGTAATCAACATTATGCCACAAATGATGTCGATTGAGCTTCTCTTGTATTGAACCCAGAACATTAATTTAATAAAGAATCTCTTGAATGAGGATAATATATATGCATTTGAATGTGTGACTATTAATGTATACATTTATATTTATATATTTAATAATAATAAACTTTTTTTGAAGATTTCTAAAAAAATCTTATAAACTTAACAGTAAATTTTGATCATTAATTGAGTATTTTACTTGCTAATTAATTTCAGTGCATTTACTACTGTTATTGTATAAATTAGATGTTGGTTTAATTTTTTCCATAAAATGGCACTGAAATGTAACCATGAGGATCTTTTCAGTTGAAGTGCCAGAGTGGGGATGCAGGTATGCTGATGTTGGAGGAGAGTGTTGGTGATGGAGGACTGGAGGTTAAGAAAGAGGAAGATGAAGACCAGGAGGAAAAGGAAGAGAGGAGGAGAGAGCTGGAAAGGCAGCGAGCTCGGGAGAGAGAGAGGGAGGCTGAGAGAGAGAGGGAGAGAGAGAAGGAGCGTGAGAGACAGCGCAGTGAGGAGCTGAAGAGGAAGGACTCTGACACACTAAAGATGCTCAGAGGAGAGCTAAAGTATGTCTAATAGCTATAATATCTGCTTTGTCTGCTATCATGCTAAATTGGCTCTAAACATACTTTACAGTTATACGATCTCACCAGGGAGATCGTACAAAACATCATTCACTTCACTTAAAAATATTGATGAATTTCTGATCTTAGTCATCTCACACACACTTAATCCATATGCATCTTTTCAACAGAAAAGCTCAGGAGTCTCAGAAGGAAATGAAACTGCTGCTAGACATGTACAAATCAGCCCCAAAAGAGCAGCGGGACAAAGTGCAGCTCATGGCAGCAGAGAAGAAGTCCAAAGCAGAGGTGGGCAAGCTTTGCTGTCTTTCTGTGTTACAAAACCATTAACATACAATGTACTTGAGGTGGTCCTTCACTCAATGATGATGTCAACGTTGCCTGGCAGGTGGAGGAGTTGAGGCAGCGAGTGCGGGAACTGGAGGAGAGGGAAAGGAAAGAGAGCAAAAAGCTTGCAGATGAAGATGCTCTCCGTAAGATCCGTGTAGCTGAAGAGACCATTGAACACTTGCAGAAAAAGCTGGCTGCTACTAAACAGGTGTGTCATGTTAAATCAAATTATTACATGCAAGAATTTCTGTGTCGTGTGATCTTTGTGGTTTTATACCTGATGCCAATATTGCAAGCTTTCTAGATCAACGCAGCCTTACTATCAGGGTCAAATTTGACATTTTGTCACAACTGCTAATGCCAGGTGAATTGTGAAAATGTACATTCACAGATTAACAGTAGATTAACACAGTGTCCCTGTGCATCTCTCAGGAGGAAGAGGCTCTGCTGAGTGAGATGGATGTGACGGGACAAGCATTTGAAGACATGCAAGAACAGAACAGCAGGCTCATGCAGCAGCTTCGAGAGAAAGACGACGCCAACTTCAAACTGATGAGTGAGAGAATCAAATCCAACCAAATTTACAAGCTTCTGCGGGAGGAGAAAGAGGAGCTGGCGGATCAGGTGCTCACTTTCAAAACCCAGGTACACAGAGAAAAAAAAATCACCATGCACCAGACTAGAATTAAAGGGATAGTTCACTCAAAAATTACAATTCTATCATCATTTACCCACCATTGTGTTGTTCCAAATCTGAATTACGCACAAAAGGAGATATTAGAAAAAAAATTTTAGGGAATGACAACCTCAAAATTCCTCAATTTTTCCTAGTTATACTGGTTTGAAACAACATGATGGTTAGTAAATTACATAATCTCATTAAAGCTAAAATTGATTGGCCTTGCTCACTTTTTGAGGCCGAAAATCTGCATATAAAAGTGTTTTTACAACTTGATGTTTTCGCAATACTGATGCAGTTACATCAATGGTTATTTTACTGCCCTTCCCAGGTGGACGCACAGCTGCTGGTAGTGCAGAAGCTGGAAGAGAAGGAAGGTGTCCTGCAGAGTTCACTAGCCAGTCTGGAGAAAGAGTTGGCACTGCGCACTCAAGCATTAGAACTCAACAAGCGCAAGGTAAAACTGGAGAGATCACGGACGCCCACCCCTGTTCTCGTCCCCTTGACAACCGTGACTCAGCTTAGCCACTGTTTTTTGCATGTATTTCCAGATGTGTGTTTAATGCTGCTGTCTCTATCTTTCACCACTATGGCTCAGGCGGTGGAGGCGGCCCAGTTGGCAGAGGACCTTAAAGTGCAGCTGGAGCACACTCAGACCAAGCTAAAGGAGATCCAAGCCTCTGTGCTGGACAACCGCACTGCCCGTGAGAGGGAGAGTGTCAACCTCAAGAAAGCACAGGTACATGGGCGCATGTGCTGTGCAACACAGAATACATACATAAACATATATACTGTATGTGTATTCACTACATGGCCAAAAGATTGTGGAGACCCATATGTGCTTGTTAAACTTTTAATTTCACTATTAAGGAGTTGGTCCTCTCTTTGCTGCTATAACATTTTCCAGCCTTATTGAATCCTTTCCAATTGACGTTGGAATATAGCCGCATGGATTTGCTCCCATTCAGACACAAGAGCATCAGTGAGGTCAGACACTGATGTTGACCAATGAAGCCTGGCTCAGCATTCACATTAATCCCAAAGGTTTTCAATGGGGTTAAGGT
Source organism: Moxostoma hubbsi (assembly GCA_032164185.1). Lineage (NCBI taxonomy): Eukaryota > Metazoa > Chordata > Actinopteri > Cypriniformes > Catostomidae > Moxostoma > Moxostoma hubbsi. The sequence goes on along the minus strand of JAVLUX010000039.1, from coordinate 9,990,133 downwards.
CCAGACTGTGTGCAGGCCAGTCAAGTTCTTCCACACCAAAATCAGTAAACCATTTAACTGTTGGTATCCTTTGACTGAGATCTTTGGTATGCCCCATTCTAACAACAAATGTTTGTCTACTGGGATTCAATGTCTGTATCGTTGATGTTATGCACCTACTTGTAATGGGTGTAGCTTAAATAGTCAAACCCATTAATTAGAAAGGGGTGTCCACATTTTCTGGCCATAATGTCAGGAAAAGAATGACCAGTGATTACGAGGAAGACTTACTTCTGGGCTGGATTTTCAGGAGGACTTGTCCAGACTGCGGCGTAAGCTGGAAAAACAGAAAAAAGTGGAGGTGTATACAGATGCTGATGAGATTCTTCAAGAAGAAATTAATCAGTATAAGGTAGAGATTTGCTTTCTTAATTATTATTTTGATATAGCTTTATAAAAGCTGTTTATTTATCTCCATGTTTTATGCAACACAATTATATTACGTGTGCGTGACCTGGCTGTTGTATCTGCTTTCTAGGCTAAATTACGTTGTCCCTGTTGTAACACCCGGGATAAGGAGACCGTGCTCACCAAGTGTTTCCATGTCTTCTGCTATGAATGCTTGAAGACGCGTTACGACACTCGCCAGAGGAAGTGCCCCAAATGCAATGCTGCATTCGGTGCGAATGACTTCCACCGCATCTACATCACCTAATTTTATGTGGACAGTTTGATGGACTGAATACCATAGATGAGAAAAGAAGGGATGAGAGTGTACTTATAAGAACATGGCAACCATGTTGTGGTGTTTTAATATGCTCTAAAGGGCCACTTTCACTCTCAACTGTAATAGGTGGCGCTAGTGACCAAACAGACAGCAACAGAGTGGAAACAGTTGTGATGTATTAATGAAGTAGTAATGGTCTATAGCATGCAAGCAGTGCCCTTCATTGCAAGAATCCATTGAGTTCTGTCTCACTTTTCCTGTGTTATTTAAAGTTCTACAACTAAAAACATTTTTACATAAATTTTTCTGGAGATGTTTTTCATTCACCATAAAATGAGCAAAGTCTTGTATCTGCTCAGATTCTACATTTCAGAAATATCAGAACAGAAACCGTTTTGTTTTGACAACTCTAGACCTATTGAGTCATACAGTAACTCTATCCAGTAATGCTCAGAGCAAGTTTCTATGGTGAAATTCTGTGTTGCTGAACCCCTTAAACTTACTAATGAACAGATGCGAATGGATACATGGTGGAAAGACAAGAGCTGTAGAATTAGATGCAGCAATGATTTTTAAAGACGATGGGGAAAAAATGGGATCAACTCTGGAGTCCAAAGTCATGTAGCTGTTTTCAGAGCTAGAAATAACAGACATTTTCAAATTTGTATAAAAGATAAACTGTATAAGCTTCGTTAACTGAAGACAGGATCATGATATATGTGATGATAACGTATATCACCAAGAATACAAGGTCAATAACTATAGCAGTTTTACTATAAATCTGATAAATGCATTTACACAAATTAACTATGCTTTTTGCTTTGAATTCAACAAAGACAAAGCATTTGTTTCCCCACATGTCTAGTGTTTGTTAAAGAAAAAAAAAAGATCTTGCATTGAATATTGATCTGACAGATTTCTTGTACTAAATGCAAAAGGATGATTCAAATTCACAACTAAACTTTCAAAGTGTAAAGCCTTAAATATTAGTCATTATACTGTCTGCCAATACAATCTTGAGAAACTCCACATGTGTGTACTTAAATATATTCAGATGATTTTAGATATGCATACAATCAATATTAGCCATTCCAAAAGGATCACAAGAGAAGCAGTGTTGGGGAGGATGAAAGCACATGGTATTTTCTTTCTTGCAGATCTTTGCCCGGAATATATATGTAAATGTTTTCCCTCATATTGCGCAAATGGTCTTATGTTATTCCCCCGCACCCATGTTTTTTTTTTTTTTGGTCTGATCATATTAACTGTTGTACTGCTTTTCCTCTCAGTCTGCGTTCTGTGAGCCTGCCAAACACTGAACTTTTGTTTGCTCCCTTGGACCAGAGAGTGAATTACGTAGTTGGGTGGGGTGACTTTAATGTGCCTATTTTGCTCAAACATACTTGTACAAGGAGACTGGGGTCTCTTACTTTTCTCCTCTTACAAAACAGTAAGAATTTTCACACGCTAACTTTAAAATGAGATTTTATTTTTGTTTATGTTATTTGGTTTCTGTAAGGTTTGCCATCAAATATTCACGTCAAATCGAAGGAACAGTAATATAACGTCTTATATTTCCAATGAATGGAGAGTTTGTTATTAGTTACTCTTTCGGCGTAAATGTAGCGTTTCAGAGTAAAAACGAAAGTGTTCACACAAAATATGCTGTGTTGTGCTTGTCTACCACCAATGTCGGTTTTCTCGTAGTAGACGGCTGTGGCGTGCTGTGAATACAGAGATTCTATGGCCCCGTCTCAAAAGCTCGTGAGCTGCCTTTCTCGGCTTCATGTTGGGGCACGAAAAGATCGAAACGATGCCTACCCACTTTTTCTTCCGCCTGGGTTCCAGAAGTATTTCCCCCATTCATTTATTCTATTGACTTTTCATAAAATCCTCCATAAAATAATTGTAATCCATGAACCAAACCAACCAGCTCTGAGGTGAATCGCAACATTACAAACCCGAGAAGCATTGTGAATTATACAATTTAATAAAAAAAAAACATGGAAATAAAGAAAGCTATTGATTAAAGTTTGTGATCATAAGTATACAAATAATGTATAATTTATTTTAAAATATTCTGATATGTACAAATGTATAAGTTGTTAAAGGGTGAAGAAAGATGACTCCATTGCAAGATTTACAATGTGTCATATGGGAGTGGGTGGTTGCTCCTGGGCTCATTTCACAGGCTTTGTCGGCCACAGTTCTCTGATTGGTCGATCTTTCTCTGCTGGACTATCCAATTTTTAAACAAGGAAGTTGAAATGCAGACTGTTGGCTTCAACTGAAGCATACATCAATGACCAACCTCAGATCTCATGGTAGGTCTGTCCTTAAATGTTTATCATTTATTATTGAAAATCAATTCATTAATGGAAAAATTAATGGGATTTTTTACTTCCGGAACCAGCCTGTTGTGCTCTTGTCATGCAATGCACGCCATTTCTATTTGTTGTGATAGCCTATTTCATTTGAAAGATGATGCATGTAATTGTAAATAAGTATTTATTGTAGGGGGGCTGGGTAGCTCAGCAAGTAAAGATTCTGAATTGGCCCGGTTGCTAGGGTGGGTAGAGTCACGTTGGGTTAACCTCCTTGTGGTCGCTGTAATGTGGTTCTTGCTCTTGGTGGGGCACATGGGGAGTTGTGCATGGATGCTGCAGAGAATAGCCTGTAGCCTCCACATGCCCTGTGTTTCCATGGTAACACGCTGAACAAGCCACATTATAAATTGTGTGGATTGACGGTCTCAGACACAGAGTATTTATACAGCTATTAATTATACAGTATACACAAAATTTGTCTCTCTGTTAACGACATTTCTCACATTTTATAAGTAACATGCAAACTTTATAGTTTATAGTTAAAATTATTTTCTCTGGCAATGTTATTTATGATGATATCCTACCTCTTTTTAATGTAATTGTGCAGAAAACGCGCCCTTGATGCCGCTATCTATACAGACATCTTACTGGGTTTTGAGACACGACCAGAATCTCTGTACAGTACATAGGAAATGACTCATTGAGGAGTTGTATCCAGCGCGTGGGTGTGGGCGCTATTAAAACAAGGCTGAAAGTTTGGGGTGGGCCATTCACACGCGCTGCTTTAGCCATACTAGAAACCCAATTGTGGCTTTTAATCTTTTGAAATAGTTGTGTGATTTCAATACATAGCTCTATGGATCCCGATGCTATGTCGCGTGCTCTCTGTTGGATTACTCTAGTGGTCGCTACACTTATGAATGGGATAAACGCGGATAAAAGTAAGAATATTCGGATTTACTTACTTCATATCTTTGTGTGCCTCATGCTTTAATATAAAGCTCGCAATGTGAGGTATTACAGTTTCGTTTGATCTCTAGACGTAGTTTATAAAAGTTGCAACATCTTGTTTTAAATAAGTGCTTTCTCATTTGCCGTCTTTGCATGAACACGGAGAGATGTGGAAACAGCAGAGTTAATGATGAAGTGCCTCATTCGTAATAGCTTCCTTTACCAGTTACAGTTCCCACCGGTTCCGCATTCCAATGCTCTTATTTCACTCCCTCCCGCTCCATGGGATGTATTGTGCCCAGCTGAGAACATTTCAGTACAAGAGGCTTCAGCTTTCCATGAGCAAACATCAGTTCGTCTTGTTGTGCCTTTGTATTTTGCCAAAGTGGTTGTTATTGCTGTAACCGGTTAAATAGTTTGCTCTTAATGAAATATTCCTGAAAACAAAGAAAAAGTGTAATTGCATTGTCTACTATAAAACAAGAAGGCTATTGGGAAATGTTTTAGAAAGTGTCCACAACCCTTTGTTATACTCGGCAACATATAAATGCAGAAAATAGCTGCATGTCAGGTCAAACAAGTAACTATAATGACATAATAGGGAGAGTAGGTAGGTTAAGATGGGGCAGACACCCCCCCCCCCCCCCCCCCCCCCCATAAAGTTTGGAATGTACATCTAATGCATGGAAATTTAAATATAACCCCATAAAAAAATGAGTAATTATTAAATTGAATAATAATGACACCAGAAACATCTCTATTTCACCCTTGTTTGCTGAAATGTGTGTGAGCAGACCATTTGGCTAACATTTCTTTAAGTATGGACTGTATTAATGTATTTGATATATAAAAATATACACCTATTTACATTACAGTGTACTTTTGTAACAGGGTCTGAAAACATTCACTGTGTGCATAATGTGTTTGCAAACCTTAGGTGTTTAGTGACATCCTTTGGACAGAATATTTTGATAGCAGATTTGTACATTTCCTCTTTTGGAACCCTTAAAAACAGGGAAAACTGTTTAAGAGCTCTTGCTACTCTCTTCTTGCAAAAGATTTGTTTGAGGCCATTTTCATTGCACTTGTAGTGCATCAGGTGCATTGTAAATGAATATCAACTTCTGATATATTCATTGTTAGATTTGTGAACATACCCATTGCAATTAACTTTAACCTGTCTAATTGCATATAGTAGAAATATACAATAATGCCTCCTGAACAGATTTAGTATGGCACATAGCCATTTGAATGTATTTGTAACCATCATTTGTACAGTTTAATTATATATGGTATAGTGTTGAAATACTATGCACTGTATACACTCACCTAAAGGATTATTAGGAACATCATACTAATACTGTGTTTGACCCCCTTTCGCCTTCAGAACTGCCTTAATTCTACGTGGCATTGATTCAACAAGGTGCTGAAAGCATTCTTTAGAAATGTTGGCCCGTATTGATAGGATAGCATTTTGCAGTTGATGGAGATTTGTGGGATGCACATCCAGGGCACGAAGCTCCCGTTCCACCACATCCCAAAGATGCTCTATTGGGTTGAGATCTGGTGACTGTGGGGGCCATTTTAGTACAGTGACCTCATTGTCATGTTCAAGAAACCAATTTGAAATGATTCGAGCTTTGTGACATGGTGCATTATCCTGCTGGAAGTAGCCATCAGAGGATGGGTACATGGTGGCCATAAAGGGATGGACATGGTCAGAAACAATGCTCAGGTAGGCCGTGACATTTAAACGATGCCCAATTGGCACTAAGGGGACTAAAGTGTGCCAAGAAAACATCCCCCACACCATTACACCACCACCACCAGCCTGCACAGTGGTAACAAGGCATGATGGATCCATGTTCTCATTCTGTTTACGCCAAATTCTGACTCTACCATCTGAATGTCTCAACAGAAATCGAGACTCATCAGACCAGGCAACATTTTTCCAGTCTTCAACTGTCCAATTTTGGTGAGCTCTTGCAAATTGTAGCCTCTTTTTCCTATTTGTAGTGGAGATGAGTGGTACCCGGTGGGGTCTTCTGCTGTTGTAGCCCATCCGCCTCAAGGTTGTGCGTGCTGTGGCTTCACAAATGCTTTGCTGCATACCTCGGTTGTAACAAGTGGTTATTTCAGTCAAAGTTGCTCTTCTATCAGCTTGAATCAGTCGGCCCATTCTCCTCTGACCTCTAGCATCAACAAGGCATTTTCGCCCACAGGACTGCCGCATACTGGATGTTTTTCCCTTTTCACACCATTCTTTGTAAACCCTAGAAATGGTTGTGCGTGAAAATCCCAGTAACTGAGCAGATTGTGAAATACTCAGACCGGGCCCGTCTGGCACCAACAACCATGCCACGCTCAAAATTGCTTAAATCACTTTTCTTTCCCATTCTGACATTCAGTCTGGAGTTGAGATTGTCTTGACCAGGACCACGCCCCTAAATGCATTGAAGCAACTGCCATGTGATTGGTTGATTAGATAATTGCATTAATGAGAAATTGAACAGGTGTTCCTAATAATCCTTTAGGTGAGTGTAGATCTAGTCCTTTGTACAGTAATGTTCTGACACTGACTGGCACAGCAGCCTGTCTATGGCATTGATGAACAATTTGGAGATGTGGGGACACCTAAGACCATCAAAGACATCTCTGGCATCTGGAAGTAGTGCAATTCCAAAACATTCCTGTGATAAACACTTCGGTCTTTGGTTTCATGGAAAAAAATATATCAGAAAGTATTGCAGAACTAAAAATAAGCAAAATGCCTTTAAAAATAAGCAATTAATGAGCAATTAAAAGGGATTTAGTTCCCATTTTCGGTTAGTTCTGCAAAACATATCTTTCATTTTCAGTTTTTGTAATTACATTAAAAGCAGGGACTAAAAATGGTTCAATCTGTATAGTTGGTCGAGACACTTTGATGTATCTCTTTTTGAGATTACTGCCGTGCATGAACCTGTCAACAGGATTTGACATTCAATATCCATTTCCCCTTCATTTTAATACTGTTCATCTTCCTCAATCTTATGATTTAAGATTTGTAACTTCTCTGGCCAATCATTCACATTTGATAGTAGTGACCTTTACATGACACAATTAGTGCATTTACTATAAGTTCACACTTCAAGAAGAAGTTGCTCATGAAATTGTACGTCTTCATGGGAATTAGCCGTGTTCTCGAAGTCACGTCACACTCTGCTACAGCTGAGATTATCTTGCAGATGTTTATAATCTGTAGGTCGCAGCTGTAGCCTTTTGTGAAACACCTCTGTGGTACCTGTCAGCATGTTTTCCTATCCGTATGTTCCCTAATTACAGGCACATGAAAAGACAACCTTCAGCCCTGAAGCGTTCACAGATGACAAAATTCTCTTTCTCACCAAACCATTCAATTCGGCTGAAGTCACTTTTCCATGTCTTCAGTACTCACAATGGGACACTTTGCATGCACTCAGGGGCTGCATCATAGTCTGGCTGTCAGCTCACTTGGCCTTGCTTACGCACTCAAAGCATGAGTAATACTGTTTACCAACTAGATAACCACCACGTCACTTCAACAGAATTTCCCCATTTCATTTAATGTGAAATAGAGGTACAGTATAGAAGGCCCTTGGATCTACTTGTTCAGATGCAAAACATGACATTTAAACTTTAGGCAAACCTCCTCACCCACCCTATCTCTAAGGTATCAGGAAATGTGTACCGAGAGATTGTTTTTGTTAGTTTTGCCTGTCTATAGCAGCTATTTGACACTTTTTTTGTGCACATTCGTTTCAGGTCCAGCCCACTGTACGAAATCTGAATTTTGGAATAGAGATGTTGATGAATGTGTACCTTGTTCTTCATGTAAACAGTACCCAAAAACCCCATCATGTGACACATGTGAGTATTTTCAGTCGAACAAGCTCATTAGTGTAGTGAAATTTAAGACGATAATTTATTTGAATAAACAATATACGCTAAACTTTGAGCGCTCTTTTGAACATTAAGCAACATGGCTTTAACTTACTATACAACAGAAATAGATGTTCATAAATCTAAGTAAAGTTAACAGGTCAGAGCTTATGTACAGAGGAGTGGTCAGATTCTTGCTGTAAAAGTTTGAGTAAAAAGCTGGAGGTCTTCCAGTAACAGTGTCCTGTGATTTTAAGGTCCACCCATAGAGCCTTTGGATTCCTGGAGGGTGGCAGCAATTACCAGTTTGTCTGTCCTGGCAGCTGTAATTGTTTGTGGAGCTTTGCTCATAGGTGTCCTAGTTCATCAACGTAGGTCCCGGAGGACCTTACGGGGTAAGATATTAACATTGTAAAACAGGATGTTATATATTTACTTGTGCTGTTGAATATAATTTTTTCCCCTTTGCCTTTATACAATAAGATCACTTTATAAAAAGAAATGTTTGGCATGAGTAGAGCAGAATAATCTTTTATAATTTTTCTTAAAAAATAACCAGTGAAACAATTTTGATTTAAAATATTAATTATATACACAAATTTATTAATATATTAATATTTGAAAAATGTTTGTCCACCAAATCAGAAGTTAGGCCGTGTAACCACTATGTAGTTGCCATTTTTTTTTGTCATGTGAACAAAAAAAACAAACAAACATGAAAATAAATTAAGAAATTCGAACCTTTTTAGACCCTAAAGAAAAAGAAGAAACTTTTTTTTTTTTTTTTTTGAAAAGGCACATTATGTTCGGTCATATGGAATGACCTTAAGACTCAAAAATTCATTAATTTTTATTATTTGTTTTACCTAAAAATGATCAATTGTGTACAATCTCATGTATTCAAGGTACAAGCGCAATTTGCTAGTTTCCTGAGAAATAGGTAACTGTTCTTAGATGTTTTAAAACCATGTTTTTTTTAAAGAGCAAAGTCCAGTTCCTACTTTGCAGTTTGGAGATTGCACCAGCAGGTGGTAATAAAGTTCATGTCCGATCTGAAAATATTGTGGAATATCATATTATGTCATCCGACATTCATTGCTGTAGCCATTTTATAAAACTAAAATGTATGAGATATGTATGAGATTTGTGTTAAACTATTACACTACTACTTACATTCACTGTAATTTACTGGAGACTACATCCAATTCATGATGAGAATCGCATTTTCCATGCATAAAAAAGGAGCACTTGACACATTTTAAACTAGATTTGTAAAAGATTTCTTATTGTATCACCACTGAAAACCTTATTTGTCAACAACACATATTTTTCTCTCTGTCATCGAAAATAGCTCCAAAAGAAATCAAAGCATCAAGCTTTACATATCGCCAAGCAGCGCACAGACCGAAACAATAATGTGAGAGGAATGGAGCGACAGCAATTTCCCCTCACTGCTCAAAGAGTTCTGTAATCTGCTCCAGCTCCAATCTGGGCTATCCTGGATTGAGAGAAAACACAGACATGTTCCATGTTCACACTAGCATGTTGTCTGTGGAAAATACATGGATTTTACTATATTTATGCCCTCTTCCACACTAGAATTTTGAAACACTCTCCATAAACAATTACTTTGGAAAACAATGACATTAGGAAACTGAAAACAGGTTTCAAAATTAGTGTGGATGTGGCCTAAATGTGATAGAGTCAATGAAATGCCCTAGTGCTGTTATACTACATATGAGGATTCTCGGATGGCCATTTGGCCAATCAAATTAAAGGATGGGAATTCATTGTTGTATAAAATTTCATTTGGACATATTTGACATACATTTTTTTTTTAATACTTCTGTTTGGTTGTTTGACTTTTGTGTGTATATTAACTAACCAAACAATTTTATGCCCATAATTTAGAGCCAATTGAAGAGACAATAGGACCACTTTATCCGATTTAGGTTCGTCAAAAGGTAGGAGTTCGAACACAACTTTTCTTTTTTTTTTTAAACAATTTGTGCTGTTAACTTTGAAATGCAATAAGGAAATTACATTATTTGTAGCCTACTTGTATTACAACTACAACAAATATCTTATAATAACTATCATAAACAGAATTTTCTTTCTCATTTAGTTTTGTTAATACACAATTTTCTAAATGTTTGCAGCTTATGGAACACAGGAATATGAAAATGGACTGTTACTCCAGTAAATCAATACTCCAGTCTCTGAAACATTGGCTGGCACCTCAACCACAGAGTGTTCTTCGAGTAGCAATTGATTTGTCTAATTTATTACATACATAAGCTATGTCACATATTGAATGGTTACGCATACATGTATTTCCATGAGCACAAAAGCTGCACTGAGACCTTGTCATTCACTGTGTGCAGATTGTGTTTGCCATAGGTGCTAAGTGACATCCTATGGACAGAATATTTTGATAGCAGATTTGTACATTTCCTCTTTTGGAACCCTTAAAAACAGGGAAAACTGTTTAAGAGCTCTTGCTACTCTCTTCTTGCAAAAGATTTGTTTGATGCCATTTTCATTGCACTTGTAGTGCATCAGGTGCATTGTAGATGAATATCAACTTCTGATATATTCATTGTTAGATTTGTGAACATACCCATTGCAAATAACTTTAACCTGTCTAATTGCATATAGTAGAAATAGTGTCAAAGATGACCCTTTCATACAATAATGCCTCCTGAACAGATTTAGTATGGCACATAGCCATTTGAATGTATTTGTAACCATCATTTGTACAGTTTAATTATATATGTTATAGTGTTGAAATACTATGCACTGTATAGATCTAGTCCTTTGTACATTAATGTTCTGACACTGACTGGCACAGCAGCCTGTCTATGGCAATGATGAACAATTTGGAGATGTGGGGACACCTAAGACCATCAAAGACACCTCTGGCATTGCTTTGCCTCACAAAGACACAGCAGCCCATGACCTGAAAAACAGTGAAAACAAGAATGTTGCAAGCCGACACTCACATATTCTCCAATCAAGAGCAGCAGGTGTAGGATAACAATCTCAATGTTCCTGCCTTTATGTGCATAGGAGATTAGATAGTTTAGAGCTATACTTACATACTTGTATCTTAATGCATTTTAATCTCTCATGTCTAATCAATTCAGCTAAGTAAAACATAATTACAAGATAAAATCAAGTGTAGATATGTGTAGCCAATGGGCATTAGAAAATGTATATATTATATATACATTCACTGGCCACTTTACTAGGAACGTCTACATATTCATGTGATTATCTAATCAGCCAATTGTGTGGCAGCAGTGTAATCTATAAAATCATACAGATATGGGTCAGGAGCTTCAGCTAATGTTCACATTAATGGGATCTCAATTATTGAGACAGTGGCACGATAGTTGGTGCCAGACAGGTTGGTTTGAGTATTTCTGTAACTGTCGATCTCCTGGGATTTTCACGCACAACAATCTCGAGTTTAAAGAATGGTGCAAAAAAAAAAAAAACCCTGTGAGCAGCAGTTCTGTGGACGAAAACACTTTGTTGATGAGAGGTCAATGTTATTATTGGGTTTTTGGTTGCACAACAATCTGCGCCTGGGACGCAATGGGCCTGCCATTTGTGTACCTCAGCAGAAATCCAGATATGTCAGACCAGGCGATGTTTTTCCAATCGTCTATTGTCCAGCTTTGGTAAGCCTGTGCCCACTGCAGCCTCAGTTTCCTGTTCTAAGCTGACAGTAGTGGTACCCAGAGGGATCTTCTGCTGCTGTAGCCCATCCGCCTCAATGTTTGACGTGTTGTATTTTCAGAAATGCTTTTATGCAGAGAACTGTTGTAACGTGTGGTTATTTGGTTTACTGTCAGCTTAGACCAGTCTGGACATTCTCTTCTGAACATTTATATCCCATTTTCACCCACAGAACTGGTGCTTGCTGGATGTTTTCACACCATTTTCTTTACACTCTAGAAATTAACATGTGTGAAAATCCCAGAAGATCAGCAGCTACAGAAATACTCAAACTAGCCCGTCTGGCAACAACAATCATGCCAATGTCTAAATGACTGAGATCATATTTTTTCCCCATTCTGATGGATGATGTGAACATTAACTGAAGCTCCTGACCCATCTATGCATGATTTTATACATTAAACTGCTGCCACATGATTGGCTGATTAGATAATCACATGAATAAGTAGATGTACAGGTGTACCTAATAAAGTAGCTGGTGAGTGTATATACACAGCTAAAACTGAAGAGCAATGAAAGTGATTTCTTTGAATGATGTAAGGCACATAAATACCAAGAGTTAAGGTGTAGATCTCACAAAACCTGTTAAGAACATGTCCTGGTCATATTTCAGACCAACATCAGAAAATACCACAATTTCTTGTGGTAGTATTTATTGTCCTGCCTTTAATTTGATGCTGATTTAAATAAAAAAAAATATTTTTTTACTGTATTAAATGAGAAGCTAAAGACAATCGCCATTGAGAATAATGGACAAATCTCAAAAAATTAAATGTGACCAGTTTTCCATCCAACGCTACATTAATGTGAATATGAGTGTGAAATGTGCTTAATTGTAATGAACACACACACACACACACACACACACACACATATATATATATATATATATATATATATATATATATATGGGGTGATATATGCCCAGGACTTATTTGATTAATATATTATTCACCCAAATAATACATTTCATAAATGTATGAAATAAAGTGCAAAAGAGTAAGAACCTATGTACCTCAAACATTGAGAATCACTGCCATGTGTTCGTCTAGAAAACAAAAAGTTGATGCCTACAACGTTGAAGCAAAATATATATGGTTGTGTATACATGACTTAACTCAATTACAATTACTCCACAGACTGCAGAGCAGACTATGCATTTTAATGAAATAAAGAGACAACTATTGTAATTAATTCATTGTGAATTGAATGTTGTTGAAATACATTTTTTTGCTAAATATGTTAAAAGAATCTGTAGGCACCATTTTATTCTTCAGAGCTTATATGAAAGAATATTATTAATAATAATAATAAAAAAAAATCCACACGTTTCTAATTTGCATATTCTAAAATAATCTTGTAATGCACCATCAATCTGATATACATGCAAAGGGATTCAAGTGCTACAACCAAGATAAGGAGAAAAAAAAGCCAAATAAAGTTATACTGTGTTTATTTTGCTCAAGAAAGGCATCAACAACTACAAATAAACTGCATCTGCTTATCAAGTTCCCTACTTGAGAAAAAAAATTATCATGAGGAAAAAAATAAATATTCTGTAAGATATATGCAATTGATACAAGGAGTCTCAACAAGAGATTCAGATGTCAGTTGTACGGTCTGTGTCAAATGCAATTAATACATGAAGGTTTGAAACTACTAATTTAAATAATCCATAAGCACTAATCTATAGGCTTAAATCGAAACTATCCTACCAATAATTTGAATCTATGTAGAGCAATGATATGAAATGCACATTAAAATTCAATCTGGCATCAAAGACAGACAAAGAGGCCTTAATGCTTGAAGCATCAAGCTAAATGTGTTATATCTTACATTGTGTTTAATAAGTTGTGAGACCTGAGCATTTTTAAAAACTATTGAAAAGTGTATAGTCTGTGAATTCCTGCCCTAATTGAGCCCGACCGATTATGGATTTTTGGGTCCATTCATTTTTGTGCTGTGAAATCATGTCTTGATGAAAATGTTCCCACTACGTAATACACTTACTAGAAAGTATGCGGTATTGTTCTTTCAAATACACTGATGTGAATGCTTTTATAGAGGTATTTCTTAACTGTTCATAACAGTTATCTAGAATACCGAAGTAGTCAACCAAATCTAGTATTTATTACACATTTAATACCATGCATATTGTGTACCACATAAGACAAGAAATATGCTTAATTTTCAAATATTAATGTAAGGTATAAATAGCTCTTTTTAAATAAATAACTTTGATTATTTTCTACAGGACAGGCCTCAATGAAAGGCTGTCCACATGCTGTTTAACAGCCTTACAAGTGTCATCCATGATGAACATCATATGTAGGTTGGTCTTAATGAGACTATGATGAAGTGATTACAGGACACATCTACCATGAGCAGTACAATTGCCTGAAAATATATGGCACTCAACACAATTGTAATTAGAAGGATAGTACATATACTTCTTATCCTCATAAAGCATTTTTACCTTGCAAACTTGTGTTTGAGATCAATCAATTTATCGGTCGGACTCTAATCTTGAAGGCAGCGCTGGGTAAGTGTCTGGATAAAAATACTCATCCAAGCTCTCAGTCTGAGACCTATCATAGTACCATGCAACTGTGATGGTTTTATACAATGTGTGGGGACACAAAACAAATCTCTAAAAAAGAGACACATAAAACTCTAAAATGGTCTCTTGACAGGCACTGTCACTTATTCTAAATTTCTACAGTATTACTATCCCTACCAGAGGTAGTATCTTATCAATGCCTTAAAGGTGTAATTCACCCAAAAATGAAAATTCTCTCATCGTTTCCTCACCCTCATGCCATCCCAGATGTGTATGAATTTCTTCCTTCTGCAGAACACAAATTTTTAGAAGAATTTTTAGAAGAATATCGATTTTTAGAAGAATATCGCAGCTCTGTAGGCCTATACAACGCAAATGAACAGTGACCAGAACTTGGAATCTGCAAAAATCACAAAGTCTGCAGTAGTTAAAACCATATCTTCTGAAGCGATAATATAAGTGCGGGTGAGAAACAGATAAATATTTAAGTCCTTTTCCCCAATAAACGTCCACTTTCACATTCCTCTTCTTTTGTTTTTTGGCCATTAATATTCATCATGAATATCGCCACCTACTGGTCGGGGCTGGGGAAAGGTGGAGATTTATGGTTAAAAAAGGACATAAATATTGATCTGTTTCTCACCCACACTTATATCACTTCTAAATCATGGATTTACCCACTGGAGTTATATGAATTATTTTATTGCTGACTTTGTGATTTTTTGAGACTCAAAGTTCTGGTCACCATTCACTTGCATTGTATGGACCTACAGAGCTGCCATATTCTTCTAAAAATCTTAATTTGTGTTCTGCAGAAGAAAGAAAGTCATACACATCCAAGATGGCATGAGTGCAAGTATTTTTAGGTGTACTACCCATTTAAGTCTTAAGCATCCTTTAGAGCAGGGTTTTTCAAACGTTTTGATGCCAAGAACCCCAAAATATGACAATCACCAGAACATTATTTGAAAACGCAACAGTACAGGAGGCAAGTCTTGTCAAGATCAGTATCTGCACGTGACTCTATCTTGACATATACAGCAGAAAACCTGACGTTTTACTATTATTGGCATTGGGCCTCGAGTGGAGGAAAGTCTTGTAATAGAATATGATTTTGAAATCTATCCTTGGAGCACTGATGAAGCCTCAGAGGAAAGGGTCCACACCCAGTCCCATGAATGCATTAGCATCTATGTTGAAGTTAGACTCGCAAGACTGTTGGGTGTTCTGATGCATTTTTTGATGGTGCCGAAGGTTGGACTTGCTAGAGAATCGCTTGTCGCATAGGAGGCATGAGAAAGGCTTCTCTTTGGTGTGGATGCGCCTGTGGCAGATAAGCTGGGTGGAGACCCGGAAGGCCTTGCCACACTCCAGGCACTGATAGCGTTTGGGCTCTGTGTGAATACGCCGGTGATTCTTCAGCGCCATTAAATTGGTGAACTCTTTCTGGCAGACTGAGCAGAAGAAGGAGCCAGTCTTGTGGCTGTTCTTGTGGTTGAGTAGTGAACCAGCATGCCGGTAAGTGCGCCCACAGTGCTCACAGACGTGACTCTTCTCCTCCCTACCATATTCCTCGCTGCTTTCTTGCTGGTCTTGAGGCTCATGTACTCGACTGAAGGCTGAATCAATCTTTGGAAGGCTCTGAATTCCTATCTGATGATCTAATGCTGAGTCCCAGCCTAAATCCTGCTGCATCTGCATACCTTGCTGATGGTGCGACTGGCCCTGCAAGCTGCCATGGTGTTCCTGGTGCTGCTGAAAACTAGCCAGGTTTGGGAAGTTCTGCTGACACAAGTTGCAGTAGTAGGGGAGTCCCTTACTGTGCCCCTCCATGTGACTCTGTAGGTGTGTGAACTCACAGAAGGTTTTCCCGCAATCAGGGCAGCAATGGCGAGCCATTTGAGAGTGGCTTTCTAATTCTAGAGGGCCGGTGAATGTTTTAAGGCAGAGAGTGCAGTGCAGGAGGTTAGCAGAATGAGACTTCTTGTGGTTGAGAAGGGAACCAGCATGTCTATAAGAGCGCCCACACTGATCACACCTGCACAAAGGCAAAGACAGACAAATACATTTTTGAGAGGTATGCAAATGACTACATTAAAAAATTATTGAAAAAGGAGTAATACTACATATTATCCTGGTGGGGAAGAGATTTGGTTCTCACAATTTTGGTAAATGTATGATATGTGGTTTACCATTTCATGTAATCTCGATTCGATATAACATTTAAATGACAACATATTTAAGAAAAATTTTATTTTTTATTTCTCAGAATAAAATTCTCTAAATGACATTGTAAATGCTCAAAGTATAAATAAGAGTTTTTAATTTTTTTGTTTGCAAAGAATACAAATACATATATTTGTATATATATATATATATATATGTGAAGTCAGAAGTTTACATACACTTAGGTTAAAGTAATTAAAACTCCTTTTTTAACCACTCCACAGATATCATCTTAGCAAACTATAGTTTTGGCAAGTTGTTTAAGACATTTGCTTTGTGCATGACACATAATTTTTCCAACAATTGTTTACAGCGAGATTGTTTCACTTTAAATTGACTATATCACAATTCCAGTGGGTCAGAAGTTGAATTATACCAAGTTATCTGTGCCTTTAAGCAGCTTGGAAAATTCCAGAAAATGATGTCAAGCCTTTAGGCAATTAGCTTCTGATAGGCTAACTGGAGTCAATTGGAGGTGAACCTGTGGATACATTTTAAGGCCTACCTTCAAACTCAGTGCCTCTTTGCTTGACATCATGAGAAAATCAAAAGAAATCAGCCAAGACCTCAGAAAATAAATTGCGGACCTCCACAAGTCTGGTTCATCCTTGGGAGCAATTTCTAAATGCCTGAAGGTATCAAACAATAGTACGCAAGTATAAACACCATGGGACCACGCAGCCCCGTACCGCTCAGGAAAGAGAACATTCTGTCTCCTAGAGATGAACATAGTTTGGTGGGAAAAGTGCAACTCAATCCCAGAACAACAGCATAGTACCTTGTGAAGATGCAGGAGGAAACCGTTAGATGAGTATCTATATTCACAGTAAAACAAGTCCTACATCGAAATAACCTGAAAGGCTGCTCAGCAAGGAACAAATCACTGCTCCAAAACCACCAAAAAAAAAAAAAAAGCCAGACTACAGTTTGCAACTGCACATGGGGACAAAGATCTTCTGTCCTCTGGTCTGATGATGCATAAATTTAACTGTTTGGCCATAATGACCATCGTTATGTTTGTTGAAAAAAGGGTGAGGCTTGCAAGCCGAAGATCACCATCCCAACCATGAAGTATGGGTGTGGCAGCATCATGCTGTGGGGGTGCTTTGCTGCAGGAGGGACTGGTGCACTTCACAAAATAGATGGCATCATGAGGAAGGAAAATTATGTGGATATATTGAAGCAAAATCTCAATACATCAGCCAGGAAGTTAAAGCTTGGTCGCAAATGGGTCTTCCAAATGGACAATGACCCCAAGCATACCTCCCAAGTTGTGGCAAAATGGCTTAAGGAAAACAAAGGCAAGGTATTGGAGTTGCCATCACAAAGCCCTGATCTAAATCTGATTTTGGGCAGAACTGAAAAAGCATGTGAAAGCAAGGTCTACAAACCTGACTCAGTTACACCAGTTCTGTCTGGAGGAATGGGCCAAAATTCCAGCAACTTATTGTGAGAAGCTTGTGGAAGTCTGCCCAAAATGTTTGACACAAGTTAAACAATTTAAAGGCAATGCTACCAAATATTAACCAAGTGTATGCAAACTTTTGACCCACAGGGAATGTGATGAAAGAAATAAAAGCTGAAATAAATAATTCTCTCTACTAAACTCAGCAAAAAAGAAACTTCCCTTTTTTTTAGGACACTGTATTTTAAAGATAATTTAGTCAAAATTCAAATAACTTAACAAATTTTTATTGTAAAGGGTTTAAACAATGTTTTCCATGCTTGTTCAATGAACCATAAACAATTAATAAACATGCACATGTGGAACGGTCGTTGAGACACTAACTGCTTACAGATGGAAGGCAATTAAGGTAACAGTTATAAAAACTTAGGACACTAAAGAGACCTTTCTACTGACTCTGAAAAACAGAGATCAGCTGATCGTCCTTGCAGTGGCAGACCATGTGTAACAACACCTGCACAGGATTGGTACATGCAAAAATCACACCTACAAGGTACAAGACGGCAACAACAACTGCCTGAGTTACACCAGGAATGCACAATCCTCAGACTGTCTGCAATAGGCTGAGAGAGGCTGGACTGAGGGCTTGTAGGCCTGTTGTAAGGCAGGTCCTTACCAGACATAATTGGAAACAACGTCACCTATGGGCACAAACCCACCTTCGCTGGACCAGACAGGACTGGCAAAAAGTGCTCTTCACTGACGAGTCGCAGTTTCATCACACCAGGGGTCGAAGGAATGAGTGTTACACCGAGGCCTGTACTCTGGATTTAGATCGATTTGGAGGTGGAGGGTCCATCATGGTCTGATGCGTTGTGTCACAGCATCATCGGACTGAGCTTGTTATAATGCAGGCAATCTCAATGCTGTTCGTTACAGGGAAGACATCCTCCTCCCTCACGTGGTACCCTTCCTGCAGGCTCATCCTGACATGAGCCTCCAGCATGACAATGCCACCAGCCATACTGCTCGTTCTGTGTGTGATTTCTTGCAAGACAGGAATATCAGTGTTCTGCCATGGCCAATGAAGAGCCCAGATCTCAATCCCATTTAGCACTTCTGGGACCTGTTGGATCGGAGATGAGGGCTAGGGCCATTCCCCCCAGAAATGTCTGGGAACTTACAAGTGCCTTGTTGGAAGAGTGGAGTAAAATCTCACAGCAAGAACTGGCAAATCTGGCGCAGTCCATGAGGAGGAGATGCACTGCAGTACTTAATGCAGCTGGTTCCACACCAGATACTGACTATTACTTTTGATATTGAACCCCCCTTTTTTCAGGGACACATTATTCCATTTCTGTTAGTCACATGTCTGTGAAACTTGTTCAGTTTATGTCTTAGTTTTTTATGTTCATACAAATATTTACATATGTTAAGTTTGCTGAAAATAAAAGTAGTTGATAGTTAGAGTTAGTTTATTTTTTTTGCTGAGTTTATTATTCTGACATTTCACATTCTTAAAATAGTGTTCCTAACTGACCTAAGACATGGATGTTTTCTATGATTAAATGTCAGGAATTGTAAAAAACTTTGATTTTAAATGTATTTGGCTAAGGTGTATGTAAACTTCTGACTTCGACTGTGTGTGTGTGTGTATATATATATTAGTTGTGGTCAAAAATATTGGCACCGTTGGTACATATGCGCAAAGGCTGTGAAAAAAAACTCTGCATTGTTTATCCTTTTGATCTTTCATTAAAAGAAAATCACAAAACTCTAACTTTTAATTGAGGTAAAACAATTGAAAAAGTAGAAATATCTCTTTATTAAATAAATCTTTTTCTCCAAAAGTTGTTGGCCACAAATATTGGCAATTATTCTTATGAGAAAAATATATCTGAAATATATTCCCATTCATATTTAAAAATTTTTTAGTACACCTGGGTGACTAGGAACATGAAATTGTTCAGCCATTACTTAAAGTTTCACAGTGGTATTAAATATTTTGGTTGCAACTATATATATATATATATATATATATATATATATATATATATATATATATATATATATATACACATACACACACACACACACACACACACACTCACCTAAAGGATTATTAGGAACACCTGTTCAATTTCTCATTAATGCAATTATCTAATCAACCAATCACATGGCAGTTGCTTCAATGCATTTAGGGGTGTGGTCCTGGTCAAGACAATCTCCTGAACTCCAAACTGAATGTCAGAATGGGAAAGAAAGGTGATTTAAGCAATTTTGAGCGTGGCATGGTTGTTGGTGCCAGACGGGCCGGTCTGAGTATTTCACAATCTGCTCAGTTACTGGGATTTTCACACACAACCATTTCTAGGGTTTACAAAGAATGGTGTGAAAAGGGAAAAACATCCAGTATGTGGCAGTCCTGTGGGCGAAAATGCCTTGTTGAAGCTAGAGGTCAGAGGAGAATGGGCCGACTGATTCAAGCTGATAGAAGAGCAACTTTGACTGAAATAACCACTCGTTACAACCGAGGTATGCAGCAAAGCATTTGTGAAGCCACAACACGCACAACCTTGAGGCGGATGGGCTACAAGAGCAGATGACCCCACCGGGTACCACTCATCTCCACTACAAATAGGAAAAAGAGGCTACAATTTGCAAGAGCTCACCAAAATTGGACAGTTGAAGACTGGCAAATGTTGCCTGGTCTGATGAGTCTCGATTTCTGTTGAAACATTCAGATGGTAGAGTCAGAATTTGGCGTAAACAGAATGAGAACATGGATCCATCATGCCTTGTTACCACTGTGCAGGCTGGTGGTGGTGGTGTAATGGTGTGGGGGATGTTTTCTTGGCACACTTTAGGCCCCTTAGTGCCAATTGGGCATCGTTTAAATGCCACAGCCTACCTGAGCATTGTTTCTGACCATGTCAATCCCTTTATGGCCACCATGTACCCATCCTCTGATGGCTACTTCCAGCAGGATAATGCACCATGTCACAAAGCTCGAATCATTTCAAATTGGTTTCTTGAACATGACAATGAGTTCACTGTACTAAAATGGCCCCCACAGTCACCAGATCTCAACCCAATAGAGCATCTTTGGGATGTGGTGGAACGGGAGCTTCGTGCCCTGGATGTGCATCCCACAAATCTCCATCAACTGCAAGATGCTATCCTATCAATATGGGCCAACATTTCTAAAGAATGCTTTCAGCACCTTGTTGAATCAATGCCACGTAGAATTAAGGCAGTTCTGAAGGCGAAAGGGGGTCAAACACAGTATTAGTATTAGTATATATATATATATATATATATATATATATATATATATATACATACATACATACATACATACATACATACACACACACACACACACACACACACCGATCAGCCACAACATTAAAAACACCTGCCTAATATTCTGTTGGTTCCCCTCATGCCACCAAAACAGTACCAGCCAAACAGTTATCTGAGTTACTGTAGACTTTGTCAGTTCAAACCAGTCTGGCCATTCTCTGGTGACCTCTCTCATCAACAAGGCATTTCCATCCACAAAACTGACAATTACTGGATGATTTTTGTTTTTGACTAAACTATAGAGACTGTTGTGCATGTCCCCAGGAGATAAGCGGTAACAGAAATACTCAAACCAGCCCGTCTGGCACCAACAATCATGCCATGGTCGAAATCACTGAGATTTTTTCCTTATTCTGATGGTTGCCTTGAACATTTACTGAAGCTACTTACCCATATCCGAATGATTTTATGCACTGCTGCCACTCAAACTGGCTGTTTAGAGAATCACACTGTATTTCTGAAACTGCTGATATCCTGTGATTTTCACACTCAACAGTCTCTAGAATTTTCTCAGAATGGTGCCAAAAACATCAAGTGAGCAGCAAATCTGTTACAGTAACTCAGATAACCGCTCTGTACAACTGTGGTGAGAAGTAGTGCATATCAGAATGCTATTCTGAGCTGTATGTTGGTGCTATTTTGTCAGCATGATGGAGACTTACACAATAGTAGGCAGGTGGTTTTAATGTTGTGGCTGATTGATATGTGTGTGTGTCTGTGTATATATATATATATATATATATATATATATACAGGTCCTTCTCAAAAAATTAGCATATTGTGATAAAGTTCATTATTTTCCATAATGTAATGATAAAAATTAAACTTACATATATTTTAGATTCATTGCACACCAACTGAAATATTTCAGGTCTTTTATTGTTTTAATACTGATGATTTTGGCATACAGGTCATGAAAACCCAAAATTCCTATCTCAAAAAATTAGCATATCATGAAAAGGGTCTCTAAACAAGCTATTAACCTAATCATCTGAATCAACTAATTAACTCTAAACACCTGCAAAAGATTCCTGAGGCTTTTAAAAACTCCCAGCCTGTTTCATTACTCAGAACCGCAATCATGGGTAAGACTGCCGACCTGACTGCTGTCCAGAAGGCCATCATTGACACCCTCAAGCAAGAGGGTAAGACACAGAAAGAAATTTCTGAACAAATAGGCTGTTCCCAGAGTGCTGTATCAAGGCACCTCAGTGGGAAGTCTGTGGGAAGGAAAAAGTGTGGCAAAAAAACGCTGCACAACGACAAGAGGTGACCGGACCCTGAGGAAGATTGTGGAGAAGGACCGATTCCAGACCTTGGAGTAGAAACATCTAGAGCCACCGTGCACAGGCGTGTGCAGGAAATGGGCTACAGGTGCCGCATTCCCCAGGTCAAGCCACTTTTGAACCAGAAACAGCGGCAGAAGCGCCTGACCTGGGCTACAGAGAAGCAGCACTGGACTGTTGCTCAGTGGTCCAAAGTACTTTTTTCGGATGAAAGCAAATTTTGCATGTCATTCGGAAATCAAGGTGCCAGAGTCTGGAGGAAGACTGGGGAGAAGGAAATGCCAAAATGCCTGAAGTCCAGTGTCAAGTACCCACAGTCAGTGATGGTCTGGGGTGCCATGTCAGCTGCTGGTGTTGGTCCACTGTGTTTTATCAAGGGCAGGGTCAATGCAGCTAGCTATCAGGAGATTTTGGAGCACTTCATGCTTCCATCTGCTGAAAAGCTTTATGGAGATGAAGATTTCATTTTTCAGCATGACCTGGCACCTGCTCACAGTGCCAAAACCACTGGTAAATGGTTTACTGACCATGGTATTACTGCGCTCAATTGGCCTGCCAACTCTCCTGACCTGAACCCCATAGAGAATCTGTGGGATATTGTGAAGAGAAAGTTGAGAGACGCAAGACCCAACACTCTGGATGAGCTTAAGGCCGCTATCGAAGCATCCTGGGCCTCCATAACACCTCAGATGTGCCACAGGCTGATTGCCTCCATGCCACGCCGTATTGAAGCAGTCATTTCTGCAAACGGATTCCCGACCAAGTATTGAGTGCATAACTGAACATAATTATTTGAAGGTTGACTTTTTTTTTTGTATTAAAAACACTTCTTTTATTGGTCGGATGAAACATGCTAATTTTTTGAGATAGGAATTTTGGGTTTTCATGAGCTGTATGCCAAAATCATCAGTATTAAAACAATAAAAGACCTGAAATATTTCAGTTGGTGTGCAATGAATCTAAAATATATGTAAGTTTAATTTTTATCATTACATTATGGAAAATAATGAACTTTATCACAATATGCTAATTTTTTGAGAAGGACCTGTATATATATATATATATATATATATATATTTATTATATATACATACATACATACATACATACACACACACACACACACAGGATATTAAAAGACACAATATTCAATAAACGAGAAGTTTGTGGATCTCATCTTTGATGGACACATATTACAAGGAATACGTATTCCATTGAAATTTCTGGCCCTTTTAGCACTTTTCAACAAAACAAGGCAATTTTACAGGTATTCCCGTACTGAAGTTTAATTTTATTTATGATCACATGGGCAGTAAACAATGTTGCAAATTTCAAAATATTGAATTTTGCCATCTTATGGTTTGTGTTTTATTTTGGTTTATGGTATTTTTAATTTGACATATTGTCCCATCCATATATTATCCAATAGAGGTCGAACGATAGTGGATTTTGCCGATACGATAAATAAGGTGGTGGAAAAAGCTGATAACCATTCCAATAAAATAAAAAAATAAATGTTACATTTTTTTCTGTCATTGCTTATTACCATGGACTAATAATACTAAGTGTCCAAAATAAATAAAATCCCAGGTGCAGTTTGTTGCGCAACCAAATTCCCAACAATAACCAAAAAAGATCTGGTGCATACCGTAGGACTTTTAACCACATACAAGCCAGAAATACACCAGGGACGCTTATATTGAAATGTCTGTGCTTACAGCTCATACAAACACAAGGGAAACAAAACATGCACTCTTTTATTCATCTACAATGCATTACAATATAAACACAATCATATAAGATGATAAATAATTTACGAGTAGTTATTCATCAACAGTAGACCATCATTCATCAATATCAGCAATTGCTTATATGAGCAGTAATTCTCATCAAAAGTAGATCATCATACATCAATATCAACAAATGCTTGTCATAATAATTCGGTACTCTAGTAACCCTGTTTTATACATTAAAAAAAAATCAATTTCTCCAGGGACACTGTCACTCAAAATCAACATTCACTCAACAATCAATGAAGGTTAGGCTATATACTGTAAGTGAACATTCAGTAATGTCCGTTTCATTTGTCTTATTTTTTTTAAACATCATCTTATATTAATAATCATGCATGAGTCCATAAACAGTGATGTAAAGGAACATGGAGGAATAAAAAGAAAAAACTACCAGCAACTACCACCTTTGATATTGCCCATAATCGATAGTTTATCAATTATCGGCACAAAATTAATCAGTAAAACCAAAATATCTGTTGACCTCTATTATGCATATATTTAATTAATAATGACTGTGTTCCCTAAACCCAGTGATAAGCAAGTTAGTTAAAATGTTTACCCATGTGAAAAAATGGCAAAACAAATCTATTACAAGAGCATAAATATAATGAAATTTAAATGAAATTTAAATTACTGTGTTCAAAGATATGGAAAGAGCAGTTTCGACATTCTGCTAGATACATGTAAATACTTTTATGTTCCAAGCAAAAAACAAAATCATACAGCTTTGGAATGACGAGGGTGAATAAATAAAGACAGAATGTTTTTTTTTGAGTGAACTATACCTTTCACACAAACAATACAAAAATTACTCACGTGTAGCATTTGTCCACACCATCTAGACTGACAGTTGAATTTGGATTGCCGTTTTGGTAACAGCGATGTCTCTTTAGTCCAGACCTTCCCTGGAAGCTTTTGCCACATGTTTGACAGCTGTAACGAGTGACTCCCCGTGCATGGATTTTTTGATGGTTATAAAGGATACTAGAGAGACGGAAAGCTTTACCACAAGTGGGGCAGACATACTTTTTCTTCTGTGTGTGAATGCGAGTGTGGTTTCTTAGAGCCATGGGATTGGAAAAAGGCTTGGCACAGAAGGAGCAGGTGAAATGGCCCGTTTTGTGAGTATTCTTGTGGTTTAACAAGCTACCTGCATGACGGTAACTGCGACTGCAAATGTTACACTTGAATGGCCGTTCCTCTTTTTCTAGGGGTGCACTATAATTTTCAGGATATGCATTTCCTGGGGGTTCAGAATCAGGGACAGTCCCTTTGCTACAGGTGTGTCCTGTAAGTAGTTCATAATCTGGAAATGCTAGGCGGCAATGCTTGCACATTAAATCCTTTTCTTTTTTGCGACTCGTAAACTTTTTTCTTGCTGCTGCATTTCTTTTTTTTGAACAGGTGTGGTTGAGTAACTGTTTGTTTCCCCTGAATGCCCTCCCGCAGTCTTGGCAGCGGTGTCTTTTGACCGCAAAGTGTATCCGTAAATGGTTCTTCATTGCTAACTGGTTGGAATAAGTGTTGTTGCACAAAGCACAGTAATATTCACCAGTCTTGTGTGAGTTTTTGTGGTTCACCAAGCTTCCCGCATGCCGATAGCTTCTTCCACACTGATCGCAGACAAATGGGCGAGGGTCAATGGAATCTCCTATCAGGCACTCCTTTTCTTGGCTGGACTGATCACTACTAGAAGCCTGCCGGTGTTTACGGCGCCTGCCGATTCTCTTTCTGCTAGAATTAAGTGCCAGCATTCCAATCCCTGAGGCATTTCCACTCATCTGCATGAGTGTCTGAATTTGTTTGTTGAGCTCTTCAATCTTAGCCTTGTTTTCCTGATGTACCCTCTGGTGGTTCA
The DNA here is from genome assembly GCA_032164185.1 of Moxostoma hubbsi. NCBI lineage: Eukaryota > Metazoa > Chordata > Actinopteri > Cypriniformes > Catostomidae > Moxostoma > Moxostoma hubbsi. The sequence continues at coordinate 9,964,011 of JAVLUX010000039.1, read as the reverse complement.
ACAGTTGTTTATGGATTTTGAAGGCTTTCCCACATTCTATGCAAGTGTGCCTGGTAGAGAAACAAGCAAAGATCAGATAAACAAGAAAAACACATTAATGGCATCTGATCTTGTACAACAACTAAGAATATTTTAAACTTACTTTTTAACATCAAAGTGTGTCCTCTGGTGATTCTTGAGAGCCAGCAAATTATAAAACCGCTTTTGGCAGACAAAGCAGCGAAACACCCCGGTTTTGTGAGACTTCTTATGATTGAGCAAAGATCCAGCATGTCTGTACGCACGACCACACTGGTCGCACCTGTACTGCCGCTCTCCATTATGTGGACTCTCCTGCAAAAGTCCAAGATCTTGTTGAAATTTACATCCAAGATCTGGTTTCTCCTCACATTTCTCTTCCGCCTGTCCATCTCTTTGTCCTGTGCAGTTGTGGTTATTCAGGTGGTAAAGATCAATGCAGCTTATGCCACATTTCCCACAAATAATACTCTCTAATTCCACTTTTGGTTTGAGCTCATTCTGGTTGTCTCTTCCATATTGTTCTGGTGGATTACCTTCTGTATTGCTATGCAAGAGCTGGTGGGCTTTTAGGTCCTGTTTCTTTGCGAAGCTCTCTCCACAAGTGCTGCAGATAATCAGACTACATTCACCTTGCTGATTTTCACTAGGTTCATCTCTCTTGACCTCAAGAGAGGACAAGGATGAAGGGCCAGATGCTGACGGTGCGGCATGAGTTTGAGTGTGACCACGGAGATGGCTTCGCAGTGCACGCATGCTAGAGTAATGATTCCCACATACTGAGCATTGATACATCTCACCATCATCCTCTTCATCACCATCTTCACAGTGAGGCTTATCATCACCGTCACTCATCTGACTATGTACGTTGTCATTAAAGGTCTGCTCACTAAAGTAGTCCTCAGCTGCACTGCCATCATGTTCCTCGAAACCAATATGCTCCACTGAATCACCTAAGAAATGTTGATGCTTTGTGTTGTGAAAGTCCACATGACTGGATGAGCCATTCATCATGGTCTGATACTGCTGATTCAGAACAGGACACATGTGTGACTTGATTCCTGCAATATCAGTAAATGTCTTACCACAGTCTGCACACATGTGCCTCTCAATAATGGGTTCGTCTTGAGGTAGATGCACTGGTCTTTCCTCTTGAAAGGAATTGACAAACTGCTCATGTATGTCAGTAGGATTCACCTCGTTCAATTGCTCCTCGTCAGATTTATGTTGCACAGAGTCAACCATATCCTGAGGAACGTCTAATATTCCACTTACGTCTCCCTCACGTGACGACAAACAGCCTTGCTGGCTCTCATGTGTCAAGGGCTCAGAGGAAAGCCAGTCACCCTCAGCACTAACTGGCAAGGACGGGGGCCTTCCCTTATGGATCCGAAGGTGGCTCCTCAGAGCTGCCAAATTTGGATAGTTCTTGCGGCAGATGGAACACTGAAAGATCCCTGTTTGATGGGAGCGTTTGTGATTTATGAGACTACCTGCGTGCCGGTAGCTTTTTCCACAGATGTGGCATTTGAAGCGGCGGTCTGAACTTTCATCATCTTCTACTTTGACGTAACTAATAGTCTGTAATGACTGATCAGATTTGAGTTTCTCAGATGGTAGGGCCATTGGCTCTCCCTGAGCATGAATAGATGAATTATCTAAAGTGTCAGGTAAATATATATGACCGTTTTCTATTGGCCCCTCTGAGTGGTCATAATCAACAGTTTTGTCAAGTAATGGAGGCAATGGTGGAGTGTCACTTGAGGGGGGATAGGGATTGGACTCTGGGGAACGAGTAACACTTTCATTGTAAGAGAAGTCAGGCTCCTCTGACAGGCTAGTAGGGAGCTCAAATGACACGGAAGAGGAGTTGTGCAACAGAATGTGATTTTGAAACTCATCATCATTTGGAAATACAACCTGGCAAAGGTGGCAAAAATGTACGTTAGCATCCCCATTCTGTGGCGAAGTTAGCTCTGACTTACAGTCAGCGAGGGAAGAGTTCTGCACAATGGGATGCCCTCGTGTTTTACTGTGGATTCGCTGGTGGCTATTAAGGGCAGCAAGGTTGTTGAACTGTCTGAAACAGATTGGACACTCAAATACTCCCATTTGGTGAGTTTTTTTATGATTTATCAAGCTGCCGTGATGTCTATATGTCTTGTCACACAAGTTGCATTTAAATGGCCTGTTTCCAACATCATCATCAGCTGCCATGTCACTATCTGTGGTGGATCTTGGAACATGTTCTGACATGGCACCATTACTGAGGCTGCTCATAGGAGCGATGTCTGGCTGCAGATCTGGCATGATGTCAAAATCAACCTCATCTAGATGTGGCAAATCATCATCTTCATAACCACTTTCGATGTGACTTTTGGCAGAATCGCTTGTCCTTATCATACCTTGAGACTCTTTATTGCGATGGACCTTTTGATGGGTGGCCAACTGGGTTGCCAGACGAAAAGCCTTTCCGCATTCTGTGCAAGAATATTTCTTTCTAGATGTGTGGATACGCAGGTGGCTTTTAAGAGCCAATGCATTGAAGAGCTTCCTGGAGCATATATGACACTGAAATGAGCCAACCTCATGTGTTTTCCTGTGGTTTGCCAAACTACCAGCATGCCTGTAGCCCCGTCCACATTCCTCACATTTGAACTTCCTTTCCTCCTCTGATTGATGATAAGTGTCTGTATGCTCCAAAAGGCTGGGCATACTTGCAAATACTACACCACAATGTCTACACGAAAAGCCATTGGTCCGGCCTGACTCTTGCATAGCCATAATGGTACAGTATAATGATGAGAAATGTCAATAAGAGCCAGTTTGTATGAGTGTGAGGGACACACCTTTCAGTAAAGTTGAGGTCCTTGTCCTGACTATTATCAAATGGGCAACATTTAAAAAATTAACTGAGAATACATTCTGTTCCATTCCATTGAAAATATGTCATTGATGATGAGCATCCAGGCACCGTATGAAATCTGTAATGGGAAAAACCCATACATTATTTAGCATAAAGTTCAAACAGTGTCAGTAGTATAACATGACTCAATCACAAAAAAGCTAACATGAAAACAAATAATTTACATTACTTTAAGTGAGACACTATCATAAGCAGTATTTGGTGTAATATAATTACTTGTAAATACAAACATTAGTGTATTGCATTTCAAATTGCCCCAAACTAGCCAATTTTTCCAGTGATTTTCAGGTGTGAGCCTCATTTACATAACCTGCTGAGTTAACGGATCCAGCAAAAGAGAAAAAAGTATCCAACAAGACCCTGTTGGCAGTTCTCTTCAAGTGGCCAATGAGCTGCTATTTTCCAACAACTGAAAAGACATCAAGCTGATTTTAACATTTTATCACACTAAGCGGAAAATAATCACAAATGCTGAATGTAATCTATATTGATTCTGTCACCAAGTGTTTTTCCTGCCTTTCTTCTAACACTAAAATTACTAATGAAATCAGAAAGTAGAGGAACAACAGTCTGTATTTATAAAATCAATTTATTGTTTTAAGTCTACTGGTGTGACACCGGCTTAATCAGATTACAGTTACTTAATTTCTTAATATTTTTTTTTTTGTGTAGAATACATTTAAAACATTAATTATGTTAATATGTAGATCTGTTTGCATTTCTGTGGCAATCTAATTACAAAGTAATTAGGCCTACTGTAATCTAATTATTTCTAAATACAAAAAGTAGTGTAATACATTGCAAACTGCCCAAACTAGCAAATTTTTCCAGTGATTTTCAGGTGTGAGCTTCATTTATACAACCAACAGGACTCCCTGCTGAGTTAACGGATCCAGCAAAGGGAAAAAAAAAAAAAAAGATCCAACAAGAAGGAAACTGAAGGGCAAACACCCCCTAGTCAATGAACAAGAAGGAAATATAGACTTTATTTGAAATTGGTTGAGCGATTTTGTGAAATTTTAGAAAGTAACTCAGGGCTCCAGACTATGACTAAAATGGTTGCAAATGCGACCAGATTTAATTGATTGTGACAATAATTAAAAATCTATTCGCCATTGGCAACAGTAGGGTTGTGTGCGTTCATATGTGGTTTTGCGTAAGAGTAATTGAACACATCTTTTGAGTGTGCACCAGTGTGTCGAGCCTCTTTTCACCCATTCTGTTTCTGATGAGCTCGCCGCACAGTACGCAACATCAAACCCAGTGCGAGAGAGTCGTGAACAAATGACTCTTTTGTACTGGATCTTTTTCATGAATTACCTGAAAAGAACTGAGATTTTGATCTCAGAAGCTCAGGTTTGAATAAGTCACTTTCTCAGCAAATTAGCTGTCATTGCGCTCACAACTGGGAGTGTAGACATTTCAAAGTAAGAGTCCCATGAGTATTTGGAGCTTCTATAAAATCAAAAGTCCCGTATTGTGTACCACTTTATTTCTTCTGTAAATACTAATTGGGATTGGAGTAGCACAATAAACTGCATCTGATATTTCATTCAATTTGCACTGGGCCAACCAGTAACAGTAAAGAAAGACAAAAGCAATATTGAAAAAAAATGTCTACATTTCAAAATCTAATCAGCTAATCATGTGGCAGCAGTGCATAAAATCATGCAGATATGGGTCAGGAGCTTCAGGTAATGTTCACATCAACCATCAGAATGGGGAAGAAATACGATCTCAATGATTTGGACCGTGGCATGAGGGGCTGGTTTCAGTATTTCTGTAACTGTTGATTTCCTGGGATTTTTACACACAACAGTCTCTAGAGTTTATTTTATTTATGGTTTAAACTGACAAAGTCTGCGGTAACTCGGATAACAGCTCTTTATGTCCTCTGTAATGTGTGGAGTAGAATAGCATCTCAGAATGCTATTCTGAGATGCAGGTTTGCGCTGTTTTGGCGGCACGAGTGGGACCGACACAATATTATGCAGGTGGTTTTAATGTTGTGACTGAAATCGTGCTTTTGACACTTACAATTGAGGGACTTGTACACAACTATTACACAAGGTGCAAACATCCACTGATGCTCAAGAAGACAAAACACTACTATATGCATACTATACTTTATGTAAATATCTGTAATGTAGATTCTGAAGAGCAGTGCTAAAAAAAAAAATATTTTACCTCTTATATTTGTATAAATTATGCAAGGGGTTTTTATTTATGAGACAAAAGGGAATGCAAACTTATGTTTTCAACTATACAGCTGGGTTATCAGCTGTCTTACCATTGGCTGTCTAATTTGTTTCTGAACAGCAATCTTAATCAAGCAATTCTGTGATTTGGCAACTAAAACAGCCATTTGGCTCCTTAATGTTTCAGTTTAGCAGCCAATGGCTCCTAAATAATTTTTTTAGTCTGGAGCCCTGTAATTTAACAGAAAGTAAAGTTACTTTTTGGATTAAAAAAAATCAGTAAAGTCAGTTATCTGATAAAATCTTTTGAAAAGCAATTAGTAAAAAGAATGCCCATAAAAGAGATCCTGTCGTTTTACTAATAATAGCTGATACATTGCGATCTTCATTGGAATTTTCACTGAACATTATTTGTTTCATGCCGTCCGTTATGCAGATGTTGTAGTCAGAGCCAGCGGAGGATGCTCGCACCATAAATAGGCACAGAGGGGCACATCGCTTCCCACACTGCGCATCAGTTCTGTGTTGTGCTCATGCGCTAAATTAATTGATTGTTCTGAGTACGGATAATTTATTTAAAATATACTATCCTAGTAAGTAACACTGACACACCCTGTGCTTTAGCCTACTTTCCTGCCCATTGGCTCTTTTCACATATGGATCTATCTGCTGGAAAATCCTCCTCACTTGCTACAAGCCAAAAGAGTGGGAGGGATGGATGTTATATATTTATTAAATTAATCAGGTCTGAGAGAACAGAAAATATAATGTAGCCATATGCTTCAGTGTAGTTAATAATAACAATATAAAAAAATAATAATATCTGAATAAATAGCCTTACATTAACCACTTGTTTATGAATCATATCTATGACTAATTTTCATTGTGAAATGTTTATTTTGGCATTTTCTTTATCAATTGGCATTAAGTTGCTATGTTTTTTAAGCTCATAATTCCAAATCTGCAGAAATGCTGTCATCTCCTGTACGTCGTTAATATGTATACAAATTAATTTAATAAACAAAATATTTAGAAGTATGTAAATGAGAAAAAAATAAACGCTTTGTTTCAGTAACAATGCACAAATGCAATGTACAGATCACGCCATTTTCAAATTTAATTAATTATAACATAATTGGATGACATGGTCATTTCATTAGGTAAGAATAGTTCTGACCCCTAGTTTCATCTGACGTATACATGAATTGAAAAAAGTTGCCCCACGTGAGATTTAGATGAGTTAATTGTAAAATTTCAGATGTTTTAAAAACCTAACCACAGACACAATTCTTCACACAATCAACTTGAGGCGTTATGTAATCAGACGGGTACATGCAGGGGTTTATACACAAAATCAAGATACCAATCAATTTACAATCCTGAAACCGTTAGTTCATAACAAGAATAGTTCTGGGAGTTCCACTTTTATTATTCATCTAAGTGTTTAACTTATAGATAACTTCATCCGTTAATATATAGTTGCCACAGTAAATCTGGCGGGGTCTCACTCCATGGACGGTCCAATGCCGAGCTCCAGCAGCTAGATGACAGTCTGCCTCACACAATGGAGCTCTATTTACACAGTAAGCAATTCCACTGCACATTAGCCTAACGGCAAGCTACATATCGCAAACTTGACAGCGAGTTAATAAACGTGATTAGATTGAATAGTACACTAATCGCAATGTAGATGCACGCATTATCTATAAAACACCCTTATTTTGAGTAGCCGAGAATTTTGGGGAAAGGCGGTAACATCCAGTCGCTCTGCGAGCGAGCGAGTTAGCATTTGGTGACAAGCAACTGCGGCTAAATCTAATCCACTAATGCTACACAAAATAACACTTGAAAAATACATACTTAATGCTGTAGAATCCCTGTGTGCGGTTGGTTCTTGTGATGCTGGCATCCGTTCACTTTATTGTAGTTACAGGACGGGCGCGTTAGTGCCCCTTTTCTACCAATTGTCTTGCCCCCATCCCACTCGACTCACTTCCTGCTCTTGTTGCTAGGAAACAGGAAATGTGCATCAGCAAAAAGAGTCCGTCTCTTCTTGTCTAAATGATTGTATGCGAGCTGTTATCTTTAACACGTATGCATAATTGCGTATTACTAGATATTTGGAAGGAGCAATTAACCTGACAACACTGTTATTCTCTCTACCCAATTATTTTTTTTTAAAACTACACATCCACGAACATTCAAGTGGGCATACGTGATTTCCCCTCCCACATGCTTTCTCTCTCTCTCTCCACCCATTCTATCCCACTCACCATGCACTGTAGTCAGTAGAAACACTTCAGTAAAAAAAAGAAAGAAAAAAAAGCAGTGGCTTGATTACGTTTTAATTAAGATTATTAAAATGTCTAAGATTTTTAGACATTCCCAAGGTTGCGATGAAGAGAAGGCTCCGATATCCGCGCTCGCTAGATAGTTTCGTCATGGTCCTAAAGCCGCCTGCTTCTTCTGAGATTTAACGATTAGGAGTTCATTTTCAAACGCGCACCTGTCCCGGCTGAGACTACAAAAGGTATGCATCATAAGTGATACTGATTAGGTGCTAGTGATCACATATTGGCAAAATGCAGCGAATAAGCTGGAGTGACAGATGCGTCCGAAATTGCTTCGCATGTTCAACGGTCCTAAAGCCAGCCATTTTGTGTTAATCTGCATGCAGATACAGTAGTTGTATGGGGCTGTTGATCAGCCTGCTGAATAGTCATTGTATTGCATAAGAGCTGCTTCGATGTGGTCTGTATCAGAATGATAAATCTCCGTTTACACTGAAGTGCAATGCAGTTCTGTACTGTACTTCAGATCAGCGGTCCACATGCGAACTTCCTTTAACAACAAGAGCGTTTTCCCTCCTAATTGTCCCTGAGGTCCTAATGCCGGCCATTTTGTCCCGTTTCCTCCATAATAGCGCCTTCAACATCGTCCCCTTACAAAATAGACCATGTTATTATAATATTATTAATAATTATGGTATATATTATAAGATATTATGGTAACTAATACACAAAAAAAAAACATAGCTGCTAATGTTATTAAAATTTCAATGATGTTAGAGGTATAGTTCACCCAAAAAAGGAAAATTACATCATCATTTATTCACCCTTTTGTTGTTCCAAACGTGTGACTTTCTTTCTTCACCTTCAAGTGGACCTGGGAAACTCCGAGCTGGGCATTTGTTATTAGGACATGTTACACATTCAAGAGGTACACAAAATACTGAAGAAGCCGAGCTTAAATGTATACGCAATACATGGTGGTAAAAGCTCCTTTTCTGTGACTAAGCATAACTGAATACACCTGCATCACCTTTATATGACCTGGCTTATTAATATTTATTAATGTGTTGTATCCAAGTATAAATTAAGGCAGAGGCTGTTTGCACAAATTGTAAATAGCAACACAAATCCTCTTCTTCGCAGTAAGTACAAATAGTGTAACATGCTTGCTCCTCTGTGCAAATGGTGGCAGATATTATTTACACCCCTAATTAAATACTAACATACAGTATAGCGGCATCAACACAGTGTGTTTAATTGGAGTCCTCAAGACACCCTACATCAGGGGGGGCCAAATGCAGGAAAAAAATAAGGTGCCACGGGCCGCATCGCTTTAATAATGACAAAAAATGTCTAGAAGCTACTAGATTGCCACTATGCATAATCTTTATTTTGTACACTTAATATTATGCAAGTTTTAATTGTGCTCTTTGGTATGCTTGTGTAGGCCCTACATGTAAATAAAGTATAGGCTATTTCACTCACAAAGAAATGGAACAGTGATGCATCTTATACAAAATATTTTACTAATTTATTCACATTTTTATCTTTTTGATGTCCATTCAGTGGCACTGCAAAGAACATATACTGTAGATCTCCTACTGAGTGTTGGGTGTGACCCATCACAGTAATCAAAATCAGATGACATTTTATCACTTTATGAAGTGATGCAAGGAATTAATTTTTATAGATATATAATTATAGCTTCTGTTTTGTTACAAAATTTGATCAAAATTATCGCACTTCATTTTAGGGCTGCACATACGATTATCTTTTCATCGATTAATCTAATGACTAATTTGCAGATTTTATTATTATTTCTTGATTAATATAACAATTAATTAACCCAAAATAAATATAAAAAACTTGTCTCATTAATATTTCAATATTTTAATAAATTATCTTCTCTTAAACACAAACAAATGTGTGCACTGCAGGGCATTATTCTGCAACAAAAATAGCCCTGTTTTACCTGGTAATCTCCATTTTACAGTCCAACATTAATTTTATTTTGGAGATCTTTTATATTGGACTGCTAAACTCGAGGTTGCACAATGTTTTGATATTCCTTCTGAAAGTGACTTGAATTTTACATTTCTTTCATTTATTTTGTTGTTGGATTGCTAAATGTTGCTCACCCACACCAATCATATCACTTCTGAAGATATGAATTAATACACTGGAGTCGTATAGTTAACTTTTATTCTGCCTTTATGTGCTTTTTGGAGCATACAAATTGTGGCACCCATTCACTTGCATTGTATGAACTTATAGAGTTGTAATATTATTCTAAAAATCATAATTTGTGTTCTGCAGAATAAAGAAAGTTATACACATCTGGGATGGCATGAGGGTGAGTAAATGATGAGAGAATGTTTTTTGGGGGTGAACTATCATTTTAACATCTTATGTGTTCAACAGAAAAAAGAAAGACATATAGGTATAGAACAACACGAAGATGAGCAGTGTTTGGTGTAATCTAATTACAAAGTAATTAATTACTGTAAGTAATTGTAGAAAGTAATGTAGCGTTTTCAAATTATTTAAAGAGAACAATTCTTGACTTTTAATTAAGTTAATTACCTTTATTTACTTGGATTACACTTACACTTGGATCCCCAAAAATATTATATGTAGAACACATTTTAAACATGAATTCTGTTAATATGTACATCTGGTTGCATTTTGTGACTGCTGAAGGGCGTGCGCCCCCTAACGAGTCAATGAATAAGAAGGAAATTGAGACATCGTTTTGAATACGTTGAGTGAAAAAACAAAAGGTTTTCACAAAAGTGTAAAGTCTTCTAGAAAGTATTTTAAAAAGTAATTAGTAATGTGATGGACCGCACGGTGGTGCAGCGGTTAGCACTGTCGCCTCACAGCAAGAAGGTTGTGGGTTCAAACCCCGGTTGCCCCGGCCTATCTGTGTGGAGTTTGCATGTTCTCCCCGTGTCTGCGTGGGTTCTCTCCGGGTGCTCTGGCTTCCTCCCACCATCCAAAGACATGCAGGCTAGGTTAATTGGTGTCTCCAAAAATTGCCCTAGGTGTGGATGTGAGTGTGAGTGTGTGTCTGTCTATGTGTGGCCCTGCGATGAACTGGCGACCTGTCCAGGGTGTACCCCGCCTTTCGCCCAATGTTAGCTGGGATAGGCTCCAGCCCCCCGCGACCCTGTACACAGGATAAGCGGTTGACGATGGATGGATGGATGAATTAGTGATTTGAGGAAGTAGCCAGTAAAGTCATTGCAATTTTAATTAGTATTTTGTAGTGAATTACTTTTTTGAGTATCTTCACTGAAGATCAGAAAATCATAAAGGCATTTTTATTTTTGGGTGAATTATCCCTTTAGCCAACACTGTCATTAAAACTAAAATTAAACTAAATGAAAAAGATTCTGAGAGCAACCACACTCTTTTAAGATCACATATTAATAAATAGTTTGTTTACAGTATTAACAGTAAACAAACAGCAATTAACTGTAGTAATTATGGTATTTTAACAGAAACTATTTATCAAAGAAATATAGAAACTACGTAGGCTTACCATGGTAAATTTGCAATGTTTTAAATGTATTAAAACAAATCTTTGGGTACATTTCTCAAGTTTGAAACAAAGTAACAATAAAGTGACAATCAAATGAAAGCATGTATATATAAATAAATATGACACAAAATCAGAATGCAAATCTGAACTCTAAATTAAAATCTAAACTGAATGCACTTATTGTGGTCACTGTTGGCCTTTTTCTCCCCAGCATCATAAGTATGGCCTCACCCCAGCCAGGTAGCCCACCTACCACAGAGCAGTATACACCACCACCTTCTGAGACTGAGCCTGGTAAAGAACAAGATGACTTATCAGAACAACCAACAAGAAGAAGAGGCAAAGGGAGACCATCAAAATCTCTGCACACTTTTAAGTGTTCAATCTGTCTGGAGGCCTTTACCAGCCCTTCAGCTATTCAGAGCCACAAACTTTCAGTACATGGCAAAGAGAAACAGCAGCAATACACCTGTGCTCAGTGCACTAAGACATTCTCCAGCCGGGCACAGCTTTCCAAGCATCAGCGCTCACACTCTGCTCAGCGTCCATTCCAGTGCCTACAGTGCCACAAGGCGTATAAGACTCAGACGGAGTTACGCAATCACAGCCGTTCACACACAGGTGAGAAACCCTTTGTTTGCACTGACTGCGGCAAGGCATTTATGCAGTCCATTTGTCTGCGTATCCACATGACGCAGCACAGTGGCGAGAGGCCTCACTCCTGCCCTCATTGCTCTAAGAGCTATCCCACATTATCTAAGCTCAAAGTGCATCAACGATCGCACACAGGGGAGAAGCCATACTTTTGCGCAGAGTGCGGGAAGAGTTTCGCTGACCCCTCTGTGTACCGCAAGCATCGGCGCAATCACCAAGGCCACCGCCCGTATGAATGCGGTCAATGCGGTAAAACATACACAGAGCTGAAGGACTTGAAGAACCATGAGCGATCGCACACGGGGGAGAAGCCTTACCTGTGCTCTGACTGTGGTAAAGCCTTCTCTCGGTCATCTTCTTTGGCATGCCACTTACGAATCCACTCTAAGAGCAAGCCATACCAGTGTGAGCAGTGCGGCAAAGGTTTTACCCAGCTGTCCTCATACCAGTCTCACCTCCGGACACATTCAGGTGAAAAGCCATTCCTTTGTCCACAGTGCGGCAAGATGTTTTCAGATCCCTCTAGTTTCCGCCGACACCAGAGGGCACATCAAGGTTTCAAGCCATACCCCTGTGACAAGTGCACCAAGAGGTTTCGGCAGCCTGCAGACCTTGCAGTGCATCAGCGTGTGCATTCCGGTCAGCGGCCTTACAAATGCCAAAGCTGCGATAAGGCTTTTGTTGCTTCTTGGGATTTGCGGCGTCACATGCTGGTTCACACCGGGTTGCGGCCCTTCTCCTGCACCGAGTGCGACAAGTCCTTCGCAGAACGCTCCAGTCTGAACAAACACAGGAGGGTGCATTCTGGGGAGCGTCCCTTCAAATGCCTACAGTGCTTCAAGTCCTTTGTGGTGTCCTCTAGTTTGCGCAAACATGAGAGGACACACTTAACAGAGAGGCCCTTGCAGGACCAGCCTGCCCCTGAACCTGCTCAAGTGTTTCCCCCCACCCTCCCACAGTTCTCATGCTCTCACTGTGATATGATATTTGGGACCTGGGAGGAAGTGCAAGCCCATACCAGCCTTCACATGATCTCTCCCCCGACTGATTCTACGGTTTCAGCTTTACCTGACAATCAGTATGTTTGTGTGACCTGCCATATAGATTTTGCACAGCTGGCTGATCTACAAGCACATGAGAAAATGCACCCTAAGCCACGACCCCACATTTGTGACAAATGTGGCAAAGGTTTTCTGAACAAAGCCGGGCTTCGCAAACATCACCGCATCCACTCAACAAGTCGGCCCCATTGCTGCGCTGTGTGCGGAAAGGCTTTTCTCTTTGCTGCCTATCTTCGCAAACACTTGCGCACTCATCGCAAAACTGAACACTCATCCTCCCTGCCACCAATGGACATAGCACACACCCAACCCCTACCATCCCCACCAAGTGCTGCATCACCTTCAGCATCTGAGCCCACCGCACATTCATTGTCCGTTCCGTTGACTGTGCCTATGTCGACATTTCAGGCAATGTCATCCCATGTGTATGTAAAAGAAGAAGGGCTCTGAAATGATTGTTGATCATGGCTGCTTTGAAAATCTGAATAATGTAAAAAAAAATTGTTATTACTGTTGTGTGTTTATACAATTAAGAAAATCTTTAAAAAAAATCAACTAATTTCATTTTTTAAGAGACCAAATCTTTCAATTCATTAAAGGGACAATTCACCCAAAATGAAAATTTTGTTATCAACTGAACTATTCCTTTAATAGTCACACATTCAATTTATTTTTGAGGTATGCTAGTATCATGTTGCACTTCTGTATCATAATCACTGGTGTTATCTGATATGTTTATACACTTGCTAATATATTGTAATATCTCAAAGAATATTTCAGTCAAGAGACTAGAAATAATGACTAATTTTATTAGTCATTCCTTTCCATCAGCTGATTGCACAAAATTGTGTACTGACAATTTTTTAACCAGAATGTTAACAGCGTTTTTATTTGACTGCTTTTTGGGGTACCAAGTCGCTGTATATATGGTGGTAAAAAATTATGTGAGTGATTACTTTCTGAACATATTGTTTTGCTTATATGCTAAACAGGATATCAGTAAACTCTAGTAATCAAATCTCCACTTGTGTCTTTACTTGTACCCCAGTGTCTGCGTTTTTTTTCTTGATTTATTGTGTATGTCATAAAACAAAATGTACCCTCTGTGATTAAGTAGTTTTGTAAATTATATTTAAGCAATTTGGTATAGATTTTATTTTATTTGAAGAAGACAGAATTTATGTCATTCCAGTAACCATTTGTCTTCAATTGGGTTTGAGTTAGGAAAATCACCTTAAGGAGAGACTAGCAATAGACATTTAAAAACATGTTTCATCTCTGAGTGTATTCAACATAGATATTATGGTTCTAGGCAAAAACTTACATTTGAGGGCTTGTACTTAGCCTGGACTTAAGGAATTGATCCAGTTAGAGTGGAGTGGCTAAAGGTGTGAAAAAAACATTTTTGATGACGCTTACAATTTTGCAGAATATGACTAATAAAGCAATGACAGCACCATCATTGTTGGACACACACACCAAACCTTTATTCCTCAAAGAAACATAAATTTTTGTTTTAATCATCTTTTTTTTTTTAAGCCACACTGTTATTTTAAATTCATGGCTTAATATTTTATCAAATTATGTACCAGATATTGAAAATTAAAGCATTTACATTTTGTCACCTCAAAGATAAATTTCTTGATATAAGAACTTGATTAACCCATAAAAAATACTTTTATTGGTGTAACCTAATTTGTTAGGTTATTTAGTCTTACATTTTTAGATTAAATAACATTTGTTACTTAAATAATACCAGTTATTTAGATTCTACCACATCAAGCAAATTTGTAGATTACCTGACAAAACATTTTACACTGAAAACAATATAAACCTAAAAATTGTGCTTCATGTGGTAACATAAATTAAATGTTAGAAATGTTAAAAATATTATTTTACATATATGTTCTGAATTTATCTGACTACATTAGGTTACACCAACAAAATACATTTTAAGGGTTAGGTCAGATTGAAATAGCTCCGTACAGTAATAATAGTATGTTAACACATTTACAATGTAAAACGGTGTCAAAGCTTGAAAATTTCAACAAGATTTCAAAATTTAAACGTAGTTCTTTTTAAACTTATAATTCTCATTGTTTGCAGAGACAAAAGACAACAAATTTACATCAAGTGACACCAACACAATTCATATTAAGTCTCAAGTCAGGGGGAATTAGATCCTTTAAAGTAACAATTGCAGGTTATCGCAGGTTACACCTTTTTCAAACTGAGTCAAAGCTTAAAGTTGAACTAAATTTCTCAATTTAACTTTAACTTTGTTTCAATTGCAAATACACTGGTGGCCAAAAGTTTGGAATTATGTACGGATTTTGCTCTTATGGAAAAATTACTATTACAATTAGAATTTTTTTCAGAGCTTTCTAAACTACTTCAAAGAGTTCTCATCAAAAATCCTCCATGTGCAGCAATGACAGATTTGTAGATTATTGGCATTCTAGCTGTCAGTTTGTCTAGATACTCCGGTGACATTTCACCCCACACTTCCTGTAGCACTTGCCATAGATGTGGCTGTCTTGTTGGGAACCACACACACTCTCTCTCTCTCTCTCTCTCTCTCTCTCTCTCTCATCACACAAATGCTCAATGCGGTTAAAATCCATAACACTCTTTTTCAATTATCTGTTGTCTTCTCTGTACTGTTGTTAAGATGTCAGCTGAGGACATGTGAGGTGTCTATTTCTCAAACTAGAGACTCTGATGTACTTATCCTCTTGTTTAGTTGTACATCTGGCATTCCACATCTCTTTCTGTCCTTGTTAGAGCCAGTTGTCTTTGAATACTGTAGTGTACCCCTTTGTATGAAATCTTCTTCTTTTTTTTTTGACAATTTCAAGCATTGTATATCATTCATTCCTCAAAACAATGACTGACTGATGAGTTTCTAGAGAAAGCTGTTTCTTTTTTTGCCATTTGTGACCTAATATTGACCTTAAGACATGCTAGTCTATTGCATACTGTGGCAACTCAAAAACAAACACAAAGACAATGTTAAGCTTCTAATTAGTTAATCACTAATTTAACGAACTAAATAGATTTCAATTGTGTTTGATATAATGGCAAGTGATTTTCTAGGACCAAATTACAGTGCTGTAGTACTCGAGATCGGTCATGGTCTCGAGACCACTTTCTGAAGGTCTCGGTCTTGTCTCGGAAATCAACCGGATTTTTACTCTGTCTTAGACAAAGAGGGCTCTGGATTTTATTTCATGACCGGTCAAGACAACAACTGTGGCGATATCACTAAATTGCCTGTGCATTGTCTGATTAATTTGTTAACATCATCGTTCTACAACGATGTAGAACTTCCTGCTCCAAATGCAAGCAATAACTTTACTAATTTCTAATATGAAATGTTTGTTAGGCTACTGTTAACAGCGGTCACCAATCCCCGGTAACTATGGCTGTCTAAGATGTCAGCCAAATCTTCTAGAATACAATTTGGCTACCTAAATCAGTGTTTCCCAACCACTGTGCCCACTAGCATGCCATGAAAGATTGTCAGGTGTGCCATGGAAAATTGTCAAATTTCTCAAAATAAATAAATAAGGTAGAAGAGTTTTAAAGTTGCCAATTCAGTACATTTTCCATTCCAAAATATTTTATGCAACCAGTTGAAATATTTTGTCCAACATAACATTATTGCTCTAACAAACTCTAGTCCACTGTCAAACACAACTCCTCACATGCCCACAAAATGATGCTTCATCATCACACTTGTAGTAAAAACATACAGTCAGTCAACTGAATGAATGAATAGAATACAGCATGGGCCGGTTGCACCAGATATACGTACGTTACAACTAAGCTTAGTTGTGGCGTAAATAGTCACTAAGTCACAATTTGCTAAATATTTGAGCGTTGCACCATTAAACTTAGGTAGGACGTAACCTTACGAATAAACTAAATATTTTTGGAAGCCTCCGACCAGGCGTAACGGATGGAATAAGAAAGCAGACTGATATTCTGTGACATCAATGAGCTTATGTTTTGCGTGACAAGCATTAATCATTTTGACATGCAGTATGATGTTGACATTTGAGAGAGAGAGAGAGAGAGAGAGAGAGAGAGAGAGAACCCCATAACAGAGCAACACCTCTCCACCCTGCTACTGCACTCAGATTTCCACCCAGACATCATCAAACATATAAATGCAAGAGTGTCTAGAGACTGTGCCCTAAAGCCCAATGTACACCTGGCTCACCACCCCACTCTGAATCTCAGCAGCCTTGTACGACCATATCCATCTCCTCAGAAAGGCAGTTCCCATCTTTGCCAAGACCCTGAAGGACATCACAGTGCACCGCAGCAACCTCATAGACACCCCAGAGCCACTACAGGGTCACCCGTCAAATCACCATCCCCTCCACCACATCAACTCTGAGTTGAGAAACCCCATAACAGGCTCTATGTTTCCCCCTGGAAAACATCACATGACCAGGCCTGCAGCACCCTTGCCTTCTCATTCACAATAACATCAGCAGGAGCAACACCTGGGCATCCAGAGCTACGCTGAAGCAGCCAGCAGATCACTGATCGGCCATCCGGCCTCATCTCCATACAGAGACCTCAGAAACATCCATTCTCACCTCATGGGTTAGTTAGTTTTAAATAAAAAAGAAAGGAAAATGTATGCGTGTGTGTATTATTTTATTTATACATTAATTTTAAAAAAAGATTTTCTTAGATGCATCATAATATTTTATATATTCTTCTTGATCTGTCAATTCAAAAACATACTGATGTTTGTCTTGTTTTTGAAATAACAAAAGCAATTAATTAATAGGCTCATACTCCTTAAAAATCACATGTTGGAATATTCAAGGACTGAGGTCCTCCATTTTTGGTGTTAAGAGCCAACAATCAGACTTCAAAAAATAAATTCTGACATTATAATACTTCAAGAAACATGGAGTGCAAGAGATTTGTCCACTGGCAGCCCAATTGGATTGAGAAATAGTTCTACCATCAACCAAACTAAGAGGGGTGACTCAGGGCAGAGACTCAGGGGAATGCTGATGTCCTCATAGAACTCATAGTCTCAATCAAATCTATAAAAATCTGAAAATTTTACATTTGGTTAAAAATCCAAAAAGATATTGTCTCCACAGACCGTCACATATTCTTGTGTGCTACATATTTACCCCTGGCTGAATCTCCCCATGATGGAATATTAAACAGAATGAATAAATACGCCAATGACAAATTCAAAAGTGCAATAATTTAATTATTCAACATTGTTTTGAGTGTAGGGTATTTTCCTGACAACTGGAATCAAGGCTTAAAATTACACCCATCTTTAAACTAGGAGACAAATTTGAGCCAAACAATTACAGAGGCACATGTGTCAATAGCAACCTGGTAAAAATATTCGGTTTGATTATTAATATAAGAATGCAGAACTTTCTTCAAACCCACAAAATTGGATTCCTGCCCAAACACAGAACATCGGAGCACATTTACACCATCCACAAAATTGAGAAACATGTACACCAAAACAAAACCAAAGTCTTTGCTTGCTTTGTCGACTTTGAGAAGGCTTTTGATTCAATCTGGCAAGAAGGACTCTTCCTAAAACTAATGGAAAATGGGATTGGAGGGAAAACATTTGATTTAATTAGCACCATGTATAAAAACAATAGATATGGGGAGATATGGGGACCCCTAAAATCCAAAGATTTTACTAAATGGGAAAAAGAAGAAATTGAAACTGCATACACAAATTTGTAAAAGTATCCTAAAAGTAAACAGAGCGACAGACAACTCGTGCAGAGCTGAATTAGGACAATATTCCTTACTTATCAGTATCCAAACTAGATCTCTGAAATTCTACAAGCGCCTAAAATGCAGTGAGCCGAGCTCATACCAGGCTGAAGCCCTGCAGTGCCAGGAGTAGACCTGCACAAGAGCGCCCTTTCACAGCCGGTGCTGAAACTGCATCCAAACCAGCACAGCATAATCTGGCCCAATCAAATTATTAAATTTCAAAAACGAAATTACATTTGTGATTTAGTGGCATCTCTCCAATTGGCAAAGAAGATTGAACTCTATTTGAACTCTATTCTCTGAAAAGAGATTACAAACCAGCAGAATGCCTGAGCTGTGTGAAACAGCATAAAGAGAGAAAGACACTAAGCAAATACAGACGGAGTGATCACTGTCTGGCTATAAAGAGAGGACGGCACAGACAGAGATGGCAGCCGCGAGAGCAGTGACTGTGTGCACTGTGCTCTCAGAGAGAGGTGGAGACAGAAGAACACTTCCTGCTGCACTGTGATAACTATCACAACATCTGATCTGTCTAATTTACACAATTACAACAAATAGCACCAAATTGTATTGCATTACCAAATCCTGAAAAATTAAGACATATTTTGGGAAAAAAAGATCACAACAGCAGCAAAATATGTAGCAAAAAAAAATTCTCTCTTTGACACCACTATTGGTGGTGTAGTGGGCTAAAGCGCTAAACTGTTAAGCAGAAGGTTATTGGTTCGATCCCCACAGCCATTGTGTCCTTGAGCAAGGCACTTAACTTCAGGTTGCTCAAAGAGGATTGTTCCAGTAATAAGTGCAATGTAAGTTGCAACACAAATGTAAGGCTGGAACCAAGAGATTGAATAAATCATGCAGGAGAAAATATTCTCGGTATGTCTCTCTCACTAGTGAAGAGAATTGTGGGGCCCCTTGTACTCTCCATTTCTGGGCTGAGACAATCAGATGATGAACAGCAGGTGGGTCTCATTATCCTAATGGAGAGCAAAAGTGACAGGAAAAACACAGGAAGACACAAAATAAACCACATTTAAATATCACCATCACAACGATATAATATACCGGGATGTAACAGTACTGCACTTGTTTCATGATCTGATTTCTGCGTGTATAGTTTTGTTATGGGACATATAAAGATTGGATTGACAATATAAATCAGACCACACGATAAACAAAAAAATCTTTAAAATAACCATTATAGGCTATAAGACGAAAACACAATAAATAATAAATAATTACATTGTTATTTACAATATAAGTAAGTGCCTTGTGAAAGGGACAATGGCATTCATCTCAAGAAAATACAAAAATTAATCGTGATCAAAAACAAATAACATTTGAATTATGGCAAGATCACGACTAACAAGTCAGATAAAATGTTGTGCATGGCCAGTTAAGACTGAACGTGTTCGTATAGGTTTAAAAATCAAGACACAGAGCAGCAAACAGAACAGAATAAGTGTCTCGTGAGACGTTTTAAAAAACATTTTAGCGTGAAACGCTGCCATGATAACACGGTGATCCGAGACGCTTAAAACGGTGAGACGCAAGCCTCCAATTATTAGCCTATTCTTCCCCCCGGGTGGAAGACAGGGAGAGATACTATAGGTGAGTCCTCACCCCTCACCAATTTGTTTGGGCATTTAACATTGACGTAACTGTCTAGCTCATGTTTAGACAGACCAACAATTGGATATTTATTTGAACTTCTTCATTTGGAAGTCTTCACTTCTGCAGTAGACAGTGTGATTCAAAAGCATAGATAACTTGTTATATTATAATATATAATTATACAAAAATAATAAACATTTTTAATTAAATTTGAAGGCTGCTTCTTGGATAAATACGGGTAAACGTCATATTATGCGACTACGCATTACTTTACGGAGAGCTATACGACCTACTAGTTAAGTCTTGCCCTAAGAACAGGTGGTGCTACCAAATTAAGCACTGACTTAGTTACAAATTAACAAGTAGTTAGCCCATTGTGTGAACTTTACGTCCTAACTTGTGTAGAAGGTGTATTGTTTTACTCGCATACTAAAAGCTGTTTATTTGTGCACAGCATAGTTACAGCTGTTATGAACAGACGTGGCTAACTTGTCGCGTTTCTCTCATGAAACATAAAAAGAATATGATAAATTGTTACATGCGATTACTAAAAGCTAATTCTTCTGTTTTAACAAGTCCAAAAACACCGTGAAACGATTTGTAGATTCTATGTAATCTTCATGGAGCGCGTTTGACATCTGAATCGGTAAATGGAGGCCGGGCGGCTGCTCCCGGGTCCTCGTGCCCGCCGAATCCATTCATTGTCAGTGCGATAAATGCGTTTTTTTCTCTCTCTATCAACAACACGATTTTGACCTGCTGCGACTTGTAGTCGTCTGCGACTTTATTTCCGGAAAATACAGTAAGTAAATAATACAAAATGTAGTTGCTGTGCCATTGCATGGATTAATTTGCAAGAACAAATCTACATTTTTTGGGAGGTTTTTTCATTATCCAGTTAGCACTCTTGGCATCTGTAACCTTGTATTTTTCGCATAGCTGAAATTCAGACTACTAAGACAGACAGAAAACATGGTCAAGTTCTTGAAAACTATATCCACGATGGTTATGTGGGATAGTGGTGTGCCATGGGATTTTTTAATCGTAAAATGTGTGCTGTGGCAGAAAAATTTGGGAAACACTGACCTACACCACAGAGTTCATCTGCAAAAAACATCCAAAAGAAAACGCACAGCAGTATGTACATTTTGCAATGCAATGCTTACCGAGATGGTTGGGGCCACATCAAAGATTTATCGGCACTTAGAAAGAAAGCATAAAGAAAGGTAAGCTAATTGTAAGTGGTGATAGCAAAGCTAGCTAGCTAACATTAGAAATCTGCCTCTTACTGCATTCCATTTAACCTGGAAAGTCAGAACTTGGAAAGTTGTGCAGAAATTTTAAACTCAGATTTCTCCGAGATGCAGGTGCGTGACTTCACACAATCTTGTCTGCACCCAGGTAGATGTACAAAATAAGTGATAAACATTCACTTTTATTAAATAATATTGAGAAATTAGTCAACGTTCCTACATTACACGATACTAAAGATTGTCTAACAAATGTTAGCAGAGTAGCAGGTGTTCAAAACATGGTAAATATACTCTCTTTTGATAATCGTACACCTTTAGCACAAATGCTAACATTGCAGATTGTTTATAAATTGGGTTGCTCTGGTGACAGTCAAATAAATACCTGCTAAGCTAACGGGAGCACTGTAATTTAGTTTCCTTTAACGTTATCTTCCGAGCATCTGGCATTGGAATGCCTTTAGTCGTAGATTGGAGATTTCAAGTGGAATATCCCACAACTGACTTAAGTGAAAAGCAGCATATGTACCTAAACTCATCTTCACCCCTCACCGAAAGAGGTTTAGCGAGCATTTGCTATAGGCCTGCATATTAGCTACCTATGTATTTACTGTTTTTTTAGGGTGCTAGTTTCAGTTGCTTGCCAGCTATTTGCCACCTAGCTACTTAATTTAGTTAACATATATTGAGGGATGTACAGTAGCTAATGCAGTGTTACCTTTGTGAGAGATTGAGGGGGCAGGGCATGTTGTGACAAATTGTTGTTCCCTAAAGTTTTTGCTTGTGATAAACAATGATGAGTCAGGCCGCATAAAGCTATGTAGCTAATGTATATAAAGTTACGTTACATCAGCATTAGCTAATGTCAGCTCCGACATAAACACTACATGCCACAGTAACACTCCCACACTTGGGTAAGAGAGCTTGAGATGTGATAGCAGAGAGTGTAGACAGAGTAAAGCGCCTCCACTTATTATTATATCCACGACTGCTTTGCTTATGTTTGGCATGCTCTGTTCTAATTTATAAATTTAGCTATGTGGTTAGCAAATTGCACATATTCATACAAGGCTTGTTGTTGGTTAAAAAAACAAAAAAACGTACAATATTATTTAAGAAAAGACCGAGAAAAGTGAGGATTTAAGTATTGAATAATTGTTTGATATTCTGTAGTTAATAATGGTTTCTTGGGGAAGAGTTATCCTGAAAAACTGATGCGATGCTTGCACCAACATTTTATTGTTTTAGGTGGATGGTAAAACATGGAAAAGGAGTGTTGAATAAAGATGGTTCATTTGATTTCAGCTACTTAGTGTTTGTTTGTATTTGCTTGCTCATAGAAAACAACGGAAAATTCACACACATAAAATGAATCTGTGCAATGCCTTTTGATTATTTGCTTATGGGTTGCATGTTCCACGATTTATTGTAAGTGTGTCATGCAGTGTGGGACTAATACTGGTCTTGGTCTTGGCTCTGCCTCAACCTGCCTTAGTCTTGGTCTTGACTTATACACTCGATATACGGTTGGTTGTCTTGACTACAACACTGCCAAATTAGCAATTTAGCATGATCACTCAAGGATAAGATGTTGGAGTGGCGATGGCAGCAATAGTTACTGGGCTCAGTCCGATCCTTCTCACTCCATTGGACTCCACCGCCACCTATAAAGGTTGCACCATGTGGTTTGGCTTGCTCTGCACATACCTAGTGACCATCAATTTTGGCCCAGTTTCCATGGAAAGATGTAAATGAAGACTTCCACTGTAAAAGCACCATACCCATCTGCATCAAAGCCTGTATTAATACACACTTTGACAGTGCTATAATGATGTCTTGGCATTTCCTCTTCATCCTTCTTGTGCTCTCGGTTCTTCTCATGGAGTTTTTCTCCTTCCACATTCGATCGTCATTACAGAAGAAGAATGCACTACTGTTTATATCTGCCATTCATTCATTCATTCAGTCATTGTTACTAGTTGTCTGTTCTGTCTCTACTCCATAGGCCACTATCTCTGTAATGGTTAACAAAAGACTTGAATGCAAGTGCCACAATTGCCTGTAATTCATATGTATATAATGACCTTTTTGTCAAAATGCTTCCTCGTAGCTTACTGTGATTAACTGAATTATGTTTTTTTATTTTTATTTTTTTATTAAAATGATTCTGTCATTTGAAATTTTACTTTGCTGTAAACGATGAACAAAAATGTGTTTGATGTGTTAAGTAGATGTCACGTAAGTCATCCTGTTTTTGAATATGTATTCATGGTGTTTTTGGGTCAGGCATTTTTGTGTGGGCTGGGTGGGCAAGTCGTTTTGTGTGTGTGTCCATATCACTTTGTGTGAATGCTGACAATGCTGTTTTATTGCAGTGTTCAACTGTTGCTCTTTTCAAACCTTGGTGTAGTGAAAATGACATTATGTCTTACTGTATGGATAAATTGATGACTAAAATGTTTTATATAATACAAAGTACCATCAATACAACTTTCTTTTGCTGGTCAGACTTTATTTCTTCATAATCTCTCTCTCTCTCTCTTAATATTACATATAATAAAACATTTGGATAATGATATGTTTTGAGCATTTATTAATTACCAAACATTTTTGTGAGATAAATAAATGTGGCTGATGGAGCAGATTAGTTGCAGAGGTCTGTGCTGCAGCAGTGTCTCTCCACCTGTTCAGGCAACACAGTGTCGCACTCCTTATGACTGGCACATCTGCGCACCTCACCATCTACAAAAAGAAACACACAACAGCTTTACAAAAGGCTCTCAAAATTGGTTTGGAAAATATTCATATAGCCTTGATGAGTTTGGTTATATTTATTTTGAAACTTCAATATCAAAAATTTAAAAAAAGTTTTGGTATTTAAGGAAAATAATATGGTCAACTCACAGGCTGGCTTGTGCATTGTGATCTTAATGCAGTTATTGAGGCCAGAGCTGCATTCTCTCTCCTCAAGTTGATCACAGGTAGGGTTATCTTTGTCAATCTTCTGGCAGTAGTTACACTTCAGAGCCTGCACAACTAGTGAGAGCCAACATGCCCAATTCAAAAAGCTGTACTTTCTGTTGTAATATAGATTGGCAAATTTAAAGAGAAACTTAGTAAACTTATAGTAAAGGCTTCTGAGCTTAAAGATATAGTGCTTTTCTGTTTTTTCTGCTATGATTCAGATACTTTATATTTTCTATAAAAAGCATAGCTAGTTTGCTGTTATTGTATTGCAGAGAACTTATTATATTAAAAGAGGAAATTGTCTTCCACTCACCACAGAGCACACCTAAAAACACAACCAGAACCAATGCGCGGGATCCCATCTTTTTGTTTTATATCAAGCTTCTAGAAATGAATATCAGCAAGTCATTAAATGCAGACTGAAAACCAAAGTGGCATTACAGTGAATATCAAAGTTTAGATATATAGATAGATTTATTTATGAGTTATTAACTAACTTATTACAGTTATATCTAGATTATTAATGTAAATTATTATATAGAAATCAAATTACAGCATAACAAATGGTCTGACAGGATAACATCTCTCTTACCTTCTTAGACTGTAGTGTTGTCCTAAAATGAATCTAGGTTATCAACAGGTCATATTTATACACAACACCTTATAACAAGTGTCCTCCTCCCTGCCCTGACAATAAAAGACTTGATCAGGTATATCACGTATCCTCAATGATAATCCCCAAAAGGTTCAATCCTTGGTTTATATAAATACACTGTCATAAAACAAACTTTAAAATATAATTTATTTTTATTTCCAGTACGAACAGAATAATAAAATTGTATGCATAACATTGTAGGTTTTTTCTGTTTTACAAGTATTTGATATGGACTGTCTGCTTTTCGAACCACTTTGAAATACCAGTATATGCTAAATGTATTGTTTTGCCAATTACTACATTTTAGCCAGTCACTTTAAGCAAAAATCACTATATGTTTTAGACAAATGTATATTTGTAAGATATTTTAAAGACATGGTTATGAGAGCACCATCTCACACTTTGCCACAATATCAGAAAGGTCATATGCTTTGTGTGAACAACAATGGTGAAACATAACACTGTCCCACCCTGATGCACCCAGTTTCTTACCCAACGGCTAAATCAACCCCTATAAACCCAAATAAGGACATTTCTAGTCACAGAAACTTCACAGTTCTATCTCATTCACATGCAACTATTTTTGAGTCGAGTTCTTCTCTTTAAATATTACACAAACAGATTAATGGAGGATGGTATTATTTTTCTTCTTTTTTTTTATAAACACTTCCTAGAAAGAAACATATAACAAACACCATAGCATGACAAACCCAGGGAATAGTAATCACACAATCTCACCACAAACTAGGAGATCAGACTGTGCACAGTGATTGAGTACAGTGGAAACAGCACAAACAAACTTTACCATGCCAGTATTCCACATTGAAATCTCTGAGGGAGGAAACAATTGAAAAATAATAATGGAGGCCATTGTGAAGTAAAATTTTGAGCACAAAAAAAAAAGAACAAACAAAGCACAAACGAATTCAAACACTGTTGAAAATCCGGGGACACTGGTCTGTCAGTCAGTGGCGGTTCTGGCTTACATGGTGCCCTAGACTAGATCCAACGTGGCACCCCCCTAATATCAACAACAACATGAGAAACAGATTAATATTTAAGTCATTTTTTGCAAAGATATCGCAAATGGGGTCTAATGTGTTTAGTGACAACCTTGCTTTCTTACCTTCACAGCAATGGCCAAAATGTCCACCAAAATGAATAAAAGATTTTCAACCAGCCATTTTTGTATTCCCTCACTGCATCACTTTGTGAGAGAAAGAAGAGGTCAAAGTATACAAGTTATTTTGAAACACCATTTACAAATTGCAGGCCAGACGCAGTTTCCATTAAGCTGTTCCTGCTTATAAATGCTGCATGTGTGGTTTGAAAGATGTGGGGCATATCTCTGAAGCCTGGTCTTCAGATGTTGCGTTTACAGTGGCATTGACATTATAGTAGCAAGAGCAGGGTATAGAGACTATAGGTCCACAGTCTTCTTTACCATCCCAGCCACAGCATTTCTTCTGCAGAAATATAATGCTGGATGTGAGCAAATAGTTAAAGAAACCGCTTTCAAGGTTGCATCATATCAAAATGTACACAATTATTTTAACATGTACTGCTGTGCACTATGCCATGTCTCTCATCTCCCACTGAATGTACTCAAGAGTCTGCTCAAAACTCTGAAGACTGGAATAATTCCTTCCAAATGACTTTATTAGTTCAAGAGCATGCTGCCTTATTGAACCATCCAAGTGATTAAAAGGAATGAACAAAACAAGTCAAATATATTGTGCTCATGTTTACTTGTAATCTGGTTGGCTTCACAGCCATATGACAGTTTACCATCTGAAATCTATTAAAGCAACTGCTTGCCATTAGAGAGGATTAATGAAGATCTATAGTCATATGATGGATCTTTACTAAAAGGCCGACACCAAAGCTGGGTGTGAGCTCTGATCAATATGCTTGAGTTACCTCAGTCGTCTGTGTGTAGAGATGAACCCCACCCACTATCTGAGCCGCAAGAACCATAATCCCATACTGCAGATACAAGTTAATTTTAACATATAATTTTACAGCTCACTGGTGCAGATGAACTCACTGTTGCCTCATAAATAATATGGGTGTAGCTGTTCCTGTAGCAAGAACATGTACTCCCAAGAGGTATTAGTAACTGCAAACAAACTCATAATATTTTGGGAGTTTTTAGGGTTTATTATCATTAATGAAAACGAAAAGAAAAACTATATGAAAAGAATAGTTGTTATCTGAAACAAACATAAACTGAATCTGAAACTGAACTAAAATACATTTTCATGACTTCAAAACTAAAAACAAATAAATAACCACAAATTACTATTCCAATTTGTTATATTACAATATGTTATATGTTATATTTGATACCTGTACAACCTGTCTTCATTAATCATGAAATAGTACTAGATAGATCGAAATTGAATTGTGTTAAACATATTTAAAGGAAAATGAAAGCATTTGTGGCACAGTGTTGATAAAAAGACATAAACAATGTGTGTGTTAACATGGTTTTAGTATGATAAAATCACTTTCTAACTTTTTCTTTGCAAGTTATATCTCATTTTACAGCTTTGTTTCCATAATGATGTAAGGCAGTACACTTTAAAACACCCCAAAAGACTTTAAAATGTTGATATAAACAACTTTACAGCTGAAATAAAACATGTTTTAACATAAATAATGTAAGTGCTTTTTTTTTTATCAAACTAGAAGCTTCACATTTCTGTCTTAGAACCCTGCAAAAATTAGCCTCATTCAGTTCCATTGTAAGTGCCTCACTGTAACCTGAGTTTTTATTTATTAATTTTCTTTTAAAGAAAAGGAGGGAGTCTAAATATTTTTTTTGTTGTGTAATCAGAATTTAGTCACAAATGCTATTGACTGAGGTTAATTTATACTGAACATGGATTATTCCTTTAAATGACATCATCGTTAAAGTATAACTGAATTACAAATGCATATACTGAAAATTTTGAAATAATCTCAAAATAGAAAACACTGAAAAAACAAAACTAACTGTAAAATGAAAACTAAATTAAATTAGATTAAATAAAACTCAAGATTATTTATACACTGGCGGCCAAAATTTTGGAAAAATGTACAGATTTTGCTCTTATGGAAAGAAATTGGTACTTTTATTCACCAAAGTGGCATTTAACTGATCACAATGTATAGTCAGGACATTAATAACGTGAAAAATTACTATTACAATTAGAATTTTTTTCAGAGCTTCTTCAGAAACTACTTCAAAGAGTTCTCATCCAAAAAATCCAACACATGCAGCAATGACAGCTTTGTAGATCCTTGGCATTCCAGCTTTCAGTTTGTCCAGATACTCAGGTGACATTTAACCCCACACTTCCTGTAGCACTTGCCATAGATGTGTCTGTCTTGTTGGACACTCCTCATGCACCTTACACTCTAGCTGATCCCACAAAATCTCAATGGGGTTAAGATCCATAACACTCTTTTCCAATTATCTGTTGTCCAATGTCTGTGTTTTTTTTTTGCCCACTCTAACATTTTCTTTTTGATTTTCTGTTTCAAAAGTGGCTTTTCTTTACAATTCTGCCCATAAGCAATTCTTCCCATAAGGCCTGCACCCCTGAGTCTTCTCTTTACTGTTTTACATTAAACTGGTGTTGAGCAGGTAGACTTTTTCCAAATAGTGATGGTGCTGTTTTTTTACATCAGCAATGTCCTGACTATACTTTGAGAAGTTGAAAGCCACTAAAGTATCAATTTCCTTCCTAAACAGCAAAATCTGTACATTATTCCAAACTTTTGGCCGCCAATGCATAACATTTAAAAAAATATATAATATAATAATAGCCTCATCATAACCCTGGTGCAAAACAACTAGCACATATAAAATCCAATAAAGTTTTGTTTCTCTGACAACTCACAATTGCCAGCAGGCATTTGACAGTCTTCAGGGAACCCAGACACCCCATAAAACATAATGACATGGTCATAGAGCCAAAAAAAAAAAAAAAAAAACATGGCACCAATGCTTTAATGGATTACATTATATAAAATAAGATCATTAATAAACAAAGTGATCAGCACTAGCTTATTGATGATTTCCTTGCACAAAAAACTATGTAATTTACTGAAAAAGCTTGTCTCTGAAAATTGTATCCATAGTCCTAAAGAAATGAGTAGTGATCCTAAAAACTAAAAGAGGAATAGGTTCTATTGAAAGATCACAGTCCAACAGAAATCTGACATGTACTTGGTCGAAATCATGTATTACACTTTACTTTGCTACTCTGGGAAATGTAAAGGTTTTGGATAATGGCAACCAGTTAGACGAAATAGACCAAACATATATTAATTAGTTTTATGTTCTTGGTATGTGTATTACACAATGTTTTGTTTAATTTTGGACAACAGCAATCAGCTAACTATGTCATAATATACATAATATACTGTAAGCAACTTACAAAGAATATCAAGTTGAAGAGGAAGTACTTGGTGAGACTGAGACACTCAGATGCCATATTTGTGAGAAGAAAAAGAAACAAACATCATGTAAATGCCTATAAATGTCAAGTATTGAATTAACTATTAAAAAATAAAAAACAATGCATTTTTTTTTCAGATAAGAGGTTTGTGAGCAAAACATTTGTAATATCTTCCAAATTTTTGTGACACACAGTTAATTGGGGTTTTCCCCCTTAAAGCTTCTGTTTTTGAAAGCCAGTGTGCTACATTTGTTTTCCTTTTTGTTTAAACTATTTTGGCACACAGATAAGGCAGAACAACCCCTCACTCTTCTTCTAAACACAAAAGCAGAGCAAGATACAGGAAGTCTCTCATATTCTTGTATTTCCTTTCCTTTGGTAATGAAACCAAAGCTATCGTTTTACACAGGCATTCCATGAACTATTCAAGCACTAGCACATGGGACAAAAGTTCTTTGTATGCTGTGATGAAAATGTGAGAATGTGAGTCCTTTGGCAGTTACATAAATTCAGACTTTTAACAGCAACATCCTGTTTAGCAGTTAGACAGCCAGATATTTTTTAATTTCTCCCCCTTTTCACAATAATTTACATGTGGCCATGAAAATGCTATGATAACAAAGCATTTGTGCAATAAAATCTATATTCACAGTAAATAGCTGGCTTCCCCTGGCAAACGCCTCTCAAATATGCAATGTTTCTGCATAATGATCATCTTTGTTACAAATCATTGTATCATTTGATTAATTCCTAAAAATGCTAGCAATGAAAAATATAATTTTCACCAAAGAAATAAATCACTTAAATTTACCTTAAACTTGGCGAAGTCAGAAAGGTGACACATTGGATAAAGGAAATATGGCCGACTCATTTGAGATCATGCAAATCAAACTTTGCATAAATACTTATAATACTTCATTTTGATTTGTTCTGTTGCCTCAGACCTCCAGCCTCTGAGCTGAGCATCATAGAAACCTTCAGTAGAAAGCAGGTGACATAACAACACTGTTATTAATAAATTATCAGCCCCCACTATCTTTAGAGGCCTTAAATCATTTTTGAAGGCATACTCTCAGATACACTTCTGAGTTAATTTCAATTAATTTACAGTAAATGATCTGTCATATACAGTATTATTCTGCCAGTATACATCTTATTCTGCCAGATTTACAACATTTAATAGATTTGACATTTATTAAAAGTAACGGTATGGATGGATGTCTCCTGTATCTGTGCAATGCAAAAAAGCACTAGTAATTATGGGAAATGATCCTCATACTAAGAGTTTCATTATGTAAAAAAAGATTTAATAGATTTGACATTTATTAAAAATAACCCTATAATCTGTTTTTATCTATTCTCTGTATGCACTTGATTTCAATTTGTGCCCTAGGCACTTGCTGTCAGGATATCGATGCAGGGTTTTGAGAAGAGACTAAAGAAATGACCTCAGATGTAAGAGCCAACCCCTGCTGTGTTGTGTGCACATCATGGTGACAGCTATGTGAGGTATTTTATCGAACCTGTTAGCAGTCCACTAGAGATAAAAGGGGAGTAAATATACGTTTTTCTTCTCAAGCTATTACTTAATCATACATGCCTTGCCATGCTATAGGTGATTCTTTATTATTAATATTGTATTTTCATTTAATGTTTTATGATTTATGGGATTCGTATCCAATAAACACCTGACATAGATTATTAATACAACAGGAATTGCATGTTTCTCCAATGATCCTTTTTAAATAAGATGGTTTGCTTCACAATGAGAATACGCTACTCCCGTCTGCTTTCACAGATGCAGCAGATGAGTTATGCGGTACTGTGTCTCAATCTGTGACTTTACTGCACATCTCTCAAGCACCCATGGCATGACACTTATGGTACAATTCCTATTGCCTCATATGTAGATATACAAAATGGATGACAGTTTTTTCTTCATCTCTTTTTTGTCTTTCTGTCAATCTCACAGATTCCAGAGAAAAAAGGCTGGATACCTATTAGGAAGTTGTAAGTGCATTGTGGTGGATAATACGTTGCAAACATTTATTTTAACTACAATTAATTGCAGTTTTTTTTTTTTATTGTAATTGTATTCATAATATTCAAGTGGATCTCTTACAGATGCTCACAGAAGTCTTAATGTAAGACATAGAGCTACAATGGGAAAAGAGACATGAGGAATTAGCATACAGTCAGTCTTTAAAGCATTGATAGTGATTTCATTTTTGTAAACATTTTGAATTTAAATAAGAATAATAACAATAATAATACTTTTATATTCATTGCGGAGTATAAAATCAAAAGCAGAACTAGGCAAAAATATTTTCTCAGAATTTTGTTTTTAATTAGATAGATTTTTAAAGATATCTTTTCTGGAAATCACAATTTTAAAAAGAATACATTTATATTTTTGTCTATGCAGTATTTTTGTCATCCAGTCCCTTACTCTAATACATTTTTTTCCTTGATAAAATACTCTTGTTAGTATTTTTATTAATTTAAATGTATTTTCTTTTCCCACTCTGAGCCAATGCTTTGTTGGTGCATACTTTCCCTCAGACAGACTTCAAATAAAGATGGATTTCTTGACAAATATTGAACAAGCTATTAATTCCAAATAAAAGAGGATTTAGGTGCCATTTATCAATTTTTTTTTTTTTTAATTATTTGGTTCAACTGAGCAAAGTCTTAAAGATGTAACACTTTGGATTAAAAAATGTGGTCGCCTCACTTGAGATCATGTAAAACAAACTTTTCTACAGTAAATATATTAATTATTTAGTCGTTATATTGCCTGAGCATATGAACACAACACAAACCAAATAAAAATACAAAATAAAACACAACATCCTCCACTGTCTTCAGAGCCCTATGTTCAGACTTTCTTGAGCCAAACTCTCAGAGAGGGCCTATTCTTTTGTGTTATATTAACTTATGGTAAGTATCTGATATCTGAATTATTATCTGTCATGATATGATAATATTTTTCTCAGACAATTCTGCTAGATTTAGAACAATTACTTGATTTCACATTTATGAAAAGGAACTCTGTAATCAGTTTTCATCTATTTTCAGTAGGTCTATATATTTTATTTGTGTTTGTACCCTGCCTTGTTTTTTTTTTTTTTTTTTTGTGGTGCAGAATGTAGTTTCTTATATTTCCCCATTCCATAGATGACTAGTCTAATTTCAGACAGATGATGTTACCATTATTATTACAGTATTCCAGTAAGAATTTTTGTATCATTAATACAGAGAAGTTCATAGAACAAAATACAATTGTAGCCTTTCAGCTCATGGAGGTATGAACTGTATCTGTATATTGTTTTGAGTCTGCGTGTAATAAAGTTATTTAGGTTCATAACATAAATTTCAGACCAGATTCCTAGATTGCTTAACTCTCCAAAACTTTGCTTATATCAGTGCCCTGACTCGAGGTGTTTTGGATGTCATTCATGACATATTAAGTGTAATTCTTTAATGAAAGAAGAAAAAAAAATGTTTTAGAACTTGGCGCCATCTAGTGGAAAATAGAACCGACCTCCTTATAAACGGTAAGGATTTTCGATATTGCACACAAACAATCATTTTAAGATTACCGAATTTCAACTTTATAATAAAATGACATCAGATTGAATTGAGTAATCTTTAACAAAATAAAATAATTTAATTATGTTAATTTAATTTGGTTAAAAATTACACAATTCAATTTTATTGTATAACATTCTTTCCTCCATGCAACACAATAAGGAGATATTAGTCAGAATGTTTGCACGAGTCACTATTTAATATCAGTGAACGTGTTTTTTTCTCCATATTTTGAAAGTGAATGGTGGCCGAAACTGTCAATCTCTAACATTCTGTCTAATATTTTTGTGTTCCACATAATAGAGAAGGTCACACGGGTTTGGAACAACATGAGGGAAATGATTACAGAATATTTAATTATGGCTGCGTTATTAATTTAAAGGGATAGTTCACCCAAAAATTTTAATTCCCTCATGCCATCTCTTATGTGTGTCTTTCTTTCTTCAGCAGAACATAAATTAAGATTTTTAGAAAAATATTTTGCTCTTTAGGTCAGTACAATGCAAGTGAATGGGTGCCAAAGTTTGATGCTCCAGAAAGCACATAAAGGCAGCATAAAAGTAATCCACAAGACTCCAGTGGTTTAATCCATGGATTACAATTACAATTACAAATATTGATCTGTTTCTCACCTAGACCTATCATTTCATCAGAAGTGAAATGATAGGTCTAGATGAGAAACAGATCAATATTTGTAATTTTTTGCTAGACATTATTCTCCGTGCCCAGCGGGAGGCGATATACAGAGAAGAATGTGAATCACCAAAAACACAAGAAGAATGTGAAAGTGTGTTTCTGTGTTTCTCATCCACACATTCTCATATCACATCGCTTCATAAGATATAGATTTAACCACTAGTGTTTTATGGATTACTTTTATGCTGATTTATGTGCTTTCGTTTAGCTTTAAAATGTTGCCACCCATTCACTTGCATTGTATGGACCTACAGAGCTGAGATATTCTTCTAAAAATCTTAATTTGAGTTCAGCAGATTAAATAAAGTCATTGATATCTGCGGGGGCATGAGGGTGAGCAAATAATAAGAATACAAAATATTGAGTGAACTATCCCTTCAAGGGCTCTTGTCAGATTTGGATTAATTTGCCAATAAGAAGAGAGGTTTGGAAACCTTTCTAGAAATTATTATGGTGAAAATATGAAAATGTCCCACAGGGACATTACATATAATGCTGAAATATAAACCTATTTCATAGATTTTAAAGTCCTGCATGGATTCTTCTTTCAGTGTAGTTACAGTTTTCAGTGTCTAAAGAATTTAGATAATTATTTCTGTACAGCAGTACCACCAATCTCTCAACGCAGAGAACACAGCCTGCATAGGGCACCAACTGCAGTCGCGGAACACATGCTGTGTCTGAAACCACCCCCTATCCACTATATAATGCACTATTTCGGGTGTCCGCAATTTGTAGGAGTGTTTGAATTCTGAGTGAACCACTTTGGTTCACTTACCCACAATGCACTCTTACCTACTTCTACCCACAATGCACTCTAATTTTGAGTGTACATTGGATTCAATCACACGCTCTGTGTATACGTCAGCGCCCAAATTCACTCACTCATTTCATTCACTCAATGCTGAAATATAGTGCATTTCACTATATCCACCTTATTTTTCAGCAAAACTAGAGAACCGCCATTATCAGCTTTGAATATGGACCACTTCCGGTATCATCCACTTCCATTTTAACAATACAAAAATACTACATTATGCTGCTTTATATTACAGGCTGTCAATATATGTCATCATATTATTATCATGAATTATAATTGAAACGTATTAGTTTTGAACGCATATAGTTTTACTTTACATCACATTTTACCATCATTTTATCACATTGTTGCACAATCAGAAAGAATGAGAGATCAAATCTGAACATTACACATAAAAGCCAGCATTAGCATTAAAGCCACAACTTACCTCAACGTGCTGCCTTAAGTTGGAGCTTCAATTTTAATCTTGAAATATCTGCTTCTCTTGTTAAATTAAGGCATTGCATGAGTGCTGAGCAACGAAAGTGTTTCACTTTGTTTGAAGAGCTTGATGCTGCAGCAGTGATAGACTTGGCTTGAGTGAAAATCTGTGACAGCACACGCAGCTGTGAACTTCCTGTTGTAAAAGTTAACTAGTATTTAAATATATTACACATTAATTAATTAAACCCAGTAATGTAACAACAGCAATGCCGCCCATTGTAAAGAAGTAGAAGTAAAAAAAAA
The DNA here is from genome assembly GCA_032164185.1 of Moxostoma hubbsi. Classification (NCBI taxonomy): domain Eukaryota; kingdom Metazoa; phylum Chordata; class Actinopteri; order Cypriniformes; family Catostomidae; genus Moxostoma; species Moxostoma hubbsi. The sequence continues at coordinate 9,928,759 of JAVLUX010000039.1, read as the reverse complement.
AAATAATTAGAAATTTACTTGAGTGATGCTGCAGAAGTGATAGACTTGGCTTGAGTGACAATCTGTGACAGCACACGCAGCTGTGAACTTCCTGTTGTAAACGTTAACTAGTATTTAAATATATTACACATTAATTAATTAAACCCAGTAATGTAACAACAGCAATGCTGCCCATTGTAAAGAAGTAGAAGTAAAAAATAAAATAATTAGAAATTTACTTGAGTGAGAGTAAAAAAGTACCCACTTTTAAACCTACTCTAAAAGTATTTTTTTCTCTCCAAAAAGTTACTCAAGTTAAGGTAATGGAGTAAATGTAGCACGTTACTACCCACCTCTGATACAGAGTAACTCCTACACAGTTTCCTGGTCAAAGAAATCATCACTCCATGATTGCTTTATATCCCTTCATTAAGTCAGCAGGAATTCACAAGGTAATGAGATTTCAATCAACCTTTTTCCTTGAAGGCTGGCATTTTTCTTCTTTGTGGTAGATGCTAAGATATGCCAACCAACTGTGGGTTGTATGTGTAATGATTAGGTAAAAGAAAAGGTTGTCTGACAATCACAGTTTACAGAAATTATCACTCTCAGCTCAAGGTTCTATTATGCCTTCTGCTCAGTAAACACTGCTTAGACTTGGAAAGGTTATATCAGATGTTTACAATACCAATTTTTATTAACATTTTTTTGGACTATTGCAAAAGTTGTAAAATTAGCATTAATAAAGCAGTTAGGGTCATTCCCACATATCACAATGACCACAAACCACCCTTTTACACAGGGGTCACAGTAATGCCATGATTCAAAAGCAAGGTCATTAATTAATGTAAGATAGCTAACATGATGGACAGTCTGTCATCTACTATGCAGCGGATGTGAGCCTGAGTCAGAATACTGATAAGAGGGTCCAAGGAAAATAAGAATGTTTAACTGCTCAGTAGGACTCGGGTCATTTTAATGCCACTGATACCAAGCAAATTAAAGAGTCTGCAGCAATAAAAAAATTAAATAAAAAAAAAAATCACAGTTTTCTTGACAGGCCCCATTATGCTTCGAAAAGTCCAGTGACTCAATTGGGCACGTCATCAAGCAACCTGGTCACTGATGACTGAAATTAGTATAACTGAAAATCAAAAAAACTAAAAAATTATTCAGACCCAGAGGTAACAGATTGTATGAAGGCAGACATACACAAGCATAGACCAGAATAACATAATCTATCCTCAGAAGCATTCTTGCACTACCTAGATGGACCCTTTTCGAGTTAATTATATTTGTTCAAGATCATTTGACCCTTTCTTTGCAGTAATTCAGCAATTACTCTCAAACAGTCAATGTTAACATCATTATATTTCATCATACCCAAGGTTCTGTGAAATTTTAAATTATTTGAAAAGCAAAAACAGTCAAATAAGTAAATTTGCCATGCTACTTTCAATCCGTCCTCACGGGATGCATTGTTTACATATTTAAGAATGTCAGGTTACTCATGAAACCTCTGTTCCCTGAGATGAAGGGAACGAGACATTGCAATGAACGCTATGGGAAATTCCTTTTCCATGACCTAGTAGAAGCCCTTGTATTATAACAGCAATCTTATGATTGGCAATGATGTTTAAGCCTTGCCCCTTTAGTTGCGCATTTGCCCTATATAAGCAGGTGCTCAATCATGATTTCTTCAGACTTTTCTGACTGAGGGACAAGAATGTGTCACTTGTTCCTCGACACTCTGAGGTAGTAGTGTGGCCAAGTTTTGAAAAGTTCCCTTCATCTCAGGGAACCGAGGTTGAGTAACCGGAGACGTTCCCTATCGATTCAGTTCACTTGGCATTGCAATCAACGGTATGGGGAAAGGAGTCCCATCACGCCCCACTACATAGTGTCATACCCTAAGATGTACCAGGGTAGAAACACATAGAAGAATATGTATATGAGGACACGGGCCCTTCGGGCGGTGACTTATATCTCTTCAAGTGTGTATGAAAATGAATAACCCCACATGGTGAAAACCAGTTGCAAAATTAATCTTAATCTGAGGATCTATATGAATCATATAAAACACATAGAATAATTAACCCATTCATAACCAGAGATAGGGAGGAAGGTTTTATTCTATTGGAAGTGCTTGTGACTTCTAGTGGGAGTAAATTGTATAGCGGCCCACACACGCGGCTGTATTAATATTATAACAGGCAGCCCATCCATAATAAGGAGCTTAGGCTCACCAGATGGGTGATGGTAAGTTCTCTAGACACAGAGGACTCATGAAGCAATGGACACCACGTCTAGGTTATAAAACCTTGTGAATGTGTTCTGCGAAGACCATCCTGCTGCAAAGCAAATATCCTTTATATACAGAAGTCATGCCTCTTAGTTGAATGCTCTTTTATGCCAAAAAGTAATCTAACACATGTGACTCATAAGTGACCACAATCGCATCAAATATCCAGTCAGAGATCCTGTATTTGGAGACAGACATGTCTTTTGTGCATCCTCCATAACAAACAAAGAACTGATCTGACAGTCTAAACTAGCGAGTGCACTCCACATACGTGTGCAATGCTCGCACGGGGCATAATAAATGCGCTAACTGCTCCTCATCTGAATTAGATGGTGGAGAAGAGAAAGCTTGTATGTGCATCTGAGCCCTGAAGGGTGTGGAAATCACCTTAGACACATAACATTTTTGGGGTTTGATGGTGGCTTATGAAAGCTCTGGTCCGAATACCAGATATGAATTGTCAAACAACAGTACCTGTATATCACAAGCTCCTCAGCATTATTTCCTATGGAGGGCGGCCTAATATCTCCATAATTTCTTGAAACCATGGCTGGTAGGGCCATATTGGCGCAACCTACAGAAATGTTTCTTGTCCTCTCGGACTTTGCTGATGACAAAGTGGAGGAGATGTACCAGGAGAAATACATATTTGCATTTCGTCGGCCACTTATGGGCCAAGGAATCCTCTCCCAGCAGGGCTTGGGACATGGAGTACCAAAGAGGGCAAATAGGTCGACTTCCACTTTGCCAAACATTTCCCAAATCCTCAAAACCGTGGATAGGATGAAGTCTCCATTTCCCAACCATCGGTTCCTGGCGCAACAGCATGTCTACTCCGCAGTTCAGATGGCCCAGACCATATGTCGTGTACATGGAGAGGAGATGGTGTGTGTTCCACATGATAAGGTGTTTTTCAGGTTCATCATCATTGGTAGCGATCGAGAGCCACCCTGGCAATTTATGTATGCTACCACTGACATACTGTCTGACCAAATCAGAACATGATGATTCACTAAGTCAGAATGGAAAGCTTTCACTGCTAAGAAGATGATTAGCATTTCCAAGCAGTTGATGTGCCACACCCGTTTCACACCTGTCCAAGTGCTGAAAGCCAGGCGTCCATCGCATATCACACCCCAACCTGTGTTGGACGCATTTGTGGTCACTATTTTTCACCTGAAAACCTGACGCAGAATCACACTCTGCTGATAAAGGTTTAGAGCTTTCCATGGTGCTAGAGCAGCCAGGCAGCGGTGAGTCGCGGTGACACGCATGTGCCTCCTCGACGCCAGGCGTGACTTGGTACATGGTGTTTAAGCAAGCACTGGAGAGGTCTCATGTGTAAAAGACCTAACGGTATGACGGCAGACGCTGCCACCATGAAACCCAGCATTTTCTGAAAAGACTTCAAATGCTTTCCCCAGTTTGAACTGAGACAGACATTGGTGAAAGGTCTGGATGTGCATGCTCATGTCGAACACCCAATAAGGAGATTTGTTGGCTGGGAGAAAGTGTTCTTTTCACCCAGTTGACATTTAGACCCAGGCTGATCAAATGGTGAAGTATCAAGTCCCTGTGCTCGCATAGCAGAGCCTCTGATCGGGCCAGTAATAGCCAATCATCGAGGTAATTCAGAATGCGCACGCCGTTCATATTCAAAGGGGCGAGTGCTGCATTAACAAATTTTTTGAATGTGCACGGGGCCATAGACAATCCTAAGGGAAGGACTCCCTTCAAACATTAATCTAAAGAACAGCCTGTAATGCAGAACAATTCAGATATGAAAGTACATGTCCTTTAGATCTATTGATGAAAACCAGTCCTGTGGGCAGATGTGCAATAAGATCTGTTTCTGAGTTAACGTTTAAATGGGCATTTTGCAAGCATGCTGTTCAAGTGTCTCAGATCTAAATTCGTCTGAAGCCCGCCTCCTTTCTTCAGAAAGAAAAGGTAGCAGCTGTAAATCCCTTTGCGGGTGTGGCAGCTTGGAACAATCTCTCTCGCATCTTTTGTGAGAATTTCTGCACGTATTACAGGCATGTCCCCTGATGGAATTGTCGAGGACAAAATGCTGTTGAAGCGAGGCAGTCTGTATGCGAATTGGATAGAATACCTGTGTTCAAGCATTCTTAGCCCCCAATCTGACATGCTCGTGAGCGCCTGCCACACGTTCACAAAATGGGACATCATGTCACATTTTTTTTTAACACACTGAGAAATGCTCGGTAATGCGCTCCACACGACAGTGTAATGCGTGTGTTGAGAGGAGCTGCTGTTTATAAGACGGGAGCATTTTGTGTGGAGTGTGGGTTGATTTTTCTCTGAGATGCCTGGAAGCACGCCACGCAGTCGCAAAACGCGTGAGTGGGTGCAGATAATGATCAAGCACATCGAGCAGCTGCTATGAGGTACACGCACTATTCAAGCAAAACAAGAACACGTTGCAATAAAAACTGAATTATTCCTGGTGAGAATAGCGGGGAAGGGCGAGTCGAAACATAATAGAAAAAGGCAGGAGCTCTAGATGCTTATAAATGCTATACTTTCAGGGGGATTCTTCCTGATGGGACTGACAGTGCTATTTGCGTCACAGTACAGAGACGCTGAAATATGCTGATCTGGGTGTGTGCCAGGTCTCAGTAAGCTCCGTGTGAACCTCAGGGAAGAACGACGCTGCTTTCTAATCCACAGTATTTTGACGGCAGTCGGTGTGCAGGAATCATTCATTCATACAAGAATTTTCCAGCTGGACAGGTGGCAACCACTCATTGCCGAGCTCCTTGACCGCCCGCACAATGACATGGAGTAACTCGTATCAATGGCCATTGTGCAATCCTCACACTTGCTGTGGGGAGGGGCTGCAACATCCTCCATGGACCATTCTTTGATGCTGCGAGGGACATGGCATCATTATCATTGTCAGACCCACCAAATACGACAACACCTTGCTCATTCATAGAGGGCCGTAGGTTGTCACATGCGTACTGCACTGGTGAAGACAGTGCATGGGAAGATCGAGGGGCTCATGGGGATTGCGCTGGTGCTAGATCCTCCTCAGGTTCTTCCATCTGTACCTTGTGGCCCCGCCGTGCTTCCTCATGTGGTCCCTCAAGACTTAACACAGAGGAAGCGATCGGGAGGCCGAATCTTCCCTGAGAACGAGGACGACCCTAGAGCGGTGTCCTCACTGTGAGGATCTGGTGGACAGGTGGAGAGACTTTTTTGCCAGAACACTAGAGGGGGCAGTTGAATCTTTGCTTCAAGCACTGAGAATCAGGTGAAGAACATCCTGATTCGTCTGCACCTGAGATGATGATTCCTTGAAGGAATCAGAAAATTCTGAAGAAATTATGTTTGAGCGTCTCTTATATAGGGCAAATGCACACCTAAAGGTTCAGGGCTCAAACATAATTGGCAAGAATAAGATTGCCATTATGATACAAGGGCTTCAACTAGGTCATGAAAAAGGAATTTCCAATAGCCTTTCATTGCAATGTCAACTGAACTGAATTGATAGGGAACTGTGGTTCCCTTACGACTCAATACATTCGACATTGCATAGAAATGCATATGGAGAGTGCCTTCTTACTCAACCTAGTTGAAACCTCTCTAAAATAAAGGCAATATTCTAATATTGGCGATGGTGTTTGAGCCCCACCTGTTTTGACGTGAAACTGTCCGCTATAAAACAGGTGTACAAACACCATTTCCTCAGAATTTCTTCCTTCAAGACAGCGATCATCTCTTGTCTAGAAGCCCTCGACACTTAACTGTCGATATACATGAGTCAGCAAATGGAATCTTCACAGGAAGAGGGCGGGGTCGCAAGGTCCAGCAGGTTGACTTTGAGGTGGTCCTCGTGGCGGCCTCGTGGAGCCCCTCAATCTCTCCGAAACGCATGTTTTCTGATACGCTATGTCCGAGACGAGCGCCAACCTTCTGAAAGAGTGGGTGGCCTCGTCTTGTGCAGTGGTTCTGATGCTGGGGATGATAATGATGATGTCACGTCTCTAGCTGCATCAGGCGAGTGGTCAGTGGATGCTTTTGCCCCTCCCCCAGTGAGGGAGAGGAATGTGCATGCGCTACTGACAGGGAGATGCTCCACGTCCTTACAAGGGTGGTTGAAGAGCTTCACCTTGAGTGGTCTACCCAGAGGAACCTGAACAGTCTCGCCTCGATTAATGGTTCCTGCAGTCCGGACGCCATCAAACTGCAGCATCCCGCAAAACTGCCACATTCTTCCCTGAAGTTAATAACGCCGTTAATAGCATCCTGGAACATGCCCTTCTCAGTGCACAAGCGCAGTGATGCCATCCTCTTTAATGTCGATCACGGGGAAGAAAATGGTTATACCCAATTACCCCCTGAGGAGGAGGTGGTAGTGGCACACCTCTGCCCAGCAAGTAACAGGCTGTGGAAATCACACCCCATACATCCTTCCAAACCGTGACGACAAACGTCTGCACTGGCAGGAAAAGCTTACTCAGTGGCAGGACAAGCTGGATCAGTACTCCATGCAGTGGTATTTCAAGCCAAGCTCCTCAGGCAAACGGATGAGCACGGTTTCAATCCAGAGACATTCAAAGAGTTCCACACTGCTACAGATTTAGTGCTGCATGCCACGAAAGTCACTGTGCAGCCCATCTGCAAGTCCATGGGCAACCTGGCAGTTCTCGATTGACATATATGGCTGACCCTCACAGAAATTAGTGATAAGGAAAAAGCCACTCTGTTGGATGCTCCAGTGTCTCCAGCCAGCCTCTTTGGCAGCTCTGTGAATAAGTTTGCTGAGCGTTACATCGCGACTCAGCAGCAGTCACAGGCTATGAGACACTTTATGCCTAAACGACGTACATCACAGCCGGTTCAACTTCGCTCTGTTTCGAGTCAGCACCAGACTAAAAGCCCCATACCTGCTGCCTCACTGGCACCTGCATATCAGAATGCACAGCAAAAGTGCTTCTGACAGGAACAACCCTTTGAAGTGGAAAAAAGGCTTGATTGGAGACACAAAACACTGTTCTTCATATCCCCACTACTGTCAGCCGGGAAAGGAATATTATTGTTCACAGAAGGATGCGTCTGTTCATATCTAAATTGTACGACATCGAAGGATGTTTTTGAGATTTGCGTTCGAGGGAACAGCGTATCAATTCAAAGTCCTGCTCTGTCTCCTCGCACATTCACAAAGTCCTGCTCTGTCTCCTCGCATATTCACAAAGTGCATCGATGTAGTTCCTGCCCCTCTGAGACTAAGTGGCGTACGCATCTTGAACTACCTCGATGATTGGCTGTTACTGGCACAATCAGAGGCTTTGTTATGCCATCACAGAGACTTGCTGCTTCAGCCATTCCACAGTGTCTGCCACTGAAGCTGTTTCAGAAAGCATTGGGATTTATGATGGCAGAATCTCGCCATGGGAAATGAAGAGGGATCTTCTCTCTCAGGTGCAAGGCACAAGCTCTGGAACCGGCATGTGTGGCCCCTGAATGGGGCACACTGCACGCACCATAACTGACACATTCAGTCATGAACACTATTTTACAGGCCAGAGCACCGTCCACGAGATGCCTCTACACACTGAAATGGAAGGTGTTCACTGATTTGTGTCTCTTACATGGTAAGGACCCACTAAACTGCCCCATACATGAAATTATAATATTTCTTCAAGACTCACCCATCAACGCTCAAAGTGTATGTGGCAATTATATCTATGTATCATGCACATGAAGCCGGTGCCTCTATAGGCAAGCATGATTTAATCATAAAGTTCCTTAAGGTAGCAAGGCGATTAAACTCACCTCGGTCGGCTACAGTGCAGACTTGCGACATAACTTTAGACCTAAAAGCTCTCACAGGGCCCCCCTTCGTGTCTTTGGACTCTGTTAATTTGCGGATACTCTCTGTTAAGACCACACTACTGCTGGCTCTGACCTCAGTAAAACAGGTAGGTGACCTGCATGCACTATCAATCAACAATTCATGTCAGGATTTTGGCCCCGGTCTTTCAAGAGCCACCTTCAAACCCAGGAAAGGCTATGTACACAAGGTCCTAACCACAATTCAAACCCCTCCATTTAATTCGGATGAGGAACAATCATGGCATTTGTTATGCCCTGTGCGGGCACTACATGCATATGTTGAGCGTACTTGCCAGTTAAGACAGTATTATCAGCTCTTTATATGCTATGGAGGATGCACAAAAGTAATGTCTGTCTCCAAGCAAAGGCTCTCTCACTGGATTGTCGATGCAATTGCCCTGGCTTATGAGTCACAGAGTAAGACTTGCCCAATTGGTGTTAAAGCACACTCAACTAGAGGCATAGTCTCCTCATGGGTTCAACGAATGGTGTGTCCTTACAAGACATATGTTTTGAAGCAGGATGGTCCTCTCAAAACACATTTGCGAGGTTTTAAAACCTAGACGTAACTCTTTCTTCACAAGTCCTCTCTGTTAGAGCACTTGCTATTCATTGGCCAAATATATATATATACTTATGCCCTTCCCTTTAAGTACGGGCTCCCCATCATTTACACAACTGCCTGCATTCAGGCCGTTGTAATTTACCATAAAGTCACAAGCACTTTCATTATAAATAAACTCCCTTCTCGACTCGGTTCATAAGGAGTTAATTCATACTATATGACCATAGTTCATACATTCTTTATGAGTGCTCCCCTCCTGACCAACACGAGGATCACTCACTGCGGTATACTCATGTCGGGCACTGACCTCTCTGGGACGTTATGTTGTTTAGTGCGGCATGATGGGATTCTGTTCACTATATGCGTTATGACGGAATGTCGAGTGTACGGAGTCATAAGGGAATGTCTAGGTTACGTTCTTCGGTTCCCTGAGACAAAGAGAATGAGACATTGCAAATGCTAGCTGCACTACAAGACTCAGAGTTCTTGAGGCATGAGCGATGCGCTCCTTGTTCTCAGTGAGAAATTCTGAGGAAGTGTTTGTGCACCTGTTTTTATAGTGGACAGTTTCACGCCAGGTGGGCGTGGTTCAAACACCATAGCCAATATTAGAATATTGGCATTATTGTAGAGAAGTTTCAACTAGGTTGTGTAAGAAGGCACTCCCCATATGCGTTACTACGCAATGTCTTGTTCCCTTCATCTCAGGGAACCGAGGTTACGTACGTAACTGAGACGTTATGATTCAAGCATCTGATTAGGAATTAATAGTGGTTGTTTAAAGGCTGTCTCAGATTCCCTTGGTATGTGAATTGCTGGACAAAATGTATACAGGACAGCATGCAAGCAATATAACAGGAAAACATTTTTTTGCGCATAGTATACGATGTATGTATTTTTCTCCTTCTCTTTGCATTTGACCTCTTTGCTTAAGTATTTCTGCCTAAGAAATCTGTACCGCCAATAAGATGGTTTAATCTTATAGTGCATGAATCATTCCAGGTCATAGGCATAGATTTAGGTAGGGATGATAGGGACATGCCCCTATCGACTTTCAGAAAGACGGAAATTTGGTCAATTTTACCACACAGAAAATACTTTAAATTTATACTATTTTTAATTATATTTAACAACTATTAAAGGTCCTTAGTATAATTATTCATGTGTAAATTATTATCATACCTCTTCTGAAGCAGCGCATAAACGGTGTTGTCATGTGGCACCTGTTACTTTTCTCAATGCTGTTAAGCATGCAAATATCACAGTCATTTGTAAGATTAAAAAATATTTATTTTTCTGGATATTACACGGGCAGATTTCCATTGGTTTCATACATCTAATCCTTGAAGTTAATCGATTTAAACAAGCACACATACAAATGTTTCCTGTCAAAAAGTGAGTTTTACATGCAGCTCTCTTAGCTCAGTAAGTGGATGGTGATCAGATGTTTGAAGCTCCAAAAGAATAGACAGTCAGCATAAACTTCATCCATATGACTCCAGCAGTTAAATGAATGTCTTCTAAAGCAATACGATTGCTTCTGTTGCAAAAATATCAAAATATTAGTACTTTTTAAATATAAACCATTGCTTTTTCACACCAAGCGCGATGTGTCTCTTTAATTTAACCACTGGATTTGAATGGATGACGTTTATCCTGACTGCCTGTTCTTTTTGGAGCTTCAAAAAATACTGATCACCATCCACTTGCATTTTAAGGACCTACTGAGCTAAAATATTTTTCTTCAAATGTGTTTTGCTGAAAAAAAGAAAGTCATAAACATCTGGGATGGCATGATGGTGAGTAATTGATGAGAGGATTTACATTTTGGGTGAACTATCCCTTTAATGTGCTGGTATAACTCCCCAAAAAAAAATATTTCGCACTTTGAAGAACATTGGGTTAAATTGTAAAATAATCTTTTGTTAATAAAATGAGGCATGTATGATCAAAATAGTCACTAGTTGTAAGCCTAAAGCCATCTTTGTTCAAGAAGTCTTTATAAAAATGTAAGTACATAAGTACAAATAAGCAATATGAGAAAAGATTATGTGGGAGTGAGGGGAGTTGGAAAGCAGAAAGTGGGGGGAAATGTCAATACTCCATTCTCCCCATATTTCTTTATCTTGTTATGTCATTTTGCACATGCACTGTAAATTGTTAATTTACCCCACGCGTTGTTTAGATTTTCATTTGTTAAATGCTAATACATTTTACACAGTGTCTCAAGGTAACTCGTCTAAACAAAAGATAAAATTTGATTTTGACCCATTAATATTAGGTTTATCGAATCGCATATTGCTGTCACAATATCGCATCTCACATTTTCCTCTTAATCATGCAGCCCTAGACTGGTCAGATCTTAATTTGTTCATTCTTCAAAAATTCTTTAAAAAAAAAAAGAAAAAAGAAATAGGCTAATATGTAGTATGGTGGGCCAAAGAACAAAGAAATGACACTTGTTAATCATGTAATTTTGCCTGTATTACCAGACTGGCTTTCTCGCATTTTCTTAATTCCAACATTTAGAATATTATCCTAGTAATATTTAGAATATTTCTCCTGGTATTTTCCCTCTTGTCATTTTCAGGCAAGTGCATGAGGCATTTCATAGGTTATCAATGACAGAAGATGCTGTCATTTTGACATTTTCTGGCCAAATATTCTCTCTGTTAAATCATAAAAACCAAGTCAAAACAGCGGTTTGAAAATGTTAGGCGAGTTTTAATTTTTTTATTATTATTAATTATTTTATTTATCTTTTCGTTGATCTAGCATAATCAGCATCATGCATCTTCAGCAACTTGTAGACTTTGAAGTTTGAGAGTAAAAAGTGTGACGCCTCTTCTGACATTTCTCTGCAAACTTGGAAAAGAATGAGCGACTTTTCTCTTTTCCTCGAGTGTTTGGGATCCATGACGACTGACTGTATATAAAGGAGAACACTTAGCCTACGCCTATGCTGGGCAGTGGATGGCATGCGAGGGGACCCGTGATGTTTCATTACAACCTTTACGCAAACGATTTCTTGAGACTTTCTAAGGACTCTCCTTTCTAAGGACTCCTGCCTCTGTATGTGGATTGCGTTACTGGAAGAGATCGGTGTATTTTGAAATTAAAGAATTAGGGAAACGCGTACTTTTTTAAACATATATGTTTTTGAATAGACAGTCATTGAATACCACAGAGTTTTACATTGTTAGGGGCGTTCAGACCAAAACTAGACGTAACGCATCAATTATAATAGTCTCGAGACGAGACACGGTGTCTAAAAAACGTTTTGCACATGTTTACATAGAGAAGCAATTGAAAAATACCGCGTTCGGTGTGAACGGCCCCTCACTGTGTGCAGGTGAATAAAACACCTGTCTTGGACTTTACCCACCGGCTCTGTAGAACATCAAGGAGCTTCATAGGGATGGTTTTATGAACTTTACCGATCCTTTTGTCTCCCCATGCCCGTGTTGTCGCTGTCATGGAATCGTTTGAGGTTTCTGTCACCGAGTCCACCGACATTATCAAACCCTACGATCCCTTTACGGGTCCCCTCAAGTCTGTCGCGCCTTGGAATTACACTTTCCTCGCCTGTCTGATGTTCATTGTGACTTCTCTGTCTCTCACAGAGAACTTCGCCGTTATGCTGGTGACGTTTAAATTTAAACAGCTGAGAAAGCCGTTGAATTATATAATAGTCAATTTATCCGTTGCTGATTTTCTAGTTTCACTTATAGGAGGCACTATAAGTTTTTTGACTAATGCGCGGGGTTACTTCTTCCTCGGCGTCTGGGCGTGTGTGCTGGAGGGATTTGCTGTCACTTTTTTCGGTGAGTTGATATGATATGGATAGTTTGCACAAACCTATGATTCCAAGCATTGTATCGCCTATTTCTTGTGTTTTACTTATCCGTTGTTACCTGAAACCAGGGACGGAGATATAATCATAACTTAAGATGTGTGGGACAACAAATTGGAAATTTTCTTTACAATTTCAACTGTAACTCAATTGCCCATAACTGTTTTTTTTTTTTTTAAATACTGTAACTGGAGTCTCATTAATCAATTTAAAAAAAAAAAAATGTAATTATTTACTCACAATCATGTTGTTCCAACCCCATGACTTTTTACTTTTTTGGAGCACAAAAGTAGGATATATGTTAAACAGAATGACCACGGCTGCATATTCCAAAAGCATCACAAGCTTAAAGATCACCCAAAAATGAAAATTCTCACATGTTTACTCACCCTCATGCCATCTTAAATGGCATCTATGACTTTCCTTTTTCTGCAGCACACAAATAAAGATTTTTAAATAATATTTCAGGTCCTCACAATGGAAGTGAATGGATGCCAACATTTTGAAGCTCCACAAAAATCCACATAAAGGGAGCATAAAAGTAATCAATTTGACTCCAGTGGTTAAGTCCATGTGTTCAGAAATGACATGATAGGTGTGGGTGAGAAACAGATCAATATTTAAGTAATTTTTATCATGAATTCTCCTCTCTGTCCAGTAGAGGGCGATATGCATTAAGACTGTAAATCACCAAAAACAGAAGAAGAAGAATGAGAACATGAAAGGTTGTGTCTAGAAGGGATCCCTCTCACATCAGTTTCTTGTGCACATGCATTCTGTTATGATGCGATGGTGCTTTTTCTGCTTGCCTTACCGTGCATTCCGACCAGAAAATTCGCTCTGGCTGCCCTTCCAACAACATTATGTAAGATTCGTGGATGCTCTGACATAGTTGAAATAGGTGGCAACATTCGTTCAAAATGCTTGGTTTTGTGATCTATATATAAAGGGGCTGCGAAACATCCAGACATATTGACCAGTATCTTTTTGCCGACATATCACAAGTAGCGTATATCCTCATGAAATCTTTTAATATATTATTGTATAATATTATATAAACCATAATATCCACTTCATCAACTCACCTGTCACACCAGCAATTTCAGACACCTTTGTCCACGCATCGTTTTGAATTTTTTTTTTAACACTGTTGTGTTCTCTATACTTCGCTAGAGCAGAGCACTTCTATATTCTAATAGGTTGCCGCCGAACCGCGTCAAAGCTCATTACCATAATGTTGCCCTCACTTGAACTTTCCTCTGACGCCCACACCACCAAAGATGCGCCACTTCTTGCCACCGAGAGACGCTGGCTGCCATAGAAAATTAATGACTTCCGGTCTATTTGACGCTCTTGAAGCCTCTGGTCTGAACACATCATTAGCATATTAATGTAACATTATTGCTATTATTACGGTGTGACTAATTGTACCTACATACCTATCACACAGTTCAGCTATTTGCGCATAAATAGTCTGGTGGAAACAAAGACATTAAATACAAACAGCATCCTTGATTGTTGCTGCAATGGCTGTGTATAAATGGTATGGATGTGTTTATTTCCATGCAGACGACCTGGGTTTAAATCTGCCTTTTGACCCAGTTTTCCACATCCTGTTACCTGTCTCCACTATTAATATTTTTTGCTAATACTCTAACATGATAATTAAAATTTATTTTTACGTGTATTTCCTCAGTGTTTGGTCACTACGAAGGTCAGAGTGTCAAAGGTTTTATCTGGGTAAAATTACAGCATGCTCATGAACTGCTTTTATTTGAAAAACATAATATTTCTTAATTATACAGTAATAAGAAAATTGCAACATATGTGCCGCAGTGAAATATTTGGGGAAACTAAAATGGGCGATGAGCAATCCTGGTTGCTGCAAGTTCTTCAGCTTGTGCTCCTTTCCCATCGAATCGCAAAGAAAAATGCAGACAAATGTGTCCCCACTCAAGATATACGTCCACTAAGGTGCAGATGCAATCTTTATTTATTATATGTTTTATTAACATATAAAGTTCCATATGGGTGGATTAGAACCCAAAACCTCTACTGCAATGGTAATTGGTTACCACTAGACCACACAGTCAAACACTTACAGTAATAGAAGAACTGATTGATGTACTTCTCCACTGACTTACAATATCTCATGACTGACAGTAGCAAATGTAGAGACGATGTTATCAAATTTGTTAAATATTTATTTTAGAGCTTGAATTTGTCATCAAAACAATTTAAAATAATCTTCACAAGCACTCCTCTTTGCTGTGCAACTTAAAATTAATGCCGTGTAAGAATCTTTCGAGTTTTATGAGGGAAGAATCCCTTCTAGATATGACCAACGTAAAACTGCAGTGGAGACTGCCTGGGCAGGGAGGAGAATTTATAGTAAAAAAAAGGACTTACATATTGATCTGTTTCCAGGGCTCAACGCTAAGGATTTTTTCTACTGGACCGGTTGGGCCAGTGCTTTAGATTTTTACTGGCCCCAACACAAAAATGACAAATAGCTGTTTTTAACATCATGGCTTTAAAAAATAAGTCTGAAGATAAATATTTTTACATATCTTATGTTTTTAATACAATGACCCCCAGGGGCCTGGGTACCAAATTTGCCCAGTTGCTAGGGAGGATAGAGTCACATGGGGTAACCTCCATGTGGTCACTATAATGTGGTTTGCTCTTGGTGGGGCGTGTGGTGAGTTTTGCATGGATGCCCCAGAGAATTGTGTGATGCCTCCACACGTGCTATGTCTCCACGGTAACATGCTCAAAAACCATGTGATAAGATGCGCAGATTGATGGTCTCAGACGCGGAGGCAACTGAGATTCGTCCTCCGCCACCCAGATTGAGGCGAATCACTATGCCACAACAAGGATTTAGAGCACAGTGGGAATTGGGCATTCCAAATTGGGGAGGAAAAAACTAAAAACTAAAATTTCCTCCAAAATTGTATCACATTTATAATTTGCAAGATACGATTTATGCCTTATGTAATCCCATATATGCGCTTTACATATATAAATTCATAAAAACATATTAACCTCAGCCGTCCTGACATTTACACATTTACATGTGCTTTTAAGCCAAGAGTTCTGTGGAGGAGATGATGGGTTTTCAGTCACCTGTTTAATCATGCTGTCATGCAACTTTTGCCCATGTGTAATGTTTTTCACAAGAAGGATCATAGATTTAGTCACTGAGTTAAAAATGTAATTATTGGCTGAGAGAACAGACTTGCTACTAAATCAGTTGTGATGTGTAATATACAGTAGGTAGATATTAGGCCTAATCTGTGAATTAACAATGTGTATATAACATGAAATCAGACAACCCAAACAAGACCAACACTGACTGATACAGTACAAAGACAGAAATACCTGTATGTTCAAGAAACGAGACATGTAACAGGTGTTTTATGAGGATGACATGAAGTAGACTGTTTCAAATATTAATCTTCACCCTGCAGCTGAACAGCTCTGATAATAATAGCCTAATAGCCATAGTGATCTTGTTTCTTTTCATATCAAATGGCATTATTATGTTGAATTAATGTTTATGTTTTAAAACATTACCTAATTAAATATATACTTACATTTTGGATATTGAGCAGCTTGTGATGTCCAGACACATGTATAACCTGGGTTTTACAAAATGTATTATGTCTTCATCTCTAAAGGCGAATTAACAAGATAAAATGTGATTGTTTTTTACAGGGAATAAAACTAGCACTCTGTCACTTTATGAGAGTGCATGCATGTTAAACAGTCTTCGCTGCATGGAGAGAGATGATGATGGGACATTATGCACAGAGAGACATGGATTTTCAGTCCTATTGAAAGAAAGTGTTGATTTCTTGTGTTCCAATGTGTGGATTACTAATTTTCATCAACATGTAAAAATGAAAAAAGTGGGGATTTCGAAATTCATTAAGTGGGTTTTTTTCCCTGCTATTTTCTACACATTGGTAATAGTTGCTGCTAAGACACTTGAAAAAGAGCGAGGACAGTGCTAGGAGAGTGCTTGGTGTCTGCATGATCTTGTGGATGCACGCAACTGTGCCTTGGAGCGTCCAGTATATTATGCATTTGCACATCTTTGCGAGATAAATATACTCGCGCTCGCTCCTCGGTTAGAAGACTTCATTCGCTCTGTGTAATTTTTGTGCTCTCTCGTTTGTTGTTTGCTTGCACTAATGTAATAAATGCAGCACTGGCCTGATCGGGCAAGTGACAGTTCTAGCAACTGGCCCAAATCTTTCTCAAACTGGCCCCGGGCCATCGGGCAGTCCTTATTGTTGAGCCATTGTTCCTCACTCACATCTATCATATTGCTTCTGAAGGTATTGATTTAAGCACTGGAGTTGTCTGGAGCACATTTATGATGCCTTTATAT
Source organism: Moxostoma hubbsi (assembly GCA_032164185.1). Classification (NCBI taxonomy): domain Eukaryota; kingdom Metazoa; phylum Chordata; class Actinopteri; order Cypriniformes; family Catostomidae; genus Moxostoma; species Moxostoma hubbsi. Next base: position 9,911,799 of record JAVLUX010000039.1, on the reverse strand, counting down.
GGATTTTGGAGCTTCAGAATTTTGGCATCCATTCACTTCCATTGTATGGATCTACAGAGCTGAGATATTCTTCTATTGTGTTCAGCAGATGGAAGAAAGTCATACAAATCTGGGATGGCATATGGGTGAGTAAATGAATTTACATTTTTGGGTGAACTATTCCTTTAAGTTGATTGTAGAGACCATTGGTGCCAATTGTTTCTATGATCTATTTAGGCTTACGATGCTTTTAGGAAATGCAGCCCAGATTAGACACCATTCACTTTCATTTTCTGCAAACGAGATAAATTATAGTAAATGGTGACTGAGACTAACTTACTTTCTAGCATCTCCTTTTGTGTTCCAAAGAAGAAAGGGCATTGCTGGGCATCAGAGGATCTGTGTTTGACTGGTTTAATTCCTATCTCTCAGGTACGTCCTTCAAGGTAGCCTGGAGAGGTAAGGTGTCCAAGCCACATCAGTTACTTACTGAGGTACCTCAGGGTTCAGTGCTTGGACCACTTCTCTTCTATATACACAACATCACTGGGACCCATCACTCAGGATCATGGTTTCACTTATCATTGCTAAGCTGATGACACGCAACTCTACTTGTCTTTCCAGCCCAACTACACCACAGTGACTGAACGAATCTCTGCCTGTGTAACGGGAGCCAGCTGGTGGATAGCTGTGCAGTGTGTAAACCTTTCTCTCCTGACCTCAAGAGGTGCACTAGCGACTGACGCTAGAGGCTGTAGCCTTTAGCCTTCTTGTTAGCGCACCGCCTCCCACACCGGAGATGTCGGTTCGAGTCCCGTTACACCTGCCTGGCAGACATCTAGGCTTGGGTGAAGGAACACTACCTGCAACTTACCCCAGCCAAGACCGAACTCCTTGTCTTCCCAGCCAACCCTGCTGTTGAACACAACATCACCATGCAGCTGGGTGCAACTACAGTAACGCCTTCAGAAATGATCAGAAATCTAGGGGTAACCATCAATATAAAACAAAATTTCATAGACCACATCTCAAAGACTGCAAGATCATGTAGATTTACACTCTACAATATCAGGAATATAAGACCCTTCCTCTCTGAACATGCCACACAGCTTCTTGTTCAGTCACTTGTTATAACTAGACTGGACTACTGTAACACTCTCATTGCAGGCCTCCCTGCATGTGCAATTAGACCTCTGCAAATGATCCAGAATGCAGCAGCACGTCTGGTCTTTAATCAACTAAAGAGAGCGCATGTTACACCACTCCTTGTCTCTCTTCACTGGCTGCCAGTTGATGCATGTATCAAGTTCTAGGCTCTGATGCTGGCATACAGAACAGTCACTGGGTCTGCTCCAGCATACCTAAAATCATTTCTGCTACGTGCCCACTAGAAGCCTGTGGTCGGCTAAGGAATGTCACCTTGTACCAACACAAAAAGGCACCAAAACACTTTCATCATACCACATTGATGGAATGACCTTCCCAACCCCATCCTTGAAGCTGACTCACTTTCTGTCTTCAAAAAACTGCTAAAAATACATCTTTTCTATGAGCACTTAACCAGTCACAAAAAAATATATATATAAACATGTTGCACTTTAATCTGTTTTGAATACTAATCTGATGCAAGTGAATATTTGCAATATGGCACTTTTCATACCACTGTCTCCTTAAGATGATTCGCTTATGTTTTCCTCTTTTGTAAGTTGCTTTGGATAGATTCATATATTAATCAAGCGTCTGCCAAATGAATAAATGTAAATGTAGAAATGTCATGCAGGTTGAGTGTGAGTAAACTATGACATTACATTTTTAGGTGATTTTACCTTTAACAAAGTTTTGCTGGATTTCTATTTCCATCCCTTGTTGAATGTGTGTGTATATATATGTGAGATTACTGACACATCACAGTAAAATTGGTATCACTTCTTGCTTTCTAGGGATTGTGGCTCTGTGGTCTTTAGCAATCTTGGCATTTGAGCGCTTTTTTTTCATCTGCCGCCCTCTGAAAAATGTCCGGCTAGGAGGAAAGCATGCAGCTATGGGTCTTATTTTTGTCTGGACCTTTTCCTTCATCTGGACATTTCCACCAGTTCTGGGCTGGAGCAGTTATACAGTCAGCAAAATTGGCACCACCTGTGAACCTAACTGGTGAGCTGAAAATACAATTTCAATGAATCTCTTTTTTTTCACCAATCTGTTTTTCTCTTTTCAATCTTTGCTGCCCAGAGTCTCACTCTCTCTGCACTCCCTCTTTCCCTTTACTGTTTCATTCTCTCTGTCCCAGTTTCTCTATTATGCACATGTATGCACAGAGCAACATCCACAGAAAAACAAAGCAATAGGCCTACAGTAAATATAATATGTCACTGTTGATGAATACGAATGCACCTTGCATATTTGAAGTTGAATCACTTGAAATCAGATCATTAGATCAAGTCAAGGACTCTTCCTGTGCAATTTTGTGCCCAAAAAAGCAACCACCATTAATATAAACCCAAGGCTGATGCCATGCAGCCTTCAGTTGAAAAATTGCTTTCAAGAGACTAGCACATAACATTTTTGGCTGTGACTTGGCTTGGCCTTGGCCTTGGAACACAAACAACAGGCAGAACACAATTGAATTGGGAATGCACCTTGGCACAATAAACCTCAAGGGTGGGAAATATATTTACAGTTGTGTGACATAACTGCATTCATGTTTATGTATTCTGTGCATACTTCTGTCAGCCTTAGAGTAATGCAATTTCTGCAGAGATTGGATTTAGTAAATCTATCACTGTTAAGTGCTAGTTCACCCAAAAATGAAAATTATGTCATCATTTACTCACCCTAATTTTTTTTCAAACCAGAATGACTTTCTTTCTTCCATGGAACACAAATAGCAGAATGCTAGGGACTGACAACCCCAGTCACCATTCACTTTCATTGTACCTTTTTTTCCCTTCAATGAAAGTGAATGGTGAATGAGGCTTTCAGTCCATACCACTCTGTCTAGCATCTCCTTTTATGTTCCACAGAAGAAAGAAAGTCATACTGGTTCGTAACATCATGAGGGTGAGTAAATAATGTCAGAATTTAAATTTTTTTGGGGAACCATCCCTTTAAATTTCTAATCTAAAGACCTCATACTTGATCTGTTTTCCTTAACATTTTGATACTGCCTTGAGCTTATAGCCTGCAGGGAGTGCTTAGTACTCTATATAAATTCACATGTGCTGTTAATGTTAACGATTCATATGCAACTGATTGCCTAAGCACTCTTATCCACTCAAATCTTTGTGCCAGAGGAACCAATCCTAATAGATGTCATATGCAAAAGATTGATGAGATCTAAAATCTCTGTTTTTTTTTTCTTTAAGGTACTCTACTGATTACTATGACCACACCTACATCATCACCTTTTTCACCACATGTTTTATCCTTCCTCTTGGCGTGATCGTTATCTCCTATGGTAAACTTATGCAGAAGCTAAGAAAGGTTGGACTTATAATCTTATCTCGATTTACATTGCTTACATTATCTAAATCTTAAAGGGATAGTTCAGGCAAAAATCATAATGTACTCACCCCATGTTGTTCCATATCCCATGTGATTTTCTTTCTTCCTCTGTGGAACACAAAAGTTCAACAGAATGACAGCCTCAGTCACCATTCACTTTCATTGTATAAAAAATATGAAAGTAAATGGTGCCTGAGACTAACATGCTCCCCAACATCTCCTTTGCGTTCCACATAAGAAAATCATGACTACCCAACATCAGTAAATTAGTAGTAAAGTTACTGTATAGTTCACCTAAAAATGGAAATTCTCTCATCATTTATCTGAGAAACAGATCAATATTGAAGTCCTTTATTGCTAGATATTCTTCTCCCTGTCCAGTAGGGGGTGATATGCATGAAGAATGTGAATCACCAAAAACACAAGAAGTTAAAGTGGAGGTTGACTGAGCAAGGAGAACAATTTATAGTAAAAATGATTTTAATATTTATCTGTTTCTCACCCACACTTATTATATTGCTTCTGAAGACATTGATTTAACCACTGGAGTAATATGGATTAATTTTATGCTGATTTATGTGATTTTTGGCCCCCATTCACTTGCATTGTATGGATCAAAACAGCTCCGAAATTCTTCTAAAAATCTTCATTTGAGTTCATACACATCTGGGATGGCATAAGAGTGAGTAAATGATGAGAGAATTTTCATTTTTGGGTGAACTATCCCTTTAATAGTTAATTCAGTAAAAGGTAAAATGTAGAAGCGTGCAAGGTTTTACGGTATGTGGTTGTGCTGTCTTTCCAAAATGTAGCTTTCTGAACTTGAATGCATATTAAGTTCAGTGTGTGGTGTTTACTTACTGTATGACTGCAACTAACTTTAGATACCTAACATGTCTTATAGGTATCGAACACCCATGGAAGGCTGGGTAATGCACGTAAACCTGACGGAGAGGTGGTGAGGATGGTCATTGTGATGATAGTAGCATTCATGGTCGGATGGACACCTTATGCAGCATTCTCAATTACTGTTACAGCCTGTCCCACAATTCATATTGATCCTCGACTTGGCTCAATACCAGCCTTCTTCTCAAAGACTGCAGCTGTATACAACCCCATCATCTATGTCTTCATGAACAAACAGGTACATCTTTGCCATTTGTCATCCTAATCTGTCATTTTCATATAAAAATGTTTGAAAACAAAAAAAGGGGGAAAAACCTTTGAGATGGGGTTACCATGCTGAGGAACATATCTGACATCAGAGTCTTATATTTTATGTTACAAATTGATTTGATGTGTGTTTGTCCATCAATTAAGAAGAGATGTGGCAACATAAAGGATAAAAAAAAAAAAACAAGTTATAGAAAAGACAATGGATTCATATGACAAACAACATTAATCTTTCACCTAAATGCACAGGTTTCACAGAAAACCTGGAAATATACTGCCAAAGGAATTTCAGATTGTGATTTCCAGGCCCAGAAAAATGGTCAATATGAGAATGCACTCTCTTTAAAAACCTTATACAGTAATTATGAAATGACTGGAAAAGTCTGAAATGCAGTGTTTGGAAATTGCATAAATGCATTAGAAAGAATGAGTTAGAAGAAAACACTTGAATATATATATATATATATATATATATATATATATATATATATATATATGTTTTGTTTCATTATGGGAAAAGAGACCTAACTAAATTATTTTCCACTATTTCATGGGTTTTTGGCTATTTAATTTCTACACATTTTATCCAAGTACAGGTCCTTCTCAAAAAATTAGCATATTGTGATAAAGTTCATTATTTTCCATAATGTAATGATAAAAATTAAACTTACATATATTTTAGATTCATTGCACACCAACTGAAATATTTCAGGTCTTTTATTGTTTTAATACTGATGATTTTGGCATACAGCTCATGAAAACCCCAAATTCCTATCTCAAAAAATTAGCATATTTCATCCGACCAATAAAAGAAGTGTTTTTAATACAAAAAAAAAAGTCAACCTTAATTATGTTCAGTTATGCACTCAATACTTGGTCGGGAATCCGTTTGCAGAAATGACTGCTTCAATACGGCGTGGCATGGAGGCAATCAGCCTGTGGCACATCTGAGGTGTTATGTAGGCCCAGGATGCTTCGATAGCGGCCTTAAGCTCATCCAGAGTGTTGGGTCTTGCGTCTCTCAACTTTCTCTTCACAATATCCCACAGATTCTCTATGGGGTTCAGGTCAGGAGAGTTGGCAGGCCAATTGAGCACAGTAATACCATGGTCAGTAAACCATTTACCAGTGGTTTTGGCACTGTGAGCAGGTGCCAGGTCGTGCTGAAAAATGAAATCTTCATCTCCATAAAGCTTTTTAGCAGATGGAAGCATGAAGTGCTCCAAAATCTCCTGATAGCTAGCTGCATTGACCCTGCCCTTGATAAAACACAGTGGACCAACACCAGCAGCTGACATGGCACCCCAGACCATCACTGACTGTGGGTACTTGACACTGGACTTCAGGCATTTTGGCATTTCCTTCTCCCTAGTCTTCCTCCAGACTCTGGCACCTTGATTTCCGAATGACATGCAAAATTTGCTTTCATCCGAAAAAAGTACTTTGGACCACTGAGCAACAGTCCAGTGCTGCTTCTCTGTAGCCCAGGTCAGGCGCTTCTGCCGCTGTTTCTGGTTCAAAAGTGGCTTGACCTTGGGAATGCGGCACCTGTAGCCCATTTCCTGCACACGCCTGTGCACGGTGGCTCTAGATGTTTCTACTCCAAGGTCTGGAATCGGTCCTTCTCCACAATCTTCCTCAGGGTCCGGTCACCTCTTGTCGTTGTGCAGCGTTTTTTGCCACACTTTTTCCTTCCCACAGACTTCCCACTGAGGTGCCTTGATACAGCACTCTGGGAACAGCCTATTTGTTCAGAAATTTCTTTCTGTGTCTTACCCTCTTGCTTGAGGGTGTCAATGATGGCCTTCTGGACAGCAGTCAGGTCGGCAGTCTTACCCATGATTGCGGTTTTGAGTAATGAAACAGGCTGGGAGTTTTTAAAAGCCTCAGGAATCTTTTGCAGGTGTTTAGAGTTAATTAGTTGATTCAGATGATTAGGTTAATAGCTCGTTTAGAGACCCTTTTCATGATATGCTAATTTTTTGAGATAGGAATTTTGGGTTTTCATGAGCTGTATGCCAAAATCATCAGTATTAAAACAATAAAAGACCTGAAATATTTCAGTTGGTGTGCAATGAATCTAAAATATATGTAAGTTTAATTTTTATCATTACATTATGGAAAATAATGAACTTTATCACAATATGCTAATTTTTTGAGAAGGACCTGTATGGTTGTTTTAGCTATAGATGCTATTGTAAAAAATCAGCATGAGGGATATTTTCCCTCCTTCATATGTTAATGACAAGCATCTGACAGACTATTTTTCTTAGTTCAGTATTTGATTAAACATATTGATATTTAAAGGCCTAGTTCACAGAGGCAGAGTGGTCCATGCATGCCCAAAGAAAAATGTATCATACCGCTAGTTACGTCCAAGTAGAAGCTTCAGTTGCTTGTTGTATTGGGACTAAATTCAGTTGAAATTTCTCCCCAATGCCCCTGTTGTGTCACATTTGATGTAGAAAGAGAACTAGAGATCTTTTCTGAGGATTTGGATCCCAGGTTGTTGGGTACTGTGTTGGAGCTGAGGCTGCTGGACCCCTTCCAGATGCTGTGCACATCTTCCAGAACTAACCCATTTCCTTCCTAGCTGTTTTCAGAATAAATTCAAGTCATAGGGTCACACGTTTATCTGACGTGAGAGATAGACAGACTATATTATTGGTGAGACAAGAACAAACACTTAAGAGTGATATTGAGACTGTTCATGCCCGGAAATAGTGAATAGTTTTATATAGTCTCTGTAGTCTCTGGAACCACATGATAGCATTGCATTTGAACATAATCACAAGAGCCCTGGAGTATACACAGAAACAAAACAAAAAAGCAATAATAAACATGTAATGTGTAGTTGTTGTATGCTCTGGAGACCATCTTCACCTAAAAATGTTCTTCATGTGGTAACATTTAAATTAACTAAACAAAAATATGATTAACATCCCTGAATCAACCTGAATACATTAAGTTACACCAACAAAACTAATTCTAAGGGTTAGATCAGGTAGAAATAGGTCCTTAAGTTAATAGTTGCAAGTTACCACTTTTTATGATGTAGACTCTCAATTAATATGTGGTCAAAAAATCTGCATGCATAATAATTATGAAATAATTATCAATAGGTTTTTCATAATAGTTTAAGATGGAGTGTAGCATGTCACACTGCAGGACAGGTCTACTTTCCAAAAGTATTACTATCAACTACACATTAGCAAGTTTTCCATGACTTTCAATGTGAGTTCAATGGAGTCTTTCTTTATATATTCTGTCTGTATTTTCTGTAAAAGCATGCCCTCATGGTATCTCTCTGCATTGTAAATAGGACTGGAAAATAGTTTATTTACCCAGGGTACCTCATTCTCATCCAGTCTAACCATAAGCTTGAGGAAATTATACAGACATCACAGAACAGGCGCTTACTGCCCATGACCTTATCCTCTTTAATTAAGGTCAGGATTTCCTTGTTTTTACATGGAATACATCTTGCCTAATGACCTTTTCCAAGTGAATTTTTAATGCAAAGTCTGTGTAAAGTGCTGCCATATGAAATAACTGTACTGAACTGTACCCCTACATGCAGCCATAGAGACACAATATATTAATCAAAGCTTTTATTTAGCTTTTTATTGAGTTCATAATCAGCATAGATAAGAGCATAATTAAAATCAAATTTGATTTTACTGTATTTGTGTGGGGGGGACTTCCTTTCTTAGCACTACAGGAAGCTTACTGCAGCTTTCCTGATGACCAAAGTTGTGTCTCATTCTGCTACCTACAGTTTAGTTTCCTATATCACGAATTACTATATCATGTGCACGATCCACTAAACATTGGGACACTGATGACTCAATTATGATTATGACATAATACGATTATGCACATGTAACACGGGGTTAGGATGGGCAAGGAGGAGGCGAGAACTGGCTTGTCAATATAAATAATATTTTAATGAAAATTTAAACAAAAGCACAAACAAACACACAACGGACATGTCCATGATTGAGCTCTCTCTCCCGAACCGTCGTCACCGGCCACCTTTATCACTCGCGCGCTCCATCAGGCCGATTGGGGCATTCCAGCCCGGCCCGCCCCCTTCCACTCCACAGCACATTAAAACAAAGCTGGTATTTATCAGCAAAATTGCTGTATATAATGACATGTGCACATCTGTTGTAGTTGTTATAAAAGTAAAGATCTTTTTAATCATCTTGCACTAAGTCCTGTGTAAAAACTTGAAAGTGTGCAGGATTGTTTCCCTCTCATACGCATTATGGATAAAAGGTAATAAAAAATAGAATCTTTTTTTCAAGACAGAAAATAAGGCATTACCTTCTTACAAGTATACTTGCGCTTGTTCTCTTACAGTTTGAGAGATGACATATACAGTAAGTAAATACAGTATAGTTATCAGATTAGTTTACAGTTTTACGGGGCTCTCTGGGAATTTTCAGTCTCACTGTGCACTGAAATAATTTAACAATATAGGACAGCCCTTGAAATGGTTGACTCCCTGGCAAGTGCTCTGACTACTGAACTAGGGAACTGATTGAGACACACCCTGTCACATTCAGACCAGTGTCAGAAATGAACTTTTCCATTAATGGGCAATATTTGAGTTTCAGTAGCATTATGCAACCCTTATATTTACCTTATATTTACATTTAACAGAAATTCTATATTTGAGTAATTCTATATTTTGCTTTATGCAATATGCCATTATAGGGGCATTTTTTTTTGCCCCCACATTTTGAATTTCTGGGGCATTTAAAAGAAAAAATCATTTTCATCTGCAATTCTGCCCCCTTTAATTTCTGCCCCTGATTCAGACTACATTCTAATTCTTATCTAAATCGAACACTCTTTTCTCTCAGTTCAGGAAGTGTCTAATCCAGATGTATAAAGGAAATGGCACCAGTCTTGACTCCACCCATTTGAATCAGACATCAGACAAAGGGGCCATCACTACAACAGTAAATAGTCACCTAGTAGACATGTCCAGCATTGCTGCACGCATGTCCATGTGCAAAATGGAGAAGAGTGAGGAAGAAGAGGATGAACCAGTGCAGAGTGGAAATGGAGGTCCAAAGCAGCTTCCTTTATCTGAGAATAGGATGTGTCCTATGTAGAGGAGTGCATATACTGTATGTCAGAATGTATGGTTTGTGTTTACATATAGGCAAATCTCTGTTGATGTTTGTATTCCTTTATGTTGTGCCGATGTGCAATCAGTGTTGGCGTATCTGTGTACTTGTCAGTATTGCATTGTACTGACTTACTTTATTTAAATCATGTGAACCTGCAAAATGAAGGAGGCAGGCAAATAATTTCTGTGCTGAGAGTGAGCAAGTGTTATCTCATTGTTTTGTTAAAGGCACACTGTTATATCAGTCCAGATAAAGAGACTTTCAAAGAAAAAACAAAAAGAAAGAAAGAAAAACTGCTAAATTTGACCATGTAAAGTGCTACTGGTCATAATAGTTCAGCAGTATTGCAATAACATTAGTCTCTTCCAGAGTTCTCTTGTGGAAACATAACATGTTTGTTATAGTAGACTCAAGTGAGTTGGTTCAAAGACCAAAAGAGAATGTGAGTGGCTGAACAATCATGCTTCACGTTTTAGTAATGCATGTGTGAGAAATTAATCTTTTTCTGAAGTTTTCAAAATATCCTTCGGGCTTAGATTCTCTCATTTTTAATAGAGCTTCCTCAATGTCTGTACTCCACAGAACATTACACATTACTGTATTTGATGCCATAAAAATTCATTATGGTGAACTAACAGACATGTCAGACATGGCTGGCAGCGTATCTGCTTTGCAGCTCAGTATTAAGCCATGAAATTAATATAAGATCAACATCTATAATAAATGTGTTTCTTGTTTGTTGTTGATTCAATAGTATTTATTGTTTTGAACAGTTTAATTTTAATAAATGTATCATACTGTATTTGTAAACAGTACATTGAGATATGTGTGTTTATGTGTTTCAGTTTATTGTCAGAATGTCAAATTATGTCAAAATGTTTGGTGTTTCCTCAGATTTCTTGTGTCCACGGTAAATACTGATATTGACATTGATCTGTGGCATGCTAATGAATGTTTCACTTCTATATTTATTTATCTAAATCTTCTTGGATTACTTAATGTGTGTTACTTAATTTAGCCAGATGTGCTTTTGGAAAAATTGTTGTTTTTAAAACATGTCAACATTGTAGTTACATGAATAATAATAATAAAACAACTTGCAATAACTTTTCAGAGTGGTCACACTACTTCCAACATGAAAATGTTGCATTGTGTTCAGAATATTCAAATTTTACTGTAGCAAATCCTCTGTCTTTACTACATTACACAGACAAATGTGGAATAACAAAAAACCTTTCAGATGAGAGCTGATCACTGCATTTTCTTTTAAGCTCAGAAGCACTCTTAGCTTGAATTCAATTTCTCTTGGCCATGGTTTGTTATCACACTAGGTAGCAAGAGGCACCTGGTATCAGAGCACAAAAGAAGACTCATCATGACTGATTTCTCACTCATACAGTGAAAAATTAGGGGAGGTAAAACAATTTGGCCTGGAACTTATGACAGCTTGTTCCAGACATGTTGCATCATGAATATTATTCTAGTACTCATGGCCATGTCAAAGCCCATATTAAAGGAAGCAGTGTTGTCTTTAAAGAACACAATTTGATGTATAAATTCTCTTAAATTCAGTTTGATGCTAATTTTATTTTTTTTTAACAGTATATAGCAGATGGAATTGGCACTTCAGGGCTTCAGTTATGGGCATAATAAAGAAATAAACCCTTTGAACAGATACCTTTGTTACCTTTGTTACCTTTCCTTCCCCCTTATTCCTTTGTGGTTGTAGAACTCAAGACATTCCATTTGACTTGCTGTCTAGTGTGCCACATTATTATGTGTAATCAATTAAAATGTTTTACTTTTTTCAGTTTTTTGTTTGTTCTAGGAGATGTTCATTTTATTTTTCACACACAATCTACTTTTTCTAATATGTAAAAATGTCTGTCCACATGGAAAGTGAATGGGTTGGGGCACCCCATAAAAAGAAGGAAGGTTATTTCTCTTCATAAGCGTAAGAAATATGATATAGTGTTTCTTCAAGAAATGCATCTTTCCCAGCAGGAAGCTGAAAAATTTGGGAAGATATGGGGTGGACATGTTTTCTTTAGTGCTGGCTCAAGTAAGACCAGGGGAGTCATTACATTGATAATTAAGCATCTACAATTAAAATTTCTCAAACAGATTAAAGATAAATAATGAAGAGTCATTATAGCTTTAGCAGGAATTCATGGGCAAATGTTGATTTTGGCTAATATTTATACACCTAGCACTGATGATCAGGGCTTTATTTATAGATCTTAAGGGGATGTTGCATGCCGATGGCACCCCTCTTTATATAATATTGGGAAGAGACTTTAATCTTTTTTAATCATAGAGAAGCAAAAGTGTGTAAGCCCCCTAGAGCAACAGTGACGCTTCACAAAATGTGTAAAAATCTTGGTCTTACAGATATTTGGTGACTTTTGAACCCATCTGGTAGGGAAAATGGTCATTTTTTTCATCAGTCCACAAGATTTATTCTAAAATTGATTTTTTTGAAGTCCCTCATTTCATCTGTTGATGATTGCTCAATTGGAAACATCTTTGTCTCAGATCATGTCCTGATGAGTTTAGTGTTAAAGGCCAAAATCAATGTTTATATGGACACCAACTGGTCCTCAGCATCATCTGTGGGCATGGCTTGGGAGGCACTCAAGGTGGTTCTTAGGGTGCTGATCATACAGTATGCCTCATTCACCAAAAAATCGAAAGCACAAGAACTCTTGGAATTGGAAGAGAATATTAAAAGTGCAGAGGCAGAGCTGAAGCGCTGAATGTTGTCTGATGGCCTCAGAGAATTGACCCGATTGAAATACAAATATAATACTATTTTGTCACGGAAGGTCCTAAAAATTATCTTGATTCTGAGATAAACTTGGAGGAGCTTAGTGAGGTAATGGAGGCCTTGCCTACAAAAAATATCAAACATTTTGTCTAACCAATTAAGTAAAGTTATGACATCGTTTATACATGTAGATTAGGTGGGGTTTATTCGGGGCCACAGCTCTTCTGATAACATCGTCCACAATCTCATCCACATGAGAGCCCAATGGAGGAGAGAGAGCTACACAGTTTTACCATGCATTAGAGTGTTTACAAACCTTATAGAGTTTATTTTGAGTTAATAAAAGAGTGTGACATTACCTGAGCCCTGCTTCCTCATTCCTACAATGACCAGTCCTGTTACAGTGGTGCCGAAACCTGGGAACCTTCAGGAAGATAATATGCGTGAGTCCTCACCACTGGCTGAAGTAATCAAGTCCCTCGCCAGCCTGCACCAGGCGCAACACCAGGCCCTGCTTGAGTTGCATCGAGGACAAGACCAGTGCTTCCAGTTGATTCTCCGGTCTCAAGCAGAGGACCGGCAGGTGCTCTTGAGCTTCATACACCAGGAGCAAGGCTCGGCTATGACCCCAGACCCAACACTTTTCATGCCCCCTCTCACCCTGATGAAAATGGGCCTGCACGATGAAACAGAGGCTTTCCTCGACTTAACTGAGCAAACAGCGGAGCTCTGGAAATGGCCAAAATCACAGTGGCCCACCTCTTGCCACGGTTGTCCAGGGAAGCCCAGCTCGTGGCCCACCACCTGCCTGTAGCAAACCTTCTGGTGTATAGTATGAGGACTTGAAGAAAAGCCATCTTGCAACAGGTAGGCCACAGCTCTGAGTAACAATGACAGCACTTCTGCTTGCTTATGCTGAGCGAGCATGGCTGTCCGTTTGGGTTTGCCCAACAGCTCCATGATGCCTGCCAGAAGTGGCTGCTGGTGGAAGAGTGCGACACCAAGAGAGTCTTCAATCTGGTGGTGCTGGGTCATCCTTTGTCTGCCAAACGGAACATCAGAATGGGTCCATTGCCCCTACCTGGCATCGCTGGCTGTGGACTATATAGCGGCGTACCCATGGACGGATAAACCAAATTTCTCTCTCTCTCTCACTTCCCCTCTACCCCATCCCCCTGTATCTGGTCTGAGCACCACCCTGTTTATTCCCAAACCAGCTCACCGGTCACGGGGGTTTGTCCAGCCAGTGATTCCCCCTGTTTCCTCTAGCTCTTCCCCCCAGGTTGGTGGGCTGGCTTGTTGGAGTTGCGGTGAGCCGGGGTACTTCAAGGACCAATTCCCTCTGCCGCCAATTGTGGTCCCCTTCGAAAGAATTGGTATGGACCTCGTTGGGCCATTAGAATGGACAGCATGCGGACATAGCTTTGTGTTGGTTCTGGTGGATTATGCAATACGATATCCGGAAGCAGTGCCTTTGCACAAAATCTCAGCAAGCAGTGTTGTGGAGGCACTCTTCACAATTATCTCCCGAGTGGACTCTGAAAGAAATCCACACCGATCAAGGGTCTAGTGCACTAGTACACTACACAAGCTTTATGAATTGTTGAGTATTAAATCGATTCGGGCCTGTGTTTACCACCCACAAACAGATGGGTTGGTGGACCAATTTAATAAAACCCTGAAAAATATTAATCGTAAGTTTGTGCTCAAGGATGCTAGGAATTGGGATAAGTGGCTCGAACCCCCTATTATTTGCAGTTCGAGAGGTCCCCCAAGCCTCCTCAGGGTTTTCCCCATTCAAGGTACTGTATGGGCATATACTGTCATGTGAGAAGCTTGGGATGAGGGACCTTCAAATGGTAAAAACGAAATTCAGTACGTTTTGATCTTAGAGTAAAGCTCCACACCTTGGGTTGACTAACAGGAGAATTTGCTCCAAGCTCAAATATGTCAAAGCCGACTGACCGACTGGCACTCGGGTATGGGAATTTGCACCGGGAGATAAAGTGCTACCCACATCGAGTTCCATGAGAAGAATTGAATGCAATGCTTGAGATGGGAGTAATAGAAGAATCCTACAGTGACTGGTCCAGCCCGGTAGTGCTGGTTCCAAACAGCGACAGGTCGGTCTGGTTCTGTGTCGATTATTGGAAGGTAAACGCGGTGTTTAATTTTGATGCATATCCTATTGATGAACTGCTTGAGCGGTTGGGCACAGCTCATTTTTATTCAACACTGGATTTTACAAAGGGCTATTGGCAAATCCCCTTGACCCCAATATCCCATAAGAAAACAGCCTTTTCCACACCGTTCCACACATTTGTGACACTTCCGTTCATTTTGTTTGGGGCTCCATCAATGTTCCAGCGGCTCATGGACCAATTCGTCAGACCGCATGTTGCAAATGCTGCTGCCATATCATTATTTACATTAATGATTGGCAGTGGCATAAGCAACATCTGCGGGCTATACTGAGATCATTGAGATGAGCGGGGCTCACGGCAAACCTGACTAGAGGTGTGCAATTGGGCACTTGGCTTCCATTTGGGCAATGGGCAGATATGGCCCCAAATTGATAACACCACAGCGATTGCAATCTGCCCGAGACCTAAGACCAAAAAGGAGGTAAGACCTGGCACATTCTGTTATTATAGGTTTGTACCTAACTATTTGGCTGTCACCAGCTCGCTGACTGATCTTACTAAAAAGGCAGCACCAGATCCGGTCCAATGGACGGAGCAGTGTCAACAGGTGTTTACACAGATGAAAGCTTTACTTTGTTGCAGGTGGCTTTTACATACACCTGACTTCACCCTCTCCCATTCATTTTACAGATGGACGCTTAGACAGGGTGTTGGGGGTGTAGCTCTCACAGGTGGTGGAGGAGGAGAAACGGCCGGTGCTGTACATTAGCCGGAAGCTCTCTTTGAGAGAGACTAAGTACAGCACTGTGGAGAAGGATTTCTTGGCCATTAAGTGGGCCTTCCTCACTCTCCGTTACTACCTGCTGGGGCAAGCCATCACCCTCTTTTCAAATCATGCCCTGCTCCAGTGGATCCACAGCATGAAGGATACAAACCCATAGGTATCTGGTGTTACAACCTTTTAATTTCTAGGTGGTCCACAGGCCGGGGGCTCAGATGGCTGTCACAAATTCCCTCTCCAGAAATTAGGACTGTAACAATATTTAGGTAGGTGGTACAAGTCAAAGTAACATCAACAGGACACAAGGTTTCCCAGCAGAACATTGCCCAGAGCATCACACTGCCTTCACCGGCCTGCCTTCTTCCCATAGTGCATCCTGCTACCATCTCTTCCCTAGGTAAACAAGGCACACACAACCGGCCGTCCACATGATCTAAACGAAAACATGATTCATCAGACCAGGCCACCTTCTTCCATTGCTCCATGGTCCAGTTCTGACGCTCATGTGCTCATTGTAGATGCTTCAGTGGTGGACAGGAGTCAGCATGGGCACTCTGATCGGTCTGCGGCTACACAGCAAGCTGCGATGCACTGTGTGCTCTGACACCTTTCTATCATGGCCAACATTAAGTTTTTCAGCAATTTGTGCTACAGTAGTTCTTCTGTGGGATTGGACCAGACAGGCTAGCATTTGCTCCTCACGTGCATCAATGAGCCTTGGGCACCTGTGACCCTGTCGCCCTTTTACCGGTTGTCATTCACTGGACCACTTTTGGTAGGCACTAACCATTGCATACAGGGAACACCCCAAAAGACCTGATGTTTTGGAGATGCTCTGACCCAGTCATCTAGCCATCACAATTTGGTCTATGTCAAAGTCACTCAGATCCTTACACTTGCCCATTTTTCCTGATTCCAACACATGAAATTCAAGAACTGACTGTTCACATGCTGCCTAATATACCCCACCCCATGACAGGTGCCATTGTAATGATATAATCAATGTTATTCACTTCACTTGTCAGTGGTTTTAATGTTGTGGCTGATCAGTGTATATATGTACAGTATATATGGTTTGATTCTCACTACAGATTTAGAAGCATGAAATGACTCCTTAATTGCTTATAATAACAAAATCTTTGCTTGGTCATTGTTGACTGATGACATAGTGATACTGTTCCTTGTGTCACACTGCAGTGTTTTATAATGAAAACTGCATTAATGTTATTTGTTTAGGCTGAAATTGGAGACTGAATTGTATGATGTGACATGCAATGCATGGAATTACATGTCTTGCTATGAGGATGCACGTGCTATTGGAAAATGTCTTTGCCGTTTGGATGCCCTTTCTTTCTTTGTATCTCCTTGCTTTTTTCAAGATTGTTTTTAACTTGGTGTGTTGATTTTTTTTCCCTTGGCTTTTCTTCTTAAAACGGTATAGTTTCAGAGCCTGTATTTTCCTTTTTAGGCCTCAGATTGACATGAATTTTCAGGATATTCTGCTCCAGAAACCAGTACTGCCTGAAGGTACTCTGCAATTAGATTTCAACAGGCATGCTGACCTTTTAAATGTGGCACTGCTAATAAGAAATCTCCACAGTCAAGAGCAGGCTTAGCTTGGTCACAAGACCAAGATGCCTGTTTACACACACAGAATTGAGGTGACCATAGGGCTCGCTCAACACAATTTACTTTCTGCAGTAAAAAAAGAACATTATTTTTCAGTAGATGCTTGTGCAATATCGGAATTGTGTACAATCCCCATGTTAAAGGCCCCCCCCAAAAAGACAATATAGTAGTCTTTTGCTCACCCTCTTGTTGTTCCAAACCCATATGACTTACTTTCTTCTGGAGAAAACAAAATTAGATGTTAGGCAGATGTTTGTCGTACATGTTTAGAAATATCTCTTTACGTTTACTATCTTCATTTTGCTTTTACAGAAAGTTGTGGGAGTGCAGAGAATGTATTTGGTTAAATGGGTCATCCTCACTCAGTAATAGCAAAACAGGCTTTAAAAACTTAAAAGTATAACTTGGGTTACACTGTTGACTCCCAAGATGCACCAGCGGATGGAGGCATCAAAATGAGGGGTGTGGAGATGGTGTGAAGTTTGAAGTTTTATTTGTCCCAAGGTGCAAGAATAAATGTCAACTGGATTTGACCAAATACTGCACTCCAGCAATCAAGATAACAACCAACTCAGTTGGAGTTTGAGCTAACTTAAAGCTCCCAATGAAACTGTGGAGTCCCCTTCAATAAGATGAAGCCCCCCCTCCGATGAAACCATATTACACACCACAGGTGAGGCATATATACAAATGACCAAATATATACAACCTATAATCACCAAAAGTAACTGTTGACACAATAAAGGACATACAAACATGAAAAACTAAAGAATTAACAAAGCATTTACTTAAACATCACATTTACAAGCACACTGAACAGACACACATCAATCTCCCCACTGAAACTACAGAAAATGGACTAGGCCTCTGTTTTGGTTGGAAAATGGAGGATAAATGATGGTGGTAGTATGTTGTAAATGGTTTGACTGTATGGTTTCAGCAGATGATCCCAGACAGAAGTATGACTGTTGTAATGTGAATATGGATGTATAAACCAGAGAAATAAGCATTTGATTTAATTACCTCTCCTGTTATTTTTTTTAACTCCTATATAAATGAATATAACAAACACACAAGTTAATAAACAAACACCTAACACCATGAAGACCAGAACAATCTTAGACAATACATACAACTAAACAATTGAAACACATCTGAGATCTCTGATGTAAAAGGCACAACAGATGTATGTATGTATATAAATATTCGTAGTCCAGTGTTTATGTTTTCAAAATAAAAGTCTTTAGTCACAGTGTCCCTCTGTGACAGTGCCTTTATGGGGATTCTGTTTATAAACACCAAGGTCTTTGGAGATCTGCTTGCATGTTTTAACATTATGAACAATATTTTTTTTCTTATTTTTTAATTAAAGATATAGAGAAAATAATTATTATTTCTGCCATCAACCATGCATACAATACAATGAATACCTAAAGGTTTGTGGCTGTCAGATAAACTGTATATCTGACGCTGTATAACTTCAAGCTGCAGTTTTCCCAAATTAAACGATACTATTGGTATGGTAACACTATTAAATGTTTTAGTTTCTCCAACAAAAGGCAAGGCTTACATAGTAAGAATGTACGTAATCTGTATATAAATAAATCAATAAAATTATTTTAAAATACAAATAAATTAGGGTTAGTAAATGATCCCATGATTAAGAGGAATATAGTTCTGTTTTTAAAAAAATACTAAATTTAAATTTTAAAACGGGATATTGCTAAAAAATAAATAAATAAATAAATAAATAAACGGGGAATATTGCTTGTATTAAAAAAATTCTTAGTATATGAGAATTAAATCAAAATCTGTCCTAAGTTCTTAAAAATTCTTAGACATTGCTTATTTTTCTCTTTATGATAGCCCAGGAACATCTTGTCTGCACAGAAATAGCCCTTGGACTCCCATATGAGGAAAAGCACTGCAGATATTATCAGCATCTTTCTTAAAAAAAAAACACTTTTAATTCTGCGCAAGAATGCCATATATGAGGTAAAAGTAATTTTAAATGTACATGACCTCATACAATGGTACTTCAACTCAACAAAAAATATGAGACCGCTAACTAAATAGCTAACTATAATATTCATGTTATTATATAATAATATGACACTCAAAGTGTTTTGAATTGAAAAAAAAAAAAAGATCATTAAACGATATTAAATGGCAAAAGTCAAGAGTTTGATGTCCAAGTCAAGATGTATATTAGGTGTATGTCTTTTGTTCTATTGCATACGTTAAGTTGCTAGAAAAACTAATTCCGAGTAGACAAATTAAATAGAACTCCAGATTTCATCAAAGCGAGGATGGATTGTTTGCTTGTTCATTTTCCATAAGGGCTCATCAGGGAGAACCTGCACATGTCCCAGCAAGTTAATATTTCAGTAAGCACCTGTTTCATAAATCTAGTCCAGCTGAAACACCAGCAACAAGCAGGATGTTTGATGGAAGCAGACAGGATTATGCTTGCCATTTACATTATGAAGCAACAAGCCTTCCAGACCCATCCCACATTTCAATTAACTTTGGTTCAGAGTTCAAAGTGCATCATATAGCCATTGAATCCTTTAAACAATGACACCAGAAAACAGTAGCTAGATGCAAGACTGAGAGAAAGGTAAGAAATCCCAAGTGACAATACCCATACATTTTTAAATGTATTTATTTTTATTATTTTTTTACCTATGGGGTTTGTTGGAAATGGGCCCAGGATCCTATTTTATAAAGATGTTAATAGAGTGATCCTAATTATGAATGTACAATATTTTCTAAAAGATTTGCACACATGCTTTTCAGTTGATGTACATATAAGAACATTTTCACATCAGTTTCTGCCTTTATAAATCCAGATGTGTTCCTCACAAGACAGATTGATGAGGTGTAGCTCATGTAAAACATATTTGTAACCTTTTATTTGTTTATTATTAAACTTTGCTGAAGATGTCACAGAGGACGTTGTTAGTGCTACTCAATTACCCCTTATCACAATCCAAAAAAAAAAGAAAGCCAAACACTAAGCCAAATTCAAATAGTTTAATTTTAAAATCTGCAGTATGTTTTAGAATGTGGCCTGAATAGATGATGATATGGTAAGAAATTAATGTCTTGACACCAGCAGTGTTTATGTTTTATTTATTTTTTATAATTTAATTATTGATGAATGCATCCTCTACTTTAGAAGAAATATAGCTGATAATATAGCTGATAACATAGCTAATTGGTGTTTATTTTTCCTCTATACAATCCTCTGCTGGCCTATCAGATATTGATATTTGATACAGATATGGCCAATCCACTGTGGGACAATTAGTTCCAAATTATGGACTTTAAAAATTTAACAAGAAATGAGATGAGAATCCTCTGGAGATACAAGCAGGCATTGTAATTAGGTTAGCTGGGATGTGAATCAGCATCGGCACGTAGAGATCTGTGAAAGAATCTCGACATAAGCCAATGGTGGTTATGGTGCATATATCAACACCATCATCATTGAAGAGGTCAAAAGATGAACTTTGCTTCAAAACATATTAAAACGAAAAGGGTTTAAGGTGCGCACATCTAAAGGCAAGGTTGACATTTTAATTTGTTTCCTGACCTAACATTGGAGATTTGGAAACTTGTTTGTAGTATTTGAAATGGCAGACCAAAGGGGGAGAGAAGCAAAAAACACAGGTGGCATCAAAGCTAATACATCAAAGTGAGTTGGCCATATAAATTAGTCTGGGATAGAGAGATAACTTGATATTAGGCCTGTTTATTACTCTCTGCATGCTCAGTCCTTTATTACACAACTATATTATGTTATATTATAGTGGATAGAGCACATAACTGTTAATCAGAAGGTTGCTGGTTCGATCCCCACAGCCACCACCATTGTGTCCTTGAGCAAGGCACTTGACTCCAGGTTGCTCCGGGGGGATTGTCCCTGTAATAAGGGCTCTGTAAGTCGCTTTGGATTAAAAGCGTCTGCCAAATGCTTAAATGTAAATGATGCAGGTCTCCTTAGACTTGCTTGAGAGGAAAGTTTGAGAATCCTTTAGATTATCTCTGTTGTTTGGTATATTATTTAATGCTTTTGCAGTCATTTTGGTCCACCAAACACTCCTGACTGTGTTTTTATTGACCAAAGTATTTAGTATCAGTCATGAGTTTATTGGCCAAAGTATTTAGTTTTTACTATCATGAGTATGAACAACACGTGTGGTGGCGTAGTGGGCTAAAGCACATAACTGTTAATCAGAAGGTTGCTGGTTCGATACCCACGGCCACCACCATTGTGTTCTTGAGCAAGACACATAACTCCAGGTTGCTCCGGGAGGATTGTCCCTGTAATAAGTGCACTATAAGTCACTTTGGATAAAAGTGTCTGCCAAATGCATAAATGTAAACAACACATCCACAGAAATCCATTTTTTTTATCAGATTAACTTCATAAACCTGCTGTCAAATTCATACCACAAGACAAAAACAGCCAAAAGATTTTTAGATATTTCACTATAACAGTAAAGAGTACAACCATACAATAACAATGTCACAGTTAACAGATTTAGCTACACATTTACTACTGGTCGGGGCTGATTAATGGTGGAGATTTATAAAAAAAAAGAAAAAAAAAAGACTTAAATATTGACCTGCTTCTCACCCACACCTATCATATTGCTACTGTAGACATGTATTGAAATACTGGAGTGTTATTGGTTAATTTTATGCTACCTTTATGTGATTTTTGGAGCTTCAAAGTTATGACCACCATTCAGTTGCATTGTATGGACCTACAGAGCTGAGATTTTCTTCCAAAATTCTTCATTTGTGTTCAACAGAAGACAGAAAGTCATTCACATCTCGGAAGGCATGAGGGTGAGAAAATAAAAGTATTTTCAATATTGGGTGAACTAACCCTATAATCGGGTTTTATATAAGCATGGCCTCTTTCTTCTTTCCTTTTCCATCCGCCAGAGGGCATTGCTACATCACTCAAGTTCATTTCAGCTTCATTCCACACACAGCAGCTCTCATAACACAAGGAAGGGAAGGAAAAAAAAACAAAAAACTCAAAATCTCTTGCTCCCTTTTGCCTGAGACATTTATTGTATGCTACAATAATCCATTACATGTTTGTACACAAAGCATCACATTTTCAATTGCAATAACCACATACCCTGATACCTGCTGCATAATGAATGCATCATGACTCATTGAATCATGAAATCAAAGCATTTCACTGCCTGCAGAGGAAAGCTTGCTCAATATCTACCCACTCCTATTTCGAGATTCAGCTCCAGTTACCATTTCTTTTTTGCTGAAAAGGCAGCGCTCTTAATGAGAATATTTTGTGCGTAGCAAAACATAATGAAAAAGAGAAAATTCAACAGCATTGTCCATCTAAAAATAATCTAACATCATTGTGATTAAACATTCAGAAATTTAAGGACTGAAGAATCAAAGATAGTGACAACATTAGACGCCCCAATGAGCAAGAACGGAAGTTAATCAGCATTAATGGTGGGGGACAGTGCAGTTCTGCTGGATGGTTCAGTGTGCCTATTTATTTTTATGTGTTTGTATGAAAGTGAAAAGAGAGAGCAGGGGAAGGGGGCAGGGGTGGCAGAGAACGATTCATGGCTTGGAGTCAAAGCACTGAGCCCCCAGGGACGTAACGGCCTCTCTCGCCTCTCTGGTACTGCTCCTCGCTCGTTCAGCAAATGTGCTGCAGGGTCACATGGTGCACATGACCAAACTCTTCCCACATGCCCCATGTTAACTGTCGCTCTCTGTAGTATGACTGAGTGCATTTTCATGTATAGCATTTAGCTGTATCTTCATGCATGTTAAGTAAAATACATAATCATGTCACATTTATTAAGCTTTTAGCAATGTAGCAACTGATTTGAATCATAGCATGTAACCACAAAATACAGTTCCTCAGCCAACACACTTGCCTGGGGGCATTATTTTACCTACATTTCTGTCTACCTGCAGAAGAGGAAAAAATTTAATTTGATAGCAAACAAATTTAAAATTAAAATTATTTTTTTTTTTTTTTAATAATGCTATGTTACCATGAAATTGCTGGTATAATTTATTTAAATAAACACTTGTAAAGGGACTGTCAAGAAGGATAAAAACCTTGTTTGTGGTATTTTGAAGATGTTGTCTCTATCAAGGACAGCAGTAGCAGCAGACCTTATTCATGATAGAGCCATCTTTAATGTTAGGAGGCATGATCAGTTAATCATAGTTAATGGCAATACAGATATCTTGTGTTAATTCAAAATGTTTTCCTTAAAACTGTTTTGTTTTTAAATGACTTTATTTTGTGCATTGGAATTCTATATCTAGAATCAAGGTGCTGTACAGGAATAGTTCATATAGTTCAATAGAAAAAAATATTCACCCTCTTGTCATACTCTATACCATAAAATTATTGTAATTGCTTCTCATGTGTTTTATAATAGTACAGTTACCTCTAGTATTGAGATACTGTAATTACATCTGTGACAATTGTCTAATAATATAGTTGACATAAAGAAGTATTTTGACTTTTTTGAAGGACTGTATGAAATGTACGGATGTCTTTGCACTGTGAAACAACATCTCAAAATTATGTGATCTGATTGTCCAAAAGTGTCTAAATAATGTATTTGATTTATTTATTTTTAGCACAAAATACTATTAAGGGTGGAATGGTTGCATGTCCATTACAAATGTATAGGTCAACAGAAACGTGGCCATGTATAGTAGTACCCTGCAATTCATTTACTAACATTAGGTGTCCATACAAATTATAGATTTTTGTCTATCCAATCTAAATTGCCTCCATAAACAATTAGTATAACAAACACAAATAGCTTCTGTTTGTTAAAATAATTCCCAACACTAATCCTATTACATTACGGTAATTCACTCATAAGTACTGCTTATTGCATTAGTGAAGGCCTGAATTTATGATTTGCCAAGCTGATATAACAGAAATGTTACAGAGAATGTGGATGTAATTCCCCAATGATCAATGGAAACATGTAAATGGTTCACCCCCCCACCCCCAATGTTGAAGAAAAATCTACTCCCTTGGCAATATGCACTGTACTGTGAAATAATCATAAGGAAATACATCACTACACCACAATGGGCTGCGAATGAAATCATGCCCTTTAGCATAAAACTCAGTTATCGCTGAGGAAGTGTGAAGGAGCAAATGCTGACTCGACAGGTTAGTCAGCCAATTAAGTTAAGAGAAAACTGCTGAACCAAATGTGATAACTTTAAGCTTGCTAATTTAAAGCCCAGGCACAGGCAAAACGAAATCTAGGACTTAATCATAATGTTATGGGGCAGGCTTAAGATAAATCTAATGCCCTCATCTTCATTTTCTTGAGTTGTGCATCTATTAAAGATGCTGTACGCAATCTTAGCTGGTTTGTGAACTTCCTCCATTTAAATAGACCACCCTCATCCCTTCAACCACATGTCGTCTCTCCAAAACATCTAAGTTATGTATGTAACCTCCGTTTCCTGATGGAGTGAACGAGACGTTGTGTCGAAGAAGCGACATTAGGGGTCTCTCTTGAGCGCCGAATATGCCTCTGATCTATGAAAAAAGGCCAATGAGAAGTTGGCAGACAGTATTTGCATACCCCGCCCCCAGACATACGGGTATAAAGGCGGGGAAATATTTCTAGTTCATTCAGGATTAATTCACAACAGTGGCTCGGCTCAGCGACATCGCCGGGACACAACCCTGAGATTGTAGAATCTCGCAAAGGTATTAGGTGTTGCCCAACCCGCTGCTCTGCATATGTCTGCCAGGGAGGTGCCTCTGGCCAGTGCCCACATGGACGCAACACTCCTTGCTGAGTGTGCTCGGACCCGCGGGGGGGGGGGGGGAGGGGTGTGCACGGCATGGGTATGATATGCCAATGAAATGGCGTCCACCACCCAGTGGGAAAGCCTCTGTTTGGAGACAGCATTCCCTTTCTGCTGTCCACCAAAGCAGACAAAGTGCTGCTCAGAACGTCTAAAGCTCTGCGTGCGGTCCAAGTAGGTACGCAAAGCACATACCGCACACAGCAATGAAAGGGCTGAGTCTGCCTCCTCCCGGGGCAGTGCTTGCAGGTTCACTGCTTGGTCTCTGAAGGGAGTCATAGGAACCTTGGGCACGAAGCCCAGCCGCGGTCTTAGGATCACAGGACCAAACTCCAGGCAAGTGTCGCTAACAGAGAACACTTGCAGGTCCCCGACCCACTTAATGGAGGCGAGCGCGATCAGCAGGGCCGTCTTCAGGGAGAGGGCCCTGAGTCCAACTGATTCTAGCGGCTCAAAGGGAGGTCTCTGAAGGCCCGAGAGGACCACTGAGAGATCCCAGGAGGGGAACAGTCTTGGCCGGGAGGTTTTTAACCTCAGGGCACCTCTTAGGAACCTGATAATTAAGTTGTGCTTACCCAAAGACTTGCCGTCCGGGTGGACGTACCTGACGGAACCGCACCCGCTGTCGTCCACAGATCACCTCCAACGCCAGCCACATCATCCTCAATCCCGTAGGAAGAAGCAGCGATGCGGGGGGCCGCTGGAGTGGCGTTCCTTCGGTTGAAGGAAAGCCGCGACCGCAATGTTGCCATGGTCATTTTCTCGCAGTGAGAACATGAACCATCCACAAACGCTGCCTCAGTGTGATCGCAGCCCAGACACACAAGACAACGCCTGTGGCCGTCTGAAGCGGAGAGCACTCTACCGCATCCAGGAACTACACAGGGACGGAAGGGCATCTTTATAAAGAGGCGCTGAAAAAGGATGTTCAACGCCGCTGTGTATTGCTCTTTTAGAGGAAAATACTCTTTTACTGAGAAAATAACTCTTTTAACAATAAACTCTTTTAAGTTTTGCGCTGTCGAAGCACCAAGGCGCAAACTGCACTGCCGTGCAGAGAAGGAGAAAGCCGCTGAAGTGCGCCGTAGATCCAACAGCAGAATCAGCTCAGAGGAAGAGGAACAGGTGTATGACTCGCAGCTCACTGCATACACGACCATCGGCTCCAAAGGAAATTTCTGAATGAGAAACTAGACGTATTTCCCCGCATTTATACCCGTATGTCCGGGGGCAGGGTATGCAAATACTGTCTGCCAACTTCTCATTGGCATTTTTTCATAGATCAGAGGCATATTCGGCACTCAAGAGAGACCCCTAGTGTCACTTCATCAACACAACGTTGAAGTGAGCGACAGGCGGGGAAACCCAACCTCCACAGATATGTCAGCTAACCCAATGGTAGTAAACCTGACAGGCAGAATGACTGACAGGCAGTGAGCATCTCTGATTGGTTATAAAGTGTGGCCCCTCCCTTGAATCAGGTTTTTTTTTTTGCCTAAGGCTGTCATATTTGAGCTCCTTGGGGCTGTCACAGGTGTGATTTTTCAGGACACTTCTTTCAATGATATCTGTCAGATAGTAGGGACATTTAATGTAGGGAAATCCAAAAAAATCACTCACAGGCTTCAGTATAGTAGAGTTTTAAAGGGTGCAATGTGTGCTGTCTAAACCCACAGACAACTAGGCAAATAAGGCTTTGGAATATATTTAGTGAATAATACTCAGTGATATTATTCAGATAAAGATAGATTAAGCTATATATATGTATGTATGCATGTATGTATCTATCTAAAGACAGATTGATAGAAATACATACATACATACATACATACACACATACACATACTCACATATATATATATATATATATATATATATATATAGGAGTGGTGGGCCATGCATTTAAAGTCTAGGCATTCAGAGTGATTCATGCCATTAAGAAAACACAGTTTCACAATGAATAAGACCCCTATGCCTTTGGGCATCATACATTATGTCGCAGCTAACTAGTAATACCAATTGACATTTTAAAAACACGTCCACACACGAAAGCCAGAACTTGAAACGACACTTAATGCTCTAGCAAGCCTAATTTTATCTGCAGCATGACTGTTTTGTGAAATGAATGAATCCCGTACAAAATCATAATTTTTCATATGAATCTACAAAGGAGGTCTATAATACCTGGAACGTTTATCTAATAATATTTGTGATTTAAATGTTGCTTGCATTAAAATTTGTTTCGACAGGGTACACAGTAATGCTGCGTTCCATTCAAGTTGGAAGAGGGATTTTCCTACTTCATATCTCCAACCATAAATGCATTTCATTCCCCAATATTCAGAATTGCAATGCTCCCGTTCGCTTAGCAGGGGTTTGACACTCATTAGAGATGTCTCCTAGCAACCTAACTGATAAACAATGCTGCAGAGCTAGCATTTGTGCTTCAGGTGTACGATTATCAAAAGAGATATTGTTTTATACACCTGTTTCTTGTTTGTTAAACAAGCTTTAATATCATGTAATGTGGAAATGAACTCAATTATCGATATTACTTAATAAAGTGAATTTTAAATCACTTACTTTGTAAATCTCCCTGAGTGTCGACATGTTTCTGTGACATCATACCCCTGCCTCTCTCGGTGAAATCGGAGTTGAGAATTTCTGCATTAACCCGCAAATTTTAATTCTGACTTCAAGATGCATTCCATTGCACTTTAACTAGTAGGAAATTGTAAAATCCAACTTTCAGAATGCAGCACTACTTTTCAAAACTTGATCCGACACTGAATGCTTTTAAGCAGCCTAATTTACACTTAGAAAACTCCAGAGGTTGCTATAACATTGCAAAAAGCACTTACCAATTTACATGAAGTGAAAATCAGCCCTCCTTTCCTATTTAATAAATTAAGCAATCACAGGGTCATGCAGAACATCTCTTGTTTTTAAATCAGAAATGATCTCTTTCTCAGTGGTGATGTGGCAGTGACAGCCGACTGTCAGACAAATCTCAAGCTTTTGCTCTTGAATTACGTACATCACTTAAAGCGTGATTGCGTCACTCAAGGCCAGCTAGAAGGCCCAGTGTTGCCAGATTAGAAATGTCGAAGTATCGTACCAAAACCTCAAAATTATCGTTTTTTACAAAAAATTATCGTACACAAAACAAACGCATAAAATATAGTTATTTTCCAACAATTTTATTTTCCAAATAATTATACAGCCAATTTGAACAAGCTCACATTAACTGGAGGAAGTCTGAATAACTTTTTTTTTTCCAAAGTGCAAAAGATATGCTGAAAAAAAGTGCACAAAAAAGAAAAAAGTGCACAATTAAAACAAAAAAGATTCAAATTCGATATCTACGTCGCTGTCATCATCGGATGCCACATCCACTTGTGCTGTGTTGGCAGATGTTGTTGGTTGGGGAATCCTTTTACGGTACAGATTGTATGCCGTCATGGAGCGCAGCATAGTGTTCGTCGGTTTGAAGACGTGACACCCACCAGCATTCTTCACACACTCCGATGTGTGCAGGAGTCCATTCAGAGTGTCTGTAATGAGTCGGTTTCGTGGTTTTGTTTTGATTAGATTGACTTTTGAAAACACTCGTTCGCATGACGCATTTGAGTGGGGAAACACAAGCACATCCAGAGCAAACTTTCCCAGTTCGCTGAACACGGCTATCCCCTGGAGATCCTCCAGCATAGAAATATGATGCCAAAATTCATCGACATCCATTTCTTTCGTGTCTTCACTTAAGGCCATGAGAGGCAATCGCCTCCACTGGTCATCAATGACTTGGAGACTGTCTGTGTCTGACATGTCAATCAGCCGTGGCACTTGTTCCATGAGGGGGAGCAGAGACGGATGCTCAATTCGTGCGTTTGCATCTGTTGCAGTGGCAGGAGAAAGGCATACAAGGCGGGTCAAGAGAGCATCATCAAAATCAAATCGTTTCTTGATTTCTCCGCAGGCAACCTGTAGAAATTTCTGACAGCGCACATAAAAATCTGTCAGATTTGCTGCCGAAATTTTTGCCTGCTGCTGCTGCACATGCTGCATCACCTTTATGCCCAAGTACATTGAGCTCAGTGTGACCTTTGGGCCATTATTGATGTCAATGTCTTTCAGTGGAGTGCGCATGACATGGTCCCTATCCATGAACGTCAGAAGCAGATCTTTGTAAGTCTCGCAGACCTTGCTTCTCAATGAAGTGATCACCACCTTTTCACTCTGAAAATACTGATTAAGATCTGTGAATTTCGGTAGGACCCATTCAAGGAAATAATAGAAGAGGCGTAGAGACTGGTCATTGAGTGAGTGAAAAATAGTCTCCGCAGCAGTAAGTCTGGCCTCAAGCCACTGATCTGTGAAAAAAAGACGGAGAGCATCCCATTACGCAGACACACGTTTTACAACGTCATTCAGTGACAGCCATCTAGTCTGTGACGGCTTGAGCATTTTGTGGGGCTCAACATAGCAAAATTCTTGGAATTCTCGGAGTTGCGCGATACGTTTTGCGCTGTTTTTGAAGTACCCATAAATGTCTCTGGCTAAATCCTCACACCTGCGAGGGAGTTGTCTGCATGCCTCGCTTGCGCAAAGGTGCAGTGAATGGCACACGCAGCGCTGCACTGTGATGCCTGGAAGATCACTCCTGAGGCGGCTGGAGACAGAGTTGTGTTTCCCCATCATTGTGTTGCAGCCATCTGACCCAAACCCCACAATATTTTCGAGTGGTACACCTGCATCAGTGAATGACTTCATCATCTCGGCGTAAAGTCGTTCCGCAGTGGCTCCCTCTCTAGCATGTCTGTGGTCGTCTGTGTTCGAGAAGATTTGTACCAGTTTCCAAAACCTGGTCTGAATCTTCCCTGGTCCCTCATCAAAAAAACGAACAACTACACACAGCGTTTTTACACTGCCTATGTCAGTTGATTCGTCAATCAAAACACTGAATTTCTTTCTTTTAAGAATCTCTGTTAGACTTTCAGAATAACAATCCCCAATGACATGCTTGGTTATTGCAGTCGTCTTTGTGCGCCCAAGGGTCATATTTTGGGCTATTTGTGAATCGTGGAAAATATCTTTTAAGACCAAGACCAAATGGTCTGAGATTCTCAGAGGTGCGTTGTGCTCTGCCATGAACCCTGTTAACTTGATTTCAGCATTCTTCACAGATTCATCTAACTTTTGCTTTTCAGGTGGTTTCTGTAGGCATTGTGCTATGGACCTTTGTGATGGGGCTATATTTTTCTTTTTATCTGTATGTTTCTTGGACTTTTCATGATTTTTTAAAACCGTG
This sequence comes from Moxostoma hubbsi, assembly GCA_032164185.1. Classification (NCBI taxonomy): domain Eukaryota; kingdom Metazoa; phylum Chordata; class Actinopteri; order Cypriniformes; family Catostomidae; genus Moxostoma; species Moxostoma hubbsi. The sequence goes on along the minus strand of JAVLUX010000039.1, from coordinate 9,881,507 downwards.
ATCTCTGCCACCATTTGGACGTTGCAACAACGACAGACTGCTTTAGCATCGTTTCCTGGGACAGGTTTTAGCCATCCTGCAAAAATGGGGTCTTTTTCCCACTCTGTCCTATATGTTTGTGGCCTATGCTTACTTTTCCGCTGCTCTTCAGACTCTGCCTTCCTCTTCGCCCCTCCACTGTCCTCACCTTCCCTTTCTGAACTCATTTTTTTAGCACTTTACATTACTGCTTCGTTTTGTAAACTGACTGATTCTAAACTGAACTGTCTTCTTCGTTAAAACTTGACGTGCAGGCCGGCCCGGGGCGACACCATGTGGTGCCTCTGTGTGTGTGTGTGTGTGTGTGTGTGTGTGTGTGTGTGTGTGTGCCTGCGCCTGCGAAATGATTCGGGGTCCGAGAGAGAAGCGGTAAGATGTGTGTTTGGACGAACGACTGAAAACTCTGAAATTATCGTACATTATGGGATTTTTTTCATTATTGATCGTACATCGTACAGAGGTCAAAATTATCGTACAAATACGATAATTATCGTACATCTGGCAACACTGAGAAGGCCTCAACCGGGATCACACCCACCAAGAACAAATAAATCAATCTGATTGGCTGATGAATCTGACCTTTAGTTGCCCACTCATTTGCACTGTTGAGGGATTATGTGGAAATTCATTAAGGGGTGGAGCACAGACTCACTCTCTGATTCTGCTAACAAGCTTGGCTTCGGGCATGCGATTTGTGAAACAGTTGTCACGCTTTGCATGTTAAGCATCAAGGAAAACATTCTGACTGGATAAACTTTTTGTTTTTCTCTATTTGTTTGTAGATTAATTAAGAGTGCAAAGCGATTAAATATACAAAATACAAGTTTCACCACTGCTTAAAGCACCTACAGGGCCAATATATACACGTAGAGAGAGAAATTTGTTAAAAAAAAAAGAAAGAAATTTTACCAAAAATGTTTAGCTTATTTACCCCCAATATAGATCACCTGTCTTCAGCTCTGCCAGGACTAGGCTTCAGCAAAGTCTTTTCAAGAAGTCAGTCCACTCTGCGGCCATTTTTGGAATGTTTTCAGGCAGGCTGGGCAACTATTTTTCTATGTAAGCAAGTAGCATACAAGTGCAGCTCCTATCTGCTTGTATGAGGAAAGACTGAAATCTCCAAAAAGGTTGGTCAAGATTACAACCAAAGAACACATTTCAAATCAGCAGTAAAATCTGACAACTGTGTTATCAGAAATTGTGTTTCTTTACCACAGATAACGCTACTTTCTCAAATTGCACATTCATTTGTTGATTGGAAGGCAATGTCTGTATCTAAAATGTGATAAGCTCTTTTACCTTTAAGCCGGGACTTTCTTTTCAATATCCTTTAACTGCTGGGCATTCCAATTTTTCCCATTATTAAGTCGGCAGTCTCTGCAAAATAGTCTCTGGCTTCAGCATAGTGATGGGTGGTGAGAGAGACAGATGATTAATTTAAGAAATAGTTAAATAATGTTTCACCTCTCGTCATGTTAATTGAAGCAGAAATCATTAGTAGCTGATTAGAAATTAAGATATTTATAAATCTAAAACTAAGATAACAATCTAAGCGTGTGTCTGAGAGGATCCCATTTTTGTATCTTTTTGGTAGTAATTGCTGTCACACTGTTCTGCATGTTCTAATGTGGGCAGATTTGATGCAGGGCTTTACACTTTCCCTCTTGTGTTTGAGACATTTTCCCTCCTCATATAATGACAGAATGAAGAGAAACCTTTCTTAGCATCTATTCTGACAAGATATCATATCAGTTTTCATTTGCAGTGACTTTGATGTTGTGCTTGAGGAACTGGTGTAGCATTGTACAAATCACTTAAGCTCTTCCCCATTGGGAGCTGACCGTGCTACACAGTATGAGGCAGGGCTCATGTGTGTTGTCAACATCAGGCTCTGCAGTGGTGGTGGGTGGCACTCAGCTAAACTTTCAGAGTATAGCTCAGGGCACTTCTGCCAGTCCTTAGCGATGCCAACACCAGACTATCCTGAACCCTGTGCTCTTTTGATTCTCAATACTCAGAGGACCAAGAGAGGGTATGTTGCTCTGTCACATTCTTATATAAGTGCTTTTTTTTTTGCTCTATACATGTCAGAAGAGAGTTTCTGGCTTTACCATATGGTGCTTTCTCTCTTTCTCCATGATCTATCCGCTCGGTTTCGAGCTCCAAAACTTCAGCCTTCACAGGAACTCCTGTCCCCCACAATGAAGGAAACTGGCCTGTGTGATGTGAGCAGACAGACATCAACAATGATGGTGTTGACATTTTGTCAGAGAACGGTACAGCGTCGACCGCATGCACGAATTCTGGACCTTCCAATCAGCTGGCAGGGCGAGTGGGCAGCTCTACATTGCAAAGTGCCTAACAGATTATTTTCTATCTTTCTGTGTGCTTACAATGTGTGTACGCTCTCTTGCCTTGTTGATATGATGCAATGTAGGAGAGTGCTGTTGGTGTTAATCAAGCCATGTTTGCCTACCTGGGCTAAGTTTTAAATGTTATTTCTCTACATTCTCTTCTTTACTCTCTAACTGACAGGTCTCAAATGCATACTGTTGTTGCCTCAGTTTCTTTTTTCTAGTTAAAATAGCATTTATTTAGTTTAGGGTTATTTTAAGTTTTACTACTTGTTTTAATACGGCTCATTTTTTCCACATAAATGAGATGCCTATCTTGGTCCTCATATTTTTGGACTGTTGATAGAAACCTACAGGAAATTATAGTCTTCACAAGAAAAGATTAACAATTGTTTTAACACATCTCTTGCGGTAGCTATACTAATTACTCACTATCTTTCTAGGCTATTTAAAACAGGCACTTCAGGCCCTCCTACTTTATTTCAAGCTAAATTATTCATGCTTGCTATAATTAGGCCCAGGTTCAAATTAACAGAAGGCATGGCTTCCAGAATTAAAGTTTTATTGTACAAAATGAGGAATTGTCCCAGGGGACTACTTCCTGGCAGCTTAGAAAGAAGTGAGTAGTCTGACATCAGGAAGCAATGGGAAGAGACATTTGAATAAAACATTTACTTTACATGACTTCTTAGTTTAAACATATAAGTTTGCTTGCAAAAAAACTCCTATTGACTGTCTGTCAACTCCTGGAGAGTACAGTACAGAGTTATATTTTTACTTTTTTTATGTATGTATATATATTTGGGGGGTTGTTGGACTGTTGTCATGGAATTGAACAAACATGCCATCCTTTTATGGTATTTGCTCTCCAGTCTCAATTTTCCATACATAGGCATTTCAAAAACATTGCCAGACTTCTCTAATAAAAAAATTATTAGAGTTAAATACAGGAAGCTGTGGTTGCCAGAAATTCAACATAAAAATACAGTTATAATTTAGGTGCCTGTTTATTTGACAGTTTATTACAGTTTATATGATTAAATAATATACATTTAATATACAAACCTTCTAGAACCTCAAATACAGTTTTATGCAAAAGTTTGGGCTCCCCTCTGAGGCTGCATTATAATTTGCTCTGTCTTTTTAAGAATATATTTTAGTGATATGCCATTCAGTTTCTAGAGATAGCTAGGTAATGTGATGTTTTTCAGACAAAAATTCTTAGAGTAGCAGTATTGAGTTGTATGAAATAAACTCACTGTCCTTTTATGCATATCTCGGCACCGTTTTGTGGTCCATTCTGCATAACGCGGCGGCTCATTTGAGCTTATCGCGGCCTATTCGGCCCGTTTCGCGACCGACACACCGGCCCACTCGGTTTTCCCGATGGCCAGTCCTCACCTGATCAGCCCCAGAGTGCGCTGGCCCACCGGGAAAATGCCCGGTATTCCAGATTACCAGTCCAGCCCTGGGTGTGGGTGAGAAACAGGTCAATATTAAGTCCTTTTATTCCTCTACTTTTACTTTCATGTTCTTCTTCTTATAATTTTGCTTATTATCATTCTTCTTACAAGTCGCCACCTACTAATTATTTATAGTAAAAAGGACTTAGATATTGATCTTCTTCTCACCCACACCTAATATATTGCTTCTGAATATATAGATTTAACCTCTGGAGTCTTATGGATTACTTTTATGCTAACTTTGTGCATTTTGGAGCTTCTACATTTTGGTACCAATTAACTTGAGATGTGAGGACCTACAGATCTTTAATATTCTTCTAAAAATATCAGTTTGTGTTCAAAAGAAGATAAAAAGGCATACACATCTGGGATTGGCATGAGGGCAAGTAAATGATGAGAGAATTTTCATTTTTGGGTAAACTGTCCCTTTAAAGTTCATAAGTGATCCTTCTAAGAGAAATGACCAATACACATTTAGAGACACAGTGTTACAAACACAAAACACCATCAGGATAACATGTGAAACTTAATGCAATAAGCACTAACTTAAAATAAAATAATAATAATAATACCATTGAACACCCCAATGTACATAGTTGATATCAAAATAAGAAGAAACATAGCTAATTACACAAAATATAATGAATGTGATGAATCACGCTGGGACTTCTATTGTTTTCTGTCATTTTAACAATAGTTTACTGTCAAAGCAAATTTATTCACTTGTGAAACATAATATACTTTTTTTATGTTTATGGATTTATACAGTAAAATCATGCATTTTCATAAAAAAATAAAATAATACTCTTTCACCGTATATGTTACGGTAACCACCTGTTAACCAGTTGAAGATAAAACAATTGCTGTAGCATTTTTACATTCTTTTTCTGTTAAAATGACAGACCTTTTTAATCCATTCCACTACAGCTTAGTACACTGTTTTTTTCACAAGAGGAAAAATATTTTTATATTCAATGTGTGACCTAATTGGTTTGTATCTTTGCATAAAATCTATCATAGTTAATATTGTGCATTCTGTGTTGTGTCATGGTCATGAGAACATAAATGATTGTTTTTAATTAAGAAAATATGTCAAAGCAATCAGCCTTGGCAGCAATGTTTACGGGTGTTAATTCATTGGCTTGCTCTTAGAACTTGCCACCCAATAAATTTACATAATTACTGTCTTGTCTATTTTATAGTCTAATATTTGTCTCTCAAGGCAAGTCTTATATTGAATAATGAATTAAATCCTTGAGTGGTTCAGAAGTCTCTGCTTCACTCTCATAGAGTTTGAGGCGACACACTAAAGGACATATTTATATGCCTTGAGTGGGAGAGTTGCGGAAAGAATTCAGAGAATCTATTTGCATGAGCAAGATGATAACTTTTTGGACAGAAAAAAGCATAGCGTCTGGCATACAACCCTGAAACAATTTTTATTATGCAGCAATGTGGGTTGATCATATTTGAATGTATCTTGTGTAATGTTTGCTCTGACAGGCAGCATGCTGATGTTAATTTTGCTAAAACCGACTTGCAGGTGTGTGATGAAGATAGATCCGCACAGCCGAGTGCTTGTGTACACACACTTTAGTATACACATTTTTCTATGCGGTTTTTGCATAATTTTTTGATCATGAATTTGTTCTGGAATTTTTTTTTAGCAGATTACCTTTTCTAAACTTTGATAGCCTACTGCCAGCCATTCAATGATCTGCACAAATTTTCAGCTCTGACATATGCTGTGAATTGTGTTTTGAAGTCATCCATCAGTTTCAAAAGATATACGCTGAAAATCTGATATATTTGCCTCTTGGCTGGTAAATTCTGGAGAGCCCCATCTGTAAGTGGGCTTATTACAAAGACCTGCCAGTTCTGTGGGTGCCTTGGAGCTGAAGCTTCCCTGAAATTATACAACTCGCCAGCAAAAAGGATGCATTTCTGCAATCAATACATCACTATTCCTTAGCCTGTTCCAGTTAACTGCATTATGCAATGTCAAATATTTCTTATTTGCATGGATGTGAGGGGGTGAGCATGTTAAAAATCAATTTTGTTCCAATTGATGGAAATAAACTCATGGTCAAAGTAACATGACATATAAACTAAGAGATGACAGACAGATAATGCCAATGGCTTTGCTCACATGTGCTATGAATGAATATTAGAAGTTGGTGATAATTGCAAGCCACTATAATTCAAACGATGATTGTACATTTTCCAAATATCTGAGATGTCAATTGCCAAGACTCTTTACACCCAATCACCTTCGAATCATCAGTCTGATATCACTGATAGGTTCTTATCCCATGCGCAGCGCACACTGTGCAGAACATGTCAGAGATGCAACAGTAGTTCGAGTGATGTGAAGTAGTTGCGCATCATTGACAGGCTGACGGATTCCAACGCTTAGGAAACCAGGGAAAGTCCGATTTATCTTTCCACACAACTAAATGGCTCGGAATTACAACCGATTCAACATATGTAGATGAGTGATTCTTTCTTTTTCGCGTTTGGGTTCTGTTTGGAAATGCAAACGATTACCCGGATTTAAATGTAAGTATAACGATTATGTTATACAATCATACATGCATTCATACTTGATAATCTGTAGCCTATATGATGCACCCTTTTGAACATGCGATATAATTAATGCAAAATTGATCACATATTTATGTGTTCTAGTTTAAGTCATTATCGTTTTTTGCCTGTTATTATCAACTCTGCAAAAATAATTTTATAGTTTGTGTGTAAATTCTTTGATGTTGAAAATGTTGGTTTTATTGGAATTATGCTAATATTGGTTTAAAACACACTTTAAAGCACATTAGGAGAACCTTTAAAGGTACAGAATGCTATAAATTGCGTTTTATAATTTATAATGTGAACATGTTGGTTGGAGGCTATATTTCGTTTGTAGCCTGTTTACAATGTGAATATTTTCACTGTCAGTGGTCGTCAAATTTAAAGGCAAAGAGGAACTCTTTCAAGTTCCGTTATAGCCACTAGAGCTGAAAGTGTTTTGAAGCTCCCAAGTGAATTGAATGCTTTTTACAGCATTGACTACTGAAATTTGCACACACAAAACTCATTTTAAGGGGTTAGATTATAGGTAGAAATATCTCCTTAAAGCAATAGTCCGATTTTAATACAAGTTAAGCACAACTGACAGAAATTGTGACGACTGATTAATTAATTGCGACAAAAATGATTTTAAACTTGTCCCTCCTTTTCTTTTTAATAAAAAAAGCGAAAATCTGGGTTACAGTATGGCACTTACAATGTAAGTTAATGGGGCCAATCCTTAAATGTTAAAGCACTCACTGTTTCAAAAGTATAGCCACAAGATGTAAACTATAGTCTATCCGTTTCATGATTTTAATGTGACAAGCAGCATCGCTTACTATCCTTTTGCATGTAAAGTTACATCCAATTTTACCACTTTGTTGCACGTAATGCAGTAAACCCTGCAACCCCACAAAAACGACGATTTAAACAATGTTACAGCGCAAATACACAAGTTTTAACAGAAAGTTAAAGAGTTCATCATTATACTTATAACTAAAGCAACTTACAGTGCATTAATTACAGGGACAATCCCTCCAGAGCAACCTGGAGTTGAGGACACAATGGTGGTGACAGTTGGGATCGAACCAGCGACCTTCTGATTAACAATAATGTGCTTTACCCCACTACGCCACCACAAGCTTCCAAAAGTGCAAGCTTCCATTGTAAGTGCCTCACTGTAACCTTAATTTTTGCTCTCTTCTTTTTTAAGAAAAGGAGGGATGAGTAGAAATTGATTTTTGTGGTAATCAACATTATGCCACAATTCCTGTCAATTAAGCTTAACTTGTATTGAACCTGGAATATTCCTTTTAGCTAACTACAGGTTACCAATTTTTACAGAGTATATGTTGCAATAGCCATTACTACAGGCCTGGAAATCTATGAGAAAATAGATTTCCATCTTGTAACTGGTTGAGGACTTAAAGCTAAGCTTTCCATTGGTTTTCAAATCAGCATTTCAAATGATCAGTAATGTCAAAAGCTGCACTTATCTTGGATGCCATCAGATACACAAATAATCTCTATCAAATGCAAGAAGATCATTATTTTACCCTATAAACAAGTTATCTTTTTCCCATCCATATTTAATTATTTACAAAATTCTAAGAGAAAATATGAGATTTTCTTTTTTCACTGCTAGATCATGTATTTCAGCAAAAATGTATTAGGTCTGTTCTGTACTTTATAAAGCTAGGGAAGGCTTTATAGAATAGAACAGTTCTGATAATGCTCTGTTTTTGATTTCATTATTAATTTAGAGTGTTTGTATGGTGATGTGTTTGTTAAAGAACAGTAATTAAACCCAGCCGTTTGCGAGATTGTACAGATTTCACACAATTGCTGACCTAGATTCTCAAAGAGAAATCTGGTGTTTGAAGTCAATATAGCAAGAAGGTGTGTGTGTGTGTGTGTGTGCAATAAAGGAAAATATCTTGAGCTCATTGGTTGATGGATGGATTAGGCTTAGGCAATGGAAGCTCAGCTGTCAGGTACCCTTATAATATCTGAAGGCTGAAGAAAGCCAAGAGGGCAGAGCAGGGTATCGCTAGCACTGGAGCCAAAGTCCCAACACCCACGACCAAAGCATGCCCAGCTTCTGGCCCTTTGGGTTTCCTGGAAAGGTTGCTGAACAAGTCCAGTATATCCTTCCCTTGGGGCCAGATCCTCTCTGTCAAGGTCCTATACCCACATTGAAGATGTCATTTGTCACTCTAAATTAATGAAATCACATTTTTAAAGATGAGGATCTTCCCAATAGCCAATAAATCATGAAAGCAAAAGGGAAAAGGAAAAGAAAGCAACAGGAAGGAGGAGGAGAGGGAATACATGGGTGTGGGAAGCTTGCACGTTCCATGTTTGAGCAATATGTACAGGCACAAATAATCTTGAACACTTTATGATATGATCTGAATGGCTATTTCAAAGTCGTCCCATACTCGCTTGGGATGAACTTACTGTAAATGCAGATTTTAAAAATGGAACAATAATGATATGCTTTAGTGTCATCAAATGGAATCAGTTGCTCAGTCTGCTCAAACAAACTGGGCAATGTTTTGAGCATCACAGAGCCACATAAAATCAATTTATGTCTTACAGTTGTCACTACATACTAAGATGGGAGAGGAGATAGTATTTTAACATTTAAAAAAATCACAGACATCACCTTTAACAGCAGTACTTATATTCTGCTATCTTCCTCCATCAAAACTGATCAAGAACAGAGTTGATAAAGAGAAAAGAGCCAGGAGCGTAATTATAATACATAATGAAATAAGCAATAGAAATATTCTGATCTTGGAGATGAGGCAGTTGCTGTATACATGTAGATCTCTCTGGTTTTTACAGCACTGACAGGCAGAATGGACGAGTTCTACATGGAACCTCTCTATGTGTGTGTGCGTTTGTGTGTGTTTGCGTGTAAAACCTAACATATTAATCTGGGTCAGGAGCAGATTTTTCCAAGCGAAGTGAACAATTTCACAGTGCTGTGTTTTTTGGCTTGCCATTGTTATTCTAACCAGAGTAATCCATGGATCTGTACATATCTTACTGTCCTCAACTCCAGATCTGAGACATTGAAGACCAAGTTAACATGTGAAGATGCAATTGACCAGAGCCATGATTGCTTACATGCTTTTTAGAACTAACCATGCAAGCCATATATGAACGTTTTTGTCTGTTACTGTATATTGTGTATATGTGTGTGCTGTAGCGCACAGATCTGTTCCTTCAAACTCATCTGAACAGCTGCACACATTGCAATGGTGCAGGAAGACTAAGCAAAGAATCATTCCCTCTTTTTGCCATAAAGGATCAAATTAGAAATCAAGAAGATAAACATGAGCTTTATAATATAGGGTTAGCTAAAAACTGTTATTTACAATGCTGAAAGCTCAAAGCCAAATTGATATTTTTCAAGAATGAGGGCATTGAGTATAATTTTAAAGCCTAAATTGTACTGTTGTATTTTATCATCTTTGTGTACTTCACATATCTAAAGTGGTTTTACATAACTCCTTGGGAATATATACAGTATCTGTCGAGTTTTATGTCATTGTCAGTAAATCTGTTCAGAGAATGAACTGCATTAAAACATAAAACATTATTATTGACGGATTATTGCGCTCTGTGCTCTGGGATTATGCCTCAGAAGAAAATCTCTTCAAGATTTAAAGTTATATATGACTGAGGTTATTCATTTCAATGGAAAACATGTATCAAGCAGATTCAGAAATCTTTCAAACTCAGATATTACTAAAAGAACCACAAGAAATGTATTTTAAATATTTGAAATTGTTTACAATTTATACTTAATGTTTTTACCGTTCTCTATTTCTTTTCCATATATGTAATCTGACATGGATTATTGGTCTCATTTTGTGTTCACCTACCATTTTCCTACTTAATCTAGTATCAGATACTCTTGCTTTGTGGACTTGTGTTGTACTGTACCCTGTTGTTAAGTTTGAGTTGCTTGATATGTTTATGTATCCGTTTCTTACATTTTTAATGTATAGTTTTGTTTTGTCTGCTTATTCTTTTCTCATAACATGCCCTTGAGTCTAAGAGAAGAGCTACTTAAATAAAACACATTAACCTTTACTTTCTTAGAAATGTAATGTAAAAGAAAATGCACATTGTTAGTCTTTTAGCAGGCACTGTAATTCCAAATATTGACTGAGTACACTTATTACAGAAACCGTATGTTGAGGTTATTTGCCTATAGCTCATGGACTATCCCATCCAATCACTTGTGGGTTTACAATGTACAACTCTTCATTAACATTCATTATGCTTGGTCAGCATTCATAGCATTTTAAAACTGGAATATGTATTGTAAAAACTGAATTGACAGGTATGGTCACAATTAAAGCAATATTCTGGGTTCAATACAAGTGAAGCTCAATTGAGAGCATTTGTAGAATCATTTTGAGTAACCCAAAAAATAATTTTGATTTTGTCCCTTCTTAAAAGCTTAGAAGCTAAAATCTGGGTTACAGTAAGGCACTACAATGGAAGTGAAAGGGGCCAATACGTAAATATAAAAAAATCATTCTTTCAAAAGTATAGCCACAAGACATAAATAATATTCATTTTAAGATGATAAAATTGCTTTGTAACCTTTTCTGTGTAAAGTTATATCCAATTTTACTTCTTTGACATGATGACATAACACCGTAAACCCTGTAATCCCGCAAAATCGGTTATTTAAATTTTTTTACAGCTCAAATAATACGTTTTAACAACAATAACTAATAAAAAAATCTTGTAATGCCCCCCCCCCCCCCCCCCCCACACACAACATACACATTTCAAAGAATTTCAAAGAGAAATTGTGAATTTAAAAAAAGTAAATAAAAAAACAACACAGAAGTCTCATATCTGCTCTGATCACTGCTTCTGTATGCCCCAAATAGCCACAAACTCTATATTAGCTCTTAAATTAAATCGTTTTCTACATATTTTGTATATATTTTTTTTCTTGTCTTTTAGCTTGCCTGCGTAATAATCCACTGTTATTTCTCAAATGTCCAGACAAAAAAGGCAGATCAGCAAAAAGGGTATTATAAAAACATCATTGTTTGAATGCATTCCTGACTATTAATAATGGAATTCTTAGCTTTCAAATGACACCAAGATCAAGTTTGTATGTCCTGTTTGTCCATTCAGAGGCCAAGATATTCCACTAAACATGGGGGAAGGGTAGGGCTTCCCAAAAAAAGACTGGATGTCAATGGGTGGAGTCACAAAAAACAAACAAACAAACAAACAAAAAAAGAAAAAAAAAACTTGTGGTAACCCCTGCCTTGCAGGTCTGTAAATTGTGCTAGAAGATGATAGAGAAAAAAAATAGTGCAGCTTTCTGTTGTTTGCTGCCACTCAGAGGAACAATTTAAGACTATTGCTGCAAAACTTGCCAGCAATGCTTAATCTCTGCATACAAATCTCTCCATAATCTCTCTTTCCTTGTTTTCTCTCATGTCACAGTCAGAGGCCTGACTCTCCAGCAGCCATGAATTTGTGTAGCTTTGTGGACTCTTTGCTCCTCCTCCTTTTCATCAGCAGGTAAGATCTTCTGGTGGCTTCAGATTCCTGCACTCATCATTGACACATGACCATGATTGTTGCATCCTACACTGTCTAGATCTTTTATGTTGTTTCCCCTGATGTTAAAACAATTCATGTAGTGTATGATGTGCATTCACTTTAGAAATGTCTTTTTTAAGTTGATAAGCACAATGTTTCTCGATGCTAGCAGGAAAGATGAGGCGGAAAACCCATTTACATCAACAATTTCTCCTGGGTGATAAGCTTTCAGAATGACTTCTTTGCCAGAATGGCAAGCTGGATATCATTTAGGTTTACTCTTTTGGCAGCAAATAAAAGGCTATGTGCCTTAAGTATACATTCACACAAAATTGTGTGGGTTTGGTGAAAGGTGTAGCGAAAGGAAGGATGGAATTATAACTAATCTGAGTAGACTTTTTGGGTGAGAGTGAATGAGACCATCGCAGTCGATGTACGAGCACAGATGAAAATAACAGCCTCATATCGTGCTTTCTTGTCTCCTCATCTGTTTGGGCTTGTCTATCCATGTAGTACAGTATATGCAGTGCTAAAGTGATTACTGGTGACAGTGTGGAGAAAGGACACAGTGAGTTACTGGAACTGCCATGGCTCAACACTGTTCAATGAGAGTTCAGGCAGATTCCATTTATTGTAATGAGATGTCTCATTAGTTTCATCATGACCTTTGAGGCTTTGAGTTGAAGATATAGGACTTGGTCAAGACTAAATGAGTTGTGTTGGTTTAGCAGAGGTGGCTGTGCAGTATATTTTTGTGTGTTCAGTGAATGACTAGTATTCTCTGGAACAGATCAAAGGGGAATGCTAAGGAAGTTTGCCAGCACCAATTCACCTCACCATCTGCTTTACCCCACCCATTTCTGTTCTTATTTCCCCTCCAATTACCAGTCTCTCTTGCTGGCAAGCTGGGAGACTTTAGTGGGTGTACATATAGTATGGCCAGTAATTCAGCTTCAGTCACATGACTGAGTAAACCACACAAAAATGATCAATATGCATAGCACATGAAAATAAGGAATAATTTTGCATAGGGCCTTGCAATGTCTTTGTTGAATACTACAGAGGAGGGTTTGAATATCCTGGTATGCGGTTTATACAGAGCCAATTGTATACATCTCATGAGGTATCAAATTCTCTTTGATCTTTTGAGATGAAAGAGCTTCAAACACTATGAAATCATACTGTAACTTTCAGAAATCAAAACTTTCTCTCTGATTGACACCAAGGAGCTCTAAAATACCTAACAATAATCTTTTAAGTAAACGAATCGTTCTTGTTCACCTCCATACATTTACTCATATTTTCCGTTCAATGACAGATAAATATGAATATGTCTGTATCATGTTACAACATATGTCACACTGAACTAGTCTCCGATATGTCTATAAGACAAAACATTTACAGTAGCTATAACATGAGGTTTTTCTGTCTTTGTTTGGAATCTGGTCCACTTAAATTCCTTTTCCCTCTTTCATTCTTTGTCATATTTTACATATTCATACTATTGTCATTAATAACTTCTATTTCCCAACAGTTCTTCATTCTACAAATTTCTGATGTGGACGTGACTCACCAAATGCTTGGCGAGATCCATCCTTCTTTACCCAGTCTTTAAATGTATTTACAACAGCAATATTCACAGGAAACAATGTATAATGTGGGCAAATGTTATATTTGTGGAAAAAAAGTTGCCAGCTGTATTGATGCTGGTGCACTGCTGACAGCGTGCTGATTGTGAAAGGAATAGTTCACCCAAAAATTTTAATTATCTCATCATTTACTAATGATCCTCCCATATGTCATCCCAGTGTATGACTTTCTTTCTTCTGCTAAACTCAAATGAAGATTTTTAGAAGAATTCCTTTGCTCTATTGGTCCATACAATGCAAGTGAATGGGTGCCAACATTTTTAAGCTCCACAAATCACATAATCAGCATAAAAGTAATCCATAAGACTCCAGTGGTGAAGTCAATATCTTCAGAAGCAATATGACAGGTGTGGGTAAGAAACAGATAACTTTTATAGTCTTCTTGTGTTTTTGCTGATTTACATTCTTCATGCATATCGCCCCCTAATGGGCAGGGAGAAGAATGTCAAGCAAAATTTACTTAAATATTGATCTGTTTCACCTATCAAATCACTTCAGAAAATATGGATTAAAACAATGGAGTTGTATGGATACTTTTATGATGTCTTTATGTGCTTTTTGGAGCATCAACATATTGGCACCCATTCACTTGCATTGTATTGACCTATAGAGCTGATATGTTCATCTAAAAATCAGAATTTGTGTTCTGGAAAAGAAATTCATACACTTCCGTGATGGCATGAGGGTGAGTAAATGATGAGAGAATTTTCATCTTTGGGTGAACTATCCCTTTAAGACAACGGTGTGCTGTGCGTTTACCAGATATTCAGTCATTGTACATGAATTACATTTATAAAGTATCCAACAATTATAAAATTTTAACCAGCGTTGCAAGGATTTCATGCAAAATTGGGCTTATTTAAAAACACACTTGCTGGTTAAAATTTTAAAATTACGTGTTTCTGATCTTCTGAAAGTTTGTGGTAACAGTAGAATTGTATTATGTTAAAACCTGGCTCACTGTAGTAAATCCCTTAATGGGTTTCCTTACCTAAGATAAATGTCTTATATTAGAGGATTATATGCAACATTCTCAAGTAATTCCTTCAGGTAAGGGGAAATCATGCTTTAAGTGTTATACTTAAAGGAATAGTTCACCCAATTGTCATACACATTTGGGATGGCATGAGGGTGAGTAAATGATGAGAGAATTTTCATTTTTGGGTGAATTACCCTTTAAGGGAAAAACTTAAGGTGATTTATGCAGCTAGGCACAGAGACATGCATAACATGGTCATGAAAACTATAATATGAGTCTTGATGAGCACTTCTAATAAGTTCTTGTTTATAAGTCAGATGGCATACATATGTAGAAAAAATGTCATATTCCGGTGAACTGTTTTGTCCACGAGAGCCATTTCTGAATGCTCTATTTTGAAAGCCATGCTTACTGCATGAACCACAGTACAGTAAGTATTCATTTATGACATACTCTTGGGAAAATCTCAGTTGATACAAATGGTAGGAGGAGATCATACTGATGGTATCATGTACACACAGATTTCTGAAAATAATTAGGTCATCACTCTGAACTTACCAACTGTGATAAACCAATTGCCAGGCACAGTGCTTGTTTGCTTGCTTATTTGATTTAGTTATTTATTGGTTTATTACTCATCAACATAATCAGTTTTTTTTTTATTAATATTATTTGACGAGCATTTTCTGCAAACACTTTCTGTGGTTGCATGATACTGAGCTCGTTGCTATGTATTTTTATGCTGGACAAGGTCTCCTAGTTGGAGACACTCTCAGTGAAAGAGTTGCAGTGTAGGGGGCCTCATATATCATATGACCACTGGTGTGGGTAGTGAGGGAGATGGAGTTGATACAAGTTTGAGGAACAGTACCTGTAGGCTAGAGCTGAACAAGGAAGATAGTCCTGCTAGGATTGCTGTTCTTCTACACACAGCACAGCACATCAGTCAGCAGCAATACCAGAGACGTGGGTTGGAGTGGGTCTAGTGCTTGTTCAGAACTATAGAATGAAATATATTATAAATGAATAAACTTGGTATCAATAATTCTCAGTCTGTTAAAATACACATCTGCTGTTGTTGATATGGTACCAGCTGACATTTAAAAAAATGTTCCACATGCAGGGTCAAAATGTATATCCCATGTAATAATTTGTTCAACAAGCAAATTTATTATGTAGTAATACAACATAATATATGGTTTAAATGAACTGTAAGAATGACAGAGTCTTATCTTTGCTAATGTAAGTGACATGCTTAATTAAATTCAAAGGCACACTAATGTCGACGTCTACTAATGAAAGACGTCATGACTGGCACGTATTCTCACAACATTTACCTGGGAGAATTGACCAAGATAAGTGATGCCTAAAGTTTTTTTCCCCTCCAGAACGCTATGTGGAATACTCCTTGCATTAGTCCAACAATGAGGAACAAAATCATTGTTTTTGTGACAGGTGTAGTTTCACCAAGAGATGGAGACTGGCTGATCTTGAATATGAGTGGCACAATAACCTTCACTGTTTGTCACAATTATCTTACAAATATCTTGTTGCATCCAGGAATACATCACATTATGGATGTAAAGTGGGTTAAGAATGTCATTTCATATTCATGTTTCATTTCTCAGTTGCCCTTTGCCATGCATGACAACGTGCAAGTCACTTTGGATTAAACTATCTTCTAAATTAATTAATGTTAATGTAAACTTAAAGAAGTAAAGAATGAGTCTCTCATTAGGTTAACAGAGTCCCCTGTGAATGTTGTATTACGTTATCTCAGCATTCCAAATCATTCAGGAATTTCTGCCGAGGAAATGTTACATTCAATGTAATGACAATGTAAATGGATGTCATATTCCCCAATGCACAGTATTTTCTATTAGCCCTGACAGCAGCATGACAAAGAAGATTCAAAAGGGTGTGTATGTGTGTGTCTGTGTGCGTTGCGCGTGCTCGCGCTTGTGTGCGTGTGTGTGTGTGTAAGTGTTTGTTAGAATGTATCAATCTGTGATGCATGCAAGAGTAAGATGGATGCTTGTCAACTGCCACAGTTAGCAGGGGAAATCTGCTTCTACTTACCATTCACAGACCAATAGCACAGCGTTCCCTTACACATGACTGGACACTTCAGCCTGAAGGGGGCAGCAAGCAGAGGGCTCCCATTTAATGCTATAGAGGCTCAAAGCACACTTTCAGGAATATGTCCATGCTAAAAAGGCTGGCATATGTTCACTCTTTAAATTTAGATATTTAAATTTTTGTATATATTTGTTTATTCTCTATTTGAAATACTCACTAAAATGTTGTGACTGTGGGGACAGTTCCCCTCTGGCTAAACAACATGAATATAATTCCAATATTAGTTATTTATGTGCAGTGCAAGTCAGGGTTTAAAATTTGTAATTAAGTAAGCGTTAAGATCCAGCATTTAAAAACAAAAAGTTTTTATGAACTTTAAGATTAATGAATAATGTATGTGAAGTCCATCCTGGATTAACAGCAGAAGTTCACATAGATGCATTGTCCTCTGTTAGTTGGCTGATGAAGGCTTTGGTTGGCAATTTATTGTTAGACTATGTATTCCATTTCAAGAGTGTAGTCCATCAATAGATAAAGGTGATGCAGGCAGAGATCAATGAGGTGCATAGCAGTTCAACCTGCAGGTCATTTCGGTGAGGTTTGGTGGGGTCCATCCTAAGTCCAAGGTTCAGGCAGTGGCATATGATGTATCCAATGTCTTTCGGTTGGAGTTGGCATCAGTTCATCCACTGAAGTCAAAAGACTGAAATGATGTCTGACTAGTACCAGCTGTAGTTTGTTTTCATCAATCAGCGACATATAGCAGTGTAGTCCTACGCCAAGCAAGAATAGAGCTGGATCTGGACGGCTCTAATATGAATCCTGAGGTTGAGGTATGGAAACAAATAGAATAATATTAGCATAGATGCCATGCAATTTTATGCAGAGTTAGAGATCATGATAGATGTTTCTGGTTCCGGCAGACCTAACTAAAGCAGCCTAATTGTGAGTTGATGGATAAATTAGGTGTATGCCTGGCTAAATAGATGAGTCTTTAGTCTAGACTTAAACTGAGTGAGTGTTTCTGCATCCCAAACAGTGTTTGGGAGACTATGCAATAGTTTGGGAACCTAATGTGAAAAGGATCTACCTCCTTTTGTGGATTTTGATATTCTTGGAATTTTTTGATCGTAATGAATGTGATGAAATATAGCGTGTCAGAAGGTCACTTTAGTACTGCGGAGCAAGACCATTCAAAGCTCAGTATGTAGTTAACAGAATTTTTTAATTAATATGAAACTTAACAGGTAGCCAATGTAACGACGATAAATTGGGCTAATATGATCATATTTCTTGGTTGTAGTCAGCACTCTGGCTGCTGCATTTTGAACTTTGTTTATTGATCTTGCTGGACATCCTCCATTAATGCATTACAATAATCTAGTCTTGAGGTCATGAACACATGAATGGCAACAGCAACAGGCTCTTGTGTTGGAACTTAGCAATATTTCTGTGGAAAAATGCTGTTCTAAAAATATTAGAAATTACATTTTCAAAAGACAGATTGGTATCAAATATAACACCTAAGTTCTTCGCTGTAGTAGACAACGTAACAGTACATCCACCGAGAGTCAAATTATAGTTTAGCTGCTTATTTTTCAAGGTTTTTGGTCCAATAATTAGTACCTCTGTTTTGTCGAAAATGAGTTGAAGGAAATTTCTGGCCATCCAATCTTTGATTTCATTGATACACTGCTAATTTGAAAAAAGTGAAAATTGTGTAATTTCTGCGAATTCACCGAATTGGAAAAATTATTTCTGTTGTTAGCCAGGTTTCCACAATCACTCCCACAGTCTGCCACTGGTCAAACAAATGAATAGTTCTTACCCAAACACATGCCATTGTTAGAGCATAAGTTGGTGTATTAGGCTTGTTGGGAAGCACAAACAGAGCAGTGTTTTGAAAGCACCACAGAGCCACAGTGTTGACACTTTTCCGGGGAATCAACCTACAAATGGCTTACTTGTGGTTGTTGTAGCATTACTATTTTGCCTTGCATGATAGTGATAAATTGTTCTTTGGGTATGATTATTGAGCCCCCAAGGGTAAAGATACCACAATGGGTTTCTGACTGGGATGGTAAAGCTATTATTATGGGGAAATTTTACTTAATTAAAGTTCTGTGATGCTGGGTATATATGATTATCATGAAGACATTTTTTAACCAAGTGTTCAGTTAAGCAGCATGTGATCAGTCGCATTAGGAGGATTATGTTGTGAAGATATTTTTGAATAAATGTTAATAGTGGGTAATATAGTGAGAGTGGCCTGCATGGTTCAATTCCTGCTTTTTTTTTAGATTGAAGTAACAGTTTAATCAGAATAATAATGGAGACATTATGTCAATGACCTGAAGCTCTCTGCCTGTCTTCCTCTCTCTCTCTCCCTATGTCTCTCTCTCTCTCTCTCTCTCTCTCTCTCTCTCTCTCTCTCTCTCTCTCTCTCTCTCTCTCTTTCATTCATGCATGCACACACACACAAACAAACAAGTTTGTGCGATCAGTTTAGCATGCACATTTCTGCACTTCAAATGGCTGATAATCATAGTGGGAAAAGTGGCTCAAACCTGGACACAGGAGTTTCAGAGCAGTGTTGTTTTTTGAGGCTGACTTCATTTTGAAAAGAGACACTGTTTATAGCACTGGACTTCAACAGGGTGTCTGTGACCCCCTATGACATCCGTGGCAGTACTGCAGGTGGTTCACCAATTACTGTTTGATCTTGAACCAATTGTTGTGGAAAATACAAAAAACAAAACAATATATGCATTAAACAAACATGAATTTGTGAATTTCAACCATAGCTAAAGTTAACTATGAAAACTGTAAATGACTGTTTTTACATTCACAACAATATAACTTGTAATTTTTATAACTTTAAATTCAGCTCAGTTCAACATGGATTCCCCTTTACCAGGTTGCAAATAGCTACCAGTGGTGCATATAGTGGCAGAAACTATTTGCACCCCTAATTGAATGCTAACATACATTATAGGGGCATTACTGCAGTGTTTATTGTGTTCATTGTTGAGTTCCACAGACACCCAACACCAAACCCTACACCTAAACCTATCCCTAGCCTTCCCTTACAAAAATTAAGCATGGTTTTACTACTCTAACCATAGTGTGACCATTGTATTTTGGAGTAGAATCAACATAACTACAAAATTTAACATGGTTACTACTGTATATTAACACCATATTACTGTAGTAACACCATGGTTAATTGCATTAAATCTTTAACTTCCTCCAAAATTGGTAACAACAATATTACTATAATAAAACCATGGATCATTTTGCCCTGCATAAAACCTCTCCCTCACCTCCCTGACCATCACTGTGACCAAATCATTGTGAGGCATTAAATCTTTATTTTAATGATTATTTATTATTATAAGTATTAATAAAGGAAATATTAAGACTGGAGACACGAAACAGGATGAGAAAAAGTGGGACAAAAAGAGCAGTCGAACTCTGTCCTCCTGAAACACTTGCAGTGACCCTTTGGTGGTGCAAATTGTTTCCACAAGACTGTTTGAGTGCAAATAGTCACGCTGTGTGGCAGGTGCTAATTACACCTAGTGCAAAATGTCACTCTGTAAAAGAAAACTTTTTAAGGTGTGTCTACATGACCTTAAACACTGTCATCTTATTAAGCGTAATCAGTGTAATATTGTGCACATAAATGTGTTCATTGACTATTTTAACGGCTTTGCAATGTAACCATCATAACAAACAATATATTTAAAATATGGGACCATATGCATGTTATTATAGGCCAAGCTTAAAAGACAAAACTCAGTTAAATGTAAAATATAACAGGAGGTCCCTTCTTATTCTCTCTCTCCAATAAGCCAGCCTGACCTCACAATGAAATCGGAAAGAGTAGATCAACTTTTCTTTCATCAGAATCGGTATACGTTGACCAAAATATCAAAATACTGCCCCCAGTGGCCAAAGGGGTAAGTGTTGTAGAGCATATGGGCATGTGTGAGCTCCATTTATGTCCAAGAGAGGTCGCCAAAAGCTAGTAGTGAAGCAAAATGAAAATGAAAATGAAAAAGCAATGTTAGAGGGAAAAGTGAAACCTCCGAATCATGCCCGTTATTGATTATTAAAATGTGGATACTACCTAACTACTAACCCTAGTCTCTGATGCAGTGCGCTGCCAATCACACCAGGTGGAAAGGTATACACATTGAAACCACTGCAAACATGTCGGATAAGTATGCGACATGTCGGTGTGTCGGCATACAGTCACCGATCCTAGGGTACCGAAACTATCAGAAACATAATGCCGACTTCACTGGTGATCATGTTGATCAAGCAGCCTTTGATCTGAAAATGATTGAAGAGCACAGGTTTATCGTGAACTGTAGTTTTAAGACACTTTATGTATTAATAGGAGAACAGCAATCTCTGTCCCCCTGCTGAGTTTGGTCCACAGCTGTTGTTTCTATCTGTTCTAGAATTTTTATGAGGGTATTGTGTAGTGTCAACCAAAAAGGTTTTCTTCTTCAAATGTTTTTTGAAGTGTTTCCTACATGTGCTGCTGTGCTCTGTGGGATTGTTACCCTGAAGCTGAATCACATCTGAAGCTCATGGGCCCTTTACACTGCAGAAACGGAGACTCTAATCTGCGGGAGAGAACACAGCTGCTTCTACCATCACTGACGAAACTCATATCGTGCAAGCCGCAGTAGGCAGCAGTGAGGAAAAGATGAAACCCAAAAATACACAGTGTTCTCAAAACTAGGTCATAACTTATTGGCAATTATATGCAAGTCCACATGATCAAAACATAGCTTGGTTTATTAGCAGAAGTAGCAGTTCACGTGTTCTTTTCATTTTCTGCATTGCCTTGTAGAATAGCACTGTGCTGAATGTGTGAACGCTCAAAAAAAAAATTCTTCTTGCTCAATTTACTTAAAGCTGAAGTAAATCAGCACCACTTTAGTGCCATTAAATGTAATTGAAAAAATAAATATCTTTCATATAGCTTATTACTGGGTGTATGGTGCTGCTGTTAATTGATCTCACTTAGTCCTACCCCAAACTTTCATTCATTGTTGCTATGTTGGGATGTCAGGACTCTCAGAAGGGCTGCATATTGATACAGATTTCCCGATTCAATTCGATTCTGATTCACAAGCTCTCGATTCGATTCGATTTTGATTAGATTCAATATCGATTCATATGGGTTTATTTCAGATATAATGTCTCTTTTGCTTACATATAAAATAAATGATCTCTCAGCTAATGCTGTTAATTGTAAAGGGGATTGTGGCAGGGTGGAGGACGGGGCAGGGTCGTGATGACACTCACCCGGTCCCGTATCAGGCTAATCAAGCCTCAGAGAGGGATAAAGAAAATCCTTTACACTGGTGCCGAAATCCGGGAAGGAGGAGGGATACGCCGTAGTAGAGTTCTCGCCACTACTGTCCACCCCAACGGAGCAGCCCTCGGCCATCTGCCGTGGGATGAGGAGCCCAGCCACCTGGAAGCGGAGGAATGGCCGCCGACCGCGAGGGGAGAAGGGGCTCCGAGCCGACCGCCTGAAGCGGTCAGGGCTACTGCCAGGGGTGGAGGAGTCCCCTTCCAACCGCTGAAAAGCAGTGGGGTCTGAGACCGCTGACCACGAGCGGGAGGAGCTCGAAGACCGACCGCCTGGAGCTGGAGAACCGCTGCCAGGGGCGGGGGAGACCCCTTTGACTCCCCGAGAACGCGGCGGGGCGTTCCATCCGCCAGGGGCTGGAGGACTGCCTCTGATCTGCCTGGAGAGGCGCGGCTGTCGTCCGTTAGAGGGTGGAGGAGTGGCTGAGGAACAAGCTATGGCATATCGGAGAATTGGCGAGTACGTTTTTTTTTTCATCTTTCTCTCCTCTCACTCTCTCGTTGGCCTTTTCCCTCTCTTTTAAATTGTAGTGGGATTTTTTTGGGGGGTACTACACTGTTACAGGAAGTGCCCCCCCCACATTTTAATTATTTCTGTTTCCCTCACCTTGTCCCCTCCCTCGTCCAGGTAGACGGGGATGACCTGCCGGCAGACGGTGTGGAAGGCGCGCCCCTCCCCAGGGAAGGGGGGGGGGGGGGTGTATGTCAGCCCGGGGGCTCCCCAGCCTGAAAGAACGAGGGAGGAATGTGGCAGGGCGGAGGGCCGGGCCGGGTCCCGTATCAGGCTAATCGAGCCTCAGAGAGGGATAAAGGCCGATGGCAGACGGTGGTGCGAGGAGACGGAGGTCATTTACTGACATGTCCTAAGTTTATTATTAAAACATTATTTATGTTGCCAAGCCGGTTCTCACCTCCTCATTGCCCGTCTAAATCCTTTACAGGGATCTTGTTTCATCAGGAAAATATACATTTTACTTATTATATTTTGTTACTTTTTCATCATTTTGGGCACCTTTGGGTTTTTTAAAAATGAACAAATAAATGTATTCAATCAGTTAATAAGATATTATATTTCATATATTATTTATGTTACATATTTATTGTTATATTGCATAATTTGCACTATTTACATTGATTTGTTGAACACACGCTAAAACCGGCATTTCTGCTAACAGTGCCTTTAAATGAGTACATGTTATCTAGAGAGGACTCGAATGGTTTGTGTGGATCTCATCTTGGACATACATTACACAGAACAACTTTTACTCTCAACACGCTGTGAAAGGATCTCGCTGCTTAACACTTCACGAATAAACTACACGATTACTGGTGAGTGAAACGTTTACCAACCAGTTGCCAAATGTAGTCACTTAAGTCACGTAGCGCAAAATTTGGTTGCAATTGTGAGTAATTTTCTCTCATTTTAGTGGAGGCCTGCACATTGAGTGAAAGACGATCTTGGGATTTAAGAATTGATATCGAGATCTTTCAAATGAAGATCGCAAAGCATCGGGAAAACTATATTTTTACCCACTACTAACGCTCAGACAATCAGGGCAACATATTTATTGTGGCACAGAGACACAATGGATACTGTTTTCAAGGAAGTCATCCAACAAATGCTTACTTGGAGCTGGAATAGGGGATAAGTATTTTATATTATAATAATAAAAAAACGATTGCAATGCAATTCTTGAACATTTTGTCACAACTTAAAGGTGCACACACATAAACACTGCAAAGCCAACAGGCCAACAAAGATCCCCATACCTCACCCATTCCACCCAGTTAGCTCTGGTTCTACCCATCAGATATCCCCTTTTGGTATCACTGATCATGTGGTTTCATATGCGTTTGAAATACAGCTCCAAGGGTTGCCAGGTGAAATCGAATTTTGCTTCTTGTCCATCCCTCACGTTTATTAATCTCCCACCCCAATCAGTCTCTTTTTCCATACATTTTCTGTTAACACTATATGTCAAATATAGACAAAAATCAAAGTTCCATTTAGCATGCTAACATGCGCAGTTGCTAGCGAGTAGTTACAGTAACCGATCCATTTTGGTTAGTTTTGCATGTCTAATTTTACTGAAGATTTCTCTTACACAAGGGTTTTAGTAGCGTTCATCCAAGTTCAACAATTTAATGTTAAGGAAACCCATTTCCAATGTGTACTGGCAACTGTTCCAAACTGAATTAAATTCAGCCAAAGAACTATGTTTTGAGTGTATGTTTTGTGTTTTGCTGCTTGTGTAGGATCATGGAATTCTCTGTTGCCAGCACAGAAGAGATCTTGCCTCCCACCATTCAGAAACTGATGAAGGGATACAACAAGTACCTGAGGCCGTTCTTTGACAGTATGGAGAACAGAGCTTTTACGTTTACACAATTATCTTGAATAAGTGGAATTTTTTTAAGTTTATCTTCTTTTAGTCCTATCATCATTAACTACTGCAATTAAACTCAGCAGAAACACTGCAGGCTTGAACTGATGAAGTCCACTCTTGTAATGCATGTAAATTAAGATTTCTCTGAGATCTCTGTTACCATTGTGCTCGCACTCTACTGAATGTGGTGTGTGTTGTTTTTCTTCAGATGGCCCTGTTACTGTAGGCATGAGTTTGGATATCGCCAGCATAGACACTATATCAGAAATCAACATGGTAAGATACAAGTTTAATTATCAAGTTTCAAATTTTAATTTCTAAACTATTTTGAAAGAAAAAAATATTTAAGAATTATTTTCTGTGAAGGTATAATATAATATACAGTAAGCTGGTCAATAAAATATTAAACCCTCTGACAGGGCAGTTCTTGTATTATCCTGAAGAGATTTATTTTGCGATAATGACTGTCTTACTTTACCTTATCCCACATATTGCATGACTACTTGCCAAAAAATTTAATAAATGGACATTAAATATTGATTTGATTTAAAAAATGTTATAATGTGAGAAAAAAGAGACCACGGATTGCTATGAAACTTGCACAGTGTAAGAGATTGGTTGCCAAGGACAATGGTCAATTAAACTGTTGATCACCAAGACTGCAGACCACTGCGATTGACCAAACAGAATCAAATATTCCACTGAGCCATGTAATGAAAAGGCAGTTTTCAAAGGGCCTCTTTGGAAATAATTGTGTTAAATGTAATCTCAGCATTTGTTATTGGTAGCTGGATTAAGCATTTCTGTTGCACATTCCCAGGATTACACAGCCACCATCTTTCTTCGTCAGCGCTGGACAGATGAACGGTTGTGTTTTGATGGCAATAAGAGCTTGAGTCTGGATGGGAGATTGGTGGAACTCCTATGGGTCCCTGACACGTTTATTGTGGATTCCAAGAAATCCTTTCTGCACGACATCACTGTCGAAAACAGACTGATCCGGATATTCCCCAACGGAACTGTGCTGTATGCCCTCAGGTAGTGAAGTGTCATTCACAAGATCCGTAGCTACTGGGGGCTTGTGAAAGCATAGAAAGGAAGGGTAATAACTGAGGAAATGGCTTACTGTTAAAGAATCTATTTGAAGGAATTTCTGGAGGTTTGATGGAGGGAACAGGGCAAGGGAGGTCAACCAGAAATAGATAGGGATTGATATGACCGGGAGAAGTTCACAACAGGGACATTGGTATACAAAATTGACATCTAGAGCTTAGCCCACTAGTGCCATATCATAATGCAAAGACACCTACAAGTGTAAATAATTCAAATCAGAGTTAAAACATTTTCCAATTTTTTTGATTCAGCTATTAAAGGAATGTTCCGGGTTCAATACAAGTTAAGCTCAATCGACATCATTTGTGGTATAATTTTGATTACCACCAAAAATGATTTTGACTTCTCGCTTGTTTGTAAAAAACAAATAAATAAATAAGAAAAATCATGTTTACAGTAAGGCACTTACAATGTAATTGAAAGTATAGCCACAATATATAAACATTATATTTGCTAACATGATTTTAGTGTGATAAAATCGCTTACTAAACTTATCAGTGTAAAGTTACATCCAATATTACAAATTTGTTGTCATGCTGATATAACGGCAGTAAAGCCTGTCATCCTGGTCAGTGATTATATCACAGTATAATCCTGTTAACATGTATGATGTTTCCTTCTTGTGGCTATACTTTTGAAACAGTGAGTAATATATATATATATATATATATATGAGAGCCAAGTGGAATTCTATTTTAATTTTTTTACGATAACGCTTATATGCCACAAATGCTGTAGATTGAGAATAATTAAGGAATGTATTGAACATTCCATTAATGCTCCTGTCAAGGTAAGAGAATCAAATAAATGAGCAACTTAAAATGTACAAAGAAATTATACAATTATATTAAGCTATAAATAGTAAATCACAGCTCTGTGGTACACTGCTATTGTATTTGCTATGAAGTAACAAAGGTCACAAATTCAAATGTCAGAGAATGCCATGTTTTTCAGACTAAATTGCAGCTGTATGTAAGCTGATAAATGTTAATTCTGCCAGAAAGACTTGCAATGAATAATAATTGAAGTGAAGATAGAATAGATTCCTTTGGCGTTAGCCCCATCCTACAGTTCAGCTCTCGTATACTTGCTCGAACTGTCAGATCTTGCCGGAAGGCAATGACGGCAGGAGATAGGAGTTTACCCCTCAGCAGTACGGGACCTAAACTGGTGGTGAAGGGGTGGTGGAAGGGGTGAAAACAAACGGCAGTGTTACGAGTGATGAGCAACAGATGCAGAGCATATAAAGCAGAGGTAGGAATATAATTGGATCAGATGCCTGAATTGAATAAATGATGTGAGCAATTCAGAGTTTTTCTGACAGAATCACCCATTGCGCTTTCTATGAGCTGTCACACATTTTATTTTGTGATTGGAATGGTGCTAGCATAACTTCCATCCCTTTGTTATATAACCGTTAAAGAGATTTTTTATAGGCAGGGTGATAATAGATTCAAATGAGCAACTAGTTTTGTAAACTTTTTGTACTGTTGTTTGTCTATTACCCATAATAGATTAAAAGTAATTTTAGGGCTGTCATTCACTAAAAAAAATTATGCTAATTAATTACATGGTATGCAGGATTAATCTCGTATATAATTATTTGCTGTGAAACCCTTTTAAATAACAATAATTCAAAATCTAATGATTGTATATATGTAAAAATTTACATTTTAAATTCAGATAATTAAAATGCATTACATTATTTTGGCAGACAAGTAAAGCATTGATAATACAATAAAAAATTGACTTTAGTATCCAATATATTGTTTATTTCCATATTGCTAAACATAAGCCTATCATTGGCCTACAGTCCACAGCAATCCACTTTACAATTGAATTTGTCAATCTGTCAGAGATTCAGTATATTTATTATAAGATCTTGTCTAAGGACGCTTCAGTGTACACCTGCTTCAGTCTTGGTTCACAATAGCAACTAAGAAAATAAGACAGAAATTGTGTACTGTTGGGCAGCTGGCACCAATAATTTAGCTGTAAAGTAGCATTCACAGACACTGAGCTGATTTACAGTGTTATATAAGTATAACAATTATCTCATGTTTATCTTTTTCTTTTTTCACTCTCTGTTTGTCTAGAATTACCACCACAGTGGCCTGCAGTATGGACCTGACCAAATACCCCATGGACAGGCAGACGTGCACCCTTCAACTTGAAAGCTGTAGGCTTAAAAAATACAATATTTCTCATGAAACATACTCAGATTGAAAATGTACAATCCATATTTTAACAAGACAGTGACTGAATTAGTAGTGTTTTAAATTATCCTCAAAAGATGCTTCTAGTCTGAACATGTGTACCCCCTTTTCCTGAATCAGCAACAGTGTGTTGTGTTCCCAACATAGTGTGATTCAGTACACATACAGTATGGTGCACAAGAGTTGACAACATGGTGTGTGGCAGGCAATAGAGGATTTAAGACTTTTTCAGAAATGTGTATGTTTCAAGTCTTTATCTAAGTTTGAGAAAAAGCTGTGAAATATTTATTTCACTAATGAAATATGTTCCAGGTATATGCTCCATAAATGTCCCAAATGTTCTAAAAAATTTATCTGGATGCAGTATATTTACATATAATATATAACATAACATATAACATTATATAAGGTTTCTAAACTAGCAAGACTTACGCAGTAGTTTAATTTTTTTTCTTTAACTTTTCCAGAAAGATCATGCTGGTCAACCAGCTAAATCAGCACCAACTAACTAACAAGCATAAACCTGTCAGGATCCTGTCATTGTCTAGTCTTGTTTTGTTGTGTTTTTTCTCTTGCATTTCTTCTGCCCCGGCTGTTTCTGTTCTCTGTCTTGTTATCTTGCCCCGCCCCCTCATTCCCTGATCTTTTTGTTAATTATTTCACATTCCCTCCTCGTTTACCTCTTCATTTCTCCCTCTTTATATTTCCCTCATGTTCTTTGTCCTGTGTTGGATTATTCCTTGTGATTTCTATCTGATCATGGTTTCTTTTCAGTCTGGTCTAGTCCTAGTTCTTGTATTTTGGTTTGTTCCCTCTCATGGGTTGTTTTGTTCTGTGTCCTGTTTTTCCTGACCCTTGTATTTCGTAATTTGTATATAATAAAGCCCCTTTGTGTTTTATAACTGTCTGGGTTCTTGTTTCAATCCCTGGCAGAACCATCTTAGACCAGCATGGATTCATAGTAATCTAAACAGGATATATATATATATATATATATATATATATATATATATATATATATTAGCGAGAGAGAGAAAGTTAAATCAAAGACACAGTCTTTAAAAAAAACTATGCGAAAGCTAGTTCTTTTATTCTGAACCGATCAGTGCAAGCTTTTTCATAAAATAAGCTTTGCACAGGGGACAATCAGGGACACATATTTCATAACAAAATATTTATAGAATATTTAATATCTAGATTAAAAAAATGTTACATCTGTGCATAAAGTTCATGAGATCTTTTCTACCTAGGATTTCTAAGTTTTATGACGCAGTGCCATCTTGAGGCTTAGATTTCATATTACAGAAATCTACAACATGCTGCATAAATAGAGAATTGCGGGTATTATGGAAATGGCTATGTTAATAACATAAAGCTGTGCCCTAGTTGCATTACATTTAAAAGCAGTGGTAATTAAATGCTTTCATACTTTTGTACAAGTGTAATTTGGTAGAAATATAGCAGCTCTCAGAACTGAAATTACTTATTTTGTAGTGATAATTGGCTCTTAGATTGATATTATGATCTCCACAGGGGGATATAACGTGAAAGATGTTGTGTTCCATTGGACTCGGGGGAACCAATCAGTTAGTGGTCTTGATCATTTACAACTTGCTCAGTACACCCTTGAGGATCACTACACTTCAGAATCTGAGGCCGTTTATGAGACTGGTATGCACACACACACACAGAGGAGCCTGTAATGTATTTTTTATTGTATTTTATTGAAGTTTTACTGTCTCTTTAATGTATTAATAATCCCACAGGTAACTACCCTAAATTGATCTTCCACTTTAAACTCAAGCGGAGCATCTTATATTTTATACTGGAGACGTACGTTCCTTCCAGTGCTCTGGTGGTCCTGTCCTGGGTCTCATTCTGGATCAGTCAGTCTTCAGTCCCAGCTCGCATCTGCATAGGTATGATCATAATGCGTGTTTTGATTACTATTATCCTGAACTATCACATCTGTATATATTATAGTGATGGCTATAAATGATTTTAAAACTCATATACTTGAAAACAGATTTTCCTGGCTCTTTTGAAATAAAAGATGTTGATATACTATGAAGTGTTACATCCACTATGGAATGCTCTCTTTCAAGTCCACTTAACTAAATGTAAAAATGTAAAAATTAAGCTATAAAAATGGGTAATTCAGAAATGGTTGTGGTTGTGATGTCAATCATTAGCACATTGACATATCCACTCACACATTTAAATTAGGGCTGTCGATTTAACACGTTAATTCAGTGCGATTAATTTTACCAAAAATAACGTGTAAAAAAAAATTAACGCAATTAATCACAATGAATGGAAGCTTGTAGTACCACCTGTTTACTACAGAGGGCAGTAAGTGAAACTTCAGCTGTATGAGCAATGCGCAGTTTATACAGTGAAGAAAACACTTCAGTATGCAGAACAACACAAACATGCATTACGTTTTTGTGTTCAAAACACTCGAAGGAACGCAAATGCGATCTTTTGGGATTTCAAGATGTGTTTAAAGATTGAGTATTAAACTATATTTAACTTGACACAGTGACCTAAACATTTTATGTTTATGACACAACGAAACCGAGACGTAACACAAGCATGTCTGTCGCAAATTACCCCACACATATTTAATCACAAATAAAAATAAAAATTTCCTTCACATTTATTTATAAGTACTACCCCACTAATTATTTTCTTGTTGAGAGATTGTGATGTCGATATATTCTGTACATTTTGTGGTCTTTATTTATTTTGGAGTTGTCCCTACTCGACTTGTTTTTGGTCTGATTTCTGCAAGATTGTTAGAGATCACATCATTCCCAGCTTTCAACTATATATATATATATATATATATATATATATATATATATATCATTTTTAAATATTTAAAGATAACTATGTAATTATATATTGATATAAATATAATCATTATATATTGAATTATTGTTATATGAGGGCCTTCTCAGCCAATATTTGTATATGCGATTAAATGCGATTAATTAATCGGGACACCATGTAATTAATTTGATTAAAAATATTAATCGATTGACAGCCCTAATTTAAATATTAGCGCTTATTCAGTATTTAGCAGCTTTATGACCAACAACAATCTGAAAGGGTGGAAAATAGTCATTTAAAACTGTATGTGGTGTGATAAACCTTGAGTAACATTACAAGTGGACTTAAGGTAAAAAATGCTACAAAAGTGTCAAATATAGCCACTGTAAATAGAATTTATTGGATTTTGGGTTCTAATTATGGAAACATTCTGTCTGTGCTAACAGGAGTGACCACAGTTTTGACTATGACCACCCTGATGATGGGGGCCCGGACCTCTCTACCAAATGCCAACTGTTTTATCAAAGCCATTGATGTGTATCTGGGCATCTGCTTCAGCTTCATCTTTGGAGCTCTGATTGAATATGCAGTTGCCCATTTCTGCACATTACACCAGCCAAACGCTGCTAATGCGTATATGGTGAGGACACTAAATGTGTTTTACTTAATGGATCCCACCTGTCTTTAGAAATGACACAGAACTGAATCAAATTAACACATGTCAACTGTGTTCAATAAATGTTACAGTAAATTATGTTACATCAAACATATTTGATTAATCTAATTTATTATAAATACAATAAAATCAACACATATCCTATAAAACTCAACAATTCGTAATGAGTTTGCAATTAAGATGCCAGTACATTAATATTGTATATTTCCGTGTCTATGTAAATGTATAAAAATGTATGAAATGTGATAGCCAACTAGGAATACTAATGTTATCAGGTTCAATTGTCACTATACTTGGCTGTGGCCTAGTTCCAATACCATAATGACCAACATCATGGCCATGAATATTGTTTTATTCCCCTTCATTATTGTGTCATCATGTTCACCTTTGCCATGGTCATAATTATACATAAAACACATTTACGTCTCATTGTCATTATTAGTATGGCCAGGAAATGCAGGAGCGTGAGGACGAAATGAATGGCATCGTTACCTCCATCGGCACGCACGCTTTGCGGGCCCGTAAACGGGAGGAGATGCTGTCCCACATGGGCAGCACCAGCAGCCCCACCCTTGGTGCCAGTAATGAGGAGATCAGCTCGTCACAACCGCAGAGCCGCTGCGGCAAGTCCATGGCGGTGGCACGGCGAGTTGTGCTCTGTCTGAACTGCTGTAAAGTGGAGAACCCACACTATATCGACAACTACTCACGACTGACCTTTCCTCTCTCCTTCATCTTTATTAACTTCCTCTACTGGACCTACTACCTGTACTTCTAGAGCTCCTGCTGTTTGTGTATGTGTCAGGAGGGACACACCTGGGCTGTGGTGATCATGGCCCCCGCCAGATTTTCAATCTGCTTACCAAGTGTACTGTATGTCAGGCAATGAATTTTAATGCCATTTTTTTTTACTCTGCCCTGCATGATTCCCTCAAGTGATGCTGTTCAACATTAGGTTATGATTGGCAATAAACATGAATAAATTATAAGTCAAGAGCTGTGGTTAAAAATGTAATTTACTTCATTGTCATTGCTTCTTTTGGTAACATCTAAATTAACTGGTTTTATTCAAGTTCAAAATATTATTTATTCTGACCGAATAAACCTGACTTAAAGAAATAGTTCACTAAAAAAATAAAAATCTTCTCATCATTTACTCACCCTCATGCCATTCCAGATGTAAACTCAACAAAAAAAGAAATGTCCTCTCACTTTCAACTTTTATTTTCAGCAAACTTAACATGTTTTTTGTGAACATAAAAAGATTCAACAACTAAGATATAAACTGAACAAGTTTCACAGTCATGTGACCAACAGAAATTGAATAATGTGTCACTGAACAAAGGGGGGGGGGGGGTTCAAAATCAATGTTCATGTCCAAAAGGCTTTTCAAGTGGCGGATCACCAAACTAGATCACGCAGCCTTAAAGGCCAGGGCGCCCACGGGCAGTCAAGTGCCCGCTGGTAGTCAAGGGCCCCTGGGCACTGGCCCTATTGGCCCGGTTGATAATCCATCCCTGACGGACATTGCAATTTATTGCCCTGGCCACATCTGCAGTCCTCATGTATCCACGCAGCATGCCTAAGGCACTTTCATGCAGATAAGCTGGGACCCTGGGCGTCTTTCTTGTGGTTTATAACTGTGATCTTAATTGCCTACCATCTGTAAGCTGTTAGTGTCTTAACGACTGTTCCACAGGTGCATGTTCGTTAATTGTTTATGGTTCATTGAACAAACATGGAAAACATTGTTTAAACCCTTTACAATAAATATCTGTAAAGTTTATTTATACAAAAGATTTATACAAAATTATCTTTAAAATATAGTGTCCTGATAAAGGGACTTTTCTTTTTTGCTGAGTTTATATGACTTTCTTTCTTCTGCAGAGCACAAATAAAGATATTTAGAAGAATATCTTAGCTCTGTGGGTCCATACAATGCAAATGAATAGTGAAAAAAAAAAGAAAGCAACTGAAGGTAGCATAAAAGTAATTCATATAACTACAGTGGTTAAATCTATGTCTTCAGAAAATATATGATAGGTGTGGTTGAGAAACTGATCAATATTTAGATCCTTTTTTATGATAAATCTACACTTTCACCAGCCCTCCTTTGAGCGTTCAAGAGAGGTCCAAGTTCTTCTTCTGTCTTTTAGCGATTTGCATTCTTCATGCATATTGCCACCTACTGGTCAGGGAGGAGAAAGAAAAAAGGGAAAGATAAAGCAAAGGATAAAATAATTTTTGTACAACAGCCCATTAGGTGGCGATAAAGTTCATAGGTGGTCAAAGTTCATAGGAGGACTGTTTGAAAGTAGAATTATAGTAAAAAAAAAAATGTTTTAAAAATGAATTATTTATTGATCTATTTCTCTCAAATTGCTTCTGAAGACATGGATTTAACCACAGGAGCTTTTGTGCTTCAGATTTCTGGCCTCCATTCAATTGTCTTGTACGGACCTGAAAGCTGAAATTCTAAAAATCTCTGTTTGTGTTCCACAGAAGAAAAAAGTCACACATCTGGGATCAAGTAGAAATAACTCCTTAAGGGGTGTGTGTGTGTGTGTGTTTAAAAAGTTGTTTTTAAATTTAACATGTAATAGTTTGAGCATGTTTAAAAGCTTGTTGGTACAGTAATAATAAGTGGCTGTACAAAAGATTTTATGTGTATCTAATCTCCATAACAAGTATTTGAATTTAAATGAGCACATGGTAAATTGATTGCACTGTTTCTTGGGCATATACTGTACAAAATTTCAAGAATTTCAGAATTACTTATGATGTAGTATGCTTTAATGACAGCATGCACTCGAGCTGGAGTTGTCTTCATTAATTTCTGCAAAACCTAATGATCCATGTTATCTCTGGATATTTTGAGAATGTTCAAAAGTGGCTCTTGTGTGCTTCAGTGGAAACAAGAAATCTGACCTTTTGTATGAATGGAATAAAAAGTTTAATGCCACATATTGCAATATGTGGTTTAAAATAGTGCAGAATCTTAAATTTTCCTACTTAATTTTTCACCATGACTTTTTAATTTTTTTTTTATTTAATTTTTTTTTTTTTTTTAGTATTATTTATTTATTTCCAGGCACAAATAAAAATGCCAAATTTCCTGTGTGGTCCCCAACTTGTGTTTGCAAATTTAGCAGTCTAATGTCAGCTGGCAAACAGGAACCAGATGTTTTGCACATGGTGACTTATCTGTTTGAGGTGTACAGGAATATCCTCCCAGGGATTCTTTACAATTTGCATGATATTTTATTTATTCTACTGCACATTGTTGTATTTATTTATCTTTTTGTTTATAAAACTGTTTTTGTTTGACCTTGTTAAAGTAGGAGCCATTAAGAACTCCACAGTATTTTTTATATTTTTGTTTTTGCCAATGTCAGTACATTAACCCCCCCCCCCCCCCCCCCCCCCCCCATTAAACATTAAACATTAAACATTGACCTTCTTTAAAGACCTCTTGGCTTATTTTATGTTGATGTCTGAATTGCTGTTGTTATAGCCTGCTATATCAATTTACCACTGTCAACACATGTATATATGTTGTGTATATTCTGTTGTTAATATTGCATAGCGAATTGCCAGTTTTTATCAGGAACATGGTAAACATACTGTAATTCACCTGACCTCTGTGATTAATTGTTTTCTTTAACTGTGAATGTCACACTGCTTACAGGTGAATATACTGTAATTTGTGCTCAGATTTAGCTGTATAAATATTGTTCTGTCCTCCTAATTGCCATGAGGTTCTGAATTACAAAGGCATTATTAATTTACCAAGAGGAAGTTTGTCCTGGTATACAGTATATTGGCTGTATATTGCAAATGTTTGAAAAATAATGTTTATTATTAATACTGTTATAAGCATGCATGTAATTTGCATATTGTTAAAGAGACAGCGAGCCATGTACTGTAGCTATGTTTTCCATCCATGGGAAATTCTGATGCACCAGTTTTCACAGATTTGGACAAAATAAATAAATAGTTAATAAATACAATAGACAAGACTGACTTAAATAATTTTCATAAAATCTAAAATATTGATTTATGAGACAGGACACAATTTTTTTTAGGAAAATCCTTTGATTTGATTGGAATTGACCACTTGAATCGAAAAGCTGGAATTTGTCCATTGGACCTTTATTCACCTTATTTTGTATGGGCCATTGATTTGATCTTGCTCACTTACCAGTAAGAACCAATGTCTGGAAAGATTTTGACGTGTGTCTGTCAGGGTTTTCTGTCCTGTACAAAAATATCCATGGTAATAGAAAATTAGTGCAAATTTGCAAGCCCTGTCACATAATCTTGGATTTTTAGAGTTTACTGCCTCTTACTGGTGAGTCTAATTCTCTGTATAATTTTTTATTTAGCTAAATCCAGAGTCACATTGGTGCAGACAGTGACCCTTGGCGATACGTCTGTCACTGCAGTGCATTGCTTCTTTTAGATTAGTATGCTGTCAGTGTGATACTGATGCCAAAGAGCTATTGCTTCACTATCTTGTCCTTAAAACATATGCTTTTGAAAAAAATTACTAAAAATGTATCATTTGTTCTAATTATTCTAGATCATTTTATGCACTCTCTCTAAATGCTAAATTCTGTATTCACCAGACATTTTAAAACTGTCATCTCAGCATGTAAATGAACCCAAAATGCCCCTCACATTTACAATGACTCTGTTAGTGTAAAATAATTTTGCAATTAGATAGTGAGCCTCAAATACAGTCTAAAAATTCGAGTTTCAAGATGTTTTTCAGGAGTTTGTATTGTACGATACTTTATGTGTCAATATGCATGTAAAATGAAAACAATCCTAAAATTTATTTTAGGGTAATAAAATCTTTTTAAGATAAAGCTGAATATTATATGTCTGATGTCAGTGAATTTGTGCCTATCAAGTAACATTAGTTTATATGCTTATAAGCCATACCACATGGTGGCGCTCTAATGTCGACTTCACTGTTTAAGACTGAGATCAAAGTAGACACAGCAGTTCTTATTGATCTCTCTCATAAGGAATAGTTCACCCCAAAAATGGAAATTCTCTCATAATTTATTCATTCTCATACCATCCCAGATGTATATGACTTCCTCTATTCTGCAGAACACAAATTAAGATTTTTAGAAGAAATTCTCAGCTCTGTAAACCAATTCATTGCAAGTGTAGGCATGAATTAAACCACAGGAGTCTTATAGATTACATTTATGCTGACTTTATGTGCTTTTTGGAGCTTAAAATTTCTGGCCACCTTTTACTTACACTGAATGGACCTACAGAGGTGAGATATTTTTCTAAAAACCTTAATTTGCGTTCAGCAGATGAAAGAAAGTCATACTCTGGGATGGCATGAGTGATAAATGATGAGAGAATTCTTCTATCATCTTCTATGAACTATCTCTTTAATACTGAATCTACTGTATGGGATATTTGATTTTGGGCTATTGGATGATACAAATTGTGAAATAATAAAGCCAAAATTATTAAATGTTGCAAATCAATTCATTTCATTTCATTTTTTCATGAATGTGGCAAAAATGTTACAGGTAGCCTACTACACCAGGTAACAACTTTTTCTGACCAAAACAGTATCAAAACAGTACACAAAATCACTTTAAGTCCCGAAAAGTAGCATTACATTACCATGGCTTGACATTACTTGTACTGTGATAGTACTAAGGTACTCTTTGAAGTAGGCTACCTCAGAGTGTTAATATCATAGTATATGAAAATGGTAATAATTCAATACCAAGGTATAAGTACCATGGTACCAATTAATTGATCACTGTACCATGTTATTATTAATGCCACAGAAGCCTATTTAACATTTTTTAAAGCAAAGAAACCAACTACTGTGAATGACGGTACTTTTTATATGACATGAAGAATCGTTATCCTTTGCAGTTGATGTCTTCAGCTTTCGAACCATTGCAGGGAGCGTCCGTCTTTATGAATTTGGACCAAAGCAATGCTTATCACCATGTTCGGATTAGGGAAGAGGATGAATGGAACACAGCTTTTCACACCCATAGGGGGCACTTTGAATATACTGTCATGATTTTCGGATTGGTCATCGCCCCCACTGTCTTCCAGGGAATCGTGAATGACTTGCTTTGGGACATGGTCGTCTGATTTGTGTTTGTTTACTTAGATGATATTCTGATCTTCTCCCAGAATATCAAGAACCACGTCCAGCACACGTGACATACTGTATATATTTATATATATTGTGGAGTGGGACGTGGTCATGTGTTTGTCAGTGGGGAGAGAGGAAGTAGTAAGAGCCATCACCTGGTGATTATTGATGATAAACACTTGTGTCTCATTTCAGTGATGGCTGAGACAGGCTTTAAAAAGGCCGGTGGAATGCCAGAGAGCCAGAGAGAGTCCGAGCCACACACACACATCCTGAAGCTCCACGCTGGAAAGCCATTCATTGAGTTATTGAAGTTTGTATTGACTGTTATCATTGAAGCTCTGTGTGCCAAGTAAAAAGACTTGCTAGAAATCATCTTGAGTAAAATTCTGAAAATAAAATTAGACTTACGAGGACTGCAACAACGACTCCTGCGTCCTCCTATCCCCCTTATCCCTGAAGAACGTAACACTGGTGCCGAAACCCAGAAGTGGGAAGAAGACTGACCCCGCCATGGACATCTCACTGCTGGGTGACGTCATCTGTGCTCTGGCTAGCATCCAGGGAACTCACCACCAAGCCCTCCTCACCCAGGAGCGGCACTTCCAGGAACTTCTCCAAGCACAGGCTGAGGATTGGCAGGTTAGTCCTCCACTGTTCCCCGGAAACAGTGATGAAGCCACACTTTGTGCTCTCAAAGATGGGGCCCCAGCACAATCCGGAGGCATTCGTGAGCCTGTTTGAACAGTGAATACAATGGACTCTCCACCTGCTGCTGCTGCTTTCTGGGGGGGCCCAGCTCGCAGAGCAGCAACCACCCGCTGACGATGGCCTGGACTACACGAAACTGAAGACAGCTGTCCTGCAACGGGTTGGCCACACACCAGAACAACACTGCCAGCGGTTCCGCTCCCATACACTGAGCGACGCTGGTTGCCAATTCATGTTTGCCCAGCAGCTCCGTGATGCCTGCCGGAAGTGGGTGTTAGGCCATGATGCCATGATGTGGAGGACGTCATCGATCTGATGGTGATGGAGCAGTTGACCGTTCGCCTGCCCTGAGGAACCACGGAATGGGTCCAGTGTCATCGCCCCACGTCAGTGGATGATGCCGTCCAGCTGGCCGAAGCCCACTTGACAGCCTACCTGGAAGCCGGCGAGCAGCAGTCTAGATCTCTCTCTCACTCTCTCCCTCTTGCTGTTTCTCCCCCTCTTGTCCCTCCCTCTCCTCCTTCTCGCCCTATACCCGCTCCCTGGAAACGGGGAATGTTTCCACAAAAACCGGCTCCCCACTTCCATGTGCTGCACTACAGTGTTTAAAAGGTTACTAAAAGCATTGTGTGCGGATGGGTCCAGTAAACCGAAATCTCGGTGTGTGTGACGCGATGGCTGGGGAGGCGGAGCCAGGCCATCCACATCTGCTCAGTGTCAGACTCTAGAGCAGTCACGTGACAAAATTGAGAGTAATCAATGGCCAGCAGCTCCAGCCTGACGTCACCCTCACATATCCATATTTTTTAATCATTAGGGACCGGTTGTATCAAGTGTTGCAGGACACACAAAGCCATGAAAATACAACCTAGTTATTAGTCCCGAGGAGCAGTCAGGGAACATTTTTAAAGGCGGCTCATTATAATCCTATGGTGGGTCACTTAGGACAAGAAAGGACACTGCACTGGTTAATGGCCCACTTTTATTGGCTGGGCATTGCGCAGATGGTGTGAAGCATGCCGCAAATATCAGTTGGTGAATCCACCAGCCACACCAAGAGCATCATTGCGCCCTTTGCCTTTAATCAAGGCTTTCTTCGAAAGAATTGGTATGGACCTCGTCAGGCCATTAGAGTGGTCAGCAAGCAGTTATAGGTTTGTATTAGTACTGGTGGATCATGCAATGCGATATCCGGAAGCGGTGCCTTTACACAACATCTCAAGCAGTGTTTCCGAAGGAAATCCTCACCTATCAAGGCACATCATTTATTTTGCATACACTGCGAAAACTTTCTGCGAATTGCTGGGGATTATATCGATTTGCACCAGCGTTTACTACCTGCAAACTGATAGGCTGGTTGAACGATTTAATCGAACCCTGAAAAATATTATTCGTAATTTCATACACAAGGATGCTAGAAACTGAAGCAAATGGCTGGAACCCCTATTATTTGCAGCGTGGAGGTCCCGCAAGCCTCTATGGGGTTTTCCCCATTCAAACTCCTGTATGGAAGCCGGCCCTGTGGGGTGCTTGACGTCATATTGGAGGCATGGAAGAAAGGACCTTCCCAAAACAAAAATGAAATTCAGTATGTTCTTGATCTTCGAGCAAAGCTACACATGCTGGGTCAGTTGTCACAGGAACATTTTCTCCAAGCTCCAGCGAGATAAAGCCGGCTCTGTAATAGGGGTGCCCAGCTACGGGAATTTGCGTCAGGAGACAAAGTCCCTGTATTACAGCCCACTTTGAGTTTGAAACTACTTACCAAGTGGCAAGGACCCTTTGAGGTTGCACAGCAAGTCGGGGATCTCGATTATGAGGTTAAACGATTGGATAGAGGCGGAGTACATCAAATTTGCCACCTCAACCTAGTTAAATAATGAAGAGAAGCGGTCCCCGTGTCCATGGCGATGGGCAGAGCCAGGGGGTGCCAGATCCGGTGCAGTGGATGGAGGCATGCCAACAGGCTTTCACGAGAATGAAATCTGCACTCTGTGGCGTGCCGCTTTTACATGCTCCAACTTCTCTCTCCCCTTCATTTTACAGATGGATGCATCAAAGAGGGGGTTGGGGGCCGTGCTCTCACAGGAGGTGGAGGGGGTGGAGTGGACGGTGCTGCACACTAGTCATAAGCTCTCTTTGAGGAAGACTAAGTACAGCACGATCGAGAAATAGTGCCTGGCCATCAAATGGGCTGTCCTAACCCTATTACCTGCTGGGGCGGGCCATCATCCTCTGCTCGGAACACGCCCTGCTTCAGTGGCTCCACCGCATGAAGAATACAACACTCGTTGGTACCTGGCACTTCCGCCGTTTAATGTGAAACACCTGTGTCTCATTTCAGTGATGGCTGAGACGGGCTTTAAAAAGGCCAGCAGAACACCAGAGAGAGTCTGAGCCACACACACATCCTGAGGTTCCATGCTAAAAAGCCATTCATTGAATAACGGTAGTTTGTATTGACTGTTATCATTGAAGCTCTGTGTGCCAAGTAAAAATATTTGCTGGAAAGCATCTTGAGTTAAATTCTGAAAACAAAATTAGACTTATGTGGACTGCACCGCTGACTCCAGCATCCTCCTTTCCTCCTGATCTCTGAAGAATGTTACATATATATATATATATATATATATATATATATATATATATATATATATATATATATATATAAAATGTAGTAGCTTTAATGCAGTGTATACACTTCTTCCATATTGCTTGTGGTGTAACTACTTTATCTAAAGTGTAGCTTTCAGCTTAGCTTGGCTAATTTATCTGTAAAATAGTTGGTAGCTTAGCT
This sequence comes from Moxostoma hubbsi, assembly GCA_032164185.1. Taxonomy (NCBI): domain Eukaryota; kingdom Metazoa; phylum Chordata; class Actinopteri; order Cypriniformes; family Catostomidae; genus Moxostoma; species Moxostoma hubbsi. Next base: position 9,840,504 of record JAVLUX010000039.1, on the reverse strand, counting down.
AGCTTTCTTTTTTGATATTTCACTTTTTTTGTTCTGTAAGCAGTAGTGGAAATGTAAAATAAGTCTGGTCAGTATACTGTGAAATAAAATACACTGTTAATATTAACCATATTATTGGGGATAGATGTGGGGAAGGGTATATGTGCATGTAGCAGGATGCACATTTAGCCTATGCATGCATATTCAGCAGATAGACAAGGCATTGATTTATTTACTTTACATTTAGTCATCTGGCTGTGCCTTACGCCCTAAGCCTTACACCCTAATTTTCTTCACCCTGTGTGCTATATTTTAAATATTTTAAAAATTTTATAGTTGACATGATGTCTGTCATCCCAACCCCTTCCACTTTTTTGCCAACCCAGATTATATCACTCCCTGGTTGCCATTTGATTACCAATGTAAACTATAGGTCCTGAAACAAAAAACAGTTATACTGATGTACAAGTAGTGCAACCTTCATAAACAATAGCAAAAGACTGGTTTCATAGATTACAAATCATCCAGAGGGAATTTGTGAAGCACATACTGTATAACTTGTGAACATTTGTTGTGATATATTTATTTTTGCTCATTGGAGCACTGAGAGGTGCAGCCATGGTGCATTATGTCACTGAGTCACAGCACTTTCTGCACAGATGAGATGATCTCCTGTCCCCTACCCCATTCTACAAACAAGTCAACAAGCACATTTGGCAAGTAAGGAAACAGAGCCAGGATGTTCTGTTTGCACCTGGAACAATAAGGGCCAGGTGGGATATATGTGATTCAGGAAGGTCAAATCCTTACAACATGGATGATTGTCCTCTTTTGTCTTTTTTACCCTTTCATTAAGGCTAAAATCTTGCCCCTGCACTCAATTTTCAGATCACATGAGCACCAGTCACTTTATATTCTGTCTTCATTGAGATACAAAGGAATGTGCTAGTTATGCAAAACATCCAGCATTTGTATGCAAGAGTGAAGCATATACAGTATATCCAGGGATGTGGGTGTGTGATCTATCTGGAGAGCACAAAAGAGAAAGAAATTATTGATGAGGTCACATACTCCAGCAAAGTTTGTACATATACAATGTTTTGTTATTGACTTGCCAGCAAGACAATACTCTAACGGTTCTAATGGTTGATGTGTAAAAGTGGATAAAGTTGTCTAAATCTGCTTTTACACGCCTTAGTTTTTGTCCTTGTGTGATAAAGTGATTCAGTCACCCCTTGAGAGAAACGTTCTCAACTCTGGGCACGCTTATGAATGATATTTTGATAGACGGCTTTAATTCACAGCTTTAAACTGATGCACATTGAAGCAGTTGAACTGTTTTGCTGAGTTGATATCTGAGGCAGATAAGAAAACTTTACGAGATAACGTATTGAAGGCGCAAGAGATTTGATAAAAACAATGCATTAAAGACCAAAGGGATTTGCTTGTCAAGCTAGTTGGTTGCAGGTGGTCTTAAGAGACATTCTCATTCTAGAGACATTTATTAATTTGCCAGATTGTTTTATCAAAAGCAACTTACAAAAAGAGGAAGAATACAACATAAGCGATTTAAAACCAGAGTGAAAATTTACAAGGTGGAGACTTTGAGGGAATGTTTATGATTCAATTCTTGCCGAGTAGCTTCTCGACAGGTACGGTAAGCTACACTCTGGTATTGCCACACAAGTTAGCTCATTACTGACAAGCTTCAAATAAATTTGCTAGATACTCAGAGTATGTATTTGTTAAGCTTACTAGTTACCAGGAACTATCTACCACTTGTGCTAGATCCCCCGCACACCAGCTGCGGTTCAATCTGGCGATGTTATTGGTCAAGCTGATTCCTCTGCAATGCTTTCTGTCTGTTGTATTTATGTTATAGTGGTCTTGTTCATTACGACGATAAACGTATATCACCTTTTATTTAGTGTGGCCTATTTGTTCATAGGGAATCAAAAAGAGTGAAAGGTGTGATGAGTTTGAGGGGTGTTGGTGTAATTCCACGTATATATATATATACATCAACACTGCAATGGTATATATATATATTTGTGAATGAGAGGTGTAACGTGCTCTCTTGGGTTCGTTGAAGAGCAGATGTTCTGTAGCCTTTGGAATCATTTGAAGAGGACTAATTGTGCATGCAGGAAGGGTGGCTAAAAGAGCTTTACAGTAGTCAAGTCTTGATATGAAGACAAATGAACAAAGAGTTGTGTGGCATGCTCTGAGATAAAGGGTCTTATTTTCCTGATGTTGTTGAGTGCATATCTACATGATCGGGCTGTTTTTGAGATGTGGTCAGTGAAATTGAGTTGGTTGTCAATGGTAACCCCCTAGATTTCTGACAGTTTTGTAAGGTATTAGATTAACCTAGCTGAACTGTGACGTTGTGCTCAACAGCAGGGTTGGCTGGAAAGACGAGGAGCTCAGTATTCGCTATTTGAGTTGTAGGCGGTGTTACTTCATCCAGGCCAAAATTCAGAGATAATCTGATTGGACAAAAATCTGCGCAGTGCAAGATGAGTCATCAATATTTATGCTCTGTTTTCTTGAAAAAGAAAGACTGTAAGTTTTAAATGCATATACAGCATATGCTAAGAGCAAATGTCATCAACATTTAGGAGTACACTTGAATACAAATAATCAAAGCCACAAAACTCTAATTTTGAGTTCATATGCGTCTTAAAATAAATGTAGCCATTATTTCCATCTATGCAAAATTAAGCAAGACAGAATTTTTCTGTGCCAGTAAATACTGACTGATATATGCAATCAGTTTCATGGATTCTGAGGTGTAGGAATGTGATTGCACACGATGGTGTGTTCAAACACTGCCATAGCATACATGGTTCAAATGAGGTGTTGGACTCACATTTGTATCTTTTTCATTTTAATTTTATTTTTCAGACACGCAGCACGGCAGCGATCGATCCCTAAGGGTCTTCATGAATAATCATCTCCTAGTTTTTATGAGAACAGATTCGCAAATGCAAAAGAATAACTATCATACATTCTTGGAAGCTTTTATATATAAAATTGCAATGCATCACAAATGTCTATTGTAGAATAGGCTATGGGGTCTGTAAAAGTCACATAGCTCATATTTTTCTTTACATTTGAAATGGAATGATCATACAGTAAATGTTAGGTCACAGCTGAAAGTGAGACCTGCATAATGTAACAGTGCCTCAAATTTGCTGAATGAATAAAATTAAGAGAGCATGATAGAATACGGTTAAAGAGATAGTTTACCCAAGAGTGAAAATGTTATCATTTACCCTTTCTGTACTTACTTTGTTCTGTGGAGCACAAAAGGAGATGTTAGGTAGAATGACAGACTCAGTCACTATTCACTTTCATTGTATGCAGATGCAAAGTTGGCTGTCATTCTGCCAAACATCTCTTTTTGTGCATGGATGAAGGAAGAAAGTCTAACAGGTTTGAAACAACATGAGGGTGCATATTTTTGGGTTGTTTTGGCTGAATATCCATATAATGAAAATTTTTTTTACAACTTAATGTATAACTACATCGACCTCTTTCAAATCAATCACATGTTCATAAATGCAAAATAAGGCACTTAAAAGATGACCATGATTCAAAAAAAGAAGGAACAGCAAGAGGTAGAGAGCAATGTGTGTGAATTATGAAAGACATGGTGCGGTTCTCAGGGCTAGTACACTTCAGAGCACACTGTTCCCACAAAGGGAGTGGTGTTCTTTGGCACGCTGTAAATCTAGGGCATCTACTCCGCTGTCCGGCAAAAAGCACACACATATATATATATATATATATATATATATATATATGCACATGCAGATTTAAACACTCTCAGCAGTTCCATTGACAGCAAATGCATATATGAAGGGCCAGAGGGCCCAAACATGGAGGCACTGTTTCCATGGATATATCTCGTTCTGTCATTCTAGCCAGTGGGGTATGTTAAGAGCATTCTCTGGAGGGGGGAAGGGCAGTATAGAGTAGGACACTACACAATAAATGGACATCAGCATACATCAACACTGCAAATGGTATGTATATATGGATGGATATCTGACTAGGTTATACAATGTCTCTCAAAGGCTGTGTCTGAAACCTGGGCAAGCTGCCTAGTCTGTCAGTAACTTCACAGGCTACATTTTGTGTATGAAGGAACCTTGTAAAGAAACTGGTTTCAGCCAAGCTTCTAATACACCATAATGTCATGTCTAATGATCTAAAACAAATTCAAGGGAGCTTTAGGCATACCTTGAAAATTTCCAGCTTGCGAAAGTTCATGCACCTTGAAATCAACCTCATTTGCCAAATTACTGACAAGTGCCAATCCACCATCAGAAATGTGTGCATCAATTCTAGAGTAAACATGCTTTCCTCTAGCGCTAATATCACTACTCTAGCAACCTCCAAGATATGGGTTCTGGTCCCGTGGTAAACATGAAGTAATTGTGTACTCATAAACAATGGTAAACGTGATTTGTAGGTCTAATTTTCACTCCGAAATTATGCTTTTAATCCACTAACAGGTTAGGTTTAGGTTTTGGTTTTGTTTTAGGTCATATAGGTTTACTAAAATATGCTTTTCCTTTCAATGTTATTATGTCATCTACACATAAAAACACTTCGCTTTTGGCACCTCTCTGTGGACATTTAACTTGGAAACGGATGTCCACACGTGCCAATATGTTCAACAACACTTTCAGCTTCAGCTACTTGAGGCACTGATTCAAATATCTGTAAGCACAGACTGATTTCAGCAGCAAAACAGTTCAACCTACTGTTGCTGAATCCACAGTGTAATCAGTCTGGTGACTAAAAGGCTTATTTCTCAGCATAAATTGAGTTATACATTGAAAACAATGAACAATTCTAAACAAATTTACTCCTTTCAAGTGCCCCTTCAAACGCAATTTTATTCTTTCCACCTGTGGTCGAATCACACACAGGGTTGTGGAATATCATAGGAATATCATAAATTGCCTTCAAAAAACAACCAGATGAAGGCATCTTGGCAGACAGGATGTTATGCAACCATTGGATTTGAGCATGCCTTGACACCTTCCTACCTCTGTGTACTGCCTGCCAATGGCAGCATTTTTCAGCTTTCAGACACAGCCGAAGGGTATCAAAGGACATGATCTCTTCACACCAAACATATAGATTGAGCACAGGTGGCCATTGCCTCATGATAAATTTCTCTGTGTTAACTGGCACAAGGACGCCCTCCTTAAAGACTGAGCAATAGCATTGAGGATGTTTTAATATTTCCTTAGTATTACCTTATTGGAACCATTGATTTAATTGATGTTTGCATTCCTTACATCTGCTTTTTATACCCTAAAACATCATCATGCTTTAGGGGTCCACACCTTTCAACTTTGTAGAATAAGAACTTTGTAGTTTTATTGATTTTCAATTAGAATATATGTTCTCATTATATTGCAGTCTTTCCCTGCTACATTAATACCTTTTTGTTTCTCAGAGAAGCTCCAGGGAATGAGTTAGACCTCTATAAAGGGAAAGACATTGAGACTTTGACTTTGATTTTCTTTTTCTCCCCTTTCAACTCTCTACCACCCCATCCCTCTACTGGAGAGAGTCAAAAAATAGAGAGAGTTGATGTTATTTCATGCATAAAATTACATATATGCCCACTCACGCACTAAAGCTTACACAATCTGTCAAGGGGGCTGTGTGGTTATTATTTTCAAACCAGAACACAGACCAGATTTCGATAATGCTAATAATAATAGTGTCTCAGCACTTGCCCTCATTATGACTCTCTCTGCTGACCCAGAAATGTATTTATATTTACAAACAGCATATATATGTGCAGACAGGAGCAAGTGGATGCAGATATGGAGCGATAGAGAGATTTATATGACTGATCTTGTATGACATGTCTAATGATAGATGCTGACAGCAGATCCCCTTTAACTACACGCTGGACTTGCAAAGGTAACTAGCTGAGACATGTTTCTTGCATCGGATGAATTGAACCAAGCTGATGGGCACATGCGGAACACAGTGGGTACTACCAGAGATAAGGAAGTAATGTGGGTAAACTTACAGAAATGCACCTCTCTATGAACTGACCTTGTATTTACACAGCTACACTTCTTGTGCCTAATGAAATTGGGCCATTCCCTGGATAATCTAATGATTGGCAATCCTATTCTGTGACTCATCACATCTAGTGCTGGTGATGATAAAAATGCAAGCTGATGACACATTGTAAATGTCAGCTGACCCTCCTGTTGTATCTCTCAAAAACAAAGTTAAAAACAACAGATTTTTGTTCACTCTCTCCATCGTCCAATTAGAACACTAGGGAAAGTCAGGAGGGGGAGACATCAAGATAAAATAACAAATGTTCTCTTATTGCCTCACTGCATGCTCTGAGGTTGAGACTAATTTAATTAGCAGAGCTGAGCTGAGCTGAAGGCTTTCAACATAGGCTCTAAACTGAGGCCAGTAGAGTTTGTGTTGGAATGATTGCCCAAAACTGACATGATCCCAATTATTAGAAATCCATCCAATGCATGTGGAAAATTGTATATATGCCAACTTCTGCAACTTGTGCATATTTTGTTTGTGCAGGTATTTCATTAAATGTTTGGCCTACACTGTAAATGTGAAAATGTACCAGTATGTACTGGTTTTGTTGGTGTAGCCTTTTCTAGTCAGGTTTATTTTGCCATATTAACACTTTTTTGACTTATTCATTTGTAAATTAAGTCAAAAAGTACATTTCAAGCTCTTTTTTGGGTTACCTGACAAACATTGTGTCATTGTATAATTGAGTTCAAATAAATTACAAATCTCCCTAAATATGGTAACTGAACATGTTACAGTATACAGTATGGTGGAGAGGCATTATTCTAATGAAAGTTTCCAACAAAAAACAATGACTGTGTGAAAAGTGAATTTAAAACAAGCACTAATATCAAATGTTTCTGAAAATAAATGCTTTTCAGCATAGGCCTCACCCAAATGATGTGAATGTCCAATTTTGTTATGTATATTCCATGTCTCCAAAATGTTTTGAGCTCTTCTGAAATGCACTAAGGTATTCTGCATTAATTTCTTAAACTCTCTCTTTCTGTAACAATCTTATGTTTTTTAAGACTGCACCTGAAAATCAGGGATAATGTCACAAACTTTTAGCACCTTTAAGCTCTGTTGAGTTTGAACTATTGCCACAGATTTTACTGGATGTTGACCTCATAACAACAGAAATAGATGCTGTTCTTTAATTACCAAGCTGCTGCTAACTGCATGTTTAATAAAACTATCACCTCATAATGTAGTTGAGTGGACTAACTAGGCTATTCTTAATATAAGTGCTGTGTTTCCCACCAAAAAAACCCTGAAAGTTTTCTCTAACAGTTGTGATATTTTGCGGGCAAGAGAGCCATATAGTGATGCCAAAAACTATTTTGATACCTAATCCACACTTAAAAATGTTGGCATTTGAAAACTAATAATGCTGGACCTTTGTTTTCTTTTCTCCCATGTTTACATTACTTTAACCAACTTGGCATTTTAAGAGAATGCATGAACTCTGTTCATCTCAAGTTCACACTTGTGTCACAGAATAACCACATGTAGTTCATTGCATTAACTTTGGACAGTTTGATAACTAGAAAGTCTCCCGGGTTAGGTTTTGTCTTAATTATGAACACTATGTATAATGTTTTATCATAAAAAAACCTAATAAACTTTTTTGAAACATTTTGATTGAAAAGTGTGTGTGCTATCTTTGTTTAAAATTAATCTCTAAAAATCAAATGCATTCACATTTATACATATATTTGTGGTGTGAATTAAGAGTCCAAATTATTTAAGAGGCTACTATATAAGTACACTCTGATAATGCTTTCACATAAAGCAATGTTTATGTTGATGCAAACTAGAGTATTTCCCCAATATTTACGAGAAAATTCCCACTGAGACATCAGCTTTGATCAGTTATATGGTTCAACTGGTTAATAAGCTCCTCACAAATCAATAGATTGATTCTGATGTGCTGTTGTCACTGAAGTGGAGAGTGAGCGTTTAATAGATGCTAATGACCCATGTAATGTTCAACTCTCTTCTATAGTGAGAAGAGGAGCCTGTCTGGCCACACCTTCAATATTCAACAACCTCACAATTGCAACATACTGTACAGTTCACAAAGCTGTATGTCTGTTAATACTGCGAAACAACTATTCGTGCGTATTTTACTATTGTCCCAGGAAAGCAATTCCCTACTGTTCTGTGCTAGTTTCATGTCTCCCATATCACTACACAGTCTTGTTTCTTCTTACATATTTTTTTTTACATTTTTTTTTTTTTATCTCAAATCAGTATTTCATGTCTATATATTTATTATGTTTGTGGTAAGTAGATGTGTAGCAAGCAAGATATAGTACAGTCAGCCAGTCATTATCACAACATAAACCCCTTAAGGGTGATACGAGACCCCATTTCATGCTGGGCTTCTGATCACACTTATTTGGTATTGGTGGCTTATTGAAAGCAATTCTGCTGAATAATTTTGACGGATTTTAAAAGGCTTAATACAGAGTCTGACAGTAGCAATCAATGGAAACACAATACTTTTAAATATTGAACACATTATTTAATTTAATTTCTGCAGACATGTCATTTGCTATATTTTGTTCTGTATGTTGGAAAAGCTCTTCATTTGTGTTTTTTCCCCCTTTCCTGCACCTCTTCTCAGGGGTTGCCTACTTTTACTATTCTCATTACATGATTAAGAAAAACTGTGCACAGCTATCACTGCACTTCAGCTGCCATCAGTGCTGACACTTGCATGGTGATGTAAATTCTGCTCACAAGCACTCTTTCTCTCTCTATGAAGAAAGTACATTCTAGCTTCTGTGCCAAAATGCAGGGTGTAAAACTATCTGCTGAATTATAACATTCTAATGCATCCAGAAATTTACAGATCATAAAGAGAGTGAAAAAAGTAGTCATCATTCATTCAACCTCAAGTTGTTCCAAACCTGTCTTTCTTCAGTGGAACATAAAATGTATAACCTAACATAGAATGTTAGCATCAGTCACCATTCACGTTTAGTGTATGGTGAAAAGAAGAAGATGATGAAATTAAAGTGAATGGTGACTGAAGCTAATATTCTGCCTAACATATTTTGTTTACAGTAAACCATTCACGACTTCACTGGTTCATATAGTGCTTGAGCACATTTAAGTAAACGGAATTGGCGTGCTGTCCATAATGCAGGGACTCAAGCATGGGACAGGGCTTGAGCTCTGAGATCCACCTGGACTGTCTGACTAAAGCAAGAAACCGAAAAACAATTTTTATTAAAAAAAAAATAACTGGAATAGGCATTATAAAGATGGAAATGGTGAAGTGGAGGGATGCCGGAAGAATCGTCTGGGTGTGAGGGAGCCATGGGACATGATTGGCAGGCCTAGAACAAGCTACTCCCAAACAAACATTTGGAACTTCATTTATTATACCATTGTGTGTCTTCCAACTCCAAAGAGTAGGTCAGAAGCAAAATTCATTTTAATTGACTTGCTTGCCTCAAAGCCACACTACCCCATTCTTCACTTGGTAGCCAACATTTGAATTGAGTTCTTTAAATTAAATCTATGAGTCATCACTTCTTAACTGAGCAAAAAGTACATTATATTCCTCTAAAAGCTAATGCAGTCAGCCACAAAGAGCTTTTTTTTTTTTTAACATGGTCTCAAAACTCTTATTGTGTGCCAAGAGGGAAGGAAAGCATTACACATAGAATGTATTTAAAGAGCCCACTACACTCTCTAAAAACTATTGTAATCAGTGAATCATTTTGAAATCTGTTAGGAAAAAAAACTGTGGGAAGAAGTGGGTTAACTCTGTTTATAAGCCAAGCAAATTGCCTCTGGCATGGAACAGATTTTATTGCCTTCAATGTTTTAATTTTGGAAGCTCTAATGACTTGGTTGAAACAGATAGAATTCCATACATTTTGTTGAGAAACTACAACTGTCTTAACTAGAAGTAAGGAATTGTTTTAGCCTTCTGACCACATCACAGCTGCAATGCTCATTCAAGCTTCATACATGCCTTACAAAGTTAGAGTGAGGTCCATTTTCAAGGGTCTAATTGCTTGTGAGAGTGAATGTGTTGGGGTGAACAAATGCACCGTAGTTCTTGTACCATCTGTGTCAGTGCATCTCCCAGCAGACATGTTCTCATACACAATTAATGACTCTTTAAATTACAGAGATGTGGCTACTGTACAGTAAATGCCCTCCACCACATGCTCTCTCCTAGTTGCTCTATAAATGTTCTCACCCGCTGACCCGGTGCCCTTACATATCATGTTAACCTCTTTACCCTCTCAAACTTTGCTGACCTCTAACATCATTTGACCCAGCCCTTTTGTGTGGTGGAACTGGTTTGTCTCCATAGTAACAAAGACATGGGGCTGACCCTTGTAACAGCAGAAACTGTGATTCACTTGCCCAGGTGACATTGCCTGTCACTTAGCCATATCATCATCTCTCAGTCACCCCTGTTGCCTTGCTATTTCACTGTTGCAGGACATGTTTTGCTCTTTAAAAGTAATTTGAATCATTTATGCGTTTTTATTTTTAATTCTTCACATTTGTGATGCTCTTTTGGACTAATAAATATGCTATTCATATTCAGCCAGCAAGGACCCAAACACCACTTAGTCATATATATATATATATATATATATATATATATACACTTATTTTGTACCCCTTCCCAGTAAGCTTGCATAGTGATTTGCATACGTAGCGTGATTTCATTCTGGGATCTGACACAGAGCTGTGTTGAAAGCTTGATGCCCGATCCAACCTGTCGTCACCTTATTGTATTTTAACACTAGCACAATGGATGTTCCCCAGAGAACATTCATTGGTTCAGGCAGCTTCACCAAATGGATGCTGACAAATATTTAACTAAACTGTATATCACATGTGACAGTTGACAGGCACTTTTGTTTGAGAAAATGCTGTCAGTCACCTTGAGGCTCAGGAGGAGGAACCGGACAAAGATATATCAGACTGACGACAGACAAACAGTGTTAAATATTTTTCATTTATTTATGGCTTTCTTTCTTCAGCAGAAAAGAATAAAAGATTTCAGAAGAATATCTCTGCTCTGTAGGTCCGCACATTGCAAGTGAATGTTGACCATAATTTTGTAGCTCCAAAAAGCACATAAAGGCCTCATAAAGGTTATTCATAAGACTCCTAAAGGTTTAATCCCCGTCTACTGAAGCGATTCAATTGTTTATTCACTATATACCTTGGCATCTGCATTCTCATTAGTGATCATGATTTCAAGCACCTTTATGCCATCCCTGATTTGTTTTTCTTTCTTTCATCTGGTGAACACAAATTGAGATTTTAAGAAGAATATTTTAGCTCTGTATGCCCATACAATGTAAGTGAATGGTGACTAAAATTATGAAGCTCCAAAAAGCACATAAAGGCTGCATAAAGGTTTTCCAGTATTTAAGTAATCCATAAGACTCCAGTGGTTTAATCCATATCTTCTTAAGTGATCTAATCGATGGATTAAACCAAATTACAGTCTCTAGGCATGAGCATAATTTTAAGATTGATTACACTTACACTTCCTCATGCTTGACGCATGCGCAGAGCGCTAGAAAATGAAATCAAGCTTGAAATAATGATCACCAATGAGAATGCTGATGCCAAGATATGTAGTGAAAAAGGAGTTATATTTTGGTCTGTTCTCATCCAAAACTGATTGGATCGCTTCAGAAGACATGGATTAAACCATTGGGAGTCTTATGGATAACATTTATGCAACCTTTGTGTGCTTTTTGGAGCTTCAAAATTATGGTCAACATTCACGTGCATTGTATGGACCTTCAGCAGCACGCATTGGAAGGGGGTTAGTCCTGTAGAGTCCCTCGGACCGCTCGCTTTAGCCTGACATGTGCGCTGTCCCACACCCTCTCGCTCAGCCTAATCCAATCGTCCACTGCTGGCACTGTAGATGGTTCTCCTGACCAAGGGAACATTGGCGTTGGTAGCCCGCACGCATTGGAAGGGGTTTAGTCCCGTAGAGATCGGAGTGAGGGAATTCAGTGCGTATTCAGCCCATGGCAAGAAGTCACTCCACTTTTCCCGTTCACGGCTACAGAATCTCCAAAGGCATTCTATTAGTTTAAACGTTCCACTGGTCTGTTGGCTTGGGGGTGATAGCCTGAGGTTAGACTCACATTGATGTCCTCTGGTAATCCCCATAGACTCTGAATACTTGGTGAAATAGAGCGTAGCAGTTTCCATAGCCGTGGAAAACCCTTGAGAGGGACAAGTCTACATGATTTTGAGAATCGGTCGATAATTACCAGCATGGTGACATATCCATTGGAGTTTGGCATGTCAGTGACGAAATCGATGGACAGTTGGGACCATGGTTTTGGGGTATTGGTAGTGGTTGAAGTAATCCCAAGGGCAGTTCCGTGTCTTAGACTGTGCACACACTTGACAAGACTTCACATAGTTTATAACATCACAAATCATAGATTTCCTTCCACCAGAAGGAATTACGTACCAGACTGATTGTTCTTTGGATGCCAGGGTGTCCTGTGCTCAATGAAGTGTGGACCCATTGGATAGTTTTCAGATGTAGAGCTTGTGGTACAAATGCTTGGTTGGGGGGCAGTTAGGAGGTGACAGTTTGTGCTGTTGTGCTCGTTGTATTTCTTCCATGACATCCCAACTAATCAGTGCAATGATGACAGATGGTGGTAGGGTGGATCCAGCATGAGGTTGGACGTGGGGTGGATCATACCTGTGTGAAAGTACATCTGCTTTCCTATTCTTGCTGCCAGGGCGGTAAGTGACTATAAAATTGAACCTGGTGAAAAACAATGACCATTGGGCTTGACGTGGATTCAGTCTCTTGGCTGCCTTGATGTATTCAAAGTTCTTGTGATCAGTGATAACTTGGAATGGGTGGACTGTCCCCTCTAACCAGTGACGCCACTCTTCGAGTGCTGCCTTCATGGAAAGTAATTCCTTGTTCCCCACATCATAGTTTTGATCAGTTGTATTTAACTTTCTGGAGAAGAATAGTAAAGCTATAGTGGAGTAAAGCTTGCCTGGGGTACCGTGACATTGTGACAGGACCGCTCCAATCACACAATCAGAAGCATCTACTCCAACGACGAAAGGAAGATTGGGGTCGGGGTATTTGAGTATAGGAGTGGTCGTGAAGCTTGATTTGAGGGAGATGAACCTTAGTATTCGGTGTCGTTTCATGTCAACTTGTTGGGTTTTTCCTTGAGCAATGACATGAGTGGTGCTGCAATGATACTGTAATTCCTTATGAAGCGGCGGTAGAAGCGTTGATTGTGGAAGGTCGAGGCCATTCGGAAACTGCTGTGATTTTAGAGACATCCATTTCTACACCTTGGTGGCTGATATTGTAACCTAGGAACATGGTATGGGAGGTATGAAACACATTTCTCTGCCTTGACAAATAGCTGGTGTTCCTGGAGACATGATAGGACTGTCCTGAAATTCTGGACATGTTGTTCTTTGTTTTGAGAGTAGATGAGGATGCCATCAATGTAGGACACCACACACTGATTCTATAGGTTTCTGAAAATCTAATTGACAAAAGACTGGAAAAAAAGACTTTTGAACTTTTAAACCCAATCTATACCAGTAAGCAGAGACATCACAAAAAGTACATTTCTTGGCATCTTGATCAAATGATTCAGGTTGATTACAGAAATACTTTACACTGTTATAAAAAACCCTGGCATTTCTCAGCGGAACCATCAAACTTGTCAGGAAGAGCAAAGCTTAACAGTTTAGCATGGGGAGCTGGCAGTGAGTGAATGTAGTGAGTCAAGCATTTGTTGGCGGCTCGTAGGTTGTTCAGCTGGTCTTGATAACCCTTTAAAATCTTGCACTGGTGTTTAAATGCAGCCTGGAGCTGCGAGACTTCCGCTGGATCCATGTTATGCGAAGTATTCTGTAACAAACTGGCCATGGAGACAGTGTTAGGATCCATGTGCAGGAAGTTTATTAAAAGGGACACAAGCAAACAATCCAAAACAGCAGGCAGAGAGATATAGTCATAAAGCAGGCGGATAAATTCAATAAACCAAATAGACAGTCCAACCAGGCAAACGGTTATCCAGAAAAACAGGCAATGGTTATAACATGAATCAAGAAACAATGGCAGTGGAAAAACACTCGGAAAGGCAGGGTAAACTGGCAATACTTCACACAGAACAATGGATCATCATGGCTCTATATATATATATATATATATATATATATTTGGTAAACCGGAAATGAGCAGTGAACAAATGGGTGAGATCAGTATTCGGGAGAGGGCTCCCTCTGGTGGTTGGTAGGATGGGTAACAACCTCAGACGTTACACCCTTTAACTTGGATTTCTTTGAGTTAAATGTGAACACTCATGGAAAGACATTCACCCTTCATCTAATCGAGCATGACCTGACATGGCACTTATTGGTATTTCTTGCATTAAAGATTAAGCAGTCTGTGGCAGAGAAGAACGGGTACAACTCTATTTAATCTTCATTTAACCATTTCACAGTTCATTCAGTTGGTTGCACAGACTGTTTAACTCTACAGCCCCTTTCAAACATGCAACCTGGCAACTTGCAGTAAAATTATTGCATTACCTTAACTGGTAAATGCACCACATCTGCTATTCATGAAATGGTTTCTCTTTTTTAAATTTTTTCGAGCATTCACACATCAGCACAAAAATGGCATTAAAGTCTGAGATACAGTTAAAATATGAACAGAAAAAATACTAAGTATCACACATTTACCAACTATGTTAATGCATACAGACAAAAACTGTGCATCACAAACTAAACAGAGTATCTATTTACATTAAGTGCAAATAGCAAATCGTTTTGGCAGAGGCTATTTACACTAACTCCACCCACCACTGCTCAGACCAAACTCAAGACAGCCATGACAGATTTATTTGGGGTCAACTGCGGGTGGGCATATTTGAATTTTTTGCAATGGGGCAGAGAAATTAAAATGGTTAATGGGTTAGACATTTAGTGGATTAAGAGATTGGATAAGATTGTAAGTGACTATTTTCTCCTTATTGTACAATACGTAGTAACCATGTGTTTTGGTGGAAACTATATAGTTCTGATTTACTAACCATGGTGTTAGTTACTACAGTAACATGTTGTTAATAGTAACCATGTTAATTTTGTGGTTACTATGATTTTACTATAAAAATACCATGGTATTGCTATGGTTACTGTAGTAAAACCATGGTTGATTTTTGTATGATAGGGTTAGGGGTTGGTGTAGGGTGTCTATGGGACTCCAAATAAACAGTAAAAATGCTGCAGTGATGCCTCTATATAGTATGTTAGTGTTTAAACAGGGGTGTAAGAGTATCTGCCACTATATGCACTAGATTGCAAATAGCATCTAAAGCTATCTGCACTTTGTTGCTTTTTACACATAGTGCAAATAGCCTCTGCCCAAATTAAACAACTGAGGATCACTCCGTCTTTTAAGTTGAACCAATCACAAACTCATGTGGAAACACACACACGTTTATTATTATTATTATTATTATTAATATTTCTTTTACCATGGTAATGAACCTTGAGTCCTTTCCATTTTAGCTTTACTGACTTGCCTACATCAAGGCAGGATGGCCTGACCCAAAGGGAAGCATTCTGCTTTGATGTGTCTGAAAAAACCATTCACAAAATTCAATACAACAGAATTTCTTATGAGGAATTATTTCATCTAGCCATAAATTGAAACAGTTACAGGTTTAATTACGCTTGGCTAGTTATGCTTTTAATGCAACAACGACTGGATCAGGGACCTTTCAGCATTCTCCAGGGCAATTGCTTTATAAATTTCAATTAGCATGCTAATACATCCATATTGAATAGCATTGTAGTGTAACTGCTTATAATGAGTCTCAGAGATAAAAAAAAAAACAAAACAAAAACAAAACAACAACAGGCACAAGCACACTTCTGAAAAAACATAAGGGCATTGCATGAAACCTAGCAGCTGTTCCATTGCTGATAAAACAAGCAAGTCTTTAGTTGGAGGCCCTGCTTTCATTAAGCAAAGTAAAAAGTAAAAGTTTGTCCCACGGCATTACAATCCAGACCTAGCATGTTGGTGATTAGTGGGTGGTCTGCTTGTAAAAATGGAAGCTCTTATAGTTTAAAGAAGAATTTAAGAGGGTGACAGACTTACAAGATAAACCACATATATTAAATATCGGCAATACAGACATGCATATCTGTGCAGTGTGTACATTCAGCTTCTAACCTTCTTTCTAACCTGTAAATATAAGATCTTTACGGCATCACTTCCAAGTTTTTTGGTTTCTCTGTTTAACCGAATTCATTTTTGTAGCAACAAAGTGGCTAAAAGGGATAGTTCATTCCAAAAAAAAAATATTTTCTTATAATTTATTCACCCTTATGCCATTTCAAACTCGTATGACTTTCTTTCTCCTGCGGAGCACAAACAAAGGTATTTTGAAGGCTATATGATGTGTTTTTGTCCATTTAATGCAAGTCAATGGGGTCCAAAACTTTCTTGAGTGGTTTAATCCACACCTCCTGAAGCAATATGACTGTTTTTGGGTGAGAAACTTACTTAAATGTAACTCCTTATTCACAATAAATCTTGACATCAGCCATGGGCGGCACTAGGGGTGTGCTACTGGGGCTTAAGGAAGTAATGTTTTCATTAAAGTCCCAAATGTTTTTATCATCAAATAGCAATGTCATAAGTACAAGTGCTACGTAATAAGTATTATAATAAATAAAGTATATTTAATGATTTACTATATTATATAAATGACACCTCACAGATGTAACATTTAAACTTGTATTATAAAGTGTATTATATACCAAACTTTCATCAAAGGCTGGCCCCTTACATACAGTGCATCCAGAAAGTATTCACAGCGCTTCAATTTTTCCACATATTATTGTTGTTACAGCATTATTCCAAAATGGATTAAATTAATTATTTTCCTCAAAATTCTACAAACAATACCCCATAATGACAACGTGAAAGAAGTTTGTTTTAAAAATAAAAAAACAAAATAAATTTCATGTACATAAGTATTCACAGCCTTTGATTAATACTTTGTTGAAGCACCTTTGGCACCAATTACAGCCTTAAGTCTTTTTGTGTATGATGCTACAAGCTTGGCACACCTATTTTTGGGCAGTTTCTCAAATTCTTCTTTGCAGGACCTCTCAAGCTCCATCAGGTTGGATGGGGAGTGTTGGTGCACAGCCATTTTCAGATCTCTCCAGAGATGTTCAATCATGTTCAAGTCTGGGCTCTGGCTGGGCCACTCAAAGACATTCACAGAGTTGTCCCGTAGCCACTCCTTTGTTATCTTGGCTGTGTGCTTAGGGTTGTTATCCTGTTGGAAGATGAACCTTCGCACCAATCTGAGGTCCAGAGTGCTCTGGAGCAGGTTTTCATCAAGGATGTCTCTGTAGATTTCTGCATTCATCTTTCCCTCGATCCTGACTAGTCTCCCAGTTCCTGCTGCTGAAAAACACCCCCACAGCATGATGCTGCCACCACCATGCTTCACTGTAGGGATGGTATTGCCCAGGTGATGAGCAGTGCCTGCTTTCCTCCAGACATGACGCTTGCCATTCAGGCCAAAGAGTTCAATATTTGTTTCATCAGACCAGAGAATTTTGTTTCTCATGGTCTGAGTCCTTCAGGTGCCTTTTGGCAAACTGTAGGCGGGCTGCCATGTGCCTTTTACTGAGGATTGGCTTCTGTCTGGCCACTCTATCATACAGGCCTGATTGGTGGAGTGCTGCAGAGATGGTTGTTCTTCTGGAAGTTTCTCCTCTCTCCAAAGAGAAACGCTGGAGCTCTGTCAGTGTGTCCATCAGGTTCTTGGTCACCTCCGTGACTAAGGCCCTTCTCCCCGATCGCTCAGTTTGGCCGGGCGGCCAGCTCTAGGAAGAGTCCTGGTGGTTCCAAACTTCTTCCATTTACGGATGATGGAGGCCACTGTGCTCATTGGGACCTTCAATGCTGCAGACATTTTTTTGTACCCTTCCCCAGATCTGATGCAATCCTGTCTCGGAGGTCTACAGACAATTCCTTGGACTTCATGGATTGGTTTGTGCTCTGATTTATTAGTTTTTTCTTTATTAGAACTTCTTTCACATTGTCACTATGGGGTATTGTTTGTAGAATTTTGAGGAAAATAATGAATTTAATCAATTTTGGAATAAGGTTGTAACATAAAATGTAAAAAAAAAAGTGAAGCGCTGTGAATACTTTCCGGATGCACTGTATTCATAAAAGTCTGGGCTATATAATATTCACGGAAAGTAGAACCAACCCTGACATCAGCAGCAGTGCCAGTCCTCCCTATGCAAACTAAGCAAGTTGCTTAGGGCACCCAAATCAAATTCACCACACAAATATTTGCTTAGGGCCCCCAAATGGGTAAGACCAGCACTTATCAGCAGTGTCCTTGGCATGTTCATGAAAAAAGCTTGTTCACACTTCCTCGGGCTTGACATCTATTTCTCACCCAAAACCGATCGTATCGCTTCAGAAGACATGGTTTAAACCATGCGAGTCGTGAATATTCTGCCATTATATCCTTTTTGGAGCTTGAAAGTTTGGGACCATATTGACTTGCATTGTATCCAACTTTTTCCTGAACGTGGAAGAATTCCACGATTCGACTGTTTTCAATTTCTGATCTCCAATGTTTTCACTCACATCGGCATATATTCTTAGTGAGTAATGTAATATTTAAGGTATTACATTTGTAAAAATAGTCAAAAAACATTTTGATACTTCACAGTGTCGAGATGACCATTTTATTATAGACAGTGCCTCACTGTGTGTAGATTGCATGAAGTATTGCTCCAAGGTTAGTTACATTGATATAATTAATTATTCTGAGTTGTTATGACAACTGCACAAATTGAGCCTGAAATTTATTTGTACGCCTAGTAACACTTAAATGATTGTTGTTCTCCTCTGGATCACTCATTTTGGCAGTTGTTACTTGCCATCTCGAGACCAGAAATACAAAGCAGATAAATAGAATCATCATGGCGATGCCCAGTGGTTGCTCATGAAAACTGAAAACAGTATACACCGATCAGCAACAACATTAAAACCACCTTCCTAATATTTTGTAGGTCCCCCTCGTGCCACCAAAAACAAAACAGCGCCAACCCACATCTCAGAATAGCATTCTGAGATGCTTTTCTTCTCACCACAATTGTACAGAGTGATTATCCGAGTTACAGTAGTGGACCAGTCTGGCCATTCTCTAATCAGCAAGGCATTTCCGTACACAGAACTGCCATTCACTGGATGTTTTTTGTTTTTGGCACCATTAGGAGTAAATTCTAGAGACTGCTGTGCATGAAAATCCCAGGAGATCAGCAGTTACAGAAATCCTCAAACCAGCCCATCTGGCACCAACAATCATGCTCTGCGATTATCTAATCAGCCAATCGTGTTGCAACAGTACAGTGTATGAAATCATGCAGATATCATCAGGGGCGTCAGTTAATGTTCACATCAACCATCAGAATGGGGAAAAAAATTTGATCTCAATTATTTGGACCGTGGCATGATTGTTGCTGCCAAATGGGCTGGTTTGAGTATTTCTGTAACTGCTGATCTACTGGGGTTTTCAAGCACAATAGTCTCTAGAGTTTACTCTGAATGGTGCCAAAAACAAAAAAAAACATCCAATGAGTGGCAGTTCTGTGGACAGAAAAGCCTTGTTGATGAGAGAGGTCAACATAAAACGGCCAGTCTGGATCGAACTGACAAAGTCTACAGTAACTCAGATAACCGCTCTGTACAATTGTGGTGAGAAGTATAGCAAGTCAGAATGCATTTCTAAGATACGGGTTGGTCCTGTTTTGGTGGCACAAGGGGGACCTATACAATATTAGGCAGGTGGTTTAAATGTTGTGGCTTATCTGTAAAAAAAAAAAAAAAGTCGTATGAGTTTGATCAGCATACTGTAAGGGTGAGTAAATTAGAGATTTATTTTAGGGTGAACTATATCCCTTTAAAAGTAATTTTAAAATGCTTTTAAACTCATTTGAGCCTAACTTTGAATTTGGAATAAATCTGCATTTGAATACTTTTACTTTTTCTCCTCACATACAGGTATAGACTATATTTAATTGCTGTTTATCTGTGCCCTGTGGCTTTCTAGTTTATACAGTAGTTGACTACTTTATAAGGCTATTAAATAACTCTCCAGTATTTAAAATGAAATATAGACCAAATACATTTTCAAAACTGCCCCCTCTCTCTATGCCTTTCCGTCTCTTTCACACATTGTATAAACATTCCCACAAACGCAGACATTAGGTTGAGTAAGAAACGCACACTCTTTTCAGTATGGCTTTTAAGCAATAACAGAGTGGGGTGAAACCCCCTGATGTGAATCTCCAAAATGGGAGAAGGGTAAAACCTGGTAGCATGTCTCTTTAAATCAACGCTGCAGCGGTGATGTGCCCGCGAGCTCAGCTGGTTACAACCATTTCCACCTCTGCAGTGGGGAGTCTCTATCGCGCGCTTAACAGCGCCTCTCACGCGACAAATGACATCCAGCTCTCTCTCTTTCTCTCTCTCTCCTATCGCTTGGTAGATCCCACGCTAAAGTGAAAACTTATCAATCGCCTTCTGTGGGGACGGGAAAATGTACCAAGGATTCGGGCCGTGATGTTTTTGCGAACTTGTTTGCCTTCTTTCCCTCATATAGATTAATCATTAGACCGGCTGATTGTCTTCCATAGAAATGGAGTGTATTATTTGCGCTCACGCTCGTCAAGTCAATCTGATAATGGGACGTAGTGATGGGGTACGACACCAGTTGCTCTCTTTAAAATAGGTAAGGATATATGCATTAAATTAAACGTTTTACATAGTAGCCATAGTGGCAGCATAAATATCATGATCTCGTTACGTTGCTGCATGAAGTGAAATTCACAATATAGCTCGTGAATTCAGCCGCCTATAAATATTTGCCGATGAAAGTCTTGAGTGAGCCGTTTTGGTAAGGTAAGGGGTGTTGGCTTCGTTTGCTCAGTCATGGTTTGGAGAAGGCTATGGAGTGTGATGAGATGAACCGTTGTTCAGACTCTCAAATCGAAGGAAGACTATATTTTGTTGTGATATCTAGTCTGCTTACGTCGTCAAGAGGTCATCCTGTTGCTGTTGTTTTTCGGATTCTCGTGCTATAAAATTCGCACAAGCAACATTTCCATAGTCTTTCTTACGTCACGGCGAGCGCGTGAAGAACGAGCGCACGTGCTCAACGGAAATCGCCGCAAACGACTTAAGTTTGTGAATTCCGCACTGATTTTAAACGTTCGTGGAGAAATTATTCGTTGTGATATTCGTTGTGTCTTTTCTTGGATGTTTCCAGGACCCGAGCACCGCAGCCTCGTGCTGGAGAATGACCCCTTCCCCCCCATCCCACTGCCTGTCGGAATGCCGTTTCTCTCCGCGTGCACAAGGGCCGCGCGCCAGATGGCAGCATCATAACCGACTGTGATACTTCATTGACACTATTGCACTAAAACTGGATCCTTACTTTGCAGATCTGATGGTGAGTGAACGATGAATTCCAATTCACCAAAGCACCTCATTTACATCTATTGTTGTTACAAGATAAAACATAGCTCTCTCTTCATGGGATTTCCACAGCCATAAAACTTTTCAATGATGACATAGCCCGGTTTTTTATCCTTTTAATGTTAGTGACAGATCTTTCCAAACAAGCTGGCGTTTACGGTGGGCATTATCATTGATCTCGGAAAATTGACAGGATGTGTTCTACGAAATTAAAGCGATGCCTCACAATGCCATCACATCATAGATTATCGCTACATTCCATCAGCGGCGGAGACAGAATCCATTCGTTGTAGTGCCAGACTCTTGCTCAGTATCCCTGCACTGATAAATTAACTTTATTCAATTACAAGTAGTCGATGCGCTTAAAGCATTTTGTCTTCGAATAACTGAAAACTGTTAAAGATTGTGTAGAAGGGATTTAGTCAGAGGGTAACTGCACTGGTGGCTCTGGAAGCTGGAGAGCGCGTGCAATGAATATCAATTGTCGTTGTCAAGTAATCATCACAAGGGGCTGTTGCGTGTCAGCGAGTCAGTTATCCCCTCGTCGATGGTGTCTCGGAGTCAAAGGCGAATTTACTTTGCTTCAGTGTATGAGCGGATGAGAGTGTATGAGCGGTTCTATGACGTGCATAGCGGTTTAAAGTGTGTGGTTCGACGTTACCTGATCTGTGACGTCTGTACTGCTGTATGACGTATGTTGTCGCCGCTTCCTCTTTTCAGATATCCAGCCAATCAGGTTACTTGTGTCAGCCAACCAGGCAAAAGCCCACCCCAATCACCTCACCTCACCATGGAGCACCTTTTAGCGCATTATCCGTTTTAAGCACCAAGGACAGAGACCCCGACACGAATACAGTCAATTGCTGTGTTAGAGATTGACACAATCTACTCATTTAAGAATAGAATCTCATTTAAGAATGTATTTAAATGTTGGCCTATGGGAAGCAACAAGTTGAGACAAAGACAGTGTTACACGTAAAACATATGGCCTATGGCATATGGTGGTAAAACATTTTGCCACTTTATTTTATCATCAGATACTGTTTTGCTTTGGAATTATGCTTTAAAAATGTAGAAAGGTACAAAAACTATTTTGTTGTTCTACCAATCATTTCCATTGAAAATGTATTGGATCTGTTGAACAAATGACTGGGCAAAATTTAAGAGAGCCACAATGATTATGATAGCACTGTGATTAATGTGGTAAAAAAAGCACTTTAAAAAAATTGCCCTTCAGTTTTTGCCGTTCTTAACAATTGAACTCAGATTTTACATACAATATTATGATAGTCTTGATAGAACATTACATATTCATACTGTGCATATTGCAATATGCTTTCATTTTTCTGATTTCATTTATTTTCTTAAGTGTTTTATTATATTACACATAGAAAATAATATTTGCACATACATGTGCAGAGCAGCTATTTGAAATTGCACACAAATGCAAACATTTTAAGATTATACTGAACAACATCATTGCTCCCCACCACCAACATTGCTCATATGGTAATTCTTTTTAGTTGTTTATACGAAATTAAAATCTTGAATATTAAACAGTAGTTGTGGAAAGAGTACAGACAGTTGTTATATAATAGGTGTTTTACTGCTTTTGTTTTGAGAGAGTTAGAAAGAGAAGAGAGAGCATGCATGCATGCAAGCCTGTGGGCCTTGTGAGTGCATCTGTGCATGACATTTACATATCGTATATATTTGTAACATTTGTTTGTGTCGACATTAATGTGTAAATATGAGTGTGTGTATTCATATATATTTATGTATATATCTGCAAATGCCTGCAACAAACCCATACAGTCATTTTCTTTTGGAAAAATGGGTTTGTTCACTGGAGCAGACTGACTGACCAAGTTCTGTCTCTAGATATGCCTGCTCACTGAGGCACACAGAGGGAGAAGCCAAGAACACTCTTAATGCTCAAGATGCTTTAAAACCCTAAATATATACATTTTATAACTTCATATTTGAAAGAATTTATTTTATTATATTGAACATTTTCAGGTTTGTAAAGGCTTTTTGTTGTTCAATGTCTCAATTATTATCACTTTTTTTATAGGACTATGAGAAAAGACAAGTGTCAATCACAATGTACTCAGAATATATGATGTACCTGATGAAAGGGCCAATGTATCCTTTTCCTATTGTTTAGCTGCTTCCATTTGCTTCAACTTTCATTTGATCACCCCTTTAAAACCTCCCAACCATTCGTCTCTTGATGGCACACATTATAAAACTGATTTTAGTGGTCAAATTTAATGAGGTATGACATTCATATAATAGATTTGTTTTTTTTCTGGCCAAAGTCCAAATGGCAGTATTATTTACACCTACCAAAATGTGATTTCAAGACTGGTCTGGAATGTTAATCTGCAAGCAAAAGAGGGTCAGTACACAGACTGATAGCAGTTCCTATTGAGTGAGCGATGAACCTCTTCTTCTCTGCATGCTCGTTGGCCGAGACCTGAAATGGCATCTCTTCAGAGCTCACTTTTTGTTCAATGACCTTTTTTCTACTCACATGGTGATTGGCTAAAACCAGTCTGGAGTTGGCAGAGGCCAGATCAAGAAGCGAGTTCAGCAGGTCCAGTCCTGCCGCAGAGACAGACCTATGATCTACCAACATTAGGGTGTCTTTTGAGGATATATCTCAAATAAAAAAATGCCTTGGTAGATGGGGCTAGGTATCAGCACTGACTTCTCGATTAGACTGCAGTACAATTCACACACTTTCCATTTGATTTTATTCTATTTGATATGGATTTATTTAACCTGGTCTCAAAGGATCATGTCACTTTACCTACATTTTTGCAAAATGATTTTTACTTGGCTCATTGTACGCATTGTGGTAGTTTCCTGGTGAAAACAGCAGATTATTAGTTCTTAAACACTTACTTTTCAATCTGTTCCTACAAGCTTATTCAAGGACAATCAAGCTACGCAATAGCTCAACTGATAGAGTATTGCACTTGTAACGTGAAGGATTGGGATACAAGTCCAGAAGATCACGCAAGTAGACTTCAGTGATTTACGTTTTTCGCCTCACATTTGTTTGGTTTATGCTCAAGATTTAGGGTAGGGAGGTAGGTTTTGTAGATTTAAAACTTGATAGAGTATTAACGTTAAAAGCCTCATCTGTTTGGGAGAACATTTAACACTTTTAGTGACAGAGATGGCAGAGCACTACACTGTGAAGAACGCAGCACATGTAGACAAAACATTTGTATAATTAAATCAAAGCTCTTATGCTTTAATTATCAAACTGGACCATCTAGCGAATTGTTAATACGGAAAAGTGAAGCTTAATCGGTTCCTATAGTTGCTTTTTGGAACTATCAGTTATCGGCAAAAAACAATGCAGAAAGTTGTCGATAGTTTTTTAAATTATTCCAACATGTTCCTCTACAGTATAACAGTGGCCTCTAGAGGTGAAATATTGGGATTTTGGTTGAACAATATCTGGATTTTATTAATTTTGGACTCTTGCAGCATTTATGTGTCCGTCAAAGTCAGGAAAGACTAAGAAAATGTTTTAGTATTCTTTATATAAATTTTAAAACTATCAGCCAATTAATCGGTTATGTGCCTTTCCCACCACCTTTTATCGGTATCAGTAAAATCCACTATCGGTCGATCTCTTGAAGCTTCCATCAAAAACACACATCAGAATAAAAGATCACGTCAAAATAAAAGCGTGATTCAAATAAAAGCTAGACAAAAATGTAATTGCAACAGAAATATATTACAACTAGATAGTAAAATTTTAAATTCACTATAGTAATATTAAGCATAATAATGATTAATCAATAATAATAGTAAAACTAATAATAATACAAATTAAGCAAGATATCACAAGCAAGAGTGCTGTTTTACTGAATCAAATTTGTTAAAAAATGCATTGGTATGTTGAAAAGTAAATGTTTTATTTACACTTGTTAAAAGTTTTAAGAATTAATTTGATTAGATACCATTTTGAAAATAATACAACTTTAAAACATGTAATTCTGGACAAAAATATAGAAAATGAAAACAAGATTTGGGAAAAAAATAAAACACATTTCAGAAGGGTCTTACTTGAAAACACATAAGTAATGCATACTTAATTCAGAAACACGTGAAAGAAACATGCATTTTTTTAATTTATTATTTACATTGAAATTTAAATAGGCTAAAGGAGTGTGTTCAATAGCAAATGACCATATTAGCATATTTTTGTTGTGAACCTTGACATTTCTCTGGTATCTACTGAAATTTTAGTAATTTGACAACATTATAACCAAGTAATGTCATTTTGCGAAAATATCACCACAGTCACGTATTTTTCATGACATAATGTCACGATTCACTGTTGTCTGCCCGGTGTTTTGCCTCTGTCATCTGTTCCCCATGGACGACACTTCCCATTATCCCCTGCTCTCATCTCTGCCAGCTGTCCTTCATTGTCCTCACCTGTGTTTCATTTAGTCATTATCCTTTGTGTATTTAAAGCGCTGTTGTTTTATCATTCGTTGTCAGTTGTTGTATGTATTTAGACCACCTCCTCGTCCTGGTCCTGGTCCTGTTTTCCCATCGTGGATGGTTTATTTGTTCCTGTGGTTATTTTTATTTGATTATCTTTTATTAAAATCCTTAGCCGCACCTAGATCCAGCTCTCTTGACTTCTTCCTAAACATTACAGAAAATGAAACACAGGTGAGGACAATGAAGGACAGCTGGCAGAGATGAGAGCAGGGGATGATGGGAAGTGTAGTCCATGGGGAACAGATGACAGAGGCAAAACACAGGGCAGACAACAATGAATCGTGACACATAAGTCTGGATTTATCTGGGAATACTTGTTACAATGTCAACAAGTCTGTTTCAATGATTGTATCAATAGCTTGATCTCGACATGCGGCACAATTCATAACATGCATTGTGAATGCATACCTTGGGTTCACTTTACTTTCAAGTTTGCGTATTTTCAAATATATTTGGCAGCTACTGGTGGCCATACCAAGCCAATATCATATAATGTAACAACATGGAAGAGATTACTGATATGCCAACATTTCTTCAGATTTAAAATGAGGAGCATATTAAAAGAATATAGTAATATTTAAAGAATAGTATGTGCTTTGTTTAAGGATTCAGTGTTGGGGTGGTAGCGTAGTGGCTAGAGCACAGGGCTGCTAATCAGAAGGTCGCTGGTTCGAACCCCACAGCCACCACCATTGTGCCCTTGAGCAAGGTACTTAACTCCAGGTTGCTCCGGGGGGGATTGTCCCTGTAATAAGGGCTCTGTAAATTGCTTTGGATAAAAGTGTCTGCCAAATGCATAAATGTAAAATATAAATGTGGTAGAGTTACTGTGATTTGTCTTTGTTGGGCAGATTCTGCAGGGAAATAAAAATGTTATATTGTTACTGAGCCCTAATGTTAGATTGTAATTTGACCTGATTTTTTGAGGCTTCTTACAAGCAGATGTATTAATCTCTGGTTTAACTAAAAGAGATTTGGCTGGCTCCAATGATATTGATTAAATGTCCTACAATTTATACTAAAATAGTGACCAACACTGCTTTCAATTAGGCCTACCCTGTACAGGCACAAGCATATATTCATAGATTTTCCTGTAGATAGGTGACATTGATGAGAACTTTATTCTTAGATGTACAAGCTTTGACTAAAGTGTACTCCAAATCCTTGACAAAACAGTAATTTACTGTTACACTGTTTGGGATTACTTCCTGTAGGATGCTTCAGGGCACTTATAGGAGCTGATATTAATCAGCATTAACTTTCTGTGCAACACTGGTTCGATGTCTTGGTCGTTAAAAGGTATGGTATTGTTGCTCAAGAACCAAGGTCAAAAGATCAATAATGTGACGCTGAGTGATGCTTTATAGGAAACTGATTAATGGGCAGCAATTGTGCTGATGCCACCTTGGATTGAAGCAGACATCCACTGAGGGAGATAAGGCACAAAGGTTCCAAGTGCAAAAAATTTAGTCGTAATTACTATAAAGCTAACTCATTTCATTTATTTTGAGTGAAGTAATTTTGTAATTACGTTTGATTAAAATATAACAAAGACATTAACATATAAAAATAGCCATTTTTAGTGTTGAAAGGTTACATTGATTTTGATTTCATTTTATATAAATGTTTGTTTTGTTCCTGTAATCTGACTGGATTCCTCACTGTTTTTATAACTCCACTGCATTCATGCCTTTCCCAACATGCTGTCAGTCTGCATTGTTTGGCAATGGTTGATCATTCTTTTGTTTGGAACTATTTTCATTAGCAGAGCTAAGATAGACAAAATAACTGTCCATATTTTGTCTGCAACGCAAGTTACTTGATATGAACATCTTGTTTTTAGAACTGTTAAAATAATCAAATGTCGCTTGCAATTATTCTGTTGTACTGAATCTTAAGGCAGAATCACAACCAAGCTGATATTTAGGTCACCAGCACTCTTGCTTATGTCATATTACTTAAATTAAAGTATCTTTTTGCACAGCTTAAGCCTTACTAGGCCCTAAACTGGCCCTTCATAGGGCCTGGTTTTATCACAGCCCTGCAGATCTGCCAAATGTATATGTCCTGGTGAAAGGATGTCTATTAATTTTTAAATGGGCAATCTGTGCATTATAGCATACTGCTGATTGCCTTTCCTTGTAGTCAATTTCTATTTTACAACCTAAGTCTAGATATATGTCAGACATTTCAGGATTAAGAGTAAGGTGAAATTGGCTATTGTAATATGGAGAGTGTATTCAGTCTGTCAGAGTGCAGAGACATGCATATCTGTGGTGCTGGATGCCAGAGTGGAAGGAACCCTTCAGGCTCATAACAAAGGGGATCTTCCAGCTGGGTGATAAAACAGACATGCTGAAAGAGATTGATGCATATGGGGGTGTTGTCTTTGACTCACAAGGACAAATCTCTCCTCTACCATTGTTTTTCTTTCTTTCTGTCTCCCCCTTTCCACTCGTCCCTCATTTCTCCCTCTTATTTCACATCAAGAGATATAATGTCATGGTTACTATTGTAACCTCCGTTCCCCGAGGGAGGGAACGAGACATTGTGTAGAAGGAAGTGACACAAGGGGTCTTCTCGGACGCCGAATCGTACCTCTGAACCTGAGAAAAGGCCAATGTCAAGTTGGCAGACAGAATTTGCATGCCCCGCTCCGGACATACGGGTATAAAGGGAAGTGGGGTAGCAAATGCCAGTCAGGATTTTGCACTGAGGAGCCATGGCCATTTACAGTGCTAGGTCTAGTGCTGTGGCAGGAGGGACACAACGTCTCATTCCCTCCCTTGGGGAACGGAGGTTACAATAGTAACCATGACGTTCCCCTTTTGTCACTCTCTCGACGTTGTGTCGAAGGAAGTGACACAAGGGGTCCATATAAAAACGCCACGCACTGACCGTGTTACGTGACTGTCGGAACAGGTGCAAAGCAGGCTATTGCGTGTTAGAGGCACCTGTACCAAGTGCACATAGCCCTCCCCAACGCCCCCTCAAAGAGTTTCGCATACCCACCTTAGATTTTCCCACACCCCTGAGGGGGAAAAAGGTGTTACATGCTAGCATGGGAGCAAGCCCAGCAGCCGCGGCCTTCTCTCTCGCTATGTCTCTCATACAGGACGTAAGGCGGCTGGGGCCCAACTTAAGTTGGGGAAGGCAGTCTTTCCCCGGGGGGGGAGCAGGAGAGCCTGTCGGGAGCAGCAGGTGTCCTGAGGCTAGGGTGCTGAGAGAAGACTCAAAGCATTTGTCCTGCTCCGCGCACACGGCAGGGGGTGGCTTAGAGACTGAGGAAGGTAAGGTACCTGTCCAGCCTGCAAATTTCCTATTCTTTCAGGAGGGAAAGACCCTGCAGAGGCCACACCCTGCCCAGTCCAGGGGGAGGTAATGTGTGGCAAATACACCATGAGGTTTGTGAAGCCGGACGTGGGATACGGCACGGTGGTAGGTCCAGCCTAACGAAGGGGGGGACTCTACAGGCACGGGGCCGAGGCACCGGGGTTGCCTGAGGGAAACGCAGGTCTGCCGATAGGGGGGAAGGAGGAAAAACATCCAGGCAGCGACGATCAGTGGCTGACCTGGGACAGAAGGCGCACTGGATCACTTTAGTGAAGGGCGCAAGGTGCAAGCAGAACACCCGGTCGCTTGTGCCACAGTACTGAGTTCTACCAGCCTGACAAAACACGGGACGAGACCGACTCAACCCTTAGATTGTAAAATCTGGCAAAGGTATTGGGTGTTGCCCAGCCCACTGTTTTGCAGATGTCTGCTAGGAAAGTGTCGTGGCTCAGTGCCCATGAGGATGTCACAATTCTAGTAGAGTGTGCTCGGACCTGCAGGGGGGCGGGCACGCCCTGGTGTGATAGGCTAAGGCAATAGCATCAATGACCCAGTGGGCTAGCCTCTGTTTGTAGACAGCGTTCCCTTTCCGCCGTCTGCCAAAGCAGACACACATAGGTACTCAAAGCACGCACCGGACACATCAACAAAAGGGCTGGGTCTGCCTCCACTTTAGGGCGTAAAGTTGCCTGATCGAGGGAGCTCTGGCTTGATTGATCGTGTCTACGACAGCAAGTGGTAGATCCACTAGATCTTCCGCATCCCATCCAGGGGCCAGATGTGGGGGTTCCAGAGGTCTGGGTGCGGATGCCAGAGGGTACCCCGTCCCTTAGAAAGAAGGTCCTTCCTCGGGGGAATTTTCCAGGGAGGGGCTGTCACGAGGAGCTTGAGATCCGAGAACCAGGTGCGGGTGGGCTAGTAGGGGGCCATCAAGATAACCTGTTCCTCGTCCTCCCTGATCTTGCACCAATGCAAGAAAGCTCACTGGGGGAAATGCATACTTGCGCAGCCCCTGGGGCGAGCTGTGTGCCAGTGCGTCTGTCCCGAGGGGGGCACCCATCAGGGAATACCAGAGCGGGCAGTGGGAGTTGTCTTGGGAGGCAAAGAGGTCTACCTGTGCCTTGCACAATCGGTCCCAAATGAGCTGGATCACCTGGGGGTGGAGCCTCCACTCTCCGCTGGGCGAAACCTGTCGCAACAGTGCGTCTGCCATCGTGTTGCGGTTGCCAGGGATTTGAGTGGCGAGCACTTGAGTAATGGCTGACTCCAAAGGAGGAGATGGCGGGCAAGTTCTGACATATGACGCATGCCGCCTTGGCAATTTATGTACGCTACCGTCGCGGTGCTGTCTGAACGGATCAGAACGTGCTTGCCTCGTATTAGTGGAAGAAACCTCCGTAGGGCAAAAATTACAGCCATCAACTCTAGGCAATTGATGTGCCAACGCTGCCGGGGTCCTTTCCAGATGCCAGCGGCAGAGCGGCCATGCCTGTCGAGAGGCGTCTGTGGTTACCACGTCATGTCTGGACACCTGCTACAGGGGGACTCCGGCCCGCAGAAAGCAGATGTCTGTGCAAGGGTTGAAAGTCTGATGAAGGAGGGGGTGATTATCACACGATGCGTGCCGTGACGTCATGCCCATCTCGGGACTCGAGTATGTAGCCAGTGCTGTAGCGGTCTCATATGCATCAACCCGAGCGGCGCGACCGTGGCTGAGGATACCATATCCCACAGGAGCCTCTGGAATTGTTTTAGATGAACCACTGTGCCGGGCTCGAAGCGAGCAAGGCACCTGAGCACTGACTTTCGAGCTTGCTCTTTTCCCAGTTGACCTGAAACCCTAGACGGCTGAGGTGCCTGAGCACCTGGTCCCTGTGAGCACATAGTAACTCTCGAGAGTGGTCCAGGATGATCCAGTTGTCGAGGTAATTGAGTATGTGGATGCCCACTTCCCTTAGGGGGGCAAGAGCGGCCTCTGCGACCTTCGTGAAGATGCGAGGGGACAGGGACAGGCCGAAGGGGAGGACCATGTACTGATACGCCTGGCCGTCGAACACGAACCGTAAGAAGGGTCGGTGTCACGGCAAAATGGAAACGTTGGAGTACGCGTCCTTCAGGTCTACCACCGTGAACCAATCTAGCTGTCGAACGCAGGTGAGAATCTGTTTCTGTGTGAGCATTTTGAACGGGAGTTTGTGCAGAGCCCGGTTGAGAACTCGCAAGTCCAAGATTGGTTGCAACCTGCCGCTTTTCTTGGGTACGATGAAGTAAGGGCTGTAGAAACACTTCATCATCTTGGCTGGAGGGACGGGCTCTATCGCGTCCTTGAGGAGTAGGGTGGAAATCTCTGCTCGTAAGGCACTGGCTTGTTGGCCGCGCACTAGAGTGGAGCGAATACCGCTGAAACGAGGTGGGAGCTGGGCGAACTGAATTGCAAAGCCGAGTCGGATGGTCCTGGCCAACCAGCGCGACGGATTGGGAAGTGAGAGACACGCATCTAAACTCCGTGCGAGGGGCACTAACGTGACAATCATATTTGAAGTACCGGGCGGGGCTTCGCGGCGCGGGGAGCAGGTAATATTGCGTCAGGAGGCAAAAGAGCGTCCCGAGGCTCGGGTGCTGAGAAAAGACTCAAAGCACTTACCTTGTTCCACGCACCCGGCAGGGGGCGGGTTAGCGACTGAGGAAGAGATCCTAAGGAGGCATCTTTGCAACTCGTCAACGCTGGCCTGCCGGGGCTGAGCAGTCGCGGGGCCGGAGGCGAGAGAGCTGCATCGGGGAATTGGGACTGGAGAGTTGTAGGGCTGGGGTGCCGTGAGAATGGCGCACACCGGCTGGATGACCCAGGGGGTGGGGAAATCGCTCTTTTTTTGAACATTTGGTACCGCAACTGGGTACGGCAAATGAACATAAGAAAAACAAGGATTCTCCTCCTGGCCCTCCACCGCGGGACGGAGTGGTCTTGGTACCACCTCCGGAGCGAACATCCGACTGCCTGGGTTGCCCGTCTCAGGAGTGCTTCAGAGCTTTTCTGGTCCGGGAAGGGGTCCTGGAGACGGGGGGCGTACGCCGCCTGCAAGGTGCTCGACGCTGGGCTGAGAGCTGGGCCCAGGTTGCGGAGCTGCCTGCCGTTGTTTGGTCACAGGGGGATTTCCTCGGCGAGCAGGCAGGGTGCGCTGGATGGGTGGCGCCACAGCATGATGTGCGATATTGCCTCTGTCTGCTTCTTCACCACCGAAAATTGCTGGGCGAAGTCGTTGATGGTGTCGCCGAAGAGGCCAAGCTAGGAGACGGGGACGTTGAGAAATGTAGACTTGTCAACATCGCGCATCTCAACCATGTTCAGCCAGAGGTGGTGCTCCTGGACCACAAGGGTGACCATCGCCCGCCCAGTGTCTGCACTGTGACCTCCGTGGCTCTGAGAGTGAGGTCGGTGGCAGAGCGCAGTCGAGTCTTCTGCGTCAGACGCCTGGACGCTCTTAATGCAGCGGTGATGTCATCATCGCAGCTCAGGGGCTCGAGGCTGGCCATGCGGCGAGTCGCACTCATCCCGAACCCGGACAGAACCACACGAGCATGTTGGGGGGGGGGGGCGGGTGATTCATGGGTAATTACCCGGCAAAACCAAGCATGTCGTTATCCCTATATCGCCTTCATCGACAGCCGGGTCGTCCTCAATCCCATGGGAAGAAGGAGCAACGCGAGGGATGGCTGAAGTGGCATTCACCTTCAGGAAGGAGAGCCGCGACCGCAACGTTGCCATGGTCATGTTCTCGCATTGAGAACATGAACCATCCACAAACGCTGCCTCAGTGTGTGCGTCTGTGGCCGTCGTTCTTGGAGAGAAATCGCCTGCATCCAGGAACAACACAGGGGCGGAAAGGCATCTTGAAAAAACCGCGTCCTGAAAAGGACGCTCAACGCCGCTGTGTATTGCTCTTTTTGTGAGTGGGAAAACTCAGACTCTTTTAGAGAAAATATAGCTCTTTTAGGAGGAGAACACTCTTTTAAACAGGAAGAAATGCTGTCGAAGCGCCCAGGGGTGTGGACTGCACAGCGTGCAGAGAGAGAAATGCCAGCTGGAAATGCGCCGTGCAGATCCAACAGCCACACTTCTCGCTGGAAGAGGTGAGTGGAACAGGAGTGAGATTCAGCTGCTTGCTGCACAACCATTCGGCACCGAAGAAAAATTCTGACTGGCATTCGCTGCCCCGCTTCCCTTTATACCCGTATGTCCAGGGCGGGGCATGCAAATTCTGTCTCTCAAATTGACATTGGCCTTTTCGCAGGTTCAGAGGTACGATTCGGCGTCTGAGAAGACCCCTTGTGTCACTTCCTTCGACACAACATCGAGAGAGTGACAGAAGGGGAACTTGTTTTACAGGTCAGTTTCTCAAATCAAACTAAATACAAGTCATGCATCTCTGCCATCATGCATACTTACTGTTCTGGGCACTGCATGGACAAAGTGGTACAAAGAGTCAGTTTGAAGTCTGGAAGTGTTAAAATAATTTTCTCTGATTCATGTGCAGGATTTGAAGAGGGTGCTGTCCTTCCCTCCATATCCAGGGGACTATTTGCACCCAGTGGTGTACGCCTGCACTGCAGTGATGTTGCTCTGCCTGCTGATTTCTATCATGACATATATAGTACACCACAGGTATGTTTCATGACACCAGTTAAGCTGTGACATAAATTATGAAATACATTTAAACAGGACTATGGTCCAGTGTTTTTCTAATTGGCCAAATTTCAATTAAGTTTAACTTTCAAATATACAGGATTCCCATAGTCCAGGGTAATTTTAACATTGTGAATCCCATGCCTGTAGAAGTCATGGAAATTGATAGAATCTTTAACAGTCATCAGATATCATGGAAATTAAAATGTTTTATATGAATTAATTTAGTTATGCTCAGCTATAAAATATTTAATTAAATATGTAAATAAATCACCCTTTGTTAGGGTTGGGAAGTTAGATAATTAAAAATATATATTTATGAGTATGATTTTTATGACTTTCGGTTTGGTTAACAGTTCTCGTATGTGATTTCTTCCACAAATGCGATTGCAACAGCAGTGCTTTCTGCTACCATTCATTGGTACTTCAACAACGCTGCTATTGAATCAAAAGTGCAAAACAGGGGGTCACGTGATTCTATGCGAGTTTCGGATGTGTGAACGGCGATCTCTGCACACTTTGCTAGTTTTGATATTACTTTTAATGATATAAACCGGTGAGATCTGTTCTAGGAAGACAACATGTTAAAGAATTCAAAATCCTCGGGCACTGGAGACATTAAAAGACACTTACGTCATCCGGAGGCCTCGGACCAGCGAGTCAATTTGGACGGAGAGGTGAAAGAGATTCGGCGTGAATTGCTGAATGTATCAGCAATCCTGATGAAGGTCGTTGCTGACTTGGAGGATCTTGCTGAAATACGTCGATTGATCACTGCCATGGAGACAAATTCACTGAGGTGGTTACAAGAGTGGCAGATGTCGAGAAACGTATCGATAATCTGGAGTCATTGGAGATGGAATTAGCTGCTAATCTGCTAGCGACCAAAGCAGATTTGGAGCGTGTCTAGGAAAAGTTGGAGGATAGGGAAAATCGTAGTCAGAGGAACAACTTCCCGAATTGTGGAGTGAGGGTCAGGGTATGGTGGAGTTTCTGGACAGGCTCTTTCCGAGTCTACTCGAAATAACAGGCCATAAGATGGAAATTGAGCGAACTCATAGAGTTCCAGCTCGGCAATCCGGTGAGGGAGACAGGCCCCGATCGGTTTCTGGACAATTTTCTGAGATCATCCAATAAAGATCTTGTGTTACACGAGGCAAGAAGTAAAGGAAGGTTTTCTTGAAAAAACCACAACATTTTCTTTTTCCAATTCAAGGAATGCAAGAAACTCTTACATCAATGGAAGGTCACTTTTGCACTGATGATCCCAGCCAGGTAGAGAATAGATGCTAAGGATGGCGGCAAAGTATTTACATGTCCACAATGGGTGATGTCCTTCATGGAGTCAATGGAGGGAGTGGGTTATTGTGTGGTGCTCTCGTTGCAGCCGAGTGGTCCTGACACACTGAACATTTATTTCACCATCCGAGGAAACTGGGCATTTTTTTTGTTGTTTATTTTGTGCTGGTTCTGCCTAGCGGCTCGATTTTGTTTTGTGTAGTAACACTCCTTCGGCACAGTGTTGTGCATGAATCTGCACATTCCTTGTACTTATGCCCCCTATTGGTTGGAGTTTGTTTTGTGTAGTATTTCTTGCAGGACATTGGAGTGATTGGGTCATCTGTTGCACTCCGTAACAGTCAAATGGGCCATCTTATTGAACATTAGTTTGACTGCCTGAGGAAACTGAATGGCTTGTTTTGTGGACGAACTTCCCTTCGGGACAGTTATTTGGATAATTATACATGTTCTGTGTGTTTATCCCGCCTGTTGGCTAGAGTTTGTTTAATAGATTTTCTTCTGTTGTGTAATTCTGTATCACAAAATTTGCATAGAAACACCGGACTTGAGCAATCTGATGGCAAAGTTGTCGCGGGGGCTCTTGTAGGAGTATGTGGCTGTTTGAGTTTAAGAGGGATGGACGCTGGTTGGTGCTGTCGCACGCATGGTCAATGTGCACATTTTTATTTTTTCTGTTTGTTTGGTTCAGGGCGGAGGATCAGGGTTTATTATTGCACTAATGTTGAAATGTGGTCTTTATAATTTTGTTTTTGACACAATCTATTTATGAAAATGTCAAATGTTAATATGAGTGGATTGTCTCGCTCCACATGGAAGGTGAATGGTTTGGGGCACCCCATAAAAAGAAGGATTTATTTATCTTCTTAAACCTAAGAAATATGATATAGTGTTTCTTCAAGAAATGCATCTTTCACTGCAGGAAGCAGAAAAAATTGGGAAGATATGGGGCGGGCATGTTGTCTTTAGTGCTGGCTCAAGTAAGAGCAGAGGAGTCATTACATTGATAAGTAAACATCTACATTTCAAATGTCTCAAACAGAGTAAAGATAAATTAGGAAGAGTTATTATTGTTTTAGCAGAAATTCAGGGGCAAATGTTGATTTTGGCTAATATTTACGCACCTAACGCTGATGATCATGGCTTTTTTATAGATCTTGAAGGGATGTTGCAAGCCGCTGGCACCCTTCATGATATAATATTGGTAGGAGATTTGAATCTGTTGATGGACTCAGTTCTTGATCATAGTGAAGCAACAGTGTGTAAGCCCCCTAGAGCAACAAAATTTAAAAAAAGTAAAAATCTTGGTCTTATTATTTGGAGACTTTTGAACCCATCTGGTAGGGAATATACATTCTTTTCATCAGTCCATAATATTTATTCTAGAATAGATTTTTCGAAGTATATATCAGTATATATCGAAGTCCCTCATTTCATCAAGTTTAGAGATGTTGTCACAAACGGGTTAAAATAAATCATATAGTTGACAATCCTGAATTCCAACAAATGTTAAAGGCTGAAATCAATGTTTACTGTATATGGAGACCAATTGGTGGGCGTGGCTTGGGAGGCACTCAAGGTGGTTCTTAGGGGGTGGATCATACAGTATGCCCCATTCATCACATAATCCAAAGCACAAGAACTCGTGGAGTTGGAAGGGAATATTAAAAGTGCAGAGGCAGAGCTGATGGCCTCAGAGAATTGACCCGATTGAAATACAGATATAATACTATTTTGTCGCAGAAGGTGGAGTTTTGGCTATTCAGGGCAAGACAGCAATACTTTCAGTCGAGGGACAAATTAGGGAAACTTTCAGCTAAATATATAATGCAGAGAGTATTTTTCTACCATTCCCTCAGTGAAATCTGCTGGTGGTGAAATTTTTAACTGGGCCATTGATATTAATAATGCTTTTAAAGAATTCTATCTTGATCTATATTGTTCCACATCTTCGTCTACTGGTGAAGATATTAGAAACTTTGTGGATCCATTAGAACTCCCTAAACTGTCAACTAAGCAAAATAAAGTATCTTGATTTTGAGATAAACTTGGAGGAGCTTGGCGAGGTCATTGAGGCTATAATTAACAAACCAGTGTTATGATCGCTAGACAAATTATTTTAAGGCTATGGAGGTCAGCTGGGGTGCCCCCATTTCAGGAGTGGTGCATGGAGATTGGGAGGGTGGCAGCTTTTAAGGAAGTGTCATTTAAAAGACGGGGCAACTTAGATTTGTTTGCTGGGAAATGGGGCAAATTCATGTTCCTGAGTCTTTTTAGCCAGAAGAGAGAGACTGCAGATTTCAAATGCTTATATCTTCAGATTTTTTTTTTTTTTCAATGTTTAGAAGCATGCCAGCATATAGATGACCTTAAAGTTAATAGATATGGACTTAAAGCAGAAAAACTTTCATTTTGATTTCACGGGGTCTTTAAAAGAAAAGAAAAATCATTATCCAGTATTAATATACAACTGGAAAAGTAATGAAAATGTAGAGATCAAAAGGTGTGGCAACCCTGAATGAAGTGTTATACACATTCCCTTTTTGTACTGTTAGACTGTATGGTTCAGTTTTTAGCAAATTTCTGTAAAACTTCCTTTCACCTCCAATTCGTATAAACATAGCCATTTGTAATACAAGTACTCTCACTGGTTCACAGTAGGAAATATTTTTGGGACAAATTGCCATGAACCTGAGTCAGACCTCCAATATTTATAGTATCATCCCCCTAACTGTCACAGCTATTCTCAGTGAGTAATGCTTGCATTGTGAAGTGTGGCCACTTCTATCCTTAGAGGGACAAGGCCAAATTTAGTGAGCCACACAAATCTGAGATACTTTGCAGATTGGGCCAGAAAGATTCTTTAGTTATAGTATTGTGCTTCAAAGGCACTTGCTTGTGTCATTCTTTCAGTTGTAAGCTGTTTATAGATTACTCATAGCATGATTGTCTGTTCATCTAATACGAGTCTGTGTGTGTGTCTGCAGCATAATCCGAATCAGCAGGAAAGAATGGCACATGCTTCTTAACTTCCTCTTCCACACTGCCGTGACCTTTGGGGTGTTTGCGGGAGGCATCAACCAGATCAAATACCCTGTGATCTGTCAAGTGGTAATTCTCCCAGTCCTACACCTTGTTTCCTTGGCCTGAGTAAACCACATTATTCATTCCCAATGTCTGCGATACAAAGTCACTTACATATGGCCTCTTTGACACCTGATCTGGCATGGCTGCCATTTACTGAGGCATGGAGAGCTCTGTTTGACAGGGATGCTCAGTGATGGGCAACTAATGCAGTGGAGCACTAGAATTGGTGTAGCCTTTCAAAATGAAACACTTATTCCTTCATCACTCACAATTACCAGTCTAGACCAGTGAGTCAGATTAATTTGATTATGTTTATAGCTGCATGGTTATTAAACATATTTTGGTTAATGACAGCAGGAGGCACTCAGATTTAGAAACATCAGATTTATGACTAGATGCATACTGAACATGCATTTGCGATATTATACACAGTATATCCATGGCATTGAATGTCAAATGCCACATGTTGACAATGGAAGATATTTTTTAGAATATTTATTTCTAAAGTATTTACAT
The DNA here is from genome assembly GCA_032164185.1 of Moxostoma hubbsi. Classification (NCBI taxonomy): domain Eukaryota; kingdom Metazoa; phylum Chordata; class Actinopteri; order Cypriniformes; family Catostomidae; genus Moxostoma; species Moxostoma hubbsi. Next base: position 9,801,376 of record JAVLUX010000039.1, on the reverse strand, counting down.
TATCCTAAATGCAGGGTTGGGGAGTAACGTATTTAAAATACAAAATATAAGTAACTGTATTCCACTACATTTACAGTTTAAATAACTGGTAATTAGAATACAGTTACATTCAAACATATTTTGATTACTGAAGAGATTGCTTTGCATTTTATTGTCATTTGTTTCATTTAATATTTAGTCCTTTCAGATGTAAAAATGTATAAATATAAATGATGTGATCCAAAGTGCATTTGATCAGCGGTGAAACAGTTTCTTATGATATGTTACATTATTACGAGCACACAGAGGAGTAAGTTTGAAATACGTTTGGAGCAGAAGAAATAGAAATAAACCCTGTGTAATTTGTCAGCTTTATGCTAAGTTAAAATGCTATTTCTAGCCATTTTACATGCATGTTACCAGGCACAATCACAATTTTTTTCTAGTAAGGTCCTTTAATATTAGGGCAAAAATCGTATTCTTGATAATTTTTGTTTAGTTTTCCTGTAAAAATATTTTAAAAAATCCTTAAAACAAGATACATTTGATTGATCTTGTTTTAGAAACAACAATGCATAAGATATTTAGGTTTTTTCAGAGAATGTATTTTTAACATGTGTATTTTGTCTTACTGTACTGAGTTTTTATAGTCAAAACATGTGAAAAAATCTACCAGTGCTGAAGAAGTAATCCAAAGTATTTATAATACGTTACTGTCCTTGAGTAATCTAACAGAATACATAACAAATTACATTTTACAGCATGTATTCTGTAATCTGTAGTGGAATATATTTCAAAAGTAACCCTACCAACCCTGCCTTAATGTATCAAATTTACCATATAAAATGGTACAATTTTCAAGACATTCAGAGCCATGCTGGGGGAAAAAAAATCTTAAACAAGCTTAAACTGTTTTACTGGGTTTAGCTGGTTTGCCAGCCTGGTCAGATTGGTCTGTTTGTTGTTTTTATAGGGGTTTTAGGCACTTTTCAGATGGCCAAGCTTAGCTTGGCAAGACTCGGGGATCAGCTTAAACCATCTGAAACAGCAAGCCAGCTCAGGCTGGTTTTATGATGTTTTTCAATATGAAGCACATAATATTTTGCACCCCATATAAATCTCATATATATAATGTATGGATGAATGAGTCTATGAATGAGTTTATTGGACGCAGTGTGTTTGTTGGATGCAGTAAGTGTTCATTGGACCAAAGAGGACAACAGCATGACCTCACTGTCTGACTATTACCTACACACATATGCATGCACACTACAGAGCTGCTTCAGATTTATCTGTATGTTTCTGTGCCCACTCTGCTTTGTATGATTGAGCTTTTAATTTGTAATGTTTCTTTTTATTAATTGGCAGGTTGGCATTATCTTGCACTACTCCTCCCTCTCTAGCATGCTATGGCTGCTGTTCACTGCCAGGAATATCTGCAATGAGGTGTCCAAAGCCCCACCCATATCCTTGGACAGAGACCCTCCCAAACAGCCACGCCCTAAAGCCACCATTTTCAGGTAGACAGCAGGAATTCCCATGGATTTGCTTACAAGCATAGGGTTTGGAATCAAGAATGGGTTGGGAATAAAATAAATTAAGGAATTTTAAGGAATTAAAAAGTGGAATCAGAATCATGACCAGAATCAATAAAGGGGGATTTACCCAAATTAACTTTCTGTCATCATTTACTCGCCGTCATGTGATTCTAAACCTAAATTAGTTTCTTTCTTCTGTGAACACAAAAAGAGATGTTTGCCTCAGTCACCTTTCACTTTCATTGTGTCATTTTCCCATACAATAAATGTAAATGGCGACTGAGGCTAACATTTTGTCTAATATCTTGCATCTTTTTTTTCCATACAATGAATAGTGACTTTCATAGTGTCATTCACCCAGAAACAACATGAGTAAATTATAACATAATTTTCATTTTTGGGGGAACTATCCCATTAAATTCCTTATAATTCCTATCCCTCGACAAGAGCATCATTCAGATAATATATGAAATATTTATAAAATGCATTCCTTGTGAGACCTGCTGGAAAACCTAATATCTTTTGTAATTTTTTCACCTAATTTTCTCCTCTTTGACCTCTTGTCAGGTTTTATCTAGTGAGTGGTGGAGTCCCCCTAATCATAGTGGGAGTTTCAGCTGCTGTAAACTTGGATAACTATGGTAGCAGAGATGATGCCCCTTAGTGAGTATCCTGAGTGCTGATGATTCCCAATTAGCTGCCAGTTGTATATGTTTACTTTTTAGTGAGCCTTTAAATATCACAAGTGTCACTGATTCTGAGAAATGTATCTTAATTAATGGTATGAATTACCATGAAGTCTGTAATTAGATAGAGAAATAAAATGACACTGTCAGTTTAATAAATGTCTCTGTTGCAGTTGCTGGATGGCCTGGGAACCCAGTCTGGGAGGCTTCTATGTTCCCATTGCCTTATTGGTTTTGGTAATGTGCATCTACTTTCTATGCACATTTGTGCAGCTAAAGCAGCACCCGGAGCGCAAGTACGAGCTGAAGCCCATGACTGAAGAACAGCAACGTCTAGCCGTGGCTGAAATCGGCCACTGCCATGCTGTCAGTGGAGAGCCAGGAGAGCACGGTGACCATTCAGGCTGCACTGCCATCACGGCCTCCATGTTGGCCAATGAGCACTCTTTTAAAGCTCAATTAAGGGCCGCTGCCTTTACGCTCTTCCTCTTCCTGGCCACTTGGGTGTTTGGAGCACTGGCTGTATCACAGGGCCATTTTCTGGACATGATCTTCAGCTGTCTATATGGAGCATTTTCAGTCACTTTGGGGCTTTTTCTGCTTATTCAGCACTGTGCAAAACGTGATGATGTCTGGCACCGGTGGTGGGCCTGTTGCCCCAACAAACCAAAGGTGGAGGTCAACGGGGAGGCAGCAGGTAATCCTGACCCACCCGCCCAAAGTCACAGCCATACACCATCCCATGGGCAGAACCAAATCCACTGCCAGGTAGACACTTCCTGCACAGATAAACCTCTGCTCTCCCCACACCTCCACTCTCCATCTCCGCACTGTAAATTGGGTACCTTACCCTCCACCCAGAACCAAACAAGCACCTGCTGCGCCACCCTGCACAGTCCCTCACCCTTGCTTGGGAGCCGCCCACAGTCCCTCCCCGATGAATTGCCCCGCCCAACTCTGCCCCTGCAAAGCTGCTTAAAGGACAGGTCTAAGACTCGCTCCTTCAACCGACCTCGGCCCTGCCTCAGGGACTATTCTTACCACATGACCTCCACCAGCATGGACGGCAGTGTGCATAGCTCCCACCTGGACAGCCCTCACAGCATGCACCTGGACAACCCGCTCACCTGCCACGCCTCACACTTGGATACTCAGCTGTCTTGTCACAGCCCCCACCCTGACAACCAACTGCGCTGCCCCAGTCCTCACCTCGAGAGCCTGGCCTCTCACAGCCTGCACGATAGTATCTCCTGCCATAGTGCACACTTGGATTGTCAGCTCTCCTGCCACGACAGACACACCTGCCACAGACACATGTGCTGTGCCAAAGCAGACCCGTTTTCAAGCATATGCTGCCCCAAAACTGACCCCTTTACCAGTTCTTGCCAGGCAGGGGACCCTGACACAGGACCACTAATGTATAGTTGTCCTAAGATGGCTGATAAAGAGGAGGATGTAATGCTGCATTTGGATATGACCCCTCCACGGGTGACTCTGTCATGCTCCCAGGCCACGCTCAGCAGAAAAGGCACTCTCAGCCGGAGAGGGACAATAAGCCGGAACAATAGTCAGCACGAGGACTACATACTTACTTCTGATTCCACAGGTAACATTAGGACTGGACCTTGGAAAAATGAGACCACTGTGTAGGCCTGTGACTGAGAGCAAGCAACCTGTTTCTTGTCTGAGCTAAACTACTGTGTAGTCCCAGGTCTGTTACCCAAAAGCCCTCTCTCCTATGAGCTAAGCTACTGTGTAGTCTCTCCGCTGTGACTTCCCTCTCTTATCTGTCAATACATTTTCTTCGCCTTCAAAGAGGAGATAAAACCTCTGCTTACCTCTTTCAGATATCTTTACACAATCAACAGCTACATTTAGTTTTATCCTCTTGCCATTCAGAAATGGCAGCAAAGAACACATGACATGCATTTAATTGGGATGATCTTTTGTAATCAAACTGGTTTTTGTACATGTATTTTTGGGTAAGGTTACATAATGTGCAATTATGTCATTGTGGACTTACTGTATGTGTGTTAAGTGTGGGTGAGAAAACAAAGAGTGCATGTGTTTATATGTCTATTTGCATGTGACAACATGCTCGTGTTCATATACCCGTTAACAAGATTTCCAGTAGTGCAAGATGAGTACTCTCTTTTGGAGCCAAAATCGCCCACATTTCCGGTTTGCATTTTAGTAAAACTAAAAATTCATCACCAAGTGGGAAAACACCAGCACTTTTAACTAGTAGCATATATTCAATTTAAAAATAAAACTGAACAGACATTGAGATTAGTCAATGAACATGGCTATTTTTAAGTTCAGGTCTTGGTGTGATTTATATGTGCCAAACGTTAGAGTAATTAATATACAACCTTTAATCTACCCCAAAAGTACCTAGTAGTCTGTGTTACGTGGATAATGTTTTGTGGCTGCGATAAAACAGCAAACAAATAGGCTCCCAGTGTTTCCATGGTGACAAATCACGAAGAGAGGTTCCCGGCCAGAATGCATTTTGAACTGCACATGTGATGTATGCACACACACAATATTTAGTTACTGACAGCAAGGTGCAGAACAGTTCAAGTCAATGGCCTTATAATAACCATCAGTTATACATTGATCAAAAGTCTAAAGTTGCACTAAAGCATTCAAACATGTTCGCCATAAAGAAAAATAATTTGCTACTCACCTAATGAGCTACATACAGTCATGTGATTGGCAACTTAATGGAAACACTGGAGCTTGTAGTAACCCCATGTGTCATTACTCATTTTTATACTGAGCCAATTACGGAGGGCTTCACTTTCCAAGTTTGTAGGAAGGAGACAGGTTCTCATTAACAGATTGTATCTATCTAGTCACTGTGCCAACTCACTTTGCACACAGGAATCAGCTGATTTACTGAACATACTGAAGCTTTTAAGATCTAAGATGTTGCCTGGAATGGAAACTTATGTAGCTGTGAAAAAGTGGGAACAGCAGTGGGTAAATTATGACAAATACATGGTCACAGAGGTATACATTTGTCTGCTCTCATTAATGTTGTGATCATATTTGTCACATTTTGTTTTTAATATATTGTGCCATTTAAAGAATGAAAGTGGCAACAGAAGATACTGGAGTGATGTGAACTATTTTTAAAGATTACTTGTTTATGTTGTTTATTTGTGAGCTCAGGGATTGTGTTGCATCTTTCACTCGTAAAACCACAAAGAAAAACATTTGCATGGAATTGATGTTATTTACCCCTTTCACCAAATTAGAGTTAGGCCTTTGTTACTCAGATGACCCTCAACAGAACCATGTGTTCTGTAGATGTGTAGTACATGGATACTAATAAGCCCTCCTTTGAAGTTCTGGAGGACATGAAATGTATCTACCTGCCTGATTTACCAAGTCTTGTGCTTTATCTTTATCTATCTTTATTTATACCTGCCATTTATATGAGAGAGCTGCAGCGTTTTTTTGGTCAGTACATGTGATTTCTGCACTAACCTGACCCAAAGCCAGTTGTTGTTTCTTCTTTTTCTTTTTTTTTAATACATTTGTCACAATTTCCAATAAATGTATTTTATCACCAGATGTTGAGGTCCTATTCTTTCTAAATCAAAGGCTCACCCAAAAATGAAAAGTCAGACATTTACTCACCCTCATGTTGTTCCAAACCTGTATGACTTTACTCCATGAAACGCAAAATATGTTAGGCAGAATGTAAGCCTCAGTCACTGTCATTGCATCTTTTTTTTTCTCGCAATGAATGTGAATGGTGACATGGGCTGCCAACTTTCTACCAGTCAAATACAGTACATTCCATCTCCAAATAAGGGAGTTTTTTATTCCAGTGGGGCTCCTGCACTAGACGCTGCACAATGGTTAAAGAGGTCCACCTAGAGCTGCTGAAAAACAATTGAAAGCAGTGCTGAAGGATTAAAAAAAACAACAACAAAAACAGTGTGAACGCCCCTTATATGCTTAAAATGAAAACTGCTTTAAAACAATGACCAGGCAGAACCAAATTTCTGCCAATCAAAAAAACAACTTTTTACCAAAAGAACGAAGCTGAAATCAGTAGAGAAATAATATTTTTCTGTTTTAAACAACCACACATTATAATGGATTTTTATGGGAGAAAAGGCAATAACGTGAATATTTTCTCATCGTTATTTAGCTAAGTCTCTCTTCCAGAACGAGCACTGACATATCCCATATATGCAATGTAATGTCATGTCATGAAAAGGTGCGTTTACTGATGTTCTGGAATCATCACTTTATGCACTTAAATGCTATATGCTCAGTAAAATTAGTTTGCTCCTGACAGAAAACACGACAGAAAATGTGTGCTCATTGTCATTAATCTTTTCTTTCTAGCTCCTTCTTACAAGTATGGCATCTGTGCTATGAAGCAACAGCCGATATCTGACACATTATATGCAAAAGGTTCTATTTCAGGTTAATTTCTCTCAGTTTGTTAAACTTTCTCAGCAGCTTGGGTGTGAGACTAAAATACAGGACAAATGTCATGCCATATGGGATTCATACAGAATGTAATTTTGTCCCCTTAAATATGATTCCATATTATGGTGGTTAGCAGCCCTAATGGTGAGGCTAGCATTCTGCCTACCATCTCCTTTTGTGTTCCACAGAGTAAAGAATGTCATATCAGTTTTGGAACAACACAAGGGTGAGTACATTTTGACAGAATTGTTATGTTTGAGTAAATTATCCCTTTAAGAGTCGTGAGTTGAAATACATTGCAGCACAATGCCCAAAAGTTGCTAGAGTCTTATTTTATTGAGTTTTTTATTATTTTTGTGCTTCGTAAACCTGCTTCCATAACTAGAACTTTTTCTCACCTGATCCTTTCATAGTGTTAAGTTAAGACCAATGTTTTTTGTCAAACTCATCTCTGAATTTAGTAGGAAGAAAAGACACAAACTTGGCCTTGAATCAGGCATGTGCTGCATCTCAGCTCTCTTGCTGACAATCTACAGAGCTGCAGGGTTTGGCCGATTGTTTATTCATGATTCCTCCCAATTCTGCAGCTGATCCCTTCTCACACATTCTGTTGTCAAGGACTCTGACATCAGCTCCAATCTGTAGGAAACAAGAGATGATGAATTACCATCCTATAAAGGTAAATCAGTATCAAAACTTGAGAGCTTGCAAATTTGGATTTGAGAACTTGTACAATAAATATTTCTACTCGTATATTGAATCTAACACTTACAGCACCGATGTGAAAACTTGTAAAATAAAAATTACAAGTTGAATGTTGCAATCTACACTCACAGACAATAATTCAAAACTTGTGTTCTGAATTCACAATTGTAGACAAGTAGTCACAAATGTGTAAAATGACATTCACATAATTACAACTACAGACACAAACTTGTGTTACACATTAACTTATGTACTTTAATTCATTTTCGCAGTATAACCACAAATCAGCACTTTAAACCTCTCAAATCTGGCACTGCGAATTCAAATATTCACACTTTGATTTTTGCAACTACTTCTGCAAACAACCTGTAGCAAAACTCACTTGTGCACTTTTAATTCAAGATGTGAGAGAGAAAGACCAGTGTTTGGGTCAATTGAGTAATTTTATTGGTTGATACCTAGCCAGTGAATTCCACCAGTGTGGACCATGTTTACTGGGGATGTGCATGTGAATAATTTTGCTTGCCTTTACAGCAGATTTGTTCAATGTGAATTGCCAAGGAGCAAAGAAAATATATTTAGCACATTATAAAAACAATGCTGGTATTATTATCAACCCGCTTTGTTTCATTGATGCCTGTTCTATTGAATTTGACACAGTTTAACCTGTTGATACGCAATTACCCCGCATGCAGTGGTGGCATCACTCTGCTTACATTTAATATATAATTTACTGTCTATATATGTAATTAATGTTAAAAACCTTTTCAAAGGTCTAAGGGTTCAACATTAATATCTGATCTCTGTTTCACGATAGCAATGCTCCAGAAACAGCAATTTAGTTATATGTGCCAGCAGTACAAATGAAAACATGCAATATCAAAATGGGACTTCATACCTTTGTTATGAAAACACGATCGCCAGATGAATCCAGTTCGCCACACTTGGGTCAATTGTCCATGACAAACGTTCATTCAAAAACATCCAATGGCACTTTTTGTCTATAAAAGTGATTAATCTGAGAAATATTGATGTATTCTCCATCGTTCTTCAACAAACTATGCAATCTGAGCAGCATTCATGTAGTAAAACTGTATATTATCTTATATATTAGAGTCTCGTAAACAAAATGAAAGTATCTCCAAAATCTATTTTTAAAAAAGTGGCATAGTTTTATTCATAATAGCCAAGCAGTGCAGTCAGATTTTATGTCGTATTGAAAGGCGGAGCCTTAATTTTACTCTGTACACCGGCAGCGATTTTCAGAGAAAAAAGCTTGCAAGAACCTCATCTTCAAATTTGAACCATAACTTCTTTAGACTTGTGGCTTTGAGAACAAGTGGCTTTGTATTTCTGGGTTGTCTTGGCACATTTATTATTGTTTTTTTAGATAAAAAAAAAGCACAAAATATTTCCAATACTATAAACTTCAGCTTCTCTTTACAAAATAACAACTTTACAAAATAACAACATATATTAATTCTGAAACTTGGGAAATAAAGCCCAAAGTGTCTTCTTTCAAAATTTACTACAGCTGTGTCCAAAGGGTCCAGTAAATACAACCATTTAAGTTCAGGTATGTCATTTTTGTGGTTTGTACTCAAAAAGGGGGTGCATATCAACAGGTTAAGAGTGATTTTAACAGCTTCACATGGTAACATGGTTACCTATGTTAACATGGGACATTGGTTTGAATGGGAACTGGCGATTACATTTGTTAGAGCAGTAAATCACAAGTGGAATTATTATATTTGCAAAATTAAAGCCTCACAGTCTGAAATGTCGCAATAATTGGCCTATACACTTAAATTACAATTATTTATTTATGAAAATAATATTATGATAAAATGAATAGTTTTTTATTGGTCAAGTGGTAGCGTGATTGCTAACCATGCATATGGACCTGGGTTCAAATCCCCAGTAAACATTTGTATTTTTAGTTACATTGTTATAACAGCATCCTTTCCTTATCAAGGGTTACGTGCATGACAAAGTTGTATGTTTATAACTACCCATGACACTGCCAAAAGAAGCTCATTTTTTGTTGAGAGCAAGTACAAATGCCAAATTGACCAATAAATAAATGAGAATAATCTCTAAGAAAGCATGATACATTTCTTCAGAAATGTAATAATTCTGTTTGTTTGGCAAAATCTTAAGATTTTCAATCTTATTTTGGTTTGACAATTTTAAAAAGCCTCTTAACTATGTATGAAAAGATTATACTGTAATTGCTGGCTGTCAGAGTCAGTTACAATTTTGATTGATGTATTTAAAACAATTTTATAAATTGTTTGTCTGTGCATGTGTGTTTTACAAAATTGTTTTCATTATATCTGTTAAAAATACATTTTATTACATTACATCCTCTCACTAACATAATAATGTAATAATTTGTGGTAAATGTGTAATTTTAACACTGAAATTTGAGTCCCTTGATTTATTGCTCACCCTGTTATGTCATGATACTATGACCTTTCATTGAAGATATACAGTATGTTATAAAATGACATCATACATACTGGTGGTGGACATAACAAATATTTTTAGTTTTCTTAAGTTTGTAACTCTTTTGTGTCATTTATGTTTTCCTTTATTTTGTGGTGTTAATCATATGTGGTGAAGCATAAATTGTCCAACATGTAATGGGAAGATAAACGGGAAATAAATGTAATTTTAAAATTTCAATTTACAGTATTTATGTTAACAAATAAAATCGGCAATATAAGTTTACAAATATGTTTGCTAAATATCAATCACAGACCTTGAAGTGGCTAATTTATCCACTGAATGTCCACCCTGTTATTTTCCACCCTGACACTGCCCATTTAAGTGGATGGACATCTGATTTTATTTTGTCATTTACCTTGACCAGTATGACTAATGCAGTCTTTAGCATGTCCCTGTAATTATGAAACATGAAGATAGCTGTAAATGCATATTTTATTTTTCTGTAACGTCACGCCAGCAGAGGGAGCCCTCTCCCGAGTTTTGACTGTGTACCGCTCCCTCTGCTTCTCTGCTCATTTCCTGTTTGTGTGTTATTTAAGCATGGCCTGTTCATCAGGCCAGTGCGAAGTATTGCCAGTTTCACCTGCCTTACCGAGCGTTTATTATTGTCATAGTCTTGCCTGCTTTGTGAATGACCATTGCCTGCTTTACCTTGTTACTGCCTCTTGGATTACCCCTCTACTTTGTCACTTTGGATTGGACTGCCTATTTGTGTTTGAACTCTGCCTGCCTAAAGTTATTGATACCTGCCTGCCGACTTTAACCTGTTTACTGTGGATTTTAATAAACATCTGCAAATGGATTCAGCCTCAGCCTCCGCGTTGTTACATTTTCAAAAGTTTCAAACCCGGGGGACCTGGGTAGCTCAGCAAGTAAAGGCATGCTGAGTCACTCCAGCCAGGTCTCCTAAGCCACCAAATTAACCTCCTCTTGGGGTAACCTCCTATGTGCCACAACACCACAGCTAACTGGTTAATTTACAGAGTAGATGCCTAAAATCAGAAATTAGCTTATGAGACGTATATTTAAGTTAACTTCCCTGAATGTGTGGGTGGTTAGCCTTTAGATGTCGCTTAAGGTTGGTGGTGTTTTTCCCCGATATTTTTTTGTCCGCAGTGCTTCCTGTCAGTTATAATGACACATTCTGACCTTTTGTCAATATCATTGTACCTAAAATGCGACCAAATATCAAGCCTCTTCCTTCCACCTAGCATGTCGTCGGCGCTCGTCGCGTGTTCGCCACTGTCTATGATTGTTGTGTTCTTGCTCCATGTAGTTTCGTGTTGCAGCCACAGGAGTATGAGACCTGTTGTAACCGTTACTAGAGCAACAGCGCAAACTCATTCGGAATATTTTGAAGGCGTAACAGCTGAATATTCAATCTCATGATGAAAAAGTAGAGACGATTGTATACGAAAATGAAGAGAGATTTTATCTTAGTTTTTATTTTATGCAAAACATTTTAGTCTCGTCTTTTTTCGTCAACAATAATGCATGTTAATTTAGTCTTAGTCAGCGTTTTTGGACATTGGTGCAGTCTCGTTATCGTCTCGTCTTAGTCATGGAAAAAAAGGTCGTTGACGAACATATTTAGTCTCGTCTCGTCTGACGAAATTAACACTACAACATTCAACTTCAGATTTTATTTTACATGTTTTTACATCGGTGCTGTGAGGGTAAATTTAAATGTACTTGTACACAAATTTATTGTTCAAGTTCTCAAATCTAAATATGCAAGCTTTCGAGTATTGCTACCGGTTTACCTTCATAATAGCTTGTCCCTATGGAGCCTCTCTTGGATGGCTGGGAGAACTTTTAGCCTCCCGAATCAACAGCTGGGAGAGGTCACTACTGATAGACGCTTGGACACTTTTCAATGTTTTACACTGAACATCTGCAACAGATCGTTGCCCGCAAGGTTTCCCGAGGTCCTCACTAGGAGACTTCATGAAATCCACAAAAAAACTTTTATATTTAATTGAAGACCTCATAAGTCAGATTAGATAAGAACAAGAATTCATATCAAGAAGAATAGGAGAAGAACATGAGGGCAAACTAAGGGCATTCGTTAAATGGGTGACAAACAGCAAAATCCATTCAAGCTGCACACCTAATTCACACGGCCTAATGGGGAAGCAGAAGTAGTGTTGGGTTCACTGAGTGACCCATTGGGTGCTGTCCTTAAAATGTTTCATGGAGATAAGCGCTTTCACTTCCAATTGTATCAGAACTGCAGGGGCTCTGCTCGTCACTGCCATCTGCTGGCAGAGATCCAAACTCTCAAACATAATATAGGCCTTGCAGGCTACAGTACAGGTAGTTGTTTGGGCTTCTGTGTCACAAGATGATTTGCTGTCTGAGCTGATGGTTTTGATGAGTCTGTATTTTGGCCTGAGACTGCCTTTGTCGATCCAACTCTATACTAACATAAGGACACAACCTCTGAATTACTTCCTAATACACAAATTAGTTGTAATATTATTGAAGAAAAAATTGAGCCCACTAGCTTAGACACACCCAGTTGGTTCCCAGTTTTTGAGTACCTCTAAAAGGATTACAATTGCTTCACCCTTTTACACATTACTTATTTAGTTTCATAGGGGCTGCATGACCTATTTATTTTGAGCCTTATATAGAGGCAGGCGGGTGGTTACTCAGAGTTCCTCTGTTGTGCTGTTTCTGCTTTGAGTGGTAATGGACAGAATGCACAACTCAGAGTGAGATGACATAAGCTATTAGAGAAAGAGAGGGAAGGGAGAAGAAGGTACCAGAGAGAAAAGAGAATAAATAGATCCATAGCAGGGGGATGGCAGAGGACGGTAATAGCACAGCATGGTGAGCTGGATAAGCTGGCAGGTGTCATATAAATAGCCCCCAATATTACAAAGGGTGTTTCTTTTTTTGGAAAATGATGAATTCTTGACCATGTGATGTCAGACTTGTAGATGTCACAGATCCACTTTATCTTTAAAAAGTCTCAACTAATGTGTCCGATTTTATATAATTTTGGTCAATTATTTTATGAAATGAATTTCTAAAATGAAACATTATCAACTAGAACAGTCTGTTAATGTAAATCTATGGGATTCTTTCAGATTTTTCACCATCTGTGTGAAAACTGTAAATCAAACAACCTGAATGTCTGTACCAGGTTTGGTGGATGTAGCTTGTAACGCCTAGGAGGAAATTTGAAAAAAAAAATAAAAAAATAAAAGTAATCGAGGTTACAGTGAGGCACTTACAATGAAAGTGAATGTTGCCAATTTTTGGAGGGTTTAAAGGCAGACATTTGAAGCATATTCTTTTCTAAAAGCACATGCATTAATTCTTCTGTAAAAACTCATGTATTATTCGTGCTATGAAGTTGTTTAAATTGTCATTTTTACAGTAATTTTAGGGTTTGTAGACATTACATCGTCATGGCAACGAAGTTGTAAAATTGGCTATATCTTTATACAGAAAAAGTTAAATGAATTTCATTAAATTCATGTGCACATGCATATTGTTTGTCTTGTGGCTATACTTATTAAATAGTGAGTATTTTAATGTTAAAAAATTGGCCATATTCACTTCCATAGCAAATGCCCACATTTTTGCTTTTTTTCAAGGAAAGGAGGGGCAAGTCCAAATTTATTTTTGTGGTAATCAATATTATGACTCTGTTATTTGAGATTAACTTTTATTGAACCCGGAATATTCCTTTAAATTACTTAATTTAAAGATATTACTGCCACTACTAGTTAATTTGTTTAAAGTGCAACCATATTTAATTTGATTATCCTATCCAATCACAAAAAAAGACCTCAAATGTTGGGCTACTTAGCTTGTATGCCCTACTATTTCAAAAGCCACAGTACTTATGTATTATGTAGCCCTCAATGAGCCATTCGGTAAATACCTATCCCTAATGCAATGTGCAACAAAATGGTCCATATATGACAATAGTTTAATCAAAAAAATTATCTCTCTCTCTTGTTGCGTTAGTGTTTCATTTCTCAAGGAATGGGCTGCCATCCCTTTTTCCCACAGTCCATTCCATGGCCTGAACCACTTTAATTGCAGTAAGTCAGAGGCAGTGTGCAGACAGCCCTGGTACAAGCCTGACCTATTTAAATCCTGTCAGAGCAGGTGAACCTGTCTCTTACTTGTCTGCTCAGTGCAGGTAAACAGATATACTGAAGCTTGGCTTTGAATAACAGCAAATACAATCGATCTTTGAATCAATCGGCCAGTATCTGTGCTCCTTTTGATTGTGAATGTTATGTGATCCAGTCAGCCAATTTACTGTGTGTATCTCAAATATCCTCATCATGACATGGATCGTGACTCACAGCAAATTATAGCCTGGGTAGATTCTGCCCTTAATTATCATGACAGAGCCTTCACTTAAATGTGAAGGTGAAAGCCAAACCAGAGTTTGGTAAAACCTATGTATGGAACAGTGTTATTTGAAAGTGTCATAAATTAATCTTGAGTGCCCTGCAAACTTCATATGTACTGTATATTATGATACAAGCAAATTTAACACTAAATTGTGAAACAGACATTGACTAGAGGCTGCTCTCCATATAAGAAGTGACTATTTGTGAGAACTAGTGAAGATTAGACACTTTCTGTGACTGGGAGCGATAAATGGACTATAAAAATGTTTCGATAAATTCACAAAAATTGCTGAATTGGCTCATCTGTTACGCATCTCAGCTTTGTTAAATCTCAAAACAATACAAGTAACAATTTGACATTATTTTTAGAATATTCCTGAGTATTGGACTTATCCACACACTGCAAATGATGCATATATTAACATATAAGACATACATTTGTTCTATTAAGAATGAAAGGCTAGAAATATACACATAAAAAAGTGTTCTTTTGAGAGAAAAAAAATACCCTTGTGTTTGATGCATCATACTGTTGAATACCAATGAAGGCAATCTTGTGGCATTGTGCCAATGTAGCAATTTCCAAAAGACCAGTACCGAATAACTAATCCAATGCAATACTGCCACCAAGAGTGAAAGCTCCTAATAGCAACATTTCCCTGTTCATTTCAGTAAATTCATACACCAAAAACAAACACAATTGGCAATTCCCAATTTAGTCATAAAAACAGTCATCTTCTTTAAAGGTATTTACATTTATTAAAGGAGGAACTGCAAGGAGGTAAATACAGTACAATATAGTGTCAACCTGGTGCATCACATTTTAGGCACTTGGCATAAAAAAATAAATTTGTCTCTCAGATTCCAATAAAACCTGTGTGACATGGACAATACAACCAGAAGGAAGGACATTTACTTATTCATTTTTAACCTAAGGACAAACATTATTTGGTTAACAGAAGTAGACTATATGTTTGCTCATTCATGGCATGGACATAATTTTTTTTCAAGCAGAGCCATTTGAGCTGAATATTAGTCAACTGTTATGGTTTGCATAAAACTTTGACTACTTCACATGTATAACAGTGATTGTCATGTTATATAGAGAGTGAAAAACAATGTACAGTAAGTTTAGGGGTTTTTTTTTTTTTAGAGAGAAAACTTTCTA
The DNA here is from genome assembly GCA_032164185.1 of Moxostoma hubbsi. NCBI lineage: Eukaryota > Metazoa > Chordata > Actinopteri > Cypriniformes > Catostomidae > Moxostoma > Moxostoma hubbsi. The sequence goes on along the minus strand of JAVLUX010000039.1, from coordinate 9,785,952 downwards.
TGCCAACAGCATAGTTCTCATATAAACTATTTGTTTGTTTTTGTTAGGAAAAACAGATTTAAAACATGGAACACTATATAAATCAAGAATGGATTACTACCTCTCTACCATCAAAGCTTCTTACACTCTAAAGCACCATAGACAACGACCAATATGGACAAAGCCAAATGAATACATCTGTCATAAGAATTACAAATTTCTCTGTGAGATTTCAGTGTGGCAGACCAAATCACTTATGAGGTGTTTGTTCAGGTTAATAAGAAACAAACTGTATAAAAAAAGAGCCTCTAAAATTTGCAGATTGACAGATCAATTTAAAAGGACCACGAGCACACTTTATAGGTTCTCGACAGCGTTAACGCAGCTGACCTTTTTAAAAAACAATGGTTGTATCCAATTACCAGTAAAGCAGGCTTTTAATGCAAAGTATATATACTGAATGCTTAAACTCTGTTTTTATGCTTTTTAACCAATTGTTTATTTGAATTATTATTGTCATTTATTTGTCAATTATTACAAATCTCATTGTAAACAACCATAGTGAAGAGGATTGATATTGGGTCAACCAATTGTTTAGGGGAAGAATTTGCATGTCTGCTAAGCACAAAAGAATCTTACAAATCTGGACTTAATGGTGAAAAGAAACAGACCCACTGGTTAAAACTTTGAGGCAGAATGAGGCACTCCTGTCCAACAGAGAATGAACATACAGTTAGTGTTTGGTTGGCTATATGAGGTTTGTTGGGTTGCATCTCTAAACATGCTGTCTTATCTTTTTTTAGGTAAAGCATAATTATACATTTACAGGTACATTTCTTTAATTCAAAAGAAGGAAAGAACAGAAGAAAAACAAAATCACAGAAGCGATAACAAACAGATGTATGTTTAGAACATCTTAACAGAGAAAGGTTTCAAACAATTATGAAGTCCATTATTGCTACTGAAATAACACCAGGTCTAATTTGAAGTAATGAAGGGAGATGCATAGCACCAGAGAAAATGTATGTGCCCAAACAAACAGCATGAGAACTAATACACAAAAACGAGCATAATAATGGAAAACCCCCTCAAAAGAAATAATCATTTTAAAAGGATGGCTTCCACAGGAACCAGATGGTTTGTTTTTAGGTGAATTTGTTATTTCTGCCACAAATCCTAAAATAACATTTTAAACTCACACGTATACCAACACACTTATTAATCCAATCATTTTGAACATTTAAAAAAATAGAGGGACATACATGGAAAAATAAAACAAGTGTTCAATAGGTTCCATGAACTCTTACAATGTAGGCATGACATGTGGCCAACTCAAACTGTACTGAAATGGTACATAATATTTAGACAGACAAATCAAACAGAGCTTCAGACTGAGGATAATTACTTTTTTATAAGCTGAACCATTAATTAAAAGTTTATGGAATTACCTGAGAAATCTGTTCAATCGTCTGCATTAAAAGAGGTCTATAAGAGACAGCACCTTCTTTTCATACCAGTGATTTACTGCGTGCACCATAAACATACAGTGTGTCCAGTTTTCACAGTTCCGTTCTATACAACTCGATTTAAATATGCAAGGGTTAAAACTATTTACATACAAACTGGCATCAAACTCTTTTCTATTACACAATACTCTTTAAAACTTCTGGAGAAAAATCTATGGAAAAATAATATAGACAGGTTTACGTCTATATTTTGTGTCTTACTGTACTATTAAAAATGGAAATAAATGTAAAAAATCTGTATTCTACAATGACGGAGGGCATTTGGCCCAATCCAGGGGCTCTGTGTTCCATTAGAACAGCTTGTTCCAGTCTTTTGTTGCCTCCATAAGATGCCGTTGACCATGGCCAATCCAATCCTCTTGGTTGTTAAAAAGTCGCCCACAAAACCAGCAACAAAACCTTGACTGCTGCTCAAAACCAGTAGATGAGGACCTCACCACCTCATACTTATTTCTACTCATCTTTTTTAACTTGAGTTTTAATATAAATCTCTCTTGAACAGTGACTCCTACCGGCCTGGATGTTGCACAGCCACTGCTTTTGGAAGCCTTCTGCTTTGAAAGTGTGTTTGAAGGATCAGTGAGGCTCAGCTCAGAGAGGGCTTTAACTGTACTCTGTGACAGCACCACTTTGAAAACTTCACCTTTGTACTTGTTCACTGACCTCATGATGCTAGCAACTTCAGGAATGTCGGCATCAGGGTGGTTCAACACGACCACAGGCTGGTTTTGACGGGGACATTTGATTTCTTGAAGTGGACTAAAGGGACAGAGTCTCAGCTTTCTCTCTGCATCTTTTGCAATAGGCTCCCAAATTGAAGTAGCATCTTTCTCAATTGATGTATTGCTTGAGATTCTCCTAGTTTTAGAAGAGCTCTCCTGCATTTCCCCAAACAAAGCCTTTCGCCGCCTCTTCCTTTGGCTTAGTGGACAGGTGAGACAAGGAACAAGTGGTGACTTCTGTAATGCTACATCAGGATCACCCCTGTTTTTGATTTGAACATTTGACTGGGGTAGAATAAGCTGTGCTGGAATCAGTTTATGAGCAAGACTCTGGGAACTGATAGATGATGTCAGGCCTGCCGACACATTGCTCAAAGATTTACTTGAGGACATTAAGTAGTAAGGGGACTGTAAAGAACTTGTAGCAAGGTATAGAGGCTTTTTGGCTGAGGTGGTGGTGTATGGAGCACTAGTGAGAAATCTGGTGCCATTAGGACCTCTAAGAATCTTAAGGAAAACCCTGTTTTTGCCAACTTCATTTACTTGGTTGCCCTGGTTTGAAGCTTTTCCATCGGAATTATTCAAAAGTATACCTGACTTAGCTGGAGAAATGTATCTAACCAAGTAAGCTTGTCTCCCAGTCTGCAAGGGACCAGTTTTATCAGCTGTACTCACAGGCATTGCCAATACAGGACGAGTTGCAAGCACAGGCTTGGAACTTGCACCAGTGGACTCACTGCTAACTGGGGTAAAAGAGACTGGCCTCTGAACTAAATAACAAGTTTGTGGCATATCGGTTGCCTGTTCTCCTGATGAGGACGTCACAGCACTTGATAAGAGAAGAGAACCTTTAAGAGCAGCTGCGTTGACAAAATAGCGATTTCCACTGCCGCTTGGTGCCATTTCAACAGTCGCTTGTCCTTTAGATTCCTCATTTGAGCTTTGCGCAGACATTCCAATTCTACCTCCGTTTAAAGTGAGAGCCAGTCCTGTAGTCTTGCTGTTCGTTTCAATGCCAGGTTTTACATAAGACACATTAATTTTGGGAGAACACGACTTAGTAATGAGCTTGAACCCAGCTCCACTTTTAAGCTGAACCGGCACACCATACGGAGTCTCTGCAGTTTGAAGGAACATCTGCTGTTTTCCTTCAGGTGTTTGCAAGATCCTAAGTGTTGTTTTGGTTGGCCTAACAGGTTCTTGTACTGTAGTCGAAGACTTCATTCTTTCTCTCTCAAGTTGATGGCTAATGATGGCATCTGAGTGCTTTTCAAGTATTTTGCCCAAAACAGTAGCATTTTTCAAACTTGCTGGTGCCCTATCATCCTGTTTCTTCTCTGACATCGTTGAGCAAGCTGTTTCTTGCATGCTATCTGGAAGCACCGGAACGACTGAATCGTCAACAGTAGCTATACACTCATCAACCTCAATATCGCTATCTGACACTCGTTCTAATGCATTTTCTCCACCATCATCATTTGCCCCTGTCTGTTTGTAACCTTTTAAATCTTCTTCAGTTTGTTCTGCTGGAAAAGGAGGAGATGCAGGCAAAGTTAAGCTCCAGTCTCCAAAATCTTCCTCACATTCCTCTTCCTCCATCCCCTCTGTTGAATCTTCCTCAGGCTGGAGGGAATCAGGTGAACTGCCTGAGGTATCTTTAGAATAATTGTGAAAACTAAAGACTTCTTGACTCTGGGAACTGAGGGAGTTATTTTCAACCTCTGCGCAATATTCTTTGGCATCAGTCAATTCACCTGTACTCATTTTATTTTGTGAACTAGAGTTTGACTCTGTGGTTTCATTTGTAGTTATTTTAGGGGAATTGCAATTTACAACTACACTATCCGAGGCTGAGGTCTTACTTGCATTAGGAGCAGCGCTAACATTTGGGAGAAACTGAGAGCTCTCTCCTAACACCGTTTTAGAGGACAAGGCTTTAATTGCAGTTGTCTCAGATAACGTCTCAACTTTATCAGAATCATTCTCTTCTTCAGCCACTGAATCAGGGACCACGGGACTTTTAGTAAGGTAGCTTTGTCTGGTTTTATTCTCACATGGTTTACAATCTAAAGAGAAAACATTTCTGAAGCATTTATTGTTTTCTAATGTAGCTTTCTGGATAAGTGATTCCTCTGCAATTGTTTTAGATGGAAGTTTAGATTGCAGAATATTTGTGCTTTGATACGCGTCAACTACAGTCATTTCAGGGTTTGATTTTGCATGGGAAAGTGCATCAAAACATGTGGTTCCATCAGCAGCCAGTGGTACTGGGAGTCCATCGATAACTGAAGACAACACTGCCGTCTGGTGTTTAGATGATTCTGTTTCAGCAATGGGCGATTCAGAAATTGTGGTCTCAGAAATAGCTGAGGAAAGCTCTGAAGCTGAAACAGGAATTGTGACGGATGTATTTACTGGCTTGTCGTCAAAATTGGAGCTTCTTTCACAGAGCAAAGATATCACATTAGGTGATGACCTACCATTGGACTGACTGCTTGGACACTGGGATGGGGATGAATTTTGTAATGTTGAAGATGGTAAGTCAACGTTATGTGAAGCTGAAGGGGAGACATTGTCTGTGTTTTCGGCATCCTCATTATAAACTTGCCCTATTTTCCATGCCCTCTCGAAGCTAACTGCATGCTTCTCCATCAAGGGGGGCTGGTTGCCAATGTGATTTTCAACTTCCTTTGACTCCTCTTTAATTGAAGATTTCACATAGTTTTTAACACCAGTCTCATTTGATTCTCCAGACTCTAAACTGAGGAGTGACCCTACATTTGGTGAGAATGAGGGGCTTCTGGTTTTATCTTCATCTTCACCACTGTGTGAATCAGAGACCTCATTGTCAGTGGAGTTCTCTTGTTTTGTTGGTATGACTTTAAGAACTAAATGTTTTTTACCATCTACCATCTTAAAGCCCATGACTTTAGTGGTGCAGTTAGGAGGAATGGAAATTTTATTTTTCACCATAAGAACGGTCAGTCCATTATTGTTGGTGGGATTCAGAAGTCCACTTCCAGGACTAATCTCTTGCTCTTGTAACTTTGGTTGAGGTGTTGTTGCTGGAATGGGGTGCAGACACTGTGGCTCAGTCTTTAGGGGAGACTTTGACCATTTATGACTCTCTTTTTTAACCCCAACAGCTCTTTCGAGGAAGTTCTGGGTCTCCTCCAAGGTTTTTTCAGGATTAAACAACCTGCCGTTGTGATCAAGCAGTCCTACGGCAGGAAGAGAGTTAAGTTTTGACATCCACTGCATTTCTCTGGATCCTCCAACTGGAGAAGACTTTTTAAGCAACAGTTTCAGTCCAGGTGAATTAACTCCAGTATTGTCCTCAATTGCTTTCCGTTTGATTGCTCTATCCATCTCTTCACTATGTGCCACCGTAAGATGTTTGTTCAGGTACTCTCTGCGAGCTGCACTATAGCCACATATCTGACAAGAGAATGGAAAAATCCCTGAACGCACCAGGTTATGCTTCTGAAGCTCCCCTTTTGTGGGGCTAACATTTGGACATTTTACACATTTTTGATTACGTTCATTGTGATGATGAATGTGTTGAACGAAGGTTCCTGCATCTCTGGTTGAAAACTCACACTTTTTACAGTGAAAATGTCCATTATGACTGTGGCATGCTGTAAAGTGCCTTGTTAGCAAAAGAAGCGAATACTGCACCCCATCATTGCAGATCTCGCACGTGACCAAAGTGTTTCGATGTCCAATGCGATGACGCTGGAGTGCAGAGAATTCATTGGTGACAAATGAGCACAGATCACAAGGATATGTTGGAAGGGTCCCCTTGTGAACTCCTTGAAAATGCTTAAGCAAGTCGTTAGGGCTGTAAGTGGTGTCGTCTTTGCATTCAGAGCAACAAAAGCTCAGTATTTTTCCAGAGAAGATTGCACCCTGCAGTATCTTACATGGAGACTTTCCAGAAGCTTTGCCATGTGTGTTGAGATTATCAGTGCCTGACTCCTCAGGGGGTGCTTCATCTTGGTCATAATGCTCATTGCAAGAGGCTGTCTCTGAAGGCTGATGTGCCAACTCAAGAGGCAAAGTGAGGTGGTCCAGTGAGGTGTCATCATCCTGGCTCTGGTCATGGCTTTTAGGGGGATCATCTGATGATGTCAGTTCAACCTCCATGCTTTAGAATAAAATTTCCTGCAATATTTGGAAAACATAATTAACGTACAATATTTGAGTAATGGCATTTTTGTACAGCATTGAATGAAATTGACCCCTTGTTAAAATAACAGGGTAGGCCTAGTCGATGCAGAACATTTCCAGTTACTTTTTTTTTTTTTTAAATCAACATCAAGATTTTAGATAAAAATGTATATGAATATATAGGCCTATGGGAAAGCACGTTTCTTAAGTCCAGGAACTGGTCACCATTTCTTTTAAGTTTTTCACCACATTGATCAACTTTTGCCTTCACTAGTTTATTTTAAATGGTCCTGGAGTGTGACAGATTAATCTTAACAGTACATATATTTAATTTAGCATCTTAAATACCATAAAGTCATGACAGATGCATGTGGAATAATTGTAAAAGAATTAACAAAATGGCTTTTAAAATAGTTTTAGTTGGAGTACACCACATAACATGTAACCCCCCCCAAAAGAAATCATGTAATCTACCCATTAAAAAAAGTTAGATTCCTACTCATTTTTGTTTTCAACCATAGATGCAACATGTTAAATATATAGCTTAATTATTACACAAATAATTGAGTTTATCTTCTACAGGACAGCCCTTCAGATAACTTGTCACAAAGTTAATATATGATAAATATTCACTCCAGTGTAGTCTACAACTGGTGCTATCAATTGTTTAAAAAAAACAAGCTATGCTATGCTCTATTGCCTTGCATGATTGTTGTCATAGTATTACATGTTTGGGTCAAGACAACAGAAGAGAAAACTTTCAATTTATTTGCAATACTATGTCAATTTCTTGTTTGAAAAACTGGCTGTCGTATTCTGGCCTTTTACAGCCTAGTTGTAAACAACAGAACGAACAGTGTTAACTTTTTTACCAATGAGTTTCCATGACCTATCCAGTGTTTGTGATTACTGCTAAAAGAATTTTTCAAATAAGTTTAGAGAGATTTTTGGGGCTGATTTCAATTCGTATGTTTGATTCAAATCCCTGGAATGAATACTATAAATTTAAATTATTCTACTTTTAAGTGTATAAATGTCTCCATCCCCATTAAGGTGAAAAAGTCCTACAATTGAAAGCAGCACAGGGGACAATTTAGATTTCTTTCCTTAAGGAAGGCCACTTTGTTACTCATAGGAAACAGACAGTTATATTAGCTTGTAGCTAATATCTACAGACCACTGATGCATCACACAAAATAATGTGCAATTGCTTGTGAGGAATTAACACACAGTGCTAAATAAGTATTGTGGCAAACATCAATCCCCCAAGTAAGCTTTAAAGAAAAGTTCCAAACATTGTTACACACACTTGCACCTGTGTGTTTTCAGTAGGAAATCAAAATACAGTGAACAAAAATAAATAAATAAAATTGTAAGAGTGTTATCACGATAAATGCAATGTATTTAATAGTCTGTACAATCTAGGACTTTTATAATTAAATAGGTCATAACTTCCAAAATAATAATAAACAACAACAACCAGTTATTTTGTGAGATTTAACAAATGTGTTCAGTAATCATACAAAGATTAGTACTATATCAAATTCACAATTTAATGTTTGTATAACAACCCTGAGCCCAGGCATAAACGATTTTCTTTGGGTATAACATTAAAATCGAGAAACCATATTAAATTCCAGTCCAGCCAGAAAGTAAGTCTCAAGTGATGTCTTAAAGGGTGCATGGCACATCACTTCATAACTAAACTCATGTGTTAGTGTAGTAAAATTTCATCAGAATGATCATAATCTCACACTGTGTATTTAATGTGTCCTTTAATGTGTAAACAGCCTTGATTAATGTTTATTAATATTCCAGAACTGCAGCAAATGACAAACTTTTGATCAGACTTAAATGCACATGCAACTTCACAATCAATCAGTAGATGCACAAACAAACTATTTTTAAACACACTACACAAATTAGCCATGCATCTACGTATGATTAACGTCGGCTATTTGAATTGACATTCACAAACTTTGTGCAACGCGGACACGCACAATGCACTGTGCACAGCCAACTAAAGGAAGAGCCATGTCAATCGACTCAACACGACAAACATGGCCGTGCAGATTTTAATGCAAACCGACTATGCTACGACTCCTTCGCCGAATACATCTGCACGTCACAGAAAGTAATTCACCCATAAGACTTGTTTAAACAGATCAACAACAAATAAAGCAACTCACCCCCACCCACGCGAGACATAATCAAACGATAAACAACAACGAAGAAGTCAAAGTAAGAGCGCACTACTCACAAAAGTGACCGTTATAATAATGTACAATGTCAATACGTCCCAATTAAGATCGCTGCTTCAAATCGACGAGGTTTAGACAAATTTACCTCTCTTTTCTCTTTAGACTGGCAGGTCGCTGACGGCAGCCATGACCGTTCCATCCGGGTTCCGCTCCCTCCACTGCGCGTGAGACAGGAACTCACAGCGGATGAATATGGATTACCTGAAAGACTCATTAGATTGTCTTTTACTAACATATATTTCACCTTTTCTTTCAAGAACAGATTCTCTAAGTGAAATAATACGTCTCTTCGGCTAATTAATATATTTCTTTTGAAATTATGTCCATTACACTATTGTCTATGTAACAAAAATTGTCAAGCATAGTGCTGCTTTGATGACTCCAGAGACGCCATGACTCATGATCATAGCGCGCCATCTTGACCTACTATGTCATTACTCTAATACAGTTAAATTAACGTTTATCAGCTTTTCCTTATTATAAACTGCATATAGATATGCCGTTAAAAAGGTGCATGAATCATTGGGGTATTATGATGTTGATGGTGATGATGATAGGTAGTCCATGGTAGTTATCTAACAAACTTATGTAATGCACATTCATAGCACAAGACACACTAAACCCTTACAAAATAAATATATGTACATATAGTATGTACCGTATATACATATAACAACATTACAACATTTGTTAGAGCAATAACATTTGGTGTTAACCACAACATAAAAAATTAATTTAACAAAATTACAGATTCTAAAATCATGGCTTGAAGATCACATTCATAATATAGCACAGGCTATGCTGTTTTACAGAAGTAACAGTTACTGTAACTATGGTATTTTGAATGAAACTATACACATTTAATGGAGGGGAGGGGGTGGGGTGACAAAGTACTATGCCAAATGTGCTGAAACCCTCAATATGAACTAAGAATTAGTTACTTTAGTATTAAAGTACTACTGTTAAGCCTTTTATATAGCCTATTTATGGAGAAATGTGTGAATTATAATATTGGAACATAAGATACACAGCACATCCATCACAACAATGTCTTGATCACAAACAAATTCAAGGAGGTCATTATAGGTCATAGGTAGATTTGAAATGTAGAATATGTACTATACTTAAGCAAGATGGAACAGTGCACAGAGGTGAATTGCTAGTTGTGTTTAAGATTACATTTTCACATTTATCTTAAAGCATATCAAAGAATTGTGAATTGTGATGCATTAAAATAAGAACTGTATAAAATACTATAAAAAGTAGCTGGATTGTCATGCTCCAGACAATAAATAAAGATTTTAAACCCTGTCTATACCAACTGGCTCTTGTCTCAGAGCAGTAGTGACTTAGTGGGATATATATGGAATATACTTATAGCCATAAAAAATACAAGATAAGTACCTCCTGTAAATGTTTGATAAATAAGAGCTATACTATGAAATGAAAATAAGAGAAGAAGACAAGGAAGACATGAGTCTATAATCAGAAACTTAAATAATCAATTTTGGCTATACCATCATTAACAACAATTATAATGTGAGAGCTGTGAAAGCTTAATTATTGTATTCATTGTTTTAATCAGAACATTTCAGTGCTGTTTTCAATTGGTCATAAGTAGCTTATGAAAAAATGAGAGTGCAATTAATCATAACACTTATTATTATCAGAATATACCATAAATGGCTTAGTGACTGGGTCTATTCATATTTAGATCAGCATATTCAAACAGCGGTTAAAAGGTATGAAGCTTTAGCATCCTTTGTATAAATTGATGGGGACAAATCAATCAAACTGGCACATTCATCAAACCTGTTTGCACTCATCAACAAAGCCATGTGATCTTTCCCTTTGATTAAACAGAACATCTCAAAATGTTGAAAGATTAGTACTAACGAGGATATTCTCCTTTCGTGTATGGAATGAGTCACAGGCAATCTTATTTTATTTTTATCCAACACAAATCCTTGTTCATGATTGAGAGAATGTTTTATATGACTGGGTGTTCAAACACTGCTGTTTTAGGGTCACTGAATTGATTACAAGCTACCTGCATTTTTATTTAATGTATTGATTGAGCATAAGGAATATATATATAAGAATTATATATATATATATATACATACATAAGGAATATATATATATATATATATATATATATATATATATATATATATATATATATATATATATATATATATATATATATATATATATATATATTCCTTATGCTCAATCAATACATTAAATAAAAATGCAGGTAGCTATATGTGTGTGTGTGTGTGTGTGTGTGTGTGTGTAACATTAGGCTATTAAAAAACATTTAATTGCACCACAAGAGATGGAGCATTCTTTTGTACTTATACATTATTTTGCTTAACCCTCTTTAGTGTATCAATTTAAAATGTCAAAATGCATAATTTTGTTTTACACTAATGATTAAATTAAAATATTGAATTTTCAAAATATATTTGGATGCTAATTCACATTCATAAAAAATTGTGAATCGATTAAATTCAATTTAATATATAATTTACACTTTCAGTATCAATTATATTGACTGTATAATATTTATATTTTAAGGTATGCCTTGAAAGGTTTAATAATTTATATTTCTCTTAAAATTAGTAAGAAGTAAAACTAAATTATACATTTTGAATTAGTAATTTTACTAAGTATTAAACAAGTAATTCATAGGGAATTTTTCTATAAACAGTCTTACAAATTGTCTTGACATGTCTGCATCTTGTTAATGTGTTTATGATGACCAACAAAGGAGATGGATGAATGACCTGATAATTAAGGTGTGGCATGTATGAAGGTGTGAATTTGCAATTAGAGATCATAGAGGTCACTTAATCTTTAAAGTATAGAAGTGTTAGGACCGCCCACACTGGCTCTAGGTGGGCAGGTAGAAATAGTGGCAGCCTTCAATTTTTGGTCAGTAGCACAAGGAGCAGTTACAAGTATCCAACTTGACCTACTCATATAGAATATTCTACAAGTGACAAACAAAAATTACTTAATAGACATGTGGGCTGACTGCATTGGTGAGAATTTATTTCCTTTTGTTAAATCTTTGTTTTGATGACTTGATGTTTTCAGAGATTTTTTTAGAATATTTTGGAAAAGTGGTGCATCAGAAATAACACATTTTTTTAATCCTTACAGTTCAAGATGGAAACTCACAGGCCAGTAAGATAGCAGGCCGTAGGAAAAGAACCTCTTTCAACAAAGAGCACTTGGAACTTCTACGAATGGCTTTCAGTGTCAACCCATACCCTGGTATTAGTGTCAGAGAAAATCTGTCTCGAGCCACTGGTCTGCCAGAGTCACGCATTCAGGTATGTCAATATCAGTGTATTACTGCATCATTAACAACAATATACATAGATATAAACAGCTTGTATGGTAAAGGTATATAAATATTAATATGTAAATGTTTTGGCCTTCCAGGTGTGGTTCCAGAATAAGAGGGCCAGAACCCTAAAAAACAGAGCCTCACCACAGCTAGACACAACCTCTCCTCTACCTAGAACTTACCTACCTCCTCACATGTCCAGTGTGGGACTCAATCGACAACAGAGAGGCATTCCAGAGGCATCATTTAAAATTCCTCAATCTCAGATGCCTCAAACATCTCCACAGCACTTTAAATTTCCACCAAGAGACTACAGCACACCTGATATTAAGCCACGACAAAGCAGACTGATGGGAACCAGCTCTTGTTCTCCCACTTTTCCCTCTGATCTACAAGCTTTGGCAGACAGCTTGAGCTCTGGAGGAAGCACCCAGTCATCTCCTGAGTCTACCTGGAGTCAACCAGTGCAGAGTTTCGGGAACTCCTACAAGGCTGGGAGTCATATGTTTCTTCACCCATCACCTCTTTACCCAATTGGAAGTGCCATGGTTGGGTGTGCTAGTGACCTGGAGTCACTGCCAACATCCCCAGCCTCTCCTGATTCTGCATTTTGGGACATGGGACAGGAAAATGTATCTCCATCTGTGCCATGCTCTGACAGTAGTAGCCAATGGGACAGGCTTGTTGAGGAGCAGCCTGTGGCCCCACTCCCAGTTCTGTCCACTCAGTGTCTGGAAGATATCCTTGGGAAAATGGAGCCAGCCTGGTGGAACTTCAATGGTCAGATGGATCTACAGTAATTTTTAAATATCCAGAATGTAGGATTTGTCACCACAACTGATGACAGTTTTACACTGTTTTAGCATTACGAGGTAGGGATTGGATTTAAGTTGTATCTTTTGAACTGTATTTATTTAAAATTATTGTATGGACAGCATGGTATTGTGGAAGTGCAGGTTACAGAGCAATATCAGACATCCACATTGGACAATAATTTAACAGACTTTATTTATTTAGAATTTCTATCAAGGAGTAGATTTGGAATAGTTCCTCTGTAGAACCAAAGTAATTCTGGATTTATTTATTCTTCATGCTCTTTTGAAAGTATTACAGGTATTATATGGAAGCTTACACAGCCTTTACTGCCACTTTTTAAATTAATTTATATTTATTTGAAATAAAATATTGTTGAAAGGAACTTGTAATCTCTGGATTTCTTTACACGTTCGTCATATATATATTTTTCTTACTCTGTGTTTTGAGTATGATTTTTTTCTGTCTTAAATTATTTTGAAAAATGAACAATGTATAGGCCACATTATTACTGAAAGTAATAGATCACCTAAAAAATACAAATTCTCTCATCATTTACTCATCCTTATGCCATCCATGATGTATATAAATATCTCAGTTCTGTTGGTCCATACAATGCAAGTGAATAGTGACCAAAACTTGGAAAAAATAAGGGCACTTAGAAGTTTTCCGTAAGACTCTGGTGGTTTAATCCATGTCTCCAGAAGCAATGTGTTAGGTGTGGGTGAGAAACAGATCAATATTTAAGTCTTTTTTTAAACTATACATCTCCAGTTTAACTTCCACTTTCACATTGTTTTTTGTTTTTAGCAATTCACATTCTTTGTGCATATTGCCTACTACTGGGCAGGGAGGAGAATTTATAGTAAAAAAAATACTACAATATTGTTTCTCACCCACACCTATTAAATCTCTTCTGAAGACATGGATTTTTCCAAAGGAGTCAAATGGATTATTTTGATGTGGCTTTTATGTACTTTTTGGAATTTTAAAGTTCTTGCCACCACTCACTTACATTGAATGGACCAACAGAGCAGAGATATTCTTCAAAAAATCTTTGCTTGTGTTCAGTAGAAAAAAGTAATACACATCTGGGATGGCATGAAGGTGAGTAAATTATGCCATTTTTTTGGTGAACTATCCATTAAAGAGTTAAAAAGTCCCATTTCATGCTAAACAGACAATGTAGGCCTTATTTTTTTAATAACTTAATTATATATGGAAGATCCATTATCCATAAGATGAATTGGCTGGAAAACAGAATTGCAAAAGTACTATTGTGCTAAGACATGGTAGAATTCCTGTGCCAATGCCCAAACATTGGACACAAGATGGACTTTGCTCAGGATGGAAATTAAATTGCCATAAGCTTCTGAATGTCGCCTGTATCATCTTGGTCAAAGGATGGACTACACTCTCTTAAAATGAAATACATAGGCCTATGTAATGTGCCAGATTGTATATGATAGCTGTGCAGTATGTGTAAAACCTCACTCCCCTGACCTCAAGAGGCACACTAGCATCTGACACTAAGGCCTGTAGTCTTTAGCCTCCTTGTTAGCACGCCCGTCACCAATGCCAGAGACACTGGTTTGAATCTTGCTCGGAGTAGTAGAGCAGGACCGGTTACACAGAAAATAAATTAATTGCCAACTAAAGCCAAGGACACTACATGAGCCAAGGACAATACATCTATGTGTATTTGAAAAGATAATTCAAGATGAACTTCAAAGACTTTTAGAAATTAATTTTTACGGTTCATTCAAAATCTTTTTTTAAACACTGGTCCATTAAATTTACTCAGTTTACTAATATAATCCATTACTTGTTATACACACAATGAGCGAAACATGAGCTGTTTTAGCCAGAAGGGTACTTTTTTCTCCCAAGATTATTTTTCCTCATAAAACAGCATCTTATGGAGTTTTTTTTGTTCCTTGCCACATTCGCCTTTGGCTGGCTCACTGGGGGTCTAAATACTAATATTTACTTATTAAGGCACAATCTACAAACATATTTTTGATCAAATCACACAATGATGACTCTTAAGGCGTTAAACTTTTAACATTTTATGTTATAGCATGATTTCCTTAAAGCTTATTTGAAAGTGTGATGAAAAGCACAATACAAATAAAAATGACTTGACTACTGGACGGAGAAATCTGTAAAATCAATAAGGCAAAGAGCATTGTTAAAATGTTTGGTTTGTATAATTTACCAAAGGCAAAAAAATAAAAAAAATAAAATAAAAACATTTTCTTTTGTTACCCCTGTATATTGTTATGTGTGTATTCTGTTTATTGAACCGTGAACATTATAAATATGCTTGTTGTCAATACACAAACGCTTTTATCGGGAAATTTCATTACAGAACTAAACACTTCCGCCTGTAACCGGAAGTGTACCACACGTTTAAACCATAGACTTGTTTAAACAGTAGAGAGAGTCTCGCTGTGAGATTATAACATGAGTTAAGGTCTTGAAGTCTGGTATCACATGTTCGACTGTTCTGAATAAAGTGTGAGAGAATAAGGTGAGGCACAGTGCAGACGGCATTGCTGTTGATTTAGAACAAAACGATTACAGCAGTAGTTGTAATTACCCTATCAGTGATTTATTATGATAATTAAATAGTCAAGATCGTGAGATGCAGAGTGTCCGGAGCTTTTTTCCTTTTAGTTTCTAGTTGTTTAAATGCTACCACTGAGCTCGGTTGCAGCTAAACATTGTGTTGTGCAATGAAGTCTGAATATAAGATTGAACATTCACCGACATAGTTAATGACCAGAAAGTCATGCTGGTGCTGTATGTCCTAAAGATCTGGTTTATCACAGTTGCTAGATTTTATACTGGTGAATATGCAATGTAGAAAGTGCTTTGAGTTATTCAGATGTGTTCCTTGGATCACTGATAATTGACAACTCATTTAAAGGGTTCATGACATGCCTTTTTATTATTTTAATATGTTTCTTTAGGGTCAGTTATAATATTAGTAAACATTCTTGAACATAAAAAAAGTCATATTTTTGTAAAACATTATAATTTTCCACCCTTATTCTGACACTTGGTTTTGGTGCCTTTCTCATTTAAGACTTGATAGTAAACTCCCAATATTATAATTGGCTCTCTGGGGCATTATCCTAATATTGTAGAAACCAAGGATGCATATGTTTTCTCTGATCAACTTAAGCTTATGTTTTTTTTTTTTTTTTTTTTTTGTTGTTGTGGAGGTGTCAGATGCAAATGTGTACCACAGTATGACTGTAACCAATCCTGGATTTATCATGATAAATTGTGTCCGCCTGGTAAATCGAGTGCCCATGAAATGCCCAAAAACCTGTTCATGTTATCGTGGTAGCATGTCATTGAAGTCTAGGCTAACTGAAAAACACAATGTCACATTTTTAATTTCACAATGTAAAACATCAGTTATATATATTCAGGGCTCAATGCTAAGGATTTTTTCTGCTTTTACAAGCCCTGCCAAAAGTTTATCTTGGCTCAAAACAAAAACAAAAAATTGCTGATACATAATGACTTAAAAATATTGTCCAAAGCTTAATATTTTACACACACACACACACACACACACACACACACACCTAGACACAGGCTGCCAAAAGTTTGGGATAATGTACAGATTTTACTCTTATGGAAAGAAATTGGTAGTTTTCATCAAAATGGCATTCAACTAATCACAAAGTATAATCAGGACATTAATAATGTGAAAAATTACTATTACAATTTGGAAAAAAAAAAAAAGTTCAGATCTTCACTACTTCAAAGAGTTCACATCAAAAAATCCTCCAAGTGCAGCAATGACAGCTTTGTGGATCCTCGGCATGCTAGCTGTCAGTTTGTCAAGATACTCAGGTGACATTTCACCCCACACTTCCTGTAGCACTTGCCATAGCTGTCTTTTTGTGCACTTCTCATGCACCTTACATTCTAGCTGATCCCACAGAAGCTCAATGGAGTAACGATCCATAACACTCTTTTCCAATTATCTGTTGTCCAATGTCTGTTTCTTTGCCCACACTAACTTTTTGTTTTTAGGTTTCAAAAGTTTTTCTTTGCAATTCTTCCCATAAGGCCTGCACCCCTGAGTCTTTTCTTTACTGTTGGACATGAAACTGGTGTTGAGCAGGTAGAATTCAATGAAGCTGTCAGCTGAGGACATGTGAGGCGTCTATTTCTCAAACTAGAGACTATGATGTACTTATCCTTGTTTAGTTAAGCTTAATTTAATGAAACAAATAGCTTTCAGCTGTGTTTGATATTATGGCAAGGGATTTTGCAGTATCAAATAATCAATTAACATGATTACTCAAGGATAAGGTGTTGGAGTGATGGCTGCTGTATAGATTTGATCAAAAATGACTTTTTTCAAATAGTGATGGTGCTGTTTTTTACATCAGTAATGTCCCGTCTATAATTTGTGATCAGTTGAATGCTGTTTCGGTGAATTAAAGTACCAACCCTGATCCTTGCTCATTCATAAATTGAATGAGGAAATGGGCCGTATTAGTTCAGTGGCTCAAACCAATGATATGCTCCGTCACAGCCCACATTCCAATGCTATTGACTCACACTACAGTCAGTCTTTACATGTGGGAAAAGCAACCAAAGTGCCTCACGATTCAAACAAGTGCAGTGTTGCAGCTGCAGCTGTTTAGAACAGTTATGTGCTCATTGCAAAGTTACATAATTTTAAGGGGGCTGAAGCCAGAATATTATGCACTCGTGCATCATTGCAAACTAAATATAATCACGCTCTCTCGTCTCCAAGTGCTCGGTTAGAAGACTTTGTTCACTCCGTGTATTTTTTGTGCTAACCCTAACATTATAAATGCAGAACTGGCCCGATCAGTCAATTGACAGTTCTAGCAACTGGCCCGAACCTCTCTCACACTGGCCCCGGGCCATTGGGCAGTTCTTGCTGTCGAGCCCTGATATTATTATGTGTAACATATGATTTAAATGTCATATTTACATAGTTAATACTGCATATACCATAAAGTGAATTTCTAAGATTTTTAATCAGGCTTTGAATGGAGTACCCATTACTAGCTCGTTGAGCAAATGGAATCTCTGTGATGTCATATATGGACTCGATTTACCAGGCTACAGCCTCTAGGCCTCTTGAGGCCAGGGGAGTGAGGTTCCCTTACAACTCTGTACACTTGACATTGCTTTGCTAACGCATATGGGAGTGTCCTTCCACATGACGTAGTTGAAACCTCTCTACAATAATGCCAATATTCTAATATTGTCTATGGTGTTTCAGCCCTGCCCTTTTAGGCGCGAAGCTGTCCTCTATAAAAGCAGGCATACAAACAACATTCTTCAGAATTTTCTTCCTTCAAGACAGCAATTCATCTCTCGTCTAGAAGCCCTCTTCACCAACGACTACACAAGTCTTCACGGGATCTTCATGGCAACAATAAGACTCCCCTGTAGTGTTCTGGCGAACATCACTCCGCCTCGCCGCTTGATGCTTCTCTGGTTAATGGACCGCTTCAGCATCCTGATTTCCAAAAGGTAAGTTAAAGAGTTAACATTCTTTTCAACATTTTAAGCAAGATTAGTGTATTATTTTTGTTTTGTAAAATTTTAGAGTGAAAAAAAGAATGGTGCGGACGTGTGCGCAAGTCCGCCCACACAATTTATTTGCGTCGATAGATCTGAAAGATGCGTACTTTCATGTCCAAATTGTACAACATCACAGGATGTTTTTGAGATTTGCGTTCGAGGGAACGGCATATCAATTTAAAGTCCTGCCTTTTGGGCTGTCTCTGACTCCTCGCACGTTCACAAAGTGCCCTCTGAAACTGAGTGACGTGAGCATTTTGAACTACCTTTACGATTGGCCGTTACTTGTCCAATCAATCACAGAGACTTACTGCTTGAGCATCTAAACAGCTTGGGCCTCGATGTCAACTGGGCAAAAAGCATTATCACCCCAGGAAACAAATCTGCTTTTTGGGAGCCCGCCTCGACCCTGTGAATAGGCACGCAAACCTCACAAGCGACTACGTTCAGACCATTCTACAGTGTCTTTCTTAGTTCAAACTGGGAAGAACGCTTCCAATGAAGCTGTTTAAAAAAAGCATTGGGGTTTATGGCGGCGGCATCCGCGGTTCCATTCCATTAGATTCCATTAGGTCTCATACACATGAGACCATTTTAATGCTGCTCAAGCACCGTGTGCCACAACATCTTTTCCGCAATGGTGCATGTGGATCACTATATGTCGCTGCTGTATAGCTGCTCCAGCACCTTGGACAGCTCCTGCCTTTTACCAGCAAGGTGTCATTCTGGTGCAGATTTTCAGGCGCAAAGTGGTGACTATGGACACTTCTAACACAAGTCAGGGGGTGTGCGATGAATGCCCAGGCTTTCGGCACCTGGACAGGTGCAAGGAAGGCATGGCACATCAACCTCCAAAGCTATCGGCTGTATTCCTAGCCTAGGCTTTTCAGTCAGAAATAGCAAACTGTCATGCACTGCTTCGCTCAGACAACATGACAGTTGTGGCGTAAACCACCAAGGCAGAATTCATTCACCGCCATTGATGAGACAGACACTTCACTCCTGTGGAGTGAGCGTCATCTTTCCCTGAGAGCGACATATGTCCCAGGCCATCTGAATTATGGTGCTGACCTATTTTCATGCTAATGGATAATATTGGGGGAATGGGGACTTCGTCCTCAAACTGTCTGAGGATTTGGTAAATATTCGGTAAAGCAGAAATCAATCTATTTACCTCAGTGGAGAATGCCCACTGTCCCCTCAAATGGCCAGCCAAATGCAAATATGCATTTTCCCAGATGTGCCTAATTTACTCTGTCATATGCAAAGTCCAAGAGGACAAGTAAACAATTCTATTGGTTGCGCCTTAATAGCCCAATCAGCCATGGTTTCTGGAAATGATAGAGATGTTATACAGCTCGCCATGGGAAATACCTCTGAGGAGGGATCTCCTCTCTCAGGCGCAAGGCACAATCTGTCTTCCCCAGCCCAAGCTGTGGAACCTGCATGTGTGCGCCAGAACTGATGCATTTTCAGACATGAACATGAATTTGAATTTTACACATGACATGAATTTCAGACATGAATTTTACAAGTCAGAGCGACGTCCACGAGATACCTCTACGTGCTAAAATGGAATGTGTTCACTGATTGGTGTCTTTCACATGGCAAAGACCCAGTAAACTGTCCCATACATGAAATTCTCATATTTCTTTAAGAGCGATTAGACATAGACACATTCCGTCAATGCTCAAAGTTTATGTGGTGACTATATCTGCATATCACGCACCTGAAGCCAGTACCACTATAGGCAAGCATGATTTATCCATAAAGTTTCTTAGAGGAATAAGACAATTAAATCCAACTCGGCCGGCTACAGTCCCAACTTGGGACCTAACTTTGGTACTATAAGCGCTTGCAAGGCTCCCCTTCAAAACTTTGGACTCTGTTGATTTGTGCATGCTCTCCATTAAGACTGCACTACTGCTGGCTCTGGCCTCAGTGAAACGAATTGGTGACTTACATGCACTATCAATTGACAATTAATGTCTGGAGTTTGATCCTAGTTTTTCAAAAGCCACTGTCAAACCCAGAAAAGGCTATGTGCCTAAGGTTCTAATCACTTAGAAACTTTTCAGAGTGCAGGTGGTTCACCTTAAAGTGTTCTTTCCTCCTCCATTTAATTCGGATGAAGAACAGTCCTTGCATTTGTTATGCCCTGTGCAGGCGCTACACGCATATGTTTAGTGCACCCGCCAGTTCAGACAGCCTGATCAGCTATTTGTGTGCTATGGATGATGCACGAAAGGAATGTCTATCTCAAAGCAAATCCTTTCTCACTAGATTTCCCACCTAAGTCGAGTCAGAGTCTTTAAACAATCAAGTCCGAGTCAAGTCCAAAAGGGGCTGAATCCTAGTGTTTCTGAGTCTGAATGAATCTGTTCATGAATCTAATTTTAAATTGTAACTTTAAACTCAACATCAATATTTTTGTCAATATAAATGTTACAAAAACACCTCTATAATTTATTAGTTCCTGCTGGACAAACGTCAAGGTGGTTTTAGAATGAAAGCATATGCTTTAGGCGTATGAAGACAAAAATGTACTTCAGCACACTTCTTATTGTGTTCTGTTGACATTTCAGTTATTTGTTGCTTTTTCCCCCCTCCACTCAAACATAAAATAAAGAAAGTGTTAGTCATTACAACCAGAGTTATCTAATTTAAATTTTTGCTTAATTTCTACTTCATTTTCAATTTGTCCTTTCAATTTAGTTTACTTTTATCTAAAATGATCCCTATCTAAAGAAATAATATATACTGAGATTTTTTGTCTCTATCTGCCGACTGGTTTGGGAAAATAATGAGTCAACACAGTAGTAATTAGCATGCTTAGCATGATGTCATTGCCATGGTAACCAGATACATTTCAGCTGATTTGCTGAAGACTAGAATGAATGTAACATCAAATCAACGTGCGATGCAACTAAATAGATTTTCTTCTCCGCAAACGATACCAGAGACAATAGCGAGAAGGGTTACATCTCATGACTTGACTGCAAATGCAACATCCAAAAACACTGGTAAAGCCCACTGTTAATATTAGGGCAATTTAACACGGACATGATTGTTAATTTGTGGAAAACGTGGGGCAGTCCTACGCACCGCTTGTCCACCTAAAAACCCTGATGTGTCCGCCTGTTATCATTTTTAAAACATAAGAGTAAGGTATCTTAAAAAGTTATTTAGCACTACCTTGAAGAAGCTATTTGACAACATTTACTCCCAAGACAAAAATAGTAACTGAATTTAAACAAATCTAAAGTTTACATTCCCTTGATTCTAAAAGGATTAATTAAAACAAAAATGAAAATTCAGACATTGTTTACTCACCCCTTTGTTGTTATAACTCCATATGATTTTCTTCCTTTTTCTTAACACAAAGGGTGAAATTGTGGGGGAAAAAATTGTGCTCAGTGATGTCACACAATGGCAGTTTATGGTTGACCACTTCTTCAAGCGTCAAAAGGACACAAAAGTTTTAATTCAGATGTCATAACAAATAATTGTATGCGACTCATGTCTTTTTCTGAAGGATATGATAAGGTGAAATCTGATGTATTATTAAGTGAAACTCTTCACCGACCGTTGATCTCTTGTGTAGGTTCGTGAGACAGACTGCAAACAAGCTTTAGATCTACTGGCACGAGATCAAACCCTAAATATGGTGTGTTGCTTTCTCTATGATTAATGACTATTTGTGTATTGTTCATGAGTCCCTGCTTTGTCCTGAGCTGTGAAGCTGTCCACTTTTCTTAAGAAAAAAACTGTTCATTCTTTGGTTTCCCAGCATCTTCCGCACATTTGAGTTCTTCCCAATAGTGGCTAAATGATATAGACATCCAGACAATTGATGGACATATACACAACTATTACAAAAGGAGCAAACATTAATTGATGCTCAAGAAGACAGCATAAGAACCAAGGGGATGCAAACTTGTGAACAGGATGATTTGTGCAAATTACAGTACATATTGTGTAATGAAGCTTTTAAAGGGCAGTACTACATAATATATATATATATCTATCTATCTATCTATCTCTCCATCGTCAACCACTTGTCCTGTGTACAGGGTCGCAGGGGGCTGGAGCCTATCCCAGCTAACATTGGGCAAAAGGCAGGGGACACCCTGGACAGGTCACCAGTCCATCGTTTATGGAGAGTACCAGACTCGAATTGAAAAACCTTGGACGGTTCATCTCAGCGATTAAATTTAGGCCTCTTGTCTGGCAGACTTCTCACCCTTTTGTGGTGGTGTCTGACCGGTGAGTGAACTGAAGAAAGTATTTATTTTATTCATTATCTTGCTAAGTGTACTTTTGCTTAACCTTTATAACTGTCATTTGTTCTATCCTTGTTACTTGGACAGTATGGAGGATCTTACTGATCCTGAGGCCATTAGGCTTAATCCCAAATGTAACGGAACCGTCTCTTTGTACGGCTACCTGCGTGGGACGTTTTAAAAAAATAAATGCTATGTCCAGATTGAATGTTTTGCAATATAACATGGGTCCTAAACAAATGTTATACATTTGTACATTTTCAAAATATTTTTTGCATGAAATGTTGAATTGAAAAATTCAGACACGCGCTCGAAGAAACACTTTATTACATTATTAAGAACAGATGACAGAAAAGCCGTCTATGCGCATTTATGATGCACCGATACGGAGGCGTGCAGTCTCGTGGAACACGCGCATCTAAATGGTTCTATCTCTTTGTTTCTGTCTCCCGATTTATTTATTTATTTTTTAATGGAGAGGTAGAAGCAAAGCAGAACAAAGTAGTGGAGGCAGCACCTCCTGCGAAGAAGCAGAAGTTGGAGAAGGAACCAGTGATGGAGATGCCAGCATTTGCTGATAGTGAAGATGAGCTGAAAAAGAGTGTAGATGACAGTGAAGAAGAAGAGGAGGAGGATGGTGATGAAGATTAGGAGATAGAAGAAGGGGAAGCTGCAAAAAGAGGATCAGGTCACTGCTCAGAAGAAGATGATGATAAGGAGGATGATGTGGAAGATTCAGATATGGAGGATGAAGGAAATTATGTTGTAAAATCAGAGATGTCATTGAAGCATCCAGAATAAGAGGTGATGGACATGGAGGAGGATGCAGAGATGTGTTCTAGGGGTGGGTAAAAGTATTGTTATTCCTAATGCATCACAATCTCTATTAGAATGATCTCGATTCTTAAATCCAAAGATCGATCTTTCACTCAGTGTGCAGGCCTCCAATACAATGAGAGGAAATCACTCACATTTGCAACCAAATTTCATGCTATGCAACTAAAGTGAATATATTTGGCAACTGGCTGGTAAATGTTTACATTTCACTCACCAGCGTGTTGAGTTGAGAGTAAAAGTTGTTCCGTGTAATGTGTGTCCAAGATGAGATCCACACAACCCTTTTTTCATTGAATACTAATACCTTTTGTGTTCTTTACAGTCAGTTGTTGATTTAAAAAAAAAAAAAAAATTCTAATCATGCATCACACAGATGAGGTAAATGTGTATCTTGCAGGAGCACTACGGTGGAAGGAAGGGATGGCCCAGAAAGCAACAGAGGCGTATTTAAGACAACAGCGTGCATCCCCTAATTTGCTCAAGTTAGTTTATGGCTCAAGTGAGTGCAGGTGGAGTCCTTCACTATCAATGTATAGATGGCTTTTTTAACTTGCATACAGTTCAGGCTCAAGAGTGTCTGCATTTTAATGACTCTGTTATCTGTGTGTTCCTCAGTGGTGGTGGTGGTGGTGGAGGAGGAAGAGGAATTAGAATTCCTAAGAATTAGGAGGAGGAACTAGGTGGTTTGTTTACTGTCAGTTGACCAGAAAAGAGTAGAAGTATGAGCAGATGCAATAAACTGCTCTTGCTTTCAGCCAGACAGCAGCCATGACTGGGACCAGGAGGAGGTGAGAGGCAGTGTAAAAACTGAGGACATTGACATTACAATAGGGTCTTCGACCACAAGTGAAAATATTTAAATGTTTTGTTTTTACTCATTGAAAATATCTATTTTTTATAATTAGTAATGATATAATTAAAGGAATATTCCATGTTCAATACAAGTTTAGCTCAATCAAGGGGTGCTACAACTAAATAAACTGTCATTAGTCTGCAGTCATTTGGTCCCCTAAATTCAAATTAAATATGCACCTTCTTTGGTTAACATATCCTTAACATATCGATTCGACAAATCAACAAAATTGGCCACCAGCAACCAATAATATTTCAGCACCTAATAACTTGAGTTGTGAATGGCCAATGGCCCTGAAACTTATTATACACTAGAAGGTTCTCATTAAAAAGCTATATATAAAATTTGGTGAGAATCAGCCACACGGTGGTGCTATAATAAGCTAATATGCATTTTTGTTTGGAACTCCGGAACTGTATAGGCTAGAATATATTTTTTAGTTTCTCCAAATCATTCAGTGTGCAATGCAAGGAGGTGCTGTCACTTAAGAAAACCCCATTTGTGCTACTTTGGTTAAGGTGGTTAGGGATTGAGTTAGGGTTCCAGAGGGTCTTTCCTGTTAAATATGATTTTTGCAGTTATCGCCATATGTTCTTGGCCCCCGTTAATTGCCACTTGCAGCTATTTTATATAACTTTTCTTTGTTTCAAAGTTTTAAAAATACATGTTGTTTTACATGCTGTTTATGATTAGTTGTATATTGCATGTTAATTTGTTATTTTTGTCTATGTCAGTTGTAATTTCTAAAGTAAGAACTATAGGTTTTCAGATGCTAGCCTCAGTCAGGGACTGTTTTGTGACTGTTTTGTGATTGGAAAATGGGAGGAGGACAAAGATGCTGCAACACTGCTGTAGGAAGATGGTAAATAAACTAACATCAGCCACACTTTTGAACACTTTCGTACATCTTGACTTTCTAGATGAACTCTTTGGAGATTTTGAAGATTTGGAAACCGGGGAAGTTCACAAAGCAAAGACTGGAAATAAAGACCATACTGAGGTGTTTAAATCAAACCAGTTTTTAGTGCATTATTCATCTGGCCTGCGTCTAACAGCAATGTTTTTTGGTATGACTTCAGGGAGGGAGTGATGATGAGGAAGTGGAGGAGGAGGCTCCCCTTGTGAAAGTGAATGATGATGAAGCTCAG
The DNA here is from genome assembly GCA_032164185.1 of Moxostoma hubbsi. Taxonomy (NCBI): domain Eukaryota; kingdom Metazoa; phylum Chordata; class Actinopteri; order Cypriniformes; family Catostomidae; genus Moxostoma; species Moxostoma hubbsi. The sequence goes on along the minus strand of JAVLUX010000039.1, from coordinate 9,760,407 downwards.
AAGAACAAACAGTTGGAGAAGAAGAGGCGGCTGAAGGAGAGGTTCAATGCAGATTACGACGATAAATACGCCACATACTTTGATGACCTAAAGGAGGAGTTGCAGAAACAGGCTGAGTTCAGAGGTCAAAGTAGAGTCATAATTATGGTTCTTAATAATGGCACTTTACAGCACTGTAGGTTGAATCAAATACTGCATTATAGAGAGATAGTATACCTTCAATTTGTTTTGTATAGGAGAGCATAATTGTAACACTTAGTTATTTGCTCAGTTATTCAGAACATTTTTAGTCTTTAACTTTGAAATCTTGCTTTATCATGACCGTATTCATTATCTGTCACTTAGATACTGTATATAACTCTGATGCAAATGAAATAGATGTATACAAATGCAGATGCTACATTCATAATACCTAGGCTGTATAGTTGTAACAAAGGTACATTATATTTCTAACAGTAAATAAGCTCTGAAATGTGAATTAGTATATTTTGTGTATACATACTGATGCCATCAAACACTGTGATTTCTTGTGTGCACAGAAAGTAGGCAGCAGGGTTGCAAGCCCCTGCCCCTTTTGTTCACCGATCTAAAGGTGCCCTTTTTAGTCGTTCAGAAAAAGGAAAGAAATTAATAATTCAATTAAAATGGTTAAATAAAACACATAATAACAGTAATGATGTGTTATGAGATTTCTTTGTAAATCGTGGGTGTATTAAAAAAAAAATAAGAGGAGGTGCCTTTAAAAGTGCAGGCTATAGCAAATCGGGGGCGTATTCCAATCGCAAATGATCTTCCCTGTGCCCTATACTCACACTGAAGTGCAGAGCCCTTGAATTGGGTACTCTGAAGGAAACATTGTATTACTGTATGAATGTACCCTTCACTAACAGTCTTGTGGAAGGGCTCTTTGATAAAAAATTAATTCTCTCTTTCGTTTTGAATGAGCTTTCTAGTGTCATCCACTCCCATAGCAGTACCCTTCAGGGAAGCAGAAAATGCTGTTTTAAATTCACCCTGGATCATCAAAGAGCTACCTCAGACAAGTAACAGGTTATATAAAAAGTCTGCTCCATGTATTCTGTTGTAAGTTCCTAAAAAGAAAAATACTCGAATGCTTCTGCATTTCCAACATTGCTCACCTGCAGTGTAGACAAGATTTATTAATTATAAGGGGAGTGGTCGCATCACTTTCAGTGATAGAAATTCAGTTTGTCTTTTATTGAATACTGACATAAACTGAAGGAGCTGTCTGGTTCAGCCAAACCCAGTTTATTTTTTTGTTGAAACAAAAAAGCCACTTTCAGAAAAATACCATGGCATTACCATTTTTTATTCATGTAGTCTACCATGATAACCATTCAAAAACAAGTTTATGTAATGTATACAATACAAGAAAACTACTTAAATTAAGTAAATTTAATTAACACTCATTAAAAAATAAAAAAAATAAGTTGGTGCCCTTTTTTTTTCCGCCCTTGTCCCTGCAAAGGTCTTGTGCACGTCACTACTCAAAAATTATGTACAGGCATTATTTCATCACCTCAGGCTACATAGAAACATAGACAAAGAAGTTGATATGGCACATTTATTTAAACCCACAAAAGACACTTTGAAAAAAAATAAAAAATAAGAAGGATAACAATGTTATTGTATGTAACAATAACAACTTAAAATCTACCTCTCATCCACACTTTAATATTAATAGTTATGGTAAATGCAGGGCTAACTTCAAGGCATCGTGCTAATTTCTTCAGAACACATATGCTTGCTGACATGCTATGTTAGGGCAGACATGAATGTAGCATTTGTTTTGTAATATATACCTTATTCATGCTAGCACCATCTTTGATTTTTAATGGGAATGACAACAAGGCTGTGAGGGATAGCCTTCCAGTCTCTTTAATGGGATTTCCTGCAGTTCAAAATGTTTTTGGATCGCAGCCAAAACATTGATAAAATATCTGTCCAAGAGCATTCAGTATACAAAGAACTCTAGACAACATGATTTGTGGAGAATAAGATGTGATCCAGGAGCTTTATACAGATTTATACCATTCGTGCCATTGAAGAGATAAGTCTAGCCCTCACAGCCTCATTGTCATTCCCATTAAAAATCAAAGATGGCACTAGTATGAATAATGTCTATTGATTACGATTTAGGCTTAAATTTACAAATATACATTTTGAAGGAGAGAACAGTTTAAAATTATGCATGTTTTTATTATTGTGAATACATTTATGACCCTAAATCCACAATTATTTAAAGGGATAGTTCACCCCAAAATGAAATTTCTGTCATCATTTACTCACCCTAATGCCATCCCAGATGTGTAGGACTTTCTTTCTTGTGCTGAACACAAATTATGTTTTTTAGAAGAATATTTCAGCTCAGTAGGTCATGCTCCAAAAAGCATATTAAGGCATCATAATACTCCAGTGAATTAATCCATATCTTCAGAGGTGATATGATAGCTCTGGGTTTGAAACGGATCAATATTTAAGTCATTTTTTGCTAGAAATTCTTCCCCCTGGCCAGTAGGGGGCAATGAGCATGAAGAATGTGAATCAGCAAAAACAAAAGAAGAAGAATGTAAAAGTGAATGTTAAAGTGGAGATTGACTTAGCAAGGAGGGTAATTTATAGTAAAAAAAAATTACTTGAATATTGATCTGTTTCTCACCCACACTTATCAAATCGCTTCTCAAGACATTGATTTAACCACTGGAGTATTATGGATTATTTTAATGCTGACTGTGATTTTTGGAGCTTCACAATTCTGGCACCCCTTCATTTTATGGACCAAAAGAGCTGAGAAATTCTTCTAAAAATCTCTGTTTGTGTTCAGCATAAGAAAGAAATTTACACACATCTGGGATGGCACACGAGTGAGTAAATTATCAATTTGATTTTTTTGGGTGAGCTATTCCTTTAAGGAAACTTTCACTTAAAGGTACTTTTACAAAACTGTTGCATACAAGTAGACCTGTACCAAATTCACACCAGTGGTTCAGCCAGTCAGCTGTTCAAAGATTACAATTCCCTTTGATACTGAAATTGCACACTTCCCCCTAACCACGCAAACCTGATTATTATTGAAATTATTATTGAAATTGTCCTTTATTTACAGAGGTAGAGGTTTGAATTGCACATGTACAGACCTGAAATAGCTATGTAAAGTGCATTGTGTATGAAGATTTACCAATGTTACATTAATCAAGCGTTACATTGACATTCTCACATTTTATGCTGCAATATAGGCAAGAGTTTGAAGACATGGATGATGAAGTTCGGGTTCAGTACTAGGGCTTTAGGCCAGGCATGTTTGTGAATGTGAAATCCCTGCTTTACCTTGTGAGTTCGTCACCAACTTTGACCCCCACTATCCCATTATTCTCGGCTGTTTGGGAGCGAGCAAGGGCAATGTAGGCTACTTGAAGGTAAGTCAATAAGGACTTATTTGAATGTGCATTTGCATGTGTCCCTAGAGGACAATCAGATACTTCCCAACTTCCTGCTGAGTTGATAACCTTTAAGTTAACCTTCATAGTTAATCAATTGAAAAACACCTGATGTAACTCAAATGTCATTGCAAAGCCAGGCACAGTAAAGAAGTTCTGCCCCTTTCTCCTCCACTCAGATGCTTTTGAAAAACACTGTTGGCACACTCAGATCCTGAAAATACGTTACCCTCTCATTCTATCTTTGAGGTGGAGGTGTTTTCAAACCATCCCCCTCTACTACATCGAGGACCATAATGGACGTCTTCGCCTGGTGATAGACTAACCACACAAACAGCCCTCCCACATGCTAGAGCAGGTGTGGGGAACATCAGGCCTCAGGGCCGTATAAGGCCCACGAGACCATTTTTACTGGCCCAATTTGAAACAATTTGAGAAATAATTTGAAAAGCAAAAAAATGGCCTTGATTTAGTTATTTTAATAAAATTAAAATGATTAAACATTATTTTAAATGATAACAATGTGAAATATTGTATAATAGACAGACCGTTTAGTGTTTTTTCTTGGTGTGTGAGCACGTAACGGAATGCGTACGTGAATTTCATCCCACAATCAGAAATTGCAAGCACTTATATGGCCCTCAAATAATTTCTTAAATACTCAAATGGCCCTTAATGGGGAAAAAGGTTTTCCCACCCCTGTGCTGGAGCATTGCCGTGTTTATTAGTTTGTTTATCTTGGCTCAGGCCATTAGCCCTTTCCATAAATAGGGTACAAAATAGGGCCGGAAACTCTTGTTCTCCCTAATAAATAGACAGTGAAAGGAGTTGCTTAAAGCTGATGTATGTAACTTTCTGTGCTAAAATACTTCTTTCCTAGCTTAATATTCAGACAACTATAAGTAAGACATTCATTGCTTCATTTTCTCAGAAACTGAAAGCATTGTCTTTCTGTGGCACTTAGAAATTGCTGTGTGTTTTGAGCAACCTAGACCTGTCCCAACAGCATTTCTCAAACCAACTCAACCCTAAATTTCTGTAAAAAATTACTTTGCAGCTCAAATAATACATGAGTTTTAACAAAATAATTAATGTGTGATTTTATTAAATTATAAGCTTCATATTTCTGTGTTTAAAGCCTCCAGAAATTGGCCCCATTCACTTCCATTGTAAGTACCTCACTGTAATCTTGATTATTTTATTTGAGTTTTTATAAAGAAAAGGAGGGACAAGTCGAAATTAATTTTAGTGGTAAACAACATTTTGCCCCAAATGCTGTTGATTGAGCTTAAATTTTATTGAACCCAGAACATTCCTTTAATTGTGCAATACAGTTGAGAAAGTCAAGACCTTTGAGTTGGAATGTGTCAAAAATCACAATTGTAAGGGCATTTAATGTATTTAAAAGTTGCTTCTTTTCATTCTAGGTTAAATCTATGTAAACAAAAAAAAGTGATCAAAGATATCTAATAATTTTCACAAAAAATAATTAGGATTTGTGCCTTTAATGCTTAAAGAAAGTAATAACACAGCAAAGTGTATTCTTTTTATGGAAAGTGCCAATTGCTGTGTTCACGTCACATTAATGTATTGTTTCTGTCTCTCACTACTATTTTTTTCTCATCTTGTGCACACTCAACTCTATTTTCTATTGTTCTACGGCACCTATAACACCCCAGGGTACAGGCTTCTTGGCTGTGCAGACTGTCTCAGGTGTGCAGGTAAGTTACCTACATATTTTAATACTGTGTGTGTGTGTGTGTGTGTGTGTGTGTGTGTGTGTGTGTGTGTGTGTGTGTGTGTGAGAATTTGCACGCATGTACCACGAACCCCCCAGGTGTCCCAGTTTGAGACTTTAAAATAATTTGGTCACCCTATAGAAAACGCACTAGCCATGTCTGGGACTTCAATTATGACACATTTTAACCTTTTTTGGAATGACTGTTCATTTCGTTGCCAATGCATGATGTTAAAACAAAGAGAACAGAAACAATATATTATCTAGTAATTTATTTTGTATTTCTCTCTCTCTCTCTCTCACACACACACACACACACACACACACACACAAAGTCTTGTCTCTCATTCTGTCTTAAATGCTCAATCAGTGATTTGATTTACATTTCATTTAGAAATGGCATAGAGTTTTGTTTAATGTTCAGTTTTCAGAGTTGCGAAAAGACTTACTTTCTCATGTCAAATGCACTAAAGAGGACTTTGTGGTTAAAGTTGAATAAAAAAGAAGCATTCTTAAATCATAATTATGTGTTTTCTTCTACTGTAATATCAGTAATTAAATTAATTTGGTCTTATTAATATTAAGATTTTTCATTTGGGTGTCTAGATGTATGACCCACATTGCACAAACTATGTGTCAATTTATATAAAAACTAAAATAACTTAATGTAATGAAAAACTAACTAAACTACAAAATATTTAAAAACTAAACTAAAACTAGCAAAGAAATAAACAAAATGAAAATGAAACTAAATTGGAACAAAAATGTAAAATGAAATCGAAATAAAAACTAAATTAACTATTATAACTCTCTCTGAATAATTGGATCCTCTCAGCCTTTGTTTTAACTCTCTATCTTTGTCTGACTCTAAAGGAATATTTAACACCGTCCAGGAGGTAGCAAAGTTTGAGTGCGTGTCCATCCGCACAGTTAGTGGTATTAAAGGACAGATAAAGAAATACTTGCGCATGCCGCTTGGTGTCTACAGAGCCACGTTTGAGGACAGACTGCTGATGAATGGTGAGTCAGACTTGTTTCTCTGTTTAGAAGGATATTTTTGCATGCTTTTGTTTTTTTCTTGTGTTTATTTATTTGAATTTGTGTTTTAATGAGTTGTGCTCTGGGATTTAATTTGGTGTATTTTTTAGAAAAGTCTGTGTATGTAATGACTCCCAAGAAAGCCTGTTGTACATAAACAAACATCTCGTTACAATGGAGGAATATTATTACTGATTATTATGGTCCTCTCTGGAGAGATGGGCATTGGTGCAGTTTGTGGATCCCAAGCTTATTAGGACTAATGCATCTTTATTAGATGATGATGATGATTGTTTATATAATTGTCTTTTAGATCTCATGTTCCTGTGTTCCTGGTATCCCATCTTGGTTCCTCAGCTTTATAATCCAGTGACATCACTGCTAATGTCGGTTGGACAGAAGAACACATGGGCAGGTATGAGGACACTTGGACAGCTTAAGGACGACTTGGGAATCCACAACAAACCCAACCAGAACTCCATGTACAAGGTAAGCATTTTGTGCCGAAATATTGTATAATAATCCTGAGGTTGAGCTGCTTCTAGTTTTTGCTTTCTTAAAGAAATTCAAATGGACATCTTTAGCCACTGTGTTGTGTATTGGGCAGTTATTTTATAAAAAATTACATTGAGCATCCTGCTTCGAGCATTATGTTTTTATAATGCTGCATCAAGTTATCAAATGTCAATTTAAAAAACACGTCTCAAACTTGCATACTCTTTCATTCTGTTTCGCTCTTTTTGAATGCGTGTCAGGTAAATTCTCCCTAATACAGGGCGTCCTTAAAGGTGCACTCAGTAATTTTTTTTCCTCATTTAAAAAGTTTTACTTCTAAAGAAATTAATTGTATTTTTTAAACACATGTATAATATTGTGACGACTCATGTGAGATGAAGACTCCACTCAAATCAGGAACCTTATAAAAGCTCTTTTAATGCACATGGAGTGGGTCCCCTCATTGTGGTGGCCATGTTAGAATCCAGAGTTGGTAGGGTTACTTTTCAAATTCCACTACAGATTACAGAATACATGCTGTAAAATGTCATTTGTAATGTATTTTGTTAGATTACTCAAGGTCAGAAACATATTCTAAACACTTTGGATTACTTTTAGATTTCTTCACTTGTTTTGTCTATAAAAACTCTTCTAGTAAAGTAAGACAAAATACACATGTTAAAAATACATTATCTGAAAAACCTAAATATCTTATGCAGTGTTGCTTCTAAAACAAGATCTATCAAAATGATTTGTATATATTTTTACAGGAAAACAATACAAAATGATCAAGAATAAGATTTTTGCCCTAATATTAAAGGTCTTATTAGGAAAAAAGAAATTATGATCCAACGTGAATTTTCTTGATAAAACAATGTTATCGTGCCTGGTAACGTGCATATAAAATGGCTAGAAATAGCATTTTAGCTTGGCGTAAAAACTGAGAATTTCACTTCGGTCACTTTCGTTCATGGATGAAATTAATCCTGTTTTACTTTGCATTGTGAATTTCTACAATGGCATTGGGTATTGGTTTGAATGATACAGCATCCAGGCCACTAGAGGGCTTTTCACACTTAAATGGTTAACCCAGGTTAAACGGAGTCATCCTGTTTCAGTTTCACACTGTTTATACTTTACCCTGGATTAATAATTAATCTTGGGTACTCATGTTCTGATGTTTCACACTACATTCGTAAACCCCGGGTTAATGTTCTTATTTGCGGTGTCAATAACAATGGTTGGATGAGTATAGCTTGCGACGGACATGCAACCTGTAAATGGATCTGCTCTGCTCTTCTGTGGAAATATCGCCAAGCAAATCAACTTTGTCTTTCATCTTCTGAAATAAGCCACAAAAACACAGAAAACTGTCTCTGCATCATGGCAGTTATCACATTTGCCACCACTGATTGCCACTTTACCGGTTTCCCTCAGATGGAGAACGTAAACGGCGCGTGAAAGTTTCAGCGACTGTACAAAGCGCATTAATATTTAATGAGGTAAAGCACTAAGGCATTGTTGCTTGTCTGTATTTAAACCGCTTTCTTAAAACATTCTAATACCATATCATTTCTCACTCTATACCTTTGACACCACAATATGGGGTTAACTCTGCAAATGCGTGCTAAACCTGCTCCGGAGAGCTGTGCTATCCCCCTTTCGAAATGTGGCATGTGAAATGTTGCTTTACCCGGGGTTAAAATCGGGGTTTAGATTAAAGTTAACCCGGGGTTATACGCCGTGTGAAAAGGCCTTATGTGTCAGTGTAAGCCATACCTCGACATACTCCAAAAATATTTGTGCATCTTTAAGAGAGATTAGTCAACCTAGTCATTCAGGCAACCCACTGACTAGTGGAATTTTGCACATCCCTGGATAGTCCTTAGCTTTACACATTAAATTGTCATTTAGAGCTCTGTTTCAACTACCATGAAACAAACCAGAATCCACAATGAGATCAATATTTAGATCAGAGTGTGTGTTTTTTTCCTGTGTATTATCTTCCTCTTCCACACTGTCCTTGTACCCCTGCAGCCATTTGTGCGATAAGTTTGACACTTCAACCCCCTCCACATTCCCAAGGAGCTGCAGAAGGCTCTGCCCTTCAAGAGTAAACCCAAACAGCAACAGCCCAAGGGCAAAAACACACAGGACCTGAAGAAACCAGCTGTCATGCGAGAGCCCCATGAGAAAAAGGTGAGAGTTGTCACATATGCTTTGGCTTCATGACTCAATGAGCTTTTTCACTATCATTACACAAAGACACTTTTAATATCCACTATTAGTCTAAAGTTAATCCACCAAGGAAGCCTCCAGGGTGCTGGCTGCGAAATATCATATTTCTTTAATCCCTGTCCCTGGCAAATACCACAGACAGCTTGCTGGCCAATTTCTTAACCAATCCCCTTGAAATCCTCCTGCCTGAAAGATGACACAGGGGGTTACATTTTTAATCAATTTCTTTTCCTATTTCTTTTGCAAGATTTGTTAGCAGTTGATGGGAAAAAGTAATGAAGAATTTTTAATTGTCATATAGTCATCAGAAATATACTTAATCACGCCTTTTGGAGGTTGTTGAATACATTTTTACAACTAAAATGTTTGTTTTATTCAGTTTACAATTACATGTATGTTAGGATATAAAAAAGAGTGGTTATTCACTACCAAGTTGATACTACAATGTCCTTTATATAGTATTGGTAGTAACGAGTAACATCTTGATTTGGTACCCGATGCTGTCTAACTGACAGCACTCTCAACTTCTAGTAATGCTGTTGAAAAATATTGGGGTGTATTAGGCCTTGCAGTGTAAATGCAGTCTAATAGACCTTCATTGACAAAAAAAAAAAAAAAAAAAGCAATAACCACTCACTGCTCTTCATTTCTTTCTTTATTTTGTTGATATTAATATTTACTTAATATTTACCTTATTAAATAAAATATTGTGTTCATTACATTGGTTTTCGTGGCAGTATCGACATTTTTTTGAGTGTCTTGAAAGTCCACTGGTATTCATATCACCTACTGATACTGTGTTAAACGGACATGAATGTGTCGCTCAGAGCACCCCAAGTTTAAGAGCCCATAACGCTCCAGTGTTTTGGTCAGTCCCCACTTGATTTGTACATTTTTGGTAGCACCCCAGACCATTAACTATTAAACTCCAAAAAGTAGATCATTTGTTGTTCCTCACTGAACAGCAAGTATGTCTTTAGTCACATTAAATCCTAGCAAACTAAATGTTTTGATCTTTGATTCTAGTGTTCATAATCCTGATAATAAATGTTGTAAGGCTCATTCCTCATCTTATCTTATCCACCAGGTGGCAGCATTGCTCGGTGCTCTAAGCTCAGACCACGCATACAAGAACATGGCGGCTCATGCAGAAAATCATGCCAATCACAAAGAATTCCTGAAGTAGAAAGAGAGGCAGAGGAGCAGAATAGGCTGAAGGAAGAGAGAAAGAATATATACCTTGTCATGGGACTGAAAGAAAAGAAGAAATTTAAATCAAGCCTGATAGGAGCATCCAAGGGTTTTTGAGCCCACCTTATCTCCTACCTGATTCTGAGAGACTTTGGCCCCAGGCTCATTGGATCTGGGTCTGTTACATTCTTTGTTAGAATGTCTGAAATATCAATCTGACAAACTCAATCCTCACACCAGCTGGGTTGATGATGTTGCATGACACTTGAAAACTTCTTAAAAGATACAATTTCTTTCTATTTACCAGGCACATGAAATGGCTTGTATGTGTTTTAACATTGTTTTCTATAAAAATCTAAATGTTCCTGGATAAAAGGGAAGACATTAATGTTTGTTGTTGACTTTATATGACAGGGTAAAATGCTTGTAAAAATGCAATTGTATCCCATATGGATTCTAAAGCAGTGGTTCTCAACTGGTGGCGGTTTGCTCTGATAAGGTCGCAGACGATTATAAAAACAATTATGAAAGGGAGGAAGTAATGCTTCCCATATCTTTTGTTGATGTCATGGGCTGTGTGTCTAGTCAAACTCTGCAGTATTACAATGTAAATTTGGCATATGTGCCAAAAAAACGCAGATGCCAACATGGACCGGTTGTGTGACATGCCCTCATTCTCGAATAATATGAGCAAAACTATGAACAGCAAAATAACCCACAAAGATTTGTCTCAAACCCTGATTTGAAGCAACAACCCTGTTCTTATTTCGGAGTTGGAGTGTATTTTTGTGCTGCTGTGAGCATTTGACTCCATCCAATGTCTGTTGCTGAGCTGACTTACAGAATTGCATTTTTGTACACAAAGCTGAAGCCAAGTTGATGATTGGCCTATGAATAGTGACTGTGCTGTGATATGTCAGTATCAGGGATTGTATAAACAGATGTTCAATAGTGGGAGCGTCTTTATTTGCTTGATCGAGATTTATTGATGTTCGCGATTAAACAAGTGACATGTTTTGGTTTCTTGGAAATAAGAAATCTTCAAGGATGCTGTGATTGTCCGGCACAACCAAGCACATTTGGATCTAAATGACTTCTAAGTGTCTGGCACAAAATGATCTCCAGTCTTAGGCAATTATCAAAATGTTTTCGTTCTTTACGTGTTTTTTTCAACTGGCAGTTTAGAGCAGTTTCTTGGAAGAGCTGCCAACTTTCTGCAACTAAATCGTAATTAAATGGTGTTAACTGGGGACAAGCACCATAGTTTTTAGCCCCAATTGCTTTGATTTGTTCTTTTCTTATTATTACACTTTTGATTCCAATTCTAAGGCAACAAATAAAACTGTTTGGACAAATGTTGTGAAATTTGGCACTTGGATTTTGGTGGCTCCTGGTCCAACTCTAATAGCCTGTAATGTACCTGTCCCCTTAAGACTGCTTGTGTCCACAGAAACACATTTTTGGATGTTCGGCTCTGTTTGCTCCCTTAATTCGTGTGAAATTTATCTCTTCAAGATGCTCTTCAGACAATTTGCTGTAGCAGCAAGATTATTTTCTCAGATATGCTTTTGTGTGCTCTCTATTAACTTGTCATGTTTTTTTTGGCAAAGTGATACAGCTAAAGGTCTAGGCTGGTGAGCAGAAGGTTGTTGGTTTGAAGCCTGCAATGGACCAATGTTTTGCACTGTACATCAAATCCCCTGGTGCTTTGCCCCATAATTGCTGTTTGCAATAACAACAACAACAACAAAATCATCATATTTGTTATATTATTGCCTGATTGTAGTTGTTAATACTGTCATGCTGAATTAGAATATGAAAAGTAGTATTTAAATCTACATTGTCTTGTTTTGATAAAACTAGTGCTTTGAAGATTATTGGGTCAGTTTAATGCCTGTATTATGTTACTTTGTCTAGCGTTTTTGCCATTTCACAGGAAAACTTTGAGTCCAGGATGATGGCTTTGTACAGTTTTCTAACTGTCATTGGCTGGTCGGTATATCAATATGCATCTCATTTTCCATTCCCCCTAAGATACACGCACGTAAATGCACACCAATCTTATCAATAGCTGATTGCAATCGGAAACACATTCTTGACTGGAAATATACAGGCAAACTGAAATTGCTTTCCCCATGTTTTTTACCGTTGTCTTTTATCACGGTTTCTCTGCCTGTCACCCTGCACACTCCTGTAAAGTTTTGTTTGTCAGGGCTTTGTCAGTGTCACTAGCTGAAATAGCTCCTTCCCTTTGAACAATGTGCATATTAGCAAGGTCAGCCATGCACTTCACAGAAACCTGAAAGTGCGGGAAGGCAGAGAGCTAACTGAGGTGGTGATGTTTATACTCCGGGACATGGAACAGGCAGAATCGTAGTGGGGCACTTTATCTGTCTGTAAATTGGAAATCAGGGAGACTGACGAAAAGACTAGCACTTGAAACTTGATTCACTGTGATGCGCTTTATCAATATGTGCAGCTTGAAGCTTAAACAAGCTTAAGGGGCGGTCACACTACACTGTTCCATTAATACTCATGTGTGAGTGTAGGAGAGCGAGAACAAGCATATCCATAGACGTTTCATCTTTTGCTGCGAACCAACAAGGAGGTATAAAATACCTGGATTAATGGGAAATATGTCAGCATCCCCATTAATGTCAATTGTACTTGCTTAGCTGGTGCAAGTAGCTTCAGAACTATGTAACCCAGAGACATATTTTCCATGATCGTTACCTGAGTCGTTAATGCATTGAATCTAATCACTCTATATTAGAACTCCTTGCAGCGTGTCATTTATGTGTATATATGCATACTATACATATATATATATATATATATATATATATATATATATATATATATATATATATATATATATATATATATATATATATATATATTATATATACTGTATCTATGCTGTATATGTAAGTCTCTTTCAGGCTGTTAAATTAGTACTTTGAGATGTTTTTTTATATGTTGTTTGCAATTAAAATAAAAATAAAAACTGTAAATTGCTATACTTTTGAATGGCTTTTAAAGGAAAAACATGTTTTTTGTCCACATAATGCTGAGTTACAGCTTCTACCAGCATAAGCTGATGCTAACCAGCAAAACCTTGACCCGCAGTGTACCGAAGTTCAGGTTCAACAAACCCATATTGCCAAAAGATAATAGGACAGACTGAAAAACTGATATTTGATCTAAATATAATCTATTTACCTCTCAGTAAGAAGTCAAAATTCATAGCTGCATTATTTGCGGTGTTGCGGGTGATTTGTCATTTTAACATTATTAAATTATTTATATCTTATTAAAACAAGTCCTGAAGTATTATACACCATATCCTGCTACCTACATTTGTTGTTTGTCATTTTTACCATCTCTATTATTACCATTATGATTGTTTAAAACAATTTAATTACCGTCTGAATTATCACTATTGTCAGCATTGTCATCACTGTCATTATTATTGACAAAATTTTGAAATACCTTTTATATATAGTTTATTTATTTAATACGTTTGTTCTAATTACTATGACTGTATTATCGTATCAATAATTATATTTATAACCTATTAATATATAATAATAGATCATGTTTATTTCCTATTACTGCACTTATTACATGTGATTATTAATATTAGATACTGGAAACTCATATCTATAAAACTACAGACTTACATCCTGTCCCATTTTTTTATTTATTATTTATGTTTTTTCCTTCTTTCTTTTTCTCTGTACATACTGAATAGAGATATACACACGCACAACACATCCTCACACCTACACTTCACATAATCGCATGCAAAACCTGTTTTGTTTGTTTTTGTTTTGTTTGTCCTGTATTTATGTTGTTCCCATATTTTGTTCTAATAAAAAGGGAAAGGAAGAGAAAGAAAAGGTGGAGGAAGGAAGAAGGAAAAAAGAAACTAGCTGTTGAGTTAATGCCTCAAGTTCTATGGTACATAAATACAACTATAATATATATATATATAATGCCTGTGTATTAATATACTGTTCTACAATTATTTATAGATTGATGTCATTTATATATATTAGAATGTTCTATATGTATATAATGCATGTTTTTGTTATTGCTATTATTGTTATTGTTAATGGTGGTAGTATTGGTGGTAGTTTTGATATTTATATTATTACAGAAACATCCCAATCCGTACTTCTAATACAGTGGCAGCTAAATGTGACATGTCTTCTACATCATATTCCAAGTCTTCTGAGAGCATACATTAGGTCTTGATGAGAAGCAATTTGAAATTAAATTTTTCAGTGAAAATCAAGACAACCATTGAGCATTCATGAGCACTATAAGAGAAGCTAGTTCACAGGGGCTTGTGTTTCAGTTGTTTTGCACCAAAAGAAGGCCATCATATGCCTTCAGAAGATCTAGAGTATGACGCTCAAGCTGCATGGACTACTTTTATTATACATTTGGGCTCTTCAAGCTTTAAAGTGAATCTCTTTTAACTGCCATTTTGACAGAATGTTTTTCTATTCAGCAAAGACCAGGCAACACATCAGAGAAAAGGCCCTCCATAGACAGCTATGGAGCTTCTTCGCCTTCAAGAGTTCTGGAGTAGTTCTCCTCCGGAAGTGACGATCACCACCTCCTGGAAGAAAAGCAGATCATCAGCCAAATACATCAACATCAGTTCTGGGACAGACAGTCTCAGCCAGACATTAGCAACCTAATTAATTCTCTCCATCAAATGCACAGATGGAAGGACAGGTGTGCTCGCCACATCTACGTTACTCATGCCCCATGGGTTCTGTGACTGCCCTGTGAGCATGTTTGTCAGCCATATTACACGTGTAGACTTCTATTCAGAGAGCAGAAAAAGGTTCCAGCAAAAAGTTTTGGAGTAACAAGACAAATTGTCTTGGAGGGTTTTGCGCCATTCCGAATTAAGTTGAGAAGGCAAATCAAATTCCAATTTAATTGCTGAATTTGGACTGAGGTAGGAAACGGGATACTGAATTGCACTAGAATTTGAATGAAGTAAAATGTAAATTCATTTAAATTCATAATACTGTATGATGTGAGACATGGAAGAACCAATGAGATTTTATGTTAACAACGTACAGTACCTGCCATGTTGGATTTCAGTGCTGTTTATGGATTTGATTTGAGAATAAATAACTTAATTTGCAGTCTGGGCATCATTCAAAGTAATTGTATGCCTTCAAAAGTCTTTGCATTTATGACGCAGGTGTCACATGGACTACTTTTATGATACTTTTGAGTGCTTTATTAAGCGCTAAAGTACTGCCATTGTATTGAATTCAGCCAACTGGACAGTTAAATTGGAGTTTTTTTTGTGTGTTATGCTGAAAGTCAAATGGATATTTGGAGTGACATCAGGGTGAGTAAATGACAGAATTTTCATTTCCTGAAATAGGCATGTTTTGAAAGATTTTCTGCATTGGCACACTCTCACCGGAGATGGTGGGCTCTAAGAGAAGGAACTAGCCCCGTTCTCGGGGGTCCTGAAGATCTCCACTTCAAAGTCTTCTTCAGTCACTTTTTTCGGTGGTCATGGAGATCTTGACAATGGAGCCCCCTCTGTTTCCTTCTTCAGTCTTCCCAGTCTTGGTGGTCCCAGCCTATTTGGACTCAATCACGGTGGTCCCAGTTTCAGTTTGAGATCCAGACCTCACAGCTCGAGTCTTTAGCTACACTGAATTCTGAGTCCTCAGCTGCCTTTACTACTGAGCCTTCTGCATCCCTGGGTGCCTTTGGTGGGCAAGGAGCAGGAGACCATGGGGGAAAATGGTGGGTGGGGGGGGGGGGGGGGGTTATGTCATGGGGGCTATGTCATGTAGGGACTTTCCCCTAATGGCCAATAGAGGTCACTAGGAGGTTGGTCTTTCACTTTGAAGCGATGTTTTGTCTCCTTTATCTTGTCTCTGTTCTGTTTCCCTTGATTGCTCCCTGGTGTGTCTTGTTTATCCAATTAGCCTTTATGTAGGCTATATAAGGTCCTCATGTTTTCCTTGTCTTTGTCATTATTGTCTTATAAAGGCAGTGATGGTTGTTTTCCTGGTTTTTTAATTCTCGTGTTTGCTTTCCAGTGTTTCTTGTGTTTTCTTGATTTCATTAAAGCAGCTCTTTGATCCACTTCCTTATCTCATATCTCTGCAAACTAATACACAATAAAGATATAATGGAAAAACTTGCTTTTTCTTGAAAGATTCAGACAGAGAATTTATGATTGGACTGAGTACATTATCTTCGTACGGTCAGATTTTCATTCAGCTGTTTGGAAAAAAAATTGTGTTTTGAGTTTCACTCAGGAATCGATCACTTTATAAATCTTAAAATATAATCGATATAGTTATTGTTAAATGAGGGACAATCTATTAAATCTATCTAATATTATGAAACCTGAAATCAGGATTGATGATGTTCATATATGGTAAAAGTTTTGTAACCATGCCATTCTTTCAGTTTTGCTGTAGGCATATTAATCTTGATTAATAAATGTATTTTTCCCTGACTTTTTTTGTATGTAGCCAAGTGGAGAAATTTCATGTAATTAAACTCTGGTCATGAATTGGACGTGACCCCTTTAAGACTGGAGTGTTGTGACACTGGTGTTTTGCAATGCCTGCTTTCCAGCACTCTCTAGTGCTGGAGAACTAAGAGCATATGCCGTGCAGGAGAGCTCCTAGTTTTGTTCATCAGTTGAGAATTCTTTGGGATGCTTATGGATTGCATCTGTGGAATCTGACCATGTTTGGTGCACACATCAGAAAACTGACCTCTACCGTTTTTCATTGTACCTTATTTCATTACTGTTTTTCATTCAACATTGCTTCATTTTGCTAAATTTACCATTTAAATACAATAATTTTTTTTTAAATACAATATACAGCCATTGGAATAAAACCCCCAAAATATATTTTTGTGTTCTGTGGTGATTATTTTCAACCCACCGGCTAAATACAATATATACTGTATATATATATATATATATATATATATATATATATATAAAAAAATCCCCAATTGCATCCCGAGATGGTAAAATTGTATGAATTCTTGTCAGTCAGGACTTTTTGAAATTCAAGCAGAAGAAATTTGTGAAAATTGTTCATAAATGCATTCTTACCTAAATTGTCAAATTGAAGTGAATGTGACAAACAGTATATGTGACATTCACATAAGCGTAGTAAGATTTGTTTTTAATTAGTAAAGCCAGTGAAAGCCAACGTATCAAAACAAACGGCAGGACTTAGAACTTCTATTTTAAGTTCAAATACATGTTTTTATTGTCTACTGTGGACACTTCTTGATTTCTTGCTGCAGAAGAAATGTGGTAAATTCACCCTTCCATTGAATGAAGGAATGCTTTTCATGTGGAGGTCAGAGCGGCGTATGACTCTTTTTTTGAAACAAGTCATATGAAAGGGCCGTTATGCAAAAATGGCTGTTGTGCAAAAAAAAAAAAAGAACGAAAATAGTCTATTGTTTTAGCGGTCCCCACCATGAAACCAGTGTGTGACGGAGTTGCTGCCTCAGCCTCTTTCCTTTTTAAACCAGCAGATGATAGATTCACAAGTGTTTGGCCTGGGTGGACAAATCCAATCTGGGTTGAATGGAAATAGGAGAAAATTGCACATTAATATGCTCATGCTCTGGAACCACATCCGAATATTGAGTAAAACCGCTTTTAAGCCAGAAGGTAAAAACATTTGGGGCATGTAGCCTGGGCAGCAGGTGTTGCTTGTATCCATACATTTACATTAATGAAGCCTCAATATTTGGACAAGGAAATAAATACATGGGGAATGGTCTAGATAATTTATCACTACTTATTGATTTGATCATTGATTTTACCATTCTGTGAGCAACTGTGTCACTGGGCTGCTATAATGATGGTTTTGTCTGCGTCGGTAATGGACTGAAGTAAGTGGGCCAGCACCGGCTGCTGTTGAATGGCTGGCCTTAGCCGGAAGGGCCTGATGTTCGATGACTGTGCCGTGGCATCGGTTGTGACCTGAGCTGTTCAGACGTGTCTTATGAAACAGTTTACTGAGCCCAGCCACCAGGCCCTTCTCGATAGCCTGCAGAGACTGGCACTTGTTTTCATCTCTAGCACGCTGTGCCTTGCATTTCACCTCCTCATCTGCCGCCTTGGAGCGTTGAACTGTGGGAAGCAGAGAAAGATTTGAGTAGAAATAAGCTGCTTTATATTAGAGCAGCCCATCTACTCATTTTCTCTCCTATTCCCTCTGTTTCGCTCACACTGGTCCTGCCATTCTTTGTCATTGTGTTCGCTCCTCTTTTCCTCCTGCTTCAGAGAGATGTACAGCTCCTTTGCTCTCCGCTCCTTTGTTTGGCAGATTTCTTCCTCGCCTCTCAGTCTCCCTTCCTCCTCAAATTTATGAGAAAAAAAGAAAATGAATCACCTTGGTTAGCACAAAGGCACAGAGGTTTTCGCTTTAGATTCCTTTAGTTTTCCAATTTTCAGTGTCAGTAAGCATGCAATCTTAATGATTAATTTGGTGAACAGTGTCATTAACCCAGACCTTAGCACTCTCAACTCCATTACAGGTCAGATGTACAAATGTTGGCCTTGTTTCTCAGAGAGATCGCTATCTATATTCTGCAGGGTTGCCAACTTTTAAATAATTCACTCTTAGAACATGGATCACATAGTAATTAACCCTATTTAACCTCTGTCTCTATTATGAGATCATAATTAAAGGCCTTTTTGAAGACTAGATGAAAGAACCCTTTAGTATTTGACCTCTTGGGCAATTTTGTCACAATTGAGGCAGCGAGATATACATACATACTGCCACACAGTATGCAAAATGCAGTGCTGCAAATTAGTAGAATGTCAGAAAACTCAATATTCATGGTACAGGAGGTGAACAATATGGCATCAGATTTACAATCACATTTAAATAATGTAATCTGTCATACTGGGCATTTTCCCATTTGGCCGACGATCTTTGGGACCACTCAGGGGAGGACTGGCCATTGGGAGAACCGGGACTAAGCTGGAATGAGCCGCCGCGTTATGCAGAACGGGCCACAAAATGGTGCTGTGATATGCCAAAGGGGGCAGCGATATGGAGAAAAGGACAACAACTTTTGGGCCAGATTCTATGTAAAATCCTGGGCTGATTTCTCTTCCCAGTCCACCCCTGCTTAAACTAATTTTTTTTTTTTTTGCTCATATTTTTGTTTTCGTTTTGTTTGCACACAATGTGATTTTCTGTGCTTCTGTATTCAAGTTTCATGCAAAACACTTTAACTGTAACATTTGGAATCACAAATGAAGAACTTGGAAACAGGAGCAAAGAAAAACAGTGTAGTAACAGTGTATTAACATTTTTTTTAAATATGAGCAAAATTTTGCTTTGTTTAAATTTGTATGATTTTGCTTTCATTTTCCTATTTTTTTCTAAATAAATGTGTTTTTAATTTCACGATGCATGTTTTTTTTTCTGCGACTGTAATTCCTTTGACGTAAAATTGACGCCAAAGAAAACTACCCCAATGATGTAATGAATCGGATTGGATCCTGCAACCAATTGAGACTTAAAGTGTGAGCCAAGAAGCTGTCATATTTAAAAAGTTGGGGAAAAATGGCAGAGAAATCACGTGGCAGTGCTATAGGAACAGGAAAGTTGTGGAAGTTATGGTTAAATTGTACTTATTTAACATCTTTGTAAATTGATTTCGTGGTTGCTGTTAGGAGGACGTCAAAGGACAATGCCAACATGGTGGATGTAGTATGTCCGGGAATGTATTTACACTACACACCTGCATTCCTAAAAAAACATACTTCATCTACAGACATTTCATAAAAAATTTAATCAAATTCTGTATATACTTTGAAAGTAAGGCAATTAGATCCATGCTTCGCCCATTTGAATACGTTTTGATTAGAAAATCAAATGTGTCGCCCTCTCAAAATATTATTTATACTTTTTTTTTGTCATAAATTCAAAAGAATTGGCGCACCATTTAGACCCACCTTAGCTCCTCTCTAATACAATCTTTCTCTTCGTCCTGCTTGGCTGCTTTTCTGTCATTTGTCTCCTTCCTCCATTTCTCAGCCATGAAGTCAGCCTTTTCCTTTTTCCGTGGCATCTCGAAACTTCTTTTCAATCTCTGCCTCCTTCACACGCCTCAGGAAATTCAGCAGGGGATGAGTGATGCGCTTCCATCTCTCTGTACTTCTATCATTATTACTTTCTCTCAATCTTTAGCTGAATTACATCTTTCACTCTTTACCAAATCTTAACATTTCTAGTCTCTCACAGCCTCCCCTTGACCCCTGTCCCACAGTTCTCTCACCGGAGTTACTGTGCCTCTTGCTGGGCCTGCATCAACTCCTCCATATTATATTAAGGGCTTGTCCCCAAGGGCTTCCCCATTACCCACACCCATCCCTCGCCATCCGGCCCACTGAATGCATCTGTGGTCACCTGGGTGGAGACATGATAAGGAGAAAGTTTGATGATAGAAAGCAAGGAAAGCATCTTCCATCTATTTTCCAGACATATCAGAGCATATTCAGATAAGATAAAGACAACTTTTTAATTGCATGAAAAAGATAGAAGAGATTATCCTCCAGGGAATCCTTTTCACAGTGCAGGAACATGACAACGCAACAAGATAATGAAAGTGCATTTGAAAACAAGGGGACATTAACTGTCATTGCAAAGATTCAATCAGTGAAACTCTTTTATTCAATCATACATCATTTTTCACTTGCCGAGATTATGTAACGAAGGTTGTAACCACCAAAGACATTGAGGGGCCAATATTCAGATTAGTGGTTGACCAATATATTTTTTTCTTGGTGAAGCCAACATACTGGTATTATAAAAACTGTTTTTAGAGGTTTTTTCTTCCAAAATATCAAAATGATGCCAAAATTTTTAACACTAACTCCTCCAAGAGCTTTTGGGCTACAGCCAACAAACTCAGCATATACCTTCAGAATGTTCTGGAATAGAATACTATATGTCTTTTCTAACCAACCAAAATCTGAAAATATAGCATAGACTTACACTGACAGAATGTTCAAATGGGCTAATGGAATGCTCGTTTAGTCAATCTCCAACTGTCAAAAATTCAAATGTAAACAAACCCACAAAAGGCCTTTAGAAACTGCTTAAAGTTACTCAGTATGATAGACCAGAGACTATTTAGCAGAGATGGGCCACTTCTATTAAAATTAATGGGAGAAATTTCGCCCAATGGATCTAGAAGTGAAGTCCCACCTTACAGATAAAAGAATCAATCATCATTTAGATACAGATAGAGCCTGCCAATCAGCTTGAGAATGCACATGGGTATTAGCTATAAAAGCTGGAAAAATTGTGCTCTTTAGCATAATATGAGGTAAAGAAGCACAATTTATGAGTCCAGTGTTGTCAAATTTTATTGCTGTGTAGTATTATACATGCAGAAGAATTGAAACAACATTTTACATTTACATTTACATTTATGCATTTGGCAGACGCTTTTATCCAAAGTGTGCATTAGCTCACTACGCCACCACAAACATGATTTTGATAAATGAAATGGCCCAGGCCCCTCAACATGACCTTCTGAACTTCCACACAGAGTTAAAGCAGACTTCTCTTTAAAAGGTTTCCAAAAGACCATCAGATTTACACAATTTGGATACTAACACATTTCATCTTAATCCAGGAACATTCTAAACAAAGTCACAGTACTTTAATGATTTAACCTTCTAAAATGTACAGAATGCATTTAAATCCACAATTTATACAATACCTAGACTTGCTAGGTAATTCTGACAATTGCTTTGAACTGTGATAACTTGTATAACTGACAAATAATGTTTTGTTACCTACACGTACAATATTAATAAAAGAATATTTAGTAAACGTTCGCTTGGTTACATGGAGGAAGCTGATGACAACGAATATCATGTCTCTTGTACCATTCTCAAGATATAAAACTTCATGATTAAATATGCACTATTTTAAGTGGGAATTTTGTAAAAGAATCTGAAACAAAGGATAGCCTAGTTGACCATGTGACTCTGATTGGCACAGGACACCTTTGGCGATGCAGCCAATTTCAGTTCAAATGTTTCCAAACAGGAAGAACATGCTCTCTTCTGTCTCTTCTCTTCTCGTCTTCCCTCACTGCTCATCTCTCCTGCTCTTCGGACTGCTCAGTCTTCGCTCTGACTCTTCCCTCGTGGTCTTCTAGGGATCTCATCGGAACCAGATCCATGCCATGTGAGGTCCAAGGGAGCTTGTGACTCGAAGTCCCGAGGAAACCTCTCAATCTTTACGGTTCAGAGAAGGCCTCGCTTCAAAGCCAACCATATCATTCATAAAGACAATGACCTTCTGATCTTGCAGACCTCCAAAACATTGACAGAACAAACTTTCATTCGAGTACATTTCCAATATTGTGCTCAAAGTGCTAATGCAACTAATGCAGCCAAGGACAAATTATGAGAAACAGAAAGGTTAGTTCACCTATGGAATCTTCACGTGACAAAAGAACGAACGACTCAGACCTGATGACTCAAGAGGTAAACTAATCATTTCTGTTTTCTGTGTGAGCAATGCATAGCGTACATGGCTGTAACGTGACAAAAGAACGAACGACTTGGACAAGAAGACGCAAGGGGTGGACTAATCATTTCTGTTTCCTGTGTGAGCAATGCATTGGGTATACGGCTGTCATGTGACAAAAGAAAAAATGACTTGGACCAGATGACTCGAGAGGTGAACTAATAATTTCTGTTTCCTTTGTGAACAATGCATAGCATACAAGGCTGTCACGTGACAAACGAATGAATGACTTGGACCAAAAGAGTTGAAAGGTGAACTAATCATTTCTGTTTCCTGTACAACACCTATGCGGTTTTCATGTAACAAACGAACAGAGGTTGCACAATGCTCATGCGTGGGCAACACAAATTGAACGAATCACTCTCTGAGACTAATCGTTCTTCTTTGTCACATAAAAGATTTGTTCAAAATTAATGAATCGTTCATGAATGACCCATCACTACATCCAATGCATCGACACATCAAGGACACATCCGGGTAATTTCTAGTGTTCTCTGTACTTCTGGATTGGAATCGAACTTTGGCAGAGGACGATGACAGAGTACGAGTCCATGAGAACATAAAAACGCACATTGAGAATCAGCCATGGTCTCACTCTTTCTCTCACAGTATCTGAGGAAATAGTTTTCTCTGAGGCTGTGAATGTCACATTGTATGTCACAATAACTACTTTAAATGGCAAAATAATACCATTTATATGCAAGCAATTACTTCACCAGGTCAAATTATGAAAAATACTTGTCTTGTAAAACAATTTGTATGCAAATATGTCTTCATTTTGCATTATACGGTGACCTCAAAAATATTCAGACACTTTTTGCTACTTAAGCCACACTTGAAATGTATGAATTGTATTCCATTATATAAACAAAATATAAAATCAAATGATATCTGCAAACAAATTCTGCATTTGAGAACTAACTTCTCTTATAACTTCACTTAAATTCACTTTTATTTTACTGGTCTCAAGGTGATTTTTAATGGATGTATGAAGTAAGGTGTAGTTCATTACATAAGTAAGGACATATTTGATTAAGTTTGACAACCAGAAAATGTCTAAATACTTTAGTCTTGATTTTGATAAGTACATTGATTGTTTCATTATTTAAATCTGAACAAATATAAAATACATATTTTGTTATTTAATGCAATGACATTTATATTTTTTTTTTAGTGTAATTTAAGGGTTCAAATTCTTTTTGGAGCCACTGCATATAAATACAACACTTTAAGCATGATTAATTTATTATAACAATTTGAACAAAATTAACTGTGAACTCACTCTTCTTGTGCACAGCTGGTCTGGGGTCTCTGCTCTCCCTCTCATTCCAACGTCGCACCTGCTCCTCTCTAATCTTATAGAAGAGGATCTGTTTCTTTTCCTCGTTGAGCTCAGCCAGCAGGTCAGGCTCAGTGTACAATTCCTGTTCAATTTGCTGCATCATCTTGACAGTGATCCTGTGATGGACAGATGTAAAGAAAGATCAGCAGGTTTATTTCCCTCCCAAGTCTTCTGATCTGAATACCTTTGCCTAAACAATACGGACAGTAATCGAAAGTGTCTGACTCCTTTACAGGATGGTCTTCACTGACCGAGGAAGACCCAAGATGTGCCCTGAGTATTGCAGAGCAGATCTAAAGCCTTTTTTTTGAGTGTGGCATAGCTACTCTAAGTCATTTTTTTTAAAGATCTCTGTTTGTTTGTCTGTTTTTATACTTCACATGTCCCTTATGTCCCTTATGTTCTCCCTCCTGTATTGTTTCTCAGCTCTTGAAGTACGTTCTCTCTCCGCTGCTAACTTTTTGCCCCACCTTACAGTCCAGGTGTTTATGACGCTGCAGCCTGTGCATGACAGTTTTAAACACTATCTATGAAGGTGCGTATTCATATTATTTTCACAGGTTAAAAAATTACTGGAATCTGCTACTAATTTTGATTGTGATCTGAATTGGCATATACTATACATTATGTACTATATGAGTGCAGGTAAATGAGTGTGTGAGTGAGTGCATGTGTGTTGTATCTGCATGTTATTTGACCTGTCACTTTCTCCCTACCTTTCCATAGTGTAATCTTATCTCTGTGACTCATGTTGCCTTTGCGCTGCACTAGCAGATGGTGTGAACCCACTCATGCCCCCCTCTTTTACCCCCAGTCATCACGTAGTCCTTGTGCATAGAAGACAATAACCCACCACGTGTTGGCTTGACACACTATACACTTTTAATGACCACTGAACACAACCTAAATGGGCTTTTTGGTGACCTTACTGTGCTGTCTTAATTACAAAGTAATTACATGCTAATAAATCATGTAATAAACAGCATTGTAGCATTTAACATTACGTAACATGTGCCTGTGATCTTATTTTTCAGTTATTTTCTGTGAATTATTTATCTTACATTGTTCCATGTGCTATTTTTTTATTTTGTGCAGGTCTCTCTCTCTCTCTCTCTCTCTCTCTCTCTCTCTCTTTCTCTCTCTCTCTCTTTCTCTCTCTCTCTCTCTCTCTCTCTCTCTCTCTCTCTCTCTTCACCTCTTGTCCCCTCCTGATTTCTACATGGGCCCTTTCATGTTCTGCATAAAGACCCCATGACCTTGTAATTACTCTTCTCTCTCTTGGCTATTATTCTTGTGTCACCTATTCATCCTGGTCACTATTAGCCAGTGGGAACAGAGAAAGAGAGAGAGACACCGGAACAGAGAGACAGTGGGAATAAATGTGACATAAATAAATTAAAGGGATAGTCTCAAAGAAAAAGTCATACAGGTTTTGAAGAACATGAGGGTGAGTAAATGATGACAAATGTTTTGTTTTTGGATGAACTATTCCTTTAATGCACTTGGCACTTTGGGGGAATTTAATATTCAATGACTAATATTTTCACGTCTGTTGAAGCCTGTCAAAAAGACTCCTGATGTAAACTCTGAAACAAATGCTAACTATTCCATTGATATAATAATCATGTCTAACAGTCAGATTTGTTATCAAATGTGATTAATCAAAAACAAACCTTGTCAAGCCTATCCAAGCTCTGTTTACAATAACACAGCTAATTTGTGGTGGGCGAATTTGGGCAGAGATTGTGACTAATTATGTCATTTAGCCTTTCCCTTTGAACAACAAGCACTTTGTGAGTTTGCTTTCCATTTAAACCCACAACGGCACTCCATTCATCCCTGTGGACTTGTGACCTGAGAGGGCCTTGCTTCCATTATGCTGAAAGCAGTGGCTTTGAAAATTGCTACTGCAGTGCTCAACATTATCAAAGATGTGTGCTGTATGTGCATGTCAGAGCTACTTAATAAAACAGGAGTGCGTGTCTTCATTTGACAACCTGTCAAGGCAAATTGGTCCTTAAAGACAGTGGAGATGCTGTTTGATTCTATACTGCAGCACAAACTGGAAGGCTGGGAGGTTTTGATGAGAGGCCATTAAATAATCATTATTTACAACATTTGATTGCTGTGCATCTCACATCCATGTTGACAGAGCCATTTTGGGATGTATTTATTTGCTATTTATTTAATGTTGGCAGATTGATTGTTGCATGTATATGTTTAATGCTGCACAATGACATACTGTATGGTGGACCTGTTTGGTCTTTACTGTCATTGAATGTTTTTAATG
The DNA here is from genome assembly GCA_032164185.1 of Moxostoma hubbsi. Lineage (NCBI taxonomy): Eukaryota > Metazoa > Chordata > Actinopteri > Cypriniformes > Catostomidae > Moxostoma > Moxostoma hubbsi. The sequence continues at coordinate 9,734,012 of JAVLUX010000039.1, read as the reverse complement.
CAACCTTTAGTGTAGGATTTAGTGTAGGGCACTTGTTATTATAATGTGAGAGATAGAGCAGAGAGAAGAATGACAATGGTTGACTTATTGACAGAGTCAATGTGATCAAATACCTGTAGAGAACTTTAGAATTTTGCTTGTTGCCATCTTTGCTAAGAGGCACTGAGTTCTGGGCACAGAAGTTTTTGAGCTAATCACTTGAGCTGTAAATTCCAGTCTGGAGCCAGGAAAATGATGTCATGGCAACACTAATTGGCTTATGGCTCAAGAATGCACACAGCACCAAGCTTCTCACTAGCGGTTCTCTTGAGCTATTACATCAGAGAACAGACAGGGAAAATAAAGTTAATTTCATGCTTTTAAGAGCCCTTCAAAAAATGGTCACTGGCAAAACATCTAGCTACTGTAATATAATGAAATATTTGCTTGCAAAAAATAATTTTGTCAAAATACCTGGCTAATTTTGAATGGCTGTAAATAGAAAAAGATGCTTTTTGCCACCACAGTGGTGTAGTTAAAGCATTTACCACCATGCTAAACCAGTGAAACTCTGACCTCTTGCTTTCAAAGTCCCTTTAAGGCAAGTCAGTTCATTCGCTGCCAGATTGGTAATCCTCCGGACAGAAATTTCCATTCGTGCTAGCAGTGCCTTAGAAGAGAATTCTGAGCCCCAGTACCTTTGGGCCACTAGAATCATTACCATCTTTTGCCCCACTAGCTACGGCCCTGCATGCTAGTACTACATCTATCTTTATGAATGATTGAAATCTTCATAACTGGTCCAGATTACATTTCAGTAACATATATCAAGTCAGGAATAAAACGTGACAATAAATAAATAATAAATTCAGCTTATTTAGCTAAAACCACACCAAAAAAGTACTTTTCAGATGAGCTAATGTGCATGCACATTCTAAAAAACAGCTGGCAAGTGTTGCAATGACTCTGTCAAAAAGATAGTTGTCTCTTTGTAAGGTGGTAGTACAGCCATACTATTTAGTGTTTTGATTTCTCACATTCTTTTATATTTGAGTGACCTATCTCCATCCATTATAATGTCCATTTGGCTGTTGATAAGACTGGGCTTGCTGTGTCCAGCATTGACCTCTAGAGGCCACTGTTTCTCAATGCAACCACAGTGGGTTGCCAAGACTCATCATCACTACATAATGCGTAACCTTGCCTCCCTCTCAAAACATAATTATCGCAGCCAGAATTGGTCCAACCTGCATGATCCCCATCCAGTAGCTTCTTCCACTGAGTGGTAATAAGAACTGCTTAGACTGTTCAGGAAATGACAATACAGGAAAATGAGAGACAACAGTAATACAGACAATTCGACATGGCATGTCAATTTGACTCGGGAATGAAATGGCATAGAAAAAAGCATGGGAAAGTAATCATATACACACAGTAGTCACACTCGGGGCCGCAGAAAGTAGGAGAGATGGTGCTTGTTCTTTTCTTTTTTCAGTCTTTTTTAATTTTTATAAATGCATTAAACCATTTTGGATATGTTTTCCTAAAAACTGTATGCTTGAGGAAGTCTTGACTCTTGAGAAATTATTTACAACACTTAATTTTGTCATAATTATTTATAAATAACGAGGGCCTTCATCTCATCAACCCCTGAACGCCAAGCCCCGTTTGGACTATTTTTACTATTGCAGCATCTAGCCATGCATCTCATGGTAACGCTTTTAGTTTATTATAAGCTACTGCCCAGCAGTTTAATATTAACAGTTGTCAGTACCATTTAACATTACACTCTTGTCTTGCTGCAAAAATGTGTACTGTGTAGTTTGGGCTTTTGAACCTAAAATGTGGGTATAGGCCTATGCTTGTCTGCTGTGCACAATGGGACCTGGTAGTTACAAAACTGGCATGCATTTGATTGATATTGGAGCATGTTTAAATATTATGTGCCAGTGTTATTATGTGCTAGGTGCAAAAGTTGCAAGGCGTGGTGTGAGTGCAAGGTGAAAGTGTGAGCACGCGGCGAACGTTTGTGTTCCACGACTGCTATCTGGTCCTTGAATAACATATAACATGCGAATAAGGGCAGCCGCTGGAGTTTCTGGTGCCCCCCCTAGGGTAAGATGGTGCCCCCCTAGTGTCTTGGTGCCCTACGTAGACTGCGTAATATGCATATAGGGAGTGGTGGTACTGGGAAAGCCGCCCTTCCAAGGGGTTCAGTGACAGTGAAGTGAGGGAAATCTTTTGAGAGAGAATTGTTCGTAAGCTTCATTGTGATGTGTTGCCTGTTACCTGTTGTATGGTCAAGAATAAATCTCATAAAAGTAGAATGACTGCACATGTTCATTAATAGTGATTTTTACAGTAATATACAGTAGTAGCTTATGTTATATTACAAGGTGATGTTATGTATGGAATAAAAAAATTTAAGTTTGCAGAAATGTGATAAAGTTATAAAATCGATTTTCAGAACAACCACTTCACACTGTGTATTTAGTAAAGTCTATTTTTCTGTGCCAGTGCTATATCCGGCCCTAAAAAACCCATGTACATGCAAAAATGCACCACCCGCTACAGCACCCCCAACTTGAATCATCTTCCCACAGCCCTGGTCACACTATGCTTGGCTTGACGCCTCTAATTCCGTATTCAGATCTCATTTACACTGTAAAGGTCACACATACCTCACTAGCACAAATTGCGAAGGAGCCAGTAAGTAGCTGAAGCTAAACCTTCATTTCTCAGAGTGTGAATCAGTTTTTGGCATAACAGAACCCCGCTGCTTTTCTCCTCTGTACCTCAAAGGACACGTCGCCTCTCGCCTCCTGCAGGTCATCTCCTGAGGAAGCCTCTGTCAGGTGCTGTCATCCACGCCAGCTGTGTCTCGATGGAAGCAGCATATAGATGGATATTTTTTGCAGCCATTGGTGGGGAAAGGTGTAAAAACTGACTTACGCTGTCATTGCAAATTTAACAGGACACATCATCACCTGACTCAGGCAGATAGACAAAGAAGCAGACAAGCAGTCAAAGAGATCGACAGAGATAGTCACGGTGACACTGATAAATATTTTTATGTGGCTGCTGCAAAGGTTGTGGTAGTGCCCTCCAAGTTGTATTGTTGTAGAGTTGTATTTTTTTATTTACTGATTTGGATTTTGACCCATGAGATGGTGGTGGAGAAATTGTTCATCACTTCATCTAGTTTGTCACAGGCCAAAACATTGCAGGTGACAACATTCACTGGGTAAGGCTATTTCATAAAGGTCTCATTAGCCAGTGATTTTGCTCAGAGTTCCCCTTCTGTCACTCACTCGACGTTGTGTCGAATGAAGTGACACAAGGGGTCTTCCTGGGATGCCAAACGTACCTCTGAACCTGGGAAAAGGCCAATGTCAAGTTGGCAGACTGAATTTGCATGCCCCGCCCTGGACATACAGGTATAAAGGGAAGTGGGGTAGCGAGTCTCAGTCAGAATTTTTCTTCTGAGCCAAATGGTTGTGCAACAGCAAAGCTGAGTCCACCACTGTTTCACTCACCTCTGTTGGATCTACGGCGCATTTCCAGCTGGCATTTTCTCTCTCTGCACGCAGTGCAGTCCACGCCCCTGGGTGCTTCGACAGCGCTTTCATTGCCTGAAAGAGTGTTTCTCCTCCTAAATGAGTTTATTTCCTCTAAAAGAGTTTGAGTTCCCACTCATAAAAGAGCAATACACAGCAGGGGTTGAATGTCCTTTTCAGGACGCGTCTTTTTAAAGATGTCTTTCCGCCTCTGTGTAGTTCTGGATGCGGTTGATTTCTCTCCACTTCTGACGGTCATAAAAGCTGCCTCGTGTGCCTGGGTTACAATCACACGCAGGCAGCGTTTTATGAATGGTTCATTTTCTCAGTGCGAGAACATAGCCATGTCAACATTGCGGTTGTGGCTTTCTTTTCTCACGAGAGAAAGCCACTTCAGCCGCCCCCCCGCGTCATTGATTCTTCCCACGGGATTGTTGGGGAGGGCTACGTGCAGCCGACACAGTCCCTCTAGCACGCAGTAGCCTGCTTGCACCTGTCTCGATAGTTCACGTAACATGGTCTGTGCATTGCATTTTTAGATGGGACCCCTTGTGTCACTTCATTCGACACAATGTCGAGAGAGTGACAGAAGGGGAACGTCATGGTTAAGGTTGTAACCTCCATTCCCCGAGTGAAGGCACGAGACGTTGTGCCCTTTCTGCCACCTCACTAGTCCTACCACTGTAAACGGCCGTACCTTATTTTTGGCTCCTCAGTGCAAAATCCTGACTGACACTCGTTGCCCCGCTTCCCTCTATACCCATATGTCCAGGGCGGGGCATGCAAATTCTGCCTGCCAACTTGACATTGGCCTTTTCTCAGTTTCAGAGGTACATTTAGTGTCCCAGGAATACCCCTTGTGTCACTTCATTTGACACAACGTCTCATCCTTCCCCATTCTCAGATGGCATGTCCATGGACCCACCACTGTTTGTTCATTAACTGTCTGATGCATATAGAGCGCAATATTCTGGCTCCGAAAGTAAATATCCAATTAATGTTTTTTAATATGGTCATCGATTTTTTTTATGAAAAATTATTAACCTTTTTAAGACAGACCTTCCATGAGCTCAGAGGATCTTAATCGTTTGTAAATCATGCTATTGCTGAAACCATCAGTCTTAATTTTTACTTATTTTTTTAAATTGCATTTCTTAGCTGCATTTCTGCTGAAGAACTACCCATTAATACACATTACCCTGAAGGGAAACGATCCACCAATCAGAATCGCGGCAAACAAAGCACGCCAAACAAGCTCTGCAGCCACCACCCACTTCCATGATTAACTGTGAATGGCGCAATCGAGTTGTTCTCCTTACACTTTCATAGTACTTATATATAGGGTTGGGAGGGTTACTTTTCAAATGTATTCCACTATAGATTACAGAATACATGCTGTAAAATGTCATTTGTAACATACTCAAGGACAGTAACGTATTCTAAATTCTTTGGATATCTTCTTCAGCACTGGTAGAGTTTTTCCCTTTTTTGACCATAAAAACTCCAGTACATTAAGACAAAATACACATGTGAGAAATACATTCTCTGAAAAACCTAAATATCTTATGCAGTTTTGTTTCTTAAACAAAATTAATCAAATTGATCTTGTTTTAAGGATTTTTACAGGAAAACAATTCAAAAATTATTATCAAGAATACGATTTTTGCCCTAATATCAAAGGTCTTAATAGAAAAAAAGAAATTATGACCTAACTTGCATTTTCTTGATAAAAAAATATAATCATGCCTGGTAAAGTGTATGTAAAATGTCTAGAAATAGAAATTTAACATAGCCTAAGCTGACAATTTTTCAAAATAGAAAGGTTTATTTCTATATCTTCTGCTCCAAACTTACTTCAAACTTACTTCTCTGTCTGCTCGTGTAACACAACATAAGAAAGTGTTTCACTGCTGTTCAAATGCACTTTGGATCGCATCATTTAGATGTATAAATGTTTTCATTTGAAAGGACTAAATATTAAATGGAACAAATTACAATAAAATGTAAGGTCCTCATGGTGGCACGGTTACTCACCTCAATCTGTGTGGCAGAGGACAAGTCTCAGTTGCCTCTGCTTCTAAGACCGCCAATCCGCGCATCTTATCACGTGGCTCCCTGTGCATGACACCGCGAGACTCCGCATGTGGAGGCTCATGCTATTCTCCGTGATCCACGCACAACTTACCACGTGCCCCATTGTCCCTAGCAACCGGGCCAATTTGGTTGCTTAGTAGAGTGTTTCTCAATTGGTGAGTTGCGATAGCAGGGAAAGAACAATGCGATGATTCTCCCATTGAAGATTTTTCGGTGGCCACCCAAATGAAAGAGATTATTTAATGATAATATAATATTTAATGAAGAGATTTAATGATAATATCACATGCAGCTAAAGGCTTCTCATCTGCATTGCAATATTTTTATGGTGCGATAAACTTTCGCCCGAGTGTAACGGCACCAGCTCTCACTAATGATCTGCTCTGCTCTCTGACACGCACGCAACAAGCATGATTTAAGACTAGCAACATTGACCTAATCATGGTAATGAGGAGCATTTCCTCTAGTGTAATGTTCTGTTTGAATGATGTTTGAAATTAGGAACATAGCCTATAAATAAATATGCTCTTAAATTTTTAAAAGGGGGGAGAGAAAACTTCCAGTAACTTTTGTTGTTGACATCAATAACAAAAATAATGTCACTTGATTCATGCCCTTATACTTGAAAACTATGAACAAAACTATGCAAGATAAAAGGAAATGCATCCCAGGATACATTAAATACAAGTTATGTATGCTATATATATATATATATATATGTGTGTGTGTGTGTGTGTGTGTGTGTGTGTGTGTGTGTATGTGTGTATATGTATGTATGTATTTTTTTTCTCTTATCTTTTATTGTGGTATAATCATGGGATAGGAACTGAAATTGATCAACTTACATTTATTAAGATCAAAGACTTGGAACTTGTATGGACTAATTTTTTTTTTGCTTTTGTCAGTTTTCTGTCTACTTTAATTATATAGAAAAATACTTGCTCTGACATTCTGCAAAAAAGGGAAAAATAATAATATAATAATTATTGCAATGTGGTCATTGTGTAATTTTTATTATTTTAGCCTTGGGATGAGTTAAGTCTGTACTGTGCCAGTATTGGTTGTTCTGGATATAAGTAACTAGAGTGATGTTTCTTTTTCAAGTGTGTTGCTCTTGACAGAATACAGAAGCTCTGTTTCCCATACTTGACCACAAAAACTGAGAAGAACAATCAGTTTAGATGAATCACAATTTTGTGAACAAAGGCACTAAAATGTGAAAAAAAATTTTTTTGTCTGTCATTCACAGTGTTTTCTCACACAGCATTTTGATATGTTGTATTGTCTTTTGAAAGGCCTCTCTTCTGTCGCCAGCTTCTGGATAACCCTCTGTGTCCTTCTGCTTTTCTTCTCGACTCTGCTGAGTCGGACCCCAGCAGGAGGAAATAAATGCCACTGACACTGACACAGAGTGACAAACACACTGTGTGCATTTCAGTTTGTGTGTTTGTCTGTGATAATGTGTGACAATGCAAACATAACCCTTGGAATGACCTCTCCAGCGATGTTTCTTTGCAGACGCACGGCTCAGAGCACACAAACAGGTCTCATCAAAAGTGGACAGGCCAGGGGAGCATTGCATAGCAGCCTTTTACTGCTCTGTCACTCAAAATGGCATTCCTTTCTTTATACCTCACTATCTAGCTCTCAATTTTCAAACCTTTGATTTATGGCCAGATAGAGAGAGAGAGAGTGTGTGTGTGTGTGTGTGTGTGTTTGTGAGCTTTGATCTTGTTGTATTGTTCTGCTGATTGAACTTATGCAGCAGATTTGAATGTGACACTGGAAATTATATTTGTGTTGCTTTTCACACCTTTTCATGTGCATTTGTGCATATTGAAACAGGACTGTGTGGTTCATTGTTCCCTTGAGCCCCATAAAGACATTATACAACGTTGCATTGAATGTGTTGGCTATGTCTCTGACTTGATGTGTTTTTGATTCTGAGCTGTTTGTTTGTGCCTTTTTTCTGCCTAAATATATTTGTATCTGTGTGCCCATTTGTACATTTACATGTATGCTTTTGACAGATTCGTTTTTTCCCCCAAAGTGACTTACAGTGCATTCAAGGAATTCACCTTACTTCAACGTACCGTGGCGCTTTGTGTGAATTCAGAATTTCCGTCAGAGTTTAAACAGATTGTGAATGAGCTTATTTAAATTTGTATCTATCCATTGGCAGTTTGTGAATAACCCCAAAAGCTCAGGTGTGAAGGAGATTGTCTTTTAGGGTATGCACAGGTAAAGTGGGAAAACTCTCTGATAATTTGTCATTGATGTTGCTTTACATTATGACACCAAATGGCTCAGCCCCTCACACAATACCATTTTAAATAGCTTAAGATACCTAATATACAGAGGAAAATTAGATATGTTAAATAAAAAAAACATAGTTGTCCCAGTTTACTAGCTGTCCCAACTTTGCCTGTATTCAGCTTAAATAAATGCACTGGAAATTTTAAATGTCTCCCCTGTCTAACACACCAGGTTCTTGTGATTTGCTATTAAGTAGAATCTCCAAGACCTGTAATGGGTGTGTCAGATGGAGAAAAAAAAAATCCAGGTAACAATTTACATGAATGTCCCCTTTAAGGCATTCTAAAGAGGTTCCTTAATGACTAATAATTAATTTATAAATGCATTATAAATAATTGATATATGTTATAAATAGTGAGCCATTTTACCCCTACAAGTTATAAATGCTTAACACTTATGTTCAACATTCAAACCTATGAAAATGTACCTTAATGTAAAGTGGACACATATTAAGCCTTTTTTAAAGGTGCCGTACGTAACAATTGCTTGTAATGAACTTAAAAAAATAAACCCTTCCCGGACTTCCTAGGTTGCCTATTAAAGCCTGTAGACTGATTTTCATGCGAAGTGGGCGGGTTGGTTTTGTCGGGAAAATCCAAAGGATGTGACGTTTATGCGCGCTCCCAAGAGCCTTGCCGCAGTGCTTCTCGTCTGTTATTCAACAGCAACAACACTAGGTAACGTTATCTTAGAGATGAAATCCAGCACAACACTGACTCCTACACAAACTCAGAATAAGCCAAAAAAAAAAAAAAGATTATTTACTGAACCCCCTTTGGCTAAGCGGAAACGTGATCACGGAAAACTAGAGTGAACATCGGCAGAGCATTTGATTCCTGGAGCGACTTTCGTTCGGTTTTGGGGATCAAAACCGACCCTGAATTGGCGTTATTCTTATTGGACTGGTAAGCTTACATAACTGCAAAGCATGTGAAATATATTGCCATAAGGATTGATCTGTGTAGTTTTAGCTAACTTGATCTTGCCTGCACATTAACTGTCTGTTATTGTTAATGTTTATCTGTAATTATTCAGCAAGTTAAACTACAATAACACATGAAATGAATGCTAGACAATGAGCTACACAAAGATAATGTAAAAAGACCCATTCATTAGTGCAACGTAACTTGGTTATACAGAAAGTATATACATTCTATTATAAAACAATAGTGCATTGATATATCAAAATGACAATTGTGATGGAATCACATCAATACTGTATTTTGTCATCATATTAATAATGTACACTCTATTTTATAAACAGCTACTGTCATCACCAAATTTAGCTAACAGCTGTTGTGAAGAAAAGTGATTACTTCAAACAACAGTCTCGCGTAGCCAGACCTACAGTATATCCTCACTTTGTTTTAGCCCTGTTCCAGCACTGGAGAGTCAAAAATAATATACAGTCTCAAAGATTGTGGTAAAACAATCATAAATGTGTCATTTTGATTATGCTACCTCATCTGTCAGCATGATGCCGGTAAATCACGTTGTCTCTTTGTACGTTACGTCATTGTTTTGGATGCTCGCTCAATCACATCCCTATGAAGTGTGTGCAAGCACGAGCAACAGGTAGCTGGCTTAATGTTCACTTAGTGGCCACAGGTGTCATTAATAACAAGGTTTCTGAATCTTACAATACTGCACCTTTAAGGATGTAACAACATTTGAAATCTGTATGTAAATGTTCAGTATGGTTTAAAGATCATCAGGCTTTATTAACGATATATACTTTGAATGTGCATAAAAACCTGAAAAAGTTTTTCCAGAGAACTTTAGGTAACTGGGAATTGGTGAAACCATTCTTTTGAAATTAGCAAGCGAGTCAAGACAATATACGGTATTGTAATAAAAACAAAGCAGACTGTAGCAAAATGACATAATCCCTCCTTTTAATCTCACTATAATTAGTTTATTTTTGCTACATTGTGACAAATTATGAATTAAATCCTTTTGTGTTTTTGATTAACGGAAGCAGGTCCATAGCTAGTGGTGAAAGGTGGTAATGATTCTAGGGGGCCACAGGTCCAGGGGGTTCCCACAACAAATTTTAAACTTTATTTTTTAATAGGAAAGGGGCCCTGACCAATATACAGTCAGGGTGCCCAGAATACCTTGCTATGGCCAAGTAAGTGTATTTATTAAGCATTTATAACATGTAAGTTAAAATGCTCACTATTTGGCAAGTACTGGATGAAAGTTGCCCTATTATGCATGTTGATTTATAATGCATTTTTAAATGATTTATGTGTCATTAATGAACCCCTTTATAAATCTTAACAAAGGGAATGTTCATATAAAGGACCAGTATTGAGAAATGCTCTTGTACTGTGTGTGTGTATGTGTATTTGTGTTCCAGATGGTTTCAGTCTGGTGAAATCACAAATTGGACTCTTCAAAGGGTTCTCCCAAAAAGGGTGCACATTTTTTAGACTTTGTTAATTGAAGCAGATATAATGTCTGATTTGTATAAACAGAAACATCTCTCTGTAGTCTCTGCACGGTTGTGGTTCTGGACAAGGATGCTTTATTATTGTTGTTGTGTTGATGTTAATTAGAATAATTAAGCAAGATGAGAAGTGTGTGTGTGTGTGTGTTTGTTTGTGAATGAGAAAGAGAGATTGGTCTCTGATTGAAGTGGAAATTGCAGCACCTGGAAATTGGCACGTTGCCAGGCAGAGCAAAACGGGACTTCACACAGCGAGGTCAGTGTCGCCGACTGCACTTCGAGTAATTTGCACGCTTGTTGTGGGGGCAGGCGGCCATCTTAGATTGCTGTCTAAACTCCAGAGAAGATCCAAAGCCTGGTGGGGCCAAAGAAACTGCCATTCATGACAAATTACTGTTGTATTAAAGCTTGGACTACAGAGGCAGAGAGCTTGCTCTCAGCTTGGGGAGCAGTTTGGGGAGGAAAAACAAACGGGAATAAAACAACATCTGCCTGTGATGTGTTCTGTGTTAAGGCACATAATTACTGTCAACACACTGGCACAAATATGTAAGATGTTGAATTATTGCATTTATAAAATATATTGCACTGTTCCAAATCCATAGTGAACTGCAGGGAAGGGATCATAGGCGAACTCCCAAATTGAAGGCTGTTCCAAAACAGCAACATTATTATGCTGCCTTCTAAAATACCTAGTTTTAGCAATTAAAAAATAATTCTGAGATGGTGGGTAAGGCGATAGAAATGTTGACCATAATTAAAGATATTGTTAAAGGGTCTCTCCTCTACTGAAATAAATTACAAGTCAAGTCTCCTGTGCTGAGTGCTATTTGTGTGATATTTGGAAATGCTGACTATGTAGTCCAAATCAGCCACTTATGAAGTGTAATGGTGTTAGCATGCTGCCTTAGGGAAAGTGCAGACTGAACAAATTATTGCATTATATTAATTCTAGACATAATACAAAAAATGGAATACTTTTAACTAGACGCACATCAAAAAACGTGGCACACCTGCATGAGACTCGAAACAGCGAGACATAACGCAACAGTGAAAGAAGCTTACATCTGTGGCTATTGTTTTAAGACTACATTGGAAGCGCATCTTCCCTTAAAATTTCATAAGAAACATGGCAATGATGAGTTTAAAGGAATAGTTCACCTAAAAATGAAAATTCTCCCATTTTTTACTCACTCTCATGCCATCCCAGAAGTGTATGATGTTCTTTCTTCAGCAGAAAACAAACAGAGATTTTTAGAAGAATATTTAAGCTCTGTAGGTCCATACAATGCAAGTGGATGGTGATCAGCACTGTAAAACTCAAAAAACACAGACAGTCATTGAAAAAGTAATCCATCAACTCCATTGGTTAAATCCATGTCTTCTAAAGTGATATGATCGCTTTGGGGGTGAAACAGATCATTATTTATGTAATTTTCATTAAAATTGTTTACTTCCGGTCACTTTCAATGTGCTTCCATTAGGGGAATTGGTGCATGCTGCCTCTCGATTGACGTAAGAGCATTGGCATGTTCACATGAGTACTGATGCTATAAATCGGGAAGTGCTGCTCGATTTTTTTTTTACAAGAGAATACTGTTCACAAGCTTTAATGGTTTTGCTTTCATTTGAACATGCCAGCATGCTCTTACGAGGCAGTGTGAACTAATTTCCCTCATGGCAATATTGCATTGGAGAGTGACCGGAAATAAACTAGTAAAGGGAAAACGACTTATACATTGATCTGTTTCTCACCCAAAGTGATTGTATCACTTCAGAAAACATTGATTTAACCACTGGAGTCATATGGATTTCTTTTACTATGACTGTCTGTGCTTTTTGGAGCTTTAAATCACAACCCACTTGCTGATCACAACCCACTTGCATTGTATGGACCTACAGAGCTGAGATATTCTTATAAAAATCTTTGTTTATGCTCTGATGAAGAAAAAAGTCATACATATCTGGGATGGCATGAGGGTGAGTAAATGATAATAGAAATTACATTTTTGGGTGAACTATCTCTTTAATAAATGCCAAATAATTTATATATAAATTACACATAATTATTTATGCATTTCAACATTAAAGCTAATAAAATATTGTGTATATCATAAAATAAAGACATAAAATAAAATGTAAAGAAATTGAGAAAAGGAGTGTGGATTCCTTTTTTAGCTAATAAAAGTGTACAATTTTTAATATCGGTGTCACGCTTTCTGTTTAATTTGCTGTTTTCTACTTGATTATGTCCATAGAACCATATTAAAGCTGTTCATCAGTGACAGTGACAGATACCTATGTTCATTGGATGAAAGGCTTGAAACATGTAATTTTAGGTTTTGCCCAAACGGGTGCTTCTCTGGTAGTCTATGGGACCTTCATGAATGCTTTTTTTGCATCGGATGTGCATTGGATTTCCTATTGAACATTGAGATTTTAGTCAATGTATTTGTGTCCAGTCTGGAAGCCTGGCTTTTATATATGATGATTGGTTGAGCTCTTAAATAGGTGGTACTCCGCTACAAATGACCAGGGATTGACAGCATATGAAATGTATAAGCCACGCTGACAAGAGTGTATCTCCGGTCCTCCAAACAAGCACAGTTATTTGCAATCCAACGCATTGATGCTTTAAGCTTTCATCATAGGACTTGCCTCTTTTTTTCTTTCTTCAAAAACAGCTTATTTGATGATTTTTTTTATGAGAAATTTCCCTGTTTTGAGTGGCCTGAGCAGCTTTTGAACTTTTGAAAAGCACCGGTTCCTACTGGTTTACTTAGAAAAACACTTAAAAACAGTGCAGATTGTCTCAAAAGGTTTTCTTTGTGAATGGGTCCTTAAGAGGCAGCTGTCTATTTAGGAAGTAGGCAGCTTGGCAGCTCACTAGGCTTTGAAACAGCCTTTATCTGAGCTTGCATACTGCTTTGTTTTTAATTGTGAGAATACAGCCCTTTGGAATAACAGAGCCATGTGGATACTCATCTAGCTTACTAGCATTGCCTGGCTTTAAAGTATCAGTGGGGGTGAAATCCTCTTTTTGGTATCAGAGGTTACTAATGGTGATATAGTACTACCTCACTGTCCTATAATAAGTAGCTGCACACAGCACACTCGAAAACCGATTTCAACGCACTTCACCCTACATACCACAGTGTTCAAGATTGCTATTTAATGCAGTACATTTTTATTCATTCTGCATGGATGGATGACTATGAATGAGTGGGTGTGATTTAAAAACATTGCTTTAACCTTTTAATTTGAAAGTGTTTATTCCTCATAGTAAATAGGGAATAATGAATTAAATCGAACAATAGAATAAATGTTTTAGTTTATATGGTGTATATCCAAATGAAACATTGAACTCCGGTGCAAGGGTACCTAAACAAATACGTTTATGGTCTGGAGACCTAGAGGTCAACAGATTAAGTTTAAGATGTGATGACCCCATGACCCCACAATGGGAAATCTTCCAATTGGCTGACTCACATCTACAGAAATGATTTTGTCTGTTTTTTACTGTCTCTCATTCCCTTTTTTTTTACCTTTTCTCTCTCTACTCCCTCTGTCCTTCTTTTTCTCCTCCAATCACATTTGCTCTCTCCTTATTTTTCTCACTTTTGTTAATTCATGCATCATTAAAAATTGATTGCTGTAGTGCGATTCTATGCTAAAGATTATGGGCTGCTCCATCAACTAGATGCATGTTTTTTACTCAGTCTCTTCACATGCACATTTTTGCTCTCTCTTCCAATAAAGCAGATACATCGGATCAAACAATCGAAAAGAGAGCAATGGCTAGTTTTGTTTGGGAACTGAGGCCTCCTCACGGTAAGAACATACCATGGAACCAGTAAACAAATACATTTACAGTAATTGGGATGATAATTCGCTCCATGAAATTTTCATGAGGCAGCACAGCACTGTGGCAGCAGTAGAGTCATTCAGGTTCCTGGGCACTACTATCTCACAGGACCTGAAGTGGGAGACCCACATTGACTCCAGTGTGAAAAAGGCCCAGCTGAGGTTGTACTTCCTTCGACAGTTGAGGAAGTTCAACCTGCCACAGATGCTACTGATACAGTTCTACTCAGCAGTCATTGAGTCTGTCCTCTGAACTTCAATAACTGTCTTGTTTGGTTCAGCTACAAAATCAGATATCAGAAGACTACAAAGGACAGATTGGACTGCTGACAGGATTATTGGTTGCCCCCTGCCCACTTCAAGAACTATATGCTTTCAGAGTGAGGAAAAAGGCTGGAAAATCACTCTGGACCCCACTCACCCTGCCCATTACCTTTTTGAACTGTTGCCTTCCGGCCGACGCTTCAGAGCACTGAGCACCAGAACCGTCAGGCACAGAAACAGTTTTTTTCCATGAACAGTTAAATCTGCCATTGAGCAATAATTATGTGCAATTCACAGTTTTGTCTTTTTATATTTATCCAAAACATCCAACCTCTTCTGTCAACACTTCCTTTGCACTCTGTATATAACAGATTTGTATTTAGATTTGCACTACGTTTGTGTATGTGTATGTGTATTTGTGTATGTATGTGTGTGTGTGTGTATGTATGTATGTCTGTATATATGTATGTACTGTATGAATATATTTTCTTATTGTGTATTCTATATACACTTTATTTTCCATTAAATTTGTTTTTTATTCAATTTTTAATTATTTTTTATTTATTTTGGCATGTCAAAATTATTAAAGATTTCATGCAGTGCGCAAAAACTGTAAAACTGATCTTGTCAGATTGTGTTGTTTGTTCATATATTTAATGTCCATTTTCTGCTCTTATTACAAATAATTTATTTAGAAGGTCTAATAGCAGTTGCAGTTTCTTTGTAATTTATTTATTTTATATGTTAGATTTTATTTATATTATTTTGGATTTTATTTAGATAATTATATGAACATCTTTTTGTGATTGATCTCCATATTCAACAATGAGGATAGCAAAATACCCAATGACTGTAAATTTTAACTATTTAAAAAATATGTAGAGTCAAAATATTTTAGCATTATTTCCAGTTTGTAATGTTTTATAGTGACCTTGACAAATACTGTATCATTACGTTTGTTTGAGATTTGAAATGTATTATAAGCTTGGCAAACAGAATTCTTATATTCCAAGCCTTGACAAATAATGACATCTATTAATTTACAA
Source organism: Moxostoma hubbsi (assembly GCA_032164185.1). Lineage (NCBI taxonomy): Eukaryota > Metazoa > Chordata > Actinopteri > Cypriniformes > Catostomidae > Moxostoma > Moxostoma hubbsi. The sequence continues at coordinate 9,718,440 of JAVLUX010000039.1, read as the reverse complement.
ATTATTTTATATTTATTCGACTGATTACTTAGAGACATCCACTGAGACTCAGTCCACATTTTATTTAGCCTCTCTTCAGTCCTACATGGAGCTCCTTCTCTCAGCTCATGATTTCCTATAATGGTATTTGCATGTGAAATTAGATATCATCTTTCTAATTAAGCTCATAAGCATAATCTCATTGCTCTTATCATTTCTGCTGTACACGAGTTCAAAAATCACACCAACATCAGTGGGGAGAAGCGTCACAAAGCCAAAAAACATAATACTTATATCTCTTCTGATAAGGCAGATTTGTGCATGAGAAATGGAAAATATGTGTGGTTACTAGGAGCATTTTCACACATGGTTCGTTTTAGGGGGTCTGAGAGTGGTTTGTGTGAATTTTGACATAGGAACGGTTGATACCAGTGTGAGGTTTTATGATGCAGAGGTTTGTGATACTTCTGAAATAAACCGATTCATTGGTCTGAAAATCAGTTTGTACTGGGAGCTACACAGATTAATTGAATTTGTTGCATCTGTTGTTTATTAAATCTGTGTTGCTGGAGGAACGGCTTACAGTAAACCATTGTTTTAAAAGCATATTTTCATGATATTGACAGCCTAAGCTTTTCCACTAATCCTGGTATGTTGAAAACCATCTTTTCATCATTAATTTTATTATGAAAATCCAATTTAATGGGTTGTATTAACCCTAAAAAATAAAGATATGTAGGTATGAATATTGTATTTTCTTTATCATGTATCCTTAGCATAATTGTTTCACTGTTTTGGTCAAATTTTATTGTGAAATTTGGATTATTTGGTTTCCACAAGGAAAATGCACATTTCAGACTTAGGACTTTTGACTCCCAGTGTTATTGTTACTAAGATATAGCCCTTGTGACAACTTCCCAGTGTGACAATGAGCCCTGGTCACCATTTACTAAAATTTTTAAAATGTTGAAATGTCTGTGTGTATGTTAGGGAAAACAAAACACCATCAACATTAGTATTAAGACAATAGAAGTTAATGAAAAGACCTCACCATGATAAAAAAAAAAAAATGTGTGTTTGTAATCGTTAAGGCTAATAATATCAGAAAAAAGTGCTGTTTAAGGGCAATCAGTACTGTGGTACCTTTTTTGTACCTATAGTTAAAATGTACACAATAACTTGTTTTGATTTGTTTTGGGTACATAATTGTACCCTAAGTTACCATTATGTTTCTTTTTTCCATCTGGGAACACCTTTTTGCCTCCTTATGGGTATACGTACCCAAAACAAGTTACCAGGCCTGGTATGGCTTTGTACCTTAAACAATGCTTTTTTTTCTGCAGGTATAAACAATGTGGTTGGGTCTACTGCTATTTTCAGTTACACTGTGCTGGGCTCCTCAAACGACTTATTTGCAATGACAATAACAATACATATGAAAACTTGCATTTTACTTCTTGTGAATGACAGCTTTATAACTTTATCATCAAGTACTTGTGTATGTTTAACTGATCCACCACTGTGATGTAGATAGTGACAGACTTGTAGGGAGAAACTCACAAGTTTCCCTCTGTCAGCCTCAGTCTCAGAGAATTTGTCTCACCTGGGGGGAATTCAGAGTCAGTCTGTTGTTCTCGCTGCCTTTCACCTTTTTTATGAAGAACCCTTTGATTTATTAAGTCCCTCCAGGAAATGCTGATTGTCAACCATACACTTCACTTCATAAACAATATTCTGTAAACAAAGCCTGGGTTTACATGGCCAGTAATAACCAAACCAATATAAACTATGACATTTGAGTTATTTTTGCATGTGAAATTTAACTGATTATCACCATAGAGACCAAATGCACTGATAAAAATATGAACTTTTTTTAATTGTACTTACCGTTTGCAGAGAAGACAGTTTTCTTTGCAAGATATGCTCAAATTTCTTCTGTAAACCATTTCACCCCAGATTAGTTCTTGACTGGATTTACTATTTATTGGCTCATTTATTTATTGTGTCTTCACTGGAGAATTTACAGTGGATTTCCCTGTATACCATTTCAAACATAACATTTTGTTTTTCTAAACATAAGAAGTTTCAGAAACTGCCTATTAAAATGAGCAATCTGTTTATCTACTGAATCACTGTATTCTCAGTATTCATGAATCTATTATCTATTCGAATAATGAAAAAACTAGTCATCCATCAGAAAGCGTCTTTTATTTGTTTGTGGCTGTGATTTAGATTCTGAAAGTGTTTTCATTATCACTTGTCATAAAATTATACATTTACACAGATTTTCTTTTTTTCCACTGAAGTTTTATTCTGGGACAGAGCTTACTGTCCAGAGAATACAAATTATTGTAAAAGAGGCAACGTCTTCAAACAAATAAAACAATTTAACTAGGCAAACCAATGATATGCTGCTGTGAAAATAGTATTAAAAGATACTGCTGCTCATTCCAGGTGACAGATACATTTTACTCCTCGGCTCTGCCCTTATTGCGTCTGTATTTACTGTGCTGTCTCTTCAGCACTGCACATTTCCCACCAGCATCTGTTGGTCTAGCCCCCGTTGTGCACTCTCTCTCTCTAATGCTAGCAGTCTGCATGAAGAAACTTCCTGCCTTTATTAATAATATCATTATGGTGGAGAAATAGGTCTGCTCTTCAGAAAACCAGACAGATGCAATCGAGCAGGGCTGCTGCATTCTTAAAACAGATTCACATAGGACAAAATACTCCAGCTCTTTGTACATAACATTAGTGCTTTCACAGCTCCTTCCCTCAGGAGCAAAGATTGACTTGAGATTGAATATTAAGCTGTTTGATGAACATGTGTAATGTTCTCACAAAATTAAAGGATCACTCATTACGAGTTTCAAAGCCAATGGCTCACATAAGATCTGTGGAGAGACATGGTGCATGAAAGAACAAAGCAAATATGTTTGTCTTCGAATTAATTAAAACACTACCACAACATCGCTTCTTCAGGGCTCAAGTGGAAGGAATCAATGGGTGTACAGAGAGCCAGTGTTTTTTTTTTTTTTAAATGTGGATTCTAAATAATCTCTTTTCACCTCTGTATTTATTCTCAGAAAATGACCCTGATAATTCATAATAATTCATAAAGCTTCAGGGGTACGACTCCCCCCACATTTATCTCTTTGAGGTAAACATGATGCGAGACTTCAACGACATTGTGCTTTAATCTTTTTGCTGATTAATTCTGTGGAAAAACACCCTCACCTGAAGGGAAAAAAATCAGCTAGTTAAGGAAACTTTTTTTTTCCTTCTCTTTTGCAGTTTCAAAATAGCTGATGCAAAATAATGAGTCTGGGCTTAATTAGCAAGAGCTACTTTTACAGGAGATAAACAAGTAAATGATTACATCCGTTGATGGTCTTGTTGGATAGAGGACTGCCGCATCCGACTCCATCGATCCCTGTTGCCATGGAAACAGACGGAGACTCTGACTGTTTCTCTCAATTCAGCACATTCGTTGGATCATTTTAGGCAAAAGTTGCTCCTATCTGGCTGCGATGCTTACAAAGCTCTTTGCTAAAAATGGAAGATGTGAGAAGCATGAAGCACAACCTTGATCAGTGTTAAGGTATGCTACAGTATCAGAATGGGAATCTAATATTTTGAATAGAATAAAATAGAACAGCAGAGTTAATGGGGGAAAAAAGCTTCTGCATTACATGTTTTGCATCTTTATTTTTGTCACTTGGCATGTCATATACATGGAATATATGACATACATATAGTTTTGACATCTATTATATTTTTCTTCTTTACAGTAGAGAAACAACATTGAGATGAAACACTATTTGGTTTCTAAATTGAAGCTTTTGTTAAATAGTGGCATATAAATCCTTTTTCAGTATCTCTTTAAATCAACATCCCAACCGTAGTCGTCATTCTCTCATTATTTATTCACATTGTGTCATCAGTAATTCAGTGTTTTAAAGTCTTATCTTTGTAGTTTTCACTGTAGTCCACAATGCAGTAAAATAGTTCCAAAAGAAATTCTCTTGATAGTTGGTCAGCACGAACTGGGAAACCCCCCCCCAATATGATAAAGCTTCCAAAGTGATCTTTGCATTTATCCAATCAGCTCTTGGGATATGTGAGGCAGGCCACATCTCTAATCCCATTGGAAAAGCAACTGTCTTTCTCTTTTCCCAAAAATGGAGTTTGTAAACCATCACCCTGTTCCTGTCCTGACGTTGCTCCAAATGTGGACTGAACATGCTCGCTCCCCTGTCCTCCAGCAGCTTTAGACAGAAGGCTGGCGGTGTGCTGCGTGGTTTCCAACCCTGTTCCCAATACAGTCATAGAAATGACAGTCTTTGCTCTTTGGGAGCCCATGCCTGACCCCAAGGCTGTTGTGTAGGTGACAAGGCTCTTGTGTTTGATTTGGCCCCTTGACATCAGTGCAGACTCAGAGCAAGTTAGTGTCTGTGGCTCCCGCACTGTCGGAGAGGAGCTGGCATGTGTTTGCCTCGAATTTGTCACTGACTCCACCTCAGTCTCAGGATTTATTAGGTTGTAGCTGGTAGAAACCCTACCTCTAATAGGCAGCTTACTCCCGCCCCCTTCTCCAGGCCCCTCCCCAAACTCAGGTCCCTGAACAGAGGGGATTATGGGTACGGAGTGGGCTCGGATAGAAGGGGGAGGAAAGGCTGCTCTCTGGTCAAGACGTGTGCATGGAACATCAGTATAGCCCATCTTTCCTCCGGTATGGGTGGAGACCACAATTTGCGTGTTGGAATTTGAACGGCTTTGCTGATTGCTATCCGAGTGAGACTGGCACCTAGAGCATCCCAAAGAGAGACAGAGTGGGAAAACCTCTTATATTCCATTGCATTATGTCAATATTACATTTAAGTTATACATTTCAAATCAGGAATAAAATCTGACATCAGAATTTTTGCTTCTGTAGCTCAAATCACTGATTTGAGAACAAATGTTTATTTTCAGGTTGGTACTGCTTGTGCATATTCAAATTCTAGAGTGAAAAAACAGGTAAGGCCTCAATCAAAATGGCAATTGGCTCTTTTAAAGGAATAATTCAACCAAAAATTGAAATTTTGTCATTATTTTCTCACCCAGTGGTAGTCCAAAACCCTTATGACTTTTGGAAGAGTGACTCTGGGCTTTCAAGCTCCATAAAAGACAAAAAACACCACAAAACCACAGTAAAAGAAGCTAAAGACATACAATCATTTTGTGCGATGAAAAGACCAGCATTTGTCGTTAATCTCAAAACAAATCACTGATGAACACCTGCATGTTGCACCCAAATTGGAAACTATGTCAATAACATCAAACCTCATTAGTTCTTGCGTCATTACATCATGACGTTTGGTCATGAGACACACAGTAACCAATGCAGTTTACAGTATGTTATTGATGTTGATCATATTTGATTTGGACACCGCATAAAGAAGTTGATCAATGGCAATGTTTATATGTACATCAATACTAAGGAATAATTAGTTTAAGATGTTTACATGATTTGGGCAGACCTCTTCCATCCAGTTTACATGCTACTTGCCAATACTCTATTCACTGACAAATGTGATGTTTTAATGTTTTAATTTTTTTATTTTTATAAACTGGTTGCTATGACTGTTTTGTTTCACTAAAATGAATCAGTTCATATGAGTCACTTGTTTCAATCGGAATACATGTGGGGGATATTGTTGTGTTCCGCCCGTGAAGATAGACTCATTTGAAAGATGTACTTGCCATTTTTTTGCAGTAAACATTCTTTTTTATCTCACCAACTTTCAACTTAGACTGCAAACGGACCTTTACAACTCAGGAAAATATGTTTTCTTTTGCCGTGGGGCTGTAGATTCTGCAGTTAGGGAGCACCACTGCCGGAAAACTGTGGTTTCGCATGAAGCCGAGAAGTAATTGCAGCTGTTTGTGATGTTTTTGAACCTGTGCTTCAGCGTAACATCATCTGTCTGCAGCACTTTGGTCAGAGTGGAAGAAATGCGTTTAAAGCGCTTACATGCCAGTATAAAGCGATTAAAATAGGAGTACTCCACATATCTTACTGCGATTATCATTACTCTGATTATTAGAATAATCGTAATATCACAATCGCAATATTCTGTTCACAAGCAGTTTAATCGCAGTATTGCCTTAATCACATTGTTATGGTGTTATGAGGGTGAATGTGAACGTAGCCAGATTTGTTTTTATTTGAAGATTAATAATGATTTAAAGATTCTGTGTCGTTTTTTTGTACATTATAAAGCTTGACAATCACTATTCACTTTGATTATATGGTAAATATGGTGAAGAGTAACAGAATTTTCATTTTTGGGTCAACTATGCCTTTAACTGAAAGACCATTCCAACAGCCACCATATTAAACATTACGTTTCTTTAGTTATTGGGCATTATGAGAAAGTTCTCAGCCACGGAGAACATTGGGAAAAAAAAACTTTTATTTAAAAAACAATCACAGCAGTGATAAAATAATTTATAGGTAGAGGGAATTTAGGATCTCTGTGTAATAATTTATATTCCTCTACATGGGCTGAATGGCTGTAGCAGCAGTAACTTTAACTCAGAGCTCTCTCCCTCTCGTGACAGGCTTATCATAGATTTGAGCCATTGCTATCAAAGTCTGCATATGCCTTACCCGGACGTATGAGTGTATAAAGACCATACTACTTTATTTGCCTTGGTTTTGATCTGCAGGTAGAGGCTGCATATCAAACCCAGCACACCTTACAGTGACAGATAAAGAGTTTTTCCTGGGACAGTAGAGCTGAATAATGCACTCAGATGTGACTGAAAGATTTGAGGGGGTTATCTAAGGTTTGTCAGAAGAAAAAATCATAGGAAAATCTGTAGGCTTTTATATCTTAAGCACCGTATCGCAGTGCCACTAACTATAACTCCTTGGCACTGTTATCCTCCTCCAATCTTAACCTCTGACATTTAAATACATAACAACAAGAACATCAAATCTGCACAAGTGTTTGTGAGTATGATATTGCTTTCATATAAAGTTAAACAAACAAAAAAGTTAACATTAAGTAACTTACATTTTAGACACAATATGGCCAGTTGTGGCACACTTTTGTGCAGTGATACCAAAATATCAGCACTCTTGGAACACCGCTTGTCCAATCGCATTAGATTAAATCAAACTAACTGTTGTTTATAGTCAAATATAAAATCCTCAGAGGTACTGACACAATAAAATGACATGTTTTGTCACTTCCCCAAAACCCACTCCATTGATTTCGTCATATGTCTGACAGCAAAGACTGTTAAATAACAGAGCTTAAAAAATTGAGCCCAATATCACAATGCATGGCTATTAAAGTGTATTCTAGCTGCAGGTTAATCCAGATCTTAACAAATCAAAACAATATCTAAATTTAAATGCACTAATAGCACATGTGGTTTCAATCCATATTTAATCTCTGACAGGTTAATATGTGCCTTTGCACATTCTGTGGGGATCCTGCTGTCATCGTGAGGGGATCAACAAGCTCTACATGCATGCCCATCACTCTTTCTCTCCCCTTTCCTCACTTCTTGTTCCATTAGACTGGAATGTGTCTCCATGGCAACAAGAGAGAGGTTCGGGATGGTGTTGGTTGTTTTAAGGCTGCTAAGTCTGGAAATAGGTCAGTTCAGCCCAGCTCATCTCTCCCTGGGCTGGCCAAGTCTGGCTTGAGAATGGTTGAGGGAGGCTTTTCAATATTGAATAAATCAAAAACAATAATAACTATAGCTGAATACTGTGGCTCCCTATTGAGGGATGATGCTCAATGGATGCTTTAATTAATTAACCAAAAGCTGGGTTAATCAAGCAGACTTATCAAAACAGAAATCCCTGATTCTGACACACTGAGAAAAAGAAATACCCCCTCCAGCGAGCCTGTTAGTATATATGTGCATTATCACATCCCCTTAAAAGAGTCTCAGAGCTCAAAGCTGCACTATTTAAGAATGTAAATTATGGAAATAGGTCAAATAGAGAGATTTTGGCAGTGAGCTGAGTTTACAAGTCACTGTGAAGCTGGATCAAGTTGGCAGGGTAATGAGAACATCTTTTGAAAATTCAAGAGTAAGTGCTACTTACATATTCTAAATAGCCCATACTTAACCGAAGGATATTATTTATGTCATGTGCTCATTCAATGAAATCCAATTTTGCTCTTTGAACTCCATATGATATATTTCTTGGAATTCTCACTTGGCTCTAAGAGGAAAGTATGTAGGAGAACATTTTTAACAATGTAAAGGTGGTGTAATTTTCCATTGTTAAAAATGTTCTCCTACATTCTTTCCTCTTAGAACTATAAGAAGTCACAGAGGTATGCATTAAACTTAGTAAACTCTTGTGGCACCATCTTGTGGCACCATTTTTTATTTTTTTTTTGCCATCCAAACCAGCCCAACCAATGGCATGAGAATGGGGTGGGGATATTAGTTTGATGACCAATGTTAAAATGGAAGACAGGGATTTTCAACCTGGTCTGACAGAATCACTTTACTGTACTTACATTTTTTCAAAAAGATTTTTAAGTGGCTCTGTACGTATTGCAGCAGTTTCTTGGTAAAATGAACACTAGAGGATCTAAAACGACAATGATTTTTATTCCCTTTCACACAAATCACAGTAAAATGGCAGATTATTAGTTCATAAACACTTTATTTTTTGCTCACCTTCTCAAAGATTCTGGCATCATCTCCACCTCTTGGAGATGTTTGTAGGAATTAATAGAATCTCTAGATCCTCCACTCAAATGAAAGCCTGCTCTAGAGATGGGCGGAGTCCACTTTGAGACGGCTCGATAATTGGTTACCTTTTGTTTTCCGGTGGGGCTTGATGATAGAGAGCAGCTTCTGTAGGCACAAACACAAACAGAATGATCACAGATGTTTTCAAAGCAATTATACCACTGGTTCTCAAAGTCTGGGTCATGCCCCGTGTGGGTGGGGGAGGGAAGGTATTGTAAGGGGACCATGGAAGACTACCCATTCTCAAATCACTTTCACACATTCAGCAAAAATAGTGACAATACACGCAAGAACCAATGTGTGCTATTTCTTCACCTCTGCCTTTTCTCCTGCCTTGTTTAAGCTCTCGGCAGGCACCACAGCGCAAAAGGCACAAAGCAGTGTCAGGTGCATTCTTGATGCGCTTATGTAAACAAAGATGTCTCACACGCCAGTTTCAAATGGGGTAAACGATGAATTAACACTAATATTTTGGTTGATCCTTCACACAACACTATCAATACACGCATGAGCAAATGTGTGCAATTAATTCACCTCTGCCTTTTGTCCTGTTTGTTTAAAATTTCAGCAGGCACCGCAGCATGAACTGAACAAAGCATTTACGTAAGGTATGGTCTTAGCTGCGCTTATGTAAACAAAGAAGTCTCACATGCTAGTTTCAAATGGGGAAACAATGAATTAACACTAATATTTCAGTCGGTCCCTCACACAACACTATCAAATGGCTTCAGAAGTATTGAAATATAAGGCACAAGAGTTAAAGATTACTTATATGGTGCTTTTGGAACCTGGACAGCCAATCACCATCCTATCATCCCTCAATCTTGTCACTGAAACGTGGTACATGTTACTTTTCACAGCGCAGGCCGGTATGGGCCAATCACAGTCGTTTATTATTACGCGAAAGTTGTTTCATAGGGTGCCTGACCAAATCAATTTGAGAACCACTGCATTATACAAAGTAGCCTGCAGGTAAGCACACTGCTCAAATGCTGGAATTATGGATAACAAATTCCAGGCCCCATTTTTAGATTATTTCTATCAATTAATACTTGTAAATCTTAATTATGAAAAAATCCTACAATGATTTGGCTGTAATTCAGAAATACTAATTACTATTATTGTTACCAATTACAACTATTATAATTCCTTTAAGTGCTGCTTATTTTTATGTTAACATATGGTGCCATATTGAGAGTTGATTAAATTTCTTCCTCGGCTGCTGTCACTTCTGGGTAGAGGAACAGAGTGTCAGAGTTTTACAATAGAAGTGAAGCTCTGGCAAAGTACCTGCAACGCTTCCCCATGGAGTGACTGCGATTATGATTTGGTAGGGAGACTTTAGAGCTGCTGAGCACTACGCCGGACACCTGCTGAGTGGAGGAACCATGGGCTCTTCTGCTCTGTAGTGATAAACAGGAAATAAGAGATATTATGGCAGGGGGAACAGAGCTGTACAGTGGCTGACCCCACTGATTTTCATTTAATCTGTATGTGATTGCTCTTGTTTTGTAATACAGCATATAATCTGCCACACACCCACAACTATTAGTACTATTAGTACCCTGCTGAAAAAGATAAATCTTAAACCAGTTGGGGTACTTGAGTTTGGACTCGAGTCTGAGTCACAAGTCCAATTTTAATGGACTTGGACTTGTTACGGACTCAGATGCATTTTTACTCAGACTTGACTTGGACTCGAGCCTTTGGGACTGTATTTTTTCCAGAGTCCAGCCGAGTCCATGGCAACTGATTTGTGATGCAATGAAGAAAATAAAATAAATAAAAGTAACAAAACTAAAATAAATGGACACTCTGTCTGCAAGCAGTTGTACCACCCCCTGATGTCATAGAAATAGCCAGAGTTTGTTTCACTGTGTTGAGCAAACACACCTGCAGAGTGGCACACTCAGTCAACCAATACTCTTGAACGTTACTATGGAGATAGACATAGATTACAGAGGTGGCTGGCACAACGAACACATAAAAGACAGGTATGTAGCCAATGTACTAGAAACTACAAGGCAGTTTCGCACGGCACGAGACCTGACAACTTGTAAAATCAGATGTGGTGTTTGCAGCCAAGACAGTGCTCGCAACTTGGTTTTATCATGGTTAAGAACTTCATTAAGTCAAGTCACCCACATCATGTCTCTCACAGTTTACTAAAACATCATATAAAAATTAAAATTCCAAAAAATATTATTAATATTGGGCTATTAAGTTTTTTTTTAGGTGTAATGTATCCACACATGTAGGCATCTGTAGTCTCTTGTGGTCCATGCAGTTATTCCTTGATGAATTAACTGTAACTTTTTAAATAATCAGGGGAAAAAAAATGTTATTGCTAAAACAGACTTCAACTTTAAACAGATAAACAGTTAGATCGCAATAACCTAGTTATTGTTTTTGCCGAGCTGCTTAAAATATATTATTTTACTGTTTTTTCCACCATAAAATGCATAATGAAATATTAATTAATTTTGGGCAGCAAAATGTTTTGTTTATAATTTAATTATAGATTGGGTGACCAGATCCCAGTTTATTACACAGGACAGTACTGGTTTTTGGTAGGGTCTCTGATTTTTTTTCTTCTTTAATTAAATCTATTTAGTTGCATCGCATGTAAATTTGACGTTCATTCGTTCTATTCTTCAGCAAATCAGCGGAAATGTATCTGGTTACCATAGCAATGACGTCATGCGTCAATCAGCGCAAATGTGCAAAATATTGCAAAAATATGTTCCCTTTACAAAAAGCTTCACTTTGATGCTGCGCTGCTAAGCGCTATGGGGAAACAATCTTATTGTGAGCTGCTTCTGAACATGTGTGTAACACGTCAATGAAATTGACTGGAATTTATAGCCTCGGTTGGTGAGATCATTGGACGCACCTGTGACGAGGCTATAAATAGAAGGCGTCACCAGAGTGTCGTCAGACATTTTTCTTCAGAGCTTTCTCTCTGTGTGTTTTCACGAGACTCTTGCTAGAAATTGCTTAAACTCTTAAGCCTTTCCTTCTTTCTCTCTTTATATATATATATATATATAAAAAAAAGGGGAAAATGGCGGAAAAGCAGGGCAAACAATGCGTGTTTCCATGTCAGCGTTCTATGTCTGACAGGGACACGCATCAATTTTGCTTTGTTTGCTTGGGGGAAGAGCACGTTACTCTCGCGTTGGAACAGGGCGGGTGTGAGCATTGCGACCTACTTTCGGTCGGGATGCTTCGCGCTCGCCTTGCTTACTTCCGAGAGCCGGCACCCACACTTCATTCGTGGGGCTCTCGCGTGGATCTGGCTGAGGAGCGAGAGACGGGTTCGCCCCTTTCGCTCGCTCTCTCCCCAGATCCTGCTGGTCCCTCGCGTGATCCTGAAGCGTGCTTCGGCACCTCTTCAGTTCACGAGGGGGACCTCCTTTCCCTTGGGTCGGATTTAGAGTTAACCGCATCTGAGCGCTCCAATCGCGATTCAAAATCTTCGGAGGAGCTGCTCGATGTGATTACTCGCGCGGTGGCCAGGCTTCAAATAGACTGGCCACGTGACCAAGTTCCCCCCAAGCGCTCTAAATTAGAGGACAGATTTCTGTCTGGTGACCAAGGGAAGGGAACACCTCGTCAGTCCCTTCCCTTCTTTGATGATCTCCATGACGAACTTTCTCGTTCTTGGAACAAGCCTTATACTTCGCGCATTCACGTGCCTTCGACGTCAATATATTCGACTATCGTCGGCGCTGAGGCGCGAGGGTATTTAAAGATGCCACCGGTCGAAGAGACACTTGCGGGTTATCTCTCGCCGGGTTCTACGTCATCTCTTAATAAATCTGCTCTCCCTTCTAAGCCATGCAGGGTAACCTCCATGCTGGTCGGGAGAGCATATCAAGCAGCTGGTCAGGCTGGTGCTGCGTTGCACACCATGGCTGTTTTGCAGGCATACCAGGCTGACCTGCTAAAAGATTTGAGTGCGGGAAGGAGTCTCGACGATGAAGCTTTCTCTGAGCTTTGTCGAGCTACTGATTTGTCTATCCGTGCCACCAAGCAGTCAGCCCGTGCTATTGGCCGGTCTATGTCCGCTTTGGTTAGCACTGAAAGGCACTTGTGGCTGAATCTATCCGGCATCAAGGATAAGGACAGGGTTTTCCTTCTTGATGCCCCAGTTTCGCCTTCTGGTCTCTTTGGAGACGCCATGAATACGGTCATCTCCAGATTCCAGGAGGCGAAAAGCCATGAGGCGGCTTTTGGAAAATTCCTTCCTCGTCGCACTCAGGGGGCGAGGCCGTCGGTCACCCAGTCTCGCCCTGATTCTGTGAGGAGGGAGGTTCAGAAGCAGAGCGTGGCAAGTCGTGCTCCCCCTCATAAAGATTGGGGACAGACTCGTCGTTCTCAGCAACCTCCCAAACAAGACCTCAGGGCTGTTATCTCTAAGAGAAAGAAGCCCTGACGTCTTTGTTTCCAACCTTGTGAGGGTAGTTCCCTTCGGGACGGGGCACGTGTATCATTCACTTCGGCCCTCCCGATACCCTCACGAAACCTTTTCACTCCCGCCACCCTTGGTGTTTCGGGTGACAGGGGTTTCCAACAAAATTTTGAATGCTTCCTGCCATATTCCAGGACACGGAACATTCTACACCCCCTCGACAGGAAGTCTTGAAATTAGTTCCCATCTCAGAGAACCTGGCAGCGTGGAAACTTCTGCCAGGTATTTCTATGTGGGTTCTAAAAACAGTAGAAAAAGGCTACAGAATTCAGTTCGCTTGCCGCCCTCCGAGCTTCAACGGCGTGCTTTCCACTACCGTAATCCCGAAACAGGCATCTCTACTTCAGGTAGAACTGCGAAATCTCTTGGAGAAAGGGGCACGTTCCCCTTCCAGAGAAAGAGTCTGGCTATTACAGCAGATACTTCCTGGTCCCCAAGAAGGGGGGTGGGGGGGGGTTGGGTTGCGTCCCATCTTGGATCTTCGTGCCTTGAACCGCTCCGTCAAGACGCTCAGGTTCAAGATGCTAACAGTCAGGTCCATCGTGTCTCAGTTCCAACGCTTCGATTGGATGGTCACGATCGACCTCATGGACGCATACTTTCATATTGGAATTCTGCCACAGCACAGGAAGTTCCTGAGGTTCGCTTTCGGGGACGAAGCCTTCCAGTATCGGGTCCTTCCATTCGGTCTAGCCTTATCACCCCGCACATTCACGAAATGCATGGATGCAGCACTGGCTCCGTTGCGACTCCAGGGCATCCGCGTTCTGAATTATCTAGACGACTGGCTGATCCTAGCCCAGTCTCAAGAACGGGCAGTTCAGCACAGGGATATCGTCTTAGCTCATCTAGGTTCTCTGGGTCTGAGACTCAACGCCAAAAAGAGCGTTCTTTCCCCGACCCAGAAAATTTCCTATCTGGGGGTTATATGGAATTCGGTCACGATGCAGGCACAGTTGTCTCCCGCTCGTGTCACCTCCATTCAGAACTCCCTGAGCATTCTCAGGCTAGGTCAAGTTTGCACTGTTCTTCAGTTCCAACGAATTTTGGGTCTCATGGCGTCTGCGTCCACGGTGATTCCTTTGGGCCTTCTCCATATGAGACCGTTTCAGCTGTGGCTAAAAGCCAGAGGGTTTCATCCAAGGGCCAGTCCCCTCAGGCAAATAAGGGTTACGCGCCCAGTGCTTCGTTCCCTTTCTATGTGGTTCAGACCCCGGTTTCTCACCTTGGGTCCCACTCTTGGTGCGTTGTGTCGTCGCAGGATGCTTACGACAGACGCCTCCCTGACGGGTTGGGGTGCAGTCGTAAGTGGTCGTCCAGCCCAAGGGGTATGGGAGAGTCATCAACTCGATTGGCACATAAATCGCCTCGAGCTGATGGCAGTATTTCTGGCCCTGAAATAATTTCTCCAACATTTGAGAGGCTGCCACGTCCTTGTGCGGGTGGACAACACAGCGGCAGTCTCCTACATAAATCATCAAGGAGGCCTACGTTCTCGCCACCTCAATTTGCTGGCACGTCGGATTCTCCTTTGGGCCCAGGGCAAGTTACTGTCACTCAGGGCAGTCTATATCCCTGGACGCCTGAATGTGGGAGCAGATTTTCTGTCCAGACGAATCTTACCATCGGGCGAGTGGAAACTCCATCCCGAGGTAGTACAACAGATCTGGGAGAGATTTTACAGAGCCGAAGTGGACCTCTTCGCCTCTCAAGAGACTGCGCAATGTCCCCTCTACTTCTCTCTGAGTCACCCAGCCCCTCTGGGTCTGGACGCGATGGCGCATACATGGCCCAGAATGCGCCTGTATGCGTTCCCTCCGATCTCTCTGCTCCCGGGAGTCCTGGCCAGAGTTCGCCAGCAAGGGTCTTGCCTCTTATTGATAGCGCCTCGCTGGCCGAACAGGGTTTGGTTCTCCGAGATGATGCCTCTCCTAGACGGCTCGCCCTGGGTCGATTCCGGTCAGGAAGGACCTTCTGTCTCAAGCACAGGGGACAATATTTCATCCCCGGCCAGAGTTGTGGAGACTTCACGTTTGGCCCCTGAAGGGTACCAACTGAGGGACACAGGGCTGTCGCTTGGGGTTATTGAAACCATTCTTAGTGCTAGGGCTCCCTCCACCAGAAGAATTTACTCCAATAAATGGGGTGTCTTCGAAAGGTGGTGCAGTTCACACGATGCAGATCCAGTTAACTGCCAAATTGTTTCAGTTCTGGAGTTTCTGCAAGAGAAACTGTCAGCAGGCATGTGCCCCGCTACTCTCAGGGTTTATGTGGCCGCCATTTCAGCTTGCCACGCCCTGATTGACGGGGTGCCCTTAGGGAGACATCCTTTACTCGCCCGCTTCATTCGTGGAGCCAGGCGACTGAGACCTCCCGTTAGGGCCAGAACTCCCTCGTGGGACTTAACTATAGTCCTGGAGGCTCTGGTCGAGACCTCTTTTGAACCTCTGGAATCAGCGTCTGACAGACTTCTGACTCTCAAGATGGTCTTCCTTATGGCTATTACCTCTCTTAAGAGGATTGGGGATCTACAGGCTCTGTCTATTCTGCCGGCCTGCTTAGAATTTGCCCCCGGTATGGCCAAAGCAATATTGCATCCTCACCCTGATTATCTTCCTAAAGTTCCATTTTCGACGGTACACCCTGTCACTTTAGAAGCCTTCTGCTCCCCGCCGTTTTTAATGCCGGAGCAGGAAAGACTTCATGGACTCTGCCCAGTCCGTGCCCTTCAGATTTATGTCCACCGCACAAGCCAGTGGCGTAAGTCAGGGCAATTGTTTGTTTGCTATGGGGGCCGCAACAAGGGGGCGGCCGCTAGTAAGCAGACTATGTCACATTGGGTGAGGGATGCTATTGCCCTGGCCTATGAGGCGCGCGGTCAAGCTTCGCCAGTAGGTGTCAGGGCTCACTCCACCAGAGGGGTCGCTTCCTCTAAAGCCCTGGCTAGAGGGGTCCCTCTGCAACAGGTTTGTGATGCGGCAGGCTGGTCCTCTCCGCACACATTCATTAAATTCTATAGTTTGGATGTTCATGCTACTCCGGGCTCTTACGTCCTTGAGTCGACATCTCAAACTCATGCAGGAGCAAGTTTGTGACGTGGCGGGCTAGTCCCCTCCACACACATTCTACAATTTCTACATTGGCCGGGATGTTTTGCTACCCCGGACTATGTCCCTGGGTCAACATCCCGGGCTCATGCCAAATCCAAGTTCATGGTACGAACTTTTGAGTTAGAGCATTTGAATCGACTTTTAAAACTCATCTTTAACTTTGTGGGCCAGATGTTCCGCTACTCCGGACTCTTATGTCCTTGAGTCGACATCTTAAGCTCATGTCTAAACCAGGTTTGTGATACGGCAGGATAGTCCTTTCCGTACACACTCTTCGGATTCTATGGTGTTAGATGTTCTGCTACTCCGGGCTTATGCCCTTGAGTCGACATCTCAAGCTCGTGTCTGGAACCTCTCGCGTTCTGTGAAAACACTTCACAACGATCAGGGGTCCGGACAGCCCCAGTGCGGCGGCGTGGGCATTTCGTTCCCCATAGCGCTTAGCAGCGCAGCATCAAAGTGAAGCTTTTTGTAAAGGGAACGTCTCGGGTTACTTGTGTAACCCTTGTTCCCTGAAAAAAGCGGAACGAGATGCTGCGCTTCTTTTGCCACACTGGGACGTCCCAGGACCGCTCTTCAGAAAAATAATCTGACGACACTCTGGTGACGCCTTCTATTTATAGCCTCGTCACAGGTGCGTCCAATGATCTCACCAACCGAGGCTATAAATTCCAGTCAATTTCATTGACGTGTTACACACATGTTCAGAAGCAGCTCACAATAAGATTGTTTCCCCATAGCGCTTAGCAGCGCAGCATCTCGTTCCGCTTTTTTCAGGGAACAAGGGTTACACAAGTAACCCGAGACGTTTTCAACAACGAGCTGAAAATAGTAAATCCATGTCTTTGCTCAACACCTGTGCTTTCCGTCAAAGCGGGTGCTTTCTGAATGTTCATTTACCCCACAAGCAGAGTTAAATGAAACAAGTTTCACATTCAGACTTCAGATGGAATATTCCGGACTCAATAAAAGATAAGCTCAATTGACAGCATTTGTAGCATAATATTGATAACCACAAAAAATTTGACCAATTTAACAACTTCTTTGCCATGACGATGCAATGTCAACAAGCCCTAAAACATCTGCAAAAATGACTATTTAAACAAATTTAGAGAGTTTTAACAGAAGAATTAATATAAGTGCTTTTATAAAATTATTTTAGATAGAAGTAAACTATATTGAAAGGACAAATTGAAAATGAAGTAGAAATAAAAAAACAAAATTAAAATTCGAAACAATAACTCTGGGTTTAATGACTAATGCAGCTTTCACTTTCTTTGGTGTATGTTTGAGTGGAGGGAAAAAGCAACAAATAATTCAAATGTCAACAGAACACAATAAGAAGTGTGTTGAAGTCACTGATCTATATCGATCAGTGGTTGAAGTACAGTTTTGTCTTCATACGCCTAAAGCATATGCTTTCATTCTGAAACCACTTTGTCGTTTGTCCAGCAGGAAACTAATCATAAAATAAAGAGGTTTTTGTTACATTTATATTGACAGTTGTGTTTTCTTAGTTGTGAAAGTTAAAATAAGCTTAAAATATTGAGTTTACAGTTACAATTTAAATTCAGATTCATGAACAGATTCATTCGGACTATGACTCTGCCTGTTATTGACTCAGTCTTGCGCTCGACTCGGCCCCTTTTGGATTGGGACTCGACTCGGACTCGATTGTTTAAAGACTTGGACTTGACTTGGACTTGACTTGGACCCAACACTATCTAGATGGTCTCCCATCTTGGACAAGCTAGTCCTCAGCTCCTGGTTTAGCTTGTTGGTCAGCTGGTCTCCCAGTCAGACAAGTGCCCAGAACAGCCCTAAAACCAGCAAACAGACCAGCCTAGCCAGGCTGGGAGATTAGCAAAGAACAGCAAACCAGTTCAGGCATGTTTAAGATGACAGGAAACACACAGGTAGAGGACAATGCATGTGCGGTGCCAAATGCGAAATAAAGGGATCATCAACTCCTGAGAGAGTCAGTATATAGATGTTCACTCGTTGATACACAGGCCCTCAGTGAGGGAAAGCCACTTTAATTGACTTAACATTGAACTGCAGATTAAGCAAGACAAACTCGTCCCCAGCTCTTCCACGGCAGTCGGGAAATATTACATTGATTAATTCCTAAAGTATATCCTTTTTCCTTCTTAAAATTAAAAGCATTATCTTATTATAGCCTAGCTCTCGGAGAGCAGTCTTCAATAATTGTTCCATGCCCCCCAATGCAGCCCGAGCTTTAAAGACAACTGTCTTTAATGCAGTTATTCCAGTTAGTGGAAATCTCCCTCCCTCTTCCTGTCCTGTGGAACGTCATTAAATTGATTGGGTTTGACTTTAAACTTGTTTGGGGCTTACAGCTGAAAAAGCATGTCCTTCTAACACTGCTGCTTCCTTGGGGACCTGTTAGCATTGTTCTTCTTTCCAGCAAGAAAATTGGATGATATCTGACCACCCTTTCATTGCCTCAGCAGGGTGAGAAAACACTGAGGAAGTGAACCAGAACAGCAGCACTTGCCTCTGTAATTGTAAAAACATTCTCTTGGCGAAACATGCAGAAATGAAATTTAACAAATGTTAAAGACCCCATGAAATCACTAGTTTCACAGTTGTCTTTCCAGTGTTGACCTATTTCCTACTGAACAGGAAGTTGGGGTGGGACATTACACCCTAAGAACTTGCAGTCCTCCTGTGAGTCCAGACTTTGCTGACGTAAGCGAGTAATAAAGTGTGCATTTAGGACAGAGTTCAAGACTTCAATCAGATAACGGCATTTTCATACATTAAGTTGTACATTAAGATCATATACAGTACATGCAGTTTCACAAATTATTATTTGAAAAGTTATTTTCAGTTATTTTTTCAATATTGATTTTCCATAATTCCAAGCAGCACACTGACATATAAATGAAGCATTAGACATTTTAATCAAGAAACTGAAAAATAAAGTGCAGCTTAAACAATGACAAAACCCCAGAATTTAAAATATTTAGCAAACAAATAAACATCCACCGCAAAAATCATTATAAAACACACACAAAGCCACACTTCTTCAGGTATAAATATCACTGTTAGACCAAACATTGCTATGTCAAAACATATAAGCTACAGGTATGTGCAGGGAAGTTGTCTCTCCTGTCTTGGTATTTTTTAAAGCTCGGAAACTCCAATCCGCTGTGATTTTTCGAGAGGATCAGCGGCGGGGACTGTTGTGTAGTAGTCCGCTGTGGAGCATACACTCATGCGGGCTCAGCCAAAGTCAGCATTGAAGGCACAAATGGGGCACTTGTGAGCACCCTTCTTAGTGCTAAAATGTCACATTGGACACCCTACGGTCTTGTGGACTTCGTGGGAAAGTGCAAATGAAGGCCACAAGATCGCAAGTCCACATCAAGTGTGCCATTTGGGACAGAGCCAATTTTCTAATTGCTACTCAGAAGTAAATGGTATTGGGGGAGGGATATTCTAATTCTAGGGTGTATTTGGCTGGACACAATGAGTAAGAGCAAGATGAGAAAGACTATTCATTTGAAATGTGTATATCAGCTAAAAGTTAATTTTGTCAACCTTTAGGAGTACGCTAGCATATAGATAGCCTCAAAGTTACAATCATGGGGTCTTTAAGACTGGAGCTTCAGAAGATAACTTTCCCCCCCCACAGGCTCTTCTTAAATTTTTCTTTTGATATCAGCTCAGCAGATTTTGGTAAGGATTATACAAGTGGTCCAATTAAAAACTTACTCTACATGCTTGGACTGGCAAGTGTGACATTGATAAGTAATTCCTCTTTATCCTCATATCGTACATGTGCTTTCATAGATTGCTTTGGTATGAAAGCATCTGCCAGGGAAATGCAAATGTAAACCTTAGGGAATAATTGAGGCTTGATTCTTCATTTTCATTGGACCCAACACATTGGCACATGCACATGGGAACATGAGGCGCTAACAGCTGTGTGCAAGATGCGAACTGCTCAGTGGCAGCAGACAGAAAGACTGATCTTCCAGGTTTGATAATGCAACTCTATTCATGTGGTTTTTCAGCTTCTAGTTGGCTGGCAGCCTTTGACTGCTGCATCAGATAGATGCAGTGTTTACTCCCTGAGCTGTATGCAGTGTTATTCCTGTCAGCTTAAGAGATCTTCGGAGCAGGTGGGAAAGCAGTAAAGCCGTAAAGGGCATCATTCCTCCAGCTACCTGCTGGCCAATTGTATTCATTACTGGTGACTGTTATGCACAAGGGACTTTATTTGAATCTCCATCATGGCATGTGTGGGTGGCTTGATTTCAACACATAAATGTAAATATTTGGTATGCATGGATGCTGAGATGTAGGTTTTCTTGAAAAAACAATCATTATGTGCACTGTCAGCACAAATGTGGACATCATGCAAATTTGCGCTGAGAGCCATAAACAAACGCCATCTGGGAGACGTCACCTTTTTAAACTGGAGGGTGCTCTCAGTTCTGTGGCTGGATTTAGACATGAGGCTTGAGGTGTTGACAGTACAATCCGTCAAGTTGCGGATTTCAGTCAGATGGGCCCGATGCTTCTCTCGTTGTCTCCTGTAAAGTGTTAATGGATAGTTACGTGAAATACTTTGGGGAAATTTACATGTTCTGTGGTTTGACATGCTATCTTCCATGTAAAGCAATTTTTATTTATTTCTAAAGCAGCATTTTACTAATTCTTTTAGAATAATTATACATGCTTTATTTATTTTATTATACATGACTACGTAATAATTGAGAAAATACGTTGAATATTTGCAATTTTAAAAAATAATTTATAATATTTATGTTGTGAAGGCAAAACGTGATTAAATGTGATTTAGTGATTATGAACAGATTAGAAATGGTGACCAGGTACAAAACCTAAGAAATACACTTGGTCTTAAATATACATTTTTTATGGAGAAACAGGTATGAAAATTCATTGATGAAGTAATAAAAAATTAGTACAGAAATATACAAAAGGAATAAATAAATAAATACTGAAATACATTTAAATTATGGAAAAATAAATAAACCCAAGATTAAAATTGTCAAAATTAAAGAAATTAATAAAAAAAAGGAATAAATGAGGCACTACATTAAATGGGTTTAATGAGTTACATTTTATGCAAAAAAAATAATCATAATAATAATAAAATAAAAAACATTCACATTTAACATACACCTTTGAAAAAATAAAACATAAATAAATAAATTACCCAATTTAAGCCTCCAAATATTTGAACCTAAAATTACAATTCTCAGGATTCTCTTCCCAAAAGCAAAAAAAAATAAAAAATCAAAGACGTTATTACATATGTTCCAGCAATGTAATTCCAAGGATGGTTTGGACTCACTTGTTTTTGCAGTAAAGAGCCATGCAAGCCACTCCCAGCAAGCTGATCCCCACGGCTATGCTGAAGATGGACAGAATCTGTCTTTTATAGGTTTCTCCACTCTCTGAAAAGATTCAGGGAAAGTACACACTCATCTTCTGGCTTTCCTCACAGTCATTGCTATGCCAGTATTTACTAAACAAAAGATTCTTGTAAATATGCCTTATTGTATATGTTAATGCCACAACCATAATGGAAATTTTCCCAACACAACAGAGTATGGATTTTTAGAGATGGTTGCTAAGGCATTGTCTCCTAAGCTAATCAGCCATTTCAGCATACATAACTCTTGTGCACTAGAATGAAAACGTGCACAAACACTTTTGATATAAAGATCTTAGACAGAGAAGAGAAACATGCAGGGATCTGTTAGTGTATGGGCATGCAGTCATGTGTGTCATGGGTCTAGCTGGCTTGAGGTGTGCTTGAAGTAAATACAAACAGAATGTGGCTAATGATCTGTTAACAGGAAACCAGAACTAATGTCAACATAGGCTGTCACTGCTGAAAAGAGCATCCAGGCATGACTATGCTGCCCACCAGAAAAATGTAGCTGGTTAAGCAGATGGACCAGCATGGTCTTTGTGGTGAAGCTGGCTATCCATGGAATTTTGAACTGAGAATGCATTTAAATTCCAGGTCACTTCCTGAATGTGCATTCATGATGAATTGAGATAAGATGCAGCATTGTAATTCAAATTTGAATATAAGGATGTAGAGTAAAAAGGAAATGGTAACACTTTACAACAAGGTTTTATTTGTTAACATCAGTAATCATTGTTAACGTGTATCATGATAAACGAACAATGAACAATATATTTTTTACAGAATGTATAAATCTTAGTTAATGTTAAAGGGATGGTTCACCCAAAAATTAAAATTCTGTCATTTACTCACTCTCAGATGTGTATGCCTTTTCTTCTTCTGCTGAACACAAACAAAGTCTTTTAGAACAATATTTCAGCTCTGTTGGTCCTCACAATGCAAGTGAATGGTGAGCAGAAGTCAGATGGGTAAACAAGGAATTAAATATTGATCTGTTTCTCACACAAACCTATCATATACGGATTTAACCACTGGAGGCGTATGGATTGCTTTTATGCTGCCTTTATGTCCTCTTTGGACCATCTGACTTCTGGCCACCATTCACATGCATTGTGAGGACCAACAGAGCTGAGATATTCTCCTAAAAATCTTTGTTTGTGTTCTGCTGAAGAAAGAAAATCATACACATCTAAATAATGAGTGAATTATCCTTTTAATTATTGAAAATACATTTGTAAATTAACGTTAATATTTACAACATTTAATTTGTAAAAATGTATTAGCATATGTTGAAATTAACATTAACCAAGATAAGTAAGAGCTGCAAAAGTATTTTTCATTGTTAGTAATGTATTAAACAAATACATGACAACATCATTATAAAGTGTTAACAATTTGAATTAAATTCCAAGAAATTCTCAAAATTGCAGTAAGTGTATATTTTAATTGCACATTTATTTTTTCAGTATGATTTAGCCTACCCATAAACATGGTATCATGCACACAGTATATGGATTATTTCCAGAATCTTTAGATAATCAATGTTTGTGATGCCACCTATAGAAATATATTTTAGCTCATTCACATACACTTTATCAAATAAATTTACTTTCATTTTATGGACCATGGTGGATGAATATTTTATCTTACTGCATGCTTTGCATCCTGTTGGGTGTGGCTAATTCAATTCAGATTTAAATGAAAATTAATTACATCTGTCACCATTTATTCTTTTACTTTTTTGTTCCAAACCTGTGTGGCTTCTTTCCTCCATGGAACACAAAAGGAGTATGCTAGCCTCCATTACTATTCACTTTCATTGTATGGAGAAAAGAACACCATCATCAATTTTTGTGTTCCACAGAAGTAATAAAGTCTAAGAAATGTTTGGAACAACATGACGGTGAGTAAATGACAACAATATTTTTTTTTATTTTTGAGTGACCTAATCCTTTACATTCTGAATTTTGCCCAACCCTGCAAGGTACATATTCTAGAGATTTCCTTTCTCCGCTGTAGATTTCCCCTGTGATAAAAACTGAGTACGAAAAGACAATTTTTATCCCAGGACATTCAGCCCTGTCTTGGAGTAGAATCTACACTCACTCACTCACCCACTCACCCACTCCCTCACTCACTCACTCACTCACTCACTCAGTCACAAACACCCACCCATGACTGAAATGCCCTCACACTCCACAAATGCACAGAGGTGTCCTTTCATGCAGATGAATCCCCCCCACGGACACACACACGATAACGGCCACAACTGGACTCATGCCGCATCCAGATTAAAATCACTGAAGCAATCATTTCTGAGAGGCTGACATGCATATCTGTTCCACTTTAACTATGCCTCCCTCTCTGACAGAGTTTGAGGAAATATTCAAGCAAGTGTGTGAAGCACGACTAATGGAAAAATTCACAGGATTCACTCGTTCACTTAAATAAATGCTTTCAGTTGTCAAAAGCATGAGAGGCGATGGTAGGGCCAGGGTGTGTGAATGCAGAAGAAATCCATTTTCACAGCAGTTTTTTGGGCCCCTGTTTGTTGACACTGCTTTAAGTCTGTAGATACTGTGGTTTTGTTAGGCTAAAGGCAGCTATTTAGCCGCCGGCTGTGTGATATTTCTAATCCCCAGACTCTCACTATGCAACGTGACACATCAGCAAGGAGCACACCTTGGGGCTTCACAGTAATTAACAGCGACACACACACACACACAGCAACATACGCAGGATAGCACAAGCAGTTTCACATGCACGCGCATGTATGCGCACAAACTGCTAAAGCCACACAGACCACATCGCTCATACAGATGCTGCCCTGTGCCTTTAGAACACACTCCTTAGTCTCTGTTTCCATGGAGACTAAAGAACATTGGGTTTCTGAGGAACAGGGAGCATCATGTGTGTTTGTATATATTAACATTGGTCAAAAAGCAGAGGATATGCATTTGTGTGTGTGTGTGTGTGTGTGTGTGTGTGTGTGTGTGAATGAGGGAAAATTGAAAATGTATGGTAAAGAAATAGATAAAAAATATTGATTTCCTTTACTTACCCATGAACTCAATACCAAGCTCATCTGCTGCTTCAGGGAGAGAAAGAAAAGAGAAAAATAGTTAAGTAGAGGAACAGAAAGAGCAAGGGGGAACAAAAACATATTCAATCACCCGATAATAACCATGAATGAAAAGAAAGTCTTGTTTTGTGTCAACTAAAACAGCTCACTGTTCCAAAAGAAAAAAAGATTTGCAGCACAATGATTCAACAACAAAAACATCTCTTTCTTGATTACCCAAGATACAAGCAGCCACAATATTGAAGATGGTGAAGTATTTATAATGCAAGAATATGAAGGCCTGTTAGCTGCCTGTAGACTAAATATGCTCCCCTAGAGCAGCTTGATGGAGCCAGGGATGGGCTATGGAAATGCCTCAAAGTCAACTGTACAGGGGTGGTTCCAAACATTTTGTCTGGGGGGCCAGGGTGGGGCTGGGTATGCTTGTAGGGGGCCAACTGTATTATACTTTAAATGTCCCCTAACATAATTTGCAGTATTAATATTTGCTGACATGCAATTTTTTAAAGACATCCAAAGATTCACCCATTTTGAGTAAAAATGTAAAATTTTAATATATAGAAACAAACAGGCTCATAACAAATGTTTCAATTTGTCAATACACCATAACGTTATGGTTTTACCCACAAACTTTAAGCCATATTGCCATGCTGTTCTTTAGAATGACTAATCCAGTAAAATTCTTCATCAATATTTTGGGTTAGAAATCAATCAGTAGGCTATAATCAGCATGTAAAGTTCTTACATATGGACACCATTTCCTTCAAGATTTTTTAAATAATTTTGAAGCACATTTTTATATTCACTAGTGAATGCTGTTGCTAATATCAAGCTCAATTCTGCATTATTGAGCACATGTGTGCCTCTCCCTTGTGATTGGTGCACTGCATGTTGAGTATTTGATTGTTACATGGTGTTCATAAAGAGGATGTTGAGTTTGTTATCTACCCTGTAAACTATTTAGTGCTTCTCGCAGCAGGATCAACTCTGCAGCTTTTGTCTCTCTCTCCTGGTTAGTTTTGCATTCGCTTTTTATTATTGCGCCTGTACCCTACATAACCAATATTAATCTGTACATATTATTAGGTTAAAGTGGTGATCTTAGTGTATAAGAGCCTTTCTCACTGAAGGTAAGGCATTTATTTGGGCTTTAGTGGAGTGGTTTATAAGGGTTCCAATTTTATTTTATGGCATAATACATTTGCCATTGCAGGTGTGGTGTGGTCCTGTATAACGCTAGGTGCTGTTTCTTCATACCTGTTATTTTACATATGTTCCTGTGTTTTGCCAAAGATGTTGCACTACATTTGTCTTCTGCATTGTGCAGTGCAAAAACATTAAAGACAGTGGAAAAAACACCTCATTATGAATAACGTAAGTGTGCACTGTATATTGTTCCAGAAATAAAAACCTGACATATACACAAACAAAAAATATTTATAATGAATGCTTGCCAAATAAGAGCGATCTCTAACAAGTTGGGCTTAGGTGCATTCAATAAGGCTGAAAATCAGATCCAGATGGGTTTCATGATAATAATGTGGGAAATTGTGCTAGAAAAGTAACTGAACTTACACTTACATTTACACTAGCACTTATTATCCACATTAAGTAGAACTGAAACTGGAGCTGACAGGTCCAAAGATGTGAAAATGATGCTAAACTTCTACCTCATCTCCAGAAGTTGTTGGCTCCTTATTTGTTTGACATTGGGTTTCTCCTACCCGCTCTTTAGAGCTGACAATTTTACAATGATATCATTAGAACAATTAGGTTAAAGAATATATGAGGATATCACATAGGCATAAAACATTGAACTCAACGCTTGTTGTAGCTGGAGAATAATGCCTAAAAATGCTCCAATGGGCTTTCTTTTAAATGACGCTTGTAAGGGACCATCTGAAAATTCCACCCACAGCACTAAAACGTCAGAGATTTCCAACTATTAATTCATTAATTAATTCAATTAAAATGTAAGTTTGCAAATTCCAAGATTTTATTAATTCATCTGGAGCCTTTAAACCAATATGCCTCCTCTTTAAGGACGTCTTCCCTTGTCAAGCCCTGCACAAGCAAATCTCAATGCAGTCTCTCTCTCTCTCTCTCTCTCTCTCTCTCTCTCTCCTATCCCACCAAAGCCTCAAAATGGCTGGTCCTGATAAAAAAGAAGAATATTCCTGCTGTTTGAATTGTCCCCTTTTTCACGCCACTGTAATATATTCTAATTTAAATTAAAATGAAACCCTCATACTTAATTGCTTTTCTGACAGAGGTGGTCTACGCTTTTTACATAGACTGCGGCTTGCTCAAGAAGGATTCTTTTAGTGGACACAATAAAAAAATAAAAGCAGAAATGTCAAATGATGAATTGTCACATAGCAGGCACCTTTTTTTCCAACACCAGGGGTTTCTGCATATATTCATGTGGTACTTTAAACATGATCTGTGAGAAAATAATGAGACGTAATTTATTTTTTCTCTTGTGGAAGAAATGGAATAGAAATAGTAGGCCGGGCTGCAGTTCTTAATGAGGAAGCAAGGATGGAAGTCTTAAGGCGGTTTAGATGGGATGTGGTTGACAGCAGGCTTTGCTTGCAATCTTGCTGCTTCTTGTTTGTAGCTTATAGGTGTTTTGCATTCACAGAAGAAGCAGTGCAAAATGCGCCATTAGAAGTGCAATAATGCCACACACTGCTTTAGCTAAGTTACTGCGTCTATGAGGCGATTACTGTAAATAATGTATTCGTTTTCATGTAAGTGATTGCATTTAAATAAAATGCCACTTATATTTTCATCAAATGTGTTATAACTATAAGTATTGTAATGAGCTATTTTTTATATTAGCGTAAAATTATAATATCAAGGCTATACATTGTGATAGTAAATATTGATGGCGTCTTGCCACCTGTCTCAACATTTGATGAGTTCCGAATTTTTTTATAGACTAAAGAAATAGAGTGCATGATACTTTATATTTGTATCGGCAAATTGCAGGGGCGTAGATTCCAGTGGGGGTGGGGGAGTAACCACCCAATAATCAAAACAAGCAAGTACCCCCCCCACCCAATATTTATACAATTATCAATGGAAACATGGAAATTATTCACACTGTAACTGTAGAATAAATAATATCACATCAATAATTAAAATTCACAAAACACCCACCTGGGCAATTGTATTTTCCGTTTATCTACAGTTGATGTTTCAGACACCTGAGGGGTATTCCAGAAAGCAAGGTTAACTTACTGTGACATGAAACCTGAACTCTCGGTTGAATAACCGAAAACTTGCTTACTCGCGAAATATGTGTTCCAGAACAACTGCGTGGGGTTAGTTCACTCAAACATGAGTTTGAAACTCAGAGTGTGTGTGTTCACAGTGAACTCAGAAAGGCATTCTCAGCAGATCACCAAATTCTTGAGGACCATGGAAACAGACGCTAAGAAGAAAGGCGAGACATATTTCAGTAATGCAGAACATGAAGTTTTAATGACTGCAATCGAGCTTTATTTAATCTTCACTTGTAATAGCGATAGGAGCTACATTGGTTTAAGACTGAGAGTTTGCTTGACAGAAATTATACTGAAACATTTCGTGAATTTTAAGTTTTACCGTACATGTAAAAGCTTAATTCAACATTAATAATAGACCTCTCTCGCCTACATTAATGTTTAATAGGTCGATCGTTATGTTATTTGTTTGCACTGAATTTATTACATATAATTATTAACATTCATATTCTTATAGGTTTACTATTTATTTTATTTTAAGATTAATTTTACTGGTATTTACCATGGTCAGTGCATGCTAATTTTATTTTATTGTATGTCATGTGAACTGAATGTGTTTTCTTTATTTTTAATACCATTTGATTTTTTTTTTTAATAACTTTAAGATTAATGACTAATGTCTTTGAAGACCATCCTGGATTAACTGCAGTAGTTTACATTTATAAATTGCCCTTTGTTAGTTGGCTGATGAAGGCTTAGTTGGTAATTAAATGATAGTCTGTGTATTTACATGTCCATTATGTTCTTTTCTTATTTGATGTTGCATTAAAACTTGCTTGTTGTCTTGTCCCTTAAAAGGCCATGGCTTGGCATTCTCATGTAGAGGAGGGAACATCTGCCTCCAGCAACTTGGTACTGAATGATATGATGTTGTTTTAATTGGAGATCATGTGTCTGATTATCCATTATAAATGTTCATGATCTCAGCATTAGGGAAAAGTAACTCATCTCTTCCTTGTTAATAAGAAGCTGTAAAAGGTCCCTATTGAATGTGTGTCATTTAAAAAATGTATTGAAAAAATTTAATTTAGAAATGGACCATGTGCAGATTCTGATGGATTAGAGGAGGCTAAGCATCAGAAAAATGCATCTTTTCATTGAATCACCAGACCACCTGATAAATAAAGGCACTGTGGCTGATTTATTCTAGCAGCCACATCACCCTGCAGCTCTTACCTGGTTGCTTATTAAAGCTAAGCAGGATTGAGCCTGGCCTTCACCTGGATGGGAGACCTCCTGGGGAAAACAAAGGTTGCTGCTGGAAGTGGAATTAGGAAGGCCAGCAGAGGCTGCTCACCCTGCTGTCTATGTCAGTATAATAATGATGATGACACTATACTGTAAAAAAAAAAAAAAAAGCAGTGTCTTTTGAAAAAGATGTTAAACCAAGATCCAGACTCTCTGTGGTCATTAAAAATACCAGGACACTTCTTGTAAAGAGTAGCGGTATAACCCTGGTGTCCTAGCGAAATTCCCCCATTGACCCAAATCTATCATGACCTCCTAATAATCTCCATCCCTGAATTGGCTACACCACTCTCCTCTCCATCAATAGCTAGTGTGTGGTGGGCATTCTGGTGCACTGTGGCTGCTGTTGCATCATCCAGGTGGATACTACACATGGTGGTGGTTGAGGAGATTCTCCCTATACTATGTAGAGTGCCTAGAATAGTGATATATAAAACATCAGGAATAATTACTATTATTATTAAATGACCCTGTACTATGTAGAGTGCCTAGAAAAGTGATATATAGAACATCAGGAATTATTATTATTATTAAATGACAGCATGTCTCATTTATATTTTCAGATAATAAAGAGAGTACAATGAAATGTCAGGAAATGTGTGTATTTAAACGTACAGTACATGAATTAAAGCGATAAGAAATAAAATCGCTAACCTCTATTCTATATCTGTGGTTCATGAAATTACCGCTTATTTTCTAATTAGTGCAGAAGAATAATGAGTGAATAATTGCTTAAGCTATTAATTGGCAGACATTACCTACATATTGACACTATGGAATGTCATTTTATAAATAAGATTAATATTCATAGACTGAAGGAACTGTAA
The DNA here is from genome assembly GCA_032164185.1 of Moxostoma hubbsi. NCBI lineage: Eukaryota > Metazoa > Chordata > Actinopteri > Cypriniformes > Catostomidae > Moxostoma > Moxostoma hubbsi. The sequence continues at coordinate 9,688,221 of JAVLUX010000039.1, read as the reverse complement.
ATGGGGATGGGTGCAATCATAATTTTGTTCTATGAAATTTATAGAATAAAATTATTTATTAGAAGGGATAAATATAAATACATAAAGCCCTGTCTTTGCAGTGGAGGCCTTTCCAATGTGTTCTGCATTAAAAATGTTACAGTATTAAAAATTCTAAACTTGTAAAATGTAATTTGTAACATATTCCGTTATCCGATTACTCAAGGTCAGTAACGTATTCTGAATACTTTGGATTACTTCTTCAGCACTGGTCTACTACAGTACAGTAACTCTGCCAGTACAGTAAGACAAAATACACATGTTAAAAATACATTCTATGAAAAACCTAAATATCTTATGCAGTGTTGTTTCTAAAACAACAAATTGATCTTGATTTAAGGATTTTTAGATATTGTTTACAGGAAAACAATACTCCCAACCCTGATAGTATATAGGGAGCCTCCAAAACAGCCTAGACCTTGAAGAGCAAGGATCATTAGAGACTTGCCAATTTGCCAACAAATGCTTCAGCAAATAATCCAGCACGTTGAGAACAATGTTGCCCAAAGACAAATTGAAAGTATTTTTGGCATTTTACCCTCTACAGTGCACAATATAGTTAAAAGATTCAAGGAGCTAGTCAAATCTCTGTGCATAAAGAGCAAGTCGAAAACCACTTCTGAATGTGCATCATCTCTCATCCCTCAAATGTCATTGTCTTAAAAAAACGGCATTCATCTATAATGAATATAATGAACATGGCTTGGGATAACTTTAGTAATTTTTTTTAGTCAACACCACTTGCAGCTGCATCCACAGATGCAAGTTAATACTTAATACTTAATACACTACTATGCAAAGCAGAAGCCATACATCAACACTGTCCAGAAGTACTGTCGACTTCTCTGGGTTTGGTCTCATCTTAGATGGAAAGAAGAACAGTGGAACTGTGTTTTTTGGTCTGATAAGTTATTGAAAACAAAGACGTTGTGTTATCTGGGCTAAAGAGGAAAAGGGCCATCTAAGCTGTTATTAGCGTCAGGTCCAAAAGCCAGTGTCTGTATGGCCCAGGGGTGGCATGGGTATCTCACACATCTGTGAGAATGCCATGAATGCATACAGATATGTACTAATTTTGGAGCAATATATTCTGACATCCAGCGCTGTTTTATTTCCAGCAGGACAACTTCAAACCACATACTGCCAAGATTACAAGTGCATGGCTGTGTAAGCAGAAAGTGTGGGTGCTAAATTGGCCTGCCTGAAATCCTGAACTGTCTCCAATTGAGAATGTGTGGTGCATTATGAAGCACACCATACGGCAATTAAGACCCCGTACAATTGTGCAGCTAAAGACAATAATGGATGGGGGAAAATTACACTTTCTAAATTTAACAATCTTGTGTCTTCAGTGACCAAATGCATAATAAGTGTTATTAGAAGAAATGGTGATGTTTCACAGTGGTAAACACTTAACTGTCCCAACTTTTTGGAGTGTGTTGCAATCATCTGATTTGAAATTACATTTTCAAAAAACAATGAAATTCACAAGGAAAAATGTATTATGTGTAGTTGTAGTGCTTTCAGTATAACTATTTAACTAAAATTATATCATTTTAATTTGACAAGGAATTTGTTTTCTTTTCGCTACAAATAAAAATTCTGAAGGCGAGAGTGGTTTTGTATAAACTGCAGCAGTGCTTGTTGCATTATATCATTAACAAAATGAACGATTTATCAAAGTACAAATCAAACTGTTGAACGCAAAGATTGCAGTAGGTTGTGTTTGTGTGTGGGCTGGTTATGTAGTAACGTGGGCAGTATCATTGTTCGGTTATCAATTCAGCTAAAAAGCAGTTAGACACTATTGAGATCGCTCCTCAGTTTCTGTACCAATTTCACTATCTAGCAGTAGAATGGTGGACAGGGGGAATGTATTTTTATGGGCCAACAATAAAGCCTATTGACTATTGTTAAAAAAGGAATGAGCTGTTCAACAAGTCCTGCCCCAACTTCATGTTTCAGTAGGAAATACACTGGCGGCCAAAAATGTGGAACAATATACTTATTTAGCTGTTTTTGGAAGGAAATTGGTACTTTAATTCACTAAAGTGGCATTAAACTGATAACAAAGTAGATTCAGGACATTACTGATGTAAAAATAGCTATTTTAAAAAAGTAATTTTTATCAAATCTAGTCAGGCCCCATTTCCAGCAGCCATCACTTCAACACCTTATCCTTGAGTAATCATGCTAAATTGCTAATTTGGTACAAGAAAATCACTTGCCATTATATCAAACACAGTTGAAAGCTATTTGGTTTGTTAAATGAAGCTTAACATTGTGTTTGTGTTTGTATTTGAGTTGCCACAGTATGCAATAGACTAGCATGTCTTAAGGTCAATATTAGGTCAAAAATGGCAAAAAAGAAACAGCTTTCTCTAGAGACTCATCAGTCAATCATTCTTTTGAGGAATGAAGGCTATGCAATGCTTGAACATGCCAAAAAAACTGAGATTTCATACAGAGGTGTGGTGTACACTACAGTCTTCAAAGACAAAAGATAACTGGCTCTAACAAGGACAGAAAGAGATGTGGAAGGCCAGATCTACAACTAAACAAGAGGATAAGTACATCAGAGTCTCTAGTTTGAGAAATAGATGCCTCATGTCCTCAGCTGACAGCTTCATTGAATTCTACCTGCTCAACACCAATTTAATGTAAAACAGTAAAGAGAAGACTCAGGGGTGCAGGCCTTATGGGAAGAATTACAAAGAAAAGACACTTTTGAAACAGAAAAACAAAAAGAAAAGGTTAGTGTGGGCAAAGAAAAACAGACATTGGACAACAGATAATTGGAAAAGAATATTCTGATCTTAACCCTATTGAGATTTTGTGTGATCAGATAGAATTTAAGGTGTGTGTGAAGTGCTTGACACGTGCTACAGAAAGCATGGGGTGAAATGTCACCTGTGTATCTGGACAAACTGACAGCTAGAATAACAAGGATCTGCAAAGATGTAATTGCTGCTCATGGAGGATTTTTTGATGAGAACTCTTTGAAGTAGTTTAAGAAGTTCGAATTTTTCTTCAAATTGTAAGAGTCATTTTTCACATTATTAATGCCCTGACTATACATTGTGATCAGCTGAATGCCACTTTGGTGAATAAAATTACCAATTTCTTTCCATAACAGCAAAATCTATAAATTATTCACACTTCTGGATGCCAGTGTACATCAACAGGCCAAAGAAAGCTGCACTTTTCAAGGCACTTGACTGTGCCTGACTCAGTCTATAATTTATTTTCCATACATAATTTTTTATTATATCAATGTATGTGGTTGGAGACAAATCATACAGAATAGTGAAATTTCTCACATAAACTTCAACTTCTCTGTCTTGCCTGCACTCAGTGGCATTATTTCACAGCAGATGAATGACGTGAGCTCCACTGACACCATCTTCTCTCCATTGGTATTCGTTACCAAATGTTGCTCCTCATTTCCATGAAGTTCACTTTCTGAAGTCGCTGGTCCACATATAGTCAGCAACGGTTGCTGTTGCTCATGTCATCAGAAGTCACCAGATCTCATTGAAAATGAATGAGATCATGTCGATTTGTTGCTGCAAGTGATGCATGTGTGAATGGGGCTTTAGTTTCAGTGGCCTTATGTGACGGCAAAGTATCCACTAGTTGCACACTTCAGAATTTCAGCAGACGCAGTACATCATATGGGAATAGTTCACCCTCTATATCATGAATACTGAGTATTCTGATATCTTACTCATATAATGTTTTTAGATGATTTTTGCATACTGTGTAGCAGGTAAGTACATATATTTGGAAGGCACAGTTTTAACAGTTCTTATTTATGATTAAAATGCATGGTGAATTGGAACAAAACCCTTGTTTACTGGCAATCTAACCAAAGTACGGGCTTAATTAAGTATGTTTAATTGCTTAAAGGTTGTTTTAAAACGTTAATGTAAATCAGAATCATTGGCAATACTCCTACCTGAGATGTCAGGTCTCTCCCCTGGGTCTATTGAATTTGTAGTGTGCTGTGGAATTGTGTATGATTTTTAAAAAGCAGAACACAGCTCTGTAAGACAAAAGGGCCAGGCGACAATCCAGAGCCATTTCCTTACTGCCAGCCTTGCAAATCCATTCAGACCATTACTACCTCTGATTGCCCACAATAACTGCCACATTTATCCAGTCATAATCGCTGTGCTGTCATGAGCCACACACACAAATTCATTAAGAACGGACATGCATGCATTCTTCGAGTCTTGGCAGGAAGGTCCTGATGTACAGCTACCATAAACCACAGGCTCCCATCCATCGCCCCGTCACCCTTGGGAGACATTTGCACTCTTCCGGAGGAATGGGACAGCACCAGACACGTGGCACTAAATCAACGTCAGCCACACAGAGACTGAGTTGAACAACTGCAAAAATTATTCCCACTCCTAATCCTTCTTTTATTTGGAGCAATAGACAAAAGCTCCTTTGTGCAGCTTACTTACATAGCCTAATGCTCGAGAGATAAATACCCAAATGAGAGGATCTGCTGTCCCCTGAGCAAGCCTGTTGTGAAATTCCTCAAGTCACCAGCTCAACCACAGTTTATACACGACCCCTGAAAACTGCTCCACCAACCAAACACCATGTTATTAAACACTCTAAAGTGTGTTATATTTCCATGTTAAAATACTTTCTCCTATCACAGCTTAAAGGGATAGTTCACACAAAAATGAAAGATCTGTCATGGTTTACTCACCCTCATTTTGTTCCAAACTTATTTGACTTTCTATCTTCTGTGGAACAAAAAATAGATATTAGGCAGTTAGTTAGTCTCAGTAACCATTCACTAGCTAACATCTACTTTTGTATTCCACATGAAGGTGAGTAGACAGACAGATAGACCAACTGACTGACAGACAGATAAATTGATTGATCAAAAAGACACACTTCCACTTTAAGGCCTTCTCACACACTGCAGACAAAATAGTTGAGAGAAAGTAAACATTCCTCATATTGAGCAGTGGGGTTTCTATAGATGGTGACCTGCAGTGTTTTCCTCTCTGCTAAGGAGCTGGGGAGAGGCAGGGGCAAGGCACTTTGGAGCATCTCTTATGTGGCAGTCGATATGGAGACAAAAACGATGGTCGACGGATCATTTGTGCTAGTGTGTTGAGCATAGATATATTCTGAAAAAGCCCTGGGGACAAAAGTCTAGGTGGCATATAAAGCCAAGCCGCCCCGGGGGGTGATTTGTGGTTGATTTGGTGGTTTTGGTGATTGAAAATGCACTGGGCCACACACATCAGGCTCAAACCAGCACAGTTGAAAAACAAACATTGGTCTTAACAGGATGGAATATAGATACACAGAAAGCAAATAATCTTAAGTGAAATTACACACTTTGCTACTTATTTTTCCCTTCATGCAGGCCACTCAAAAGCCTTTTGAAAAGGCCAACATATGTTTGTGTGGGATGCTGGTGGGTGATTCTCATGAAACCGGTCAAGAAAATGTCCTGGTGATATTTAAAGGTGCACTCAGAAAGCTTTTCCTCATTAAACAAGTTTAACTTCTAATGACATTAATTGTAATTGTAAAGTTACTGAGTGCACCTATAAAGACCCCGTGAAGTCAAAATTAAAGTTTTGATGCTTTGAGTCCATATCTATTAGCTTTAAGTTCATCTATATGCTGGTGTGCTTTCAAATATTGACAAAATGCATGTTTAGAAGATATAAGCATTTGAACTCTGCAGTTTCTCTCTTCTGGCTAAAAAGACTCAGGAACATCCATGTCACATAGAGGTTGAGAAACCTTGTCCATTCAAATGCTTGTTAGAATGAAAACACACCCTCCACCTACATCTGTTCAGCAGATATGTCTGTGTTCTCAACTGTGCTGATGATATCTGCACAAGGCAATTTAAAGGGAGCACAATCCATACTGTAGGGTCTTTCCAAACAGAAATTAAATTATCACTTAAAAAGTGAGTTGTGAATGACCTTTTTCAGCTTTCAGCCACACGAAGATCTCAGAATAGAGGGTAATTGTCTTTGCAGCTGTTTTTTGGAGGTTCTTTATTTGTTATTTGTTTAGTGTATTGTTATTCAAAACATACAGTAGATTTATTGTGATGTTTCTCATTAATCTGCATTGACCTTATTGAGCACACCGGCTCCAGCCTCGTTGATTTAAAAATGTTTTTTTTTTTACTTTTTATTAAAAGTTGTGAAAGTGAAAGGAAGTACCAAGGGAGAACTACTATGATGTAAAAATACTTTACAATTTAAATAACGTCTCGGGTTACTTGTGTAACCCTTGTTCCCTGAAAAAAGCGGAACGAGATGCTGCGCTGCTAAGCGCTATGGGAAACAATCTTATTGTGAGCTGCTTCTGAACATGTGTGTAACACGTCAATGAAATTGACTGGAATTTATAGCCTCGGTTGGTGAGATCATTGGACGCACCTGTGACGAGGCTATAAATAGAAGGCGTCACCAGAGTGTCGTCAGATTATTTTTCTGAAGAGCGGTCCTGGGACGTCCCAGTGCGGCAAAAGAAGCGCAGCATCTCGTTCTGCTTTTTTCAGGGAACAAGGGTTACACAAGTAACCCGAGACGTTCCCTTTACAAAAAGCTTCACTTTGATGCTGCGCTGCTAAGCGCTATGGGGAACGAAATGCCCACGCCGCCGCACTGGGGCTGTCCGGACCCCTGATCGTTGTGAAGTGTTTTCACAGAACGCGAGAGGTTCCAGACACGAGCTTGAGATGTCGACTCAAGGGCATAAGCCCGGAGTAGCAGAACATCTAACACCATAGAATCCGAAGAGTGTGTACGGATAGGACTATCCTGCCGTATCACAAACCTGGTTTAGACATGAGCTTAAGATGTCGACTCAAGGACATAAGAGTCCGGAGTAGCGGAACATCTGGCCCACAAAGTTAAAGATGAGTTTTAAAAGTCGATTCAAATGCTCTAACTCAAAAGTTCGTACCATGAACTTGGATTTGGCATGAGCCCGGGATGTTGACCCAGGGACATAGTCCGGGGTAGCAAAACATCCCGGCCAATGTAGAAATTGTAGAATGTGTGTGGAGGGGACTAGCCCGCCACGTCACAAACTTGCTCCTGCATGAGTTTGAGATGTCGACTCAAGGACGTAAGAGCCCGGAGTAGCATGAACATCCAAACTATAGAATTTAATGAATGTGTGCGGAGAGGACCAGCCTGCCGCATCACAAACCTGTTGCAGAGGGACCCCTCTAGCCAGGGCTTTAGAGGAAGCGACCCCTCTGGTGGAGTGAGCCCTGACACCTACTGGCGAAGCTTGACCGCGCGCCTCATAGGCCAGGGCAATAGCATCCCTCACCCAATGTGACATAGTCTGCTTACTAGCGGCCGCCCCCTTGTTGCGGCCCCCATAGCAAACAAACAATTGCCCTGACTTACGCCACTGGCTTGTGCGGTGGACATAAATCTGAAGGGCACGGACTGGGCAGAGTCCATGAAGTCTTTCCTGCTCCGGTGTTAAAAACGGCGGGGAGCAGAAGGCTTCTAAAGTGACAGGGTGTACCGTCGAAAATGGAACTTTAGGAAGATAATCAGGGTGAGGATGCAATATTGCTTTGGCCATACCGGGGGCAAATTCTAAGCAGGCCGGCAGAATAGACAGAGCCTGTAGATCCCCAATCCTCTTAAGAGAGGTAATAGCCATAAGGAAGACCATCTTGAGAGTCAGAAGTCTGTCAGACGCTGATTCCAGAGGTTCAAAAGGGGTCTCGACCAGAGCCTCCAGGACTATAGTTAAGTCCCACGAAGGAGTTCTGGCCCTAACGGGAGGTCTCAGTCGCCTGGCTCCACGAATGAAGCGGGCGAGTAAAGGATGTCTCCCTAGGGGCACCCCGTCAATCAGGGCGTGGCAAGCTGAAATGGCGGCCACATAAACCCTGAGAGTAGCGGGGCACATGCCTGCTGACAGTTTCTCTTGCAGAAACTCCAGAACTGAAACAATTTGGCAGTTAACTGGATCTGCATCGTGTGAACTGCACCACCTTTCGAAGACACCCCATTTATTGGAGTAAATTCTTCTGGTGGAAGGAGCCCTAGCGAGTTTCCACTCGCCCGATGGTAAGATTCGTCTGGACAGAAAATCTGCTCCCACATTCAGGCGTCCAGGGATATAGACTGCCCTGAGTGACAGTAACTTGCCCTGGGCCCAAAGGAGAATCCGACGTGCCAGCAAATTGAGGTGGCGAGAACGTAGGCCTCCTTGATGATTTATGTAGGAGACTGCCGCTGTGTTGTCCACCCGCACAAGGACGTGGCAGCCTCTCAAATGTTGGAGAAAGTATTTCAGGGCCAGAAATACTGCCATCAGCTCGAGGCGATTTATGTGCCAATCGAGTTGATGACTCTCCCATACCCCTTGGGCTGGACGACCACTTACGACCGCACCCCAACCCGTCAGGGAGGCGTCTGTCGTAAGCATCCTGCGACGACACAACGCACCAAGAGTGGGACCCAAGGTGAGAAACCGGGGTCTGAACCACATAGAAAGGGAACGAAGCACTGGGCGCGTAACCCTTATTTGCCTGAGGGGACTGGCCCTTGGATGAAACCCTCTGGCTTTTAGCCACAGCTGAAACGGTCTCATATGGAGAAGGCCCAAAGGAATCACCGTGGACGCAGACGCCATGAGACCCAAAATTCGTTGGAACTGAAGAACAGTGCAAACTTGACCTAGCCTGAGAATGCTCAGGGAGTTCTGAATGGAGGTGACACGAGCGGGAGACAACTGTGCCTGCATCGTGACCGAATTCCATATAACCCCCAGATAGGAAATTTTCTGGGTCGGGGAAAGAACGCTCTTTTTGGCGTTGAGTCTCAGACCCAGAGAACCTAGATGAGCTAAGACGATATCCCTGTGCTGAACTGCCAGTTCTTGAGACTGGGCTAGGATCAGCCAGTCGTCTAGATAATTCAGAACGCGGATGCCCTGGAGTCGCAACGGAGCCAGTGCTGCATCCATGCATTTCGTGAATGTGCGGGGTGATAAGGCTAGACCGAATGGAAGGACCCGATACTGGAAGGCTTCGTCCCCGAAAGCGAACCTCAGGAACTTCCTGTGCTGTGGCAGAATTCCAATATGAAAGTATGCGTCCATGAGATCGATCGTGACCATCCAATCGAAGCGTTGGAACTGAGACACGATGGACCTGACTGTTAGCATCTTGAACCTGAGCGTCTTAACGGAGCGGTTCAAGGCACGAAGATCCAAGATGGGACGCAACCCCCCCCCCCTTCTTGGGGACCAGGAAGTATCTGCTGTAATAGCCAGACTCTTTCTCTGGAAGGGGAACATGTTCTATGGCCCCTTTCTCCAAGAGATTTCGCAGTTCTACCTGAAGTAGAGATGCCTGTTTCGGGCTTACGGTAGTGGAAAGCACGCCGTTGAAGCTCGGAGGGCGGCAAGCGAACTGAATTCTGTAGCCTTTTTCTACTGTTTTTAGAACCCACATAGAAATACCTGGCAGAAGTTTCCACGCTGCCAGGTTCTCTGAGATGGGAACTAATTTCAAGACTTCCTGTCGAGGGGGTGTAGAATGTTCCGTGTCCTGGAATATGGCAGGAAGCGACGGTACATTCAACATTTTGTTGGAAACCCCTGTCACCCGAAACACCAAGGGTGGCGGGAGTGAAGAGGTTTCGTGAAGGTATCGGGAGGGCCGAAGTGAATGATACACGTGCCCCGTCCCGAAGGGAACTACCCTCACAAGGTTGGAAACAAAGACGTCAGGGCTTCTTTCTCTTAGAGATAACAGCCCTGAGGTCTTGTTTGGGAGGTTGCTGAGAACGACGAGTCTGTCCCCAATCTTTACGAGGGGGAGCACGACTTGCCACGCTCTGCTTCTGAACCTCCCTCCTCACAGAATCAGGGCGAGACTGGGTGACCGACGGCCTCGCCCCCTGAGTGCGACGAGGAAGGAATTTTCCAAAAGCCTCCTCATGGCTTTTCGCCTCCTGGAATCTGGAGATGACCGTATTCATGGCGTCTCCAAAGAGACCAGAAGGCGAAACTGGGGCATCAAGAAGGAAAACCCTGTCCTTATCCTTGATGCCGGATAGATTCAGCCACAAGTGCCTTTCAGTGCTAACCAAAGCGGACATAGACCGGCCAATAGCACGGGCTGACTGCTTGGTGGCACGGAGAGACAAATCAGTAGCTCGACGAAGCTCAGAGAAAGCTTCATCGTCGAGACTCCTTCCCGCACTCAAATCTTTTAGCAGGTCAGCCTGGTATGCCTGCAAAACAGCCATGGTGTGCAACGCAGCACCAGCCTGACCAGCCGCTTGATATGCTCTCCCGACCAGCATGGAGGTTACCCTGCATGGCTTAGAAGGGAGAGCAGATTTATTAAGAGATGACGTAGAACCCGGCGAGAGATAACCCGCAAGTGTCTCTTCGACCGGTGGCATCTTTAAATACCCTCGCGCCTCAGCGCCGACGATAGTCGAATATATTGACATCGAAGGCACGTGAATGCGCGAAGTATAAGGCTTGTTCCAAGAACGAGAAAGTTCGTCATGGAGATCATCAAAGAAGGGAAGGGACTGACGAGGTGTTCCCTTCCCTTGGTCACCAGACAGAAATCTGTCCTCTAATTTAGAGCGCTTGGGGGGAACTTGGTCACGTGGCCAGTCTATTTGAAGCCTGGCCACCGCGCGAGTAATCACATCGAGCAGCTCCTCCGAAGATTTTGAATCGCGATTGGAGCGCTCAGATGCGGTTAACTCTAAATCCGACCCAAGGGAAAGGAGGTCCCCCTCGTGAACTGAAGAGGCGCCGAAGCGCGCTTCAGGATCACGCGAGGGACCAGCAGGATCTGGGGAGAGAGCGAGCGAAAGGGGCGAACCCGTCTCTCGCTCCTCAGCCAGATCCACGCGAGAGCCCCACGAATGAAGTGTGGGTGCCGGCTCTCGGAAGTAAGCAAGGCGAGCGCGAAGCATCCCGACCGAAAGTAGGTCGCAATGCTCACACCCGCCCTGTTCCAACGCGAGAGTAGCGTGCTCTTCCCCCAAGCAAACAAAGCAAAATTGATGCGTGTCCCTGTCAGACATAGAACGCTGACATGGAAACACGCATTGTTTGCCCTGCTTTTCCGCCATTTTCCCCTTTTTTTATATATATATATATATATATATATATATATATATATATATAAAGAGAGAAAGAAGGAAAGGCTTAAGAGTTTAAGCAATTTCTAGCAAGAGTCTCGTGAAAACACACAGAGAGAAAGCTCTGAAGAAAAATGTCTGACGACACTCTGGTGACGCCTTCTATTTATAGCCTCGTCACAGGTGCGTCCAATGATCTCACCAACCGAGGCTATAAATTCCAGTCAATTTCATTGACGTGTTACACACATGTTCAGAAGCAGCTCACAATAATATTGTTTCCCATAGCGCTTAGCAGCGCAGCATCAAAGTGAAGCTTTTTGTAAAGGGAACATATAATATCTTCATATTGTTGTAATGAGAATTAGGAGTTTTTTTTTAATAACTGTCATGAAATTAATGTCACATGTAAAAATTCATAATGGCCTAAAAACAGGCCTCATATTCTATATACAAAATATTATTTAAATACAGATACTGAAGACTTCACTCACATTTACTGGATTTGCAACAGCAGTGGTATAATATTGCTTTATTTGCTAAACAGTATCAACAAGGGTGGAGGAGGCAATGACAGCAGGATTATGTAAGTGTAGCCTTGAAGAAGATGGCAGCACTGCTGAGAAGAGGACTCCATCTCCAGGTATGATGGATAACGGGATGTGAATGCACTCATTGAGAAAATCAGATATGAAAGAGGAGTATCTGGGACACAAAGTGGACCCTGGCAGAAAGGCTACGGCAAGATCCTATTACCAGCCACTCAATGGAGTCGGCAACTCAAACAGCACTAAATGGGAGTTTAGGTTGCCATCTCACTCGCTGTGATAGATCATTCCATAAAAGAAAGACAATTCATACAACATAAGCCATTCAGAGAAACAGCCTAGCATCAGATATATCTTGCGCTGGACAGCTCTTTTTCTTCGTCTCTCCCTTCCTCTCTCTTCCATCTTCCCTGCCTTCATACATTTCTCCTTCCCACAGTGCTTTCATTTCAGTATAATATCTCTTGTATAGCTGACTCACAAGGAAAAAATGGGTTTATGTGCCAAGCCTTTAAGAGGGTTTTAAACCATGTTGTGTTCAATCATACAATAGATTGTTGACCAGCATGAATGGTGGCAGACCGGAATTTCACAAATCTCTCCAAGACTAAGAAAGCAATGTCCCTTGTTGACAGCTTTTTCAGTAACCATGAACTTTACTGGCTACTTCTATTCCACTTTACTGCCAAGTGTCCCTTTTTAACCTGTGAGCCACTCTCCAAACCACTAATATACTGAGGCTCATCTTACACAGGAATGGCTAATGATTTTATCATCAACCTAAAATTAGCAAAGCAATTACTTTCATTCCAGGACTCTGAGCTTTCTCTAACAGCAGGTGAAATGTACTACTCTTCTTTACAAATGGTCGCTTGATAACATTTTGTTGTTGTTCAGTACCTCGTTAGAATCAGCAAAATTATTTACTTGCATTGTGTTATAGACAATACATTTTGAACAGGTTATGCACTATATTTGTGAGACTAAACAAAATTCGAGATCAGCTTTCCTAAAAAAAGAAAAAAGCATATGCAAATTCTTGCTGATTTTCATGAAAGTGTGGCATTGTAGAGTGATGGCAATTTCAGCATTTAGAGAGAGAGGTACAATTAGCTACTTAACAACACATCGTTCTGAGAAAATGGTGTAGAACTCTCAGCCCTGGATGTTAAGAGATTCACCTGATGCTAGATGAGACTACAAACTTCTAAAACACACACACACACACACACACACACATACACATACACATATACATATACATACATACATACATACATATATATACAGGGTTGGGAAGGTTACTTTTAAAAACTATTCCACAACAGATTACAGAATACATGCTGTAAAAAGTAATTTGTAACATATTCCGTTGGATTACTCAAGGTCAGTAACGTAATCTAAATACATTTGATTACTTCTTCAGCACTGGCAGATTTTTTCACTACTTTTGGGTATAAACAAGTAAATAAAGTAAGAAAATACACTTCACTGTAAAAATACATTCTCTGAAAAAAGCCTAAATATCTTTTGCAGTTTTGATTCTGAGGTAAATTCTCAGGATTTTTAGATATTTTTACAGGAAAACAACATTTAAATTCGCAATAAGAATAAGATCTTTGCCCTTATATTTTATGTCTTACTAGAGAGACAAAGTTATGCTCCAACGTAAATTTTCTTCATAGAATTCATTGTAAAATATAATCACACTTGATAATAGATGTATGTAAATGCAAAAAATAGCATTTTAGCTTAGCAAAAAGCTAAATGTTCACATGACAATTTAAACAAGGTTAACTATTTTTGCTGCTCCAAACTTCAAAACTCCACACAGTGTACACAACCACATCTTTTTCTGATCGTATGTGGCTTCTGTTCATAGAATGAGGCAGAAAATATATTATTTGTAGCTTTCTATATGATAATAAAGACTATATTGGTTAGCTTTTCTTGTAAAAATACCCTAACCACATAAAAAAACATTGACAAGGCTGTTTCATCTGTTAAAGCGTTTCTAACTGTATTTTGATAAGCTGTAGTAACAAGATCTAGCTACTCTATTAAGCTCATATAAGACAGTGATTTACTGCTTTTCAGAAGCTCCTCCTATGTGGATAAATGTTTTCCAACTGAATAGACTAAATATTAAATGAAACAAATGACAATAAAATGCAAAGTAATCTCTTTAGTAATCAAATAAATTTTGAATATTGTATTCTGATTACCAATTATTTAAATTGTAACTGTAGTGGAATACAGTTACTTGTATTTTGTAATTTAAATACGTAATCCCATTACATGTATTACGTTACTCCCCAACCCCATATATATATACAGTATTTTTTTGGAATTATTCAGAGTAAATTCTAGAGAGTATTGTGCGTGAAAATCCCAGTAGATCAGCAGTTACAGAAATACTCAAACAGCACCAAATCTGGCACAAACAATCATGCCATGGTCCAAATCACTGAGATCACATTTTTTTCCCCATTCTGATGGTTGCTGTTAACATTAACTGAAGCTCCCGACCCGTATCTGCATGATTTTATGCACTGCTTCCACATGATTGGCTGATTAGGTAATCGCATGGATGATTGTTGGTGCCAGACGGGCTGGCTTGAGTATTTCTGTAACTGCTGATCTCCTGGGATTTCCATGCACAGCAGTCTCTAGAATTTACCCAGAATGGTGGCAAAAAAAAAATAAATATCCAGTGAGCGGCAGTTCTGCAGATGGAAATGCTTTGTTGATGAGAGAGGTCAACAGAGAATGGCCAGACTGGTTAGAACTGACAGTGTCTACTGTAACTCAGATGACCACTCTGTACAATTGTGGTGAGAAGGGTAACATCTCAGAATGCTATTCTGGGATGCAGATTGGTGCTGTTTTGGTGACACGAGGGGGACCTTCTAAATATTATGCAGGTGGTTTTAATGTTAGGCTGATGGTGTATATACAGTATATACAAAAGGGAAGAATACATACTTGGGTCAGATAGGATGGAGTCTGTCTTCGGGACAAACTGGTCACAACGAAGTCCACGATAACCCTCTTTACACCTGCAAAAAGACGGAGAATGTTAAAAATGCCATTACAGAAAGAGAAATTACCTGTGAGTCTATGTGTTTGGGCATGTAAATCCACATTTTTATTTGAGCAGTTGACAAATAACACTGATATTTCTTTCAAAATTAAGATTTTTGCTTAAAATGTGTGTGTGTATACTGTTTATATATATATATATATATATATATATATATATATATATATATATATATATATATAAAAATCGTAAGCAAAAATGTGACATGCTAAATATGAAATATAGCATGTAACGCAGGTCGCGGTTCGGATAAGCGGTTGAAGATGGATGGATGGATGGATGGATGGATGGAGCATGTAACGCTGTAGGACATTGCTGTCATTGCTTGATATCTCAAATACCCAGATTTGGCATTTATAAACAATCATTGTAACATTGTGTCCATGTGTCCAGCCATCATTATGACACTGCAACAGAGAGATTATGATATACTCAGCACTTGATATCTGAATACACAGAAATGTTATAAGTCAAAGAGAAGAGAAATCTGAAGAGGAAGCAAAGCGGGGAGGGGTGATATAGAAAAGAAGAGAAGAAAGGGAAAATAGGGATAACTGGGCGTGTCTGGACAGTGCTCAGTGGTGCCTGCACTTTCACAGATAACACAGTCTTGACATTAATGTCATATCCCCGTTGAGCTATGGGACTGCATGGAAAAGAGGGAGGCATTTGACTATACTCTTACTGTGAGATCTATGTGAAACAGGGGAGTTCTTACTAAAGTAGCAGTCTGTACTGAATCTGTGTTAAAGGAACACAGAGACCACCAGCTGTACTCCAGAAAAAGCTGTGCAAAGGATATCTATCTATCTATCTATCTATCTATCTATCTATCTATCTATCTATCTATCTATCTATCTATCTATCTACTCACACTCCCTCATTAAGCATACAAATGACTATGTTAGGCAGAACGTTCGCCTCAGTCATTATTCACTTTCATTGTATGGAAAAAAAAATGTGATTGCAGTAAATGGTGACTGAGATTAACATACTGCTTTACATCTCCAAAGTTCCACAAAGAAAGAAAGTCATATGATAACTGTCTTTCTGTTTATGATTGTAAATAAAACAAACCTCAAATGTTTGGAACAGACATATATTTACTAGAAGCATTGTGCTTTTTATTCTGCAAAATCTTGCCAGAAAATTGCCCAATTCTGACATCTGCCTCTATGATCACTTCACTCCTTTGCACAGAATGCTTACATAAATTTGACAAGACACCATGATAATGATGTTACACAAAAAAAAAACAAGCATGCAGGCTGATAACCTTTAGAATAAACCCTAAAAAATTTAAATTCTAACATTGTTCACTCACCCAAATTTGGCCCCAGTTTGTATGATATTCTTTCTCCCGTTGAACACAAACCGAGAAATTTGAAGAATTGTCACTTTTTGCCATGTAATGAAAGAGAATAATGACTCTGGGATGTTTAGCCCAAAAAAAGACACAAAAAAACCCCACCATAAAATGACAATAAAAGTAGTTTAACTGACTTATGCGTCACATTGTAAGTCTTCATAAGCCACAAAACACTGTGTGTGAGAGATTTACTCTCAGATCAAGCCATTGATCAACTCCTGTTTTGAGTGCCAAATCAAAAATGGCTATCAAGGCGTAGGCTGATCATCAATACTGTAACATCAAATGTCACTGGTTATGGGTGTCTTGTGACCAAAATTCATGATTTAAAACCCGAATTCTAGTCACAATATTTGATTTGGGTGCTGCCTTTGGCAATTCATGAATGATTTTATTTGAGACTGGATAACAAATTAAAGTTCAAACTGTTCATCACACAGTAATTGTATGGCTGCAGAAGACTTGGAATATAGAGTACAAATCATAGTGACTACATTTTCTATAATTTTATGGTGTTTGTGGTCCTTTTTAGAGCTTGACAGGAAGGAGTCACCATTCACTTTCATTATATGGCAAAAAGCTGGATTTTCCATTCTGTTCATTTTAATTTTTAGGTGAACTATTCCTTTAACAGAATGAAGGTGTTAACTAAATTGCTGTTGTTTCTTTTGCAGTCTATTTTGGCTCTAGCATGACAGCTGCCTAGACTCATTCCTGTCTGTGTGTCTGTGCCCTGTCTAGCTTAGGGAAGCGTAGCTGAGGTTTTTGTGAAAGAGAAAGGGAACAGAATCAAGAATGATTGCTGAGAGGGAAAAACATGGTTAGACTGTAATTGCAGTCACAGAGGTAGGTGAGGATGATGTTGTTTGGTTTCATCTTCTGGCTCTCCTTTAGCGCTTTGTTAGCTCACCGCCTAGTTAACACTGACTCACGCATTGACGGCAGAATGACGGCCGTGTCTGTCGGCAGTCTGTTTGTTTGTTTCTCCACTTTCCCCCTATTTATGGAAGATGTTACTGTACTGCTTTTATGAGTATGAAGAGAAAACAGACTGACAAATGGTCTCATGCGCCATTGTTTACATGGTATTAGAGGAAAGGAAAATGATGGGGAAAATCAATGAGTGTGTATTGCTCTCTTCCAAAACCTAGTGAGCTGCCAATACGGGCTGCAATTTAAACATTATAGGCATGCTCCCAACATGAAGGGTGTTGCAAAAGGTAGGCAACTTAATTATGCTGCCTCCTAAGATACATAGTTTTAGCCAAATTCCTAGGTTGCATCATATGTATCCTTTACAGAGACCACAAGCTCAGTGAAATCCTATATGGCGGAAGAGGTAAGAACAATGTTGATTATAAGTAAACATACTTCCCTTCTGTCACTCACTTCGACGTTGTGTTGAAGAAGTGACACTAGGGGTCTCTCTTGAGCGCCGAAAATACCTCTGATCTACGAAAAAAGTCAATGAGAAGTTGGCAGACTGAATTTGCATGGTCCGCCCCCGGACATATGGGTATAAAGGCGGGGAAATGCTTCTGTTTCATTCTGAAATTTTCTTCGGAGCCAATGGTTGTGTATGCAGCGAGCTGCGAGTCACACACCTGTTCCTCTTCCTCTGAGTGATTGCTGTTGGATCTATGGCGCACATCAGCAGCTTTCTTCTTCTCTGCACGGCAGTGCAGTATGCCCCTAGGCGCTTTGACAGCGCAAACTAAAAGAGTATTTTCCTATAAAAGAGCAATACACAGCGGCGTTGAACATCCTTTTCAGGACGCGTCTTTTTATAGATGCCTTTCTCTGTGTAGTTCCTGGATGCGGTAGAGTGCTCTCCGCTTCAGACGGCCACAGGCTCTGTCTCGTGTGGCTGGGCTGTGATCACGCCAAGGCAGTGTTTGTGGATGGTTCATGTTCTCATTGCGAGAACATGATCATGGCAACGTTGCGGTCGTGGCTTTCTTTCAACCGAAGGAACACCACTCCAGCCGCCCCCCGCGTCGCTCCTTCTTCCCACGGGATTGAGGATGATGCGTCTAGCGATTTGGGGATGGCAGCGGGCGCGGCATCGCCTCACTGCCAGCCTGCCTATCCTCTGGAGCCCCTCGAGCTGGATGAGCTCGCCGCTGCATCGGAGAGCGGTCCGGCATCTGACGCGGATAACTCGTCTGGGCTGCCGCCTTCTGGCCAGCACGACCAGGCTGAGGCTGATGCCCAGATGTCCAACATGCTTGCCTGGGCTGCCGCCAGCGTGGGCTTGGACTGGAACCCTTCGTCCTCCCCACAGCCGTCATAGCTGGATGATTGGTTCCTTTGGTCTGCGCGTCGCTCACAGCCACGCCCCCCCGGTGCCTTCCTTCCCGGAGGTGCATGATGAGCTGACGACTGCATGGAGAGCACCCTTCTCGACTTGTCAAAAAGCCCCTCGCTCATCCACACTCACTACCCTTGACGGCGGAGCGGCCCACATGTACATGGCGATTCCCCAGGTGGACAGGGTGGTTGTGATCCACCTATGCCCCGAAAATGCCGCCACCTGGCGAGTTCGACCCTGTGCTACCCTCCAAGGCCTGTAGAATGATGTCGACACTGGCCACTAAAGCCTACAGCGCCACCGGACAGGTCGCTTCCACCCTGCATGCCATGGCCCTCCTGCAAGTCCACCAGGCCAAGGCACTCAAAGATATGCACTAGGGTAGTCCTGATCCCGACGTGCTGCAGGAACTGTGCTCAGCGACCAACCTCGCCCTCAGGGCCACGAAGGCCACAGCGCAGTGATTCGGGCAGGCGCTGGCCACACTTGTGGTTCAGGAACGTCATCTGTGGCTGAACTTGTTCGAGATGTGCGAAACGGACAAGACACGCTTCCTCGATGCCCCTGTCTCCCAGTTCTCCACGGTGAAAAAGCAGACAGAGGCCATCTCACACATCCTGCCCCGCCGCAAATCTGCCGCTACGGGGCATGGCCCGGGGCATGGCCTCTGTCTGCTTTTTGAAATGGCGTCAAGCACCCCGCAGGAAGCGCACACCCCCCGGAAGGCTCCCAGTCACTCCTGAGATGATCGACCCAGGGACAAAGACGTTCGCTCCAGAGATGGTAAGCAGACCACTCCGTCCCCCGGTGGAGGGCCGGGAGGAGAATACTTTTTTGAAGTTATTTCATTTTCCGCACCCCCTCGACGCTGCGGTAAACACACTTTGCCGCCACACATAAACAGTCCCCGCATGCTGGACGTGGACCCTCAGCCCCACGACTGTTCCACCGGTTCTGACGAGTCTAGAGGACACCTCCGTCAGACCTCCTCCTCAGTCACGAACCCGCTCCCTGCCGGGTATAGAGAGTAAGGTAAGTGCCTTGAGACTTTTCTCAGTACCAGAGCCTCGGGACGCACTTTTGACGCCGTACTACCTGCTCCGCCCCGCTGCTCCGCCCCGCCGAGTATGTCAAAAATAATCGTCCCCTTAGTGCCCCTAGCATGGAGCTTGGATGCACGGCTTTCACTTCCCAACCCGTCACGCTGGGCCAGGACCATCCGACTCGGTCATGCAATTCAGTTTGCCAGCCTTTTTTTCCCCCGCCTTTATACCCATATGTCCAGGGGCGGGACATGCAAATTCTGTCTGCCAACTTCTCACTGGACTTTTTTCATAGATCAGAGGTATATTCGGCGCTCAAGTGAGCGCCCTAGTGTCGCTACTTCGACACAATATCTTGTTCCCTCCATCAGGGAACGGAGGTTACATCCATAACCTAGACGTTTTCTTGTAATACTGAAACAAATCAATAAAAATAGTTGCATCTCTAAATAAATTCCTTCCTAAGCACATTTTGTGTGCAGTTGCTATGTATGTTGAGCACACACAATTGGTCACTTATTAGGTACCATGACAGTTAGGATGTAGGCAGTAGGCAGCAAGTTTGCTCACTAGGTTTTTATGATATTCTAGGTGCCTTCAGATTAAACAAAAATGTAAAGTAGAATTTCTACATCTGCCTGAGTTTTCATTATCATTCAAGGACATGTCCAAGGACCTTGGCATCATTGATTGTGCCCCTGTTGGTTAAATTATAGCAAGAGAGAGAGATAGAATATATTTCCACTGAAGGAGGCCAAGGAAAGGAACAAGACTAACCAATTGACTAACACCTACTTTGTTAATTAAAGGGGAAGTGTGTAATTTTTTTAAATGTTAAAATACTCTCTACTATGCCCCCTTAACCTGCCGAGACATCTATAAATAAGCCATTACTATGGTTGTCTCCCTTAAAAAAGTGTGGCCATATTGAAACACTGCTCTGTTTGTTTGAGAACAGAGCGCAACATAACTTTTTCAGCTGTCTTTGTCTTTGCAGAGTATATTTTCCCATTCCAAAGGGATTTTATAAACTTATTTATAAAATAGTTCTAAGCCATGAACCAAACTAACCAGGGCAGTGTTTCCCAAAAGCATTGTATGTCTAAGTAGATCGTAGAAACCATTGGCGCCAGAGCATGTGAGCAAATCAGAGCGGTGTGACACTCCGCTCAATAATCCGCTCCATGCAAGTGCACTTCGCTCAACAGCTCACGGCCCAAACAGGCTCTCTGCTCAGGTACCACTCACGCTCATGGTAAAAAAACGTTCGCTCAAATCCAGCCAGACCTTCGTTATCATTTGTAATCAGTCAAATATTTCTCTGTTAGCACATAAGCCATTGAACATCTTAAAATAATGGCTTAAAAAATTCAGTTCTAAATTTCTTTATTTACTTTAAACAAGTCATCAATCATGCCTCTACAAGTGATAAAACATATGTGTGTTGGCACGGAAACTCGCATACACGCAAATTTAAACTGGACCCAAGTGATACAACCGACCTAGAAAACTACAATCTTTTCAACTTTAAAGTTTGTTTGAGTCCTTTATGGCAATAATGAAAACATGGACTGATACCAGGAAAAATATTGCAGGTAAAAGTGAAATTCATAATTGTTTTTCAGTTGTCTCCACGGAATGAATATACTGTAGATTGTATACATTAATAGGTATCAGATTTTGGTCTGTAAATTAAAATGAGCAATTTATCATCCTAATTTTGTGTTCAGTTTTAAAGGGTGTATTAAGTTATCCAGAAATTACCAGTGAATGCTGTTGCTTTATTAATTTTCCCTACAATTTTTTATGTACGAATCATATGCAATCTAAAGGACTGTGGTTATTTATATAATAATTATTATATTAGTAGATACCATGTGCCCCCTTTTTTGTTCCTTTATATTTTTAAATCATTATAAAGTGAATCTGGACTTTATATGCATCAAACAATCAAGTCATGTGCATGCACTCTTTATATGTACAGCAAGGTTTCACCATGGATTTAACAAATAAAAAATATTTGTCCTGCATAAAGCAGGATTTTGAATTATATTATATTATATTAAATGAATTAATTCACAAACTGTACTGCCTTTGTTTAAGAATTTTTTTTTCTAATGTACAATCAGTTATAGCTTTTTTTCTCTGCGCATGAATGCAAGCAAGCAATGTCGGAAGATGTTCTCCGCAACCTCTAATCTAGAGTCATTTTTTTACATTTCGCTTATCCTAAAGGTGTGGAGTTGGCTTTGGGAAACTGACCAGCATTTATGTGCCACTTTATCCCTTTATAAGCAGAAATCGAAAGCTGGTCAATTAAGTGAGATAAATTCGCTATGAAATTCGAGAATACAAGAGCGGAAATATTTACTAATCGACTGCTCAATTGTACAATAGAGGCATTGCATGCAAATTAGGACACACTGATCTGCAAGATCATACATGTTTATTGGTTTTGTGTGTGTGTGTTTGCCAGGACTCAAGGAAATCTGCTTTGCCAATACACAGTATTATTAAGCTTATATACAGTATTCAATTGAGGGTGCACTAATGTTAGCAACCCCACAGAACCGGGCTTGCTTCTAGCTGGCAGCTGCACTAATATGATTGCAAAACAACAAGATACATTACTTATCTATTCATTTATTATCGAAGAGCCTACTAGCTCACATTTTGCTGCAGTACATAGCGTAGCACATCCTGTTGCTCTCTCTCATGGCAATATGACGCATTCCAAAAGGAATATTTGCAAATTCTCATGGTCTTTCCACACTCCCTTTTGATTTCTTCATTCGTAGCTTTGATTAATACTTTGCATTTATTGAGGTTATAAGGTTTGCAACTTCACTAAAACAATGTTAGAGCTCCATAATGTCAGGCCTATTGCTTATTTAGCAGAATCCTAAGCCAGCATATCACGAAGCGCATTCTGGGTTGAGCGAGCGGCACTGAGCGTCCTGATAGAGCAGAGCGGTATCTTCAAAAAGGCGCTCTCCGCTCAGGTGGAATTATCAATGCTCCGCTCTTGCATTGATAATTCTCACATTCTCTGATTGCCACCAATAGTCTCTATGATCAACTTCAGCTTGCAATGCATTTGGGTCTCAGACTCAACTCGGACTTGACTGTTTAAAGACTTGGACTTGAATTGGACTCAACTAAGGTGGACTCGACCCCAACACTAAGCATTGCAAATTATGCAATTTAATTAAAAACGATTCTTTTTTGCTAAATAATCTGATATCTACAAATATATAGGTAGCTTGAGAGTGTACAGGGAGACCGACTTGATTGCATCATTTACAGTGTGTTATTGGAGTGGGACATTGATGCTGATTTATGCCATGACTTGTATGCCATAATGTGTCAGATGGGTGGATCTTTCCATTCAGGATCATGTGTAGTGAAGTTCTTTGCCGGAGTAACTCTATTAAACTCTATTAAAAAAATTAGATAACATGGACTGATGGCTTCAGCAGAAGCATATAACATCACTTTGCAACCTCAGAGCTCATGATTGGTCTCTCTCACTCAAGGTTGCTACGTTATCATTAAAAATAAATTAATCTATGGAGAAAATAGATGGGATTTTTAATTCAAGGACCAGACATTTGTGCTCTATTCTGACTGGCTTGACATGACAACTTTGTTGACAATCGTCAAAAATAAATAAATAAATAAATTATATATATATATATTATATACACACAGGTGCTGGTCATATAATTAGAATATCATCAAAAAGTTGATTTATTTCAGTAATTCCATTCAAAAAGTGAAACTTGTATAATGTATACATTCATTCCACACAGACTGATATATTTCAAGTGTTCATTCCTTTTAATTTTGATGATTATAACTGACAACTAATGAAAACCCCAAAATCAGTATCTCAGAAGACACCTGGTGCCACAGTCTAATCAGCTAATTAACTCAAAACACCTGCAAAGGCCTTTAAATGGTCTCTCAGTCTAGTTCTGTAGGCTACACAATCATGGGGAAGACTGCTGACTTGACACCTGTCCAAAAGACGACCATTGACATCTTGCACAAGGAGGGCAAGACACAAAAGGTCATTGCTAAAGAGGCTGGCTGTTCACAGAGCTCTGTGTCCAAGCACATTAATAGAGAGGCGAAGGGAAGAAAAAGATGTGGTAGAAAAAAAGTGTACAAGCAATAGGGATAACCGCACCCTGGAGAGGATTGTGAAACAAAACCCATTCAAAAATGTGGAGGAGATTCACAAAGAGTGGACTGCAGCTGGAGTCAGTGCTTCAAGAACCACCACGCACAGACATATGCAAGACATGGGTTTCAGCTGTCGCATTCCTTGTGTCAAGCCACTCTTGAACAAGACACAGCGTCAGAAGCGTCTCGCCTGGGCTAAAGACAAAAAGGACTGGACTGCTGCTGAGTTCTCTGATGAAAGTCAATTTTGCATTTCCTTTGTAAATCGAGGTCCCAGAGTCTGGAGGAAGAGAGGAGAGGCACAGAATCCACGTTGCTTGAAGTCCAGTGTAAAGTTTCCAGAGTCAGTGATGGTTTGGGGTGCCATGTCATCTGCTGGTGTTGGTCCACTGTGTTTTCTGAGGTCCAAGGTCAACGCAGCCATCTACCAGGAAGTTTTAGAGCACTTCATGCTTCCTGCTGCTGACCAATTTTATGGAGATGCAGATTTCATTTTCCAACAGGACTTGGCACCCGCACACAGTGCCAAAGCTACCAGTACCTGGTTTAAGGACCATGGTATCCCTGTTCTTAATTAGCCAACAAACTCGCCTGACCTTAACCCTATAGAAAATCGATGGGGTATTGTGAAGAGGAAGATGCGATACGCCAGACCCAACAATGCAGAAGAGCTGAAGGCCACTAACAGAGCAACCTGGGCTTTCATAACACCTGAGCAGTGCCACAGACTGATCGACTCCATGCCACGCCGCATTGCTGCAGTAATTCAGGCAAAAGGAGCCCAACTAAGTATTGAGTGCTGTACATGCTCATACTTTTCATGTTCATACTTTTCAGTTGGCCAACATTTCTAAAAATCCTTTTTTTGTATTGGTCTTAAGTAATATTCTAATTTTCTGAGATATTGAATTTGGGATTTTCATTAGTTTTAATCATCACAATTAAATGAAATAAACATTTGAAATATATCAGTCTGTGTGTAATGAATGAATATAATATCCAAGTTTCACTTTTTGAATGGAATTACTGAAATAAATCAACTTTTTGATGATATTCTAATTATATGTCCAGCACCTGTATGTATGTGTATATATACATGTGTATATATATACTAGTGATAGACCACCAAAATAAGTCACGTTGGTTCAGAATTTGTCAAGAATGACACAATTACTGATCAGCCCACAATATGTCTAAATAAGACTAAATGTACTTAATTTGCTTTTGATAGAATGTTAATGTTCTGTTTACACATCCCAGATGTGTATGATTTTCTTTCATCTGCTGAACTCAAAGATTTTTAGAAGAATTTCACAGCTCTTTTGGTCCATATAATGCAAATGAAAGAATGTCAAAACTTTGAAGCTCCAAAAATCACATAATGCAGCATAAAAGTACTCCATATGACTCCTGTGGTTAAATCCACATCTTCAGAAGTGATAAGATAGGTGTTGGTGAGAAACAGATAAGTATTAAAGTCCTTTTTTTTAACTATAATTATCCTGCCTGCTTAGTCAATCTCCACTTTAACTTTCACCTTCACAGTCTTTTTTTTGTGTTTCTGGGGATTCAAATTCTCCATGCATATCACCCCCTACTGGGCAGGGAGAATAATTTCTAGCATAAAAGGACTTAAATATTGATCTGTTTCTCACTCACATCTATCATATCACTTCTTAAGATATGGATTAAAACACTGGAGTATTATGGATTACTTTTATGATGCCTACGTTCAAGGAAGGGAGCAAAAGGAGGACACAGAAAACTTCAAAGGTATAACTTTAATAAACAACTCAAAGGGGCTTTTCAGTAGAACACTCTTTAGCTTAAACTCAAGAAACTCTCTTTCAGAAGGCTAGATCTCTCTCCCTTGTCTCTGGCATGGTACCTTTTTATCACTTTCCCCAGTCCTTACGGCTATCAGAAACAGGTGTTATACATTATAGTGCTCAGGTGTGTGCACCTTTAACACTTTCTCTCTCTCTGGACGAATGCTCGACCACACCCCTGCCGCCAAAATGCCTTTATGTACTTTTTGGAGCATCAAAAGTTTGGCACCTATTCACTTGTATTGTATGGCCCTACAGAGCTCAAATATTCTTTTAAAAATCATAATTTCTGTTCTGCTGAAGAAAGAATGTTATACACATCAGGGATAACATGAGGGTGAGTGAATGATGAGAAAATTTTCATTTTTGGGTGAACTATCACTTTTAGGATCATGGGCCATCACTGGTGTGCACCCTCAAAGGGACCTATTTCTCTAATTAATTTTCTGATCCATTAAAATATATAATTTAGGGGAACTATTTAAAGTACATTTATATGTTTTGTTACTCTGGGAAAAAAGTTCCCTTTTGTCTCCTTAAGGATGCAAATACGTAGGCCTACCCAAACAAGGGCACCACCCCAGTGATGTCCTTGTACCTTAAACAGTACTTTTTTTCTGACAGTGTATAAAGCAGATAGCAATTCTGTCATTTTCAGTTCAATTACTATATGTTTTCAGTACAATTACCACATGTTCTGTGATACAATGCAGACATTTGAACGACTCAGTTATTGATTTAATTTAAATTGTACTTATTAATTTCAGAAACCACTTATCCAGTATTAACTCTTTGAAGAGCAACCATATAAAGTTCAATATGACCTGGATGACTCTTTGCATGACCCTATAGAGTTCAGTGCTTTGTTTACTTTAAAAAGTATTTTCAACATGAGCGGCAGCTTGTTTACATGCACAACAATATGCTATATATAAACATAAAAAAAATTAAATCCACATTTTTTACATGAGATTTGAAATCAATGCATTTTTCGCAGGTTCAATGTATAAACATACACAGGCATGTGTACACAACACTTGCAGACACTGGATAAGTCAGAAGAACATTGGATAAGGTGTTTACATGCAGAGCGAAATCATGGTGGGGGCCCTCTCGACGTCCGGGGCCCCACGTAATTGCGTGGTGGTTAAAATTGCTACTGCCTATCAGTTACACAAATTGAAGTGCATCTTCACTCTAACATATGACTGAATTTCACAGTTCTGACACAGCACAGGTGCTGTTTTTTGCGGCTCTGATTAAAGGGTGATCACAGTTCAATAAATAAACAAGGGCTTTGTTCTTGTTCACACAACACCAAATTGTTCCTGTCAGAGAGCTAGAGACCATTTAATGAGGTTTCAGTGAGAAAAAATGCAGATATTGTTACAAATCAGATTGCTGTGATTGTGCTTAGGTCAACGATGATTAATTTTTTTCAGGTAGGTGTTGGTGTGAGCTGGCAGGCGAAAGTGCGCATATGTTCACAAAGATCATCTCAATTATACACCTACGCAGACACATTGCGACGTGTCGTTTTACGCAAGCCAGCACACGTGCTCACGCGCAGACAATTCTGGCTCAGGTACATGTCTCTTCACAATAAAAAACATGGAAATCAAATTTTTCATCAGATATGGTGAGATAATCCAATGAAGGCTGTGAGTGCGGCTGTCTGTCTCAGAGGTGTTTAAAAGCTTATCCTTCTTAATATAATTTACATGGCCCTTCTGCAGTCAGGGCAATAAGTGTAATTCCATTAAATTGTGATATTGTCTTTCCTATCATTCCTCAGACTCTCACTTTTTATATATAGACTCTGGTTAATCCCATCCTTTTTAATCAAGTCGCTTTGATGTATTCATCATGCTATTTAATTTAATTTGCTATTCCCTGTAAGGGAGGATAGAGGTGGACAATGATAGAATCATTGTGCGGATGAGACATGCATAGGATCCCAGGATTTATATCTCTGTGGTAATGTTCACCATGGTAACTTGTCGTGTTTGTGAGCTTAGCACTCAACAAATTTTATGAAACCACGGAAACACATTAGAGAATAAAGGAGATAGGCATTGTTGCTAATGAGTGAATGTTGAAGCCTCAGAGTCCATTGAAGCTTTGCACTAAGAGTGTTTAAAGGGAAATCGCTGCACAGATTTAAAGATTTCCGGTGCGCCTTTTCAAAATCAATTCCTTTGATTGAAAACTCATTACAAGTTGATGTGCACTCTGCATACATATATATATATATATATACTGTATATATATATATATATATATATATATGTGTGTGTATTCATGGGAACTGAGTGAGTTTTCCATTAATTCTTAATTTTATTAAAGTAAAGATTGTAATTAGAGGATGTATATCAAGATTTCATAGATCCCTTAGTGCCAGAGGATATTTTGACCATATTGAGGTCCTAATTAAATGCACACCTTATCTTTTTCTTCAGGAAGTACACACATGCTTTATCAGCAGTCACCTTATCTATGTAATGGACTTCTATTTACTTTTACTTAAAAAAAAAAGAGTAAAGAGTCAATATTGGTTTTCTATTGTATGTGTTTTCGCTCATCACACAAGGACGGAACAATGTCTTCAACCATGCCAAACGTCCTTAGGGAAGCATTCGATGAAATTGCAGGTTTTATAGTGAAGCTCAATATGCTAACAATATGTCAACAACAACCTCTTGTAAGCTCCGCAAGCTGCTAACAAGGCCAGCTTGGCTGACATTAACAGGTGGCTGATAATTCAAAGTGTCAGACTGTTTCTTAAAACTGATGACACAAACTGAGTTGTGATTTTTTGTTTTCTATTACCAAAGGGCACTCTAGCATGCCTCAACAAACTGTGTAGGCAACAATTTTTTTTATTTTGCAAGTGGCATGTGCTAAGCAGGATGGGTAGTTCACATGAAATCTGACATATGTTTACCATGTCAACAAGAACCATTTTGGATCTTAAAAATGTGGACACCCTGAAGTGTCCTCAAAAAGTTCTTTTGAGTTTAGTGACAGCTCCCTACTCTGGTGTTTTTGAGCACATTCACCAAGCTTTAGCGGCGCAGCCAAGCATCTTCGCATCCCCACAAGTGCTATTCGCAGCGGTGCAGCACTACTGCAGTGCCTGAACTAAAGTGACATGCTTAACCTGGGGTGACAGGGAGCGAAAGGTTTGAGGGAAATAGTTTTAACCGCCACTGCACAGCTTGTGATGTGCAGAATATGCAGAAGAGTGAAAAATATCCTGGGGCTGGATGAGATGGATCTTGGTTCAGTTAGGAACATTAATGGCATGGAAACACTTTTACTCTTTCACATGGCTGCTGCTCGGGTGATAATGCCAGTATCGAGCAAGACAAGATGATGTAAGATCACTCAGAGTGATGCATGTCATATTTGAGCTGTGTTTTGAGCATTTTTTTTTCTTTTCTTTTCTTTTGTTTTGCAATTTTATTTCCTAGAAATGTACTTCCATCTGTGGTTGGCTGGTTAGAAGTATGTTTGCCAATTAAACAAGCCATAGCTCCACTTTTAAGCTTTTGGTCCATTAATTGGAAAGGTATGAAAATCAAACAATCAAAGTCCACATTTACAAAGTCAACAAATATGACTTTTTTTTCCCCCTCAGATATCTGGTGCAGTTCGAATCTTTTTGCATGCATGCAAACAGCAAAAATACCAAAGTCTAAACACTCACATTATGTGGCAATGTCTTTCATTAAAATCTACTGCACAGGAATTTGTTTATATTTATGCATGTCTAAATGTTTTTGCGGGAAAAAAAAAAAAAAAAATCATGCACGCATTTTACAGTGAGGAGACTTTTTCTTTAAGCAAACAAAATATATCAGTGTAATTATGCAAACGGGTGAATGCACCGGACGTCATTGACTCATATACGTTTGTGCTATACTCTCTAGGCTGATTTTCTGAGCAAATGTTTTACATAATGTGAAGGACATGCATGTTAATTATTGTTTAATCAAATTACTGTGCTGAATTAGTGAAATGTAAATAATGCAATGTAATAACTGGCAAGGGCAAGTACTGCCAGTATTTCCAGCAGAGAATGGAAAATTCACTGGAAAATTCTTACTAGATGTATTCTTTTGATGATTAAATTGTTTTTTTTTACTGAATACAGGCTTATCCAGATTAATCCCCTTAATCGGTGATGTAAATATGGTTAATGTTAGGCATCATATAGGCTATATCTAGTAGGAAATCATCACTTGCCACTCAGGTACCAGGGAATCATGGAGCGAGTCGTCTTCTCTTTTGAAACATTTATTAAATTCTTGTGATGCTTTTCTGATATTTCTGAGAACAAGGACAAATAAAATAAAATAAAGACATATTTGTTGGTGTTCATGTTCAACACAGAACTGAGACTAAAAAGTTTCATCAATGCTAGACAGTGATGACTGTCAGCCTAGTATGTTTTAATGGGTCATTAATGTAAATAGTTGGTTCTGTCTTATAAGAATGTTCCGGGTTCAATATAAGTTAAGCTCAACCAAAAGCATTTGTGGCATTATAATGATTACCACAAAAATGTATTTCAACCTATCCCTCTTTTTCTGTAAAAAAAGCAAAACACTTGAGGTTACAGTGAGGCACTTACAATGGAAGTGAATGTGGCCAACAAAAGTGATTGTGGCCAATATTAAGAAATCTCAAGATCATTATTTTATAAAAGCACTTTCATTAATTCTTATGTTAAAACTCATGTATTATTTGATCTCTAAAGTTGTTTAAATATAATTTATTTCAGCATTAAATCATCATAGCAACAAAGTTGTAAAATTGGCTATAACTTTACACATAAAAGGTTTGTGCGTAATTTTATCATACTAAAATCATGGTAATTTGGCATACCGGGCATTTTCCTGGTGGGCTGACGCACTTTGGGGCCAATCAGGGGAGGACTGGCAATCGTGATAACCGAGGGGTCCGGTGGGTCGGCCACAAATACTGTCGATTGAGCTTAATTTGTATTAAACCTGGAACATTCCTTTAAGTGAAAATAAATATAATGCATTAATACTGTCTTATAAGCTATCAGAATGATCCTAAATACAAGTTTCCAACTTGGAAGTTGTACATGAACGCCCACTTAAATCGTAATTACAACGGGGAACTTCAGAGTTTTAAAACCCAAGTAATCAAGTTGGGATGCCTGATAACCTTTCAACCTGGTGGAGAAGTAGGTAATTATTTTTTTAAATCACAGCTAAATTGTTAGCTGTTGCAGTTTCATATACATTAATGTATTTTTGTAACTGTTGCATATTATACATTTTTTTACACAAAGGAAAGAGCATGTGTTGGACAGAAATTCTACTATCGTCTTCCATGCTCCCCATTCTTTCCAACCACAAAGTACTTAAACGTGAAACTCATCATCTCTTCATGAGTGGAAAGTAGGATGTTGCGAGAAGTATGTGAAGGCATTAAAAGCTTTGGCCTGCAAACTTACCTAAATATATTGAGGATAAAGATAAAGCAGATTGCTTGCCACTACACTTCAACATGCTATAATAAAAAATATCAAGGTGGCAATGAGGCAGGTCTGCCGATCACATCGGACAGCATTTCCCCGGCACTGCTAACAAACCTGCCGTTCAGAGGCACTGTGCTTCCTCTTGCATGACAGAACACAAGAGCTTTGGCACTGGATTTTGGCAGCCATTAGCATTCGCATCTTTGCATGATCAAACAATCCCCGCATTTTCCACCACTGGCCCAGTGCTTCTGTGCTTCTATTCATCTGGCCAACTGCATAGTGTTTTCGTGTGACCTTGCTGCCAAAAATTCAAACACTTTCTGGCATTTTAAAATTGTTTTGGGTAAATAAAGCCAACGTTGCCTTTCTGAGCGACATTTGTGATTCTGACATTTGCCTGGGCAATGTTAATCCTGTCAGTGGTATTCAGGATGACTGAACTAAAATAATTGCAGATGAGAGTGTGCTCAGAGGGGCAAGAAATCACTAGCATGCCATGCACACACACAAAAATATAAAAGTTGAAATGTATGCTAACTTTAACCCTAATAGAGTTAAAATTCTGCTGTATAAAAGAGATTTGAAGGGATAGTTCACCCAAAAATGAAAATTCTCTCATCATTTACTCACCATCATGCCATCCCAGATGTGTGTGACTTTCTTTCTTCTGCTGAACACAAATTAAGATTTTAGAAGAATATTTCAGGTGTGTAGGTCCATTCAATGCAAGTGAATGGGTGCCAAAAGTTTGAAGTTCCAAAATGCACATAAACACAGCATAAAATTAATCAACAAGATTCCAGTGGTTAAATCCATGTGATCAGGCATGATTTAGGTGTGTGCGAGAAACATTTCAATATTTAAATCCTTTTGTTTTTGGTGATTTGCATTCTTCGTGCATACTGCCCCCTACTGGGCAGGCAGGATAATTTATGGTAAAAACAGACTTAAAAATGTTTAAAAACAATTCTCACCCACATCTATCATATCGCTTCACAAGATATGGATTTAACCACTGGAGTCTTATAGATTACTTTTATGCTGACTCATGTGCATTTTGTAGCTTGAAAATTGTGGCACCCATTCACTTGCACTGTATGGACCTACAGAGCTGAGATATTCTTCTAAAAATCTTTGTTTGTGTTCTGCAGAAGAAAGTCACACATCTGGAATGGCATGAGGAGGAATGCATGATAAGAGGGATAGTTCATATCTGGGTAAACTATCCATTTAATCCACTATTAAAATGGCCTTAATGTCTTTCAAACCTCAAACAGAACATGAGTGTTAAACACATTTCACAATATAAGTGAGGACATCATAGGCTTTCATTGATTTCATAACAGGCAAATGAGATTTTCTATTCCCTAATCCTACCCCTAAACCTAACCCTCACAGAATCCTGTGCACATCAGTAAATGTAAAATAAAAAATAATTTAAAGCATGATTTGCCGATGTACTGGTTTCATTGAAAATGTCCTCAATAATATAGAAAAACTTGTTGAAAACCTACTAGTGAGGACATTTTAGGAACCCACCAGTGAGGACACAAACATTTGGCACTCACAATAGTGAAACCAGTACACACACACACACACGCACACACAAACAGAAATTGGAGGGTTGCCTCAAACGTGAGTGGCTGTTTGCCATATTTAGGTCACTTTGTAGATCTGCTAGTGATTGATTAAGGTCCTCCCTCACAGAGATGTGCCAGTTTTTCTCTCCTCCACCTCCCTGGACTGAAAGTGAAGGGCGGCCATCTTAAACCTGACAAGCCACAGCTGCAGCAGAGACTAAAGTGGGAGGCTTGTCAGAAATCTCTTCTGAGCACCACAGCTATGTGTCATGAACAGGCTTTTGAGAAGAGAGACTGTGATCTTAAAGAGCTCAGGAGAGGCTAAAATCCATAACCTGCCTTTGTGCCACCCATAATTCACTGCAAAATTCTTGCGGTACAATATGAAGTGTAATATGCGCGCCATGGGTCATATATATTTGTGCACAGAGCATTTTGAGTGCATGGGATGTACTGCACATCTCTACCATGACTCACAAGATAAATAGGACAGGCTTTCGAGATAATTACATCAGAATTCAATCAATAGCAATTCACAGTTTTCCTAAGTTTAACAAACCTGTATTCTGTGAACATGCCAATGAATAAATATGAAAATATTGGTGTTTACAAGAATCGTAAGCACATATGCATCAATGTCAGCAAAGTGTAAATCTATAAGGTAGCAAAAAAGAGCAAATTGGGTGGTAGTTTTTCAAGCACTATTTGCTTCATTGACACATTGTTCATTTGTAATTGTGCTATAGATTCTTCTTGCCAAAGAGCGGTTTATTTGTGTTATCGTCTCACTTTTCTTATAACACTGTTATTGTCACATCTTTGAATATTTTTGCTTCAGACCATTGATATAGATGTTGGCTGACATCTGCATTCTGTCTGTGGATAATAATATCAGATACTTTTTGAATAAGTAAATATGCCTCTACATTCTCTTTAAAAACATGAATGATAGGTGAGGAAAAATGTCACATTTTCCAGAGCAGCATGTAATACTCCAGATGTGTCATGAGGAGTTATCAAAATGCAAAGAGCAAAAAGCAACTACTTCACATACAAAGAAAAGCATGGGAATCAGCTTAGTTATATAACAATTTTGTATGGTTTATTATAAAAAAATATTGTATATTATAAATTTATAAATTTTATGCAATTCTAAAATACAGTGCATTCATAAATAAACCTTATGCTAAAATGCATTAAATTATATATAAAAAAAAAAAAAATCACATCAATCTGCACTCCATACCCCATAATGACACGGCAAAACCCAGATTTTTGATAACTTTGCAAATCTATTAAAATTAAAAAAAATTATTACTGCCTCAAGTTTTTTTATGGGTATGATGCGACAAACTTTGCACACCTGGATTTGGGGATTTTCTGCCATTCTTCTCTGCAGATCCTCTCAAACTTTATCAGGTTGTATGGGGACAGTTGGTGGACAGTCATTTTCAGGTTTCTCCAGAGATGTTCATTTGGGTTCAAGTCTGGGCTCTGGCTGGACCACTCAAAGACATTCAGAGTTGTCCCTAAACCACACTTGTGTTGTCTTGGCTGTGTGCTTAGGGTCATTGTCCTGTTGGAAGGTGAGCATTCGGCCCAGTCTGAGGTCCTGAGCACTCGATCAGGTTTTCATTAAGAATATGTTTGTATTTTGCTGCGTTCATCTTTCCTTCAACCCTGACCAGTCCCTGCCGCTGAAAAACACCCCCTCAGCATGATGCTACCATGACCACGTTTCACCATTGGGATGGTATTATGCTGGTGATGAATGGTGTCTGGTTTCCTCCAGACATGATACTTGGAATTAAGTCCAAACAGTTCAATCTTTGTTCCTTTAGCCCAGAGAATCATGTTTCTCACAGAGAGTCCAATAGGTGCTTTTTTTGTGTCTTGAACTGAGGTATTTGTAGCCTTCCCCATATCTGTGCCTCGACACAATCCAGTCTCTGAGCTCTGCAGTCAGTTCCTGTGACCTCATGGCTTGTTTTTTGCTCTGATATGCATTTGCATCTAGGAGACCTTATATAGACAGGTGTGTCTTTCCAAATCATGTCCAATCAATTGCATTTGCCACAGGTGGACACCAATCAAAGTGTAGAAACATCTCAAAGATGATCCAGAGAAATGGGATGCGCCTGAGCTAAATTTCATGTGTCATAGCAAAGGGTCTGAATAATTATTAAACAACAAAATTCTTTTTAATCAATTTGCAAAGTTATCAAAAATGTGTTTTTCTCTTTGTCATTATGGGGAATTATGGAGTATAGATTGATGTGAAAAAAAAACCCCAAAATAATTTAAAGAATTTTAGCATAAGGCTGCAACATAACAAAATGTGAAAATATATTTTCTGAATACTTTCTGAATGCACTGTACTAGATTGGAATTAGGGTCTCCTTACACACTAAAGAAAAACTCAACCACTGGATTATGGCTAAACAAAAAATAGGACAGAAAAACTAATTTTAAGTGAAAAATGTGCTTGAAGTCGTTACACGCTGTTAAAAAGTAGGATTTAGCTTCAAAATAGTTTGAATTTACACAACCAGATGGAGGACCACTGTCCTCCTTGAAGTGAATGTTTTCACTTAGGTGCTGTAAGACACTTCCCACCATATTATTCTTTGACAATGGCTACTTTTTTTAGTGTCTTATTTGTAGACTGGGCGACATGGTGTTTCATTGTCACTGTTCATTTCCTCTGCATTCCTGGGCTGGATGTGACAGAGAGGTAATGCTCCAACACAGAGTAAACTCATCTCAACACCAGAGGGAACAGTTTGTCTCTACACTGCCATCACACCAACGGAAATAACAAACAAAGCAAAAATAGGATTTGTATGTGTGGTAGGATAGCATTGACATGCACTGGAACCCTGACATGCTAATCCTTATTAAAAACCTAATTAATTATGTTATCCCAAATTCTAGGTCTAGGTCATGATCACAGGTAATATAATTAATTCTACATGCAAGGGCTTACCGTCAGTTGACTATATTTCGTTTAAGGATTTATTGGTGATTCAAAAAGGTGGAGAATTTTATTTAATATCTGCTGTGAATGGTTTAAAATCCGAAGGCTCTTGCCAGGTCTTTCCCAAAAGCTGATGTGCCCCTGCTGAAAAAAATAACAGCTTAAACCAGTCTAAGCCGGATATAAGATGGTCTTCCAGCCTGGCTAAGCTGGTCTTTAGCTGTTCTTCCTGGTTTCTCAGTCTGACCAGCTGACAACTGCCCCAAATCCTTCAAAATCTAGCAAACCATTCTGGACCAGCTAAGACTAGCCTACCATATAAGGCTGGTTTAAGACCTTTTCAGCAGGGACAGCATTGAAACATCTCTAAACTCATCTGTTCTGTCACTGTCTGGCCTCAGATTGTAAAAAACAAAAAACAAAAAAAAAAATGATTAGAGCATCTGGCCACTGGCAATCAGACAGACAGGCAACATTGCGTTTCATTAAAACATAATTAAACCATCCTTTAAAGTTCAAGTGAAAACATTATGTTAATTTGCCCCAAGTCCGATGGCCGGCACTTTTAATTCAAAGCGTGCCATTGCTCTATTAAACCAAATCGAGTTCCAGCAATGTATTGGTTCAGTGCATTTTAAACGTGCTTCTCTGAAGTAGCTCTCAATAACTTTCCCTTTTATTTTAACTTTAACTATTTTCCAGCTCAGTAGTAAATGTGTGAGGTGAGCTGACAAGTGACAGAGTAATATATACAGTGGGTCATTTATTTGGACACTTTTTGACACCAAGACAGACCAGAAAAAATAATTAATTTAATTGAATTAGATAACAAAAAATAAAATCAAGTGGCTTCTGCAAACAAATGATGCCAAACGTTTTCTCAGAATGTCCCTCATCTAAGCCTTTTGTAGCTAACTGGCCTGTAATGGATTTCAATGGAAAGGAGGAGGCGAGAACCGGCTTGACAATATAAATAATATTTTAATAGCAAACTGAAACAAAATCATCTAGGTTATGTATGTAACCTCCGTTCCCTGATGGAGGGAATGAAACTTCTTGTCGAAGAAGCGACACTAGGGGTCTCTCTTGAGCGCCGAATATGCCTCTGATGCATGAAAAAAGGCCAATGAGAAGTTGGCAGACAGTATTTGCATACCCCGCTCCCGGACATATGCGTATAAAGGCGAGGAAATACTATGAGTCCATTCAGGATTTTTCTGAGGCTTGGCTCATCGACGTGGCCGGGAGGACACGACGTCTCGTTCCCTCCATCAGGGAACGGAGGTTACATACGTAACCTAGACGTTCCCCATCTGTCGCTCACTTCAACGTCGTGTTGAAGAAGCGACACTAGGGGTCCACTGTAAATCATGCCATGCACTGAGCCATGTACGTCTACTGCTGACACAGGAGCGGGCAGGTATTTCACTTGCCAGCTGTGTCAGACTGCACATACCCTTCCCCAATGCCCCACAAATGACGTCGGAATCCTTCTAGTTACCCAAGCAGGGGAACAAGGCGACGCTTGCCAACCTGGGATGGGCCGAGCCTAGCCAGGCCTCTTTTCTCTCTATGTTTCTCTCAAAGAGCCAAATGGCTGGGGCCCTTACCGAATTGTGGGAAGGGGGTCTTACCCATTTTCCTATTCTTTCAGGGGGAAAATACCCTATGGAGACCACACCTGCCCAGGAAGGGTGAGGTAACATGGCAAAATACATCACATGGACCTCTTCGGTCACATGTGGAAATGAATGGCATGGTGGTAGATCCAGCCTCGAGGAGGGGGGAGTTGCTACAACACAGCGACCGGAGGGCAGCGGGAACTGCCTAAGGGAGACGCGGGTCCGCTTGTAAGGGGACCGTACCGTGGAAAATACACATGGCAGGAGTCCGCGTAGGACTTTCCCAGTGCAGGGTAGATTTGAAATACCCGCAGTGAATTGGGTCAGCGAATTCCTGGAGGAGTCATCCAGGGATCTGAGTGAGTGGGATCTCCTGGGAGGGAAAAGCACATTGTTTTACCTCGGCCGAGGGAAAGGGCGCTGGGCGCAAGCAATTCACCCGGTAAGACCGTCACGGCCTGGGTGTGGTAGGCCAACAGGATGGCGTCCACCAGCCAGTGGGAGAGCCTCTGTTTGGAGACAGCATTCCTTTTCTGCTGTCTGCCAAAGCAGACAAAGAGCTGCTCAGAACGCC
The DNA here is from genome assembly GCA_032164185.1 of Moxostoma hubbsi. NCBI lineage: Eukaryota > Metazoa > Chordata > Actinopteri > Cypriniformes > Catostomidae > Moxostoma > Moxostoma hubbsi. The sequence goes on along the minus strand of JAVLUX010000039.1, from coordinate 9,650,373 downwards.
TGAAGTTGTGCGTGCGGTCTACGTAGGTGCGTAAGGCACGTACCGGGCACAGCAACGAAGGGGCTGGGCCTGCCTCCTCCTGGGGAAATGCTTGCAGGTTCACTACCTGGTCTCCAAAGAGTGTGGTAGGAACCTTGGGCACATAGCCCGGTCGCGGTCTTAGGATCACATGTGTGTCTGCCGGACCGAACTCCAGGCAAGTGTCGCTGACAGAGAACGCTTGCAGGTCCCTGACCCTCTTGATGGAGGCGAGCGCAATCAGCAGGGCCGTCTTTAGGGAGAGGGCCCTGAGTCCGGCTGATTCTAGCGGCTCGAAGGGGGATCTCTGAAGACCGGCGAGGACCACCGAGAGATCCCAGGAGGGGAACAGGCTTGGCCGGGAGGGATTTAACCTCCGGGCACCTCTTAGAAACCTGATGACTAAGTCGTGCTTACCCAGAGACTTGCCGTCCACTGGGTCGTACTGAGCTGCAATAGTGGCAACATACACCTTTAAGGTGGAAGGGCACAGCCTCCCTTCCAACTTCTCCTGTAGGAATAAGAGCACTGACCTAACTGCGCACTTCTTTGGGTCTTCAGTCTGGGATGAACACTAATTTGCGAACAGGCGCCACTTTAGGGCGTAAAGTTGCCTGGTAGAAGGGGCCCTAGCTTGGTTGATCGTGTCTACGATGGTAGGTGTTAGACCAGCTAGATCTTCTGAGTCCCATCCAGACGTGGAGGTTCCAGAGGTCTGGGCGCGGATGCCAGAGCATGCCCCGTCCCTGAGAAAGAAGGTCCTTCCTCAGGGGAATTAGCCAGGGAGGGGCTGTTGTGAGGAGTACGAGGTCCGAGAACCAGACCCGGGTGGGCCAGTAAAGAGCCACTAGGGTGACTTGTTCCTCGTCCTCCCTGACCTTGCACAGCACCTGTGCAAGAAGGCTCACTGGGGAAAATGCGTACTTGCGCAGACCCGAGGGCAAGCTGTGTGCCAGTGTGTCTGCCCCGAGGGGAGTTTCTGTTCAGGCATACCAGAGCGGGCAGTGTGAGGTCTCTCGTGAGGCAAACAGGTCTTCCCGTGCCTTGCCGAACCGATCCCAAATCAGCTGTATCGCCTGGGGGTGGAGCCTCCACTCTCCGCCAGGCAAGCATTGTCGTGACAACGCATCCGCTACCACATTGAGGTTGCCGGGGATGTGAGTGGTGCGCAGCGACCTGAGTCGTTACTGGCTCCAAAAGAGGAGACGACGAGCGAGTTGCGACATGTGGCTGGAGCATACGCCGCCTTGGCGATTTATGTACGCTACCGCAGTGGTGCTGTCTGACCTGATTAAGACATGTTTGTCCCGAGCTAATGGGAGAAACTTCCACAGGGCAAAGAAAAGTGTCAGCAACTCTAGGCAATTGATATGCCAGCGCAGCGGGGCCCCTTTCCAACGGCCCGCAGCTGCGTGCCTGTTGCACACGGCACCCCAACCCAATTTGGAGGCGTCGGTCGTGACCAGGACGCATCGGGACACCTGCTGCAAGGGTACTTCTGCCCGAAGAAAGCAGAGGTCTGTCCAGGGTTTGAGTGTTCGGCGGCAGGTGGGGGTGACTATCACACGGTCCATGCCGCGGCGCCATGCTCGTCTCGGGACTCGAGTCTGAAGCCAGTGTTGAAGCAGTCTCATATGCAACAACCCCAGTGGTGCAACCACCGCGGAGGATGCCATATGCCCCAGGAGCCTCTGGAAAAGTTTTAAAGGAACCGCTGCGCCCGGCCTGAAGGAGGAGAGGCATTTCAACACTGACTGAACACGCTCATTGGTGAGTCGTGCCAACATTGAGACCGAGTATAACTCCATGCCGAGAAAAGAAATGCTCTGAACTGGGGTGAGCTTGCTCTTTTCCCAGTTGACCTGAAGCACCAAAAGGCTGAGGTGCCTGAGCACTTGGTCTCTGAGTATGCGGATGCTGGCTTCTCGGAGCAGGGCAAGGGCTGCCTCTGCGACTTTGGTGAAGACACGAGGGGACAGAGACATGCCGAAGGGGAGGACCTTGTACTGATATGCCTGGCCTTCGAACGCGAACTGAAGGAAGGGTTGGTGTCGAGGCAATATTGAGACGTGGAAGTACACGTCCTTCAGGTCTACCACTGTGAACCAATCTAGATGCTGGAAGTTAAGATGTGTTTTTGCATGAGCATTTTGAACGGGAGTTTGTGCAAAGCCCAGTTGAAAACTCTCAAGTCCAAGATCGGTCGTAAGCCGCTGCCTTTCTTGGGTACAATGAAGTAAGGGCTGTAGAGACCCTTCTTCATTTCAGTTGGAGGGAAAGGATCTATTGTGTCTTTGAGTAAAAGGGTAGCGATCTCTGCGTGCAGGGCTTTGGCATGCTCGCTGTGTACTGCGGTAAAGTGGACGCCCGTGAAGGGGGGCGGAGCCCTGGCAAACTGAATTGCGTAACTGAGTCGGATGTCCGGGCCAGCCAGTGTGATGGATTGGGAAGTGAAAGCCACGCATACAAGCTCCGTGCTAGGGGCACCAAGGGGACAATTATTTTTGACGTACCCGGCGGGGCTTCACAGCGGGGGAGAGCAGGTGTTACGGCGTCGGGAGGCGATGACGTGTCCCGAGGCTCTGGTGCTGAGAAAAGACTCGAAGCACTTACCTTGCTCCATGCACTGGGCAGGGGGCGGGTTCGTGACTCAGGAGGAGGGCTGGTAGAGGCGCCCTCTGGCCTCGTCTGAACCGGCCAGCCGGGGAACAGTCGTGGGGCTGAGTGGGGCTCAGCTCGTAGTGAGAGCATGTGCCATCCACAAACGCTGCCTTGGTGTGATCGCAACCCAGACACACGAAACAACGCATGTGGCCGTCTGAAGTGGAGAGCACTCTACTGCATCCAGGAACTACACAGGGGCGGAATGGCATCTTTATAAAGACGCGTCCTGAAAAGGACGTTCAACGCCGCTGTGTATTGCTCTTTTAGAGGAAAATACACTTTTACAGAGAAAATCACTCTTTTAAGAATTTAAAACTCTAAATTTGCGCTGTCGAAGCACCCAGGGGCAAACTGCACTGCCGTGCAGAGAAGGAGAAAAGCCGCTGATGTGCGCTGTAGATCCAACTGCAAGCAAAGCATCAGAGGAACAGGAACAGGTGTGTAACTCGCAGCTGACTTCTGACACGACCAAGGCTCCGAAGAAAATTTCTGAATGAACTCATAGTATTTCCTCGCCTTTATACTCATATGCCCGGGGGCAGGGTATGCTAATACTGTCTGCCAACTTCTCATTAGCCTTTTATCATGCATCAGAGGCATATTCGGTGCTCAAGAGAGACCCCTAGTGTCACTTCTTTGACACAACGTCGAAGTGAGCGACAGACGGGGAAACACAAACACACATATGACGGACATGTCTGTAAATTATCTTTCTCTCCCACACCATCCTCTGCAGTCGGCCTTTATCCCTCTCGGAAGCTTGATTAGCCTAATACGGGACCGGGTGTGTAGGATCACGACCCGGCCCCGCCCTCCAACCTGCCACATGGCCTTGAGGTCAGTTCCTTTTAAGTTCCCTTGAACTCAGAGCAGAGTAACCACAGGTGTAATTTATCGTATTAAAGGGGTCATGAAATAATCTTTTTTTAAATATTTGTATTATCTTCTCTGAGGTCCACTGATGTTGTTTAATGTTTAGTCATAATTAATAATACATGATATTTTTCCACCCTATCTCTGGCCATCTGTCTAAACACTTGGTTTTTACTTACTTTAATCTTAAGTGTAAATGCCTACTGTTCTGATTGGCTAACATCGTGCAGCCCCACAAATTCAGCCATTTTTTAAACTCAATCGTAAGAGAATGAACAACCCCACAATATTATAAAACTAAACTCAGGGTTTACACATAACGCACATCCAACACATTGCATCCAAATATATTAAACTGTTCATCTCAAGCACAACAGTGAACACTCATTGATTAGAGTGTCTACAATGGACACGAGAGGCATGTCTCATCAAAAGCAATAGAACCCATTATAGTCAATGATGCTGTCTGTTGGGTGTCACGCCAAAAGTATATGTTCTGTTACATTTTGCGCTGATACTTGTACTGCGAATAATACAAATAAACTGTTTAGAAACCCTGTGTAGACAGCCTCAAGCTGTTGCGTCGTATCAATGGATGTGCACGGTGTAGACAGCATGTCAGCAGCATAAACTATCAAACAGTCATGACATTTGAAATAATAATGAATGTAACAGTTAACTTGCGTTATTTATGAGGTCCAACAGTGTTTTTTACTGCCCAATATCCTTCAATCCTGACAATTCCTTGGCAAAGCTTGAATCATTTATGACTGGTTCACATTAGCAATCAACGCTGATATCAGTTGACAAAACATGTAGTCCATGCTGAAATATGCTAAGACACATCCAAAATGACACATATATATAGTCCAAAGCACAATGAAGATGCACACACATCCAGTTTCCAGTATGATCCTGCACTGAGGTGCACATTGCCGGAACCACATCAAAATGGTTAAAGACATCAATCTACTGTAGTGCGTGTTTACATACAACAATTAAAAATAGCACAGTTGGGCAAAAGAACAGTTTGTTGAGCTGTTTAAGAACAAAACAACAAGAGGCACAGCAGCTGATGAAACCGCGTCTATTAAAAGCAGTCTGAGATACATGACATCAGTCAAAGACGTCTGTGTAGTGCATGCTTATATACAAAAATAATTCTAAATAGTCCAGATGTGTCCCCTTTGGTGTTAGTGAATAGTGAGACCACAGTAGACATTGGGGATTAAGTTTTGAGTTCTGAAATTTACAGTATGTTTTTTTAAGCAGAAAGACCTCTTATATGTCAAAATATCAAGAGAAATTTGATTCCTCATGACATGACCCCTTTAACTATGGACATATTCTACTTTATTTTAAGCAGTATATTTTTTTGTTTTATTATCCAAAATTCCTAACAAACTTTTTTTAATGTTGTGCTTGAAAAGTGTGCTTGTGCTGTCTTCCTTTAAATTAAATGCCATATCCTTTGAAATGTGGTTTTATAATGCCAAGACATAAGGTACATTTTTAAGTGTGGCCTCAGTGTCCAAATACTTTTTGGGGAAAAACAAAACGAAACAAAACGTAAAGTAATATATAGATTATATATTAGACAGGGATTTAGATAGGAGACTAGGGCCTCCTTTCATCTTACTCTGACTTCTCACACATATTAAAGGAACTTCTAAGATTTTTATAAAGTGCAAAAGGTGCATGCAGACCCTTACACTGTATGTATGAAGAACACCATAATTCTGGCCTCATGTGTAATGAACATAGGAAAAATCTCCCTCTCCCACCATCTCCAAATTGCAGGTTTCACAGGCTGGGGGCAATGCTGTTCCGCCTAATAAATTTGTTTGATCCCAAACTGCTTAAGTATGCATTTCCAATCAGGTCACTCCATTCAGAGCTTGCTTATAAACCAGCTAAGAGCATATGATAGAATCCTAATCACTGGCATCCTTCTGAAAATGAGAAGCAGTCTGTGAAAATCAAATCTGATTGCACTCAGCAAACAAATACATATCATGAGTAGGAAACATAATCAAGATTAGCCAGAATATGTGACCCGCTTCTGCGAACATGTTTGTGCATGTGATTCGAGCATTAAATCATTGTGCCAATGGAATTTAATGTGATAGGTAGGTGACCTCCTTCTAGCTGTAACCAATTTCCACATCAAGTGGTGAAGATAATCTGATCACAACAAGGTGTACAGATAAAGGAAATCCCCCATTGCCCTCTTTTCATGTCAGAGTGTTTTTCCCCTAGAGTTGTATAACCCCCAAAAAGAACATGTCTGTTTACCATTAGAGCAACAGGAGATGTCTGTTATCCAAATGACTAACACTTATGACGTTTATTACTATATAATCTAATGCCTGATCAGAATTAGTACAAAGACATTTTAATAAGTAATTACAGAGGAGAAAGCACAATACATTCAATAAGATCACATCTAGGCACTCTTGTATTATTCCTGCAAGCCATCTCACCACAAATCCCTGACTGTTTGTCTTTGTTAGGGTGTTCCCAGCTATTTCTCTTTCTCCTCCCTGTCTTAGTTCAATTCCCTTAAACTCTTAAGCACTGCTTCTTTTGCTCTCTCTTCCAGACTGTTTGGCTCTATCTCTGTTTTGTGGTAATTCTCTTCCTCTGCTTTATTTTAATACCTTTCCTCATTGTGACTTCCCGTGATTTCCATGTGCGTGGCTTTTCCCTGAAGACCCTGATGGAGATTCTTGGTAAACAAGGGTTAAACACAAGACTACCATTAGCAACTGCCCACAGACTGGAGTTTGCAAAAGGCCTTTCTTTGTAACAAGTGCTGCTTTGGCTCTCTTTGCTTGTCTCTCTCGACTCAGGATGCACACTTTAAAAATAAAAATGGTCAGGTAACCTAATGAATCTCTCTCGCACACACCTGGTTGGGCTCAGGCAGTTAAGGCACAGTCAATAAAATTTAATAAACAGAAAAGGTCCCACCCTCTGTCTTTGCTTGAAAATCTCTATTAAATCATGTTTCGTTTAAAGACCTTCAGGCATTTTAAAGACATTTAAAAATATGAATTAGCCAATCAGATCATGTTCCAGGTGAATCTTTCTCTAGATTTGTACTTTTCAAGCAGGAGGCACTTTACAAGTTGTTAACATGCAGACTACATGTTAAGTTATCACCTTCTATGCCATTGGATAAAAAAATATATTTGAAAGTTTATATGTATATTTAAGGCTAGTTTATATTTGAAATATGCTGGTTGTTCAAATTGTTTTTAAAAATGCCTGACATAGATCTTTGACTGAAATATCAGGTAACCTATTTTATGTGATTGAATCAACCGGACTACATTAGATTACACCAATAAATAAATAAATAAATAATAAAAATAATAATAATTTAAGTGAAAATTCAATAATTATTTACTCATTCTCATGTTTTTTCCAAACTGTAGGACTTCTCTGGAAAACAAAAGGAGATATTTGGCAGAATGTTAGCCTCAGTGAACATTCACTTTCTTTTTTTTTTTTTTTTTTTTAGTCTGAATGAATACATAGGCTAACATTTTGCCTAACATCTCCTTTTGCATTTTACGGAAAAGTCATATGGCTTTGGAAAACATGATGGTGAATAAATTATGGCAAAAATTTTTGATATTCATTTCTATTCATTTTTAATAGCTGCACATTTTACAGTGTATACATAAGCACTGAGAGAAGAGACACACAGGTTGCTCATTAACGGCACAGAGGTGACGGTGACTCAGTCTGCCCTTCTGTGGACATGCTCTAACGGATGTGCCCTTGCCCAATTCCTCCAACACATTTCCAGATCCTTTCAGGCATTAATTTAAAGCAGGGGCAAGGTCAAGTTCCAGTATCGCCACAGAGAATCTATGACTGATTGATTAAAAACAGATGAGTACATGGCAAGCGGTGGTGGGCAAGTCTGAGATGCGTGTGTTATTGGTCTCTCTGTGAAAAGCAAAAGAAAGAGACGTGAAATACAAAGCATGGAAAAAGGCATAATTTAGCATGACTCTCACTGCAGATTAATTCTTTGCTGAGCCTCTGCTCAAAGCCTTGGTCTAATGAGGTGCTCAGACCTCAGCTAGGTTTAACAAAATAATAAATGTATCAATGCTTTGAAAGCAGCAATGCCTCCCAATGTAACACAAACACACACATGTACCACACAATCGAACAAAACTGAGAATCGTTTGCTCATATGTATCTTCGCCCACCACATCATGGCCAATCTGTACATGCAACGAATGAGGATCTCTTGACGGACAGCCACAGAATACAAATTTCTGCCTCCAGCTGCCATATTCTGCATAAAAAAATGCACAAATCTTTGTTCTTGACAGGAAGGATAACCCATTTTTCAGGGTTTCCAGGATGTGACGGGTTGGGTGGGGGTCTACCACTGTCTGCATTTTAATTCAGCAAATCAGTTTTCAAGTTTTCAATCTTGGATGTCTTTAATGTAATTTTTTTTCTGAATGGCCAATAATGTCTCATGCACCACCACAAGCCAAAAATCATCTAATTTTATAAACAATATTCACTTTTCCATGTTTTTGTTAGGTCATTACATTGAATTTTAAATATTTGAATTTAAGTGACCAAGTCAACACTGTAGACAGAGTGGTGACAAAAGCTTCTAAAATAGTTCAGGTAGGATCATATTTGACACTGACATTAAAGCAGTGTTTTAAGCCTAAAAAACTGTATAAGTACATTGACAGTATATTTTCATCAATTAGAGGAGTTAATAATTTATATAGCAAACCCAATTAATTCATTAAAGTGTTCTTTGAAATGTAAATAAATATATAAAGGTTTCCCTTTAAAGCGATCATATCATAATGATTTTATCAATTTATTTTCCTCCTGTAATGTTTGGTCAAGGTTTCTTGCACCAAAAGCATAATTTAGTTTTTAACACCCTCTTCGCCGCTGGCAGTGTGAAGAAAAGAGCCATTTTTGCTACTTAGATTCAATAGGTTGTCCCCTGGGTAAGATGTTTTGAGCTCTGAAACTTACAGTATATTTACATAGTACTCTTTTTATTTCAATAGATCAAAGAACTTTTGATTTTTCACGACATGACCCTTTTAATATTGGAAAGGCGAGCCTCAGTCTCCATAGTACTTTATTGATAGACACAGCACTGCTGATTCCAGGTTTCACATTCGTAGTTTCAATAACAGCAGTTCCAATTGCCTTAGGCAAGTCTTCAAAAGAAAATTACCTTCTCAGTTCCAATCTCATGCAGTTCCTGCATGTCCATCCAATACTTCACTTTCTGCAGACTGATTCATACTTCAAAATCTTTTGAGTCCTGAATTCATAGTGAAAATGTGAACATCTATTACTATCAGTGTTTGGCAAGTTACTCAAATAGTAATCTACAGATTTATGCACAAAGTACAATTTGATTTTGACGTAAACACTAGCTGTCCTCATTTAAACAAGTATCATTTAAATGAGATGGCCTTCATAGGATAAACGGAAATGGAACGTAACATGGTTGCTTGACAGCACACCCCTCTTTAACTATCGCGAGCGCTTTGAGTGAGAAGGGAACAAAGTCCCTCTGGAAGGGAATGCATGAGGTACATTTTAGGAGAGTTATAATGATGTAAAGAGAAAAGAAAATAGATTTCACTGGTGTACTTTTAATTATATATTATTATAATTATACATATTATATACTCTGCACCCAATCTACTGAGGTACTTCAATTTAGGAATTAACAATCCTTGCATTTGAACATCACATTTACGGGCAAATTGGCATAATTTTTCTTCGACATTTCATTGTAGCAAAGAATTGTGGGTTGTGAGCGCCCACGAAGGATACACCTCATGCATCCTCTGAATTCCCATGAAAGAAGGTCACATTCGAAGGCTGCATTCGAAGTGTCCTACTCACTTTTCTGAAATGAGACAGCCTTGATGATGTATGCGGTTTATTGCTTCATGGAAAAAGTAATGACATTGTAAATTACTTTACTTTTTAAGTTATTTAAAAAAACCTTTATATTCAGAAAACTTGTTTTTTTTTCTGCTCAACGGTAAAATAATGTCTGTAATTGCTCCTCAACAATTGTTGCACCTAAGCCGTACACTCAACACCATGTGTTTCTCTCTTACAATGACACGTTAGGGGACACATGCCCTTTAGCTATCACATAGCTATCATATGTATGTATGAAAGTTATTACTTTGTAATCATGTTGACCTAGCACTGGTCAATATAGACCTCCCTTCAAAATCAGCATTACCCTTTGCATCTTCACTCTAGGGCGAAGCTTTTTCCAGGATTTATCCTGAGCACCCTTCGACCTGGTTACCTAAATGATATGCTGCTGAACTGCGATACAGGATATGAAGTATTGACAAAAATGTCTCCAGTTACTCTATTTCCAGTGTCTGCCAGCCTTCCAGTTTCCTGTTATACCCAAACTGTGTGTGCCTCTGCAGAGATGGTCAGCCAGGCAACATGGTGTTAATTACACATGCTGAAGTATAAGGTCATTAGAAGGCAAGATTAACAGGGCTGCAGAGCAGAGCTGAGTGGGTATATATATGCTGGCTATATGCAATATTAAACCCTGTACGCTGCCCATCCACTCTTGTAATTACAACAGTTAACTGCTGTGATTACCAACAGCTTTATTTTCAGCTACAGATTGAAAAAAACAGGCTTAATGTGGGAGTATGATTATTGATAACTCTTCGTGGGGTGAGGGATGGTCAAGGAAGTGAACGACGGGATTAATCCCCCCCGCTATTTTGTAGCAGCGTGAGGAAAGAAGATTAGCTTTCTGAAAATTAGCTGTGTTGTGTCTAAGAGTTTGCTAATGATCAGATTAATAAGCACAAACTATGGATCCTTAGCACAGTTTTAGACCTGCTGATTGGACCCATGAAAGTAGATTAAACCTTGTTTAGGCAGCAGGGCTATTATTTATGAGCTAAGTTATCTTAATGGCATGCGAGCAAATCAAGCTTATACTATGGCTAATTCTGTCGACTCAAAACATTGTTCTGCCCACAAGCATGTACAGTGAGAAAAGTTAAATAGGCCAACATTAACATGGATACAGAGCAGTGACAGAGGAAAACAAACAAACAAATCGAAATGGAAATCCTCCTTGCTGTACTTGTGGATATTATGCACATTCACAAGGACTCTACTTCAAATTATGAAAGCAAGCTTAAAGGGATATTTCACCCGGGGAACAGGGTAACTCAGCGAGTATTGATGCTGACTACCACCCCTGGAGTCACGAGTTCAAATCCAGGGCATGCTGAGTGACACCAGCCAGGTCTCATAAGCAACCAAATTTGCCCGGTTGCTAGGGAGGGTAGAGTCAGGCTGGGTTAACCTTTTAATGGTTGCTATAATGTGGTTCGCGCTCTCAGTGGGGCACGTTGTGACTTGTGCGTGGATGCCGTAGAAAATAGTGTGAAGCCTCCAGACGCGCTACATCTCCACAGTAATGCGCTCAACAAGCCACGAGATAAGATGCGCGCATTGATGGTCTCAGACGCAGTGGCAACTGAGATTCGTCCTCCGCCACATGGTTTGAGGCAAGTCACTACGCCACCAGGAGGACTTAGAGTACATTGGGAATTGGGCATTCCAAATAGGAAGAAATAAAAAAAGGGATAGTTCACCCAAAAATTTTAATTCTGTCATCAATTACTCACCCTCATTTAGGTTCAAACATGTTAGACAGAATGTTAGCCTAAGTCAAATCCAGGTTCAGAAATTAAGGGGGATTCAGGGCAAAAATGCCCAGAAAAGTGGAGCAAAAACTGCCAGTAGTGAGATCCTCTGTTTTTAAAATTGTATTTGTAAAATCTGAAATTGTCAATTTCAATCAATTATGAAGTTATACACATTATCACATTAATTATGATTTGATGTTATGGGGTAGTATGTAATAAATTCTCAATCTAATTATTAAGATTTAAATAAGTATTTGAATAAAAGAATGACACAGCATACAGTATATAATTTAAACATTTAGAAAAAAACAGCAACCATATAAACAGAAACAAATGCAGCGGCAAATCAAATCCAGGGGGTAAATTTCTAGCACAGATAACCATTCATCTTTTTTCCATACAATGAAAGTGAATGGTGCCTGAGGCTAATATTTCACCTGAGATGTTTTGTTTTTATAACAAAGAAAAAAATAAAATTTTACAGGTTTGGAGCAACATTAGGGTCAGTAAATAAGGGCATTTTTGGGTAAACTACCCCTTTAGCTGCAAAACACAGCTCTCTCCGAACAAAACGAGGCCTTCCAGACTGACAAGTAGTCCATAATGGCTAATAATACAGCAAACAACACCATCATGTAATGTGTTTGCAAGGCAAGGTCTCGTTTGTAATAGCTTTGTCATATTTGCTAAAAGACTGGACAGCAACAACTTCCCTCTGATAGTAATTTCCTGTTTACACCAACATGGCTTCTGGAGCTGTACCTATTCAGCAAGAGCCATTGATTAATGGACATGTTGCCTTGCAGGCTCGCTCTCATTAAAAACGACTGGCTTTTAGTAATTTGGGCCTTGGGCACAGAAGGAGGGAAGCCTTGCAAAGAAGGAATGAAGGAGCCTGCAAGAGCGGAACTGACTCAGGCATGCCAATCATGGTCTCTCCATCTTTGCTCCCGCCCTCCTGCTTCAGTGTATGACGGCCACACTGAATTATTCAATGCTGCAGCATTTCCAGATCAGACTGAGATATGTTGGAGAACACATCAATGTTTAAACTTTGCCACTGAACTTCCTTGTGTCTGGAGCATCAGTTAGGGTTAATATTCAGGGAGAGCTGTTGTCACCACAGTGTAAGACAACAGTACAGTGCCATATGAATTTTACAGGACACATCCCAATGCTCTTCTTAGACTCACCAGTTGTTCCTATGGAGAGCAGTTTCACATCTTGAACATCACTCAAAGACGCATATGCACATATGAGCTAGGCACATCATCTTTTGAAAAGATTAATCTTTATCCTTTGCTCAGCTCCATCTGGCATTTTTCTGGTTGTTTGTTTGTATGTTTTTTAGCCATGCTGTCTTCTGTTGCACTCTCTGTGTGCCTTCTATGGACAGACATACAGTAATTTCTCAAACTTACAAATTAGCAAACAGTACATAAAACCAAACATGGACACGTTTTCTCATGATTCAAGCCTATTATTGGTGAACAGTATTACTGCATGGACAGGCAGCAAGAGAGGAAGATTTGCTTAATGAGATAGCCTTGAATGGCTTCTTATAGTGCAAATCCTCTGCAGAGAAAAGCAAGGCAAGCCTAAGTACATTATTGATTTAAATAGCCATTGGAAAGTTCCACCCATCGTTCTGCATCATGCAACCCGATACCACAAAATCAAACCTTTCCAGCTCTGTGCATTCAGATCAGTGGTGTGTGGTGGACTTTGGGAATGAGGAAGAAAATTCTTCTTTTTGCTTTTTTTTTTTTTTTAGTCCGCTGTAAATTCATGTTCTAGATCCATTTGATGTTTCCACAGTAACCAGGTTAAAAATGGAACACCATTTACCTTACACTTGGGACTATCAAGAAGCCAATGTTTTCTCAATCCATAGCAGCATACATTTAGTCAGTTTGTGCGTTGCTATTGCCAAGCTCGACCAGCTACGGGAACCTTCTAGGAAAAATCCTCAACTTTAGGTGTTTTTAGCTTTTTTTTAACCTTGTTTCAAAATTATTAACTACAACTAGATAGGTAAACATTGTCAAGATAAACTTTTATGGCTTGTCAGAGTATTGTCTGAAAGTTAAAAAATAAATAAATAAATCAATCAAATCACTTTACTGTCACACTACCATGTACACAAGTGCAACAGTAGGTGAAAGTCTTGTGTGCAGTTCCAAGCACATTAGCAGTCATGACAGTGACGAGACATATACCAATTTCAATAAACAACATATTTACACAACAAAATGTACATATCAAATGTACACATACTTACACAACACAATAATAATATACAATGTACAGTAAACAATACACACAATATAGAATTCACATACAATAAAAATAAAAAATAAGAGATTATCAATTTCAAAATGTCTAGAATATAAATATGTATATTGTGTGAAAGTTTGCAAAGAGTACAGAGGTGCAAGCACAAAACAATTGATAAATGAGTAGTTTTATTAGGTGCTATCATAAAGGGGGAGAAGATGATGACGGATCATTCATCTTTCCATTATGTTTTCCCCCGGCATCGTTTTTACTTCATTTACAGATTGCGCCTTTGGGAAATATTTGAACAATGTATTGCATGTATACATGTAGGTAATTTTTAATGATTTTTAAAGTATAATAATCTATATTTATAAACAAATTGTTGCCTGTGTTTTTGCCTGTGTCCCCTCAGGAATCAAACATAAATACTGATCGATGACTACAAAAACATTCATTTAATTTAGTTTTGATTATTATTATTTTAGTTAGTTTTCAATAACAGTTTTGTTTAATTTTTTTTTATTTGGCAATTTCTTTTTTCAGTTTACGATTTCTTAAATAAATAGTTTTTGTGACGAGGCAGGTGAGGAATGAGGATCTAAACACAGCTTTATTAACATAAAAATAAACACAATAACGCAGAATAAAAAGAAACCCAAAACACAGGGAACCAGGCACAGAGCATAAACAATAAAGGCAAAGACTGACAAACTACCCAGGGGAAACAATGGCTTAAATACACAAGGGAAAACAAGGAACACCTGGGGAAACAATCAGGGAATGAGGAACACCTGGGGAATCAGGGAGAACCAATCATGAAATAAAACTACAAATGGACTACAAAACAAACAGGAAACAGGAAAGTGGGAACTAAACAAGAATTTCAAAATAAAGCACAAAAATAGGAATACGTGACAGTTTTAGTTTAAGAAAACAGTCATGGTGTGCCCATGGCTGAAGAAAGAACAGTCTGAAGGTCTGTGCCAAGTTTGGTGAAGTACTGTACTGAAAGCTCTTGGAGGAGTAACAGTTAATAAATAATATGGATAATTTTGGTATTGGTTTAGGGATGTTGGAAAAACCCTAATCATGTCTGCAGAATAACAGTATGCTGGCATTGTCAAACCAACAAAATAATATATTAGCAAGCCTATTTTGTGCTTCTTGTCTTTCTTTCCTCTAACTGTTGTTCAGCCATTATTTTTAATAGACACCATCTTTTTGGGCCATTAGTCAACAAATCCTCTGTAAACACTGCAGGTGTCATGAAGGTCGCAGGAACAGAAGCACACCTTTAATTTAACAAACCGAGTGGTCACTAAAGACTGGCTCAATCACAGATCATTTCATGTTTACTTTGAAATTAGCCCATAATAAATACATTTCCACATTCTTGATCCATTTAAGTCGATTTGCAAATAAATTGCTAACACAATAGGTGGACATTTTCTTATTGACATGGTAATCAGCAAAGTGCTACATGACTTACTTATGCAAATGCACTTACATTCACACAGTGCAAATGCTATGAGCTCAAAGGACACAAATGAGATGCTGCCTCAAAACTCAAACTTTATCTACTGCAGATGTACGGTATTACTAGTTAGCTTGCCAAATACAGTGTTTGATCTCGTGATTCAAAATTTTTGTTCATTAGCTTTTTCTTCAGAAAGGTCCAAGTAATTAACATGCCCATGATTAAATCTATGACAGCTGTCCAGTCAGGCTGTGACAGCACATTGGCAAAAATAATGAAGTGTCAATCAGGAATAAAGCACTGTACGCCAATGGAGCAGTTTTACTTATGCATATTGCACTCCTGGTATTACTGTATCTTTCATTTAATAACACCACGCAACAGTCATGCATCATACATTGCATCATCATCATTCATCAAGGCCACATTACCTTGCTGTCCAGGTGCCAGACATAGTGGGACATACTGAGACAGAGAAAAGGAGTCAGAGAGCGACAAGAAGAGACAAGGAGTAGCAAAAACAGACAGGGACACATGGAATGGCGAAGCCATCCAAAGCAATTTATTGCATAACCATGGGTGAAAGGAAAAGATGAGACTTTATATAATCTGATGGATCCAGTATGGAGGATTTACTCTCCGCTTAAGCATGAGAAACTGAGCATGTCAATTGTGACAAACCATAGAGACACTCTCGCCTCATCTGTCATCCTTCCATTGCATCCCCCTGTACGCCAAGCACATCTTTTTGAATAATGGAAAGATGCAAAGAGACTCCCCATAGGAAAACTGGATGGAACCAGATACAAGACTAAAAGTTGCTTTCTGCAAGGGAAGACCTCGTTGAACAGTCTGCCTGTACCACAAAAATGTCTCAAAGGGTCCCAGAATCCTGGTGGTCTTAACGTCACAGAATTAGGTAATCAACTCTCAGGAGATGGTAACACAATCAGGAAACACACTCCTCTTTTGACCTTACTTTGACAATGGAGATAGCCTTGTGCAGTAAGTTCTCCCTTTGAAATTGTGTCATTCTTTCAGTCTTCTTCCACACTCTCATAAGCAAACACTCTTGCTACTTTTATCCAGCACCACCAGAACATCATTCTTCCACCATATTCAAATATCACTCTGTTGCCATATTCAACTTGTTTAGAAGGATTCCATTACTTTACCCCAGGCTCAACCTTTAGCATTTTAGGGCATACACAACTTTAAATTTTAAAAATATATTAGCATTTGTTGAAATTAACATTAACCAAGATAAAGAAGTGTTGAAAAGTATTGTTTATTGTTAGTTACAAAAAGAGAAAATGAAACATTGTCGATTCTACAGAATGCGCTATGTTCCAAGTCTTCTAGAGCCATGCAATAGCTTTGTGTGATGAAATTTAAGTTGTTTTTCCAAAAAAACAAAGCTTTTCAAGACCCCATGAAATGAAAGTGAGAATTTTGTGCCTTTTTTGTCCATATGCGTTATCTTTAAAGTCATCTAAATGCTAGCATACTTCAAACAAAATGTACTTTTAGCAGATATATATGCTGAGGCAAAAACATATTTATATGATATTTTTAGTACGTTATACTGTATGTGCCATTAATAAAATATTTATAAACAAAGTTTGCAGAGGCTTTGATAAAATTTTTCGAACCGGGGTGAGAATGTCACAAGATTGACATTTTGGTGGTGCAGGATAAAAGGCCCTACAGCAACATTTCCCTTATGAGATTGTCCTGCCCACTAGTGTTGTACTACTCGAGTCCGGTATTGATGACTTGTGACTCGTCTCAGACTTGAACACTAATGACTTGGACTGGCACTCGAGGATTGGGTGTATTCTGACTTGAAGGAGAGAACTCATTTCAACCGTTAACTTTTGCGTTCTGCCCTTTTATAGCTTGAGATCACATGCATGTCATGCCATGTGCCGGTTGCAGGAGTGCAAATCTCTGCGCTCGCACACGGATTTCCTTTGCTTTCACTCAAAACTGGACACGCACTCTCAAATCTCCCTGCTCTCATTAAGAGAGTGCTTGTGCCACTTAAAACATGTCATGTGTACTAGCAAATCTATAATAACACAAAATAACTGTGCCTCTGTTTATTCATACAAATATATTGCCTCTGTAGATGTGGTATAGCGAGGGAAAATATTGGAGTTTGAGAAATCAACTCGCCATTTGGTCGGTGGTGCATAATACATGGTTAAAGTCGTACTGTAAAAATGATATTCTGATGCTCACTGACAATGTAAGAGACATGAGCATATCAAATGACAGAAACCGTAAACAAAGAACACATTGCGACTCAAGTCCTCTCAAAAATTTCCCCTCAGTAGAAAACTTACCTGCACAAGTTTGTCTAGAATGCATAAAGGATGTTTCAGAAACTAAGTGGTAGCACATACGTAGAATATTCGAAAATATGTGGAACAAAACCGTAAATCATTATTACGAGTTATAATTATAATGGGAACATAAGATTGTGTTGACGTGTTCATGGGTTTATGACAGGTGCAGTTTTACATAGAGACGGAGACTGGCTCATGTGATGCAAGTTTGAAGTCTGATAATGCGGCCGATCCTAGGGTATCGGAAGTATCGGAAACAACATACCGACCTCCCGCGTAATCATGCCACATCCGCCTTCTCTGCCCACAAATTTCCCATGCAAAGGTACATATAACCATGCTTTTAACCTGAAATTAAAACTCAACTGACAATTTACTAAGTGACTTATTACCAGTGATTTCCTGCCTCTTCTTTTTGATGAAATGGAACTCAGCTCAACACTACGAATGAAACACTTACCCTGGAACCACTAAGATCTGAAAATTATCATTCTTTTTTTCTGAAGGAGTTGTTCCTTTCTTTTAAAGCCTATGTAAATTACAGGTGTCATCCAACAAAGAGGAAATCAAGACAGCAAAGCCATCAGCACAGATCAATAGAGTGAGCCAGGCACTTACACAAATACACCAGGTTTTACAGACACAAGTGACATTTATATGTAGGCTGGAAACTTCTGAGAAGCTCTACTGAACTGGGAGGTGAAAATATTACCTCTTTGATTTCTGTCAAATGAAGAATGCTCCCCCCATAAATGTTTACAGAGCACATAGGCCCATGCAGATTTACTGTGAGAATTACACGCCTCTGTGTTCAAGACATACTCCCTATCTTGAATCGATCCCAGTCTTACCTCTCCATAATGGGAGACACTGTTGCTAATAGGCAGTAATAAAGTAACTCTGTGCCACCACTAAAATCTCCACATTTACCCTCTACGTCGATCCAGTGTCTCAACATAATTCAGCATTAATGACCATCTATGGATCAAGACCTGTAGAAACAAAAGCTCCCGACTTTAAGACTAGCATCGATATTTTACCACTACATTTTAGCTGTGTTAAGCCAATAAAAGGGATAAAATTTTCCCAAGTGAGTGAAAACCATGAATGTTCACTTTCTGCTTTGTTTGCAGAGCCCCTTTGTGAAAACAGCCCCAGAACTGGGATTTTAAGCATTTGATGATCTATGATTTTGCCTGGGCTAAAGCATTAAATATTTCACATCTTGGAAAAACATAACAAAGAAAAACCTGTGATTTGTTTATTAAGTTCCCAGGACAATTTTTGCTAGATGGCTAGGGGAAAGAAATAATTAGCATTTCCATGTGCTATCTATAATCTTCTCTTGTTCAATTCATGTTCAGTAATGGACTGTGTGTGCCAAAGGCTGTTTCTCTGTGTTTCAATTGAAAAAGCATTGGATTAGGAAAACTTTTTACAATCCTCCAGATTTGGACAATGCACAGTCTAAAACATAAAGATTTTACATGGCTAATTCTGCCTGCTCTAAATGGGCAACTGCAAATAATAGAAAAGAATGCATTCAAGGATTGGGGATAAACTGTGATTTTTCGAAAGACACTAATTTACAAGAGACAAATGATATATGCTATGGTAGAGCAAACATAGGCATAAACCGTCTCTTTTGTCTCAATTAAATAGTTCTTTCCAGGTTCAGTGCCAGTCGGCAATAGTGCATCTTTTCTTCGGCTTTGACTAACATCTTATCACACCTCATCTCAATGTCTCATCTCTTTCACCACACTGTAAAGCTCATTGAGCTACCCGAAATTTTAGCATTTCTTGCTTCAAAGCACACATTAGGCTGAACAGTTCATTACCAAATAGAAATTGATGCTGCCTCTGCCACTTTCCGGGAGCCTTTCAAGACAAAAAGAGGATAACATTATTTTTCTGGTCGGCGAGCCGAAAACTGAAAAGAGAAATATATGAGAAAAAGAAAACACATTGTTTGCTGTAGAATTTTGATGAGACTCATTCGTTTCAGGAATATATTGTCCTCAGAGTGATATTCTAAATCAATTGGAGGCTGTGTGGACACTGTCAGCCTTAGAAGACAGACTGTACTGGTGCATTCCGAAACAACCACAACAAAGTAATAATCACAAGTGATTATTTAGCCAAAATAACGTAGCCTCTCATCTTGTCCCCTTCCATATTTTGAATTGTGAAAGGAAATGAGAAACAAGTCCAATCTGATTCCATACAAACCTTTACGTATCACTCCATAGCAGGGAATCATATCTCTTCAACAGAGACTAAAAAAACACAGGCACACCACAACGGCTGTGACAGATCATACAATCATGTGATGTGAGATCATTTCACACTGTAAATATATACAAGGTGTCATTTGTAAACACATATGTGACATTGATGATCTTCACCCTAAAGCTGGCAGCATATTTCAGACACATACAGTAGTACATACTGCCAGAAGCCGGGCAGTTGCTACAGGAAGTTTAATAGGTCAGTGAATCACAGAGGATATGCTCTTAATGGGATATACTCCCATTGTACCTAAAATTATTTTTTTTCAAATAGCCTAATGTGAAATCACAACTTCCTCTTTACTTTGATTATTTATAGTCAACATGCTTCGTTACTCTGACTGCAATTCTGCCTCACACATTCTACCAGGATTTGGGGACCAAGAAGGCTCGTTTGCATATATTTACATGTAATTAGCACATCAAACCTTCAGACTTGAAAGGGACGACTTGTCAAAAAGTACTTTGCATCTCCCTCTCTGCCCCACCTCTCTTTCCCACTATCTCACTATCTCTCTCTCTCTCTCTCTCTCTCTCTCTCTCTCTCTCTCTCTCCTTCTAAATCACAGCTTTTAATATGAATGTGTGATTAGAAGAACAATTAGATACGATAAACCTCTTCTACACTTCTGGAATCATACCACAGTTTGGATATTTGTTTCTGGGACATTGTACATGAGAGAAAATGCATGTGGTTGACTGAGAGTGTGTGTATGCATGTCGCAAAGCTTGTGTCACTTTGCTTCTGTTGCAGGTGCTGATCGTTGATTTTTCACTAATTATGAAAGTCAGTGAGATGATGAGACAATGCCATTGACTCATTGTGCATTGTGAATTGCATTAATTAGAGTTAATGATGATGTCAACATGCATCAGTTGAGCCTTTGAGTCACAAGTATCCACTGAGGCATAAAACAAGTGCCCCAAAAAATTAATGAGCTTGCAGTCATAAGTCTTAGTAAACAGGACATTTTACTTAAGCAGGAATTGTTGGAAATACCATATTTAAGCAATAGAACACGAGCTAGAGTGCTGTTGTGCTGAATTTAGTACAGTGCCATGATTGCAAGTGTGATAGTGCTTTTAGACATCAACAAGAATTTAAAGAGGAACTAACATTTTAGACACAATATGGTCACCTGTTTTGTCTGTAAACCTGCTCTGCTAATGAAAACAGTTACAAACAAGTCAAAGCAATAGAGCACAACAGTTCCCGCCCACTTTTTCAGCCATCTTTGTATTTTTCCCATTTCTTTTTCCAAAGGGATTTCATAAAAATCTAAGCCATGAACCATAACAACAAGTTCTGGGGCAACTACAATGTTGCAAACTTTGTTTTATAGAAAAAAAGTATTTTAAAATGGGAAGGTATAAAACTATTGAAACTGTTGATTATAATTATAGTAACATAAAATGTTAATCCAAAAATTGCACAAATTTGAATATATACTTGTACATATATAAGCAGTTTAAGCATGTAGGGGAGACCATCCTGATTGCGTCATTCACAATTCACAATTACCACAGCCTTTTCACAAACTTTGTTGGCCATGATTCCCTGATTGCTGGATCTTATCCTTGCTGAATCATGCAGTGAAGCAGTTCACCAGCAATTCTGCTATTACACTTTTCTTTAATGATTAACAAACTCTGAGCTTACAGTAGGCCTGCCTTTAAAGGTGTACATTAGTTACTGAAGTTACTGTTAAAAATAGTCATTTGCCCATGGAGAAAATAAATAACATTATTACATTCTGAACAAGTCTGTTGTGCTCTGTATCAAGCTGAATGTTGCCGAGCATTGCACAAACTGACAGTCTATCTGGAATGCCATAAACACAGACAAGCAGAGTGATACAAACATTAAAGTGTGTGTACTAAATAATAGCACTCTTGGAATACCACTTGTCTAATCAGATTAGAGATAGTAGCTAATTGTTGTATAATGTTACCATCTCTTTTCATCAGTGGCGATTTCTCATGGCCAGCAAAGCCTTGTTTGCTGGCGTAACATGCCTAGTTAATAACTCTTTTTTCATCTTTTCTTTCTCATTGACCTTGTATTTCAATCACTTTCCACTCCTAATTTATCTACAAACTCATAGCAAAAACAAAAAGTTTATCCAATCAGAATTTATGCCTTTTAGCTGGCCTTGAGTGACGCAAACATACTTTAAATGATGTACGTAATTTGAAAGCGAAGAGCACAAGATCTTGCCGATGAGACAGCTGTCATCATTGCTGTTATTGTCGTTGAGAAAGAGATCTTTATGGATTTAAAAAGCATGAACATGTGACTGATTAATTAAACAGGAGGAGGAGGACTGATTTTCACTTCAAGTAAATTGGTAAGTGATTTTTTCATTGTTATAGCAATTTTCTATGTGTAAATTAGGCTGCTTGAGCATTCAGTGTCGGATCAAGTTTTGAAAAGTAACCATGTACCCTTACGAAAAAAAAATTATTACAACCAAAATTGTAATTATTAGAGAGATTTTCTTGGTGTTAGACCTCCTTAGTTCTGGCTTTCGTGCGTGGACATGTTTTTAAAATGCCAATTGGTATTATTAGTTGACTGCCACGTAATGTATTATACGGTGTCTTATTCATTGTGAAACTGTGTTTTATTAATGCCATGAATAGCACTGAAGGCCTAGACTTAAAATGCACAGGCCGCGGCTGCTTTTCAATATGTTTTTTTTTTTTAATAATGGGGTGTGGTTTTATGTGAGATAAAATGCTTTTGTTTCAAGCTTAGTACAAAGTGTAAAAGCACAGTTCTTGGTATAAAGCTAAATCTTTTTTAAACAGACATCATACATTTTTTGTATTTAGCCAAGTGGAGAAATTTCATGTAATTTAACTCTAGTCATAAATTGGATGTAGAACCAGAGTTTTGTGACTCCCGCTTTCCGGCAGTCCTCGTGTTGCACATGTGTGCTGGTTAGAGATGTGAAAAAATGTGTTGTGCAAGAGAACTCCCAGTTTTAAATATTTAAAAAATATTTAGGTAGAGGGAGTCACGTGACGCCATGCGAGGTTCGGACATGTAAATGGCGAGATCTGCGCACTTTGCTAGTTTTAATACTTTTTATGTCATAAACCGGTGAGAATCGATACACACTGTTCCATAACTGTTCTAGGAAGACAATATGTCAAAGAATTCTAAATCCTCGGGCTCTGGAGATATTAAAAGACACTTACATGCTCAAGCTGAGGCCCCTGAGGCCCCAAGCGATTTGGTCGGAGAAGTGAGGGAAATTCGGCGAGAATTGTTAAACACGTCAGCAATGCTGAGGAAGGTCGTTGCTGGATCTTGCTGTAATACGTTGATTCATCACTGCCATGGAGACGAAATTCACTGAGAAAAATGTGATTGATTCAAGGAATGCAAGAAACTCTTACATCAATGGAAGGTGCTTTTGCACTGATGTTCCTTTACAAATTGAGAATAGATGCTAAGGATGGCCGCAAACATTTACATGTCCACAGCAAGCAATGTCCTACATAAAGTCAATGGAGTAAGTTATTTTGTAGTACTCACATTGTAGCCAAATGGTTTGACTCACTGAACATTCACTTGACTGTTCGAGGAACTGAGTGCCTTTTTTGTTTCTTTTGAGTTTTTTTTGTGTTGTAACACTCCTTCAGGCCTGCTGAGTATATGAATCTGCACATTCTTCTTATGCTTAAGCTTCCTATTGGCTGGAGTTAGTTTTGAGGAGTATTTTTTTCAAATATTGGAGTGATTAGGTCATTTGTTGCACTCATGTAGCAGCCGAATGGGATGGCTCACTGACCATTCTTTGACTGTACAAGGAAATGTTTATATATATATATATATATATATATATATATATATATATATATATTTATACTGGTTCAGCCTAGCCTCTTGAGTTAGTTTTGTGGAATAACACACCTTCAGGACAGTTATGTTGATTAATCTACATATTCTTTGTGTTTATTCTGCCTATTGGCTGGAGTTTGTTTGATAGATTATCTGTTGTTGTGTAACTCTGTCTCACAAAATTTGTATAGAAACACAGACCTCGAGCAATCTGACAGCAAAGTTGTTGCGGGGGCCATCGTAGGTGTACATGGACTGTTTAGAGGAATGGATGCCAGTTGACGCTGCCGTGTGCGGGATTAATGCACATGTTTTTCTTATTTCTGTTTGTTTGGTTCTGTTTGTATACTCTTTATATTAACACACACAGTATATATTAAAAATGACAAACAGAATGAAGATTTATTGTATTAATATATTATTTAATAAGAATACAAGTAAGGCCCAAGTATTTTAAAATTTCATTTCAAAATTTCGTTTCTGCACCAGCCCCAGATCTCCGACACTCTCGTCCGAATTCACTCATTTCGTTCACCTACTGCTGAGATATAGTGCACTAACTGCCATTCACTATATAGGAACTATATAGGAACTAGTGAATGAGTGGACGATTATGGACACAGCCACTCTCGTCGCCACGATTGCCTCACGCCCGCACATCTCACACACACCCACCCCGCGCACCTTACTGTGCACGCGCAGAAATGCTGTCTGTTCACGTGAATGGCAGTGATTTAAACTTAACTTGGATGTTTACATGGATTTATACAGTTAATCTGCCTGAAGTAGCTGCAATAGTTTCCAGTACCCCAGCTCTGTGAACTTCCTTTCTCGTAAAAGTCCCCTTCAATAATCTCTCAATAAATTACACATTAATTCAAATTAAACCCAGTAATGTAACAACAGTAACATCACCCATTGTAAAGAAGCAAAAGTAAAAAAAAAATAATTAGAAATTTACTTGAGTGAGGGTAAAAATTACCACTTTTAAACCTACTCTAAAAGTAAAATTTTTCCCCAAAAGTTGTAACGTGTTACTACACACCTCTGCCTAGAACAACATTGACGCTTCACAGGATGTGTAAAAATCTTGGTCTTACAGATATTTGGAGACTTCTGTACCCATCTGGTAAGGCCTATCATTTATTCAGTCCATAAGATTTATTCTAGAATAGATTTTTTTTTTATTTCGAAGTCCCTCATTTCAACTGTTGTAGATTGCTCAGTTGGAAACATTTTGTCTCAGATCATGCCTTGGTGAGTTTAGAGGTGCTGCCACATATGGAGAAAAAGAAATCATATAGTTGGTGCTTTAAATCGCTGAAATCAATGTTTATATGGAGACCAACTGATCCTCAGTATCCTCTGTGGGTGTGGTTTGGGAGGCACTTAAGGGGGTTCGTAGGGGTCAAATCCTAAAGTATGCCTCATTCACCAAAAAAGAAAGCACAAGAACTTGTGTAGTTGGAAGGGACTACTAAAATTGCAAAGGCAGAGCTGAAGCGTTGAATGTTGTCTGATGGCCTCAGAGAATTGACCCGATTGAAATACAGATACAACACTATTTTGTCGCAAGAAGGTGGAGTTTTGGTTATTCAGGGCAAGGCAGTCATACTTTGTGTAAGGGATCTCCTCTTTGGGGTGCTGTTCCCCTCCAGACCAGCAGAGGGCGCTCGCCTTGGAACTCCCGTGCCATGCTCCAGATGGCACCAACGCCCCTAACCCGGTTCAACCCTCTGCTCATCAACCCTCATTCCCTTTACCTGTGCATAGGCCTATATAAGTCTGTTGGTTTCTCACTTATGTGTTCAGTCTTGAGCCTATGTATCGTGTGCCTCCAGTGACCAGCCCTTGAGTTAAGTCTTATCCTTGTTGTACTTTCTTGACCCTCATTTTGTGGAAGCTTGGCTTTCCCAGTTTATTTGTACTTTGCTAATTTCAACAATTAAAAGATTATTTTTTGGAAGAAATACAAGTATCCAGACTCTTTGCTCTCTGCTCTTGGGTTCAACTATCGGGGAGTTAGCTCAGTGGCACTAAACACTCGAGCACTACAGACCTGGGTTTGATCCCCGCCTACGACAGCCCTGTTACACTTTGAGTTGGGGTACAAGGCAGGAGAACTTCTGGCTAGATATATAAAACAGAGAGAGTCTTTTTCTACAATTCACTCAGTGAAATCTTTACCTCGGCCATTAATATTAATAATGCTTTTAAAGAATTATAGCTTGATCTCTATAGTTCCATGTCTTCATCTACTGATGAGGATTTTAGAAACTTTGTGGAACCATTAGAACTTTCTAAACTGAAGGCTGAGCAATACAATTATCTTGAATCTGTGATAACCTTGGAGGGGCGAGGTAATTAAGACCTTGCCTACAGGAGTTTTTTTAGATCTTATGCTATAGATCAAGCTCCACTAATGCAAGAAGTTTATATGGAATCATTAAAGAATGGAAAGCTTCCGCCAACCATGACGCGAACCCTGATTCTTAAAAAAGACAAAGATCAAACCGAGTGTAAGAGCCACCGTCCAATTTCCCTGATCCAGCTAGACGTTAAATTATTGTCAAAATGTTTGGCTGACCAATTAATTAAGGTTATGACATCTCTTATACATATCGATCAGGTGGGGTTTATTTGGGGCCATGGCTCTTCTGATAAAATTAGGTGTTTCATCAATATCACGTGGTCAATGGCGAATGATCAGACTTCGGTCTGATGCCGAAAAGGCATTTGATATGGTAGAATGGGATTTTTTTTTTTTTACAATTTGGAATTGTACACGTTTGGGAATACTTTTAATGCTTGTATTAAGTTACTTTATAGACACTCTGTAGCGGCGGTACAAACAAATATATTCATTTCTGATTATTTTACTATGGATAGGGGCATGTGGCAGGGTTGACCTTTTTCCCCATTATTGTTTTGTCTTGCCCTGGAACCATTAGCAGCTGAGATAAGAAAGGAGGTTGATTTTCCAGGGGTGGTAGCTGGAGGTGTGGTGCATAAGCTTTTGCTTTACGGTGATGATATTTTATTATTCGTCTCTGACCCTACTAGATCTATGCCTTTCCTCCACAGAATTATTAATTACTTTTCTAAATTCTCAGGATACAGAGTTATTTGGTCTAAATTCGAAGCTTTGGCTCTAATAGCATACTGCCCGGTAACAGATTTTCAGCCAGGTGCCTTCCAGTTACCCAAACAGGGCATTAAGTATTTGAGGATTTTAATCTCATCAAATTTGTGTGATTTAGTTAGAGTTCATTTTGACCCTTTAAATTGTTTTTCGATCAATGTGGGCAGGTGGGCTTCATTACATTTATTGATTTTGGAAGGTTAATATTATTAAAATGAATTGTATTCCAAAATGTAACTACCTGCTACAATTTTGTAAATGTCCCTCTTTCTTATTTCAAGCAATTTGATAGCATTGAGAAGTCCTTCATTTGGAATGGTAAACAACCCAGATTATATTTCAGTAGGGTGCATAGGCTGATTAATGAAGGTGGTCTAGGCCTACCCAAGATTTTGTTGTATTATTATGCATTTGGTCTCAGACATTTGGCTCATTGGTCACTTCACCTGAGAGAGCCCCACCCTGGGTTTGTATTGAACAGGAAGTTCTTGCCCCTATTTAACCATTGCAAAGCATTTCTATTAAATTAACTGGAGAAGTTAAATTACACCCCGTTATCTTGCATTTGCTCACGGTATGGACAAAAGTGTCTAGAGTGTTTCATTCGGACATTTATTTAAATGTTGCCTCAAGCATATGGCTGAACTCAAAATTATGTATTAATAAATCCCCCTTTTACTGGTAGGAGTGGATAATGAGAAAGATAAATACACTCGGTGACCTATATGAGAGTGGAGTGTTGAGATTTTTTATTTTTATTTAGTTCAACATTTTGGGATTCCCAGATCTCAGTTTTGTAGGTATTTATAGCTGCCCCACCTGCTCTGTACTATTAGGAGTAGCATACACCCCCCTAAAATGGCAGATATTCTGGGAATGGTGATTACTGCTTTTGGAAAAGGTCATGAGGCATCAGTGTATTTCTTGCTGCTACTTCAGAGTCTAGGGGACAGAGCTCTAACTTCTATCAAGAGATTATGGCAAAAATATTTAAACCTGGTATTGGAGGGTGTAGGCTAGGATTCTAAAAAACATCAAGTCTGCATCTAGAGATGCAATTCAAGATTTTACATAGCTTCTATTGAACCCATTCTAGAGTGTATAGGCTTGGTCTTAAAGACACACCCACCTACTGGAGATGCCAATCAGAAGATGGAGACACAACCCAAGTTTTAAGATCCAAGAATTTTGGTTGAAGGTTCAGAGTTTTATGTGTGACGTATTGGGCCCTTGGATTTAATTTAGCCCCAGACTCTGTGTTTTGGGCGATGGGGCGGTCATCGATGTGGGGAATAAACATTTAAAATTGGGTTCTGACCATTGTAATGATCGCCAGTCAAATGATTTTATGGGGATGGAGGTTGGCTAGAGCGCCCCCATTTCAGGAGTGGTGCACAGAGATGGGGAGGGTAGCGTCTTTTGAGGAAGTGTCATTTAGAAGACTGGGTATCTTGGATTTGTTTTTTTGGGCAATGGG
Organism: Moxostoma hubbsi; assembly: GCA_032164185.1. Classification (NCBI taxonomy): domain Eukaryota; kingdom Metazoa; phylum Chordata; class Actinopteri; order Cypriniformes; family Catostomidae; genus Moxostoma; species Moxostoma hubbsi. The sequence goes on along the minus strand of JAVLUX010000039.1, from coordinate 9,622,220 downwards.
GCAAATTTTTGGAGTTTTTCTCGAGGAGAGGCAGTGGATAGAGAGGTATAGGTATAAATGTGTGTGTTTTATATATATATATATATATATATATATATATATATATATATATATATATATATATATATACACACACACACACACACACACACACACAGTATTCTGCTTGTTTGTTTGTTTTTTTAGTATATACTCATGTGTGATCACAGGAATGTTTGTTGAGGTTCAGGGCAGGATTGGGGATTTGGAGGGGGAGTGGTCATAGTGGGGGTTAAATGTTGATTCTATGTATATATGTTTTTCTTTTCTTTATTTACCATATGAATCAATAAAAAATGTTAATCACAAAAAATATTATTTGCGTAAATATAAAGTTTTACATAAAATGCTTATAAATTGCATTAAATATGTGTTCAGAAGAGTCGTATGTTAAAACTGAGTGTTTGTTGTGAATCATTTTTGAATGATACATATGGATTCCATGTGTGGAGTTTGATCACATTTTGTGCACACATGTGAGGACTGGGTTTGTAAATGTAGTATTTATCATATCTCATTTAATTATTTAGATCCCAGAATTGCTTTCCAATTTATATTGTTTTAAACTGTTAAATGTGTCATTAAAGCCTTGTTAAAAATGCATAAAATTCATTGAGTGATTTAAACGTGTTAAAATACTGAGTGTTTAAGCATGTTTTAAATGCATAAAATTCTTTGAGTGATTTGAGGAAGTACTTCAGTGCATAGGGTGCTGTGAATGATATACAGGTGAAACTCGAAAAATTAGAATATCGTGCAAAAGTTCATTAATTTCAGTAATTCAGCTTAAAAGGTGAAACTAATATATTATATAGACTCATTACAAGCAAAGTAAGATATTTCAAGCCTTTATTTGATATAATTTTTATGATTATGGCTTACAGCTTATGAAAACCCCAAATTCAGAATCTCAGAAAATTAGAATATTACATGAAATCAATAAAAAAAAGGATTTTAAATACAGAAATGTCGGCCCTCTGAAAAGTATAATCATGCATATGTACTCAGTACTTGGTTTGGGCCCCTTTTGCATTAATTACTGCCTCAATGCGGCGTGGCATGGATGCTATCAGCCTATGGCACTGCTGAGGTGTTATGGAAGACAAAGATGCTTCAATAGCGGCCTTCAGCTCTTCTGCATTGTTTGGTCTCATGTCTCTCATCTTTCTCTTGGCAATGCCCCATAGATTCTCTATGGGGTTCAGGTCAGGCGAGTTTGCTGGCCAATCAAGCACAGTAATACCATGGTCATTGAACCAGGTTTTGGTACTTTTGGCAGTGTGGGCAGGTGCCAAGTCCTGCTGGAAAATGAAGTCAGCATCTCCATAAAGCTTGTCTGCTGAAGGAAGCATGAAGTGCTCTAAAATGTCCCGGTAGACGGCTGCGTTGACTCTGGACTTAATAAAGCACAGTGGACCAACACCAGCCGATGACATGGCTCCCCAAACCAACACAGACTGTGGAAACTTCACACTGGACTTCAAGCATCTTGGATTGTGTGCCTCTCCATTCTTCCTCCAGATTCTGGGACCTTGGTTTCCAAATGAGATGTAAAATTTGCTCTCATCAGAAAAGAGGACTTTGGACCACTGAGCAACAGACCAGTTCTTTTTTTCTTTAGCCCAGGTAAGACGCTTCTGACGTTGTTTGTTGTTCAGGAGCGGCTTGACAAGAGGAATACGACATTTCCAGCCTCAGTCCACTCCTTGTGAAACTCCCCCACACATTTGAATGGCTTTTTCCTGACAATCCTCTCCAGGCTACGGTCATCCCTGCTGCTTGTGCACCTTTTTCTACCACACTTTTCCCTTCCACTTAACTTTCTATTAATGTGCTTTGATACAGCACTTTGAGAACATCCAACTTCTTTTGCAATTACCTTTTGAGGCTTTCCCTCCTTGTGGAGGGTGTCAATGATGGTTTTCTGCACAACTGTCAGGTCAGCAGTCTTCCCCATGATTGTGAATTCAACTGAACCAGACTGAGAGACCATTTAAAGGCTCAGGAACCCTTTGCAGGTGTTTTGGATTAATTAACTGATTAGAGTGTGACACTTTGAGCCTACAATACTGAACCTTTACACAATATTCTAATTTTCTGAGATTCTGAATTTGGGGTTTTCATAAGCTGTAAGCCATAATCATAAAAATTATATCAAATAAAGGCTTGAAATATTTTACTTTGCTTGTAATGAGTCTATATAATATATTAGTTTCACCTTTTAAGTTGAATTACTGAAATTAATGAACTTTTGCACGATATTCTAATTTTTCGAGTTTCACCTGTAAGCATGTACTAAGTATGTTGAGGCATGTGGGTAGGCTTATGCCCTGTTTGTGTATTCATTTAACATTAGCATCTACTGTACTCTACAGTATTTCAGTTTTTGTATTTTCTTTATTTGTATTTTATTTTTTTTATTTTTAAAGAACAGCCATTAGAATAAAATAATTGTTATATCCTGTGTGTTTATTTACAACCAAAAATAAATTAAGTAGGCAGTTCATGTATATTCCATTATCTTTGCATTGCAAAAGACAAACACGGAGAGAAAATTCAGGATCTTTACCCAGCAAGAATCTGTAACAAGTGTCATACGTTTCACAAGAAATTTTTTATTTACTTTATTTAAACCAATAAAAACAACAAAATAATAATAATACTATGAAGCATTTGTCAATGGAGTCATACAACTGTAATTTCACGATATTCAGTACAAATTCCAGTACATGAAATTCCTAGCACAACAATTTCTGTGCAGATAATCAAACTGTACATTACAAAAGTGTTCACTTTATGGACCACCCATGGATAAAGTACTGCATTGCATTCTGCTTTATAACAGGTTGTAAAATACATGCAGATGTGAAGAAAATGTCCTTGGTTGATCTTAAGAGGCTTTCATCACTAAGCGGCATAAATTCTGACCTCCTTCACCCAGGGTTCTTAAAGGCCTGCTCGAAAGTGCCCATCTGATGTGATTGTTTATCCCCCTTTTCTCTCATTGTTAGTGCACTTAGTATGATTAATTAAGTCAAGCTCTTTCGATGACATCTCGTCTCGCTCTGGGGAGAAAAACTCCCTCTCCTTCCTCCTTCGCCCTGTCTCTTTCTATCACTCGCACCCTCACTCCTTTCCATTCAAATCAAATTAAATTCAGAGAGCACTCCATCTGCCATCATGGCCACTATACAATAATAACTTCAGCAACAGTAAAACAGACAACAAATAAATAAAAATGTCAATAAAATGAAGAAACAGTTAATGTATGGTTCAACCAAGACAACTTAGTCGCAACAGTAAAACACAATGAGTTGAAGCTTCTTTATGTGGGTGGCATTTCATGACCACCCTCAAAACTTTGCTGTCTACTTGCAAGATAGGGAACTGCATTCTATAGCAGCATTCTAACCGGTATGGAACAAGTGGCTGATTTAGAACACTCTACATAGGCATACAAATAGTGTGTGCCATGCAAATAGTGCTCCTCATGCAAAGTTCACAGTAGACTTTATTTTAAAGAGATGGTTCACACAAAAATGAAAATTCTCTCATCATTTACTCACCCTCATGCCATACCAGATGTGTATGACTTTCTTTCTTCTGCAAAACACAAAGATTCCTAAAATAATATTTCAGCTCTGTTGGTCCTCACAATGCAAGTGACCAGAACTTTGAAAAGTCCAAAAGGCAGTATAAAAGTAATTTATATGACTCCAGTTGTTAAATCCAAGTCTTCTGAAGTGATATGATAGGAGTGGGTGAGAGACAGATCAATATTTAAGTCTTTTTTAAAGGTAAATCTATACATTCACTTTCACATTCAGCTACCTACTGGTTGGGGCTGGTTAAAAGTGTAAATTCATAGTCAACTATCATATTTTCAGAAATGTCTCGGTTACTATCATAACCTCCGTTCCCTGATGGAGAGAACAAGACGTTGTCTCGATGTAGTGACACTAGGGGTCTCTCTTGAGAGCCTCGGTTACCTCTTATCTTTTTTGAAAAGGCCAATGAGAATTGGCGAACAGAATTTGCATGCCCCTCCCCCGGACATACAGGTATAAAAGGAGGGAATCGTGCGTCTGTTCAGACAGGATTTGAGGTGAGGAGCCGAGAGTAAGGTACCAGCCCTTTCATCGGCTTAGCACAGTGTTGTGGCAAGAGTGATACAACATCTCTTTCCCTCCATCAGGTAATGGAGGTTACAACAGTAACCGACACATTCCCCTTCTGTCACTCACTCAACGTTGTGTCGATGTAGTGACACCAGGGGTCCCTATTTAAAAACGCCACAACACTGAACGTGTTACATGGACTGCTGATGCAGGTGCAAGCAAGCTGTTGCATGCGAAAATAGCAGGTGCATCAAACTGCACATAACCTTCCCCAATGCCCCAAGAGATGTCATATACTTCCCCACATCCCTGAGGGAGGGAAGCAACATAACTAGCATGGGAGCATGCCGTGGCCAGCCTTGACCTTTTCTCTCTCTATGTTTTGTGTGTGGAGACCACATCCTGCCCATAAGGGGAGGTTAACATGTGGCAAATATGTCACATGGGCTTAGCAGCCACACATAGAAGTGACACGGTGGTAGGTCCTTCCTCGACGGGGAGGAGCTCTACAAACACAATGACCGGGGGGGGGCAGAGGGAGCTCTACCCAAGTGAGACGCGGGGGTCCGGCAACAGGGGGATCGAACTGCGGAAAACACATCACATGGGATATTGGAATAATCAGAACCTGTGGAGCATAGGTTCCAGCGCAGGCAATTCGGTGCCTGTGGTGGGTCTGCATGCAAACTTCCTCCGCTGAGTTCGGAGTCAGAGGACTTGTAGACTGGGGGAAGCGCATGTCTTCACCTCAGGGGAGGGGACGAACGCTCAAACGAAAAACCCGGCCAGCTGCTGTCAATGTATTACCGAATTCTACGTGTTCGGACCTGTTAAAACATGGGACGAGACCGGCTCAACCCAGAGATTTTAAAATCTCGCGAAGGTGTTGGGTGTTCCTCAGCCTGCCAATCTGCAGATGTCTGCTAGAGAGGTGCTATTGGCCAGTGCCCACAAGGATGCCACATTCGCACGGCCTGGTAGGCCAACGCAATGGCGTCCACAATCCAGTGGGCAAGCCTCTGTTTGGAGACAGCATTCCCTTTCCGCTGTCCACCAAAGCAGACAAAGAGCTGCTCAGTGTCTAAAGCTCTGTGTGTGATCCAAATAGGTGCGCAAAGCACGCACCGGACACAGCAATACTAAGGCTGGGTCTGCGCGTCTGTGCCAAGTGGGGCTTCTGTCAGAGAGTACCAGAGCGGGCAGTGGGTGGAATCTCGGGAGGCAAACAGATCTACCTGTGCTCTGCCGAATCGAGCCCAAATCAGCTAGACCACCTGAGGGTGGAGTCTCCATTCTCTGCTGAGCATTACCTGATGTGACAGCACATCCGCTGTGGTGTTTAGGTTGCCCGGGATATGACTGGTGTGCAGCGACCTCAGCCATTGTTGACTCCAAAGGAGTAGATGGCGGGCGAGTTGCGACATTCGATGAGATCGAACGCCTCCCTGGCGATGTCGCTAGTAGATAGTGTCACTGTGTTGTCTAGGCGAATCAGGACATGCTTACCGAAGATCAATGGCAGAAATCTGTGCAAGGCAAGAAATACAGCCAGCCACTCTAAGCAGTTGATGTGCCAACCCAGCCAGGGCCCCAACCAGGAGCCAGTGGCTGCATGCCCCTTGCACATGGTGCCCCAGCCCAACTGGGAGGCATCCGTAGTAACTACAACCCGTCTGAACACCTGCTGTAGGGGGACTCTATGGGCAGCTCACTAGGTTTTGGAACAGAGCATATACTGTATATCTACTCCCCTCTTACATTCAATCTCTCTGTGTTAGTCTCAGCTTTCTTGACTAGTTCCAGAGCTTCTGAGTCTGACATTTGGAGTGGTATCGAATTGCCAGATCACCACACACCTCCCGCAGCCTGCCCCTCGTCTGTGGCACGAAACTGTTGACACGGAAAAGCCCTTTCATGCAAATAGACAGAGACATGTGTCTGTTTAAACATTCATGCTTCAGTTAGACGGCACTGAACTGCCTGTCCACCAGGGGTGTAATATAACGAATTACAAATACTCATGTTACTGTAATTAACTACTTTTTCCCAAGAATTTTACTTTTTCAAGAAGTTTAAAAATGTTATACATTTACTTTTACTTAAAAAAAATTCATTCCTTGCATTGTTTGAAAAATTTTTATGCACAACAATAACGCTCTGTCGGCATTAAGGAAAATTTAGATTATTTTAAGTTTTTTAAGATTTTATGTAATTGTTTCCTACATTACGATTTAAAATGGTGTTGAAAATAACTGGTATTGAAAATAACTTTTGAATCTTTTAATTTCTGTTATCATGTCTCCATTTTATTTTTTGGAATCAGATTCATGTAGTGTTTATCATAGATAAGTGATGTATTTGAAAAGTTGGCATACAGTGTTCATTATAATGGGCCATAGGTTTTGCAACTCAGTACTCAATACTCACTACTCATAAGCACTTTTAAATGAGCTACTCTTTTACTCTTACTTGAGTAGTTATTTAGGACATATACTTTTACTCTACTCACACTACATTTTTTGGGAAGTAACAGTAATCCTATTTGAGTATCATTTTCCAGTACTCTTTCCACCACTGCTGTCCACTATGTAAGTAATCCACTTAAACCCCCAGAATGTAACATCCACAGATGTTCATCCCTTATACCAACTGAGCATCCAAAAGGGAAGGACAGCAGCAGCAGCAGGCATTCAATCTGCATTCATATTTAGCCTCCAGAGTTTCTGCCACCTGACATGGTGAATAGAAAAATTCTAACTGAATTTGTTTTGTGTGATCTGATTCATTATCCTGACAAATCAATATTGTACGGCTTACCCATAGACTATAGTTTGTACTGTAGTTTTTCCTTGTTACACTAAGCTATGTCAAAGTCCCTTTAAGGCAAGTCAGTTTACTTGGTGGTCATCTTGGCAAAATCCCTAGGCAGCTATTTTATATCTAAGAAATAGGCATACAAGTACAGCACCTATCTATTTGAATGGGACAAGCTCCTATCTATTTGAAGACTGAAATCTCAAGATTATGTTTCAATTATATACAGTGCACCCCAAAAAGTATCTGGACTAGGGCTTAAATTAATACAATAAATCATGCCCCCGAACCATAGTAATTAATGTTCACCTTCAGGTTTTTGTGAGTCTCGTTCGGCAGGGGCCAGTTAGTGCAACTCCAGCTGAAAAGGCATGCTCAGCAGTAAAGACAACAAACAACACTGTGATGAGGAGGAGGGTGTGGCCGGGCTGTAATGATGGATGCCTGGCCATGCCCTCCTCTTTGTCACAAACAATTACTGACAGCATAAATGAGGATGTGTTTTTGCATTCAAACACAACTGGGCAGAGCACAACTCTGAATGCAGGGGTTTCGAGATGCATTTTTATTTCTACGTTTCAAACTACAATTAACTTGACACAACATCCTAAAAATTCTATGTTGATGATGAGATGCAACCAAAGTGAGACACTCCAAAAGCGTCCATCTGACACACGTGTACATGGATGCGTCCTTAGAAAAGCCCTTATAATAACACCGTCTCCTAACCAGACACGCCGCGACATGCAATAAAAGGTACCTTTTCCATGTTAATCAGAGTTTTTGTCCTTACCAGCTGTGACACACGACGAGCAACAGCAACAGGGCTTTCTATTTGTGAAATAAATAGAAAATTTTGAGGCTGCTCCAGCTAATGCCCCTGCAGATTCTAGGTAATCGCCCATTGATAGACATTGAGAGATGCCTCTATCAAAAAGGTGGCTGGGTCTTTAAACTGAATGGGCCTTTAAACAGCAGATTGGATGTTGTGATATCCCACATTTATTTGTCTACGAGTGGTCTGTCTCCTCCTCCTTATACAATCTATATACTACCAAGCGACCCGATACAATGCCATGGTAGATTGTGTAGGATGATGTTTATATTCATGACTGTAGATTAGTGAATTTATGCATGCCATAATTATACAGTCTTACTATTGCTCGGTATATGTGGTTCAAGATTCTTCAAGACTTATGAAAACCTTGAAAAGATGATACACGTTTTTTGGGCATTTAAGAGGGTGTGAATGCAGTGAATTCTTCCATTATGCCAGAGGAAAGGAAATTATGAAATACAGCTTCCTGGATTAACAATGTATTTTGAGATCTGACAGCTTAGTGACAATTTAATCGCCAACTGCTCAACAGGAAAGTTGATGAAAAACTTTATAAAGAGGATGTCGTCATCAGTAATACGATTCATTTTGTCAAGTCATATCCCTTAATACCCCTATGTGGATTTACAAGATTTTAGCTCTGCATTCTACATCTATTCATCTGTCTTCAGTGAAGTGCATCAAACAATTCCACTAGTTAGTTTTTCCTCTGTGTAAAACATACTAAATACTAAAAACTGTACTTTCTTCTTTCTGTCTCTATCCATGTTCCTTCTACACATTTACCAGAAGAAGAAAAAAATGTGTTGAGGGAATAGTTTGCCCAAAAAGGAAAATTCTGACATTATTTACTAGGCCATCACATCATGCAACTCTCAAATTAAATACAGCACCTATTGCACAGGTTGGACATCATGACATTTGGTGTCTAGACACTCAAGAATCAATGACATTTAAAGTTTTTGAATTCAAACCTGGGCCATAGGCACCATATATGATTTGAGAGCTACTGTATATACTGAATTGCAAGTATGATTTGATATGAGATTGAATTAAATGAATAGTTTAAAATTATTTAAAAAGAATCAAATTTACCGACCCACAAATTGCCATCATTCTCTCTTTTAAAAAAAGTAATAAAGTTGATGGAAAGCAATTCCCTATTAAACAAAGTAGCTGATATTGGAGACACCCGTTCTATGCTGTGAACATTAAATTATAAATAGTTTTAATTACTGCAGTATTTGGGCATGGCTCTATGCAATCTATGTGCATCTAAGGAAAGATCTGTTACCATGGCAATGACTGGGAACAACAATCCAATTAGTTGGATTGACTAAAGGCCAAATAGAAAAAAGGACAAAAAGAGAAGATGAAGGAGAGAAATAAATGCATAATATGGGTAAAATCTCTGATTACATTTACCGGATGCTGAGCTGCACTGAACAATAGCATGTGTTAAGCCTTTTGCCTGAGGTTGCAGTGGTTATTTTAAAGGCACATTATTACATTTGAATGATGAGCAGCGGTAGGCAGGTCTGTAGGAATTAAGAGTGTGTGATTTTAAACGGAAACTCTGTAACGGAAATACAACAAACAGATATCTCCCTACATTGTAAAAAGTGGTAACATCAAATTGTTGACTTAAGAATATATTTGTACACGATCTAACCATTAAAGATGCACTCAGTAAGTTTTTCCTCATTAAACATTTTTAACTCCTCAAGATATGAACTCTAATTTTGCAATTTATGTGGGAAATCATGGACACTCACATTAAAATGAAGACTCCAGTGCTCCAAAGCTGTTTTATTCTACAAGCACATGGGGGCTGCCGTGCAGTATCACATGACCAGCCGAATACTACTTTCTTAATTTCAGTAACCATCCTGTTATTTGACACTTTCACTCATTGATAAAAAAAATCATTGCTGACTGTGAATACTACATTTCTACAATGACATCTGAAACTGTAAACTATTGATTTTAAATTATGCTTCCAAGCCGCTAGGTGTCAGTGCAAGTCCATGATGTCACAAAGACAAAAGTTACTGAGTGCACCTTTAAAAAAAAAACTTTTTTATAATTTTTTTTTAAATAATTTACTCACCCTCATGCTGTTCCAAACCATATGACTTTCTTCCTTTCGTGCAACACAAAAGGAGATGTTAGATAGAATGACAGCCTCAGTCACCATTTACTTTCATTGTACGGAAAGAATATGCAATGTAAGTGAATGGTGATTGATGCTGTCCTAACATTCCCAACACTCCGCCTAACACCACTTGTTGTATTCCAGGGAAGAAAGAAAGTAATACGGGCTTGGACGGGGTTAGACATGAGGTTGAGAAAATGAAGATTTTATATGGGGTAAACAATCCTTTATGTGATTCCCCATAAGAATTTTTTTTTTAATAAAATCAGATTGGTTATGAGACCACTCTGATGTTAATACATCCAGAGAGGCGCAAATTTACTTGATTAAAAAAGGATAGGCCAAATTCACTTCCCAAGATCTCTTATATCGTTTGAACAGTGAATGTAGTCGGACTGATTAATTCTTATTAAATTATGTTTCTGATTTCAAATAAAGCAGTTATGTTACCGATTTTTCTATGGTATTTCCATCTGCTGGTTCGCAGCACAGATTATGGACAAAAAGAACCCTCAGATTTACAAAAGTTTCCCTGAGAAACACCACATATCCACAGAGGCTTGGGACCATTCTACGGTTCAGGCTGTATGCAGATGACAGATTATTTTATTTGCTGTACCACCCTGCCCTAAAGCAGCAGCATCTCTGAGCAAAGAAACCTGCAATTACTTGTTTCAATCAGAGTCACTCATGTCTGAAAGAATTGAATGCATCAGACTCTTCAGGTTAAGTCATTTAGCCGTTCCAACATGGCAGATCAGCCTACTAATTATACCCATGAAATGTTGGCTTTTCAAATGGTCAATGCATGTGAAAAGATATCTAGAATAGACCACATCTTTTGGCACAGCTTTCTCCTTCACCTCTCATCATTTGATTGATTTAAGCTACATATTTTAGCGATTTTCACCATACGCTAAGTGCAGGGAGCCATCACAGTCTTTGTTGTGTTTGCAAATGCCAGTGGATTATTAAACTAAATTAAAGCTACTCTGGCAAAGAACAACAGAAAACAGATCTCGGGGTTTATCATTTTCATTGAATAGATGATAGAGACAGCTGTTTTGTGCTACAATACACTTTGACTATGTTCACAAAATCAGTATTAACTAACAGGTGTGAATCTTGAATTGCAATGTTCATGCAACATCTTATACTTTAAATACTGTCTGTATGAAGAAATAACCAAAGTCAAGCCCTTTCCTATTATTGTTATATTCATCAACAATGCTAAATATAAGGGAATCATTTATTTTTACCAGTTTATTTACATGAATTGTCATAAATAATGAATTTACTTAAATGATTTGTTTTTTCAGCACTACGTGAGAGAGAGGGAAAGTTTTAGGTGAGCATGTTTGATTACTCTCGGTTCCATTGCCGCCTTTGCAATACAATGTGACAAATGTAGCGTTTTGTGATGTTACATCGCTACACATTGGAAAATGTAGCTCACTACTGAAAGCTACACTATCTTGACAATAGCTGAGCTACTGTTATGCTATTGACAAATTTAGTTAGGTTGGTAGCCATGCTATATTTAGTTAACTATTCCCCAACACTGTAGTGTAAACCATAATCTACTGCTGTGTGAACATAGCCTTCATCTTTTTGACACACTCGCACACACACACATGGATTTACCTGCAATGTCTGTGTACACCTGCCACTGTTTCGATGATGAAGCACTCCCCCTCATTCAAACAGAAGGCCATCTCCTGACTATCTTGGCATGGCTTGAAGAATTCAGATCTTACGGTAGAAGTTGTGGGGGCAACTGCATTTGAAAGAGACATGGGGGAGGAGGGTGCAAGAAGGATGAGGGGGGACAGAGAGAGACAGAAAGAAATTAATCAAAATTATACGAGATTAATCAAACGTATCAAACAGTAATAATCCATCCATTTCCATGATGTCCATTCCAGTGACATGAATTTGTTAATTGAATCACACGTTCAAGTACGATGGTTTCACAATGACTCCACTGATTATGAATGAGCTCCTGTAAAAATTTCTAGAACATATTATAAATAGGTTACCAGGGTTTAATGACACAGGTGGTCAGAGATAATAAACCTCACATAATGAGAAGGTATCTCTGGACAAATCAATCCAGTGTCAGAGATGAACTTTTTATTAAGTGGTAGCCTAATATTTGCCCCCTGGAATGGATTTAGAGGGGCATTTTTATTCTTTTATGAGGGCATATTATACTAACTATAACTATTCAAATACAAACCATATAAAAACACACAGCATCAAATTTCTCAGTTGAATGAATTTAATTTATTGAAATTAATTCTCAGTCTGAATAGCTATGTCTGTTAGAACCTATAAAATCAGATCAACATCAAATACAAAAGTAGTTTGAAACAATGCTTAAGACATCATTACACAATAAAAGATCAGCTAAATCACTGGCCAGTAACTACCCACATTTTTTGTAATTTGTGCATTTCAGTTGTATTAAAAAAATTAGAGTAATCTTAAACAAAACAAAATAAAAAAATTAAATGTTTCAAAATCACACTATTTTGTTTAAAGCATAAATCTTATTTTTTTTTTTTACAGATTTGTCATCACTGTTTCAAGTTGGCGTGTTTTCTTCACAATTGTTTTTTTTTAAAGATTATTTTACCAAAAAAACCCCTTTATAATAGCTCGACCTTGAACAACACTAGCCTCTGCGACAGTGAATACAAATGTCCAAACTAAACTAATACTAAACTCATCATTTGATAAACCTAATGGAATATTATGAAATAGCCTATATGAAACATTAGATAACAGATAAAACAACAAAGTAATGCACTAGAGTGGCTTTTTTTATGCATTTTTATGCTGATTTGTAACGTGACTCAGACCATATGAACACTCGATGGGCCTGCATTACATTGACTTGATTTGTTTTAATTAGTGTAATTTATGAACAAAATAACAAACTTAATAAAGGCTGAAGCATTATGCATCAGCAAACTAAATTGCCTGCATTAGCACCTTCCTGTTTTTCCTCTGCTCAAATAGCAGCAGTGATTCAACAATACGATCTCAGGTATTGCTGATCATAGACTGCAGGCAATTAGATCTGCACCTTTTAATCTGGATCATAACATAGATCAACATGGACATAAACATCTGCTGTTATGTTAGCAGTCACTCAGAATAGAAAATCAGGACCTGCCGCAAGCTGGAGCATGTTTACACAATCATGCCACCACCAAGCATGTCCATAAGCAGCAAATACAATGCACTGAAGGTTTGCACACATGCACATACATACTGCCCATAATCTCTCTGACATCTGCCACATGATGAAATAAAGTGCGGCAAAGATGAATTTACCCAAGCAAAAGCTACATCTGTAGTCTACAGCTGCCAGCAGAGAAGAGAGCCTCAGTTAGGGTTATTGTAGTTTTGAAATTTGAACGTAGTTTTTATGATAACACTTTACAATGAGGTTGTATTCATTAACATTAGTTAATGCAATAGTTAACATGAAGTAAAAATTAGCAATACTTTTACAACATTTGATATAACTTGTATTCATTTCAGCATATACGAAAACATTTTTACATGAAAAGGTGTATAGCTTAACATTAGATAATGCAATATGAACTAACATGAACAATGAACAATAATGATATTTTTGATAATTTAACATTAGTCAAGATTAATAAATGGTGTCAAAAATACTGTTCATTGTTAGTTTATTATACCTAGACTAATGCATTAACTAACATGAACAAATATAACCTTATTGTAAGTATTACTGTTTTTATTTCTATTTTATTTTAAATTAATATTTTTATTTCCTTTTTAGTAAAAGCTGCACTTTTTTGGTTAAAAATGAACAAATTGCCATTATTGATTGAGTACATCTTGTACATCTTGAGTACACACTTGATAAATAATATTAAGATATACTGGTGGAGGCTGAGGTTACTGTCTAGGTTACTGTTGTGCATCCGCTGCCGTGTTTAGGTTGCCCAGGATGTGAGTGGAGTGCAGCGATCTGTGTCGCTGCTGGCTCCAAAGGAGATGATGGCAGGCGAGTTGTGACATATGACAAGAGCGCATGCCGCCTTGGCGATTTATGTACACTACCATCGTGGTGCTGTCTGAGCGGATCAAGATGTGCTTGCCCCGAAATAGCAGGAGAAACCTCCGCAGGGCAAGGAATACAGCCAGCAACTAGGAGTTGATGTGCCAACACAGCGGGGGGCCTTATCAGAAGCCAGCAGCTGCGTGCCTGACGCCTGTTTGGAGGCGTCTGTGGTGAAGAGAACGTGTCGGGACACCTGCTGTAGGGGGACTCCTGTCTGCAGAAAACAGAGGTCTGTCCAGGGTTTGAAAGTCTGGTGGCAGGCAGGGGTGATGAACACACGGTGTGTGCCGCGGCACCATGCCCATCTCAGGACTCTAGTCTGGAGTCAGTGCTGAAGTAGTTTCATATGCATCAACCCCAGTGGCGCAACAGCCACGGAGGATGCCATATGCCTCAGGAGCCTCTGGAATTTAGTTTTAGAGGAATCGCTGTACCTGGCTTGAACAAGGTGAGGCATTTCAGCACTGACTGTGCATGCTCGTTGGTGAGGCGCACTGTAACTGAGACTGTCTAGAAAAGTGATGCTCTGTACTGGGGCGAGCTTGCTCTTTTCCCAGTTGACCTGAAACCCTAGACAGCTGAGGTGCCTGAGCACCTGGTCCCTGTGGGCACACAATAACTCTCGAGAGTGGGCCAGGATGAGCCAGTCATCGAGGTAGTTGAGTATACGGATGCCCACTTCCCTTAGTAAGGGGAGGCAAGGGCTGCCTCTGCGTCCTTCGTGAAGACACGAGGGGACAGGGACATGCCAAAGGGGAGGACCTTGTACTGATTTGCCTGGCCGTCGAACGCGAACCGTAGAAAGGGTCGGTGTCGAGTCAAGATAGAGACGTGGAAGTATGCGTCCTTCAGGTCTACCGCTGCGAAACAATCTTGATGCAGGACGCAAGTTAGAATGTGTCTTTGCGTGAGCATTTTGAACGGGAGTTTGTGCAAGGCCCAGTTGAAAACTCGCAAGTCCAACATCGGTAGTAAACCACTGCCTTTCTTGGGTACGATGAAGTAAGGGCTGTAGAAACACTTCTTCATCTCAGCTGGAGGGACAGGCTCAATCACGTCTTTACGTAATAGGGACGCAATCTCCGCACGCAGGGTGTTGGCATCTTCGCCGTGCACCGAGGTAAAGTGGATGCCGGCGAAAGGGGGTGGGGGCCTCGCAAACTGAATTGCATGTGGTTTGTGGTGATCTACCCGGCTAATCCCCAAATCGCCTCAATCACCATTGGGTCATCCTCAATCCCGTGGGAAGAAGGAGCGACGTGGGGGACGTTTAAGAAGGATAGCCGCGACTGCAACGTTGCCATGGTAAGTTTCTCGCAGTGAGAACACAAACCATCCAAATTCTGCCTTGGTGTGATCGCTGCCCAGACACACGAGTCTTTATAAAGACATACACTCTGTAGTGATGAATGGAACAGTTAGAGAATTCAGCTCGCTGATCACACAACCGCTCGGCTCAGACAGATGCATATTTCCCTCCCTTTATACCCTTATGTCCAGGGGAGGGACATGCAAATTCTGTCTGCCAATTTCTCATTGGCCTTTTCTCAAGTTCAGAGATACATGAGACTCTCAAGAGAGACCTCTAGTATCGCTTCTTCGACACAACGTCAAAGTGTGCGACAGACTGGGAACCCCTGTTCTCTATTTAAAAGTTTGTATTGTAGTCAGAAAAGCAATTTAAGTGTAAAATTTGTTCAAATATGTAAATAAGAGTGTTGTTTATCTTCATCAAAGCAAGTAATATGTCCGTTTCTAATGTATATTCATATAACAAAATATCAACATGAAATTAGCACGTTATGACTCCGCATGTTATGACTCAGCATGTTCATGAACACACAAAGTCGATTTCAAGGTAAGCTCAAATCATGAGATTCATCCACTAAAAGAGCAGTGCCAGAACACGACTGACGTAATGTATTCTTCCGCAAATTGCTTGCAATTTTAAGATTTAAGCACAGGTGTTGCTAGAGAGCACAACGTTAAGTAGTGCAGCTTTGAGTTCTTAAGCTGTTTAATTTTTAAGTTTTAGTATTTTATTCTGCAAAAAATAATGTGTTATATGAGATCATTTAACATACAGCATTTAATTTCTCAGGGCCCTTTATTGTATCCCTATCTAGTGGCATTCATATATTTAATGACGGTGGGTTGTAAAGGATTCACATTTTATGCTGGGATCAAAACTACAACAAAATGTGTAGTTATATTTACTTTATCTTAGTTTGTAAAATGTATTTTATTTTAGTTTCAGTTTCTTCACTTATGTTAGTTTTTATTATTATTAAAATTTTTTATTCAATTTAATTAAAAATAAGAATTTTGGACTTTGTCTGTTTGCTTGTTTGTGGGTGGTATTTGCGTGTGCTTTCCTAACATGAATCTTAAAAGGATGAGAAAAACAAAACAAAACATGGCAACCCAAATAGGGCCAGACACCTGCAGTAACAAGGGAAAGGTCAAATCAATCTGTTGTTCTCACGTATTGATGGATAAATCTTGAACCACTGGTGCAGTCACTGGTGCAGAAGACGATGACGGATCAGAGAATTGTTGCAATGAGGAAAAAGAGAACAAAGATGCTTTTGTTTGAGAAAGCTGCGATGGATGACTCCATTATACAGAGTCACACGGTAGCCAACAGCAACTTTTTACCACTGTAAACAATACAATAAAAGTGCAGATTTCCTTATCCTGGCCCTCAGACAGCAACACCATGGGTTTTTCATATCCTTATGTTCAACTGTGTTTAGAAACTGGAGTTTTATAACATGGTATAAATCATTGCAGAGGCATTGATCAAATTACCATTGATCTGCACATTTTGTTGTTAAAACGGAGGATTATGTTCAGCAGATTATTAATCAAATTTTTCTCTGAGTGGCATTTCAAACCTGACTGGTGTACTGCTTCTGACTGACCAGTCGATCAGCAATAAGCAGTGTTTACTGTGTGACAAAGTGCAATTTACGAACCTAATCGTTCACCACTGCAGCTTTAATGTAGGTGCTCATATAACCTAGAAACCCGAGGCCAACCTCAGGCGAGGAGTCCCTAAGCATGCACTAACTAGGGCTACCAATCTATTTAAAATTTTTCAATAGAATTAATTAATTGATATTCTGATTGATTAATCAAATTAATCACAATAAATTACATTTAACAAATATTTCTTTAAAAATTCCCAAAATTATGAAGACAATATAAAGACATTACATTATTGTGACAGATTAGTAAATAATTTGATGCATAAAGTGGTTATAGAATATTTATTTCCATATCATTGAACATAACGCATCACTGGAATAGTCCACATAAACATGTTATGCAATCAAGTTCTTCTGAGATAAACTTAAATACAATAACCATGACACACAACCATTTTACATTTTTTTTACATTTTATTTAGAATAAATACACGGTGAAGTGTACTCTTGAGGGGGTAGCGGAGGTACTCAATGAATTAATGAACATTGCAATCGATGCTCTGGGATTCAGAAGAGCTATTAGCAATCAGCTTAATTTTAAGAGTGATCATTGATGGGTTTATTAAATCAAACATGTTGAATGCCTGCAGAGACGGCAATGAAGCATAGCACCCACAATGCCTGCTTTATTCTATTGTGTTATATTGACAGATTATTGAGACTGAACGGAAATCCAGAGCATGTGGGAGGTGACACCCACCATAGTGCCTAATTAAGTCTGCAGGGAATTAATGATTTCCTCTACCCACAACGGGCTTTGTCTGTAAAGACAAAGTTTTACAAATGTGAAGGGAAAGGAGGAGATGAAAACTGGCTTGAAGTTGTGACTCAAAATCTAATAGTGAATTTAAAGCAAAAGCCAAATAACAAACATATATGCAGGACAGCTGCCTGTAGCTTTCTCTCTCGAACTGCCATCTCCGGTCGCTTTCATCAGGCTGATTGCGGTCCAGGCATGCATCATTCCAGCCCAGCCCCACGCTCTCCAGTTCTCTGATGCACTGTTGCATGGTCCTCGATTACTCATCCACCCTTTCAGTCAGACAACAGTCGCTCCGACCCCCAGTGGACAGAATGCCCCTCCACATTTCTGGCAGCCCGTGGGGACACTCTTTCACACCTGGCAATGACCCTACCGCTCTAGGCGGTCAGGGAGTCAATTCCCTCCTACCCTCATGGACAGTGGTCTTCCCTTGACCCCTCCGCATTTCTGGCAGCTGGCCGGCAGGGCACTTCTCCACCACTTGTAGTGGCTCCATCACTCCAGGCAGTCGGGGAGTCCAGTCCCCACTCGCCTCGTGGACGGCGGCCTATTTTTAAGATATGCATTTCAATTCAAGTTAAATTTAATATATATATATATATATATATATATATATATATATATATATATATATATATATATATATATACACAATTTGTATTTATTTTTTTAAGTGTAGTGATGTTATTGTTGTGTGGTATTTTCCATGTAAAACAAAGAGTAAACAATCATTATGTTTTTTTCTTGTATGATGTATGATGTTTTTCAGTCATTTATCAGGTTTCAAGGAATTTTAAAGGGCCAAGGCAATCAAGATGTCATTGTGCTTCTTATACACATTTTTCAAAAATACTGTTAATTTTCAAATAATAAATGTAGGATATGAGTAGTCAGGCAGAAGGAAATTAAGAAGAAATAAGACAGAATTACACCAAGATGGCCCATAATTCGGGGAAATTCCTCTAAGCATTAAGAAGCTAGAAATACATACTGGCACCTAGGAGTCTGAGCTGACCAGCATCTGGCCAATGTAACTGCCACAAAACACGTGAGGGTGTTCAGATAAAACCCAAACTTTCCTCAAAACCCCCAAAATTGGCAAGCACATTCCAGAGAAAGAACGTTGACCATGAAAACCTGGGGTTTCTAGAAATCAAAAGAGGCTCCTGTGTTCCGTTCACTTAAAATTACATACTGAAGTACCATCATGTAACTTTCAACTGTTATACCACATGCTTAAAACACATTGTTCAAGACAGAGATATTGAACAGACTCTCACTGTATCTGAACTTTTGGAAAGTCTCTTTAGCCGGACCAAAACTAGTGCATTTCTATCATCTCCAAAGGCACAAAATAAACTTTTCTTTGGTTTTAGAAATGCATAGACAGTTGACATACACATCAGCTAAATACATTTAAACTCAGTTTTTCACAATTCCTGACATTTAATCATATAAAATATTCCCTGTCTTAGGTCAGTTAGGATCACTACTTTATTTTACGAATGTGAAATGTCAGAATAATAGTAGATAGAATGATTTATTTTAGATTTCATTTCTTTCATCCCATTCCCAGTGGGTCAGAAGTTTACATACACTTTGTTAGTATTTGGTAGCATTGCCTTTAAATTGTTTAATTTGGGTCAAACATTTTGGGTAGCCTTCCACAAGATTCTCACAATAAGTTGCTTGTATTTTGGCCCATTCCTCCAGACAAAACTGGTGTAACTGAGTCAGTTTTGTAGGCCTCCTTGCTCACACATGATTTTTCAGTTCTGCCCACAAATTTTCTATCGGACTGAGGTCAGGGCTTTGTGATGGACACTCCAATACCTTGACTTTGTTGTGCTTAAGCCAGTCCATTTGCAACCAAGCTTTAACTTTCTGGCTGATTTTGCTTCAATATATACAAATAATTTTCCTTTCTCATGATGCCATTTATTTTGTGTAGTGCACCAGTCCCTCCTGCAGCAAAGCACCTCCACAACATGATGCTGCCACGCC
Source organism: Moxostoma hubbsi (assembly GCA_032164185.1). Taxonomy (NCBI): domain Eukaryota; kingdom Metazoa; phylum Chordata; class Actinopteri; order Cypriniformes; family Catostomidae; genus Moxostoma; species Moxostoma hubbsi. Next base: position 9,602,394 of record JAVLUX010000039.1, on the reverse strand, counting down.
CATGCTTCGCGGTTACAATGGTGTTCTTCAGACTGCAGGCCTCACCCTTTTTCAACTAAATATAATGATGGTCATTATGGCCAAAAGTTAAATTTTTGTTTCATTAGACCAGAGGACATTTTTTCCAAAAAAGGAAGATGTTTGTCCCCATGTGCACTTGCAAACTGTAGTCTGTTTTTTATGCACAAAGTAGATAAACGATTTGTCCTAAACTATAGTTTGCTAACATTAAATCTGTGGAGTGGTTAAAAAATTAGTTTTAATTACTTTAACGTAAGTGTATGTAAACGTATGAACTGTACATATATAATGAACTCTTACACTATAAAAAGACTCCATAGTGTCATCATTCTACACTGCACAATTCCCATCTATTCCCAGTCTATTTTTGATAGTAAAAATTAATCTTGCACAAATTATTATAGCCTGCTGTAACATTTAAAATATGTTTATTGACTTGTAATCCCTTTTATAACTGATAAATTGGTGATTATGATTCTTCATCTTGTATGATTCATGTTGAAATAGTTAGTTAATGATTATTCAGAGCAAATGTATTGCGTCTGATATGTTAACCCTCTGGGGTCTGAGGGTGTTTTGGGCCCTGGAGAAATGTTGACATGCCTTGACATTTGTGCTTTTTTCAGTTGCTTAAAAACACATTAATGTCTAAAGTCTGATAACACCGTATTCAGCACAAACTGGGCTAAATAATATGTGAGCAACATGTGTGGACATATTTGTATTTTTGTGAAAATAATGTTTATGCATAGTTTTTGAAAAAACTAAATTTTTAAGTAATTGAAATAAGGCCATATAACACATACTAAACATTTGTCCACAAGCCTTTTGAGAACTGGATCTTGTAGCCTAAATTTTTTGCTACAAAATGATGTTAAAACCATCCTGAGGCCGCGTTCATTGTTACCGGGGACTTCAACAAAGCCAACTTCAAAAAAATAGCACCAAAATACCACCAACACATCAGCTTTAACACACGAGGGGACCGGGTTTTGGATCATTGCTATTCTCCTTTCCGGGATGGCTACAAATCCCTCCCCCGCCCACCATTTGGCAAATCTGACCACTCTTCCGTTCTGCTTCTGCCCGCTTACAGGCAGAAACTGAAACGGGAATCACCCGCCCTCAGAATGATCCAGTGCTGGTCGGACCAATCAGACTCTGCGCTACAGGACTGTTTTGAGCACGCGAACTGGGAGATGTTCCGGTCTGCCTCCGATGACGACATCGAGGTTTACGCTGATAGCGTAACGTGTTTCATCAGGAAGTGCGTAGAGGACGTTGTTCCGACGAAAAACATACGGATCTACCCCAACCAGAAACCCTGGGTTAACGGCGATGTTCGCGCGGCACTTACTGCGCGGACCACCGCTTTTAATTCCGGGAACGCGGAGGAGCGTAAACAAGCCAGTTATGCCCTCCGTAAATCCATCAGCACAGCCAAACGCCAGTACAGGCACAAAATTGAAGGTCAGTTCAACACCACTGACTCCAGAAGTATGTGGAAGGGAATTAACATCATCACGGACTATAAACGGAATAAAAACTCCGCCATGAACACCGTTGCCTCTCTCCCGGACGAGCTTAATACATTATATGCTCGTTTCGAGAACAACAACACCGCCCTCGCGGAGAGAGCACTCGCGGCCGATACTACAGATGATGGTTCACTCTCCGTCTCTGTTGCGGATGTAACCCGATCCTTTCGACGGGTGAACATCCGTAAAGCCGCAGGTCCAGACGGCATTCCGGGCCGCGTCATCAGAGCATGCGCGAACCAACTGGCTGGTGTTTTTACGGACATTTTCAACCTGTCCCTCTCCCTGTCTGTAGTCCCCACATGCTTCAAAACATCAACCATTGTGCCTGTACCGAAGCAAGCCAAAATCACTTGTTTAAATGACTGGCGTCCTGTTGCTCTGACCCCCATCATCAGCAAATGCTTTGAGAGGTTGATCAGAGATTACATCTGCTCTGTTCTGCCCACCTCTTTGGACCCATTGCAGTTTGCCTACCGTAAAAACCGCTCCACTGATGATGCTATTGCATCTACAATACACACTGCTCTTTCCCACCTGGAAAAAAGGAACACATATGTGAGAATGCTGTTTGTAGACTACAGTTCAGCATTCAACACCATAGTGCCCTCCAAGCTTGATGTGAAACTCCGGGCTCTGGGCTTAAACAGCTCGCTGTGCAGCTGGATCCTGGATTTCCTGTCAGGCAGACGTCAGGTGGTTAGAATGGGCAGCAACATCTCCTCACCACTGACCCTCAACACTGGAGCCCCGCAGGGCTGTGTTCTCAGCCCACTCCTGTATTCCCTTTACACACATGACTGTGTGGCGACACATAGCTCCAATGCCATCATTAAGTTTGCTGACGATACGACGGTTGTAGGTCTGATCACTGACAATGATGAAACAGCCTACAGAGAGGAGGTGCACACTCTGACACGCTGGTGTCAGGAGCACAACCTCTCCCTCAACGTCAGTAAAACCAAGGAGCTTGTGGTGGACTTCAGGAAGAAAGACAGAGAACACAGCCCCATCACCATTAATGGAGCACCGGTGGAGAGAGTCAGCAGTTTCAAGTTCCTCGGTGTCCACATTACTGAGGAACTCACATGGTCCGTCCACACTGAGGCCGTTGTGAAGAAGGCTCACCAGCGCCTCTTCTTCCTGAGACGGCTGAGGAAGTTTGGAATGAACCACCACATCCTCACACGGTTCTACACCAGTACTGTTGAGAGCATCTTGACTGGCTGCATCACCGCCTGGTACGGCAATAGCACCGCCCACAACCGCAAAGACCTGCAAAGGGTGGTGCGAACGGCCAGAAACATCATCGGAGGTGAGCTTCCCTCCCTCCAGGACATATATAACAGACGGTGTGTGAATAAAGCTCGGAGGATTATCAAAGACTCCAGCCACCCGAGTCATGGGCTGCTCTCACTGCTTCCATCAGGCAGGCGGTATCGCAGCATCAGGACCCGCACCACCCGACTACATGACAGCTTCTTCCCACAAGCAATAAGACTTTTGAACACATGATCTCTCACGATCAACAATCAGCACTGCAGTTTATTAATCATCACTCTGTCAATATATTCTCCCAATTCAGTTAGTGTATATATATATATATATTTATACCCGTATCTAGTGTGTGTATTCTACATTGTGTGTATTGTGTACATTTGTTATGTAAATTGTTGTGTAGGTATGTGTACATTTGTTATGTAAATTGTTGTGTAAGTTTGTTATGTAAATTGTTTTGTGTAATATGTTGTCTCGTCACTGTCATGACTGCTATGTTGCTCGGAACTGCACACAAGAATTTCACCTGCTGTTGCACTCGTGTACACAGTAGTGTGACAATAAAGTGATTTGATTTTGATTTGATTTGATCCTGATCACTCATTCATGCAAAACAATATAGTAATTGAACTTTTGTAAGGTGTGAACTATAATGAATATTGATTGTAATTCACACCTGAGGAGACAAAAGACCTGTCCCCTGGGCTTATCAATGAGGAATGTGACAGAAAGAGAATGAATGTGAGGAGACTTAATGATCAAAATCAAGTTTTAAGATAAAAGAAGTAATCTGACTATACATTTTCTTTACATAAAAACTTTTTAGACCTACACTACCATCTTCTGCTCACCAAGGCTGCATTTATTTGATCCCAAATACAGTAAAAACAGTGATTATTCGAACTATTTTTACAATTTAAAAGAACAGTTTTCTATTTGAATATATTGTAAAATGCATTTGTGATCAAAGCTGAATTTTCAGCATCATTACAACAGTCTTCATATTTAAATATGATAACGGCCGTCAACACGTTCACTGGCTTCCTCTATCCTCTGTGCATTCACGTTCATCACTTTTCACCAGAGCTTACACTAATGTAATTTGAGGGAACTCGACTCTCTTGTGAACATGCAGACGGCCGTTACCAGAAGCCAGTGATTATAGTTTATAAAGTTATAAATGTGGATATTTTTCTAACAAAAATGCATCGCCATGCTTCAGAAGGCCTTTATTAATCCCCTGAAGCAGTATGGATTACTTTTTGATGGATGGATGCGATTTTTTGGGCTTCAAAATCTAAGGTACTGTACACTCCCATTATAACGCTTGGATGAGCCAGGATATTTTTTGATGTATCTCTGATTGTGTTTGGCTGAAAGAAGAAAGTCATATGCAACTAGGATGGCTTGAGGGTTAGTACATTTTGAGATAATTAAATTTTTGGGGTAAACTAACCCTTTCATTTTTTTCAATATTCCCCAAATTAATCATAATTCCCTACTTGAGCTAAAATGTCTCATATATAAATTGTGACAACATATTTAATGGTGGAACATTTTTTATTCAGATTTCTGATCTGATAATTAGTCATTCATCCTTCATATAATGGTGGTCAAACACCGCAAAGATTCCTCATCTAATTTACATTTAAATCCTACATATTATTGGTGGATAAATGCGGGAATGTTTAAATCTGCTCATTATATTTAGCATTACATATTATTGGTGATGAATGCTGGCAGTTGTAAATATACCCTGCATCAAAGTCGCTAATTTCTTACAACAGTTTCGCTTCAGCCAAATTATCTTTATTCCTTGAAACCACTAAACCATCCATTTCGCTGTTTTTATTTTCAGTCTACATGTTGCACATCCAAACTTTACATCTGGTTTAATCCTGTTCTTAAAGCAACAACCACAACGCTAAAATTGGACAATAACATTTGCTAATGATTTTAGAAGGGGAATGTTGAATAATAACTGTGGGTTTTATGCATTTGTTTTGCTGTTAAGTACTCTTTATATAAACAAATGTTGTATTGTCTGTGTGCATACAGGAGCCTTGTCCTTCTATATACTTTATTGTGTTTATTATGATTGTTTTGTTTGTTTTCATCCCTCCTTGTGGGAACTGGTTCATTCTGGGGGAGGAATTTGATCCTTTAAAAAGTGGAGCTCTAGAGCCTATGGGCAGTTCAGTTGGATCAACTGAAGTAGTTGGAGTGTGTCAAGCAGCAATGTGGATTTGGGCCATTTTCTAGTTTAGACATTTTTGTACATTGTTGCATTTTATTAGTATTCTGTAAGGTTGTAGTTTATACTTTGTTACATTTTTACTGTAAATATTTTTGCACTTATTTACACCTTAATAAACACCATTTTGTGGGGATGGGCAAATTAAGCCTCATGAATCTCTGAAGCTTTTCCACGATTGCTCCGGAAAATTATTAAAAGCCTCGGGAGTGTTGAAAAGAGTTCCATCTTTTGGTTTGTCAAATTGAAAGCAGCCAAATTCCAGTGTATGCAGATCTGTTAAATGAAGCGGCTGATGTAGTTTCGATACAGTTTGCAGAAATAAAAGCCTATAACAATGATTAGTGTGTTGATTTTCACCTTCTGATAATGATATTCACTTATATAGGTATGTGTGTGTGAGTGTATACACACACCCATAACGTTACCCAGTGTTGGGTAACATTACATTTAAAAGTATCTCGTTAGATTATTGCATTACTTCTTAAAAATGTAATTATTAATTCATTAAAAAGCATTTTTTATGGAAAGTAAAGCGTTACGGTACTTTTGTGCTACTTTTGCATTACTTTTTTTCTCACAGCCACTTTTTCTTCTACTATGCTATGTATTCCATGCAAATAAACCATGCATTATATACAAGAGACATTACCCTTCATGCTAGTTACAGTACAACACTCATGTTAAAACAAACATATTTAGAAAGTAGGTTTTCACATCATATTTATAATAAAGAATCAATAACATGAATATGCATGATTTTTTTCCCATCAATATGGCAGCCAATATGAATAATGAGAGGAAAACAAGAGAGGCAAAGCATGCACACGCCCAGAGAATCCAAAGTCACTTCAAGGACAGCAGCGACACGCTGCGCATGTGGCAGGGTATCCAGGCTATCACCAACTACAGGACAACATCAGTTGCCTCTGACAAAGATGCCTCCCTTCCAGATGCACTCAACAACTTCTATGCTCGGTTTGAGGCACAGAACGACGTGGTGGCGAGGATGACCACCCCTCCTCCCAATGACCAGGTGCTCTATCTTACCACGGCTGAGGTGAGGAAAACTCTCTGTAGAGTCAACCCATGGAAGGCTGCTGGACAAGACAACATTCCTGGCAGAGTGCTCAGAGGATGTGCAGACCAGCTGGCAGATGTTCATACGGACATCTTCAACATCTCTCTGAGCAGCGCCGTCATTCCAATGTGCTTCAAGGCCACCACATCATCCCCATGCCAAATAAGTCTTCAGTGTCCTGCCTCATCAACTACCATCCTGTCGCACTCACACCCATCATCATGAAGTGCTTCAAGAGGCTCACCATGAGGCACATTAAGACCCAGCTGCCCCCCTCACTAGACCCACTGCAGTTCGTGTATCGTCCCAAGTGTTCAACAGACGACACCATCCCCACCACCCTCCATCTGGCCCTCACCCACCTAGATAAAAAGGACTCATACGTTCAAATGCTGTTCATAGACTTCAGCTCAGCATTCAACACAATCATTCTTTCAATCATTCCTACTGGGCCTGGACACCTCCCTCTGCAACTGGAGTTAAGCAACTCAGAAAATGGTTTGAGTTCCAGGGCTGAGAAAGAATGTTATAAGTAACATTGCTAACACTGTTCCATCAAATTATACTGGTGTCTATTACTATCTACTACTATCTCTCTATCTCACTTGCATGATGTTGTAAACCAACTAAAGCCCACTGGCTCTTCCTTAGATGTTATTCCACCACGGCTACTTAAACAAGTGTTTGATGTTGTTGGACCTACTCTTCTACATTTGATCAATAAGTGCCTTGAATCAGGAGTTGTCGCTGACTACTTGAAGCGTGCCTTGGTACAACCCAGACTTAAAAGGCCTAATCTTGATTCCGGAGTTCTATCGAATTTTAGAAGCATTTCTAACCTCTCTTTTTTATTTAAAATACTGTAGAAAGTAGTTATCCACCAACTTCAGAGTTTCTTGGTTGAAAACAAGATCTTTGATATGTCTCAATCAGGAATTAAGAATCTCATTCTATGGAGACTACTCTCTTAAAAGTTTTAAAATATGTTTTATTAGCCACCGACTCCGGAGATTCTGTAGCGCTAGTACTGTTAGATCTGAGTGCTGCTTTTGACACTTTGGATCATAATGTTCTTTTGTCTCGTCTAGAACAGGTTATGGGCATAAAGGGTTCAGCCTTAAGTTGGTTTTAATCATACCTGAGTTTTTCAGTCAATATAGGCCAATTCCACTCTGAGTCTGTTCCTTTGACTTGTGGTGTCCCCCAAGGTTCTACTCTAGCTCCCATACTGTTCTTACTCTATATGCTAACACTTGGTTCTATTTTTAATAAACATGGCATATCTTACCACTGTTATGCAGACGACACACAGATTTAACTTCCACTGACTCAAAAGAGCATTTTAAACCTCTTTGTAGCTTGCCTTGTGGATGTTAAAGTATGGATATCTTTACATGTTTATGTTTAAACGAGTCTAAAACAGAGATTGTGGCATTTACTTCTTAAAACACCAAGAGTAATGACAATTTACATTTTGATGCCTTAACACCCTATGTTAAGCCCTACATAAAAAAAAAATCTGGAAGTCCTTTTGGACAGTGCACTAAAACTTGATAGACAAGTTAACTAGGTTATAAAAGCTAGTTTTTATCAATTGTGAGCCTTGGTAAAAATTAAGTCTTTTCTTTCTTTTGAAAACTTTGAAAGGGTGATTCATGCTTTCATTTCCACTAGGCTTGATTAATGCAGCTCTCTATACCTGGGAATTAGCCATTCTTTTTTAGGTCCTCTTCAAATGGTTCAAAATGCGGCTGCTAGAGTTTTAACAGGGGCTCGAAAGCGGGAACATATTACCCCTATTTTACGGTCTTTGCATTGGTTACCTGTTCTCTATAGAATTGATTTTAAAGTGCTCATATTGGTTTTTAAGTCTAGAAACAATTTAACACCATCATATCTCTCTGACCTGTTTATAGATCAACACCCAGTGAGAGTTCTCAGGTGTGCCGATCAAAGCATTTTTGTGGTTCCAAAATCAAAGTTAAAGTCTATGGGCGATCTGGCATTCGCCGTAGCAGCTCCCAAACTTCAAGTCAAAGTCGATTAGAACTGCCTCCACACTACCTATTTTTAAATCTAAGCTAAAAACCTTTTTATTTGATTTGGCCTACAATTTGTGACATGATGCTTTACTGTATTTTATTGTATTAAATAATTATTATCATTATAATAATTAGGCTATTATTATTATCAAATTAATATTACAAATAATTTGCCCGTAGACACACAGATACGCGCTTGAAGAAACATACTTTATTATATTTTGATAAGATGCATGGTTTGACGGCCTCAGATGTGGAGGCAGCTGAGATACAGCCTCCTCTACCCAGATTGAGGTGAGTTACTACACCACCACGAGAACACAGCAGATGACAGAAAAGCCATCTATGCTGTTTGTACGGAAGTGTGCAGTCTTGTGGAACATGTACATGTAAAAGTTTCTCACACTTTCTTTGTTTCTGTCTACTTAATTAAAAAATTTTTGTGGAAAGAACAGTATCATCTATGAGTGCTGCAAATGACCTCAGACATCTCAGCTCAGGAGGTGCTCAGTTCAGTTCTCTTTATTTCCACAGAGCAGTTCATTGTGACCACAACACTGCAGCCTATAAAACACATTCACCTCAGGGCCTGGGTAGCTCAGTGGTAAAGATGCTGGCTACCACACCTGAAGTTCACAAGTTCGAATCCCTTGGTGGGGCGCGTGGTGAGTTGTGTGTAGATTGCCAAGGTGGATGGCGTGGGCCTCCACAGGCGCTATGTCTCCGTGGTAACACGCTCAACGAGCCATGTGATAAGATGCATGGGTTGATGGCCTCAGACGCGGAGGCAGCTGAGATTCATCCTCCGCCACCCAGATTGAGGTGAGTCACTACGCCACCATGAGAACTTAGAGCAAATTGGGAATTGGATATTCCAAATTTGGAGAAGAAAAGAGGAGAAAAAAAACACGTTCATTTAGTGATTTATATTTCAGTGATTATTATCATCATTCTAATTATTATTTTTACATTTAAACTGTTTTTATGTCTTAATTTTTGTAAGTAATTTTCCGCCTGCATGTTTAGACGGATACTTGCCTGACGGTGAATGGAAAGGTGGTAACTTTATATATATATTTTATCATTTCATTTGGAGTGCTGTTTGAATTTAGAAATGTTTTTGATTTAAGTTTTTAATTTTTTAAATAAATTAATACAATTTTCAATACAAAATCACTAAAGCAACTATTTACTGATCCCTCAGCACGGGGATTGCTGAAATAATTGGATATTCCAATATATATATCGTGAAGGATGGAACAAAGGATGATGTATTTTCCCGGAAAATGAAATACCCGACCGATAGAGAATGCATGGATGAAGAAGGTTCTTTGACAGAGATATGTTGTCTTTCACAACTGTTGTAAAGCCATCTTTCAAAATGTTGAACAACTCACATTTTAATTGCAGTTCTTTTTTTTAGTTTAATTTGAATTTTTAGTTACAATAAATACAAATTTAAGTTCAAAGTTTCAAATCAAGGTGCCTTGCTTTATTGTGTAGGTTTAACACTAACCTTGTCATTAACAAGTTTTTTTTTTCTGCGACCAACCAACCAATAAAAACTTGGTTGACCAAGACTCTTTTCATCAGCTGGGTCTCTATGCCGATGTCACTTGAGACCATCACAGGAAACGGGAGTGGATTCACAGTGTGCATCTGCACAGTGGGATTCAAGAGGGCTCTTTGCACATCCAGGGGCAGCCAGCTCATGCATGACATGATAATTGCTCAGCTTCTGGTTATTTAGTGATAAATCCCTACTCTTGTTATTCCCAGAATGTTTTGTCATAATATTTTATTCATCCCAGTTACTATAAAATTTGCAATTGTTTTCCTCGACGGCAATCTACACAGGCAAGTCCCTTGATAAGTTCCATGAAATAGCCTTGCATAGCTTCAAAATTTAATCAGAAATCCCTCTGGGTTATTTAACCAAAAAAGGGTAAGTTTTGAGCTATTGGACAAAAAGGATATGTCCACTCTTTAAGACCCCTTATAAAAGGTAGAAATGTGTGTGAATGTGTGCAATATGTGCCCAAAGACTCGCAGAAAGATTTCACATCCCTGTTGAAAAGATCAGCATTGATGGTCACCAGCATATGTTGTTTTTGGATGCTGGTGGCAAACTAGTTAAGCTGCTAGATAAGAAGACCCACTTGACTGGGAAAATAGTTCTGTCATAATTTAGGCACTCTCATGTCTTTCAAAAATCATATGACATTCTTTCTTAGATTTTAAATGAATAGCTTGGTCTTCACAATAAAATGACATTTGATAGTGACTTCATTTAAAGCTGAAAAAGGACCAACAGTATCATACAGTCCAAGTGTGACGTGTGTCATATCCCAAGTGATCAAAAGGCATACAATTTTGGTTTCAGTGAGAAACAACCTGAAATTTAAGGCATTTTTCAGTGAAAATCTTGACTCAGTTGCAGATTCATAAGCTTTATGATATAAACTAGTTCACAGAGGCTGGCGTGTTTTTTTTTTTTTTTTTTTTTTTTTTTTAAGTTTTACAAGTTCTCCTGTGAACATTCATGCAACTATAATGTCAAGATTTTCACCAAAAAAAATTACTTTCATTTCAGGTTGTTTGAATATTCATAAATGTTTTGTAATGACATGAGTGTGAGTACATATTTGGGTGAAATGTTTCTTTAACTAGCATAACCAGCAACACTTCCTTGGCCAACCAGCTTCACCAGAAATACCATGTTGATAAGTGAGTATATTTTGTATGTTAAAAGCATGGCTATGCTGGCCCACCAGCTTGACCAGCACCAAACCAGCATAAACAAGCCGAGACAAGAATGGAAATTCATGCAGGCCTGAGCCAGTCTTTACAACAGGGATCCTCCAAAATAGTATTTACAGAATATTAAAATGTGGTTTAAAGTAGCTTTGAATGTGAGAGCAAATCACAGGCGTGTTGTTCCAATAGCCCACTCTGCATGATTACAATATAATGTATTATGTAATGCATGTAATGTAGCACTTCAACAATTCAGCTCTGAAAATAATAAAGAATTCCGTGTTTTTTCATTCAGTCTCAATACCCCCAAGAATGAGCAGATGAAAGGAAAATGGGTTTTAAATATTAAAACGACATCTCTATTAATCAGCTCCATATAGCTGGCAATCCATGAATATCCATGTGTAAAAACACACATGCTTTCAGACAAACCAGGAGACAGCCATGCACATTTACATTTGTAACATTTTCCTGAAAACCTTCCCCGTAATCACCCTGCTCATTAGTGTGCTTATGCGGCTGCTGATCTCTGGGGAGACACCAGAATGAGGAGAGTTCTTCTGCGCTGTTTACTGCATTGCACATCAAACACTGCACACACACAGTGCAAGAAGGTCTTCTGGGAACCCTGGGCTTAGCTTTCCCATCATGCACCACTGTTCACTGCCCTGCTGCTGCTCTCTCCTGAGTGGAGTCGTGAGGCAGGGAGTCCATGTCTGACCCTGCTTCTAGGATGACAACACATCAAACAAGCCCTGAAAAAGTAAGTAGTGTGTTGTATATTTTGAATAATGTATGCCAATATATTAGAATAAACTAGGTACGATCATATCATATCTGAAAAAAAGAAAGTTGTTGAAAGAAACTATCCTGGATCTAAGAACACCGTTTCCATGTTGTTATACTGAATTAGAGGGATAGTTCACACAAAAATAAAAAATTCTGTAATTACTTACCCTAATATCATTCCAAACCTGTATGCTGTTATATTTTATATTTAAGTAATACACAAAAAGTAAACATTTTTGAAGAATTTATGTATAGTTTAAAGTGAAAAGGGGCTGTCAGTCTCCAAAAAAAAACCCCACAAAAAAATCACCATAAAAGTTGCATTTCAAGATTTCTGAAGCCATACGTTACATGTGCTTTTTGTAAGGAATACAAGTTATTCACTGACAATCTTTCTCATTTTCACATTTTCTTTGATGTATATGTCTAGCTGGCTTCCACGTCCAGATTTTAAAATGCCACATTGACATGCACTTATGTCAAAATGCATTGGTTCTCATGTGCATATTAACTAAATGCAAAGTGCCAGACTTAAATTCTGCATGTCCATGTAAGCAACAAAGCTCTCTCATGGTTTCAGAAGACTTGGAACATAGCACACAAGTCGTATGAACTACTTTTCTGATACTTTAGTGTTTTTTTTTTAAATTATTATTATTTTATTTTTTTTACGTTTTCTTTTGTTTTTTTTGGGAGTTTGAAAGCACATCGTTGTATGCCAAGGCCTACATAAAACGATTAATTTTTACTTTTGCATTCCATTGAAAAAAATAATGGACTAGGAACAAGTAAATAATGACAGAATTTTAATTTAAATGAGTTTGAACTATGCAGTACTTTATACATTTGTTATGAGTTGATTTTTCTCTGCGGATTTCACTACGCACAGGCCATGACACAAGCCCTCAGAGTTTGTTGACCTTTTACAGCCCCCACCTTGCCTCTTCCTCTCACATGTGCCCAGTGGGGCCTCCTGTCATGGACAAATAGAAGTTAGTGGGGGACATATATGTAAAAGTGCCTTTCCTGTCAAGTGGGCAGAGGACTATGAGTGCCTCTGTTTACTGAATGCTCATGATGGCTGTACACACAGACATCTGTCACTCAGTAACAGCATGCCCTGTCCTTCGCCGGTCAGGATGACAGGCCCTTGGGGCAAGTTATAGCAATAAGACTGCTCTCAACTCACTATAGGGTTGGGAACTGGAACCATTTCCCCCCCAGGACATTTAGCCGTATTCTGGTTTCTTGAATGCTTGCATTCCTCCACAGATGCTGGCTGAACAATGTATCTGGCGCTGCTATTCAGTGACAGGGCTGCTAAATGTTTTAGCTAAGTTGTGAGATTGCAGTCTGAATATAAAGTGATGAGAGAGAATGAGTGCTGTGAAATAATGTAGACAATACAACTTCGTAATGCAATGTCCTTATCCACAACAAGTCTAGTCCGATTTGCAAACACTTGACTCTAGCAAGCAGGTTCTTTGAATCAGTCAAAAATACTCCAAAGTCATTCTTAAACTCATGAATTTTTGGTTTGAACTGGTCTAATGACTTACTGACTCAGTGTTTACCTATCTGTCACTCACTCACAGTTGTGTTGAAGTAGTGACACTAGGGGTTGCTCTTGTGAGCCCCAAACACCTCTGATCTTTGTGAAAAGGCCAATGGAAATTGGCAAGAGGAATTTGCATGCCACTTCCCTGGACATAAAGGCATAAAAGGAGCTGGCTCGCATCCACTCATTCCGTTCATTTATTGAATTCGTTAATTCAATTCCACTGCTGTTCCATTCACCTCTGCATATGCTGTTGGATATACGGCACATTTCAGTGGTTTCTCCCCCTTGTGCATGAATAATTACAGAGAACACCCCTGGGTGCTTTGACAGCTAAAAGAGAGTATATATTCTAATAATAAAAGAGTATATTTTCCTCAAAAAGAGTAGCACTTACGGAGAGAGTGTTTTTAAAGATGCCTTTCAATCTGTGTATATTTCCTGGTTGTGGTCATTACCTCTCTGCCTCTGACGGCTATGATTGCACATGCTGAGACAGCACTCGTGGATGGCTCATGCTCTCATGGAGCGTGACCATGGCAACGTTGCGGTCATGGCTTTCCTTCATAAAGGGGAAAGCTACTCCAGCCGCTCCCTGCACCGGTCCTTCTACCTACAGGTACAAGGCCATGTCGGTTAGTGCTAGGAGTGATTTGGGGACCCCAATGGGAATGCTTCCGCCAGGTAATCCCACACTGACCTCCCATTCCCCAGTATGCTCATTTGGCCCAGTCGAGTTCTGGAATGATACAGGTAGCCTACACCAGGGTGAGTTTTATGTCTCATTTGGGGCTTGAGAACAGGATGAGCTCTCAATCACAGCATCGGAGAGCGGGCTGATACAGTTGGATGTGGAGGACACATCTGGGCTTCCACCTGTGGGTTAACCTGGACAAGATGAAGGATGCCGACAAGGTACCCTTCCTTGACGCCCCAATCTCCCAGGCTGGCCTGTTTGGCGACACCGTCGAGGATATTGCCAGCAGTTCTCAGCAGTCAAAAAGCAGACGGAGGCTATCCAACACATCCTGCCCTGGTATGGCTCAAGGTCCCGCACCCCGTCTGCTCGTCACCAAGGGTGTCCCCCTGTGGGAAGCTGACAACCCCATCTCAAGGTCCAGCACTAAGAGCCCCAGGAAACCCTCTAAGCAACCCTGAGATAGGCCCGTCGGAACGCCAGAGCTGGTATACAGACCACTCCGTCCCCCAGTGGAGGGCCGGGAGGAGAATCTTTTGATTACTTTGAATTTGACTTTGCTGCACACCTGAGAGGTTGCGGCACCCACATTTTCAAAGAAAGAGTGGTTTCCTCATTTCCTGGGTCACACAGCAGGTGTTTATGGCCGTCATTCGCATCTTCAGTTATCTCGACGACAGGCTAATTCTAGCTCACTCTCGAGACCTGTTATGAGTGCACAGGGACCTGGAGCGCAGGCACATCAGCCAGTTGGGGCCTTAGGTCAACTGGGAAAAGAGCAAGCTCTCCCCGGTTCAGAGCATCTCTTTTCTCTGGATGGAGTTAGACTCAGTCTCTATGATAGCGTGCCTCACGAACAAGAGATCACAGTCGGTGCTGAACTGCCTGAAATTGTTCAGGTAGAGAACGGCGGTCCCAGTGAAACAGATTCAGAGGCTCCTGGGGCATATGGCATCCTCTGCGGCCATCACACCGACCTGCCGACACATATTTAGCCCTTGGACGGACCTTTCATTTCTGCAGGCAGGGGTCCCCTTAGTGCAAGTGTCCAGGTGTGTCATTGTTACGACAGACGCTTCCAAGTTAGGCTGGGGCACTGTGTGCAACGGGCATGCTGTTGCGGGCTCCTGGACAGTGCCACAACTACGTTGGCATATCAACTGCCTCGAGTTGCTAGTGGGTTTGCTGGCGCTGCAGAGGCTTTGGCCATTGATCCAGGGCAAGTACGTGTTGGTCCAGATGGACAACACGGTGACGGTAGCGTATATAAACCGCCAACGTGGCTTACGCTCGTGTGCTGCAAATCGTCCGCTGTCTCCTCCTCTAGAGTCAGCATTGACTGAAGTCATTGTGGGCCACTCACATCCCAGACAATCTCAACCACACAGCGGATGCACTGTTGTGGCAGGTTACACTCAGGGGAGAGTGGAGACTCAAGGTGATTTGGACCAGCTGATTTGAAGTGGATTTGGCGAAGCACAGGTATTCCTGTTTGCTTCCGGGGCACCCTCCCACTGCCTGCTCTGGTACTCCCTGGCCAAGGCTCCCCTTGGCACAGACCATCTAGCACACAGCTGACCCTGGGGGCTGTGCAAGTATGCCTTTCCCCCAGGTCAGGGTGGTCAGGGTGGACAAGGAACAGGTTGTCCTTGTGGCTCCCCACTGGCCCACCTAGACTTGGTTCTCGGAGCTCATGCTCCTTGCAACAGCCCCTCCCTGGAAAGTTCCCCTAAGGAAGAACATCCTCTCTCAGGGATGGGGCACCATCTGGAACCCGTGACCAGACCTCTGGAATCTCCATGTCTGGCCCCTGGATGGGAAGTGGAAGAACTACGTGGCCTACCACCGGCAGTGGTAGACACAATCACTCAGGCCAGGGCTCCCTCTACAAAGCACCTGTATGCCTTCAAGTGATATTTGTTGCAATTTGGTGTTCTTCCCAAAGTGAAGACCGCAGAGATGCGCAGTCGGTTTGGTGCTATACTTCCTGCAGGAGAGGTTGGAGGGGCAAGCCCCTCGGTAAGCACAACCTGATCTTCAGGTTCCTTAGAGGCACGAGGAGGCTTAATCTTTCTAGGCCGTGCCTCATACCCTCATGGGATCTCTCCATGGTCCTGCTGGGCCTGCAGAGAGCCCCGTTGAGCCCCTAGAGTCAGTTGAGCTAAAGGCTGTCTGATTGAAGGCTGCCCTCCTGACTGCACTCACATCCATCAAGAGGGTTGGGGAACTGCAGGCGTTCTCTGTCAGCGACATCTGACTGGAGTTCGGTCTGGAGTATTCTCATGTAGTCTTGAGGCTATGTGCCCAAGGTTTCCACGACCCCTTTTAGGGATTAGGTGGTGTGCCTGCAAGCGCTGCCCCGGGAGGAGGCAGACCCAGCCTTGACGTTGCTGTGTCCAGTGCATGCTTTGCACATCTACTAGGACCGCATGCATAGCTTTAGATGCTCTGAGCCACTCTTTGTCTAATTTGGCGGACAGCGGAAGGGAACGCTGTCTCCAAACAGAGGCTTGCCCACTGAATCGTGAATGTCATCGCTTTGGCATACCAGACCCAGGAAGTGCCCTCCCCTTTTGGATTACAAGCACACTCCATGAGGAGTGTGGTGTCCTCCTGGGCAGTAGCCAATGGCTCCTCTCTAGCAGACATCTGTTGAGCAGCGGGCTGGGCAACACCCAATACCTTCATGAGATTTTATAATCTCTGGGTTTAGCTGGTTTTGTCCTGTGTGTTGTCATGTACGAACAGGTAAGTATGCAGAGCAGCGTGCCGGGTGTACCGCTTGCGTCAACAGGGAAGATGTGCACTTTTTATCCCCCATGTGAGTTCCCGAGATGGTGAACCCCGGATGTTTTTCCTCCCTAGCCCTGTGGCAGGCGAATTCGTTGGAGGAATTAGCCCAGTGCATGTGCTAGTGTGCCCTGTACTGGGGTAGGTGCTCCACATGTGCTGCTAGCTGTGGTTACCCCTTGTGATATATTTTCCACGGTACAGTTTCCCTGTTGGTAAATCCACGACTCACTTGGGCTGAGCTCCCTCTGCCTCCTGTCGCAGTGTTTGTAAAGCTCCTACCCGCCAGGTAGGACCTACTGCGGGACTTCTTCAACATGCGATACTGCCAGTCGGTAAGTTCATGTGACATATTCTCCACACGTTACCTCATCTCTCCGTGGTGTCTTTCCCCTTGGTGGCAGACAGGGTAAGGACAAAGAGAAAAAAGAAGAGAAGAGTTTGTTTTGCAAGGGGGGCCATATGTCACTCGTGGGGTGTTGGGGGAGGTTACGTGGGGGCCGGGTGCACTTGCTACGAGTCATTGAGTGGTCTGCCCTCACCTCCACCGCCAGTCCACGTAAAACAGTTCAGCTGGTTGTGGCATTTCGTATAGGGACCTCTAGTGTCACTACATGGACACAACGTCAAGTGAGTGACAGATAGGGAAAGTCTTGGTTACTGTCATAACCTCCGTTTCCTGATGGAGGAAACAAGACATTGTGTTCCTCTTGCCACAACGCTGATCTACCTGCTGAAATGGCCAGGACCCTGTCTTGGCTCTTCAGTGCATAATTTACTCACCTCATGACATCCCAGGTGTATATGACTTTCTTTCTTCAGCAGAACTCATTTGAAGAAAATAGAAAAATATCTTAGCTCAGTAAGTTGTTAAAATGAAAGTGAATGATGATCAGACCTTTGAAGCTCCAAAAATCACAGACAGTCGACATAAAATAATCCATACGATTACTTTTCTATATATATATATATATATATATATATATATATATATATATATTAACTAAAAGTAAAATGTATGTCTTATAAAGTGATATGATCACTTTTGGTGCATAAAATATCAATATTTAAGTACTTTTTAACTACAAACCATTGCTGCCGGTAAACTTAATAAGAGTGCCCTGTTCACGCGATCTCTTGTGTGACATATTCACGTCAGCATGTTATGGACGTAATCTCACGTTCTCCTCTCGATTGAGACATCCAGGATAAGCAAATGTACCATTGTGAGTAAAGAAGTTACAAATTCAGATCTAAACCAAAACCATCAAAGATTCTGTACAGCGTTACTCCTACTCAGTTGTAAACAGTGCTACTCTTGCTGGTGTAACGCAGGTGCATCAGTTCTCACATGTCTCACATGCCAGCGCAATTATGTCACATGTGCATACCGCTGCAGACCGGAAGTGATGGATTTTAGTTGAAAAGTTTTTAAATATGGATTTTTTTCGCACCAAAATCGATCAGGTCGCTTTAGAAGACATTAATGTAGCCAACTGACTGTGACTGACAGGTTTAAAAGAAAAATCACCATCGACTTGCATTTTAAGTACCTTCTAAGCTAAGATATTTTTCTTCAAATGTGTTCAGCTGAAGAAAGTTACACACCTTGGAATTTTCATTTTTGTGTGAACTAACACTTTAAGGCTTGGGAAACTTGTTAAGGCGTGTTATTACTTACTGATTGTTCATATGACAATAAGTAGTTAAACTTATAGTTCCAAAACAACAAGTCTGGTCAAAATAAATTGTGCTTTATTGCTTTTAGTATAGTTAGGACTCATCCCTCCTTTTCTTTAAAAAAAAAGAGAAAATCGAGGTTACAGTGAAGCACTTGCAATGAAAGTGAATGTGGCCAATTTTTTGATGGTTTAAAGGCAAAACTGTGAAGATAATCATTTTATAAAAGCATTTACAATAACTCTTCTGTTAAAATGCATGCATTATTTGAGCTGTAAAGTTGTTTAAATTATATTTTGTTACAGTTTTAGGGTTTACAGCACTATGTCATCATAGCAATAAAGTTGTACAAATGGATCTAATGTTAAACAGAAAAATGTATTGAGTGATTTTATTACACTAAAATCATGACAATATGCACATTTTTACATCTTGTGACTATACCTTTGAAACTGTTAGTATATATAGTATAAATGTTTACGTATTGACCCCAATCTCTTTTGTACCACACTGGTACTCAAATTTTGGCTTTTTTCTTTCTTTCTTTCTTTCTTTCTTTCTTTCTTTTTTTAAAGAATAGGAAAAACTTAAAATGTATTTTGCCACGAATGCTGTTGATTCATTGATTGGTGGATGGAATAATTAAATCATGACATTCCAGATGTGTATGACTTTCTGTCTTCTGCTGAAGACTTATTTTTAGGAGAATATCTCAGCACTGTTGGTCCATAAAATGCAAGTCAACAGGGTCCAAAATTTCTCAAAAAATCTCAAAAAAAGCACATAAATGTTAAAAGTGATAAAGTAGTAATAAGTAGTATTAAGTGGCATAAATAATTAAATGCATGTGTTTAGAAACCATATGACAGGTGTGAGAAACAGATAATAAACTATACATTTTCCTCCCTGTCCAGTTGATAACGATATGCAAGAAGAATGCGAATCACCAAATACAAATAAGAAGAATATATAGGAGAGAGGAGCATGTTTAAGAGGGCTTTTTGAAAGTGGAGATTTATTGTACAATTTTGATCTGTTTCTGACCCACACCTATCATATTTCTTCTGAAGTTATGGATTTAACCACTGAAGTCATATGGATTACTTTTATGCTGCCTTTAAGAGCTTTAATGAACTTAAAAGTTTTGGACCATGATGAATTTGGATTGTATGGACCTACAGAGCTGAGATATTCTTCTAAAATCTTAATTTGTGTTCAGCTGAAGAAAAGTCATACACATCTTGGATGGCAGGAGGGTGTGTTAATGATGAAATAATGTAAATTTTTGTGTGAACTATTCCTTTAACTTGTATTGATCCTGGAATATTCCTTTAAATTCCTCATGATTCCCATTAGTACTCATGAGTAACAACCCATGGCAAACACCTTTGGAGCCATCGCTCTGGATATGTATGTGTTGGCAGACCCGTAGAAAGACGAACTCACGTGGACAAATGGAGGAGACATGAACATATAGAGATAATTGATGAGTAGCAATGATCACCTGAAACAGAGTGAGGTTATTTAATGCAGTAATTATACAGATCTGTTAATGCCTTTAGTCTTGCGAGAGGATTCTTACACTGTCCTTTGTGCATTTTCATTATGCTAAACAAGTTAAAAGCTTTCACCTCTGAATTACGGAAAAGATTTAAAAGAAGATTTGCTTACAAAATGTAAGAAGGCAGAGAGTGCTACAGGGCCTGCTTTTGTAATATATGATAGTACCGAAAGTAATTTGTGGACACAAATGTGGCACATTTTAATCTGTTCAAAGAGCCATCCATGAAATGAACATTTTCTTTCTGTTTTTTAAGTGGAGTACCCATTCCATTATTCATTTAGATATTCCTGCACTTCAGATGACAGCATGTATGAGGCAAGCAAAACTCATATAATGGATCACAGCACCAGCAAAGCAACTTCACAAATCAAACCATTGAAGTTTTACTGTGATTTTTCGAGCTGTGCTTGCAACAACTTCATCACAATGGATCTCTTGGCCAGTCAACAGGGTAAGATATCTGAAGTAGCTTATAACTCAAGAAGGGACAATTGAGACCATACATAAATACAAAAAAAAGAAAATCAGATTTGAATAAAATAAAACATAAAACCCCACTATCACATACTTCAGAAGAAGCAATACACTGGCTATAATTTTTTTTTTTTTTTTACATGTAATGAATGATACTACAAGTTAAAATATTGGCCTTATCCTACTAACTCGTTTTTAAAAAAAAAAATAACAATAATTACCATTTTCCTCATTTTGAAATAACAGTACATTTATAAATGGAGGTATGGGAAATATGCAGTGACCCCAGAAGTTAAACAAATAAAAAACATTTTATATTTAACTTCTTCAAAGCAGCCAACCTTTGGGGGTATCCACCTATGATGGTTTGTAATATTGAAGGAGTCTCCAGTATGCTGGCCACTTGTTGGCTGTTTGTCTTTCACTATCCAGTCAAAGGGGCTCAATAAAAGATAACCAGGGGTTAAATTGGGCCGGTACAATCCGGATCGGCATTCCAGCACCTTTGATTCCAAAAAGAAAAAATTAGTTTTTTGTTTGATACATTTGACACGTTCCGTCTCTATTTAGCGAGTGTACATGGTCAAAAGTATTTCAAGTTCATTATGCTTCGCTCTAGTCAGTTGCGGATGATTTTTTTTTTTTTAATTAAGTTGAATTATTTTAATTATTTTAATATTTCCTATTTTAAATATATTTTCAGCCAACTTGAGGCCCCCTTGGAAGTGTGCTGAGGCCTCATATATTTAAAAAAAAAAAAAAAAAAAAATGTTTTAAAGAGAAGCAAAAATTATATTGCTGTACTGTATAACATCACCATAATTGAAAAGGAGAACATTGACAGAAGAGAATTTGTTGCTCTGCTAAGATACTGTAAGTTGAAAGTGTCCAGACAGATTTCTTATTATTTCAAAAAAATAATCAAAGTGGTTTTAGTGTGCTAAAAGCAAATGCTAGTTATGGAAAATGTCTCACATGCATTAGTAAATTATAAAAGGGGAATTATGTATTTTTACAACCCATATATGACTTTGAAATGCATAACATTGAAAAATAATCTATGAATTAGTCTTCCATTCATAATCAGGAAACAATACACACTGTAAAACAAATTATGTAATTTTAATGGTAAAACACTGTAAAAATGCTACAGAAATAAAACATTAATTGATTGATTAACGAATATTAACTGTAAAATATACAGTAAATGTTTTTAAATATATTTTAAAAGACAATACAGTATTGTTTACAATAACATTTTGTAAAAATTACATTTTTTATATGTAAAAAGTATGATTTTCCCTTTTAATTAATGGTAAAAATTTAACATTATGGTTAACAAGAGAGTACATGTACGTTTTAGAGTAAATGACTTAAAATTACAGTAAAAAACAATAATCGGGCATTTTAACAATTCCTTGCATGACCCCTCATATTTCATTATATTTTATGGGAATAGTTATATTTATTTATACAGTTACATTCAAAGGGGAGTTCTGTTTTATATGTGATGTAATTTAGTTCATGTTTACTGCATTATTTACATTTCTTTAAATTTCTTTATTTAAATAACAAGTGTTACCCTGATGGTGTTTAGT
Organism: Moxostoma hubbsi; assembly: GCA_032164185.1. Lineage (NCBI taxonomy): Eukaryota > Metazoa > Chordata > Actinopteri > Cypriniformes > Catostomidae > Moxostoma > Moxostoma hubbsi. Next base: position 9,580,273 of record JAVLUX010000039.1, on the reverse strand, counting down.
GTTTGTGTGAGTGACACTGAGCACTGTCTCTACATATTTATTGACTTCATGTCATCATGTGGTCTTCTTTAATTTTATGATGATTAACAATACTTTATAAAATAAAAAGCTGATTTTTACCGTTTCAGAAGGTTAATATAAAGTTTGAAATTTTTTTCTACTGTAAATTGAACAGAATATTTTTTTGTAGTGTTATCTTGTTCATGTAAAGTTGTTTACATTTTTACTGTATTTTTTTTTTTACATAATTATTCTGGCAACCACAGCTGCCAGTTTCTTTTTTTTTTCTAAAAACAACAGGATTTTTTTTTTTCAGTGCACAAATTTCTCATAAACCATGCCTGAAATTCATGTCTTGACTAACGGTCAAAGAAAAGTGTCTTTTTCTTCTCAGCTGACGGCAATGCAACTGGGTTTAAAAATAGACATGCAAGGGAATATTACTGCGGATCATACGCTTTAAAGGAACAAGGTGGGTGGAGATCCATCTCGTCTCTAATATTTGGTGCAGGCTCTAAAAGCCATTAACTTCATTACTTGTGGAACATGTGACAAATAAAATAAGTGGTCCATAATGTGAATAATATGGGAGCACAGAATGCAATCATAACGCATCTAAGACCTACTAATGATCTGCTTTATCAAAGAAAAAAGTTTAAAGATTTAGTAGTATAAATGGGCTTTGAAAGATTCTTAAATGTGAAAAATGTAATCTCTGTGCCACTAGCATCATCAAACAGAATTGCAAAACGAATGACTGTTTTCAAACAGGTTTCTTGAACACTCTCCCCATTTGCTATTGGTCAGACAAACAGATAGTCCTGTCCTGAACTAACGCCATTGGTTCAGCCAACATTTTTATGATGGACTGGTCGGGATGCTTAAACAAACACTTTTTTTTCCAAAATACTTTTTTAAAGTGCCACAGAGCCACAGCATTTTTATGCTTTATTGAAATCACCCTACAAATGACTTACTTATTCTCCCAGAAAAAGCCAAAACACAGTAACTATGCCAACACCAAAACTCTGATAATATGGTATCAAAGCTTTTGATTTTCCAAACCAAATGTGCATAATAAAATAGCCTCGCTCTGTTTTCCGAATCTGAGCACAGTTGAATTTGATTTTTTCATAAAATAAATTTGACAAATTGGATAGCCTTGATCAGGGGTCACCAACCTACGACACAGGGGTCACCAACCTACGACACGTGTACCAACGCTGGGGAGGGGTAATCACTGGCATGCCAGCAACTGTGAGAGAGGAGTATACTTTTATTCATATGAAATTCCGCACCTGCATTCTAATCTACACATTAATGTAATCCTTACTCATGATCATGCAGCTTGTTTTCATGAGATGAATGGGAGGCTAAACAAAAAGTAAAAATGTGATTTCAGACTGCAGTACCCAACAGACTCGTGCAGTGCGTGCAAGCCATTAACGCACCACAAGCCGTCAGCGCTTCACGTTCGGTTAACAGCGCAAGTAAATGCACCCGCTTTGCTTCGGTCAGACTGTGCAGATGACAGCCTACATTCTGAAACATGGCACAGTCATTGACCAGGGAAATAAAAATTGGCACTCCATGTCAAAAATGTTGCAGACCCCTGGCCTAGATACAGCATTTTGGCTTTGCAGGGCAGTATAGTTCTCTATACATATTAACCCTCTGGGGTCGACAGACACGCGGGTGCGTCCTGCTGGATATTTTCATCATTACAGCAGAAACAACTTAAAATACTCCATCATTTTTGGGTATACAGATAAGTGTAAGACATCATTAGAGACTATAAAGGGTCTACTTTTATTTGTGTACACTCATAATAACAATTAAACCTTGTACTTTTGTAAAATAAAGTAAATAAAAAGGGTGAGCTTTCAGCAGTCTCTGTGTTCACGAGCATATTTAAGAAACACGTCACAAAAATGAACTGAAACTCCGTGAATACTTATCACACAAACATGAAACATATGTCTAAAGAAAGCTTTAAATGTCTACTTTTTAATAAACCAATTCAAATTTAAAACAAATATTCTCCTGTAATGCAATCTGTTTGAAACAAAGCGATGTACAGTTTTTACTGGTCTATCTAATTATCTGTAATGTGATCCCACCCACCAGCAGAGCACGCAATTCATGCGTTAATGTGCTGAGACGATCAACGCAAATGTACACGCCCCGACTGTGAGGTTTAATGTAAACACATTTCATTCATTTTTCTGCGCATTTGCAACAATACACAGGCGAGAAAGCTCCAGGAATGTATGGAAGAGTTAACATTTTCCTCAGAAGAAGAGCGGGACTCCGATGAAGATAGAAGAAAGTATTCTAACATTGAAAAAATTACACACATCTCCATTAAATGTACAGCACATGAAGGCATGGAGGTATGGAGATCTACAGTAAAAAATGAACAGAATAAGATGTTCTATGTGTCAAACAAAAGCTATTAATTGGTATTTTACAGCCTATTATCCTTGCAATGGGCTAAAATGTTCTGCGGCAGGAACACGAGCAGTAAAATATTGTACAATGGAGATCCAGATTACACGCTATTGTCTTTTCATGAGGTCTCCCTAAGCCAGGCAAGAAACCCAGGACCCTTTAGCCTCCCTAAAGCCTCCTGATGTACTGCGGATTTGGCCAGTTATTCATCATTTGATCTGCGCAAATTGCTCTGTCTCCTGCACTCTCAGAACGTCAAATAGATTCATGTATTCATTATCCAGTGCCGAAGATGCATGCCTAAGCTCACACTTTCTCTTTCTCTGTCCCTATATCTTGCTATTCTTATACATCTTCTTCTTGCACTGTCTTATCTTTCTTGACCTCGTTTTGTCTGCTCTCAAACACACCCAACTTATGTTTCTGCTTGGTCTCATGTTTCTCTATAAGAGGAGGATTTATAATGAGCCATCTCTCGGAAGACATAGTAGATAACAGACTTTTCCTGTGAATGTAACTGATAAGCTTAACCAGCTACTGTAGTGCAGCCTTATCAAAGGCGATCAATTGCTTTTCACACGCATCTTGGGGAGAGCTCTGAACAGGCTGCAGAAGGGAGCACATGTTCCACAGACATCACTGGATGATTGACCAGAGTAACCTTGGTGATAAACTGCAGGCCTAATCCAGGATGGAGGGGAGTCTCCTTTGAGCTGGGTGTCCTCGTGCCTCTCCTGTCTTGTACACCCCCTGCTCACTTCAAATCCTGTCCTGGAGAGGAAGTGTAGCTCCGTCAGCTTCACTGTGAGCACAGCTTTATTTATCGGCCAATTAAATATTTATCCACAAGCTGAGACACAGGAGGATGTGCAGAGCCAGCATAAACGGGAGGGGGTGAGAGAGTAAGAGGTTGGTGAAGGTTGGGGGTGAGAGGTCTGCATCATTTGAACAAAAAGCCTGGGTCAATACACAAAAGCAAAACTCCAGCAATTTGCCCACAGACAAAAGTTTATTTAGCAGTTTCATTTGCTGCACTTTTGTCTTCCTCCACAATGCATCCTCCATTTCAAATGTGAAATGATAAATAAATTATATTATAAATTCACAAGGAGGATGAAATATGTTAAATGTAAGATTAATTCACATTCATCTATAAAGAGAAGCCAGTGCATTCTTCTGCTCTATATCAAAGACCCTTGATTAAACAAACAGTACAACATGATTTGCTCCATCAACATCATTGGTCCTGGAGTACATTCCTATAAAACAATCATAGACCTACTGCAAGCCATAACCCTGACCCTAAAATCTGATTGATTGGTAGAAATGCTTTACTGGATCAGCATGGACCCTTGACACATTTCTGTGTTTGGAATGTGGGAGTAAATGATAGCAGGGTAAACTTTTGCTTTTCAGTTTGCTCTATTAGCAAAAGAAAATATTGCTGCAAGCAGTGATGACAGGCCCAAGAACCATGGGTCCATTTCCACCCAGAGGCTTTCGGAAAACAATGCATGATGGACATGCATTTGGTCAAGTAAACAAGTAAGACACCATGTCTTACCTTCAGCTCAGACATAATGGTTAACAACTTTGAAGTGTGTAGCAAATGAAATATGTAATTATGGCAAGTTTTGGAATACACTTGAACATCTATTGTTGCCAGCTGGAGGCTCTATGACCATGACCCACCATTTATGCATTTGGCAGACACTTTAATTTAAAGTGACAGTGCACATATTACAGGGACAATCCCCCTGGAGCAACCTGGAGTTAAGTGCATTGCTCAAGGACACAATGTCTGAGTTTGTCAAATACACCCAAACATACTACAACATCATAGAATTTGATCCATTGCCATGACAACATTTTTCAAGATATCAAGAATCCTTTCACTATTTTACATCAGTGGTATCTTGACATTATTGTAAAACATTTTTTGAAGCGATTTAGGTAAATGGAAGAGGACCATTTCAAAGTCTGTTGTAAGTGCCACACTTTCTGTTTCCAGTTGGTGGCACTATGACTGTGACCCACTGACCACATATCCAAGTGGTCAGCCCCCATTGCCAAACATGCAGATCAATTTTGACATAAATAACACAATAAACGCAGACGATACATCTTGTTTCCCATTTTTGTCATGGCAACACCGTTCAATATATCAAAAATCAGTTCACAATATAGCATCTTCAATGTCTTGGCATAATGTTGCCTAAATTTGGTGACAGTCACATGAATCCCCATAGGAGGAGTATTTAAAAGTTCAGGGCCTGCAATAAAAAAAAAAAAATCAAAATTGTCTGACTTCCTGTTGGGCGAAGCAACATCGCAGTCTGTGAAAAGGGTCCATTATTTACTGGATCAAATTCCTTTGTTGGTCCTGGAACAGCATTCCTATGAAACAATCATAGTCATAATTAGGGTTGGGAACCCTAGCTCGCCTCTAATTCTGAACTGTTTCAATTTTTTTATTCATGCCAAAAGCTAATGATGTTCATGACTTTCAATTCCATTAACAATTCTACAAAGTACAATCATTTCTAGACACAAACACATCTTACTTAAATACTCCAGTGTTTCCTGAGCTACCATTATTCAAAACGCCAACATGCTATTGAATCAGAAGCGCAACTAGTGTTACCAGCACTAGCTTCTGAACAAATGACTCTTGCCAGCAGCATCTTTTTAATGAACAACTTCCTGAAGTCATTAATTTCATGATGTCCAACTCTAATTGAACCAAGAAGTTTTACTGTGCTGTGTACTTACTGTAATGTGTTGATAAAACTACAAATTATACGTTGTGTTGTAATCAGTGGTATTTATTAAAAAACATGAAAGAAATATATTAAGTTAATCTTAATTAGTCTGTGTAAACAGATTTTGCAAGAATATTTTGTTTAAATTTAAATATGATCTCATCATTTTGTAACAGGAACCTTAGGACAGTAAATCCAATATTAATTGCATTTATTATTTCAAAATATTACCTTCTCAAAAGCTCTGAAATAACCATTTATGGAACCATTAAGGAACCAGAACCATTAATAGGAATCAGAATTGTTTACGATTCCCATCACTAGCCATAACACTAGCCCTAAACTCTGATTGGCTGTTAGACATGTTTCACTATTTTATCATGATTTACTGGATCATTATCCTTTAATGGTCCTTGTGGCACGGTGGAGGGTGGGGCCGGGTCGTGACTCAACATGTCCGGTCCCGTATTAGGCTAATCAAGCCACCGAGAGGGATAAAGGCCGGCTGCAGAGGGCGGTGCGAGAGAGAGAGATCCCGCCTCTTCCTTGCCGTGAGCCTGAACTGTTTTACATTGGTGCCGAAAGCCCGGGAAGGAAGAGGAATATGCCCTAGCGGAGTTCTCGCCACTACCCCAATGAAGCAGCCACGGCCATTTGCCCGGGGACGAGGAGCCCAGCCGCCTGGAAGCGGAGGAACGGCCGCTGACCGCGAGGGGAGAAGGGGCTCCTGGCCGACCAACTGGAGTGAGGAATGCCGCTGCCAGGGGCGGAGTAGACCCCTTCTGGGCGCTGAAACGCGGCGGGGCATTCTATCCACCGGTTTGTCGGCGGTGCGATAGAGAGAGATCCTTACGGACATGTCCGTCGTCCTATGTGTTTGTCTTTTGAGTTTACCATTAAACCTATCATTTATATGTTAATCCAGTTTCTCGCCTCTTCCTTGCCCATGAGCCTGAACTGTTTTACAGTCCTAAAACAATATCCCCATAAAACAATCAGAGCATTAAGCTTACCCCTAAAAACTGATTGGTTGGTGGACATGTTTTGCTGGATCAGCATGATTTACTGGATCAACATTCCTACTGCTTTACTGCAGTTCCAATCATAGTGCCGACCCAAACCCTAAAATAAAGTGTTGATTCTGGAACGTGTCCTATAGTGATAAGCATAGTAATCTTTTCCCCATTAAAAAAGTTTTACTCCTAAAGAAATTGTAATTTTGAAACATATGTGTAAAATCATGATCACTCACATGAGATGAGGACACTAGTCATATCAGTAACCTTTTAAAATCTGTTTTATTCTACATGGGGGTGGGGTGCCCTCATGGGGGGCTGCCATTTTAGAATCACATGATTAGCTGAATACTACTCGCTTAATCTCAGTAACTGTCTTGTTATTGAACACTTTCACTCTTAGATTAAATTAATCATGGCTGATTGTGAATAGTGAATTTCTACAATGGCATCTGTAATTGAAAACTATTGATTTTGAATGATACTGCATCCACACCAGGTGTCACTGTATGTCCAATACAACATGAGCACATGTCACTGAGTGCACCTTTAATGTAACCTGTATTCTTTTGAATTCAGGAAATCAGGTTTAAAATGAGTAATATTTACTGTGCAACAGCAAACAACAAGAACTAGATCTGAAGCCTCAAAAATAGAAAAACATGTTTGAAATCACAATAACAAATTTTAACAAGAGTATCTGCATTATAGAAACCTCAATGCTTCTCATCTTGCTGTTACTGGAAAACAGCTGTTCAGAAAGATCTTGAATAAAAATGATACTCTTCTGCCTGTCTACAAAAACACAGAGAGCAGAGGGGAGAAACTGGAGTGAAAAGGTAGCATTCCAGCATGTCACAAGTTTAGGTGTGATATGGTTATTTATTTTTTTCTGTCTCCCTTCATTTTCACTTAGAGCGCAGAACAAATCAGAATAGAGCTTATTTTTTCCTGACTACCCTCTATAATGAAATGTGATTCAGAAGTGGGAAGTGAGGGAGTGTGTACTCTCAGCAGTACGTTTGTGTGTGTGAGTGATGAAGCAAGATGGGTGTGATGTACTGCTAGCAGGAGGCCTGGTTTTATTATGCATGCAAGCAGGATGGAGACCAGGGTATATGCATGCCAGTCTCAAAGTCTCTCTCTCTTCCTGTCCATCATTCCTCCTATCCCTTGGCTCTGCTCCCAGCATATGGCTCACAAATGGGCATGTACAGGACACACATTAGGAACCACTGACACATAAACCAGAGGCCTGATGCGAGAAGTGACCGCACTGACCCGTCTTCTGCTCCAGATGACTGTGTCCAGTCCTTTCAGTTTATTTGCTTGTGAGCATGCTAGAAACTGCATAGCAACACCTTTGTATCCGACCTGCACTCCTTCACATCATGTAAGCGACTTTAACACAGATGATCACTCACATGTTCTTAAGTAAATGTAAAATTCTTGTTCTAAAATCTAGTCAGTGTTTCTTCACCCTGGTTCTGGAGGACACAATCCCTGGTGGTTTGGATCTTCCCTTATCTGACACAGATCAGAGAAATGCAGATATAGTGAACTAGTTTTTACATATTTTGAAGAAAATATGAGTGGTGCTCACTTGAGCAAAATCGTTGCCATAAATTTATGGTGCTCGGGCAGCCAGGGTGCTCTGAAAATGTTTTAGTATTTTGCTATGTGGTTGCTAGGGTGCTCTAGGTTGTTGCTATATAGTTGCTTATCAACCAAAAGTCAAAAGAGCTCTCCCCGCATTGTCTATGATATTCTGGTAACTTGTTATTAGAGTGGCCATCACAAAGCCAAATGTTTGACCCAAGTTAAACAATTTAAAGGCAATGCTACCAAATACTAACAAAGTGTATGTAAAACTTAGACCCACTGGGAATGTGATGAAAGAAATAAAAGCTGGAATAAATCATTCTCTCTACTATAATTCTGAATTTCACATTCTTAAAATAAAGTAGTGATCCTAACTGACCTAAGACAGGGAATGTTTTCTACGATTAAATGTCAGGAATTGTGAAAAACTGAGTTGAAATGAATTAATTACAGACTTCAACTGTAAGTATGTGAATTTGACTCATGATTGCTCAACTTGTGTGGCAACATTCATTTTGCAGCTGGTAGCCTTTGAAAGCAATCTAGGTTCAATTCTGCCTTTTGCCAGTTTCACTCTTCTCCCCATACCCATTCCAGGTAAGCAAAGACAGACAGTGGCTGTACGCCATTGGAGAGTCATTTATTTGAAATAATAAACACAAGTGGTGTAATTAAAGTGTCTAAAGGTAGCGTGATATAACTGCAGGATCCTCTCCATGTTCGGGGGCTCACTGAAGGTTGGACAGAGCAGAAAAGCACTTGCTTCAGATAGGGCGGGTTGCCGCACCCACGCCTTTCATCTCACGTGGTGGCGGAGAGCAAGGGTCATGCCGGTGACCCGGTTACCTGCTCCTTGGACCTGAAGAGACAGCAGCTAGCACTATTACATGACAAATCAGTTGTGTTTCATCCTGCTGCCAGCAATTTAGAATACACTATGTTACACTGCTGTGCAATATATGTATCTGCCACAATTGAAGTGTAAATAGCATACTGCACCTTAATTTGGTCATTCTATTCTTTTTTATTTGTTTGCTCAGTCTTAGAATTTAATTATATTTAATAATTAATTTGTGCATTTGATTGGATTTGGTTTGTTTAAAAATGATATTCTTTAAATGTTGCACATCTAAAGCAGTTATGCCTGATTATAGTTTTGTATTTTAAGCTTTATACCTTTGAATAAACTGACATGTTTATTTGCACAGTTTAAGCTTGCTTAGTTATTGATGATTGGTGTGATTGGTTAGGTGTACATGTGTGTGGGGGGGGGAGGGGGGGGGGGGGGGGCAATTTTGTGGTGGCCAGTGGGGCTGTACGATATATAAATAGTTTTCGGTATACAAATTAACATTCAGTACGATTTTAATGCATTTATCCATAAAGTTTTTAAAGATATCATATAGGGAGCAGAAAATATTAGGCACTAATATTGTGACTGTGACGACAGCGTGTGTAAGAGTGTCGAGCAAGCAGCTTGTCAAAATGAGTCGTCTATGTCAGTGCAAGGATGAACTAATATTTAATATTTTCTACACATAACGTATAGCATACATTTAGTAAATATATGTTTTATTTTGCACATTGGATAAGAACATCAGGGTAGATAAGAAAAGCATGTTTTGTCTATAGAATACAGAACATAACATTTGAAAAATAGAAATAGAATAGAAAAAGAGTGTTGTTTTATGAGGAAATATTGTGCCTAAAGACACTATGCTTTCTCGCATTCTTAATATCAACATTTTGAATAATGTCCTCCTTGCAATATGTCCCTATCAACTTTCAATCCAAACCTCAGCTCTTGCCTAACCCTACATATGAGCAATAATAATAGTGATGTTCCCTTAGCAATCACCACAAAAAATTGTCATGAAATAAGCATATGAGCATAGATCATCATACCTGCCCTTGGGAAATGTTGTCTGCAATGTATTCTTTGTGATAGATTGCAGCTTTTCTCCTGCACAAGCTTGGCTGATCCAATCATCCTGACACACTCTAAACAAGTGATGGGTCAGGCTCTCAGTCTCCTTGGAATAACTATCATGGAGCCCCTGGGTGCTGGTGACTGTGAGCGACACAGACTCTGTTGATTTGTGTGATCCTGTTTAACCTCTGTGCCCTGCCAAGTGCCAGGCTCACTGCCTGCTTAGTATGCAGACCTGTGACATCCATCCAACCGCAGAGAAAGAAATATGGGATGCTGCCAGGCAAAACCAAGGGAGGAGAGGAGAGGAGAGGAGAGGAGAGGAGAGGAGAGGAGAGGAGAGGAGAGGAGAGGAGAGGAGAGGAGAAAAAGGAATGGCCTCATTTCAGTGCTCACTTTCTCAGTACCACTCCTCCCTCCTCCCTGCACTCTTCCCCTGCCTGAGATTTTCATTAACCAACAGGCCTGTGATTTATGAGCAAAAGCCCAGCTGGAGGTGGGGGTACAGCCTGTGTGCATATGCACTTCAACAAACACATAAAAGAACCAACACAATTTGCTGCTCAAATGCGCACGGATGTACGGCTAAAAACATACAATGGAAAACACACACCCGCCCGGACACACACATTAATAACATACTTCATTTGACATGCATCAGCTATGTTTGTAAAATGGCACTTTTGCAGTGGGTAGCAGTGATTATCATATCTTTTTTTTAATGAAGGACTGAAGATAAGATTTATTAGACAGTAAACACATATATGCTGAAACACCATTCATTTACGTATTGTTCCAATCTGTGGGTGGATCACTTCTTACTCAAATTTCAAGATAAAGTGTGTAATTTTTGCACCATTAGCTACGTAACACAGAATTGCAAGAACAATTATTGTTTCAAACAGGGGAAAGTCATCATTCAGTCATAATCTTTGCTATTTTGTTTGACATCTGCCATTGTTTGTCCAAACATGAAGTCCTGCTTCAAAATCCTTTTGGAGCCACAAGTGGTGAAGAAATAACAAATGCAACTTTAAAACTGTAATCATGTTAGTAAGGGAGCAAATTACAGCCAAAGGCAACCCACATCTGTTTTGCACAAATTCAACTGTAGTTATAAAGAGAGAGATAGAAGTAGTGAAAGAAAGTGAGCGAGAAAGAAAAAGAGAAAGCACTTCACATAAGGACATCTGAAAGCATTAGCCCTGACAGACAAAATGTTGTTTTAGACTGATGGGGCTGTTTTTCAAAATGGTTTCCTCCAGAGCGCAGTACTCTACTAGACATATTTATCAGAAATGTTCTGCTCTGAGGCATGTTGTGATTTTCGCCAAGCCAGCGCTGCACTCGAACGAAAACAGCCGTTCAGGGGTGGGAGGTGTGTGAGTGACACGCACAGATATGTCGGGGAGATTGCGTGTCTGCCTCACCCCTTCCATTCCTGAGGAGACAAATTGAGTTAATTGGCTTCCATTTTTTCAAAGCTCGCACCTGAAGTAGATGTTTGCTTTTGTTCAGAATTATGCCAGCTATGAGTTTGCATGGAGAGCAGCACAAACAGCCCTTCCTGTTGCCTTAATCTTGCTCTGCGTGGAGCTTTTCTATTCCACCTCTGCTCAGATGTCTGTATGTTCACTTGCAGCCGAGATGAAATAGCTGCACTGACACTGTGTTTGCGAGCAAACAAATAATTTTTTGGAAAAATTAGGTCTGTTCCTCAATTGCACATCCCATTCCTTTCAATATGCTGTCATCTGTGATTGCTTTTCTCCTAGTATTTTTCATGTTTCATATGAGTCTGGAGAGCAGCCTAATGGTTTTTTAACCAATAACAACAGTCACGTGATCTGGCATGGGTCTATTCTTACCACTATTAAGCTTAACACTGTTTCATACTTGCGGGAAAAGTGAAATCCATTAAAATTTTGGTAAACATGCACCATTAATGCTCTCTATTTTGTGGTTCCCTTTCATAGGAACTCGAGCTGCATAGTTGCATTGGAAAAACGCCCTGAGTATCACGTGGTCTGAGGCCTTTTATTGGCTGGCGGTGCTTAAGTGACACCCCAAAGGAGCACAATCTTCATGATTGTTCAGTGCACAATCTTGTTTGGCCCGTGTTGTACCAACGACTCACGTCAAAGTGATAATTTTTTTCTCCCTTTTGAGAGGGAAGAAAAAAGGCTGGAATTTAGGAAGTGCTTACCTGCATACACACGCTTCATCATCGGTGAGAATTCCCATGACATGTGCATTGCCTGTCTGGGCTTTCACCATGCGTAGGCCACGTTGGAGGGTTCCGATTGCCCACAGTGTGATGCGATGAATGACAAGAGGCTCCACGAAAAGCTCTTTGGAAATTTGGTCAAGCCGTGTACTGGTGCAGGCCGTGTGTTGGCCGTTTGACTCATGTGAGGCCGGTGTGGACGCCGAGGATATGGGAGTTGAGCAGAAGGCAGACCTATGGTTCTCTCTGTCACTCTCCCCAGATTTGGCTAGACATTCTCCCAGAGAATTTACATGTGGGCATTTGCGTCCTAGCCCTGTAGCCTGCACCGCGGTTTCCTTAGGCACTGAGAGATGAGAATGCCATATCTATGGTGCATCGGATTCTGATATTCTCACCTGCGGCCAGACTGAAGCCTTGCCTCCTAGCGCCAGATCTCCAGACCTTCGGTGACTTATGTGGAATTGCTGGAGGTTAGTACACATGCAATGGAAAAATTGCACCTGGATTGGCCAGATGAAGCGCAGTCGGAGGATCATAAATCAATCTTGGATGACTGTTTGTTTTTTAGCGGGCCAACGTGCAGCAATGCCTCATAGGCTGCTTAATTTGTCTCCGGGTCTCCATCATGAGATTTCAAAGTCCTGGGAACAACCTTACTCTGCCAGGATTACGAATCAAGTGGCCTCTGATTTTTCTAATGTGTGTTGAGCTTCTGACCAAGAATATACTTACACTACAGTTCAAAATTTTGTGGTCACTTGCCTGAAATGTTTCTCATAATCTTAAAAACCTTTTGAGCTGAAGGGGTATGCTTAAATATTTGAAATTAGTTTTGTAGACAAAAATATAATTGTGCTAACATATTAATTTATTTAATTCTAAAACTAAAATTATATAAAAAAAAAAAGAAAAAAAAAGTTTTTGAAATTGATGACTTAATAAGAAAAGCAGCCACTAAGTGCCCAGCATATAGATGGGAACTACTTCAATACTGTTTAAAAAGCATCCCAGGGTATATATATATATAGCAATATATATATTGCTATAACGAGATTCTGATTTAGTGCTAAGGCCTACCAAACATATTGCTTGTGCCATTGGTCGGAATATGGCGGGCCTCGTGGTGGCAGAGCGCTATCTGTGGCTTACGCTCACAGATATTAAGCCAAGGACAAAGCCTTACTGATGAATGCCCCTGTGTCACAATCCGGGCTGTTTGGTGATGCAGTCTAGTCGGTAGTGGAAAATTTCTGCACTGTGAAACAGCAGACTGCTGCATTCCAGCAGATGCTTTCTCACCGAGAGAGATAAAAGCCTGCAGCAGATCCGGTGCATTCACGATCGAGATATTCGCAACATCTCACCAGAAAGCTGCATAAGGCGAATCGTGAAATTCACTCTCTCTTAGAAAAAGGGGCAATAGAGGAGATTCCCCCTTCTCAGAGAGTGTGCAGCTTTTACAGAAATTATTTTCTGTCCCCTCTGGTTTTCCTTCTTACCCCCGGCACCGCTGGGCAACGATGCGTTGGCACATAAGTGGCTGACAAGGTGTCTTTATGTGTTTCCACAGATCAGACTGTTGTACGCAGTTCTACAGAGAGTTCAGGAGGAACAGGTTAGGCTTATGTTAGTGGCGCCATTTTGGCCATCTCAAGTATGTTTTCAACTATGGTCTCTCTCCTGGAGAAGGCACCTTGGGAGATTCCAGTCAGAACACACATGTTGTCTCAGGCTCAGAGCAGACTTGTGGAAGTTATGGGTATGGCCCCTCAACGGGGAGCTCTTTTGAATGATGGGTTATCCCCTCTGTAGTTGATCCCATTCTGAATGCTAGAGCTCCATCAACTAGGAAGCTTTATATGTTCAAGCGGCATATTTTTGCTTCTTCGCTGCCCTGTCACTGCCCTGTCGATACAGAGCTGTTTTGGAGCCAGGGTTGCCCCAATGTGCTTATCAATGGAGTCTCTGTCAGTAGACATTCTCTTGTCTCTCGTTTTATGGTCTGGATACGCAGGCTTAGACCATTTTGTCCCATCTGCGTTCCTTTATGGGATTTATCTGTAGATTTAGAGGTGTACTCTGCTCCGTTTGAGCCCTTAGAGACAGTCACCGATACATTTCTTACTCTTAAAAAAGCTCTGCATGTGGCATTAGTATAATTTAAAAGGGTCAGTGATTTACATGCCCTGTCGATTAATCCCTTATATATGGATTTTGCGCTAGGGTGTTCAAGGGTGGTGTTAAGACCTTGCTTGGGTTATTTGCCCAAGATTGTTTCTACATAATTTCGCTTGCAGACTATTAATTTTCAGGCTTTTTTGAGCTCATTCTATGAGGACCATGGCATCTTCATGGGCTTTAGCTAGAGCTGCGTCCTTGAAGGACATTTGTATGGTGGCAGGATGATCCTCTCCACATACATTTGTTAGATTTATGATCTGGACAATGGTATGACTCCTGCTTCCCAGGTTCACTCTGTTGGAACAGGTGTTAACTCATAAACTCATGCTTTAGCTCGCTTGTTTGCCACTATTTAATCTTGCCACACGGGCATAGTTATTTGGCAGCAACTGTTCGCATGGCGTGAATGTATATCGTTCCCAATGCGACTACAAAAGGGAACATCTTGGTTACGCGGAGCATAACCCTGGTTACCTGAGTGAGAAAATCGGACTCATTGGTGCGAAAGTGAGCACATTTATGAAGCTTGTGACGTAGCTTCTTAGGGGTGTCGCTTAAGTGCCACCAGCCAATAAACTGGTGTAATTGTATATGGGCTTCAGACAACGTGACATTCAGGGTGTGTTCCCAATTCTACTACGCAGTATCTTATTCCCACTCAGGGAACCAATTTCGAGGATTACGCTTAAGACATTTGGCTTGATTGGTTCCAGCATTATTTAAAGAGGAGGACATGTTTTTCCTACATTGTGCAATGTTTTGTTTCTCTCTCATCCATTTGAGGACAAGAGGTGATAATCACCAAATGAGCCTAGCACCATCTCATTTTCTCTCTTATGTTTATGCTCTCTCTTTCATTTTCTCTTGTACACAAATGCCCACTTACAGTACACACACACACTTCTTGTGGCTCACTTAAAAGGCTAGTTCACCCAAAAATGAAAATTGTCACCATTTACTTTCTGTCATTGCATGGAACACAGAATGAGATGTTTGACACAATGGTAGTCTCAGTCACTATTCACTTTTATAGCATATTTTTTCCAATGCAAGTTGACTAAGGCTAAGAAATTCATACAGGTTTGGAACAACATGAGAGAGAGAGTAAAAAATGACTTTGAATTGAATGATTTATTTTATTTATTTTTTTGGTGAAATATCACTTTAAATGTCTCTCTTTCTACCTTTCTCTCTATCTATTTCTCTCCAACCAGTTGTCTTTATAGCAGAAAATTAAATGAGAAGCCAGGTGTGAGCAGGCTTTACTGCAGCCATCAGTTCACAGCTGAACTCACTGCAGCAGCCGCCCGTGATCCTACTTTCATTTTAGTCTCTATCTGATAGGCTACACTCCACCGCAGCCAATTCATATAATTAACCTGTCAGCAGGATCAACCTGAGTTGGACTTTGCTGTCCAATCTCATATTGAACCCCAACATTCTCACAGCTTCATCCAACCAGAGAAGGACACTTTAATTCCAGAGACCATCCTAACCTTGTGCCTTCCTTGTCTCTGTAGGTCATGTATGTGTACAGCTCTAAGCAATTAATCTATTATATCAATAATACAATAATCTAGTACCACTGAATACTATTTCAGAATTTGTAGCTCTGGGATTTTTGGACCAGTACTTTTTGCTCATCCTAATGGATCAAAACCAGTGGCTTTCAGGTAAACATTGGAGGGGAAAATGTTCTTCCCCACCAACCTCCATTCTTCAAGAACACTATAATTTCACAATATTCGCTGCTGCGTCAACTGAATAGTCTGTAAGAGTTGCTCTAAGCACATTTTCTTTTTGTTTTGGAGTGAAAGTGAAAGTATGTTTTTTTAGACATACTAAACATATTTCTGCTAAGGACAAAGGCGTAAGTTTGGTTTTACAATTGGTAGGGACATATTGCAAGATTGTTTAAATCTATAAAAATTTTACCTAACATACAAATGGAAATCCACCCATGTAATCCACCATCTTCAGAGAATGACTAAAAAAGTCCTTATACAGTACTCAAAAACCACAGTGATTAGTTCATCTGTCCTGAACAGCACTGAGAAAAGTAACAGGTGCCACGTGATAACGCCTTTTATGTGGCACTTCAGAAGATGTCGGACAATTATTGTGCATTTAGGCTTTTTGTTTCAGACTAGCAATAGACTTAAAACAACAAAGAGTGGGGGGCCTGGGTAGCTCAGTGAGTATTGACGCTGACTACCACCCCTGGAGTTGTGAGTTTGACATGCTGAGTGAATCCAGCCAGGTCTCCTTAGAAAACAAATTGGCCCGGTTGCTAGGGAGGGTAGAGTCACATGGGGTAACCTCCTTATGGTCGTGATTAGGGATTCTCGCTCACAATGGGGCATGTGGTAAGTTGTGTGTGGATCATGGAGAGTAGCATGAGCCTCCTGTGCTGTGAGTCTCCACAGTTTCAGACTCCACCACCCAGATTGAGGTGTGGGAATTGGGCATTCCAAATTGGGAGAAAAAAAAAGTTCTACATCTTCTGCATTACTTTCTGAACTCTGACGCGGTAAAATGTTTAAGGCATAGTTCACCAAAAAAAAAAAAAAAATGCTAATTCTGTCATGATTAACTGATTGGATTAACTCCAGACCCTTATGAGATTTGTGAAATCCAAAATTAGATATCAGGCAGAGTGTTAGCCTCAGTCACCATTAACTTCCATTGAATATTTTTTCCATACACTGAAAGTGAATGGTGACTTTGGCTGTAATTCAGCCAAACATCTAATTTTGCATTTCACTGAAAAAAGAGAGTAATCTGAGTTTGAAACATCATGATGGTAAGTAAATCATGACAGAATTTTTCATTTTTGGGCAAACTGTCCCTTATGATAAATATAAAGAAAGATTCATACATATTCCAATGATTGAAATTATACTGCTTAGCCAATAGCCTATTATAAAATAAGAATTGTTCAATTAACAGTGATGAAACTCAATGTCTCTTTTTCTAGACTTTGTTGTTTCCTTTGCTCGTCCATATGGGTTAAAGCGATAAATACTGCTTCCTCACTGGACCTAGATAAGATCATAATCCAGTGGCCACGCAGGCAGTCTTAAATTGCAATGCCGGTGAGACGTGATTGCTTGTAATGGGAATGGTGCGCTCTGAAGCGAACATGAGCACCTATGTGAGAGAGAGCGTGGCGTGATTTAAGAATGCACATCGCCACAGCAGAGCGAAAGAATGACAGGTGTCAGGGAAGATGGCACAGCCCAGATGTCTATGGGACAGCCAACAGAGGCGGGAAATTAGTGAGTGAAAACAGATCCAATGAGGCGTGAAGGAGCCTCTACTCTCTTTTCACTGGCAGTAAATGAAGCTCTTGCTCTGCCTAACTTCACAAGCATTCGCAAAGCTCCGGGGCCCAGGAGTATGGATGAATAAGATGCCCAACAGTCAGATAGGGAAAAACAGGAATGATCCTCTTTAGGGACAGAGTGCAAATAAGGTCTTTCTGTCTAATAACTTTCACGGGGGATTTGCAACTTAAAGCTGATGTCACCAAATTACACTAAATAACTATATAATAAATAAAAAAATGCTTTCAAACAGCTTTCTTGAATACTCCATTCATCTTCCATTGCTAAAATAAACTGATAGTCCCACCCCAAACTCACGCCATTGGTTTAGTCAATGTTGCTGTGTCAGGCTGAAACCCAGTAATGTTTTAATAGTGCTACACAGCTAAAATAGGTTGATTTTTAGGGAATTCAGTATACAAATTGTTTACTTACTGTTGTCTCAGAGTATTAAGCTGGGACAGAAGAAAGTATTTCACAAGCATTTATCTGCTGCTGTAAAGACAAGTGGAGTACACAAGCAATTGCACAATCACAAATCTAATCTGAACCTGAATGCATCCACTCAAGTCTCTAAAATAGGAAATATGCATGTCTGTGCACTTATGCACATAATCATGTGTGCTTTCTGCAGCACACAATATGCTCATTTATTGCCGCTGATTGGCTATTACACACTGCAGTCATCATTATGCGGCTGACAGTGAGGTAGCTCTAAACACAAACAACGCAAGGCTGGAGGCAGCATATCTCTTCCTCCTCCTCATGATCATCATTGCAGTTATGATTACTCTAACCTTTAGGGGCAAATGGGGGAGAAGTGTGGTACATGTTTAATTACATCCTCAGGGAGTTTGGTTAACCTCTATAACTATTATTTCTCTTCGTACAAATTACAACTTTCACCTCCAGACAAAAGAAATCAGAGCTTCTTTATCTTTCAGTTCTCTCTTTGGTTCTTCTTTCTTATCTTCTACTTTTCTTGGTCTTTCTCTCCCACTCAAATTGACACACACACACACACACACACACACACACACAATAAATAATGCATGAGCACATTGTCTGTTCGTCTCAATATTTCAGAGGAAGAATGTGACGGTGTTTGGAGTATTTGATATTTCCAGGAGACTTGGAAGAAGGTCTTCCGTCTGGCAGATCCATGACACATGGAGGAAACAATGATGTGTTGGTTGTTTATGTATGCTGCTAAAAAGACCAGCTTTACCAGCATGCAATTCTCAACAACATGTGCATGGGTGTGTAAGTGCCTGTATATTCAACCCAAACATCACTCATCCTCTTCTGGTCAGAATAAAACTGAGCAATCCCTTATTGTGAGTTAACCAAGTAGGACAGGCTCCTGGAACAACATTATCAATCAGTTAGATTTTAGCATTATGGATAGGGTCTTGACAATTATATTTTGAGAGGAAAATGACTTCAAGACCAAAAAAAAGATGTTGATCCTGGAAAATGTCCTACTTTTCCAAATCACATTGTACCAGTGTTATGACCTAACTAAAAGCCTAAAGCCGTTGTTTTGGTGCAATGGTTGATTGATAGCTGAAAATGTGGTATTTGGATATTGTCCAGGATGCCTTTGATGTTTACAATACAAATGTGCTAAAAATGTGAAATGCTTTTCTGACAGAGTTTGAGCGATCAGATTATGTCAATGTTTTGGACCATATTCACAACTTAGCACTAGATTTAACTGATGTTAAAATGATGTAAATGAGCCATACCCTGCTGGAAAAAAGTCTAAGCTAGTTTACTGGCCTTAAATTGTATAAGCTGGTCTCCCAACCTGGCCAAATTGGTCTTTTGCTGGTCTAACTGGTCTAAAAGCCTGGCAAAGCTGATCTCCAACTGGTTCAGAACAGTTAAGACCAGTAAACCAACTTAAAATGGTTTAAAGCTAAAATATGATTATTGTTTTATTGATTTTTTCCCCATAAGTGTAAAGAGGACAAGACAATTATTAGTTTTGTACCAGAGCCATTCACAGTCAAACACCTCAGCACTGACAGTCAAAGAGATACTGGTACCAATGACCTGGGAACAGGAATAAAGTGACAGCCACACTGACATAGACATGCATCCAGTCACAGTGGACTCTGAACCATAACAGATCAGGCAGTTCTAACATGCTCCAAGTCAAAGACACCTTAAGGGGCCAGACTGGACAGGTTTGAGACCAGTGAACAAGTGGGACCACAGGGCACAGTGACACAGCATGGCTGTGGCTGAGAAGTGTCAGCCATTGAGTTTGCTAAGTCAAAGACTGTCACAGAATCAGAGATGGACCCACATAAGTGACTAGTTTAAAACACTCTACCCTGATGAAAAGACCAGCTACTGTCCCCAAAAGTCTTCTTAACTAGCTTAACCAGCTTCACCAGAAAGACTATGCTGGCTACCAGCATCACTATGCTAGTGCACCAGCTAGACCAGCACCAAATCAGCACTAACCAACATAAAAGAGTATGAGAATTGCATGCTGGTAAAGCTGGTCTTTTTAGCAGCATACATAAGCAGCAACTCTAAAATAGTTTAAAATTAGCATGTTACTAAGCTAATGATCAGCCTGTGAGGGAACTCTAAAATAGTTTCAAATTAGCATTTACTAAGCTAATGATCAGCCTGTGAGGGACAAAACATGGCACCTCTGTGAAATCAATGACCTAACAAGCATAAAAAAAAAGTTAATTTTTAATTTGTTTGAACTATTTTTTGTTCAGTTTTTGGTATTGAATGAATTTTAATCATAATTATATTTTAAATTTCTCTTGTGTTGTCCGCCATCTTGGATTCCATTTTTTTCAATGAGCATGTCACATTATGCAATAGGACCCATTGCTGCCTTAAAAGGTGGCCAAAATTAGGCATCTTAGTAACCCTTTGGAACAACCATCACGTCAAAAGCGCACCTATGATGCCTTAAAATGCTGCTTCCGTAGGCAGCTCACTAGATTTTAGGATAGAGTTACTGTCAGTGTTAACTGAAGCACCTCTGTGGACAGGTCCCAGATCAGCAGAAACAGCTGCTTGAGCCACAGAATAACAGTGTTTACTAAGCTGGATTACTTTGCTTCCCAAAGGTACCGATTTGAGGCTTTTGTATGAAAACAAACCAAATCCTCACCGGATTTTCAGGACAATACAGTACGTGCTCGTCTTTTCCCCAACTTGTAAATTCCTCTTGCAGTGCACAGCAGAAGAAACAACCTGCTGTGATGCTGACAAGAGCAGCATTGCTGAGTCATACTGTAAGTCCTTTTAAAATAGCTCTCCCATACTGATACTTTAATTAAACCACAGGTTTTGGAATTTCAAAAATGTACTAATTAAGTGGCATATATCTATAATCTTTATCACAGCAAAAACATGACAAATGAAGTCTGTATTTACAAAAAAACTGGTATACTGGCTTGAAGTCTTCAGAGTAATATTTAGTATTTCACACTTATTCTGCAATTGCATTCTTTTGACCTTACGTTCAGTTTGTAATTAGTTCTGCCTGGAAATACTGTATATGCAGCATTTTTTTTTACAATAATTCATAAAGAGAACTTCTATGAAGACCTTAAACAGAACTGAGTGCTGTTAGTCTAGTTCACCTTGAATTTTGAACAAAAACCCATACAGTTCTGTTAACACAAAGTGGGTCTGCTTGAAAATGACAAAAAGCAGGTCTAAATTTTATTCTGGTTTGACCAGTCTCTCATAACCATTCACACAATATGCTCCCTATCCATCAGGCAAATGCTACACCTCAGTAGTCCTTGAATGAAATTTAATTCATTTAAAAAGAAAATCCACCTATAATTTATTTTTCTTAACCAAAATGAATGGTTAATAAGATTCTTCAGTCAAGTGTCTGGAGCTGTGTGAATCTTGATTGTAAACGTTTTAATACAAAGCAATAGGTAAGTGGCCCCAAATTTGGGCACTGAAGCCACAATAATAAGGTATACATTTTGTTGTATTATATACTGTAACATCAAATCAAGGGGCATCTAAGCCATTTTTGCAATGACTTTTAAACATTTAAGGTGATTTTTAGCAGATATATGATGTCTGACAACTTGAAAGTGTCCAAATATTTTTGTGACTAAATTCTGAACAGTATTTCTACTGTTTTATAATTTAAAACCCAATAAACTTTTTTATGTTTAGAATGAAAAGTGTGCTTTTGCTAACTTTTTTAAAATACATGCCCTTTGGTTTAATATATATATACTGTATATATATATATATATATATATATATATATATATATATATATATATATATATATATATATATAATGCAATGGCCTTCAGAAATTATATAAAAAATTATAATAAATATAAAAATACACATGCGTGGAGGAGAAGATGTCTGTGTGTCTGTTTCTGACAGTTATATCTCATCTTAGTGGATCCTTTCTTAAAACTGCTTTCTTGTACTCAGTAGTGGGTGAAAATAATTCCAATCCAACAACAATCTTCACGCTCCAGCCAAACAAAGTCACTTGTCTGACAAACTATGGATTCTGCCATGACATTTAACATTGTGCTGACAGTAGTGCCAGAGATATATTTTCACATTCAGCTGTAACCTGTTTCCGATGTGAGTGTGACTACCTGATTTCCCTGAAAAACACTGTCAATATTCATGTCTCAATCAAATGTATCAGGGGCTGGCTGTGTTTTTGATCTGATGCATCTGTAGGTATGTATTTTGTGTGACAACTGGTATTCATTGCCATGATATGAGTGTGTTTATGTCTTTTGTAACACCGCAGTAAACTGTGATTATAGCCTCTGGCAAATCGCCAATCAAGCCAAGTGCTCCCACACTGCAACCAGAAGCTAACTCAGCCAATCAGCTTTGACTGCTATTTGGTACACAAATTTATCAGGGGAAGAAACTGCACTGACTGCAATGATGCTATTTTAGGCTACGAAGGAAAAATATATAAAAGAAAAAAAATGACAGAAAAAAGAGATTACATTTTATTGTGTGAAGAGAAGACTGAAAAGAGATGATGGGTGACTCAGTAGAGAGGAGTGAGAGAGAAAAAGGGAAGGGAAAAGAGAGAGAGAGGAAGACAAAAGGCAGAAATTGGGGAAAAATTAGAGAGGAATCAAAAACTGAGTGAGGGGGAAAGATAAGGACAGAGAGGTAGTGAAAGTCACATGTTTTGCTGAATCTCTCACTAGACCTTTTGTTGAAAAATTACAAGCAGTCCCCACAGGGCAGAAGTGACTTCCTAACTACTTTAATAAACTGAGGAGAATGTGATTGCACACTTAGATAGTATGTCAGTGTGTTAATGAGAAAGGAGAATTTAACAGAGTCAGCTACTCGTGAAACAACCTATAATCACCCATCTAGGGTCTCTTTAATAACAGAAACAAAAAACCTAACTAGCATTCCCTTCCCTTCACAAACAACAGACAGGTTGGGATGCCATATTTAATTTTAAGCAAATTAAAACGAGGCTGAGAGGGATAGAAATATTATGCAGTCGGATAAATTGTTTGTGTAGTTGTATACCTTGATGGCAATAATTCAGTCGACACAACATTGATAAAATTACAAATGTTTAGCTGTGATAATTATACATCACAAAAGACTCAAAAAGAGAGTTCTAGCTCAGGGGGTTATAAACTTTAGATGCCAAGGACAACCAAATATGATGATCCCTTTTCTGAAGTGTACGTGTGATCATGTAGAAACAAGATTTTATTTTCAAAACTGAATAACTGACTTTTATTTTGTTATTGCACTATTGTTATAGACAAAAGAAATGATTAAATATTACCTAGAACATTCATTTACTGTATATACCTGAAGCGAAACATTTTCAATTAAATTTTATTTGTACAGCGCTTTACACTGTAGAACTACAATCTATTTTGGAAAGGATGTTCATTGCAAGGAAGGTGAGATAAACACTTAGAAATAATAATAATAATAATTATTATTATATATACATACCGTATATATTTACACAAAACTATATGTAGATTTGTAAAATGTATGGCTGTTATAGAATAAAATTATCAACCTCATGATTTTTGACCAATCTTTAGAAAGCAGAATTAAATAGTAATAATGTCAAATGTTAACCTTTGCTAAAATGTTTTTTTGTTTGTTTGTTTGTTTTTTTTATTAAAAAATGTCACACTTTTCTTTTTCTCTGGGTCGGTCCTAGAACATGTTTCAGAAACATAGGACTGGCAGCAGGGGAATGAGCCAATCTATGTAAAGCACAGTCAGGTCCTCCCTATATTTTCTCAAGTGTTAGAACTAAATCCCACAGAGACAGAAGAATGGAGCACAAAGGCATGCATCTAAATCACTATATTTTTTTCTCTACATGTGCTTGTTTGATTGGTGCACTCACTTGGATATAAATAGCTATTCAAAATGTCTGGCCATATTGTGCTCATCTTCAGTCTTCCCGCATAATCGTGTTTGCATGCCTCTGTCTTTTTTGGTCTCTCTCTGTCTCAGTAAGTTTCTCCATTCTTGTCAGCAACCTCTTTTTAAAGTTTGCTTGTTTGCTTAATTAACTCTATCTAATCACACATTCAATTGAACCCCGATCAACATTGAAAGAGTACATACTAAATAGAGATATGAAGACCAGCTGGCAAGGATGGCCCATTTTTGCCTCTATAAACAAAGAGGATGGCAGCAGGGTCCAAAGTTAACGGTCACCAAACATTGGCTTTGAATGGAAAATGGAATGACTTGCCAGTTTGCTGGTAACTTTATTGGGAACTGTAACATTATAAACAAAAAAATCATAAAAAATACAGTTTCATGACCTGTCAGAAATATTTAAAGGGATAGTTATGCCAAAAATGAACATTCTATGATCTCTGACTCTCTCTTATGTTGTTCCAAATCAGTATGACTTTCTTTCTTCTGTGGAACATAAAGGGAGATGTTTGGCAGAATGTTATCCTCAGTCAACATATGCTTTGTGATTTTTCAATACAATAAAAGTGAATAGTGACTGAGATTGTCATTTTGCCTAGTATCTCCTTCTGTGTTTCATGGAAGAATGAGGACAGAAGAGGACCTTTTAAGGTCGATAAATGTTCTTAATTTACCCATCATTGGCAGGTGTGGCAAAAAGTTGATTTTGGATTTTGTCTGGCAGGAACTCACTCTATTATTCACATGCAGGAAGGTCTCTTGTACTGTTTTACAAGATCTCTCATACCCATTTCTGTTAAGTGATCCATGTTCTGAGGTCGAGACACAATGTTTGGTCAGGAAGTCGTGGCAGGTTAAAGGCCTGTGGGCCGGATGGGAGAGACAGAGAAGCAAGGGGTGGGGTGGTGCAGTGGAGAGTTGGAGGTTAGAAATTAATGTGAAAATGAATCCTGCCAGCCTGCCAGTGCCAGAGTTGGAAGGTGAGAGGCTCTTAATCCATTTCCCGCGTCACCTCTGCCTGCCCTTGCGTTCTCTACACCAGGTTTGAAAATGGAAGGTGACAGATTGTGAGCAAGAGCAGGCTTTGGAGGAGGCTAATCGGCCAGCCTTTCGCAGTTCTAGATCCTCTGTATCCCTTAAGGCCAGGAACAGGCCCAGGCCTCCAGCAGGAGATAGATAGACAGATCTATATATAAAGTATATGCATGTTCACAAACTAACACACACACACTCACACTGCAGATGCAAAGCAGCGGGTGGCTGATGACTTATAGGCAGATCTGGCAGCCTGGCTCTGTTCTCCAATGCGCCGAGTTACTCATGTGAAACTCCAGCTCAATAACGAGAACACGCTGAATACAGAAACAATCATCATTAATCACCGCTCTGCCCACTCAGGGTGAGTTTGCAATTAGCGTTTGGGCATGGGTTTTCATGCCACCAATATCCCAGCATGCCATGTTTGTCTTCTCCCTTGCACATCTTGAACATGAAGGCATAAGCAATTGCAGAAGTGCACGGGTGTTTATTTACTATGGCTGCTGGTGGTGGAGTGTGCATTGCGAACACGTGGTCCTCCAGGATCTGTGCCACAACTTCCCAAACTCATTTGGCTTCCACTGGTGAAATTAATGACGCGGTTTCAAATCATGAAACTGCCAATCAGTTGAAGGCAAACGAAAACACAATGCTGACTTTGTGGATTTTTAACAAGTTTCTAATAAAGAACACTCTCAATGCACCATAAAACAATATACCATTACTTATAATAAACCATAAACATTCATTGCTTTCTTATTCATTTGAAATAAACCGCAATTGAGCAGAACAGTTTATGAAGATTGCCGTGCGATGGCTTTCCACGGCTCCATTGTTGTTGTGACAGTGGTGGAGGCGAGAATGGCAAGAGGAAGGTTTTCTGAGCTGAATAGAGGCACATTGGCTCTGTTTGTTGCTGAATGGCATAATGTACTGTGCTGTGCCCAATTTAGTGTTCTGAATGGAGACGCTCTTTGTCTGGGTATATCCGGGTGTGAGCAGACACAATGACCATTCAGGCCTCAAGTCTCTGATGGGCTTTCCAGACTGGTCTCTTTTTATCTTCACTAGTGTAAACTTTATCATTGACATGAATGGCATCGCAAGTATGGTCAATTTGTTTCAGATCTATCTTGATAATAGGGATCAGGGGAGGCTCAAATGACCCTTTCATTCTGATGAGATCTTGCAATAATGGCATCTAGAGGCCATCTGATGGACACCAGCCACAAAAGCTCCAATCTCACTGTTAGCTTAGTTTATGAAAACATAACTGTGTAATCTTTGTGATTACACAGTGCTGGATTATCATGCATGATCATACATTACATCAAGCCAGCACTTCCCGACTAACAAGATAATGCTACCTAAATCATTTCCGTGCTGGTAAATTATGAAGATGGATTGGATTCTCGAGTGGTAGATAGAAGGGAACTGTTGCCATGGAGTGCAACTTTGTAATGTTACGAGCAGGTGTCTGTTGTTTGCTGTCTTGCTGAGACGACAGGTTGCCAGAAATAAAGATTTTGATGCAAAGTCAGTGAAGGACGTTACCCAAGATAAGATGTTTTATGACATGATTTATACAGTGATGGAGTGGATAGAGTGAAATTCACTGTTGGCAAGGGAGCAACCGTGGCACATTGTGAATAATAAGGATAGCATTATGTTTCGCTTTCTATTTCTTTTGGTGAAAATAGCACAGAGTGAGTAGTGGATGATGAAGATAAAGTGGCTAAACATGGGCACTTGCAAATTTAGGAAACAGACTATATTATTTGCTCATAGCCAAATTTGCTAATAGCCAAAAATAATAAGTGTTTACACAGCTTCATTGATTAGCTATAATGAGAGTGATCGAGTTGTCTAGCATCCCAACATGACACTCGTGTCTCATGTCATGTGGTGTAATGTTTTGACATTTAAAATGATAATGACAATCTAAACTAAACTAAATCTAGAAAATGCTGAAAAACTAAATAAAAAATTACCAGTATAATAAGAATATAAATAAGCATTGATGGTGCTCAGTTCAAACAGCTGCAGGTGCTGCTGACAAACACTGTGAGTTTGGGATAGTTTTGGGATGCAGTGTGTTTTCCGCGGAGACTGCCTTTGGCTCAGAGGGATCTATGTGTACCCTGGGACGTTTGACCACTGTGAGCACCTCTGCCTGAGATCACACAGCACTGGGGATGACACAAGGCTTTTACCACACATGCCTGCATACACATACTACATGGTTGCCAAACTGGACTATAAACACACATCTGACAACAGGTGACAAAGTCAACCTGCTGTTGGGGAAATATGTCAACTTAGCAAAACAGCCCATGGACATTGTTCAACAATGTCAGAGTGTTTACTTAACACATACATGTGCAAACACACACTTAACGGATAGAATCTGCTCTAGTGTGCAGACAAGCACCAGCCAGCTCTTATCACTGGGACCCACAGTAGCTTGCTGATCAGGCATAGATGTGGATGTAACCTTCATCTATAGGCCCCACAATGCTTATCCCTACCTGCATAAGGGTACCTCCATGGTCAGGACTATGTTTTCTAATAATTGTTCTCAACTGGTAGGTTGCAACTCAAAAATTGTTTGCAGGTCTTTTCTGATAGGGTTGCAAACAAAAAGGAAAATCTAATTATAAATGTAAATAATACAATAAGAAACTTTATTTATTTAAGATTTATTTTGCTGTCCTAATTATGTGTGGATATATGGTTATATTTTCACACATAATTAGGAAAGCAAAATAAATAGGCTTTTCAGCTTTTAAAAGTGATGCCCATTCTGTTGTTGTTAACATCGAAGGACTTGCATCCAATCACTACAGAATTTTGGCACAAATGCATACGTCACTTGGCAGAAGCTAGCCACATTAGAAAGATGTCACCATGGACTGGTTGCATGACATCCCCTCATCCTTGAAAACCATGAATAAAACAAAACAAAAGAAAAGTTAAAGAAAAGAAAAGAAATACGACCCAGAGTACATTAAATTCTGGTTCAATTGTAGTAAGGATAAACATGGTATTGGATGTGCCAACCACAATGTGTTCTAGAGCAACGAATAGGCTAATTGATTACGAGTGGATGAAACTATTGAAATTCAGTTTAGAAATCAAAATTGTCAATTTCCCTATTCAACCTATGTTACATTAATAATTTTGCATATTGTTTGGCCTATGCAGTTCATGATATATTATTACATTTCAATGTTTGATATTAAATGCATCTGTTTGTCTGTCTATCTATCTATATATTGATCGAGCAGATCCATTGCTGCCACAGTGAATGGAAAACTATCCTGTGTCAAGGGTCATGCAACACTCATTTACAACATTAGTATCACTCATTGTTTTATGTGCATTCACTGCCAGTAAAATCATACATTAGCACTCTGGGTAAAGTGGGCTGTTTAAACTTGACATGTCTCCACTCACCTAAGAGACTCTTGACACAAATGTCATTTTTGGATTGCTTGTTGTTTTTGCAGTTGCTTATTTAGGCACCTCTGTTGTTTGATCCAGACATACAACTGTGCAACACTATTGCTGACACATTGACAAGACTCAAAATAAAAAACAACTCTCAGAATGCAATTCGTCAGGTAATTTTTACCTCCAGCAATATGCAAAAAATAAAGCATGCCACCATTATTTTTTCCCATTATGATTTGGTTGAAACCCCTGCATACATATACATTTCTTTCATGTCTTTCAGAGTTCAATGACTGTGTAGACAAGCTATGAAAGTGCTCCTGAGAGAATATTAACTGCCTAGGAAATAAAGTAACATTGTTTAGTGCCAAAGTGCTTCTCGACACACAGAAGGCAGAATATACATAAGTATATTCAGTACAGACAATGTGTCCCCATCTGGGTAAGGCTGCTTCCACTTATTGAGTATGTCCGTCTATCGGTATTTCAATGTATACTACATGTAGACATTGTCCACTCCCTATATTAGATACAGTAAATCCATTAGCCATCCATCCATTCATCCATCCATCCATCCATTTGGGGTAGACAATGTCTACATGTAGTACAGAATCACATTCAATAGTATGCATCTATAAATGTACACAAGAGTGATTTGTGTATATGAGAAGTATGCACTGAGAATAAAAAGAGCCAAAGAGAACTGAAAATATGAAAATGTTTGTGAGGATATGCCCTTGAGCATTTCTTTGTTATTGACATATGTGACATTTCTCCTCCTTCATTAAGAAGTACAGCATTTTTTCTCAAACCTCCGGAGTGCTTTCTTCCTTGTGCCCCGCTATCTCTTCTGCCATTCCTTACAGTTTGAGGGGCTGGGAAAAAAACATAGTTCTTCTGAATATAACTCAGTCCCATAAAGGCTATAAATAAGTGATGTAGATGTACACTTTCCATTGCCTGTCCCCATCCCTGTCCCCAGCAGTGGTGCTCCTTCATGCGTGAGTGATTAGAGCAGGATGCAAGCTCATCCTTCCCTGAGGCTGATAGATACCACAGATTGACACGAAGATCGATGGCTGATCACAGAAATGTGTCATGGAGAAAAATGTATCATGGATTATAGCATGAGGGCTGATACACATCGCTCTGCATTTCAATGAGCCATCCAGAGGCCAGGAGGTCTGGCACCGCTGTGACACTACTCCTGACAAGACTCTCTCTGAAAAGCCCAGAACAATTTAGATGACCTTCAACCTGTCAGAGATGGTGCAGATGATACAGTACACCTGCCATCAAAGAGCATGGAAAAAGAAAGGTTTAGCTTCCATTTTTAGTGAATGATTATTTGTTGAGCCGCAGTAAATTCTGTAATGTTTTACCTTGAACTGAGCAAAAACAAAAGGAGGAGGAAAGAGATTTAGACACACTGACAGGCTAAAGACAATTGGTGTGGCAAGGTAAACTAAGAACAGCAGATATACACTGGTAGCAGGGTTACATGAAGAAAACAAATCTATTTGTTAGCTCACAAACACCCAATGAGCACCCAGTGTCTTTTTGTCACTTTACATGACTAAACTAAAAACATGAGTGTCAATTACAAAATCATTCTCCTCCCAGACTAGTTATATTCTCATAAAAACATGCACACATAGCACAACACAAGAGTTGATTCTGTACAAAATGTCAACAAAAAAAAACATGGATCATGGGTTTACGATTTTGCCAGAATGTGAAAAAAGTATGGAATAAGACGGAAAGTAGTTTTTTCACTCTTCGCAATGCCTTGCCCTTTTTCACAATTTCATTGGAGGTTGCTTCTTGCTGCTCTCTCAGTTGTCGGAACAGTGTGTGAACACAGATTTAAATAATTTTACAGTAGTCCCGTTGCAAATGCTCTTCTAATGTGCGCACTTAGGCTTTTTGTTTCAGATTAGACATAGACTTAAAACAACAAAGGGCAACCAAGTATTTGGCTTTGGTAGCTCAGCGAGTATTGACACTGACTACCACCCCTGGAGTCGCAAGTTCAAATCCAGGGTGTGCTGAGTGACTCCAGCCAGGTCTCCTAAGAAACCAAATTGGCCCACTTTCTATGGAGGGTAGAGTCACATGGCATAACCTCCTCATGGTCGTGATTAGTGGTTCTCGCTCTCAAAGGGGATTAAAAAAACGACAAAAAAACAAAACAACAAAGGGTGACAAGCTTCGGTCTTGTAGTATGCGTTGTCATCAGCAGCACCAATAATCTCTTCAAAAGCCCTCTTGTACAATTTAGCTTATTTAGTGTTTTTATTTTGTTCCAAAATCACACATACAAAGGCTTTTCTATGAGCTTCTTTCTGAATTCATTTCGGAGACACTTGGAAAAAAGCCAAGTAACATTGCTGCAGAACCTATGCAAGGGATGCAGCCTTCTGCCACATTCAGCCTTAACAAGAGCGTAATTAGACAAGTAGTGCTGGATAAACTTGTCTGCCACACCGGTGAACCTTGGGAAATCCAAACCAGTCAGGCTCCATAATAGAGCATTTTGTCCATGGTCTCCAAGTTGCATCATTTCACAAACAGTACATCAGTTGTAAATGACTGTGAGTCAGTTCAAGTCCACAACTGAGCAATGATCACAGACTCCTGTAGCACATGGCAAACTGAATAAGTTAGTTTTGACTGGGAGTTTGACTGGGAGACTGCTGGAACCAGGCACTGCTGGAATAATAAACTGCTTTATTTAAACAGTGTCTGTAGCATATAAAATGTCTAGTTGGCTTAAAAGAGAAATAGTAAATGAATACATTTAGGTTGTAGTGACAATACTGTTATGAGTACTTCACAATAAACTGACAAGTTCACATGTCCATCTAGTCTTTGGAAATGGTAAAGGCAAACAGATTGGTCAGTAGGGCAAACATAAAGTACTTGGCTTGCTGTCTATACAATTTTGTTAATATATAGTAGGGAATAGGGAGATTATAAGGTGAAGTTCGGGTGGTGGAGGGATGCCAGAAGAATAGTCGTATGAGTGAAACGAGAAGCTGTGTACAATATGTGTACTTGGTTAGTGACTGACAGGACCAGATGAGCAAGCTTCTCCCAACCTTTCATTTACAACTCTACTAAATAGGCTATTTGTATTTCAGCATCTTTATTTTCTTGGTGAAATGGTTGCATAATGTTTGTATTTTATGTGTTTGGCAGATGTTTTTGTTCAAAGCAGCATACAGTTAAGGTATACATCGGAATGTGTGTTTCCTGGGTATCGAACCCATGACCTTGACATTGCTAAAGTCGTGCTCTATCAGTTGAGCTAAAGAAACAGGGATGCATCATGCATTTGGCTTCACTGAGGAGTTATTCTGTAAAGAGTTGAACGGTGTTCTTTTCCTCTTGAGCATGCTCACTAGATTCAGCATGTCACCTGGTCGGCAAATATCGATTTTTGTGCCGAATGAAAGAGGTTGGCTTACCAAAGTAATTATAATGAACTGAAAATAACCATAGGGATAGTTCACCCAAAAATGTATATTCGGTCATCATTTACTCACCCATGTTGTTTCAAACATGCATGACTTTTTTTCTGTGGAAAACAAGAGGAAATGTCACTGACAGCCTCAGTCACCATACACTTTCAAGGCTTATTACACAGGTCTCTAGAATACTTGATTCTGATTGGTCAATGGCACCATCTAGCAGTCTTATATTTCTGAGTAACAACTGCACATCTAGGCCTTAAGACATATCAGATTGGTCATTTAGTCAAAATTACGAGTCATCTTTCATCCTTCTCGGATCACTGTGAGATCTCTGCAAGTAAGCTAATAAAATAATTTAAACTTAAATCCATGTTTTATGTCCATTTATTTATTTATTTGGCAAGTAGTCTAAGCTGGATAACGAGCAGGCGGACAGTCAGTATTTATAAAATAAAAGACATAATTGATAAAACACTTTCACTTTTTATGCACTACACTGTGACATTTCTTCTTTATTTTATGAATATTAATAATAATAAATTATACATAAACCCAGCAGCGCAGATGAGGACATCAGCCTTTTTTTTGCCTGTGATCCTAGCTCAGACTGTGGATGAGCTTTAGAAATACCCTCATGATGACTGCCACACACTCATTAAAGACTTCCAATACCCCCTGTAGAGCTTCCAACTAATGACTTTTACCTAACATAACTACACAGCCAAAGCAAATGAGGTGACATTTCAGAGAGAGGAGACAGAGAGATGGATAGAAAAGAGATTAAAACAGACGAAAAATCGGAATAATGTATGGCAACTGTTGAGATATTAACATGGAGGAAGTGCAGGGATAAAGTGAGTGTGAGAGAGAGAGAGAGAGAGAGAGAGAGAGAGAGAGAGAGAGAGAGAGAGAGAGAGAGAGGAAGCAGACAGATAACTGCCACGGGACGCAGTGTGAGGGGGCGCGATTAATGAATGTGTAGGCTGACTAAGACACTTAATTTAGATCAGGAGTGAAGGTGAGAGTGTGCTGTTGAAGTGGCGTCAGCAGCGGATAGGGGGGCCGTTCAGCCTGCCATAAAGCACTTGAAATGTGCATGAAATATTTCTCCTCACCACAAACCATGTTAATCTGTTGGATCAGCGCTCATCTGCTTCCCTCACCCGACTCCCAAAAAAGATGCGGCTAAGAACACCGCAGGCAACACTGCAGTTCTGCATGTGGTGTCACACTGGATGCAGTGAACTACTAAAATGCTTAAAGGAATATTTCACCTAAAAATAAAGATTATATTGTAATTTAATCATGCCCATGTAATTTCAAACATGTGCACTGTTATTTTTTTCTGGTTACAAACGACTGAAATTATTGCATCAATGACGTCAAACCTGCCAAAACTTGTCGATGTGCTGTTTTTAAATCTGAACGCAAAAAAAAAGGAATGTTAGAGATTAACAGCCTCAGTCATCATGCACTTCTTTTGGGAAAAAATAAGCAACAAATGTGAATGGTGACTAACGCTTAAAGGAATAACTATTAGAATAAATTCTCTCATCATTTGCTCACCCTCATACCATCCAAGATGTGTATGTCTTTCTTTCTTCTGCAGAACACAAAAAAGATTTTTAGAAGAATATCTCAGATCTGAAGGTCCATAAAATGCAAGTGAAATGGTGCCAAATTTTGAAGTTCCAAAAAGCACATATAGCCATCATAAAAGTAATCCATATGACACAAGTGGCTTAATTAATGTATTCTGAAGCTAAATGCAAGGTGTAAGGAATAGATCAATATTAAATGTTTTTTTTAAATAAATACATTTAAAAAAAATTCAGGTTGAATACACGCTGCCTCTCACGTGTCATACTATAAGCGCGTTGGCAAGTTCATGTGAAAAATGATGTGTGAAATCCAGAAAAAATAATGGAAGTGCAGTGTTGTTTACAAAAGAGGAGAATAGATAATCAAAGAAGCCTCTTTTGGCTGGTTTGGATACATCAACTGCAGCACCATCTTGTAACGTTCAACAAGGAGAGCTGTTCGAATCATTTTGAATGCAAATGAATGGAGAAGATGCCTCAGACCGAGCTCTTTGCTCAGACCACTGCACAAACTGTGGGAACAGTTTAAAGGTCCATTGGAACAGCTGCTAATAAGTTATCCATGTATAAATATCTATGAAGAGAAGGCTTAAGAGCTTACACCTTGCAAGAGGTTCAGTTTGAACTCGTCAATGAGCAAACCATAAATGTCCAGAAGCACTTTTTAGTAAAAAAAGATTTAAATATTGATGTATTCCTTACACATACCTAGCATTTTGCTTCAGAAGACATTAATTAATCCACTAATGTCATATGGTTTTCTTTTATGATGGCTATATGCGTTTTTTGGAGTTTCAAAAAGTTGGCACCCATTCACTTGCATTTTATGGACCTACAGAGCTGTAATATTTTTTCTAAAAATTTTCATTTGTGTTCTCCAGAAAAAAGACAGTCATACACATCTGGGATGGTAAGAGGGTGAGTATATGATGAGAGAATTTTCATTTTTGGGTGAACTATTCCATTAAGTTATTAAATTGAATTATTCGCTGATAACCTTTCCCTGTGCCGAAGTTCTAAAATCTCATTCTCCATCCAGCATATTAAAATTGGTGTTTGGCTACGACACATGCTTGTTATCGTGTTAGGTTATGAACCAATGGTCAAATATTTCATGCATGCAACATTTCAATTGCCATTTTTAAACTGAACGCAAAGTGAAAAAGTTAAACACAGAGCATGTATTTTATGTACTACGTTTATGGTGCATTTATGTTTGTTTGTTTTTTGGTTTTATTTTTTGACAGATTTACAGTCATGTTACATATGAACCATTTTTGTATGGAAAAAAGCTGTTTGAAGGAAAAAATAACTGAGTTTGGAACAAGTAAATAACATTATTAACGTTATTACTTAACAATAATTTTCAATTCTGAGTGAAACAGCGGTGCCGTCATTAGAGCCTGTCTATGGCTTGAAAGGTCCATTCTAAAACTCTTAAGTCACATAACAAGCTATTTCTCTAGCTGGGGCCACAGCTGGACTTCTCCTGGACCTCCTTGTGGGAATACTTTTCACCATGGGATGGATGGTTTTCAGACCAAGAGGGGTGAAATGGTGGATCCAGTCCTGCCTCCCAGTGTAATGAAAATGGATGCCTCCCTGTACGCCTGCATTTGTGGCAGCTGGCAGGGCTTTACCATGGCCTCTACTCCAAGGCCACAGGCTTAATCTTTGATCCCCAGAGCTGACTCTATTATTCATTTTTATCTTTCTCACTCTGCCTCTCTTTCTTTCATAACCCACCACCACCCCGTCATCATAATTCTGATATTCTCACTCTTCAGCTCTTCTGTTTCCAAATTTATCTGGCCAGTAGTGATGCCCAGTCTGATGACATGCTCCAGTCTGCGCTGACATGGCCATGCACTGCAGAGCTGACACACTTGACTGATGACAGAAGAAGATAAAGGAGGAAGTGACAGACAAAGACCAACACAAGAGATCCCAGACAGGTATGGCATGTAGGGCTTTGCAACAAAGCATGTGTCCTCTCGTGCCCCATTCGCAAGAATCCACAGCTGTGTACCAGAGCTGACATTTTTAAACAGGTTGCTTTTCATAACCTGTCACAGCTCAATCCGACAGCTGACAACAGACCCACGCTCTCTCAGATGGAAAGAATAAGCTCCAAAAAGATGAGTGGGAGGAAAAGGGAGGAGAGTATGATTACGGGATGGAAATGAGGACATGGCTCTGCACCACACACAATTACTGTCTGTCCTCCTCATTATCTTGTGATTGTCTAAAGTTGTGTGGGGTGTTCTTTTGAATTTATATTTGAAACGCTTTTGTCAACTGCTGTTTCGGTTTTGTATAGCACAAGTGCTGAAGTCAAATCCACCTCACCGCAGCAAGAGAGCAGCAGTTCGTTTATAGAGCTCTTTAATATTATCTCTGTTAATATTACCCGGCAAAACATTTGCAATGAAATTAGAGAGAAAGCCAATAATTTTCTTTTATTGAACTCTCAAGCATACCATGGTTTCCGAGTATGCAGTGCACACCATAAAATATACTTTTTAAAGAAGCGCACTGGAGTGCACAAAAAATGGTCTCCAGTGCCCAACCCAATGCCCCCCCCCCTTTCAATTTAGCAAATGGACATAATAATTACCCTTCTTAATCCACTCATCAAATGAGACACATAATTGCCTGCATCTCATATTAAAAATCAAGAGCACTACCTAAGTGTACTGTACATTTTCTCCCAATTTGATTAAAAACTCATATTTCATGCCAAGCTTTTTCAGGGCAAAACCTCTCTGCTACCCTGAGTTGATCCCTTGAACACTTTAAGCCATATGCAACAGCATACTTAATCAATGTTTCTTATTGATTTAGACGCTAAAAAGATCAAATGGGAATATGGATGGAAACAAAATTAAATTACACATATGCTGTTTTCCACATGTTTCCAGCTATTTGTGATGCAATATTTAATAAGAAAATACATTTATATATGGTGAGGGACAAAACTTTTGTCTGATCCATTTTCAGGACGGATATTGCATCTATTATCTTAAAGGGATAGTTCATCCAAAAACAGGCGATGTAAGGTGAAATGTTAGGGACTGACAGCCTCTGTCACCATTCACTTTTATTTAAATTAATAGGTGTACTATCTGTTTACAGTGTGAAGAACATTTCTGTTTGCAAGCCATAAAATATCAGGGGAAAATGCAGCATACAGATTTCAACTCTTTTTCTGATTATGCATTATTACTGTATGAACATCCACATTATTACTAAGAATCATGTACAGGTATCTTCAACATTGCATCACCCCAATAAATACAAGCACATATCATAATTTCATATCATAATCGTTTATTAATAAAATTGTCATTATCTATTGCAAGCTGAGGCTGCAAACCTATTTCTCTTTCATGTCTTTGTTTGAGAGAGGCAGTGTAATCATTTGAAATTGCACCACGGAAATGACTTGTAGCATTGACTAATGCAAAAGATCTTATTTGGGGAGAAAATGGCTCTTAATTTTTCCCTATGTCTAGCTATTCACTTTGCCAGTGCAACTGTGGTTTGAAAACAACACCCTCTGCATGGCAACAACATCTAGAACTATACTGCCTTGTCTTTGGCTTTGAAGC
The DNA here is from genome assembly GCA_032164185.1 of Moxostoma hubbsi. Lineage (NCBI taxonomy): Eukaryota > Metazoa > Chordata > Actinopteri > Cypriniformes > Catostomidae > Moxostoma > Moxostoma hubbsi. The sequence continues at coordinate 9,543,155 of JAVLUX010000039.1, read as the reverse complement.
CTCTGTGTCTGTTGCAGATCCTAAATGCTATGCTATCAAATCCCCATCCACTACCAAGAGTCTTTGCTTTAAAAGAGACTATTAATTCCAGCAAAAATCTTCCGGACATTCTGAAAGGAAGGGAAATATTCATGGTGTTCAATCATACATACATATGCAGCATAAATATATTTATATATGTATTCACAAAAATGTTATTCTCATTTTCTGTGTGCGTCTTCAAAAAGAAGACGATAGCATTCTATTCCTCAAAAGCCACGGAAATCTAAAGCTGCCTCATTTGTCAGTAGAACCAGTTGCCCATGGTGCACATGGAATACAGATGTACTATATGCAGGTTTCATTTCGTGCTCAAGCAGAACACCATTGCTTTTTGAATGTATTCAAATGTGTGGGTAACCGGCACAGACTAATAAGACGGGTGTGGGGGGACAACGCTGGCTTAAATAAAAGAGTGTGGAAGAGATTTACCCCAGAGACGGAATGTGGCAGATAAATAAGAACAGCAAAGTCATGTAGCTGATTGAGAAGTCGTACCAATAACTAAAAGAGTCACTGCATTTGTTTTGTTTAAAGAAAACAGTCTATTGTCTATTAGTCTATTGCAGATTGTCCAAGCTTAATAAACTGTAGCTATCTGTCTAAACAAATGTTTATTGCTTTCAAATACTGCTTTAATCAGTCTAAGCTAATTGCTATTGTAAGACAGCTCAGAGACACTAATTCACAGTACAGCTGTATAATTTAATAGGCTTGACCCAAGGGTCATAGCCGCCAAACGGATCTCTGGTTTCCATCACTGTACGAATAGGGAGGCTCCCACTCCTACAGGATTCCAACTAGTGGAGTTCATTATCAGGATTGGGCATCAACACCATCATTCTCTAACACTGCAAGGCCAAGGGGAAAATAATATATAATCTTTCCCACTCCCCCACCCTGACTCTTTTTTCTTTATTAAGTCAGTGTACCCCAGGGACGGACTGACCACAAGGAGAACCAGGACTTTTCCCGGTGGGCCGGCCACAATAAGCTGAAATAGACAGCAAACCCTTCGAAAGTTTTGGAAGAGATCAATAGATTCAGATTAAGTAGGCATAGCTCTTTAAGGTAACAACTACCCGTACTCACTACTGTGTGGCTGGGAACGAGTTCTGGTTTTGCTTTAATTGGGAATAAATCTGATCGTGAGGTACATGCAGGCAAATGAAGTCAATGCTGGATTGGATCAGTATTTGTTAATGAGATGGGGCTTGCTTGCAGCACAATGCACTAATCCGCCTCTGCAGATGGAATGCACCACCACTCAAGGAAACAAGATATTACTTATTAGCATTATGTAGGGGTCAAATAAATACTGCTTCTCAGGAATAAAACGATGAAACCTTGAGCACTTATAAATTACTGTGCTCATTTGAAATGTTCAGATATCTCAGGTATTAAAAAGCCTGATGACAAAGAATCTTTAACACACATTCACAAACACCCAATAGGTCAGGCTGAATATGAAGGAAAATTTTGAAATTTAATGAAATACTGGAAAGAAATTAAAGAAGACTTAATGAGTGAAAAAGTTGGTGACAATTGCACGAATGCCCAAATAACAAATCCTTTTCCTTCTTGAAGTGTGGGTGTAAGCGAGTCAATGTGTGCATTGGGCATCAATGGGTGCCAAATTACATTATAGCATGGTAGATTTTTTTATATTGTGTTTATCCTGTTTTTGGAGCTTGCACATAACCAATATTTCAAACTATTCACTTTGGAAAGAAAGAATTGGATAAAACCTCAGCGCAGAAGGCCAACTAAAAAATCTGTGAGGAAAAAGCTGGATTGAAGTGGAGCAAAATGAATGGCAAAAGTTCAACTGGACTCAATCCACATATCCATTTTTTTCTCAGTATGGAATTGAATCTGTGTAAAATCTTGCATTGAAGTATGAAGCGCTGATTAATTCACAAAGGGATTTATTCACAAATAGTTCTGAGATATCAAGACCAAAGTGTCACATACGAAAGCTAAGTCTATTCTTTGTGATCTCGACAAAACAAGTTATCTTGAGTTGTCTTTTTATAATTATTATTATTATTACCAGTAATTATACAAATTATTACTAATGCATATTATTAAGCATATATACTTCATTATTTATATAATGAATTTGTAAATAAAGTAAATACATACGGTATATGTTTAACTCCGGGCACTTTCATCTCCCAGGGGTTGATTTTTTTATTAAAACAAACAGATTTAAACTTTTTTCTCATTAAAACCGAATAGGAAACTTTTTACCATGTCATCATAATTTTTGGGTACATTTTCAATTCTGTTATACAGATTTTATCATTTTAGACTTGTCCCAGACAAGACCTTTCAATATTAAACTATGAAATATAAATATATACATAATAATAATAATAATAAATAATACATGTTTAATCTAAACGAAGTCTGAAAATAATAAAAACTTTCTCAAAATGTATTTTAAGACAATTATTTCAACCCAATTTTCAAAATTAATGACAGTTTTACAGTTATTGTTTTTACCAAACCAATCAAATTTAGCCCTATTATTATTATTATTATTATCAAAAGTTAGTGTGAAACAATACATGAAAGTGTCAGTTAAGAGCATTCTTGAGATGAAATATAAGACAAGTGATGTTTGAAGAAAACAAAGAAAATTCAAGGTAAAGTTTAATTGTCAGCAAAGTATTTTTATTGGCCGTCAATTTCAATCAAGCTGTAATTTTGGTAAATTATGCAAAATGTTTGAAATTATTATTATTATTATTATTTATGTATTTAGGATACATATGTGTTAAATTTGAAAGTACCCATAGCAAGACAAATTATTTTTATTTGTATTTTATATATAAAAAATAATATAATTTTTTCTTTTCTTATAAATAAATAAAAATAGAGGGAACACAGCACCTAATTTAAGCTTTTACTGCAAAGGCTCCACCCCTGATGTGTGTGTATATGTGTGAGTGTGTCAAATCCACTGTTTAAACTGCTGATTCTCTTATCTCACTAAGAACATGAGGAAGGAGGGCAATGCGAATTCCACTTCTCTATATGATGGCATGCAGCTGAAACACTTCAGAAGTCAATGCAGTGATTTGAGCATACAGGGAACACACATACACAGACACACATACTCTACCTGCATGCACATACATAACAACATTTGTCATGTCTTTCGCAAACACAGAGCATGTGACAGCATCGCTACACTCCACCCATGGTCACAGTCGCAGCAATTCACGCAAAGCTGCTTATCCAAGCACACCTAAGATGCTGTCAGGCAGTCACGCTTCTCAAAGATGCCCACAGCACATTGTCAGTCAGCTAGCCACTTTAACTGAATCTGGGTGATACATATAGCAAATGTGGGCTGCTTTACCTCACTGCAAACATGGAGGTGTATGCATGAGTGTGTTTGTGTGGGTGGGAGGGACAGCGTAGAATCTGCTTCCGTCAGTGATTCTTTGATGGAATTGTCATCATTAGTCACACAAAGCCAGCCAATGCTCAGAGAGGTAGAACAGCTGATTTGTACATTATAATTAATTGAGGAAACCTGTCAGACTTGGTTAACTTGCGCAGTAGGTGGTGCATTTAGCATTGGCCACTACATCAGGGATAAGTGGATAAATGTATACATACTGAAACAACACATTATTGGTTACTCATTAATTTTTAGTACACATTTTGTATTTTTGATCATGTAAAATTGACCATTTTCCTTTCAATTTCACTGCTTACAGTCTATTAACAGAGTTTCATACATGGTCAATTCTTACTAAAATGCATGTGCATTCTTACTTAAATTATTTAAACATTTTATGTTGCAGTTTGACTCATTTTTGTCCATTTGCACTTTATAATCAACTAAAATATGTTATTTGTGTTGACTAAAATTATCTGCCATTTTAGACAGAGTTAAACTGACTAAAATTAATGAATATGACATGATAAAATATGACAATATTTAAAGGACATGTTCATCAAAAGTCTAAAACTATGACTACAACAAACTGTAGTTGTACAACAACTGTGTAAAAATTAAAGGAATAATTCACACAAAAATGTAAATGCTCTCATCCTTTAAAGTGAATTCAATGCCACACAAAGCAAGTGAATGGTGGCCATAAATTTGAAGCTCCAAAAAGCACATAAAGAGAGCATAAAATTAATCCATTATGGTTACATCCATAACTTCATAGGTGAGGGTGAGAAACACATCAATATTTAAGTCCTTTTTTACAATAAATCTCCATCTTTGACCAGCCCTGATCAGTAGGTGGCAATATGCATGAAGAATGTGAATCGCCAAAAAAACAAAAGAAAAATGTGGAAGTGAATTGGAGATTTATAGTAAAAAAAGGACTTAAATATTGATTAGTTTCTCACCCACACCTATTACATTACTTTTGAAGACATGGATTTTACCACTGGAGACATCTGGATTACTTTTATGCTACTTTTATATGTTTTTTTTTTTTTGAGCTTCAAAGTAGCATTATATGGACTGAAAGAGCTGAGACATTCTTTAAAAAAAAATCGTGTACTGCAGCAGAAAGAAAGTCATACACAACTGGGATGGCCTCAGGGTGAGTAAATAAGAATTAAATTTTTTTGGGTGAACAGTTACGTTAACACTGGTTAATGTGTTAAACTGACACAGTTTCCCCCTGATGTTTGCTAAAAAGAAGGCTCAGCCATGTTGTCCACACTCTTGGTTATGCTAAAGGAAAGACACTCCATTACATTTAAATAAAGGGGCAACATAACATACTGTATAACACCAGGCAACATGTATGCCACTACCACTCAGGGAGCCTCAAGTTCCAACAGCTGATTTGATGCACTTCAATGATTTACCCCCAACCCCTTGGGAGCCCATTTGCTTGTATGCCCTTTCTGCTTGAGTGACAGATGAAGTCTCCTCTATGTTGGGGTGAGTAGGGCTGTCCATTCATTTAAGCTTGTCCACAGACAAACACACACCATGACACAATGTGATTACTTCATATTGACTATTTGGGCATCTTGACAGAATAAGAACCAGATGAGCACAGAGAACACTCGGGGGAGGTTCATTTTATGAAAGGCTTTAAAAAAACAGCAGTATGATGAAAATATGAAAATATGAGATCTTCATCCAGACAAGTCTATTCTCAAAATACAACACACTTTCTTTTTATTACTGCAATATGAAAAAAGGAAAACAAACTAGATCTGCATTACCTGAAGAAAATGACAATGCTAGGAAGGCAGCAAAAGAATAGCATTAAAATTTCAGGAAAGCGTAGATTATAGGCTATGATTCAGTGTAAATGAATTTGCCATTGTCGTGACACACACCACGGGTCTTATTTTGGGTATTTATACCGTTTGTCCAAATCCTGAAACATTTTGCCTTCATGTTTGAATTCAATGTTTGTGTAACATCCTGTCTGCTTGGTTTTTTAAGGCAGCAGTGATGAATCCTTCACTGCCAACGACATTCCTTAATTCTGTATGTGCAGTTCAGTGGTTTGTGGACAGAATAAAAATGGCATCTGATAGAGCGGTAGAAAGAAGTACATTAATTTATAAATGTCCATTTTTTGTCTTTTTTTGTCAGCTTATGATTCATTTCTTCCATGATCTATGATTCTATAGACATTAAGGTGCTTTGGAAGGCAGTCTGAAACCTTAAAAGTGCTTTTACACTACAACACTGTCTGTAAAGTCATTGTCTGATTGGTCAGCAAGGCAGATGCATCGGTTTCGGACACTGGCCACTTTAAATCATTAAACTGATGCAAGAAAGAAAAAGCCAATCTCAATTAAGAACATAAATATTTGCAGGAAATAGGACCAGTGGCAATTGATTATGCAAAAATTATGACATCATTCCTGTTGCTTGGATATCAATGTAAGTTATACTGTATATTATCAATATTATAACATTAAATCAATGCAAGACAATTTGAGATTTTCAACCTTTAATCTTTGAACCCTTCAAACTTTTTAAAGTTTGAATGGAGCTTAAATGTGAAATGGTTTGAAATTAATCTAATTGCAGCAATTTGCATACTGTAAATAAAAGTAAAAGGAATATGAATACATAAATAAATAAGACATCAAAATACTGTGTGTGTTTGAAACATTACATTTGTTCAAACGTTTCAAGTGCTTTTCTAAAAATAAATTACATTTTAGCCTCAGAATGAATTCTTAATCAAGTATGCTGACATTACAAAGAAATGTTGACTCAGATCTTTCCGCTTGCCATTAATGCTTGCCGTGAGGGATACCTGAACATGCACAAATTAACAAAGTCTACTTTAGATGGGATTTTTCAACCATCTTCACATAGGTGCTCTAACACTCCCAGTCACTTGCTGAGATATTAAATTATGGATCATGCACTGCCTGTGAAAAATGACATTAAAGAGCGGTATGGACACGCTTAAGGGGTGCACTCTGCTGTTCATACTGAGAGTAATTGCTCCTCCATAGGGTAACATGCAGCCGTACATGTGTACTCAGGCTAAACTATTTATTAAAGATGAGCGGAAGTATTAAACATCTGAGAGTAGTTTTAGTTCAGTGCCATACCTGTACTGTAAAACATGTTTTGTCATAAAACCTAAAAACAAAATCAAGTGGTAACAAAAACATTTTCAAAATATTGTTTAATATAACTGGATCAATCTGAATTAATCTACACCAATCAGATAGAAATAGCACAACCCCTTAACTGGCACCGTCCCATATTTGGGCTTTTTTGCAGTTTTTATGTTTAATGGACTATATTACTGTCAAATCCAACATTAATATTAACAAACATTATATCGTTCTTTTAAGTCTCTAGCTTCGAAATATGACCACTATGTATTAATCTGAATTAACAGTAATGCATTAAAATGTGACGTGACGTGATAGGTATTACTTATCTTTTGATATTCTGGTTTTGATTGGATCGTATGATGGCAGGCAATTCCAGCATACAATCCATGGTTAATGCTCACGATTGAAAATAGACAGCCATTTTATCCAAAACAACGAAAATTAAGAAAAATACAAAAAATATGACTGATCATCACGTAATATACTGTATAATATCTATTATCAATAAAATATTGATTTTAAAGCTTATTTTATCAATCAGCATCAATGTCTCTGCAATTCTGGTGAAATGTCCATGTTGTTTGAGCTCACCCACAAGTCTCTTTGTGATTCACATCCAGAACTGTCAATCAAACCAGATCAAAGGCTCCGTGGCCTCTCCAAAAGTGCATTGGCTGTTTCAGTGAAAGGATCCAGCTGATTGATTGCTAGTCAAGTTTCTATTGACAGGTCATGTAGCCATTGGTATGAAGTTTCTATTGGTTACAGGGGTTGGCCTTGTTCATTCCAAAACAGTGATGTCACTCTAGAGTGGTTATGCACTTTCTACTGTTTTTGATGACTGATCAGAGCTGAAATATAACCTTTTGCTGCTTCTTTTGATGGATCTATGCAAAAACATTAACTTTTGGATAGATTTGAGTGCTATGGAATAAGTTCCATGCCATTTGGATGAGGAACTAAACCAGCTGTAATGCATATTTGGTGCTGGGACTTAGAGCAGATACAGGCTAATGTTACAAGCATAGGCGCTCATCCTTGTGAATGAATGGGCTGATTGGATCTTTTATGATTCTATTTACAGATATAAAAAAAACTATTATAATTTTATGGCAGAAAAATATTATTTGTTTTTTTTAGAAATGTGAATAGTTACAGGCTTCCTCTGCTAACAACACTTACATTGTAATCGTGCATTAAAAAAGTTATTATAATACTAATAATCTGTAATGAATCTTATATAATGTTTTGCAATAAAATAGTGTGTCCTCATATGTGGTTTGAGTGGTGTTTCTGAATTTAGTATTTCATTCATTTTCTGAAATTAGTTTTGTTAATTTTTGCAACAATGGATATTTGATGTAATCTTGTGGCCACTTTTGGTACTGCGCCTAGTCAATATCTAATATATATAATTTTATAATTGATTTACTTTAAATTTGGGACACAACTTGATTTGTTTTGGTTGCTACATCTATTTTTATATATTCATTATAAAGGAAATAAAAGTTTATTGAATTGAATTTTAATTTCAACAAACCTAAACTTCTATAACTTTTTTTTTTAAATTAACTTAACTGTTTTCACTTGCACAAAAATCTCTCAAGTCTCTTCTTTATAATTTTTATTTTTTTTTAAATTAGGTTTGTAGTCCCAAGTGTTCAAGTATTATAGGCATTTAAATCGGAGTATGTAATTTTCTGGTAAATGCTAAAAATGAGGGGTGCCAGTTGGTAATAATGCAGTATCCTGTAAGGCAGAGTAGCCTGCCAGGAACAACATATGGCACCTTTCTCCCATCGTGGCAGATAACGGTGATCTGCAGCATCCTTATAACCGACCGGCAAGATAAGGAATTGCAGCATGCAAATTGAGTTCAGCAGAATTTTTGGGCACATTTACACTGTTACCTGATTAGACTGATCACACTGAAAACAGTAGGTCAAACGTTTTGCTGTGGAAATCTGTGTGTGTGTGTGTGTGTGTGTGTTTGTGTGTGTGTGTGTGTGTGTGTGTGTGTGTGTGTGTGTGTGTGTGCCGAAATTCGAATCATTGACCCCCAGTAGCCGAAGCTGGAATTGTTGTTAAACATATAGGAATGTGTGAGATCCAGTTTGTGGGTGAAATCTCCACAGAGTGGCTCCAAATGTGAGTCGTAAATTATGTAATACAATCAACAGGAATGCACTCCCCAACCCAAACCACAACTCATCAGTTGACTTAAAATGTAAATTTTTGTGCAAAAATACAAACTCAGAATTGCATTAACTATTGCTTTTGTGAGTACAATTACTTATAGCTTTCCATGTGACCTAAAACCATGTCTAGGAGGTTGCAACACGCTCTCAGTAGCACTAGAGTAGTGCTTAAACAGCACTGACAGCATGAGCAAATAAACAGCTGTTTCAGTGGACACCACTCACTCTTAGTGCAAGTGAAAGTGTTGTGTGTAGCATTATTCCTTACAATAGAAAAATTGCCTATAACTCTGAGTGGTTATTTAGGGCAGAAATGCATTATTCAGTTTTACCTTACCATATACTGTAGATACTTAAATGAGCTGCTTGCTGACATAAACTGGAATACCCCCCATAACAACACTCAAATACACATACACATCCTCTCTCTTTAAATGGCTGATGGCACTGTCATATGGATTACTACTTTAGTGTTCTGAAGGCCTACTGAGCAGTTCCAGAGGTTGCACTCTACAGGGACTCCATTAAATTCCAAAACTTAGAGTTACATAACCTTTTAAAGAACCACATGCTTTACTTAAAGCATGTAAGGTTGTTCACATTGAACACTCCAGTTAGACCAAAGGGAGAGGGGCCAGTGACAGAGGCCAGCAGAATGGCTCTGATGTAATGTCACGTCAAATGGCTTTGCCGCACTCCACCGAATCGGAAACAAGCCACAACTGCATTCTGGGTAACCATGCAAATTCGTGATTGGATTTAAGAGGGGATATACAGTAGCTACCAACACTCAATACTCTCATACACAACTAATCTGGCAGACTAACAAGCTTTTAATTGGCCTTCTCTTTCAGATGAAATGTGTTTCCAGCCATGAAACGAAACACTTTTAATCAGGCTAAGGGAGTTAACTTACTGTAGATTGTTTCATTATACAGTCAACAACAGCATTTAACGTTCTCCCTGGATGCTAAACCAGCCTGAATTGCCTATAGAACACTCAAATGAATTAACTTCAATAAATAGATAACAAAATATCAAATCAATATGACGTTTTACTCTTTTTTTTTTTTTTTTTTTTTTGCCATATTCAATTACTTTAAACAACTGGTCTGGAGGTCATATATAGTGGATGTATGAAGTCAGATCTGCATAAAGTGTCCTAGAAGAATAACCAGTAGTATAGCTCATGTCATTAACTACTGTATGGATATGCCACAAATTTTGACAATCAGAAAGTGTATCAAAAAGACTTCTTTCACAATTATGAACAATATATCTTGTTTTATTTCTTTTTATGAAACTGTGCTATTTGTCTTTAGAAGAAATGGCATTTTATTTAGATGTTTCATCATACCTTGTTAAACGTTCATTTATTTTAAATTTGACAAGTGTCCAAAGACATTTTGGGGCCACCGTATCTCTAACTAAGTTATTACATAGGGACAAGACATGAAGATGTTTCTACTTCAGAGACAGTGCTCCAGAAATTGAAGGAGAAAAACATCTTCCTTTCACAGGAAACAAAATTGCACAAACATGATTAACTATGCAGATGATGACAGTCAGACGGTTCACCTTGGGCGATGAAAATGGAACCTCCTGACTCATAGACAATGGCTTCTCGGCTGTTTCAGGACATCAAATGTAATTTCTTGCCTCAGAAGGTCATGAATTGCAGATGTAACATGAATTTCACCTTTCAAATTCCTTTTAAATCATTTCCATAGTTGCATCCTGTGATCTCTAGTGATACCAGGACCCTCTGAATTTGCATAAGGTAGGGTTTTAAAGCTCATGCACCCTGACCATTCCTTCCTGCCCCTGTGAGCTTCAACTCAAATGCTGGCAAGAGATGTGTAGGAGAGCGAGAGTTAGGTGCACATCAGAAGATCACCATGACTCATTCCCATTCTAAAGACACATCTGCACTAGCACACAAATAATCACAAACTCTTTCAAACATCACTATAAGCATTTGTTTGGATTTTACTCCCCTGCCAACATTTTCACTAGCCCCAATACACAAAAAAAATGTAATTTTTAGCAACGTATTTTCCTTTGTCCCAGAAAAATAAATAAATACATAATATACCTGAAGTATTTGTAATGTAATGTACAACTTAAATCATAAATGCACTTTTGCTGGAAAATGATGGCATACAATGCAAAACATTACTGATTGATTCTAACTGAACACATTCTAACTGATTATTATAAGCCATTCTCACTTTATCAAAAGAAACTCTATCCATATATTTTTAAGCCACGGTTGCCGTTCGTTCACGATAAGCTTTGAGCATGCAAAATGTCTTTCAGTACCACAACTGACAGTAAATGATGTCACTCTCAAAGGCTTCTGATTTTGATCAATTACACATCTATCTACTCACTTTCCTGCAATAAAAACATGCAGCTTTGGAATATGTATTCTCTGTATTGAGCCAGGAGGTAAGTGTGTGACGTTTTGATCTTCTATTGGTCACATGTCTTCTTATTATATGAATTCACAGGTCAGAGTTCACCAAGCCTGAGCTTTGTGCATAGTGAAAAGTGAAACTTCTTTGCGTGAGCTTGTGATTGCATGTCCTGCATTTGGATACGTTTCAATAGGAATGAATTAGAGACACCGATGTATCGGCCACACATCTGTACCAGCCAATAAAAGCAATTATCTCCACTATCGGACATCACCCGATTGTTAAAAAACAGCCAATGATCAAGGATGATTATTTCCTGTCAAATATTGATATCAGCAGATTTTCTTCAAAATAATCAGATATCGGTATCGGCAACAAACTTTGTATTGGTGCATTCCTGGAGTGAATAGAGTGCAGAGACTAGTGCGACCACACGTTTAGCCAGCTAGATAACGTTATCTTGGTGACAAGTGTAAATCAGCAGAATTCCCAACAAAAATGTTCAATATATCACATGCAAACATATCTCCAGATTTTAAGAGCCTTATTCCAACTTGCCCAATGCTGTAGTCTGATCCCTGGAAAAGCAATCATAACTTGAAGACTTGCCTAGTTCTCAACTGCATCTGTCATTTTTCTCGCGGCATCCCCCCAGTCTCCAACCGCTCCAGCTGGCATTCCAGTTTGTGGAAGTTCACTAAATAAGCAATCTCCATCTTATTTAGATCTGAGAGCACAGACATGGAAAAGCACTGCAAATCTGGTTTACCCCTGATAACATAGAGAGCATTTTGGGTCAAACGCGGGCACAGGCCAGGCTGTTGGGAGTTGTCAGCGATATGAATAATTCTGTCAGAGGAGCACTTCTTTCCTTGTTAACTGTGGTAGGTATATTTTTCGAATAAATATGCATTTTGTGGGGTTGATTCACCTCATCGCCTCATTTACGGAATGTCTTGCAATATAGTATATGCACTGTTCTCAGGCTATGATATGGCTGCTTGCCCTCGCGGCAGTATCTTGTCTGTACGAATGGAGTTTTCCTGTTACATCAGAGATTATTCTCTGTGACATCACCAGGCATGCAGAAGTCTGTGACATTAATCTCTCTAAATCTCTGAGAGCCCCAGGCTGTCCCTCTGACATACAAATAAGTGCATAAGTATGCAAGAGTGGTTACTTTGATGGGTAATACGAAGCTCCTGGGGTATTGTGTCATCAGGGTTTACTGTAAAGTTTTGGAAAATGAAACAAAAGAGGATCTTCGTCTTTGTAACAGACCTTACTTGAAACAAGTTGACTATGAATTTGTAATGCTGGTTACTTAGTTTGAGGGCTCCAGGCAGAGAAACAAAATGTGATGCAAACAAATAATTTATTAAACACAGACATGTATAAATGATAAAAATCCATTGAGTTGAGAAATATAATGGCTAGTCTATAAGATCATTATGCAGTATTCTTGTCTTCAGGCAGTAAGGGAGCTCTTTAGCCAGACTTCCTCTCAAATTCAGAAAAACCAAAGTGTCGGTGACCCCTACAGGAAATGTAATTATGGAGGAGACCTTGGTCATAGAAATGGCAGCAGAGAGAATTGGGATTGAGATGTCTCTGCTTCCTTTCCATGAAGGAAATTATAGATTCCCAACAAAAGGTCAGGTTGTCACCCGAAAGGACAGGACACAAAGACCTATGGAAACTCTTTCAAGCTCTTTGCTCTGCCATTGATCATCGCATCCTTGTAAACAGGGTAGGACAAAATTCACAATTGAAGAATTGGCTTCTTTTTAAATCACGATTTGGGCTTTGAATTGAATTGGCCATGCCCCACAGGATTTTAAATCTGAATTGGAAATTCAGGAACAAGATTTTACTGAGGAATTGCAATTCAAAGAAATTCAACAGTAACAAAACTTGCATTAGTCTAAAGCAACAACCAAATGGTAACTTATTAGGTATTCTGTTTAAGGTTTCCATTTTGTAAGCCTGATTCATGTTGTTTAGCTTTGAAATATTTAGGGTAATTTGAGCATTTGGTTATTGCTCCCACCATGGTCCTTAAAGTTAAAGTTTTTAAGTTTTGAAACATGAAATATATCTAAATTATATGCAAATTCTTATATGTGGCTTTTGAAATAAATTGATTACTAATATCACTAAATGTTTCTGGGAATGCTGAATAAGAAATGCTGAAAAATACTGAAATATAAAATATGTGATTGAAAACTACACTTACAGCAGTTAAACAAATTTCTTTGAATTTCATTCCAACTTTTTTTTTCCCAAAATACTCCTTTAAATTCAAATTACAATAACAATTTTGCATTCTATTTGCTACTGTACCTCACTTCAAAATCAGTTCAAATTCATGATTCTTCTGGAATTGACAAATTAAATACCTATCCAGGTATTTAATTCTATTCTGAATGGTACACTGCTTGTGAGGAACATGGAGTATGGTGATTTTCTTTCACACATGGAAGCTGATACAAAAGACAGCATGAGTATTGGCAGTTGATATTAAGTCTTCACACTATCAAACATTTTGTAGTCTACTGGAAGCAATATTAAAAGCACACCACTAGAGAAAACTTCTCATCAGACATTTCGTGAATACAATATTGTGAGGCATCATCCCTTATTTTATCTGATTAATGTAACTTCTGCCCTCAGCCATGTTTTTCTCTCTCCATCTGTATGTGTCTTTCTCTCTTGTGTTAATCATTGTTGTGTTGATTGTTCTCTTTATTGTGCTTAATGCGTCTGTATTTGTTATCTAGAACAAACTGCAATAGTTCTCTTTCATTTGGATGAAATGAAAGCTTGTAAAGTGATACAGTCCCATCCATTTTTACATCTATTTACATGTACAGTAACACCAAAAAGTATTTAGACACTCAAGCCAAACAAAAAATGCACAAATAATTAATGAAATAACAAAATAACAAAATAACAAAATTTAGTAATTGACTTGTCAAGCAAAATGTATTCCAAAAAGAAGTTAGGTTTTAAATGATAAAACAGTAGATCTATTTTTCAAAATTTAGACAAAAATAATATTTGTCAGAGTTTCCGGTTTTCAAACTTAGTGGGATATTTCTATAGTTAATGTGATTAACTATGTCTGTTATTCTGCTACAGCTCCTGCACTGTCTGAACTTGAAAGGAACTGACTTCTTAAATCCCCTAAAAATCACCTTGGGACCAGTTCATTGCAAACAAAATGGCTCAGCAAATTGAAATAAGCTCTGAATAAATTTATGCATACATTTTTTGCAGATTCCAATTGGTTTGATATTTTGCATATACTTCAATGATTGAGAATTTAATATAAGTTATAAATCGAAAATATATATTGACAGGATGCTTGGCATAATGCTATTTACCACAAAAAAATATTTTAAACTTGTCCCTCCCACAACAAAACAAGGTTACGTTGAGGCATTTACTGTGTAATGGAAGACAATGAGGCCAAATATTTGAGGGTTTAAAGGCAGAAATGCGGAGCTTATAATTTAATAAAGCACTTACTGTGTTTATTGTTTTTATCTGTTACAACCTGTTTTATTTGAGTTGTTTAAATCATCATTTCTACTGTCATTTTGTGGGGTTTATGGTGTTATATCATCATGACAATGAAGTTATAAAATTGGAAATAATTTTACACAGAAAAAATCTATACACAATTTTATCACATTAAAATCAAGTTAACATGTGTATGCAGTACATACATACATACATACACAAACACACACACACACACACACACACACACATATATATATATATATATATATATATATATATATATATATATATATATATATATATATATATACATACTCATGCTGCAAATTGAGCTTCAATTCTATTGAACCCAGTATATTCCTTTAACCTTGTGCAACCCTGTATCCTCATATGAGGATTTTTGGTTTTCCTCTACCCTATGCGCAGTTAAAAATTAATTTAAACCGATATTTAATGTCCTCATATCAGGACAACAGGCCTTCATTTTAAAGTTATCTTATGTAGTTTTATTTGATGTGCCAATTTGAAAATGTCATTGATTTGTCACAAGAGAGCACATTATAAATCGCATTTTCCATGTATGAGGACTTTGGGACCCAGTTGCATAATCACCAATGGGATTCAATGCTCATTCCCAAAAGCTGGAAAATGATACCTCTGGGGGCTGTATACAGTGGTAAGATGAAAATAAGGTGCCTTTCAAACTGTTCTAAGATCACTGTATTCAAAATGCTGTAGTTTAAGCCATTATCTGATTAGGAGGCATAGCAGCAATATAGCTGCCTTTAGCTTTCCTATGCAGCCAAAGAATTGCTGGTTAGGAGTTCAGTGGAGTGGTGGTCGTAGTGGGCTAAAGCACATAACTGGTAATCAGAAAGTCACTGGTTCGATCCCCACTGCCACCACCATTGTGTCCTTGAGCAAGGCACTTAACGCCAGGTTGTTCCAGGGGGGATTGTCCCTGTAATAATTGCACTGTAAGTTGCTTAGGAAAAAAAGCTTTTGCCAAAAGCATAAATGTAAATTATGTTAAATTCAGATTTTTTTTGAATGCTATAGCACTGGCTACCACTTGTTTGTTTGACAATACAGATAGAGAACACTGAGACGTTGCCAAAGAAGATGGGCTAGAGCGCTCCATGGGGAGCACTGAAACAACATGTTACGAGAAAACAGGCCTTTCTGGCAATCTACAAAACAATGCGAGAAAGATATTAACTTGTCAATCAAGAGAACAAAACTGGCTAAATTGTACAAGTTATTTCCACTTGCCTGCCAATGAGTTGTCTCTCTGGATATAATTCTAATTTTACAGCTCACTCTCTAATGCACACCAACAATAGATCAGACTATGTTTGTGTCTAGCTTTAAACCGCTACTGTGTCATAATGATGCTGTGGAATCTAGGGTGGCCCAGCGCTAAGATAATGTATCATCTTCCCCCATAGTGGAGAGGATGAATTAGCGCACATGGCCCCATCCGCTTGCCAGGCTTGGTGGACTTCAGGATGGAAGTGAGTTGTGAATGATATGATTTGTTGGACGAACCGCTGGCCCCTTGATGTGTCTGCCCACTGAAGCACAGTGACACACAGCAATCAGCCAGAGCAAAGCCCCTATTATGTTCTACCATTGCTGCCACACAATAGCTGGTATTATCAGTCAAACAAGTGAGTGACTTAGACTCAATAGCATGTGGAGGAATTGGTAGTGATGGTTTTAGATGTCATATGAGCCATAAAGGTAGATGTGATAATGTGACATAAGCCGTAATCATGAAGGCTGTGGCATTTGTCATTTGTGCCAGTGTGATTGTACATGTGTCAGTAGGGGTTACGTGTGCATGCATGTATGCGTGGCTAGGTGGATTAAGTATTACAATGCACAGCTGTGTCCGGACTGGCTGATTAAATAGCTCTGTATTAGTGGTCCATATAAAACAGCCCTCTCTCCACCTGTTACTGCCACCAGCCCTGGAGTTTATAGAGATGAAAATTCTGTTGTCATTTATGCACCATCGTGTTGTTCCTAACCCTTGTAACACAAAAGGAGATGTAAGACAGTATGTTAGCCTTAGTCACTGTCCACTTTCATCATATCTTTTTTCCATGCCTACCATCTCCTTTTCTGTTCTATGAGGAAAGTAAGTCATAGCATTTTGGAAAAACATGAGAGTGAGTAAATGGTGACAGAATAATAATTTTTGTTTGCATTATCCTTGTAAGTTTTCACTGTTGCAGAGGCTGGAATGGGCTCATAACCTCTGCAAGTACCTGCTGTAATTGCTTAGTGATTATCATTACCACCCTTGCCATTACAGCATCATGAGTGTCATTAGCAGTCTGCCCTAACACCATTTTTCCATTTCTTTTCAACTTTCTATGCAGCCCAGAGACCTAACTCAAGTCATTGACAGGCTCTATTGATTGGGTGAGCAGCAGTGCCATACTTTTTTTTTTTATGGGGGGTTCGACCGTTTTGAGTATGTAAAATGTGTCATACGCATGTACTAGCATATGGTTAATGCTCTGTTCCTTTTGACAGTTTTCATTGTAGGAGGATATCAAATGCAGCTCAACTTCAGTTTGAATCCACAATTTGTGCTTTAAGTGAACCTTTCGTAACAAAACAACCTCTCATTTCAAAGCAATTCTAGCAGTTAGTGGCCCCAAACTATCAGACCAGCGGGCGGGGCTAATACTAGATTAGACGAAATGGCTGGCCATGTTTGTTTACCGAGCAGAACCACCCAGAGACTCTCAGATATAGAGATTCAATTTAGGCTGAGTAAAGGCACCCAATCTTGGTGCTTAAATTGACATAATTTATTTTGCATTTGCTGCAAGTGAGTGGAATATCATTGGCTCTTAGTGGGCCTAGAGGAGCCTGAGATTCTGAGAGGTGTCTGAGGCTTTTCCAGTTCACAGGTTTGTGCTTATAAGTAGGGCTGTCAATCGATTTAAATATTTAATCAAATTAATTACATGGTGTCCCGATTAATTAATCAAATTATTTGCATATATAAATATTAGCTGAGAAAGCCCCTCAAATGAAAATAATTCAATATATAATGCTGAAATCATTATAAATAGTTATCTTTAAATATTGACAAATTATATATATATATATATATATATATATATATATATATATATATATATATATATATATATATATATATATTATGAAGGCTTGTCTAAGGCAGTGTTTCCCAACCTCTGTGCCACAGTGTGGCATGAAATATTGTTGGGTATGCCGTGGAAAATTATAAAATTCCACAAAATAAAAAAAAGACCTTTTCATCATCTGAAAGGTCCTGCGACTTACAAATCAAAGCAATTTATTTACATAATTTATACGTAACTGATTTCGGCTCATCAAACACACTCACCAAAACAGATGAAAACATAGAGATGGCATAGAGATTGTAGAAGCGTTATAAATTAGCCAATACAGAATATTTAAGTATTTTATGCAACCAGTTTAAATATTTTGTCCATCATAACATTATTGCTCTAACAATCTCTAGTCCGCTGTCAAACGCATCTCCTCACATGCCCACGTTTTTTAAAACGCAACTTTGATCCGGTGCAACTTATAGTCAGGTGTGATTTTATTTCCAGAAAATATGGTTAATAAACACATAAATAATAAGAATAATAATTAAAAAATTAAAAATAAATAAATTTGATAGGGTGCTGAAAGAATTCATTTCAGATTTGCAAGTGGAAATAACTTTTAAATTAAACAAATCAACAAAATGGAAAAGATACAAATTTGTTAGGTTTTCATTACCAATTACGCGCTTGTCACCTGTGACCTCGTTATACAGCGTACCTATGTTACTTGCTTTAATTTAATTACAACATCAAAATCTCAACATCTCAAACTCTTCACAGATTTGCCAAGATTCCAAAGTCAGCACTGTAAATACAAAAAAAATCTAAAAATAAATAAAAAAAAGTGCAAAAGATGTTCCAAGATGGCACCGATAATGGCAGCCGTGTTGCGAGCTCCAACACAATTTAGCAGTTTTTTTTATTTTTAATGTTCTAAGTTCATGTTATTTTTGTGTTAGATGTTGTCAGTGTTATTGTACAGTATATGACAGACAAACTATTCTGGACATTGGCTTTTCATTCTCACATCGGAAACCAAGCTTTGAGTTCCACAATGCTGATGATGCTCTGTTTACAAACACAGCAGTGGAGACCTTTGTTTGGAATATGCGGCCGCAAACACGAAAGCGCAGCCGAAAAAGGGGAAGGAGAGACGGTGGCCTCCGTGCATCGTGCGGCAGAACTAAAAATCTCTCTGGGAAAAGCAGAGGAGGGGCCGTATCATTTATGATCAACGATTCATGTGTGATCGAAGGAACGTACATTCTATCAAGACTTTTTGCTCCCCTGGTCTGGAATACCTCACACTACTATGTCGACCATTCTGGTTACCAAGGGAATTCACGGTGGTCATCATCACAGCCGTGTACATTCCTCCACAAGCCGACACAGAGCAAGCACTAAGGGAACTGTATGGGAGCGGAAGTGAGCAGGAAACTGCACACCTTGAGGCCGCATTCATTATTACAGGGGACTTTAACAAAGCCAATATTACGACAATCTCACCTAAATGCAGCACACGGGGGTAACTGGTTTTAGATCACTGCTACTCTCCCTTCTGGGATACTTACAAATCCCTCCTCCGCCCAACTTTCAGCAAATCGGACCACTCTTCCATCCTCCTTCTGCCAGTTTACAGGCAGAGTTTGAAACAGGAATCTCCCACCCTCAGAATAATCCAGAACTGGTTGGACCAATCAGATTCCATGCTAAAGGACTGTTTTGATCACGTGAACTGGGAGATATTCCAGTCTGCCTCTGATGACGACATCGAGGTCTACGCAGATTCTGTAACGTGTTTCGTCAGGAAGTGCATAGAAGACGTGGTGCCGACCAAAATAATACAGATCTATCCAAACCAGAAACCGTGGATCAACGGCATGTTCATGTGGCACTTGATGCACGAACATCCACTTTTAACTCCGGGAACACTGAGGAGTATAAAGATGCCTGTTATACTCTCCGCAAAACAATCAAAGCAGCCAAACACCAATGCAAAAACAAAGTGGAAGCACAGTTCAACATCACCGATGTGAGAAGTATGTGGCAGGGAATTAACATAATCACAAACTTCAAAGCAATTAATCACTCATTTGTGAACACCACCGCCTCTCTTCTGGACAAGCTAAATGTGTTTTATGATCGTTTTGAGGAAAACAACATCTCCTCCACAGAGAGAACTCTCGTGCCGACACAGAAGAGATTAGTTCACTTATTACAGATGTTACCCGATCTCTGAAATGGGTGAATATTCACAAAGCTGCGGGTCAGACGACATTCCGGTCCGTGCTCTCAGAGCATGCACGGATCAACTAGTGGTTGTTTTAATAGACATTTTCAATCTCCCTCTCCCTGTCTGTGGTTCCTACATGCTTTAAAAACATCCACCATTTGCTCATACCAAAACAGTCAAAGATAACTAACCTAAATGACTGGCATCTTATTAAAGCTTAACAAGAGACCACATCTGCTCAGTGCTGTCTGCCTCATTGGACCCACTACCATTTGCATACAGAAGCAACCACTCCACTGATGATCCCATTGCAGTTACAATACACACTGCACTTTCCCACTTGGAAAAAAGGAACACATATGTGAGAATGCTGTTTGTGGACTACAGTTCAGCATTCAACACCATAGTACCCACCAAGCTTGATGCGAACTCTGGGCTCTAGGCTTGAACAGCTCGCTGTGCAGCTGGATCCTGGAATTCCTGGAATTAATTTAGTTTTTTTTACAGTACTATCGCTGTATTTTCCACCATACTTTACCGTAGAAACAGTTTGTAGTATGTTATTTTCAAACTGATGTGTAATCTTAAGGAAAAAATCAGTAGGAAAATAATTACAGTAATTTACTGTTAAATTGCATGAGAAGTGGTCCAATCTAAAACTTACACAATTTAGAGAGGAGATTTGTGGTATTATTAAGAGATTTATTATCAAAAAGACGCAACCTAGGATATGTCTTCTCTGCATTGATTTACTCATACAATCGCATACAGTGTATAGTAGAACTATATTGGAATGCACCTGGCAACCTATGAACATTGAGCCTGCAGTCGTCTCCTCGTCACTTCAGCCTTGAGAGGAGTAGAAGCAAAGTGATCTCTTTTCGACTGAACCAGGTGAGCACCAAAATTGCACAAAACATCTTTTATCAGTTTATAATAATTTTTTTCAATCATTCATCGTTTGACAATGAAGATCTGCATGTAATTTTCAACAAGAAGCTTTGTAACACTAAAGTTTACGTTCTCAAACAGATACTAGCATTAGTTATAACAGCTAATCTGTTTAGTATTGTGGTAAGTACTTCCAAGTTTTGAAGTACAACAAATGAACTTGTCTGTGAACAAATGTTGTTTTTACACCGGTCAAACGTTCACAACTCTTTGGACGGCACTTTTTTTTACTTTGATGTGCTGTGCATATATGCGGGCCACTTTATTTGATCCATCCATCTAAAATAAAGTTACGTTATGTACAAACAAAATGTGTAAATATTTGCTCTGAATTTTATTATATATGTAAGTAACTTCTATCTCAGTCCTTTCTGAATGTGGCACAGCATGGTTGTTGAGACTGTATTCTCTCCCTTATAGCTTAAATGCCATGTTGATATAAAAACAAGACTGAACTTCCATGATATAAATTGATTATTTATTTATTTTTTCTCTAGGTCTGGACAGGCAAATAATTGGAGAGTGTTCTTTCAGTCATATGGACATCTGGTGAACTTCAAATTGAAGCTTTTGAATTTACTTTTATGTGTGTAGCCATAATTTACCTTTATATGTAACATTTATGTGATATTTGACTTGTCATTGTGAAATAAATGTCTCTTGTGAAATGAAAAGCCTCAATCGTTTCATTCTATTTTATAACTTGTAATAGAAGTTAGTTATTCTAACTCTGTGAGCTAAAACTGTGCTTATTGTGGGTAGTTATATTGTATGGATGCTGCAATTTAAAATTCAGCATACAATCAATTATCATAATTTATTTTACTATACAGCTAATATACTTTATTTTAATACACGTCATACAAACAACTACTTTAATTAATTGTACAGTACAGGACATACTGTAAATCTGTATAAATATGCTGTAAACTACTATAGATAGTGTTACAGTGATTTTACTGTGGTATGGAATACAGCAGCTTGCTGGCTATTTGTTGCCTGTAAGTTATTTTTGATTTTACATAAATGTTTTACACTGTGCTTTCAAAAGTTATTTCAATATGAACTCAAACATTACCAAACACAAGACAAATTATTTGAGCTCCACTATCCAAATTCTGTTACTCTTACTTCATGGATAAAATTGTCAAAGTTGTCTTGTGTTTAAAAAAAAAAGACCAAAGAGTTTGTACAATTCACTTAAACTCCCAACCAACACGGACCAGCATTCTGTGTTTTTACACCCTCAAATCCAAATACATTTTGGGAATTCCACATAAAAATGTTTATGATGACTTCATTCACAAGTCATTAGACCAGGCAACAAGATCGCCCATATAAAGCTGAGGATGAGGTCATT
Organism: Moxostoma hubbsi; assembly: GCA_032164185.1. Classification (NCBI taxonomy): domain Eukaryota; kingdom Metazoa; phylum Chordata; class Actinopteri; order Cypriniformes; family Catostomidae; genus Moxostoma; species Moxostoma hubbsi. The sequence continues at coordinate 9,520,719 of JAVLUX010000039.1, read as the reverse complement.
ATCATTCTACCTCAGATCCCAAAGTGTTTAAAGATTCATGAACAGCCATTAGCTTTCACAAGCATTTGTACTGTTATACTTGGTGAGGCCATTTTATGAGAAAAATGAGCCTACAATGCTGCTCTTGATCTTACAAAAGTTAAACCCAAAATATAAATATAACCCAAATATAAAACTTCTGTAATCTTTAACTAAAACTTTTCTCATTACCATATCACATCTGGATGTTTTATTCTACTATTACCATAGTTTTAAATGATGATTCTCTTTACTGTTTCACATTATATTATTTATTTATTTTATCTTTTTATTTAAATTTTGAGTATGCAGTAAATATACTTATAATCCATTTAATACTGAAAAATATTATAAGAGAGACACTGACTGTGTGCTATGTATATCTATGCTGATTAGAGTATTGCATCATATCAGAGTCTCCATGCGCATGAGTAGTGCTAATTGAGTGATGCGTGGAATTGCTGCCAATGAGGAGCATTCCAAATCGGTCTCTTATAAGGCTGCATTTCAGTTAGGATGCTCTCATAGAACACAGCTGCCTAAGTAGCGGGAGACAGTGAGGCAGTTCACTAAGTTTTGGAACAGACCCACTGCTTCATGATGCAGTAAGAATATAATAATGACCACATATTGTCACAGTGCAGTGATTTAGGGGGTAAAATATGAGTAACTGTCTAACTTTCCTGAAAATAATGTCACAATATAAAATTCTAAAAATTTACTTAAGAAAAATAAGATTTTTTTTAATTTTATTTTAATTATGTTTTATTTAATTGACCCAGTACATTTTTTTAAAGGTTTTGTGAGATTTGCCCTATAAGTATGACATTTTGATGAAGTCATGTGTAACTAAATATTTCTATTGCATTAGTCGCAAAGTTGAAACCTAATTAATCAGGAACAATTTCCGTAATAAATTTCAATTATTTTAACCTGTCAAGAAGTTCAGTGCACTGTACAAACTGCAAGGGCACTGCTTGAAAGTGCTATCTCCAACATGAACTTTCAACCTCACAAAGATTGTAATATATATCACAGATATTGTAACAAATGGTCCTTGCACACAGAGAACACCCGAGTCTCGTTCTGAGCTCACACTTGTTCATTTTTACACAGCACGCAAACATACCGCCTGGCAGCAGTCCCCTGGCTGCTTTTGCTCTGATAGAATGGTGGAACGCTTATTGGAACTGTTCACAGAGGACCGACTCTTCAGTACAGCTATCACAGACGGAAGAGGGAGGAAAAATCACCTGCTCAGTCTGTGGAATAACAGCATAATTGGCTTCTAAAGTAGAACTTGGCCATGTGAAACAATGTAACTCCAATTGACCTCTCTTCTGCACCCTTCATCTCTCTCTCACCCACACAAACACACATACAAAAGCACAAACACTGCAGTTTCTGCTGTATCACTCCATTCTAAGCCTCAGATTGCAGCACTGGACAGCTCCCTGTCAGCCAAAGCACTCCAGAGTTCTATTGTTTCAGCTCCACCACCATTAGACAGCTCTCCTCATGTTAACAACTATTGGCAAAGATGATTTCTTCCTCTTTGTCCTCTTTTCAACTTCTGACAGGCCTGATGTTTACATTCTGTGGTAAGGGAGAACAGGTCAGAGTGAGAGAGTGGCACATGTATATAGTGGGTCAGAACAGATTTCATTGACTACTCCAGCTGCACAGTTCTTGTATTTTGTGTAAACCACTGAGCTGAGAGGATAGGCCACAGGACATTGGCATCAAATTCTGCACACTTTTTAGCTGACACTGAAGTGAGCATTTTGTCCCTTGCAGCACATGCAGAAATTCCAGCTACATCTATGTGACAGGGCAGAGGGTGGGGCCGGGTCGTGATTATACACACAAATGATGGTCAGATGACCATAAACAATCTCTCTCTCATCGCACCATCTTCCGCAGTCAGCCTTTATCCCTCTCAAGGCCTTAATTAGCCTGATAACTGACCGGGTGTGTATAATCATGACCTGGCCCCGCCCTCCACCCTGTCACAATCTACAATATCTTCCACACAAGAGGGGACCTTGTTACCATATTCATTCATTTGATCACAATTTTCTTTTTTTGAAGCCCCCTCTTATAAATGATTTAGAATTACAATGGTTATAAAACATAAAATACAGTACATATTTTGTTACAGCTAAACCTGCATTGACTTTCTTGAAAAGCACTGCCAGCAAGCTCGGCGCCTGCAATTAGGATGAATTGAAAATCACTTGGAATAGTTAATCAAAGATTTACTGAAATTGATTTGTTGTGAATAACATACAAAAAAAATTATGATCACTAAAAACCCACTGTTTTCATTTTTGAAACATTCTAAAAATATGTGTGTGGCAGGGCGGAGGGCGGGGCCAGGTCGTGATTCTACACACCCGGTTCCTAATCAGGCTAATCAAGCCTGATTAGGGCCCGCCCTCCGCCCTGCCACAATGTGTAATACTTCTGAAACTTTATATTTCGGTTTGGAACGTTGATAGTTTTCTTTTACTATATATTGTAGAGATAAGCACTCTTGGGCACCAATTAAAATATCCATGACACCAAAGTATGCAATGGATTTTGATTACACGTCACTTTAGGTGTTCATGAATGCCAGAAAAACTAAATCATTAACAAGAAAACTAACAACAACTAAATTGTACTAATATGCTAAAAAATACTACAAATGGGGAAGAAAAGTGCATAGGATGGAAAGATGCAAGTGGTTGAGATATGGCAGAGTATAGATTGTCATCTGGACAGAAAACCTTATCTCTAGCTAAACAAGGTTATTTGTAAAACATTTGGTATAAATATTATGCAGTGTAAAGAACATTAGAAAAGCATAAACTGAAACTCTGTTTAAGTTGCTCCAGAGAACCAGTTGTGGCTTCTTAGAAATTCTTAGGGTTGAGAGTCAGGAAGTGAACAAAAGGGTATCCAGTGATGAGGTCAGCTGCTGTGCAGGGCTCTTTTGCCTTCCAAAAAAATGTTATTTGCTTACTTTAGGCTTGATCACGTCAACCTGAAGATGAATCCCCTGTAGTGGATGAAAGAGCTTTGGAATGAGTTCTTATTGTCCACTACGAATATTTGCTTGGATGATCTCAGAGGGTTCAAATGCTTAGTTTACCTAGTTGTATATTTGTTTCAGCCCAACAACTCCATGCTATAGTGCAACCTTGACAAATACCAAAAAATCAAATACATTTAAAAACCCTAAACCAGAGACAAGAGCCAGCAGTTTCAGACTGGGCTGATGTTCCTACCTACAGAAGTGATCATAAGCAAGTGAATGAGTGAGAGATAGAGCAGATGAAGAGCAAGAGAAATAACTTAATAAAACCATTAACACCACTGAGACAAGGAAAGAGACACTGGCAGACATATGCAGTGGAGGGGGATGAATAAAAAGAGAGCAAGTCATACAAGAGGGGACAGAATACAGAGTGGAAGGAGGTCTGATACTATCCCCTCTAAAAGAGTAACTGAGAGGGACACAGCGAAAAAAGCAGGCACATGGGAAGATAGAAGATACACTTTACTCAGCACAAAGGCCCAGTTTTTAGGACCAGCAGTAAATGGAGAGTGACATTTTAAACAGTATGCATAATGAATAAGCCCAAACAAGGAGAAAAACATAACCAAGGCATAGCTCTGCAGCTGCTACCCCTGCCAGTGATCGAATGAGTGTGTGTGGCCAGACTTAAAAACACTTTTAACGCTGGCAAGGTATTCTTTGCAGTGTGCAGAGAGATTTAATTCACTGCGTTAGAGAGAAGATATCACTTTGATCTCAGCACTAATATAAATGTTGTGGACTCTGGCATTTCTTTATGTCTAAAGAAGAGTGCTGGTCAAAATGGCACAAGTGCTCTCCAGATTACACATGAGTGGGAGAGTGCATTTTGTGATTGGGACTCTTTGATTCTCTTATTGTCTATGAGTGTACTAAGTGTGAATCACAGCAATACAAATGTTCCTCCCAGCCTGCATGGGGTGAGAGTGACTGGTCTGTTATCATTTTAGGTCTCACTACTTATTAATTAGGGTTGGGAATCAGGAACGTGCCTTCTTACTCTGATGTGGATACAAAACCTTACTAAAATCCTCTGACAGTGTTTCCTGAACTATCATTCAGTGGCAGAGCAGATCAAAGCACACAGCATGACCAGTGTAGTCCGATTCTTGACGAATGATTCTTATAAGCCATTTCCTTTGAATCTACACTGCAAAACAACCCCCCCCTCCCCCCTCCCTCCCCCCTCCCTCCCTCTTTTAACAAGGCATGTGAAGCATAAATCCCACAGTTACTTGATGGTTGTTAATATGACAAAGCAGTTGTGGAAAGAGTACTGATTGTTTTTACTTAAGTAAAAGTACTGCTACTGAAGAAATAATTAACTTGAGTACAAGTAGAAGTATTGAGAAATATTATGACCCAAGTAAGAGTAAATAAGTAGTTTGCCAAAAAACTACTAAAGTAATTACGTTGCAAGTTACTATATGAAAATTATATTATATATAGTATGTAAGCTTCCATTTTTAGAACACGAAGATATTTTTGTTCGTGAAAGAAATTCATGATTCCTTTCTCCAAGGATGCATTAAACTGATCAAATGACTGCCCAAAACATTAATTGCTAATTATTATTAAGGTTTGGAAATAATTATTTTAAGTGGTATTTGTAAGCATTCTAAAGTGCTAATTTTGAAAATGTTCTTATTATTAGAACAATTAAAAATGGTTGCGCTACCATGCAGAAATCACAATACAGAGGGGGTTTTCCCCATTTGCTGAAGTATTGAGGTCTCTTACAAGTATTTTTACACTTGCAAGTCAAATTTTGGTTTTAAAAATAGGCAAAAACACATTTCTCCTGAAATTCTATTTTGTCCTAAAGTCTATTGTTTTAGATAAATTAAGGCTATTCCATTCCATGCATTACTGTATTGATAAATTAATCTCTAACCAGGATAGAGAGGGAAGTGGACGACCAAATGCACAACAAAAAAACAAGTAAATCACAGTCTCTAGTTTGTGAAACAGACTCCACACAGGTCCTAAACTATCAGATTCTAAATGCCAAAGACCTGCATTGCTGCAAGGGGATTCTTGGACAAACAGAATATTTTAAGAATACAACATTTCTTTAAATAAAAATAGCCATTTGTAACATTCTAAATGTCTCTAAATCGTCACTAAACTACATAATGTGCATTGTAACTGAATTCCTATTTCAGGTTTATTCTCATTCATGTTTTTCCAAGTATTTTGGCTATTAAGTTAACATACTGTACAAAACTAATTTAATGCAATATCATAGAGGAGGAAATGTATCCTCTTCAAACACTAAAATTCAATGTTTAAACATATTTACTATTGAATTACAGTTGTAATAATAAAGTATTAATTAACATTATGGTTATTTAACATATTGAGATATTATTATTAATTAAATGGTAGCATTTTGTTACATTATGTTTTGTGATGTCTCATAGCTTCTTTACATAACATCCATCATTTGTACACCTTTGGCCTCTAGCGGGTGAGGCTTTTCAGACAGATAAACAGCAGCAGAGATCAGTGGTTAAACGTGTTCATACGGTTTCCTCTTACCTGAATGAATGGTGCCTTTACAGAATAAAATGAAATATGCATAAGATCACAGTATTCCTGTTCTTGTATAGTGACAGGGCAGAAAGACTTGCAGAAGCTAGAGAAGAGAGGACACCAGCGGCAGTTTATACAAGAAGCTGTGCTCATGATGCTGTGCCCTGCAGGCTTCCTTCGCGCTTTAGTTTCTAAATTGATTTAGTGCTTAGAACTTTCTTCTCTCCCAAAAATTCTGAATAATTATGTATTTTTTTGTACGTTGTAATTGTGGTGGAAAAATAACTGTAGCGAAGTTGAATATTTAATATTTAATCAAAAGAATGTCTATTATTTGTTTAGACTTAAAAAAAAAAAAAGGTGGAAAATGTGAAACATTTAAGATAGTAGTTGTAATTCATTACTTTCCACTTCTGATAATGAGTAAAGATACACATTATTAGTGTTATTTTATACTACATTTTATACTTCTTTTGGATGCTCCTATTAGGGTTCGCCATAGTAGACCATCCGCAATACGGATATTTGACTTGGATTTTATAAAAATGACTACATTTTTTACATTTATTTACAACAAAAGTCTGAGTAAACAACTTTTGCAAGAATCTGCTGTGTGAAAATATAAGATTATATCATCATTTTGTTACGGTACAGACTGCTGATGTCAGTAAATTCAATAATAATGGCATTTCTTGTTTAGAAATATCTATTTTAGAAATATCTTTAAAAGTATTTATAGAATTGTTAATCGGTAATGCAAAGGAACCAGAATCATTAAGATGAACTGGAATAAATTATGTACATTATGTTCAATTTGCATAGATACTTATGTGCAGAGATAAGGTCCTCACATATTTTTTTAGGCAAAAAAATAAAATAAATATTTTTTCTTACCCTCATTCTATTAATGTTGATGACTCCATATTATTTTAAATTAAGGAGAGTGTGCCTGCAGTTGGTACTTTGCATTAAACATACAACGATCTCCATATAAGAGCTTTCTGTACAACCTCTGCTTTACAGCCATTTGTCACACTCTGCAAACGTATCCTTACTATCTCTAAAGATGCACCTTTGCTTGAGAACACAAGAAGCACAATCTTCAAGTAAATCCATGTGTGCTATTCTCAAAACCAATTGATAGACTATAAACATCTTTTATAAGGACCTAGACTGCACGTGATCGGCTGCATTTTTATACACAATCTATGCCAGATCAAGATTCCATATCACTTAATGCACTTAATTTTTATAAATATAAAATAAGAATTATTGTTGGTTCACTTAATTCTTCAAATTCTAATTATTCTTCTATTTATAATATATACAGTATACTGGAGACATATTTGAGTGCGTTTAGTTTCAGTTCATTCTAATTGATTAAACTTAAAGGGATAGTTCACCCAAAAATGTGAATTCTGTCATGACTTTCTTTCTTCTGCAAAACACAAAAAAGATTTTTAGAAGAATATTTTAGCTCTGTGGGTCCATACAATGCAAGTGAATGGGAGCCAACATTATGAAGCTCCAAAATTCACATAATGGGAGCATAAAAGTAATACACACAACTCCAGTGGTTAAATCCATATGTTAAATCACGATATGATATGTGTGGGTGAGAAACAGATCAATATTTAAGTAATTTTTTTTTAACATATATTCACATCATTGCCCAGTAGGGGGCGATATGAATGAAGAATGTGAATATCCAAAAACAGAATAATGAGAAAGTGAAGGCAAAAGGACTCAAATATGTATCTGTTTCTCATCCACACCTATCATATAACTTCAGAAGATATGGGTTTAACCACCAGAGTCGTCTGGACTACTTTTATGTTGCCCTTATGTGGCTTTTGGAGTTTCAAAGTTTTGGCACTCATTCACTTGCATTGTGAGGATCTACAGTTCTGAAATATACTTCTAAAAGTATTTGAAGAAAGTTTGAAGAGTCCTCAGAAGAAAGAAAGTCATACATATCTGTGATGGCAAGAGGGTGAGTAAATCATGAGAGAATTAAAATTTTTGGTTGAACTATTCCTTTAATTCTAACTTATTGATCAATAATTGGGAAAAAAATCAAGCACAGGTTTTACAAACAAATTCATGCACAGTTTGTGAATGAAACTATTTTTATCAGTGCACTCTGTGTCAATCAGAACACTTAAAACATTCCTCCAAGCCAGCAGGGGGTGAAATCGAGCAGTCAAGTATCTCCACATTGCCATCACCTCCCAGACATGCATCATTCAGGCGTCATCCGCTGCTAAGCAGACCTCACAGAAGCAGGCATGTGGAGGGGCGCTGTCAGGCATAATCCTCTTAAACTAGATTCACAAACAGCAGGCATGGTGTAAACATATCATATAGCACGCATTCCACACATGTCTATTGTGTAGCCAAGTCTTAAGCCACTGGAGTAAATGAATCAGTCCAAAGTAAAATTGAAACAAAAACAGATGAATATTCCTTCATGTATTTACTGTCAGCTTACGAATCTGAAATTCATGTCGATGAAAAAGAGTGTCACACTGTCAGAGAGCTATTTCATATTATACATTTGCTAAAACACAAACAAATCAAGCAGAAGGTGTCCAGCACACAAGAACAGAGAGATCAAATGAAGTGTTAAGAGAATGTGACAAATAAAAGTGTGAGTCTTGAAATGGGGCATCCCTTCCAACGGTTGTGTCGGCAAAACCCTGCAGTAGCAGTCATCGAGAGTGATGCAAAAAGAGGGAGGCAGTGTGGAGTTTTAATACGTTTGATATTAAATATTCAAGCCCCCTTCATTAATCTCCCTTTCCCGCAGGCCATGAGAGCAATGTTTGGACTGTATAGTCCTGACAGAGAACACAAAGCAGGAATCTCACACACAGCTCCTCTTCAGAGGTCGGGTTTGCCTATCAGAGTCTCCATCTAGGCCAGGCCTTCCCCAATTGCTTTTGTGACTGAATGAGAGGGCAGAAGGTGGAACAATGGTCTTATCACAAGCAAATTGTCTGTTCTCTTTGTCTGATTAATAAACAGTAAGCATGGTCATCTCATGTGTGTACTTTAAGTTTATACCCACTGATTAAAGCTCCTCTGCATCCGTAATGTGGGAAGATACAGAGAGCCCAAAGCCATGGCCTAAAGCAGGGCACACTGCTTGTAGCCCTGGAGGAGTCGAGTGCTGGTTTATCTAGGACACCAGATCCACAGCTGTCCCCATCTGGACAAAAAACACACTCACACACACATGCAAATGACATATTATACACACCCAAGCACACACACACAACAGCTTTTCGACTCTATAAATTTTTGAGGCATCAATATATTAAATTCTCATTAATAGTCAGTTGGCCTTCCATTTAATGAAGACTGGCATAATACCTTTGGGAGACCATAATGGGCTGATATAGCATTTACTATGCATAATACTAAGTTATTGTCAACTCTGTCCATAGAGGTCTATACATAGTCATTTTATTACAAGATGAACTATTTCCACACAAAATAAGTTTATGCAGCGATCTGAGGCTTCTTCTCCATTCACTTGCATTTAATATATTTTCTTCTTGTTGACCGCTCCAAGATGGCGCCATGGTTGACATATCTGAACTAGACAAAGAGGCATCTATGTATGTTTATCAATGCCTCAGTCACCCCTAGATTTTTGAAGCTGCTGTTTCGCATAGTGTTTCATTGTGGATAATGTTAAGCTATTGTGGATAAAAAATGTAGAGGTTTAGGAAAAGAGCAAAAGAAGCAAAGTTTTAAGTCATTTCGGATTCTAGGTTGATGGAGCTAGCCAATAACCCATATAAACAGATATCACGGCAAATGGCAGGTACATGCCCTGAAAGGCAACAAAAAGGTAAACCTTCAATTGTGGACGCTTTGAACCCCAGGGAAACAATTTCAATTGATTTGCCACATGCCAAGCAGCTAAAAATTATGTGTGTCTCATTACAAAGTCAGATGCTAGGTTGGTTGCTAGGCATCCTTTATAGGCAGAGCGCAACCGTGACCGCCCGTTTTTCAGCCGTCTGTGTTCCGGAAGTATTTCCCCATTGATTTCTTCCATAGACTTTTAATAAAATCCTTCCTAAAAGAGTTGTGAGCCATGAACAGGGGCAGACTGGCCATCGGGAGAACCGGGACTTTTCCAGGTGGGTCATCCTCGAAACAGGGATGAATGGGCTGTGATAAGCTGAAATGGGCTGCCGTGTTATGCAGAATGTGCCACAAAATGGTGCCGCAATATGTAGCGAACAAAAGCTCGCTGTTTCTCCCAGATGCAGTTGAGATTTATTCTAAGCACAAACGCAACATTTTGAAAATAATTATCAGTTGTTTTAGTGGAGCACCTGTATTAGTTCAGCTTCCGATGTGTGTGCTTGTACTTGTCACCCTGCATGTTCAAATCAGACAGACACGCTGAGGAAGAGCCGGGAAGTTGTAAAACTTGGGTATGTAATCGCTTTTTCAAGATTTCCAATCGGACGGTTATTTCCTTTTAAATCCCCACATAAGTTTACACTTTTGTTTGGTTGATTGACTGGTGAGAGGTGGTGCTTTGCTCCCGTCCAGGATGCATCAGGATGGCGTTTTAAACCTCAAATGCGATGTGGTTTTTAACTACCTCTGTATGTGTTTTGTGATCCAATAACAAAACATTTTGCACCCCGTTTACAACTATATTTAGCGCTGAAATCTGTGATTGGATCATCCGAAACACATTTTATTTCTAGCTGTAAACAAGGTCTAAAATGACTACAGCCAGAGCTAGGGAATGCTATAGAATGGCTTCCGGCAGAAGTCACACCCACATTCATTTCCCCAGTAAGACCCACAGGAAAATGGTGGACACCGAGTGTCCTTAATTTAGAATTAGCTTTATTTAAATGAGATGGCCTTCATAGGACAAACGGTACAGAAAGTGTTATGCTTGCTATGACAGCACACATCGCTCTCTACCTGCATGAGTGCTCTGAGTGAGAAGGGAATCACTGAGGTAAACTTTAGCAGAGTTATAACAATGTAGAGAGAAAAGAAAATAGATTTTTCTGGAATTTTATATTTGCTTAATAATACTTTATTTTACATTATATATTAATATAGTTTCACATCCAGCTACTGAGGTACTTCAACTTACTTCAATTATTTATTGTTTATTTGGAAGTGAAATAGAACCAGTTCAATGAACTGAATCAAAATTCTGATTCAACGATTCATTTTCGGCACTCTTCAGAAATGTTCACTGAAGTCCCTAAGGGGATTTTTTTTATGATTTAGAAAAAAATATATGTAGATAATCATTGATTTTAATAACTATGCATTGCTATGTTGGTGCATATAAATTAAAATAATAAATGATCATTATTGCCTGTGTTAATTTAGTGACAGTGTGGAAAAATATTTGTAACTATAGTGTAACAGTATTTTCTTCTTTTTTTTAACTTTCTGAATCATTTTGGCTTCCTTTTGACTGAAATTATAGTTCCTCTGAACTGAAAAAAAATCCACCTTCAAAGCCATTTCCAGCTGGCTAAAACTATTACATGTTGAGCAATATTACCTGGCTAAACATGTAAAACACACACAGTCTCTTTTCTTCACACAAAATCTCATTCTCCTCAGTCATACACAAAAGTATAGGCAGTCTAACCAATCTTCTAACAATACTCCAAAACAAGTGTCTTTGCCTGGCCTTTGTCATTAAGCATGGATAGGCAGGCATCAGAGCCCTTAACTCTCCACTTCTCTATTATAAACACACTGCCTTGAAGCTGTTTTGCTCTCAGGACAAACCAAGCTCCTGACAGATCAAAATCATCCATCGCACAACCTGTGTTAAACAGATCACTCTCAGCTGAAAAAGTGTGGTGACTGCCATGCTGAAAACATCATATCAAGCATACATCTAGAGTATAGCTGTCACAGCACACCTTGAAGAGATGTGTACTGCTCCTGAACAGGAAATAGAATCTTTTTTAAACCCTCATGTTCTATTTGGGCTCCGAGAGACCCCAAGGACTTTTTGATAGCTAAAAATATATTCTTAACATTTAAGAAAAGGATTGATGCTTCATGATGTTTCCTAGTCTTATGAGAACTGATTCTAAGTCAAATCTAGAAATAGAATTTGAATGGAAAATAAGAATTTTAAGAAAATGAGAAATTAATTTTGAAATGATTATTTGTATTGAGGACTCTGGGATCAAAAAGTAGAGTGACGTTACAATAGTAAAGTAGTAAAGTAAATCTCAACAGAATATGAGGGTTAAGGGGGAAATTTCATCCAAAATCAAAATCATCATTTACACACCATGATGTTGTTCTAAAACTATAAATGTATTTCTTCTGTGGAACACAGAAGAGCCTCAGTCACCATTCACTTTCATTATATGAAAACAAGAAGAAAAGAAAATCAATAAAAGATGCAATGAAAGTGAATGGTGACTCCTTTTGTGTTCCATGGAAGAAAGAAAGTCAAACAGGTTTGGAACGACATAAGGGTGAGTAAATGATTTTTAACTTTCAGTTGAACTATCACTCTAATAAAAAATAGATACTGCTTTTGAATAGGGAGGCCATAGGCCAGGAGAGGAAATCATCCATTTTTGCGTGACTCTTAAATCTCCAAGCCATATCTCTCCTTAATCTTTATTATTCCCTTCTGCAGCTCACTGGCCTGACCGGGTTGGATGGATGGCAAATTGCACTGCGATGTTTTCCATCACTAAGGAGGGAGGGGTGCCACTCACAAAGGATACATTAACAGTCCTCCCATCCAGATGGCTGAATGAGTTCCGGAGGGAACACACACACCAACCCACGCACTGAGGTAGGGCAAGTATGGAAAAGGCCACCAGCCTTAATTTTACTTCAGACTGCATGCTAGAGAGCATCTTATCATATTCCTACAGAGCAGTATGCCACGCTGGGATCAAAGTGCTCATATTTAATGTTGAAGGTCCTGTCTGCACAGCGTGCCTTAAGCCACGCCACAGAGAGAGTTGGAAAGTGCAAAATATTTACAGAGATGTGCATGTTTGAAGAGGTGAAAGGGGAAGTCTTTGAATTCTGCCATCACTTATAAAAGTAGTACTTTATGAACTCTGGTTCAGCTATGTACAGTTACCTAACCTATAATGACCTGATACATTTGGAATTAGGCAAATGTAAAAACGTTTCCTGTGTCCTGGTGATGATTCAAAATAATTGGAATTTCGCTTAAGTAAAGTAATAAACCACAGCTAAAGGGACTGGTAGGTGCATTAAGCATGAACTGTTATGAAAGGGAAAGAAAAAATACCACACACTACCATAGCCACAAACTATCCCTTTAAGAAGAAAAAAATAGAACTTTATTAATTTAATATATTTTGAACAAAGAATTGTATTTTATCTCCCATGTAACTACGTTTTTGTGTATTTTTGCAAGACGCATTAAAAGGGTAAGTAAGTATACGAGTTAGCTTCTTGGATATGTTAGTGTCTATGCAAAGGCTTATCTAGTAGAAAAATAATACTTGACATCACATTCAGATGCATCTGATACCTCAGAGACTTCGATGAACTACACATAGGCACTACTAAAACACACATCTGCATATACTGTACACTGCTTGCAAGAACCTAATGGCAGCAGAATAAATCTGCTGTCTAAAATCATAAGTAATGACATCTGCGTCAAAGTGGAATGCATTTGCAGAGATTTTTGCAGTAGGCTGCCTAGTAAAGGTTAGTAAGTGCGCTGAATTAAAGAGCCCAAATAACCACAAACCCATGCCACTGTGAGCAAACATTTCACTTCACTTTAAAAGATGAACAGAATTGGGGGTGGGGGGTGGCACACTGACTGAAGAACAGAAAAGCTGACTGTTTTAAAGCACCCAAAATAACAATACAGTAGAGAATAAATCATGGAACGTTTTGCATACCTGGAAGAACAAATTATACTAGACACATGAATTTGTAACTGAGTGTGATTTGAACAACAAGTACAGTATATTCAGGAAAAGGAACAAACTGCATGTCATACTCAAGCAAATGATTGCAGGTATAGCATCATCACTTCGGAGTGTGTTGGCATCAAAGCGCATCCTTCTGTGTTTTTACAAAGCTATTTTTATTCACTTTGTTGCATGTTGAGAAGATCAAACACATTCCCTGTTCAGGCGTTCCTTTCTGTCTGCCTTTGACAGGTGCTTTAAGAGATTGTTGGTGTGTAACTCAACAATCAATGATTTAATATTTCACATCAAATGGAAAGAGAGAGATGGTGTGGAGAGAAGATCCTCAGCAGAGTATCCTAGTTTATAGTGTTGCCTGACAGGTTGAGGAGCCCGCCTTGAAGATTGAGTCGACTACGAGTCCCAGAGAATCATATTTCACACTCTCATTATTCAAGAGTTCTACAAACTTTGTTTTGGGGCGTAACACAGTGTGCTGAGGATATGGATCGTTACTGGGAGAAAGGAATGAATGAGGATGAGGGATGTAAACATGGAAGATGGGAGACTAGAAAGGAGTGATTTTTTTCAGTGGTTGCTTTTAAAAACATTCTAAGCTTATATCCACACAAATTAAGCCCATTCATAAATGAATGCTTAGAATTACCAGCCTTTTTGAATTATAAGCAAATGAGGGACATGAGGGAATGTATTATGCTTCATTAAAAATATCTGCAAGTATTTGATGAGAATATTCCTTATGCCCTTTTTAGTTTAGTCCGGTAAATGGTCTGCACTTATATAGTGCCTTTTTAACCTTAGAGGTATTCCAAGCGCTTTACACTGCATCTCATTCACCCATTCACACACCAATGATGGCAGAGCTGCCATGCAAGGCACTAACCTGTCATTGGGAGCAACTTGGGGTTCAGTGTTTGCCCAAGGACACTTCGGCATGTGGAGTCGTGTGGGCCGGGAATCAAATCACCAACCCTGCGATTAGTGGACAACCCGTTCTACCACCTGAGCCACAGCCGCCCCATCCAGATTGTGTATCATTTGTAATTGGTTAAAAGCAAGACCTTTTGAGGCTTTAGTGAATAACTTGATATAAGCTCAAGGTTAGAGACATTAATGGTTGAGCAGATGAAAATTCTATTTCCAAAGCAACGGTCAGAAGCCATCCCTAATGAGATGAAACATGGGAATGATTCTAAGGGCCCACAACAATTCCAGTAGGATTGTTGAAAGATCCATTAATTGTTAGATTCTGAGACTGAACTGGTGAGGCAAGATCATGCGGTGAGTCATATTTACAAGAAATATACGCAAGAAATATACGCAAATCTGTTCACCACTAAAGAAAAGGAAGGAAGAATGAGGAGGCCAGAAGCAGTGTAGTGGCACAATGTAAAACCTTGTTTCTAAGAAAGGTCTGTTATTAAACAAGTCATGTTCACAGTAACAAAGAAGTAAAGTTAAGAAAAATGCAAGTCAAGAAAAATGATTGTTTAACACTCATCCAAATCCTTGATTTTTTTTCTCACATCACATGGAAAATAAAATGAAAATTAAAAAAAAACTGTTTATGAGAGCTAGCTTTTTACTTTAATGGAAAAATGCATTTAGTTAAAAAAGAGATAAGTGTTTCGTAGCTGTTTAACTAAACAAACATTGTTTGTAATGGTTCATTTACATTTAAATTAGTATTGCTATGTTTTATGTTTAAATATATGGTTGTATTGATGTTCTTAATTAATTTGTATCTGTAATTCTGCACCTGTTGGTGTGGACTGCTATTTACAGTATGTCACAGCAAAAGGGGCTGGCGAGTTGAGTTCAAGTTTGTAAATGTATATGATTTATTGACCACTTTGTTATTTTAATGACTTTTTAGTTGTTGTTGTTTTTTTGTTTTTTTAATGAGTAGTTAGTAATTACTTAGAGTAATTTACCAAACACTGATAATGTCATATCTTTAAAGCAATTTTTTGGTTTTAAAATGAAATTAACTGGTGGGAATCAAATGCTTGCAAAAATGATTACCAATTCCATGATTCACAACCTAATCTGGAAGAAAGATACAATATTTACATTACTCAATCCTGTGACAACAATTTAGTCAAATTTAGGTTAACTGCAATATGCTAAAATGTTATAATCAATTAATAAAACATTGGCTAATATTACATTTGTAATACATATAGTAATAACACTGAAGAACAGAAATGAAGAGACAAAATAATATATATATAAGAGAATATTGATGAGAAATATAAAACCTTTTTTTAAAATTGCAGTATTGCTGGGATCACAAAATGACTTGAGCGGGGTTCAAACTCACACAGAAACACTAGTATGTACAGTCCAACAGGCCACTCCCATGTGTAAACTTTACTTAAAAAGAGGTAACAGACCAAGAGCATTTACAGTCAAGGGGCCCATAAGTCCTTTCTATGGCCCTGGCAATGGTCAAACCATTTTTCTCCAGTCTAGGTGGGTGAAGCAGAGCACTAGAGTGAGCCTGCAAAACTCCATCAAAATGCAGTCATCTGACAGCACCTGCACTCCCAACAGGCCAGCGCACCAACCCTCGCTGGAGAGGAGTTCTGGATTAAGTGGAATCTCCAGCTATAAACACATCAGGCAACATTCTTCTCTAAGTACTTTCACCCTCCTACTGTATATAATGGGAGTTCCAAAACAGCAGGTGGAGAAACCCCAAATCTCACTTAAATCTATCCATTCCCGGGCAAACTGATAACTTGGATGCTTTGCATAAACGTCATTCAATGCAGAGGATATGTGCAATAACTGAGCTGTAATCTCCTTTACTTTGCCACTGCAGTATGCAATAATATCATGTCCAGTGTTGGGTGTAATGCATTACCAAGTAATTAATTACTGTAATTAAATTGCTTTTTCATTATAAAAAGTCAAGTATGGGATTACTCTTAATTTTTCAGTAATTTAATTACAGTTACTTCTGATGTAAGTGTGTTAAATACTGTATAGACTATAGAACAATTGTATATAAAACAAAAGTAAATTTAAAATAAAAATTTAATGTCTAATGTTAAAATGCATGTTTTCTCATTTAATGCAGCCCCCTTAAATTATTTGGCCAATTTATGAATATTTTTTTTTTAATCTATATGATTTATTTGAAATAATTAAAAGAGCAGTTTCATGTCTATCTTTGTATATTTCATCTGGTTGTGGTTGATAAGGGTTTTAGAAAGTAATTAGTAATAAGTAATGAAATAACTTTTCAGACAGAGTAATTATACAGTAATCTAACTACACTGTAGAAGATGTAATTAGTAGTTAGTAATTAATAACTTTTTAGAGTAACTTACCAAAACACTGATCATGTCATAACTTTCCAGAAAACAAGATGTTCCAGCCCATGGATGAATGGATGAATCATGGTGGGAAAGGCATTAAGAGACCAAAGAAGACAAGAGATCAACATAAGATGTGTGGATTCAAGGGATGAGATTAATTTGGGCTGGTGTGTAGTATGCTCTGAGGTGTTGTCATGATTGTGCAGCACAGGATTTCAGGAAGAGCCAGAGCATTGACACTGTACTGAACTAATTAAAGCTGGCTGCAGCCTGGGTTTACTTCACAACAAACTGATTTCCACATTAACTGTCCTGAAAAGAACAAAATGGCTGGTCACCAGCATGTGTTGTGTTTTGGGAACTAGTCAATATAAGGTGCTCCCTTTAAATTCCTTTCACTTTTTAAAAGTGGCCTCATCAATTATTCACACTTCCTGCCTCATATGTTCTACATGTTTTTCTTTCTATGCATTAATATTTCATTCTTTGCCACAACATCCGTCCCCCAAACTCTTCCCACTTCCCAGCGGACATTTTGTCCACATACTGTAAATCACACAGTGACATTAAAGAAGTCTAAGATGGCCTTCACTGCTGCTTACTGCAACTACACATCAGGGCATTGAAAATGTCATGCCACATCTTGTGAATAAAAAGTCATCCAATCTAGAAGATAAAAGCTACTAAGTATGGTACTTTATTTTAAAATGGCATGGGCGATATCATTAGCTACCCAAGAAGTGTGAAAAGTTTCTTCTGAAGGTTTGTCTCTCACTCTCCAAATCTTCTAGTTTGTGATTGGTGGTTGAGATCGTGTGACTATCCTGTTGCCGGTATCTGGGGAGAGCAGTGTGGCAGCAGCAGCTGGAACCATGCTCCTCTTGGCCCAGGCTAAAGCCCGGCTGACCTCCCTAGAGATGGCACTAAATGGATTTCTGTCTCTTTACCATTAATCCCGGTGTATGATTTTATGGTACACTTTCCCCACTGGAGCTGCAGGTGTTGAAGCATGCACAGCACTTGAGTGCATACTACATGTAAGCATTTCAAAATGATTAATCACCACATCAGTGCTGTCTCTGCCTTGATCTGAAAAGCCTTCGATTTTAGCAGCTAGATGGTGATTTTCTGGTTATTTCTTTCGCCTGGCTTTAGCCTGACTTGTTTCCTGTCTCTCTCCCAATGCAGCTGTGGTTTCATACAGGGTTGGATTGGTAATCTGGTAAACCGGACATTTTCCCAGTGGGCCGACGCACTTTGGGGCCAATCAGGGGTGGACTGGCCATCGGGAGAACTGGGTCGGCCACGAAACAGGCTGAATGGGCCACGATAAGCTGAAATGAGTTGCCGCGTTATGCAGAACGGGCCACAAAACGGCGCCGCGATATGCCGAAGGGGGCAGCGATATGCAGAAAAGGACAGCCGATTTCTCTTCCCAGTCCACCCCTGGTTTCATACCTAACAGAATCTGCTCAACCACACAGGCTTATGACTGTGCCACATAAGGTGTGCATGGAATCACAATGACGTATCACAGAAGAAGCTTCCCCACCCCCCAAAGGTGGATAGCCAGCTGCATTTAGAGCTCCTGCCACCCACTGCCACACAGGAAATAATGAGGCTTGGCCCCTGACAGAGGCAATCATAACAACCAAAAAAGAGAAAAGGAATGGAGCAAGACAGAGATAGAAGAGAACAGAGTAAAGAGAGAGTGGAAGAGAAGGAAGGAGAAACAAGTGAATGAGATGGAGGAGGAAAGAAAATAAAGGATAATATTAGAGTATGAAATGCAAAGGCGGAGGATGCTATGCGTCAGGGTGAAGAAATGCATTCAGAAGGTAGAGAGAGATGAGCAGCTCAGATTTCAGTGCTGCTGCTAATGGATGGTTGCATGTCATCCTTCAGAACAATGGGATAATAATGTGAAAACAATATGAATGAGAGATACTCTCTCATTGGGGTGATTTTAAAATGATGTTAGTGTCTTGCTGATTCAATTGGGTTCCTATGGAATATACAACAGTGTCTCTCCCAACGCATTACCATACAAATCCCACCAAAACATTAGATCATTTTGCATTTGTAAAGATGAATGCATTTGCACATGACCACTACCAGTGCATTTCATCATGTGCTCACTCTGTATATCCTCAGAGAGAAAGTCCAAGCAGGGGTGGAACGGACATGTATTATATTATGCAGTGATGCATTACCCGACACAACATTGCAGAGCATATTCAAAATCCAACTTACAGCCAAATAATCTTTGCCATTGGCCATTTCTTTTCAGAAAAAATAAATTCAGCTTGGTTTAGCAATGACATCATGATATAAAAAAAAAATAAAACACACTGAACATTTTCTAATTTCCCAGTAAAAATATCTAAACATCCTTCTACAAAATCAATTTACTTCAGATTTAAAATGACATAATATATTAGGTCTTGTTTTAGAGAAATCTAAAAAATTATACTGAGGTTTTATAGCTAAAACATTTTACAAATGGACCTTATTCACAGTTGTACCATATTACATTTTTGGTGCTACTGTGAATAGCAAACCATTCACATTCTATTGGTCTATTGGGTAATAATGTTAAATTAAAGGGAATAGTATAGCTTGTTTTCATAGGAATCTAAGAAAATGCTTTGAGTTTTTTTGTGGTTAAAACAAGAAAAAAAAAAAATTAATTGGGGTAAGAAAAATTCTATTAATTCAAAGGGAAAACGTTTGTTCCCATGTTTTAAGGTAAAAACTACACTATATTTTATTAGATTTCTCTGAAAACAATACTTAAGTAAATATATTATGTCATTTTGTAGTAAATGTATCTTGTTCTATGGATGTTTATATATTTCTATATTATATATAATCATAGCTTAGGCTATGATTTCCATGCTGGTCCAGGTGCTGGTTTGGTTCTAGCATAGCTGGACAGGTATAACCATGTTTCTCACAAGCAATTATGGTTTGCCAATGGATTATTGGTTTGCCAATGATGTCTTGTTGGTTAAGGTAGTTAAAAAAGCCTGGTTGGGACACCAGTTCACCAGCATTCAAATCACAACATATGCTGGTCTTTTCAACACTGAACTCGCTTATTTATTTGATGCAGAACCAAATCTAACCTTCAACCATCTCATCAAAGTCTCATATTATGTTACTTAAATTTGAACAAAATAATCCATGCAACACCCTTGCAGAACACTGTACACAGTTCAGAAGCACATTAATGCAGGAATGTCATAAAGACTTCAGCTCTCTGTCCAGTGTTCTCTGACTGGCATGTCACAGGATGGAGCATGGACACTGCCAACACATTAATAAATGAGAAATGCAGCCATGTGGTCTGCATGAACTCTGAAAGTATGCATGCCTTCTGCTTCTCTTTCCCTAGGTTCAAGGCATTCTTTGCCCCTCATCCCTCCCCTCATCCGCATTCGAACCAGGTCACTTTTTCTCTGCGCTACAGAACATTGACTACACCGAGAAAGAGAAACGTTGGGTGTTAAATTATACATTAGCTTCCCTTTAAACAAGCTATTTTCTTACTGTTGACTATGGTGTTGGATCAAGCATACATATTCACACATAACTATTAAAATAAATAAATAAATAATTCAATAAAAGTCAGCCGTGATGAGAATGTTGTCCTAGGGCATAAATACACAGATTTTGACTGTTTTCATCATAAAACACACAAAGGAAGGTTAACTGCAAAGATTCTCATGCCATAAACCTTGCAGTGATCTCCAAAACACAATTATTGGGAAAGCTGTGGGAGCAGTAATGTGAAAATGCATTTAAGCTATCTCTGTAAGTGTCTTCTCATTCTGAGAGGCTGTTTAAAGTCGCTGGAATGGATGACATTCAAACTCTACGCTGGCTAATTGATGCTGACGGATTTGATTAGAAAATAAATCAAATTAGCATGCAGACTAATTCTTATTCCTCACTGCAGCTCACATAAATAAAGGCCTATTTCTATTTTTGAGAAAAAGTACAAGTATATTTTTACACTCATTGATTTAACTTGAATCAAACCAGGATTTTGTCTGGGTATCACTGTTTCAGATGGATTCACGGGATTCATGAATGAACTGAGAGAGATTATTATTCTAAACATTATTGACATGCATGGAGTCACAACCACATACATTGCAATGCTCACATATTTATAATCTGGAAAAAGGTTAACCCAAACAAGGTTCACTTCTCTTTTTTTCTCACTTTCATTTTTCTCTAGTGTGCATGTGTGTGTATCTATGTGTACACACTCTCAGAGTGATTGTCTTAGTGTGTAGCCACTGTCTCAAGTCTACCTGTCTTACCTTTAGCAGTACTCATATCTGTACTTATCTAAATGGAATCTCCACCCTGCGACCTGATCTCCACTGACAGGACGAGAGCAACAACCTCTCTAGCTCTACACTTCCTCTTTTGCCTTCTATTTGTCTATCTCTGTCCCCCACTCACCTTGTGCATCTGTGAACTGTGGGCCAACTCTGTATCAAACACAATCACTCTTTCTAACAATACCCTAGACCTGCTTAAAATGGGAGAACATGCTAATGCCATAGGAAGAAAATAAGATGCAACACTGGGATTCATTTCTCCTGAAAACCGATATAAAATACATAAAGTAATTGGGCAGACCTGTGTCCACATGACCCAGAGCAGATAAAGGCAGAGAAAAACTGTTGAAAACTGTCTCCTATGTTCTTTCTCATTACCATGCAGAACCAATGAACTCAGCAGCATGAGCTCTATTAGACTGCCTGACTGCCTCTTTTGTAACACTGTGCAAAGAGCTAGAATATGTATCTTCCTTGATGCACATAAAAATTGTGAAGGGTGTTATTACCCTTATATCAAGTGGTTTAGACTACAAATAAAAATGCATAAATATGTTCAGTAAAACCATGTAATTTTAATTTAGGCTAATCACAAACAAAAAGATAAACTGGAACAGCGCTTGCACATTAGCATATATGCAGACCCACATCCATGCATGTGTACAATCAAAATGTTGAGATGATCACACTTACGGGTCCTGAAGCGATGATGTGGACGAGTAGGCTTTGTGGAAGGGCTTTTGGAGGAGCGTCCATGATTCCAGCGCTGACTGGGCTTGGAGGGAGATGCAATGGTGGAGGTTGGCTGGGCTGCTTGGGTAGTGGTTGTGCCTGTTGTCGAGATGGTCATTGTTTTACTCGTGGTCATACTTGGCGGCCCAGCCCGTGCAGATGGAGATGCATTTCGGCTCCCACCCTCCCCGTTGGGTTTTCGGACAGTGGTACTGCGTGGGGTTACCTCCTTGCCACCTGGTGGGTCAAGACTGTTGGCTCTTGTGGTGGTGTTGGTTACTCGTGTTCCCACTCTGTTATGGAGGTGTGGGGCTCTGTTTCCCGAGCTTCCCCCTAGCGCCCCACCGCCTCCTCCACTGCTGCTACTGCTACTGGCCGTGTGGTTTGAGGACTGCCCAAACCGAGTCCTTTGCACTGTACCTGTGCCCTCAGCCGCTCGTGTTGCCGAACTAGGAGCCGCTGAGGGTGCAACGGAAATTGCAGATGTGGAGCCATTGGGACCTTTGGGAAGGGCACTGGGTTTAGATAGGAAAATGGGGTCTTGTCCTATGCGATTGGCATCCACCAGGTCAGTTGGGACGTAATCCTGCACTGAGCCCACTACAATCCATTTAAGAAGCATCAGGCTGAGGCCCAGGCCTACAAAGCCCATCATCAGGGGTACTACGCAAAGCCATGTCTGCTGGCGGGGCCACACCGCACAGGGGCCACAGCGGAGGGGCCCTGGGGCCCGGGGGGAGGCTTGTTCAGCCCCGGGCTCCTCCAGGGTCATGGTCTCCATGGTGGCCCCTAGTGCCGTTCTCTCACTCATGCTTCTGGAGTTCAGGGCCCAGCCAGGAAGCAGCACAAGCTGAGGAGGGGGCTGGGGAAGGAGCCAAGACTAGGCATCTCATTAATATTCATTTAACACTCATCCACAGCTACAGATACATGCAATACGGACTGCTCATACAAATAGCATGGCAAACATCAGCTTTTACATGAACACATAAGTATTAATTCTATAGAATATGGTACAACAAACCCAAGCCCAAAGAAACCAATAGTCACGTCCACGCACACACACACACACACACACACACACCTACACATAAAACACAGGCACTCAGTCAGGAACCAAAGAAGACTGGGTTTAGGGGGGTAGGCATGTTCTGGGGAAAAAGCCTATGTTTAGTTCAGCTTCTATAGAACAAATAGTAATTCCCAAGATGCTCCATATAGGGTGGGTAAAAAAAAAAGAGCAAAAACAAAGTTTACGAACAGAGATGCAGATCCGTCGGTTATTTGTCTGTAGTCAAAATAATTTTTTGTTAATCCTTGAATGTTTGAGGACCGAGGACAGCTCCCTACTGCAGATCTTCTTCTCTCACAGCTGCATTAACGCATCGGTCGTCGCGTCTGGCGCAGCCCTGCCTCTGTATATGTGCGTGTGAGTGTGTGTGTGGTGGGGGCTCAGGTAGCGGCAGAAGCACAGCTCCACTCAAGGGACAGCACTGTGTCTTTCTCTCTCCCCAGTCACGGCACTTCGTCTCTAACTACGCAGCTCGGATCTTCCGTACTGTTTCTCCAGCGGTGCTTCAGTTGACACAAGCAGCCGGTAATACACACTGCAGGAAATAACAGCTGGGTGAGGAGAGAATCAGGCAGAGATGGCTGCGAGGGTTAAATCCATCTGATCCCTTTTCACATTCCCTGCCCTTAGTTCTCCCTTTCAGTCAGTGCACATCCGAGCCTCTACTTCACATCCGTCAGTGCAGCAGAATTCAAAGGCAGTTCTGTCTCCGAGCTTGCTGCATTCCCACACTGAAAGACTCAGACCTTGGCAGAAAAACAGGCATACTGAGTACAAGAGAGGCAGGAGAGAGAGAGAGCAAGCGATAGAATGCGCGATGGAGGAAGAGTGAAGGTGAGTGGGTGAGCATGAGATGGGGAGAGAGAGAGAAAGAGAGGGGAGGGTTGGAGGAGAGAGAGCGCTGCTCTGAAAATTGATGCAGCTGCTTTCTTAGAGGCTGCAGTGTGTGTGTGTGTGTGTGTGTGTGTGTGTGTGTGTGTGTGTGTGTGTGTCAGAGATATTGTATGACTGATGCTAGCTTTAATGCTAGCTTAAAATTTCTTGAGCAGCAACTTTTTTTCTTTTTTGTCTTGTTTGTCTACATAAGTCCAGACTGACAAACAGCCAATGTCCTCTGCTTCTATGTGTGCTTTCATTTGTATGTGCTTGCATGTGAACAGACAGGGAAGAGAAGGAAGAGTTTTTGATGATAAATGATCTGGCTCGGTTTTGGGGGAGGCTGGGGAAGTAATGAAAAAAAAACGAAGAAAGAACTAGGGAAGGAGGAGCAGAGAGAAAGAACAAGAGATTTCCTGGAGTACTTCTGCCAGCAGAAAGAGTTCTAAAAAAAAGAGCATTACTTGCAATGTAGTTAAAATATCCATAGACTCCATGTCTCACAAGAAACACCCGTAGGTGCCCAGGAGACAGTGCGAAGACAGGTATGTAGTGAGGAGTTCAGTCTTTCAGTGTCTTGGTGCTAGAGTAGGGTGACCAGATTTAATTAATAAATGGGAAAAATACTATGATAAAAAAATATGTTTTACCTACAGCCAACAAGTATTTGAGATAGGGATGTATCTGAGACCAAGGATGGGATGGTAATAAGTTTTCTCAAGCAATCAAATATAATATGTTGTGATATATGTTGTGTCAGGAATCAGTAGAGGCAGGACCCAAATGCAGAGTGAAAAAAAACAAAAAGGATTTATTTCACCATAAAGGCAAAAACCAAAATATATATATTTTTAAATCACTGCCCTCAAAAAAAAAAAAAAAAAAGCAGTCCGATGCAGGCTCTCTGTGCAGTATGACTGAGGCAAATGAAAAAGGACCAGAACCATCTGGAACCGACAGAAACAGCGATAAGACTCAACACCAACATGGACATGAAACAAGACGAACTGTCGCTGGACAGCACACACAAGGAGACTAAAATAGGGAAGGAAAACAAACAGATTAACAAGCAGGGAAGGTGGGATAAGTGAACTAATAATGGGCAAACAAGAAGGGGGCTATGACGCAAGAATGAGAAACATGCAACAATACAGAAACAAATGTGACATAAGATGACATAAGTGCAATGCACTCGCACTAATAACAGACAAAACATGGAGCATGAGTGTCCAAATCCCGACAAGTCAGGATCCAGACACCATGCTCTGAGCATGAAACATTAGACCAACCAAGGAGTGCATGACAGGGAACAAACAACCAAAGCAATGTGCTCACACAAAGACAGAAATGAGGCATAAGACAGACACAGATCAAAGATGCCTCGCCTCTGTCACACAAAAAGCCAGACTGACAGAGTGACAGGATCATGACTAGATACAATATTCCTAAAAGCATTTTGCAAAAGTTTGTTTGTTCCAAATAAAAATATTATTAATAGGTCTATAAATTGAGGAATTTTCCTAAAGGAATGGAAGACATCCCTAACAATTTTTAAAAATGGACATCCATAATTAACTATGAACTATAGCACAATCAGTATATTGCCTGTTGTCTGGAAGGTTATCGAAAAGCATGTGGCAGAACAACTTACCGCCCATTTTAGCAGCAGCCCTTTTAGATTACATCCCAAGCATTGTGGCTTTAGTGTCAGTCACTCAACAGAAACTGTTAATTTCTGGAGAATGTTAAAGGGTTAGTTCACCCAAAAATCTAAATTATCTCATGATTTACTTACCTTTAAGCCATCCCAGATAGTTCAACCAAAAATCCAAAATCTCTCATGATTTACTTACCTTTAAGCCATCCCAGATGTGTATGACTTTCCTTCTTAAGCAGAACCAAAAAAAAGATTTTTATAAGTTCATTTTAGCTCAGTTTGTCCTTACAGTGCAAGTAAACGGGTGTCATCAGGCAGCTGGCTGTTTGATTGTCCAAAAGTCACATTTAGATGGCATAAAAGTAATTCACTTGACTCCAGACAATCAATTAATGGCTTCTGAATCAAATTGATACGTTTGTATAAAAAATAAAACGATCATTAAATAGATTTAAACTTTTAAAAATCACTTCCTGCCAGTAGTCGACACATCACCTTACCATTGCGTGACATAAGCACAATGTTGCATTCACACGAGAAGTCAGAAATGCATGCTTTCTTTACAACAGAGGAACGAATATTACGCGAGTGTTAGGACATTTCAAATTGCAATCCAGTGCTGGCCGGAAGACACGATTTAAAGTTCAAATATTTTAATTATCAATTTGTTTCTTACACAAACCTATAGATTTGCTACAGCAGACATTAATTGATCGACTGGAGTCGTGTGGATTACTTGTATGCTGCCTAAATATGCCATTTGGTCAGTCAAACAGCCAACAGCCTGATGGCACCCGTTTACTTGCATTGTATGGACAAACAGAGCTGAAATGGGCTCATAAAATTTTTCATTTTGGTTCTGCTAAAGAAAGAAAGTCATAAACATCTGGGATGGCTTAAGGGTAATCATGAGATAATTTTCATTTTTGGGTGAACTAACCCTTTAAATCTAAATTGGATAAGGGTGGACTTGCTGGAGACATATTTCTAGATCTAAAGGAAGGCCTTAGACATTGTTGATCAAAGTGTCCTTCTTACAAAGCTGTAAATGTTCAACTTTTTACCCAAGGCAAATAAGTGGATCATACTTGGACGCAAGTTTCCAGAAAGTTAAGATAATAGAGAGCTATCTCCGGCATTTAATTCTGGGATCGCCAGCCCAGGGAAGAATACATATGATGATACCTTAGAATTTGGCCTAAACAAGATATCTTAGAAGGTAGCAGAATTAAGATACCTAGCTTTTGAAACAGCCTTCGTGATGGGAGTGTGCCTATGATGTCTTAAAGTGCTGCCTCTGGAGGATGCTAACTAGGTTTTTGAACAAACCCTGTTTGACTACAAAGGCAGCAACATTGTATTTCAACAATGTAATGTAATGATTATTCCATACTTGACATATTGTTTAACAAGCAGGGCTCAAGACCTGTGCGTATCTCTTAATACTCTATAGACAGTATGCCATCAGGCTCTCAAGGTGCTTGACAAGTAGCTATAGATATTATCATTGTCACTCTTCTCAAAATCTATTGAGATAGGCTAAATTAATTAAATTAACAGATTCTCGTCTTGTATTTAATTTATTTCACTGTCTAGCTCATCTCTGGACAGTTCAGTTTCTCAGTGAGAGCAAGTTAGACCTGGAATATGTTGCCTATTGACATAAGGTATTGTAAAATGTATCACTCATTCACTGGTACCTTCAAATCATTCAATCAACAGTGTGATCATGCTCTATAATTGTAAGCAAATGTGAACAAACATGCTTCATATATTACCATTTACGTACGCTTGCATTTTACTGTTTTATGATGTATATTTTCACTCTGGTTATAAGTAGCATATTTTTATTCCAGTTTTTTATTTATTTATTTTTATGCAATACCTGCCCATGCACTACAGTTTAAAAAAAAAAAATCTGTAACCAAGACGACTGAAAAAGTAGGTGGCACTTTAATCCTCTATTGTAAAGAAACTTTACAATAGCTTTCCTTCTCTCCATTATCATTCTTGTCAAAACCACAAACAACAGAGATAGTCACTAGAAGGACATTGAGGATACTTAACTTTAAGTCAATGACCCTAAATCCTAAAACAGGGACATATCTAAAACAATTTGCAAATTGCTGTTATACTGTGATGCGCCTCGAAAACTGGGATGTCTGGTCACCCTACAAGAGAATACCACAAAGTGCATAAAGTACACACAACCACAGACACCTATCATTTGCCCCACAAAAGGTTAAAGCCCTCATTCAAGCAGAACCCTCTGCAAACAATCAATAATAGCCTTTATCGGGCCCTTTCCTCTGGGGGGCACTAGACTGTAAACACACACCAAACGTGAGCGTTACCTAGGGCGTATTTGGACACTCTCATGCTCTGATTGACAGCACAAGGGACAATTAAATGTGCAGTGACCTCATATAGCACCTCTTCTAATAAGGTAAGATGAATGGGTGAGGGTGAAATAGAATATAGTGCGAAATTAAGATTAAAAGAGACATAGATGCCTTTATCTTTCTCAACTAGAGTACCGAGGGGAAACAAAAGAGTGATTGATGGGGCTAGAAAAAGCCAGAAAGAAAAAGGCAGGTACATCAGGATAGAAAAAGATACCACAAATGCAGCAGATTCTTATGTGCAAGATGCAAATATTTACATCTTACATAACGCAACACAGTGTTATCCTCAACACTAGATGACAGCATGACAATACGGATTTCAATAGCACAGAATTTCTTCTCCACTCTACTAAAGAAGCATTACTTTAGAGCTGGCATTATTTACAGAACAACATTGAACCCTTTTGTGTCTCAGTAAAAGCAACATGGACTGTGTAACAGCATGAGAAAATATGTTCAATGTATTGGATCTCTCTTCCCCTCTACAAAGTAAATAAAACCAACACCACTGGAATAATCATTGTAAAAGACAGCAGTGTCAGAAAACTGTATATCTAAACATTTATTTGTGAGGTATCTCATATATATTTAAATAAATTGCTCCTTATAAAATAACGATTGAAACCATTGAAAAATACATTCAAAAGTGAGCTATTAAAGAAATGCATTCCTCTGTTGAGTTAATATCTTATTACTCTTTGCAAGGGTGTAATCTCTTTTTTACTGGTCATATTTTTTATTTATCTTTGGGTTCAACTGACCTTGAATTTAACTGGATTCATTGTTGATGGCAGGCCTTCCCTAAAAAAAACAACTGTAACAAGGAGGGGGGCATGGCCAGGCCATGACGATGCATGAACATTTTTGGGATGTGAAGTTGACTAAGATGAATGAGTCATTACATACAACCGTCTATCGTAATGCAACAGATAAAAATACAATATTGACAGCAGATACCTGTAGGTACCATCCAACTCCTATCAGCCAACTTCACAGACTTAAATGCATTTGTAATACCAACAGTGAGTTTAATGAGCAAGCCAATTTACTTATTCAATGATTCAGAGATTCAGGGATGGAAACTCAGTTAAGGTATGCTTTAGATAAAATTATTAAATTACATAGAAACACTCTTTTATTTGCACAAAAACCTACCCCCAAACAGAAGTCAAAAATTTCAGTAAACTGTACATTAACATACAATGATAATAGCAATACGATTAAATCTGCTATATATAAACATTGGCATATATTATCATCCAACGTATCATTAAACAATGTATTTCCAGGGGTGGAGAGGGAACTGAAAAATAATACTCAAGTAAAAGTACTGTTACTTCTTAAAAAATTTAGTTTGTGTAGAGTAAAAGTACCTGTCCTAAAAACTACTGAAGTAAGAGTAAAATAGTATCTCATTTAAAAGTACTCATGAGTACTGAGTATTGAGTACTGAGTTGCGAAAGCTATGCCCCTTTATAATAAAAACTCGATGCTGCAATTTAAAAATGTAGCATACCATAATTTACATTCCCTTTCTGCTGTTTGCCAGAAAGAATACAAAATATAGGTATTTTATGTGTTTGTGATTGACAGTTTTTAAAATGCATCACTTATCTATGATACTGTAAACACTACATTAATCTGATTTAAAAATATATACATTTTGGGCGACATGATTATTTACAATATCATAATGTATGAAACAATTACATTAAAATCTTTTACGTGCGTAATGCTGACTGAGAGAGTTATTGTTGTGCATAAAACATGTTCAAAACAATGCAAGAAATGCAAAAAAAATTAAATATATATTAAAAAAAGCAGGGTCGCTTGGCACAATAGAGGCTGTAGAGCAGTTGTTTGGTAAAGGGGCCACATCAGGCTTTAAAGGAATAATTCACACAAAAAAAAATTAATTCTCTAAATGCTTAGTCACCCTTCTGCCATTCCGGATGTGTATGACTATCTTTAATCAGCAGAACACAAATTAAGATTTTTAGAAGAATATATCCATACAATGCAAGTGAATGGATGACAGAACATAAGTCAGCATAAAAGTAGCCTAATACATGTGACTCCAGTGGTTAAATCCATGTCTTCAGAAGAGATATGATAGGTTGGGTGAGAAACAGATATCAGAAACAGATAATATTTAAGTCAATTTTTTTCTAGAAATTTTCCTCCCTGCTCAATCAATCTCCACTTTAACTTTCATTTTCTTTTGTTTTTGGTGATTCGCATTCTTCATGCATATCGCCATCTACTGGGAAGGGAGAAGAATTTCTAGCAAAAGTGGACTTAAATATTGATCTGTTTCTCACTCAGACCTATCATATCACTTCAGAAGTCATGGATTTAACCACTGGAGTCACACAGATTAGGCTACTTCCTAATCTACTGTTCTTTATGGAGCATCATTTTAGCATTCATTCACTTGTATTGTATGGCCCTACAGAGCTGCAATATTCTTCTGAAAATCTTAATTTGTTTTCTGAAGAAAAAAGTCACACACATCTGGGATGGCATAAGTATGAGTAAATGATGAAAGTATTTTAATTTAAGTTAAAATTAAAGTATTTTGAGTGAACTATTTCATTAAGTAGCACATGGGGGGCCACATTGTGTTCCATTTAGATACAATGTTCCACATTGATTTAGTTCTTGTATCTTTTAAGCCCAGAAATAATTGTGTTCTCATTCTAATGCATGATGCATGATGAAGTTTGTGACTGGTGGAATGTTCTGCTGAAGTATTGCTCAGCAAATGTTGATACTTTTCTATCAGGCAATAAAAAACATGATGAAGGCAAAGCATAACTATAAATTATTTTATCAGTTTTACTTTCCTGGTAATTTATTATACAAAATTAACACAGTCTCTACATCAGGGGTCGGTATTATAAAAAAAACTACCAACATTATTACAAATATTATTAATGCATGTATTATATTACATTAATACTATTAAAGCTACTCAAGTAATTCATTCAAAAGTAGTGAGTGGTTTTCTCTTTCATTGTTATTGTGATTTGATAAATATGCTTTATATGACATAGCCATGTACACTTCAAGTCCAACATTTGATATGTTCAACAACATATGTTAACTTTAGACCAAACCGACTGCGTTTACATTAATGCTTCATCAAGACTTTGGCGGAATTATAATGTGTATTTGATCGTTTAGGCGATAGCAATAGTGCTCAAACATTAGTGCCTGTCAATCAAACAGCACGCAGCATAAAAGTCCATCTTTTATATTTCATCTAGAGTGTCAACCAACCAGTGTCTGTCTTGCTATCACGGTCGATGTAATGAACACCCCTGCTCTAGAGGTAGAATATAGGCTAAATATAGAAAACTACTCAAAAGTTTATCATCGATATCGAGGACAACTCTCTTTTTTTTTTACGATAAACATCAATATTTTATTATCGGCAAGCCCTATTGATAACATTGCATTAATCTTTCACATCAACGCAATAATCTAAGTGATAGAGAGCTAAATTACAGGCTACGTTATAGACACACAGAATCTAGTAAGCAGAAATACTACATTTACTTTGATACATTTCTTCAAATAAGAGGCAGGATTAATGCTGATGTATGGCTTGAGCAAGTTAAACTCACATGACACATTCAAGCAATTGGCCTTTTTCACTACAGAAACACCTTCCAGGAAAAAAAAAGGCAATTATACAGGGCAGTTTTCCATGTAGAAATTGTGCTGCCTGACAAAACTTAATAAAATTTAAAGGGTTTATATGTGCTTTTAGAAACAAATGTTAGAAGATGAAGTAATTAATAACCTGTACAACTCCAATTTACTGTTTATGTTAAGATGCCCTTGCCAAAGAATATATATCGGTAAATCATTACAACAAATAAAATTTAGGATTAATGAACAGAAGTCAACTATTAGACATCAAGATAACATCTCCAGTAGCAAGACATTTAATGAGATGGGTCACAGCATTAAACAATTGAGTGCATAGGGATAGAGGAAGTTCAAAAATCTCATAGAGGAGGTAATTTAAATAATGAATTGTTAAAACGTGAAGCTTTTTGGATTTATACACTCAAAGCACTAGCACTGAATAATCTGAATGAAGAACTAGACCTATCGATTTTCCTTTGATCAAATTATATTAAACATTAGATTAAAGATATGCAATCTTTGGCAAAGGACATCAAGATAAATTCAAAATGTGAACACTAACATTGATAAATGACTGTGTTTACCTAATGTTTCAATGATTGGATCTTTCACTGTTCTTGTTTAGTGATTGTATAAAGTCATGTATGTTCTGCAATACTTGTGTGTGACGTGTTGTGATATTGTGGATGTATCTGTATACATCTTATATCTTGTATAAGATGTATCTGAGTCTGTCTTTTATTTTTTTGCACCTGGGGATTGTTTAATTGATACTATGTGACAAATCATGATTGAACACATAAAGTCATGTAATGAATCTATAGAGATGTGGTTTGTATATAAAAAGAGGGTGAATATAATGATCGTTTTACACATTGAGGAAGGCCTGTGCGCCGAAACGTCTGTGTCCATTTCCCCTTTTAAGTCACGTAATAAAAACATTAACAGTTTACTATCAGAGTGCGGATCATCTCCTCATTGTATTATGTAAACGAAATGAATCAACACACTCAAAAAATATATAATTCAAATACAATGTAAAACAACAGAGCGTAGTGTAAAAATAACTGTGTTGGGCCTTCCCAAGATAACAATTATTGCTTGCAGAAGATTGGAATTGATCCCGTCTGCTTAAAAGGAAGACTCTTTTTTACAATCATACTCGAGATTAAACAGAGATCCACACACATTCGCACATATCCACACAATTACATATGCACAACAAAAAAAGAGAATATATTTTCTACCAACATATTGGTGACACCAGCTTTGTAAAAGCTTTAGAAGCCAAAAAGTTTAAATACCACCACACAATGCACAGATTTTAAAATGCACAGTCTAGGAAACAACTTATACTTCAGTGTTTCTCATTTCTGTGTTCTTCTGATAGGTTCAAACGTCTCGGTTACGTATGTAACCTCCGTTCCCTGATGGAGGGAACGAGACGTCGTGTCGAAGAAGCGACACTAGGGGTCTCTCTTGAGCGCCGAAAGATACCTCTGATCTATGAAAAAAGGCCAATGAGAGTTGGCGAACAGTATTTGCATACTCCGCCTCCGGATACGGATATAAAGGCGAGAGAAATACGCTCGTTCATTCAAGATTTTTCTGAGGAGCCGGGAGTGTACCGGGCACCTCAGCGGCTCGGCTCAGCGACGTGGCCGGGAAGACACGACGTCTCGTTCCCTCCATCAGGGAATGGAGGTTACATACGTAACCGAGACGTTCCCCGTCTGTCGCTCACTTCGACGTCGTGTCGAAGAAGCGACACTAGGGGTCCACTTCAAAACTCGCCATGCGCTGAGCCGTGTACGTGTACTGCTGACACAGAAGCAGGAAGGTATTTGCACGTGCACAAGCGACCAACTGTGTTCAGGCTGCACGTACTCTTCCCCAATGCCCCGTAAAAGCGTCAGCATCCTTTTGGTTACCCTAGGGGGGAACAAGGTGACGCTCCCAACTAGGGAACGGGCCAAGCCTGGCTGGGCCTCTTTTCTCTCTATGTTTTCTCGGCATAGAGCAAGAGCAGCCGGGGCCCTTACCGCATCAAGGGAAGGGGGTCTTATTCCCAAATTCCTATTCTTTTAGGGGGAAAAGTCCCTGCGGAGGCCACACCCGCCCAGCAGGGGAGGTAAAGGTGGCAAAATACATCACATGGCCACTTTGGGCATGTGGGAGGAAATGGCGCGGTGGTAGATCCAACCTCGAGGAGGGGGGAGTTGCTACAACACGGCGACCGGAGGGCAGCAAAGGACTGCCTAAGGGAGACGCGGGTCAGCTCGTAAGGTGACCGTACCGCGGAAATACACACAGGAGGAGTCCCGTAGGAGGCCTGATCTGTGGAGCACCTATTCCAGTAGGGGTAGCCGGAGGTACCCGTAGTGGACTGGACCAGCATGTTCCTCCGCTGAACTGCTGCGGGCCCGAAGGGCTAGGGAGGAATCAACCAGGGGCCTAGGTCCTCTGGGACAAAAGCGCACTGTTTTGCCGTGGCAGAGGGAAACGGCGCTGGAACAAGCGGTTCACCCGGTCAGATCGTCGACGTGTACCGAGTTCTACGGGCTCGGACCTGAGAGAACACGGGACGAGACTGACTCAACCCTGAGATTGTAGAATCTCGTAAAGGTGTTAGGTGCTGCCCAGCCCGCAGCTCTGCAGATGTCTGCTAGGGAGGTGCCCCTCGCCAGTGCCCATGAGGATGCCACACTCCTAGTGTAGTGGGCCCGAACCCGTAAGGGGGGTGGCACGGCCTGGGTGTGGTAGGCCAATTGAATGGCCTCCACCACCCAATGAGACAACCTCTGTTTGGAGACAGCGTTCCCTTTCTGCTGTCCTCCAAAGCAGACAAAGAGCTGCTCAGAGCGCCTGAAGCTCTGGGTGCGTTCCAGGTAGGCACGCAAGGCACGTACTGGACACAATAGTGAGAGGGCTGGGTCTGCCTCCTCCCGGGGCAGCGCTTGTAGGTTCACTACCTGATCTCTAAAGGGCGTGGTAGGAACCTTGGGCACATAGCCTGGTTGAGGTCTTAGGATCACATGAGTGTCTGCCGGACCGAACTCCAGGCAAGTGTCGTTAGTAGAGAACGCTTGCAGGTCCCCGACCCTCTTGATGGAGGCGAGCACGATCAGCAGGGCCATCTTTAGAGAGAGGGCCCTGAGTCCAGCTGATTCTATCGGCTCGAAAGGGGATCTCTGAAGACCGGCGAGGACCACCGAGAGATCCCAGGAGGGGAACAGGTTTGGCCGGGAGGGGTTTAACCTCCGGGCGCCTCTTAGGAACCTGACGATTAAGTCGTGCTTACCCAGAGACTTGCTGTCTACTGGGTCGTGGTGAGCTGCGATAGCGGCAACATACACCTTCAAGGTGGACGGGGACAGCCTCCCCTCCAACCTCTCCTGTAGGAACAGGAGCACCGACCTAACTGCGCACCTCTGTGGGTCTTCTGCCCGGGAAGAACACCAATTGACAAACAGACGCCACTTCAGGGCGTAGAGTTGCCTGGTAGAAGGGGCTCTGGCTTGGTTGATCGTGGCTACGACCGTGGGTGGTAGACCAGCTAGATCTTCCGCGTCCCGTCCAGGGACCAGACGTGGAGGTTCCAGAGGTCTGGGTGCGGATGCCAGAGCGTGCCCCGTCCCTGAGAAAGAAGGTCCTTCCTCAGGGGAATTCGCCAGGGAGGGGCTGTTGCGAGGAGCACGAGGTCCGAGAACCAGGCCCGGGTGGACCAGTAAGGAGCCACGAGAGTGACTTGCTCCTCGTCCTCCCTGACCTTGCACAGCACCTGTGCAAGAAGGTTCACTGGGGGAAATGCGTACTTGCGCAGCCCCACCGGCCAGCTGTGTGCCAGTGCATCTGCCCCTAGGGGAGCCTCTGAGCGGGCGTACCAGAGCGGGCAGTGGGAGGTCTCACGGGAGGCAAACAGGTCTACCTGGGCCTTGCCGAACCGTTCCCAAATCAGCTGAACCGAGTGGGGGTGAAGCCTCCACTCTCCGCCAGGCAAGCGTTGTCGTGACAGCGCGTCTGCCATCACATTGAGGTTGCCGGGGATGTGAGTGGCACGCAGCGACCTGAGTCGGTGCTGGCTCCAAAGGAGGAGACGACGGGCGAGTTGCGACATGTGACGGGAGCGTATGCCGCCTTGGCGATTTATGTATGCGACCGCAGTGGTGCTGTCCGACCTGACCAGGACATGTTTGTCGCGAATTAAAGGGAGAAACTGCCGCAGGGCTAGAAGGACGGTCAACAACTCGAGGCAGTTGATGTGCCAACGCAGCTGGGCCCTTTTCCAACGGCCTGAGGCTGCGTGCCCGTTGCAAACGGCGCCCCAACCCAATCTGGAGGCATCGGTCGTGACCAGGACGCATCTGGACACCTGCTGTAGGGGTACTCCAGCCCGTAAGAAACAGAGGTCTGTCCAGGGGTTGAATGTTTGTTGGCAGGCGGGGGTGATTGTTACCCTGTGCGTGCCGTGGCGCCATGCTCGTCTCGGGACTCGGGTCTGGAGCCAGTGTTGGAGCGGTCTCATATGCATCAACCCCAGCGGCGCGACCGCCGCGGAGGACGCCATATGCCCCAGGAGCCTCTGGAAAAGTTTTAAAGGGACCGCTGTGCCTGGCCTGAAGGCGGCAAGGCAGTTCAACACTGACTGGGCACGCTCGTTGGTGAGACGTGCGGACATTGAGACCGAGTCTAACTCCATCCCGAGAAAAGAGATGCTCTGAACTGGAGTGAGCTTGCTCTTTTCCCAGTTGACCTGAAGCACCAGACGGCTGAGGTGCCTGAGCACCTGGTCTCTGTGGGTGCATAGTAACTCTCTCGAGTGGGCCAGAATGAGCCAGTCGTCGAGGTAGTTGAGTATGCAGATGCCGGCTTCTCGGAGCGGAGCAAGAGCTGCCTCTGCGACTTTCGTGAAGACGCGAGGGGACAGAGACAGGCCGAAGGGGAGGACTTTGTACTGGTACGCCTGGCCCTCGAACGCAAACCGCAGGTAGGGGCGGTGTCGGGGCAGGATGGAGACGTGGAAGTACGCGTCCTTCAGGTCTATCGCTGCGAACCAATCTAGATGCCGGACGCAGGTTAAAATGTGTTTCTGCGTGAGCATCTTGAACGGGAGTTTGTGCAACGCTCGGTTGAGAACTCGAAGGTCCAAGATTGGTCGTAAGCCGCTGCTTTTCTTGGGTACGATGAAGTAGGGGCTGTAGAAACCCTTCTTCATCTCGGTTGGAGGGACAGGCTCTATCGCGTCTTTGGCCAGAAGAGTCGCGATTTCCGCGCGCAGGGAGTGGGCGTGTTCGCCGTGTACTGCGGAAAAGCGGACGCCCATGAAGGGGGGCGGGGGCCTGGCA
Source organism: Moxostoma hubbsi (assembly GCA_032164185.1). Lineage (NCBI taxonomy): Eukaryota > Metazoa > Chordata > Actinopteri > Cypriniformes > Catostomidae > Moxostoma > Moxostoma hubbsi. The sequence continues at coordinate 9,483,695 of JAVLUX010000039.1, read as the reverse complement.
AACTGAATTGCGTAACCGAGCCGGATGGTCCGGGCCAGCCAGCGAGACGGGTTGGGAAGTGAAAGCCACGCGTCCAACCTCTGCGCTAGGGGCACCAAGGGGACGGTTAATTTGGACGTACCCGGCGGGGCTTCGCAGCGGGACGGAGCAGGTAGGGCAGAGTTGGGCGGCGACAGGGCGACCCGCGGCTGAGGTGCTGAGAAAAGACTCAAAGCACTTACCTTGCTCCGCACACCCAGTCGTGGGGCTGAAGACGGGTGGTCCGTGTCCAGGATGCCAGGACTGTTGAGATCTAAGGGCAAAGTGCAGTGAGAACGGCATTTGCGGGCCAGGTGACCCAGAGACATAGGAAATAGCTCTTTTATTGAGAATGTGGGTACCGCAACCCCGTCTAAGGGGGAGCGGCAAATAAAATTGTTTGAAAACAAAAGATTCTCCTCCCGGCCCTCCACCGGGGGACGGAGTGGTCTTACCACCTCCGGAGCTAACATCTGTGTCGCTGGGTCGTCCCTCTCAGGACCGCCTAGGAGCCTTCCGGGTCCTCGGGGGAGTCCGGGAGACGGGGGGCGTCTGCTTCCTGCGGTGTGCTCGACGCAGGGGCCGAGAGCTGGGCCCGGGTTGAGGCGGAGCAGGTTTCTTAGCCGCTGGGGGAAGGCAGTGGCCTTGGCGGCAGGTTTGCGGCGAGGCAGGATGTGAGAAATAGCCTCCGTCTGTCTTCTCACCGCGGAGAACTGCTGGGCGAAGTCCTCGACGGTGTCGCCGAAGAGGCCAAGCTGGGAGACAGGGGCGTCGAGGAAGCGGACTCTGTCGGCCTCACGCATCTCGACCAGGTTGAGCCAAAGATGACGTTCCTGGACCACAAGGGTGGCTATCGCCTGCCCGAGTGCCTGCGCGGTGACCTTCGTAGCTCTGAGGGCGAGGTCGGTCGCTGAGCGCAGTTCCTGCAGCACATCGGGGTCAGGGCTACCCTCGTGCAGACCTCTGAGCGCCTTGGCCTGGTGGACTTGCAGGATGGCCATGGCGTGCAAGGCGGAGGCGGCCTGTCCCGCGGCGCTGTAGGCTTTGTTGTTCAAGGAGGATGAAGTCCTACAGGCCTTGGAAGGGGGTACAGGGCGTCCGCGCCAGGTGGTAGGGTTACCGGGACAAAGATGGAGCGCAACTGCCCTATCCACCTGGGGAATCGCCGTGTACCCATGGGCCTCTCCGCCGTCGAGGGTAGCGAGAGCAGACGAGCAGGGCTTTTGACGAATGGAGAGCGGTGCTCTCCATGAAGACGTCAGCTCGTCATGCACCTCCGGGAAAAACGGGACCGGGGGGGGGGCATGGCTGTGAGCGGCGCCCAGACCCCAGGAACCAGTCATCCAACCGTGACGGGTGTGGGGAGGGTGGAGGTTTCCAGTCCAACCCCACCCCGACGGCGGCCCGGGCAAGCATGTCGGACATCTGCACGTCTGCCTCAGCCTGGGCCTGCTGGCCCGAAGGCGGCAGTCCAGGGGAGGAGTCAGCGTCAGATGCCGCGCTCTTCGACGGAGCGGCGAGCTCATCGGCTTCAGGCTCCAGAGGATAGGCAGACCGGCCCGGAGGCGAGTCGCCGTTACCTCGAGGCTGGACGGAGGTAAACGAGCGTGTCGGGGGGCGGGTGGTCCGCGGGGACGTGCCCGGCGGAAGCGCACCCGCTGCCCTCCCCAAATCGCCTCCAGCTCCAACCGCATCGTCCTCAATCCCGTGGGAAGAAGGAGCGATACAGGGGGCGGCCGGAGTGGCGTGCTTTCTATTGAAAGCGAGCCGCGACCGCAACGTTACCATGGTCATGTTCTCGCAATGAGAACATGAGCCATCCACAAACGCTGCCTCGGTGTGATCGGCGCCCAGACACACGAGACAGCGCCTGTGGCAGTCAGAAGCGGAGAGCACTCTACCGCATCCAGGAACTACACAGGTGTTGAATGGCATCTTTATAAAGACGCGCCCTGAAAAGGGCGTTCAACACCACTGTATATTGCTCTTTTAGAGAAATAAACTCTTTATGAGGAAATATAACTCTTTTGGAAAGGGAACTCTTTCAACTCTGCGCTGTCGAAGCGCCCAGGGGCAAACTGCACGCCGGCAGAGAAGAGAAAACAGCCGCTGAAGTGCGCCATAATTCCAACAGCAGCAGAGCGTTGAGAGGATCAGATGCAGGATCAGTTGTGTGTAGCACAGCAGACAGCATTCACACGACCATCGGCTCAGAAGAAAATTACTGAATGAACAAGCGTATTTCTCTCGCCTTTATATCCGTATCCGGAGGCGGAGTATGCAAATACTGTTCGCCAACTCTCATTGGCCTTTTTTCATAGATCAGAGGTATCTTTCGGCGCTCAAGAGTGACCCCTAGTGTCGCTTCTTCGACACGACGTCGAAGTGAGCGACAGACGGGGAACTATTGTTAATGCCTAATTGTTACAAGCAATTAGAAATACAGTACATGAATGATATTTTAGAAATTAACTTTAGATTAACTTTAACCTGTAATTAATTAATGGGCGATATTTTATTTATTTGATTTTTGATTTGATTTTAAGATGCATTTTTGTTTTTCCTTTATGAGGGCATTTTTTCAAAAATACTGTATAACACACAGTGTATTGTCCATTTATGTCAGCTTAATCAGTTAATTAAAATGGCAATTGCAGTGTCCAAACCCCTAAATAAACTCGTAAAATCATTATATATAACAGATTAAAAAACAACAACTAAGGAATTCAATAATTACCCCCACATTTTAAAAGGGTATTTAACTTAAAAATGAAATGCATTTTTTTTTTTCATCATTTACTCACCCTCATGATGCTCCAAACTCTCATGATTTTCTTTCTTCTGTAGAACATAAAAGGACATATGAAGCAGCATGTTGGTCAGTCTCAGACTGAGGCTATCATTCTGCCAAACATCATCTTTTGATGATGCCTTTCAAATGCCACTGGAACCACATGCACTTGAGTTAATGATGGTAGAATTTTATTTTTGGGTGAACGATTTCTTTAAATATCTGGGGCACTATTGTCACTTTTCTGACCCTGGCCATATATTAACATATACATATATTTTGTACATATATTTTGATGTACAGTTTGCATCAGATTGTCTTGTTTTTTTATTAGCTAAATGGAAGAATAACCCCTGATTGGAGCTTGTCTCTCTCACAAGTTCACTGATTCCCATTTGCTTTCAAACCTTTTAATCAAGAGCCCTTTTCCTTAATGATGTCACAAAAGCGTGTTCGGGCAGGGAGGACCTCTAATGCATCTTCAGAGAGTGCAGTTACCATGGCGGCTTTGAGTGACAGATTGTCACAGCATTGGTAATAGATATCTGTTGCTAAGAATTACCTCTCTACTGAATTAAGAAAGAGAGCTAGGAAGTGGAGTCCTTTTGAATAAGGGCTTTCCTACTTCAGCATCAGACAGCGAGTGAGAGAGAGTGAAATATAGGTGGCAACTCTCCACGCCAGGTTCGAAACAAGACCTAAAGCCTGGCTATTCCAAATGAGTGTCTCAGTCCAAAATAAACACACCAAAAATGTGTACACAATCAGATGTACAGAGCATTCAGAGAAGCAAACAGAAACAGATATGGGCTCTCTCAGATTGTGGTCTTCAGAGAGTCTGAGAGACCCAGCTGGTGTTGGCAAGAGCTGTGTGAGGCAAAGATGTCCAGTGAAAACATTAGGGAGGAGGGGACACAATCTGCTGCAGGGCATTACATGCTTTGACAATACTCAGCCACCAGGGGTCAGGCATTTTCATATGTAATCTGCCTATCATTATACATGTAGAGAGAGAGAGAGAGAGAGAGAGAGAGAGAGAGAGAGAGAGAGAGAGAGAGACAGACAGACAGACAGACAGACAGACAGACAGATAGATAGATAGATAGATAGATAGATAGATAGATAGATAGATAGATAGATAGATAGATAGATAGATAGATAGATAGATAGATAGATAGATAGATAGATAGATAGATAGATAGATAGATAGATAGATAGATAGATAGATAGATAGATAGATAGATAGATTATTTTGAGTGGACAGCTTTGTGTTACACATAATGCATGGTTTTGCCATTAGAATATAAAAAGCATTTTTCTTTTCTTTACTTTGACCTGCAGCTACCCACACACGGTTCTGGCCCTGTTTGACTTATCAATGCGCAGCTGATCTGCCTTTTTATTTTGGGCCACAGTTGTAAGGATGGATCCTCCCCAGAGAACATTACACTGAAAGGCAGCTCTATTTTTTTTTCAAGTTGAGAAAGTCTATTGTCCACCCCAACCCCCATTCTTCACTCTCTCCCCTGGCCCTGGCCCCTCCATTCTCTTTCATTCTTTCTCTCTTCCCCTCTTCTCTCTCTCTCTCTCTCTCTGTCTGCCTCAACAGCACTGATTTTCATTTAGATGCAGTTGACTTGGTTGGCCATATAATCTTGCAGATTTCTCTTTGATTTCACTGTAACACATCCGCTGCTACTCCAAAACGTCCACTTTATGACACTGGGATATTTTACAGTATCACTTTATATTAGGTGGCCTTAACTACTTTGTACTTAACCATTTGATACAATGTACTTATTATATACATACATGTTGTTGCATTGTAATTACACTTAAAGTACCTGCATTTAATTACTGTACATTTGTATTTGCACAGTTAATTTTATCCATAAACCTAACCCCAAAATCTACCAGTAACTCAAACTCAGTTGCAGCAAATGTGGACATTTTGCAGAATAACATGTAGTTGCACGGCAAATGCAAAGATTTGTATGTAGTTAATGTTTGTACATAGTAGGTAAGGCCACCTAATATAAAGTGTGACCCACTTTTATTATCCTAATGTGCCAAACAATTCAGCTATTGAAATTTTGTTTCAAGTCTTATAGATCTTGCTGGAGAGAAAAAGTGCCAGCTGTATGAGAAAGAAAGCAATTGAATCTCTAAGGCTGTATCCTCTGAAGCTTTAGGTATGTAGAATTTACTAATCTATTTGGTTCCTTTGTTTGCACCCCAAAGATGACTCCTACTCTATTTGCAGAACCTGCCAATTTTAATCAAAACAGAAGAGAAATAAATGATGTGGTTCTACATTAGACAGTTTAACAGAGAGGTCCCGACGAAGACAATTACATTTATAATTAATTGTGACTCAGATGCAGGATTTATGAAATGCAAATGCCCTGTACCGCCCTAGCACTTCGCCTGTGCGTGTTTGCACTCATGCGTGCATGACAATATGTAGGCTTTGAAATGGGACAGAAAGTGTGAGTGCAAACAGCAGACTTCTTTAGAGAATCTAATTATACTTAATGACATTGTCACAACATTGTAACAATGGTATAATAACATTCATAAATAAAGACTCAACTCTGTCTGGTGTTCATGAAAGTTAAATGACTCTACAAAACAACAGATGTGTGCAACAGTTATGTTTGTATAAATTAACCTTACATCTGAAAGGGGACATAATATAATTCAATCTTTCAAAAAGCTACAACAAGGAAGAATTTTATTCATGAGATGTGTTTGAGAATCATTTCATAAACATGAAGACAGTTTTGCAATCAAATGACCATTGTTAACTTTTGTAAATATTTCTGTGTGCGTTGCGTTGATTTAGTTATTTCTCTGTGAACCTGGCAAATTTGTGAACGTCGACTAAAGCCGCTGTAATACTCAGAGCAGTGTGCTTTAATATCAGTGCTATTTAATTTTCAAAGAGATATAATTATCTATTTATCATTTCTGAAAAGGGTTCTTAGTTCAGATTTGGCTTAAGGTTGCTTCGTGGGTATGACTTTTTCATATGGCTGCATGTTGAGTACGAATGATCTTATCATTGCTATTCTACACTGCATGACCTTTTTTCTCCCTGAGTGAACTAAAGCCTCATGCAAATAGGCCGTTTTAATAACTAGCAGTGTATTGAATGTGTGATTCTTTCTCTCTCTCTCACTTGCGCCAGCCAACTGGTCACAGAGGCATGACACTGGACGTCTGGCAGAGATGAGGTGGAATTTGTATTATTTTGAATGTGGACCTGTTGGGTACTGAACCAGCAGTTCTGGATACTACAAAAGCATCATGATTGTACAGTCCACAGGCTAGAATCTACAAACAAGATTGCTGCATGCCTACTTTTACTAGAAAGAGATGAAAGTTTAGATAGTAGGGATATAAAAAAAAAGAGGACACAAAACACACATAGGCCTTCTTTACTCCTGGTAAAAAGACCTGACTTGGATCTGTTACATGTTGTCAAGTTACATTTCTGTTTACACCTGGTAATAACATACATCTCAAACGCATCTTCCGTGCTCACTTGTGATCACTTATTATATTTTTGTTTTATTTTAAAGTTGCACATAACAGGCAAATTTGAAACCTCATGTTTTAGCTCAGAGGTTAACTGGCAAGTCAGTAGATGGTCCTTTACATATATAGTGTATACATGTATCTATATACTGTATTCTATATAAAACAAAATGAAGTCATCAATCTGCAATGGCACTTATATAAGTTTTCAATTTAAGCTGTCTCAAAAGCTAATAGAGGAGATTATTTCATTACACAAGAAAGGTCATGGCTAAAAGTACATTTCCAAGGCACTTCAATTTCCAATAGACAAAGTTGGTAGCACCATTCATATTTTTTTTTAATTATGGTACAACAGCAACCTTCTTGGGGTGTGGAAGAATGCAAAACTTCACCAAGGGAAATGTTGACTCCAGTTGACTGAATATTCAAGAAGTAATTAGGAAAGACCTGAGGAGTCCTGGAAGAAGGTTTTATAGACGTATGACACTAAACTGAAAATTAGTTTTAGACCCATGGGTCAGCAGTACGTCCGGAGTAAGATGACAAGGTGATGACATGAACGACACCATCCCAACAGTCAAGCATGGAGGTGAGTCAAGCTGTTATGGGGGTGTTTTGCAGCTGCAGGTAACGAATATCCTTACTATGTGACTGACACCATGGATTATTTCAGGTATCAGGCCATTTTGGCATGAAAAATGTAATGCCTTCAGTGTGTAAATTGAAGCTCAGTGATCACCGGACTTTCCAGCAAGACAATAACACCAAGGATACATCCAAGTTGTCCTAAATCTGGTTCAGGGTTAGGTCATGGAATGTCCTTTAATGGCCCTTTCAGTCCATCATTAAAATCCCATTGCAAACCTTTGTTGGGATTTCAAGGAAGCAGTGGCAGCACAGAAACCAAATAATATCAATAAGCTGGGAGCTTTTGATCATGAGAAATGTGTAAAACTTCTAATAGAGAGGTGTCAGAAGCCTGAGAACACTTATCTGAAACATTTATTTGCTGTTATTAAGGATTAAGGATGCTCCAAAAATGATTGACTTTGGGGGTTGAATATTTTTGACATGACATTTGTGGAGAATTTTTTATTTTTTATTTAAAAAATTGGGTAAATTTAACTCTTTGTTCTCAAAACTACTCAAATGTGTGTTAAAAACTTACTTTGACTGTTTAATGAGGTTTTAGTTGATGTGTTTTAATTCACATCACCAGAATGTATTGCTGGTCAGGGGGGGTTGAATAATTTCGATTGCAAATGTATATCAACTGCTGTTGTATACACTGAAATATACACGAACAAGAAAACACATTCTTGAAGAAGAGTGACTGATTATCCTCATGAAATCAAAGCTGAAACAAAAAATTATCTCTCTACCCAGAAGGTGTTCCGCAATGCTAGAAAGCACAGATTTATGAAAGAAGAGAGCAGTATGTGTCTGCATACTGAGCAGACATCCACAACTGATCAAACACAACTTGATGGACCTGAGAAACCAACACTGACACTGTAAACAGTAAATGAGAAAACAACTTCAGATATGCTTAAGCTGTTCTGTTTTGTTTTGTTTTGTTTTTTGGTGGAGGTTTATTTTGCTGTTTATGTGCTGTTAATGGATTTCTGTGTTTAGGCTGTCAATTACAAATTATAAAAAGTCTCTGTCTATTCACTGAGCATCTGATGCTACAAACAAAGCTGGCAAGAGCTGGCTAAAAATAAGCACCTCCAATCTGATTGGTTGGCTGCTTTGCAGGGGGGTGCAGCAGTCCGCCTGCAAAGTGCTGTTTACAAGGTATTGGGCTGAAATAATGAGCAGTTCTGAGAAAGAAATAGTCACTGGGTTTGCCAGGTTAGTGCTTCAAATTTTTTAGCGATACACAGGAGCGAATTCACTAAACTGATGTGCCCCTTTTGCATGTAGTATTTCAGCACAAAAACTTGCATCTTATTCACTAACCACCCTCAATCTAGTTTAATCAGGTGCAATCAGTGCTGCAATAGCGCTGATTTCATTAATGGTGACTTAAAAAATAAAGTCATTGTCATTCTTTTGTGCTCAAACACGCCTCCATTCTACATAAATTAGACTAATTATAGATTCTGCAACATTCACAAAACAATAGACACATAAACAGTTCAGTAAGCATCATACTCTTACTGCCGGAGTAAAGAAGTAATGTTAAAAACATTTAAAGAGATTTTTGTACACATTTAGTATTTTTTATGACAGCAATAATTCATCTATTAATAATCAAATGTTGTAACCTGGCATACCCAGAGGCATAGTGTAGTCAAGCACACGTTAAGTATGTTTAAAACATTTATCAAGTGTCTGGATCAGTAGTGGAGTGATGCTATACAGTCAGATTGTGGGGGTCTGCTCCACTATATATCACTCACAACCTACTCGAAAGATCAGAATTGCGTCATGCAAATTGTGTTTGCGGCATTGCCTGATCTGCAAAATTCCTTTAGTGAATTGGGTGCTGAACCAGCACTGTCAGTGCATCCTACTAAATGCCTCTTTACCGGGTTCAAGTCATTCTTAGTGAATTCCCCTTTTTGCAAAATAATGTATATCTACGAGCAGAACTGTATAATTTGCTTTGTTTAATGAGCTATGTTTGTGATGTAATCAGTACTTTTAGACATACAAAAAACCTGATTACAAAGTTGACACAAATTTACCACTAATTTCTTTGGTGTTTTGACCAGGTCATGGATCCAAACTGCTGTGCAACTATTTATGTATTTATTTATTTTTTCAGTTTTACACCAATATATTATTTTAGTATACATTTTTTTTCTTCCAGATGAATCTGCCCCTAAATGGCACATAAAAACCAAGCAAGCTATATTACATGTCAGTCAGACAGACATTCAGTGGGTGGTTCTTGGCTGCTTGATAGTTAAAAGTGTGGCTTCATAAAGACTAAATTGATGGCTCAGTGGTTGTACTACAGGTGAAGATGCTCTGTGCCATGATCCATTTAGACTGGCAAGAATGTGTATAAAACCCTGACAAACAAGTCAAGATATATATGTACAAAACCCAAGTCCAAATTCCGAGACAGAGTACACAGACCCAAAATACACAGGAATACACGCCAACACATAAAGCCTGATAGAACACACACAAAAACAACACTGCTTTTACTTATTTCACATCTCCTATCTCTACCTTTCTCTCTCTGTCACTCTGTCTGTCTGTCTGTCTGTCTGTCTGTCTGTCTGTCTGTCTGTCTTTGCAGGCCTCCCAGTTACTGAACGTGCTGGCATTATTAGAATGGAAAGAGACATTTCACACATGCATGTCTCTGCTGGCCCACAACAAAACCGCAAGAGTGGGCATCCCTGATGTGTGTCACGCCACTACTAACATCCACACACATACAAATACCAGCGGAGCCATAGCACACAAACACACACACAAGCATATATCACAATTCTGAAACCCTTAAATACAATGGACCATCTGTGACTTGAACTATAAGTTAACGGAACAGTTCATTCAAAAATAAAAATTCTGTCACCATTTGCGCACCCTCTTTTTGTTCCAAACTTGAATGACTTTCTTTCTCTCCTGGAACACAAAAGGAGATGTTAGGCAGAATGTTTACCTCATTCTCCATTCACTTTCCTTGCATGTTTTTTTTTTTTTTTTTTTTTTTAATTCAATGAATGTGAATGGTTAGGCTAACATTCTGAGTAATATTTCACTTTGTGTTTGTGGTGATGGGGGCGTGGCTGAGCGGCATCTGTGGAGAGCGAGGCAGAGAGAGTGAGTACGGTAAGAATTGTCACCTGTGAGAAATCACCTCTAACAGCTGTTTTGTGTTTGCAGCGAGAGCAGAGAGGGATTTAAAAGGGCAATCCAGACCCCGGAGGGGAGAGAGAGTTGCACGCAGCAGTGTGTTCGTGTACGTGTACTGTGTTGAAGTGGAAAAGCATTCTTTTAATTTGTGTGAGAACCAGCAGTTCCTGCTTCCTCCTTGAAAGAGTTAAAAGAACCTTGTTACTGTGTTCTAGTGAAGAAAAATCATACGGATTTGAAACAACATTAGGGCCAGTAAATAATGACAGAATTTTCATTTTGGGTGAACTCTGGTGAACTAATGACAACAACCTCCACTATGAATTGGACAAAATGAGAGACAGTAACACACAAGTATCTGTGAAATTATATATATATCCTTTTTATTTATTTATTTATTTATTTATTTTTTATTTATTTATTTTTTTGCCACTCTTCAGTTTACAGCTGTGGCAGATGAAGACTGCAAGAACATTTGCCAAAATGACACCAAACATTACCTTGAGAGGCTGCCGCTCCTGGGTGAGAGTGATACAATTTGTATCACCATGAGACAGATGTGTTAAATAATGCAGTAGTCTGTGAAGTAGGACTTTATAAATGAATAAAAGGCAATGCTGAGTGCTGAGAGTGGTGTCTGTGAAATCTGTCACCTGTAATGAAGCAGGAAGCACAGTTGTGCTGAGCCCCATCAATTGCATCCAAGGGTCTGACATAGAAATAGACAAAAGTTGTTTTCTGTTATACACAACATCCTTCCAAATATAAAACATGATTCAAATAAGTTTTCATGATTAACAGTTTTTATTTTAAAAATATTATAAAATACTATATACAATTTAAAAAATATGCCTCCTATCCCAGCTTAACATAAAACCTATTCTCATAGAATGAGAGTTAATATGACAGTTTTGCTATATAGTTTTGCTAACTGAGCATTACACTCAGTGTTCCACGTTTCGTGGCAGTTTCCTGGTGAAATGAACAATAGAAGCACTAAAAACTGTATGTTGTATTCACTGTCACACAAATCACAAAAATGTTTTGCTCTATAACTCACACACTGCTATGTTATGATATCAAAACACATTTTAATGCTTGTATTATAGACAAACCAACATTAACACACTTATTCCAACATGATTCGCTTGCGCAGTAACTCACCTGATAGAGTATCTGTCACTCACTCAATGTTTTGTCGATGTAGTGACACTAGGGTTCCCCTACAAAAACGCCGCAACTAGCTGTACTGGGTTACGTGGATCGGCGGAGCGAGATGGGCAGACTGCTGTGTGCCGCATAGCCAGTGCACCGGTCTGGCACGTAACCTCCCCTGACGCTAGTATGAGTGTCGAACAGCTCTTTTGGGGACGAGTCGACTACCCAAAGGATAGGGACAGGCTTGTCCTAGTCGTGCCTCTTTTCTCTTTTTTTCTTTTTCTCCCCAGAAAAAGAGAGTATTCTCTAACCGACCGGGACACCAGTGTCCACGTCGGGGGGGTCTCACTCCCAAAGGGGAAGACACCTTGGAGACCACACCCCAAGAGGTGATGACCTGTTCTAAGGGAACCCTTACCCGTAGAAATACAAGGTTGTTCCAAGGGCTGAAAAGGCGGCAACAGTTGGCGTGATGGCCACACGATGTGTCCCATGGCACCATGACCATCTCGGGACTTGAGTCCTGAGCCAGTGCTGAAGCGGTCTCATATGCATCAACCCGAGTTGTGGCCACCACCGAGGATGCCATATGCCCCAGGAGCCTCTGAAATATTTTCAAACAGGTCTGCACTGACTGGGCACACACGTTCGTGAGGCACACCGTCATCAAGACTGAGTCCAACTCCAAACCGAGAAAAGAGATATCCTGAAACGGGAGGAGCTTGCTCTTTTCCCAGTTGACCCGAAGCCATAGCCAGCTCTATCGCATGCTTCCGTAGAAGGGTGGCGAACCTGTGCGGGCCCCTGGCACACTGAATTGTGTAGCTGAGTCAGACAGTCCGGGTCAGCCATCGTAATGGGTTGGAAAGCACGAGTCACACGTCCAAGCTCTGGGTGAGGGGGACCAGGGGAACAATTTCGTCGGACGTACCGGCAGGTGGGGCTTTGTGGCGGGGCGGAGCAAGGGAGGCCACATTGATGGTGTTTGAGCCATGTGGCGGTGCTGAGTCGAGAGACATCAAAGCATTTACCTGACTCCTGATACTCACCGGCGGATCAGTCGAGGAGGGGGAGGAGGGGTTTCGTCCCCGTGGTCTGTCGAAACCATCCAGGTTTGAGTATGTTTGTGCCAAAGCTTGGTGCGCAGGGGCGGGGAGACAGCTGCCAGGGCGCTGGACATGCCAAAGAGTATTATTTGTATAATTATTCATTTTAATGAATTCGTTTATTAAGATCTAAATCATGGTATCTAAACAAATCATTTTTTACAGTTTTCTACTAAAGCACTTGTTGGGCTAAATTGTAAGAACATATTTTAAGGGCAAAGAGGAATCTTACACATATTAGCAAAAAAATAAGAAAAATGTCCTTATTCCTCATACTGTAACTCTGTTGAAAAAATAAATAAGCAGTTAAAAGCTATTTATGTCCATTTATTTAAACTCTTTGCAGTTACTCTCGGGAGTTCGTCATCTTTAATGATGCTTGGCCTTCATTTCTTTGGGAGCTTTAAGATTACTGGCAGCAGCTTCTCATTTCATGCTTTCTGGGATAAGTTGGTTACCAAAATAATGCATGAAATATTTGCTTCAATAGTTACTTAGCAGAAAATGTACACATCACTGTTGCAAAATGACAACTGTTTAACATTCAAGTGGTTTACTTGATTCACAATGTTTTTAATTTATTTATTTTTACAATCAACACAGTTCTTAAACCAGTGTGCTAGGGCATCAGAATCACATATATAATACAAAGAAAACAAATTCATTGATTGCATTTATTTATATAAATCACATTAACATTCACTTTTTCAATGACAGCCAAATCCGAAAAAGATCACCATGAACAGATACATTTAACGAAGCTAACTGTGATCCAACACATATTCTGGAAAGAGTAAGAGATATATCTGCTGCAGTGTGAGGAAGAAAGAGGCTGTTAAAAGACAACCAGAAAAATGGATCTTGCCATTAATTTTAGAATGGTGAATAAAAAGAGAAGCATATAAAGAATGTTAATGAGCAACCCTGCTTACCATTTAAAATGATTTACTGCGATTCAAAACATTTAGAGAGGGCAATTAGAAATCCTGGTTGTTGTTTTCGAAAATGATTTTCGAAAATGATTTTGACATTACAGTATGGTAAATGATAAACCTGTCCTTTAAAAGCAGAATCATTATCTCAGTCTTAATACCTTAAATCAAATCTGAATGTTATTGAGAAAACAGGCAGAAACACAGACACAAGGAGCCACATTTTTCTTCTATCAAATCAAAATCAAATCCCTTTATTGTCACCCAACCATATACACAAGTGCAACTGTGGGTGAAAGTCCTCTAAGTCTTAAAATAATTTGTTCTGTCCTCAGCCTCATAATGTCCAATGTCAGGCTTTCCAAAAACATCCATGCCAGCCCGCTCTGACACATCCATTGCTCAGCTTTGCCCCAGAATTTCACAATCCTGGAGCTTAGAAGCCAAATTCTCATAGGACATCAAATAGTGACAGTGCAGAGCTCTGATTTAAAATCAAAGCATACCTCTCTGATAGAGACTTACAGTACAGAGCAAGAGAAATTCTAGAATCCCTGAGAATGCAGTTGAACCATTAAACAACTCTCCATACCACATACATTCCCTGCCTCTAGTTCTCTATAAGATCCATCAGGAGTCAGCTCCCTGAAATTGATAACAAGACCACCATCACCTGCTAGGGAAGTACCCAGGGACAAAACATTTTATCTCACATATATTACATTTCACCTAATACAAGTAAACACTAATGTAATTGCTTTAAATTGACTACTATTATTAAAATCGAATTATGTATAAAATGGTATAATTCATCATTTATGGCCTAATGCTATAATTTATCATACATTAATTTTGCCATTCTATTATGATTAAGTTTCTAAAAAAAAAGAAATGCTAATAAATTAACCATATTGCATGTTTTGAATTGTACTTTCTGCACTCTAAATAAGAAGTCTAATGCCAAAGTGCAAAGGCATTCATTGACTACCTAAAGTACAGTATTTTATAACCTTACATTCTTTGAACATAAAACAGGAATGAAAACATTTTCAAACTTCAGTTGGTTCAAAATGCAGCAGCCAGAGTGCTGACTAGAACCAAGAAACATGATCATATTAGCCCCATTTTATCATCGTTGCATATGTTACATTTCATATTCATTTTAAAATTCTGGAACTACATACAAAGCTTTGAATGGCCTAGATCTGCAGTACTTAAGTGACTTCTACCATGCTATATTCCACCATGTTCATTACAATCACAAAATTCTGTACTGTTAATAGTGTTAATAATGTTCCTAGAATATCAAAATTCACAAAAGGAGTTAGATCCTTTTCATATTTGGCTCCTAAACTATGGAATAGTCTCCCTAACACTGTTCAAGATGCAGACATACTCACTCAGTTTAAGTCTAGACTAAAGACTCATCTATTTAGCCAGGCATACACCTCATTTATCCTTCAACTCACGATTAGGCTGCTTTAGTTAGGTCTGCATAAACAAGAAACCAGAAACATTGATCATGAACTATCTTAGCAATAAATTAAATGGCATCTGTGCTAATATTATTATGTTTGTTTCTCTGTCTTAACCTTGGGCCTCCTATACTGAGGTCACCAGAACCGGCTGGCTCCATTCCTGCTTCGTGTTGGACTCCACTTCTACGTGTCGCTGTGTGACGATGACTAATAGCTACCGGTGCCAGCCAAACATCACTTCAGTCTATTATCATAGACTTCAGAGGATGAACTGATGCTAACTCCAACCATAAGACATGGGATATTTCATATGCCATTGCCTGAACCTTGGATTTAGGATGGACCTAACCGAAATTACCGGCCGGTTGAACTGCGATACACCTCATTGATCTCTGCCTGCATCACCTCGGTCTAATGATTGACTAAATTCTTATAATGGAATACATAGACTATCAATGAATTGCCAAAAAAAGCCTTCATCAGCCAACTAACAAGGACAATTGCATCTATTTGAACTTCTGCATTTAATCCAGGATGAACTTTAAAGACATTGATCTTACAATTCATACAACATCTTTGTTAGAGTATCTAAATACTGACCCTTAACACTTATTTAGTTTAACCATTTTAAACCATGACGTGCACTATACATAAGTAATATTGGCATTATATTCATGATGTTAGCCAGAGTGGAACTGGCTGACAAAGTGGGTCTGGTTTCTTCCAAGTTTATTTTTCTCCATTAACCAACATCTGATGAAGTTTTGTGTCCCTTGCAACAGTCACCTTCGGCTTGCTCACTGGGTTTCTAAATATTCGAAATACAATTCTTATTTTCTTACTTATTTTTAAACACAATTCACAATCGTATTTTATCAAACTACACAATGATGACTCTAAGACATTACGGATATTACAGTTTAATTTTCTGTTAAGGCATGATTTTCTGTAAAGCTGCTTTGAAACGATGTGTTGTGAAAGGCACTATACAAATAAAAATGATTTGACTTGACACAGATGTCCTAATTCATCATAAAGTTTGCTCTTAATTGTATTAGCGATGCCCCATCCACACTAATACATTTTTATATAAAAATGTATAAATTTACGCCTCTCATCCACACTAGAATGGCATTTTTCTCCACCGGAAATTATGGAGTTAGGAATCTTAAATTTGGGTTTTCAAAAGAAACGGATTAGTGTGGATGGATGTGGCATTACAATCATGGAATGTGTTAAGATGATTTTTTTTAAGAATGGCACACTATAACTCGAAGATCTTAGAGGGCGTAAGGATATGATTACATGAAGGGCATCTTTAGAGAGCACAAGGATATGTTCGCACAGGTCGTGCCCTCATATGGATATAATTTGGGAATGCACTGTGCCAAAATGTGGGCATGTGCTCCTCCATTTGGAATAATCCAGAATAGATTAGAATAAGGGTATACATTTGTGCCAATGCACCTGTTGTGAATCAAGCAGAAATTTGTCATGAGTAACCTTTCTGCGCACATAAGTAAAAGCACTTCTAAGTGAATGAGACCCATTAATAGTAATATAATAGAGAAATATCCCTCAAATCTGCATTTACAGATTCAAAAATGACAACCTATATATGTGAAGCATACACTTCTAAATATCAAAACATCTGTAGTCAAAGTTATTCAAAGAAGGCTGTCTTTAAATAACTGCAAACAAACACCGGACATCTCAGGGTCTGGGGGAAAGTGGCTCCCTGTGGCAATTGAAATGTCAGAACACAGCAGAGAGTAGGCCTGCTTAACACAAAACAAATGTGCAGAATGCTTCATATTTCACACATATAGGGACACAATGAAATAATACTGGCTTTACCCCTACAGAAATGGCAATGAGTTTATGGACCTGCTTCGCTCTTCCTCTGTGTATATCCCTGAAGGCAGGATAAAAGGAAATTCTTCAACATTTTCACACACAAGGCTCTGCTCTTGCATCTAATTTAGCTGATTATGCCTGACAGATTTGGACAGCTTAAAACCGAGTCCAAATCTGTAGAAAAACAAATGTCTTTTCAGATAACATCTGAAATAAAAATCACACTCAAAGCTCAGTTAGCTGTAAAAACTACGGGTCATTCCTATGGTAGTGAGATTATATAAAATGCCAACCACTCTGCTGAATCAAAAACAGCTTAAATTGTCAACCAGATAACAGAATGATTGTTAGTGGAATCAACACAAACTTTACAAATGCTGCAATCAAATCAAGCTGAAAAAACACTGAGAAAATTGATAAATCAATTGAAATGAGTCAGAGTCACCTGACCATTTGAGTTTGATTAATGGTGTCATTCGTTTGATCTTTTGTTTTTTCTCCCTCCACTGACAAACACTACTATTACATAAGTGCTGTGCTAATAGCAGAATGAGTTATACACAATTGCAGTTAGTACTGAGGTTGGATTTTTTTAGAGCACAGATTATGCTGATTGCACACTGTGTGTGTGAGAGTGTTCCCGGGTGTGATAACGTTGATATTGATACTTTTTGTACTCAATTGCAAAGTAATTGCAATTAAGATTTATAAATCTGTGTTTAAATAAACTTTACTTCAAACTATAGGGGTTCACTGAAAAGTTGCCATTTAGAATTCATATGTACAATTTAACAATATGGCTAACTCTACTGTAAATAATTACCCTTAAGCTTCATCTTTTATGTTTAGTATTAATGTTTGTACTGCAGTGGTATTCAATAAGAAAATCCCAAGCATGCTAGCTGGGGAACACAAGACTGCCTACACTTGATGAAGCCATACATGCAGAATTAATGTAGGACAGAAATATGAAGGTTTCCCAGGAGAATTCATGTTACTTCCACAGAATGAAAATTGAGGATTCATCTTTTATCTGTGTTTTGGTGTTACAAAAAAAAAAAAAAAAGAAATTGCTTGAAAATGACTTAATTATGAGTCGCAAACACTGAATACACTTAATGAAAGTCATCCAGCCCTTGCGATTCATGATTTAAAATCCTATGAAAACTGAAATGAAAGAGGCTGAATACAAATCATTTGCACACAAATTTGTTTAGCTCATAAAACATAGTCCTGTTATAGTGGGTGTGGTAAGGTATGTAAGAACATAGCTTTGCCTTTAACATTAGAAGAGACATTTAAAAATCAATCAAACTATGCAGAATTCCCATGCTTTCACATACACAGTGATATTGCTTGTAACGTGATCAGTTGATCTTATTAATAAAAATATTTATACATGCAAATTCTCAGTGTGGTAATCATGGTGCTGACAACACCAAGGTCATGGGTTTGATTCCCAGGGAATGCATGGACCAAAGCAGAAAATAAAATGTGTAAATTATTGTATTCACTACCTTCTGCACACTGAATAAAACACAATAAATAGGATTTTCTATAAATAATACAAAATAATAATAAATAAAAGAAATAGGTTCTTGTACAGCTTGTTTATCCCTGTAAAAACCAATACATAGATAAAGTGTTTAAATCCAATGTGATTTAATACAATTATTGTATTATCTACTAATACAATGTATAATAATAATAATAATAATACAATTGTATGTGATTGAGTGCAGTTAAAGCCAAAGACAAACAGCTGGGATCTTGTCCCAAATGACGCACTTGGTCTTGTTTTTTTGTGCTTCTGTGAAGCCCATGAGAATCCGTCATTTCATGCAGGGTCAGAAATTATAGGGGGTATGATACATGCTACATTACAGTATGATAAATGCTAATAAAAACAAAAAGGAGTGATTTGTAAATTATACTCACCCATTGCTATATTGAAAGCACTACAACTACACATTATATGTTTTTCCTTGTGAATATCTGTTTGTGATTTTTTTTTTAAAATCAGATGATTGCAACATGCTCAAACAAAACGTTGAGATGGGTAATTTAAGACTAATACAATTTGATGAGTTGAAATAACAAGGTGATGTGAAACAGATGTTAAAACAGGTGAGGCAATTGTGTCATAGTATATAGGGAGCCTCCAAAAACAGCCCAGACCTTCAAGAGCAAGGATCATTCAAGACTTGTCAATTTGCCAACAGATGCTTCAGCAAATAAATCCAGCACTTTGAGAACAATGCTCTCAAAAAACAAATTGGAAGGATTTTGGGCATTTCACCCTCTACAGTGCACAATATATAAAAAAATTTCAAGGAATCTGGTAAAATCTCTGTGCATAAAGGGCAAGACAACAACCATTTCTGAATGCGCGTGTTCTCTGATCCCTCACACATCACTGTCTTAAAAAATAATTAATCTGTAATGGATATCATGTACATGGGCTTGAGATAACTTTAGTAAACCTTAGTAAGTCAACACCACTCGCCGCTGCATCCACAGATGCAAGTTAATACTTTACTATGCAAAGCAGAAGCCATACATCAACACTGTCCAGAAGCACAGTCGACTTCTCTGGGCTCTGTCTCATATTAGATGGAACGTAGGACAGTGGAACTGTTTTTTTTTTTTTTGATCTGAACAGTCCACATTTCAAAAAGTTCAAGGTTCAAGTTCAAGTTTTTTTAAAATTTATATAGCACATTTAAAAACAGCATCAAGGCTGACCAAAGTCCACATCAAACCTGTGAACTCTTTAACTTTCATTGTTGCTCAAGTTATTCAAGTGTCTGAAGTGGATGTAGGTCGAGAGAAAACACCAGAAATTGTTAAATGCACTTCAATTCTGATGAATTGCAGATAAAGCTGGCTGTTACGTTTGGACTGATGCATGTTTTTCTCAAGCATTTTATGCTGTTATGCTGATATATATATATATATATATATATATATATATATATATATATATATATATATATATATATATATATATATATATATATATGTGTGTGTGTGTGTGTGTGTGTGTGTGTGTGTGTGTGTGTGTGTGTGTGTTTGTGTGTGTGTTAAGAAAAAGAGAAAAGTATGGTCATGATGGTTTATGCATTTAATGAATCAAGCTCATCTGTGCACACATTTAAAAATGAAAACAAATAAAGAGATTGGATCTATGAGTCTGATGTCCCGATTATTTGGATTCCCTTGAATTAAACTGTCAAAAGCCATCAAAGAGACTTCCCAGCCTTCACAGAAAATATCTGTTTTCACAGCACTTTATGCAGGCCTGCTGTGTCTTTGTTATTGTGTTTAACGTTCACAAATATAGTGAGTCAGTATTAGCAAATAATTGTCTCTCTGCTTTCAAAACCCAGTTTATCAATGACAGATCTGCTTTTCTTAGAAAAAGTAAAATATTTGTCTCTCAGCAGGGTCGTTACATATGCTAACATTGATTGGAGTAGTTGAGGGGGAAAAAGCCAGCAGGGTGATGGTCAATGCGGCAGAACAAGTGACTAAATCAATTCACGTTCCTTCTCCCAAATGTAAGAGCTAGCTTTCACAAGTCCCTGAAGAGGTTGTTGTATCCTTCACTCACTTTCACATTTACACAGCACTCGGTCAATGCAGTCTCCAGCCCATGTGGATCACATCGACCTCACTTTTTTCAAGGATGAAACACTCTCTTTCAGCTTCTACTACTTTCATAGAATGCATTTACCATTCTCAGAGCACCACAAGAAATAAAACTTACTCATTAGTTTTACAGAGAAGACACATAGCAAGCTCATAATTTCACTGATTCATCCTTTCAATGAATCATAATGTAGCTTCTGCTTTAAAATCTGCTAACAACCTGTCTCTTCTGTACCATCTAACTCTGGTAGGAGCTGATGTTTCAAGCAAGAATCTTTTTCCAGACCAACGGATGCACTCAATGCTTATAGACATTATTTTATTGTTAAATTAAAATTTCTATTCTGATTCTTTCTGCTAGAACTGCTTCTTCTATATTTGTTTACGCTTTTTATTATCTCATGTTTGTCTTGGCTTTATGAGGTTAGTGTGGGTAGAAAATTTTAAATAGTTTCTGTTCTTTATTTGTATTCAAATTTCCAATTTTTGTATTATGAAATAATTAACAGCAGTAATTATAAAAACAAAAAATATTGAATGAGAACTTCAATGCAAAGGCTGTGTTTGTGTGTGGGTTGGGTAGTTTACGAGGTCAATTTTTTAAGGGTATTATGTTATTATATTAGGTTTAGGGAATAGACTCTATAGTGTGTACATTATAAAAATCATTATGTCTTTGGACAGTCACACATGGTGATATTCCCTCCACATAGTCCAGGGACATTCACAATGGCACAGTGGCCAATAATGTTCCATCCCCGTCCCCTTCTTTTGGCTAGGTTGAAGCCAGCCTCATCAATGTAAATATAAATGTGCTGAATTGCAGCAGCATCCAGCTCCAAGACTCTCAGAAACAGACTATATTTGAAATAGACCTAGAGCATTCAATATGGTGTGGCACAATACATTGGATTACAGTACTGTAATGTGTCTATGTAGTGCTGATATGATAGTAAAATTCACAGTATAGTACTTACTTGAACATGTTCTTTAACCATATCGGAGTTTCGATCAAATGACACCTTGTAGACCTGATTCAGTAGTTCTGTAATACACATTCCAATGTAGACGAGCCCACCTGGTGAATGTTTTTGAATATAGTGTTGTCTACAGTTATGCGGTTCTGGATTTCTCATAGTCTAATGGTATTGTTTGCCACCACCATGTTCACAATAGCGGTCTCCTATTCTGGTGTGAACAGCCAGTGTCTTCCACCATGGCCTGGCCATCTCTCTGTTCTGCAGAAGATCCACAAATATGATATGTTTGGTTACAGTAAGCTAAAATATTCTCTTTTCTTTCAATATGAAATACATTAATGTAGCATTGGCCAACAATCACTGAGTAACATATGACTACTGATATGCCGGACCGCAGTATACTACAGTATACATACATAAAGAGCATAGTGTAGAGGGTAGGTAATTACCAGTTCTCATTTCTGAATGTACGGATGATAGATGCAACCATGTAGGGGCACAGGTTGGGCAGAACTCTCTCCCAGCCTCCCTCATACTCAATCCATGGTTGAGTACATGGTTAACCAATGTGGCCCTGATCTCATCTGAGACAACTCTCCTTCCTCATCCTCATCTTCCTCATCTTACTCTCACTCTTGCACCTCTAGATCTTGCTTCACCATTGACTTCCATTTTCCTCCAAAACAGGAGAGCTCATCTGTTATCTTTTACAGTGCTAAAGCTCTTATTTCTAAGTAAACAATTTAGCAACTAGTGTCTACACCTGTGAGGAGAGAGTGTTGCCAATTTGTGTATAGAGCTTGGCGTTGTGGTTTGAGTTGCTTTCCAAAGGGATTAAAGAGATTTTAATGATCAATGTTATGCCTAATGTAGAGAAATGTGTGTAGTGTTTTGCAAAAAGTGTGATATAGAATTGAAAACAGTGTAAAGCAGGAACTATGCTTGATTATTTGCAGACTTGGTACATGAGATTTGCAGATTTGTTACATGAGTTTCAGGTTTTGGTTATTGTGTTTTAAGTTCCAAGTGGGAAAAACTTTATAATGGGGATTTTTCACTTTATTAATAAAATAAGGTCTGTGGTAAACATTACTTGAAGTTATTTGGGCATTTTGTTCTATAACATAAATTACACATTGTCATACCTCAAATGTGAATTTTGAAGCTAACTTGATTAAAATAAAATGATGTTGCTAACGAGTTGCTAGATAATGAGTATATATACCACAAGCATGTGAGTAAAAGTGAAAAAATGTAGTATACTTCTTAGCAACTGGATAGCAACATACTTATGTTTTAAAACACAGCAGGTTCAAAATTCACATTTGGGAAATTATTGTAATTTATGTTATTGAACAAAACGTCAAAATATCTTACATTTGACTCATAAATCCAAAAATGCCATGGGAAAATCACAAGGGAACACAAGGCTCGAAAAATGCTAAATTATCTTCCAGGTTTCTGGAATACAACCTGAAAAGCTCTTTTAGCTTTATATAAAAACAATAGAAGTCTATAAAATGGTGAGTCCCTATTTAGATATCACAGAAATGGAGTGTTCATGCAATCGTGGTGTGTGTGCGGATTTGGGTGGTTTACGAGGAAATTTTTTTAGGTTAAAAACTGGTAATTACAAGGGTATTATGCAATAAATGTGGTTTATGAGGACATTTCTAGTGTGCCTATAATTCAAGTTGCTTAAAAAAAACATACTAAATTCCGTTTTTTTGTGAGGGTTAGGTTTAGGGGTAGGGTTAATCTATAGTTCGTACAGTATAAAAATTTTATGTCTATGGAGAGTCCTCGTAAGGATAGCCGCACCAGCGCGAGCGTGTGTGTGTGTGTGTGTGTGTGTGTGTGTGTGTGTGCGCACTATGGGGTGGATTAGATGTAGAGACTTGTTTCTCTATAGAGTGAACACGTCTTTTCAGTTGGAGGGTCATTTAAACCATATGGTACCCTAGATAGTACAGATGTCATCATTTTGTAGTCAAGCACTTGTGGGACACAAAGGATATTGCCCCTCAATGTTTATTTTCCAAAGCAATAGGGCTTGAATTTTGAGTATCTCTATGTGGATATGCAGCTCTCTATTTTAAATGTCATGTTACCCACATTGCTGTCATCACATGATCAGTTTATGTGTTCCACTTTCCAAACTGCACTTAAACATGTGCTTAAAACTGAGATCCACACTTTTCTTTCTTGTGTTTATATATTTCCTTTTGAAACAGTAAGTATGGTCGATGCATTTCAAAGGTCTTGTCCCTTTTTTTTTTAAAGAGCCAACAGACTTAAGATAAATCACAGCCATGAACCATGATTTGATACTTGCTAGTCAACTGCAGGTGTTATTAGCAGAGACTATTTAGCAAAGACACATCTATTAAAATGAATGGGAGAAATTAGAACCTAACCAAGAGGCTCTAGCACCCAATGGTCAATGGATGTAGAAAGGAAGTCCCACCTTACAGGTAAAAGAGCCAATCTCTTTTTAGATACAGACATTGCCTTGAGAATGCACATGTGCATTAGCTATACAAGCTGGGAAAATTTAGTTTTTTTAAAAAACATTGACAGATTATACTGCTTATTTGAATTATGTTCTTTGATTGTAATCTTTACCAACCGTTTTTGAGATTTCAGTGTTCCCCCATTCAAGTAGATAGGAGCTTCACTGGCATGACTGGAAATAGTGTTCTGGGAGTGTTCCAAAGACGACCGCCAGTGGACTGATTTGCTATAAAGACTTTGGTATTAGGGAGTAGGACATTCTCCCTAAACCTAACCATTAGTGGAGTTCAAATTTAATGATAAAGGGTAAAATTAAACCCAGAAATTGCAATTGTCACTGATCATGTGTACAAGATTTCTTTCAGGTTTTACCATGGAATCCGAAATCGCATCTTTCACACTGCTGACACAACACATTTCTGTTTGTACCACAGGGGAATGTAAACACTCTGAAGCCGATGCAAAAATGTCTGATAAGAGATGCTGCCTGTCTTTTGAGTCAGCATAAAATGGCCGATACTAGGGTACCAGATATCTTGGAAATAACATACCGACATATAGTATGATCAAACTGGTTAGCCTGAGTTTTACTTCACTTTCATTTCATCTTTCTTCCAAACAATAAAAGTGAATGGTGACTAAAGCTGTCAGTGCCAACACTCTGCCTAACATATGTATTAGGTCACCATGGAAGAAGGAATTTCATATGGGTTTGGAACAAAAATGTTTTGATTAACAAACAATTTTGGTGTTAACTGGTGTCAAGATTACAATAAAATATAACACTTGAGTTTAGGAATCTGGCACAAGAACACTTGCGTGTACCTGCAAACAAACAAACACAAACGCTGTGAAGGACATGTCCTTGGATAGCCGTGAGAGTTCTGCATCAGTTCACCCTTCTCAAATGTATACATTTCGAAGGAGAATGAAAAAGTAATTGATTTTCACTCTTTTCTGATCAGCCAAGTCCAACGCTCAGACATTCATTTAGATTCTGATAGACCTTACAAAGCCATTACATTAAACAAATTGGTTAAAACTTAAATAACTATACATGAAATAGCCACAAGTTACATTAATTTAGCTCATGTGTAAATTACTTTTCCAACTCATTACGAAAAAAAACAACACTATTTTGCATGAGTTATCCCATTTGTCCTCCTACCAGTTTCATCACATGCCAAGAGAAGGAATTTTCTCAATAAGACAGGAAAGCAGGAGCAGAGTGCTACTGAGTAATGACTCAAATTAGCAGCCATACCAGCAGACAGTCTTTATCAAAGCATCTTCATCAGGGCCCCCGCTGCCACACGGAGCTGCTTAAACTGCAATCTCTACAACCCAGCTTTATTCACCTCTACTGAGTAAACCTTCACCTGGCCAACCACAATGTTCATGCAAACTCACTGGAACACAATGAGCATTGCAATCCAGCAATTACTGACAGAGAATAAAGCAGCTTTTTTCAATGTCGTTTTTTTATTTATGTTTCAGCTTGAGCTATATGCCATTTATTATGATAGATGATTCACTCGCTTTTGTGTGAATAGCTCAAAAGCCCAAGTCGCGGTCATGGATTTTATGTTCAAGGTTTACAAAAGAACGTTGTAGTTTTATACAAATTCTGCACGTGGTCTGTGCATTCATTCATTCATGCCTGTGTCTCAAAGCAACCCTAGCAAACATAAAGCAACATTTCTACATGATTTGGGAGCCTGTGTCTGTGTGGCATTGTGCAATGTGCTGATCCTCCCACACTTTGACATTTCGCATAATGGAGGTTCTTCCTTGAACATGCTGAGCAGGAATTTGATGGCTTCGTGGAGATATGATTCAGACGCAGTCTGGATAAATATCAGATCGTCTTGCAATGGTGCAATGATGCGCAGATTGTGTGGCCCAGTAATAACTCCCCTAAAACCAGACCGATACGACCTGCTTGTATTAGCAATCCCATGCTTCTCCAGTGATAGAATATTACCCTCATTACTGCTGGTCATTTTGCTGATATTGGGGTCATGCCTACAAGCCACATGTGTTCTCCTTCATGAATTTTAAAGCTGGCCTAGCCAGATTGTGGACCAGCAATCCACATGTGCTGGTAGGCCTGCACTATTAGGACAAAAATAAAACTTATCAATTATTTTCCATGATATTGCAATAACAATTATTAATGTTGCTTAATGCAGTGGTTCTCAAAGTGTGGGTCTCTCATATCTCGTTAAATTTCTCATGTTCAAATTTGCAGCGATGACAGAAGAGTGGAAAAAACAATGTGCGTGATATGTTTGATATGTTTTCCTCCACCTTTTTCTCATTATGTGGTGTCTGGTGTGCTCACTAAGCTGTAGTTATGTAAACAATGATGTTTGGACGTGTGCACCACATTTCAGAAAATTTCAGTGAAATAACATTTTGGTCTGTTCTTTGTTTGTCCTTTTATGTCCTTTTGGAGCTTTTTAGACACAATCAGGATCTTCTTATTCTCTAAACCTTGTGTTTCACAAATTAAATATGAATTAATTAATGTTACATTTATATAGTGCTTTTCTGACACTACACTCAAAATGCATTACATGGTGAACAGGGGACTCTCCTCAACCACCACCTGTGTGCAGCATCTACCTGGATGATGCGACAGCAGCCATAGTGCAACAGTGTGCTCACCACACACCAGCTATTAGTGGAGAGGAGAGAGTAGAGAGATACAGCCAATTAATGGATGGGGATTATTAGAAGACCATGATTGATAAAGTCCAATTGGGTAAATTTGGCCAGAACACCGGGGTTACACCCCTAGTCTTTATGAGAAGTGTCCTGGAATTTTTAATGACAACAGAGAGTCAGGACCTCGGTTTAATGGCTTATCCGAAGGACGGTGCCTTTTTACAGTGAAGTTTCCCCATCACTACAAAGGGGTGTTAGGACCCACACAGACCACTGGGTGAGCACCCCCTGCTAGTCTCACATCTTCCAGTAGCATCCCAATCAGGTACTGACCAGGCTCAATCCTGCTTAGCTTCAGTGGTTAACCAGGCAAAAGCTGCGGGGTGATATGGCTGCTGGCCCATTTCCTTAAAAATAATTTTGGATTACTGAATATGGTTTTCCAATTTGTGCTTCGTTTTGAGTGTCAGATGATGTGTCTTCAGCACAAATTTCCGTTCCACAGCAAATACCCAAAGCAACCATCTTGGCATCAAGACTTGCCCATTAGGATCGGTTGTCATTACTGATAGTACTATTGACTAATTTAATCTAGAATAATCTATATAATAAAAGCTAGAATACTCAACCGATGCAAAAACATGTTGTAAATAGAAACCTTTGACACAACAAGAGTAGACTTTAATGGAAAGTCGTAATCCTCTGTTTCATGATTAGTTTATTTCATCATTTGTAATCGTAATCTTAGTTACCTATTGATTAATTGTACAGCCCTATAAACAAGGGGCTAAATGAGAAACATGTAAAATGGGCAAAGCTTTTCTGGAGTGAAAGGTTAATGTGTTTAGAGTGAGAATCTGTAGCTTTGTTAGCGGTATTCTGTCTTTATTCAAGTGATTTAGAAGATCTCAGGGGGAGGCAAGGAGGCAAGTGCAGCACGGGGCAGCCCTGTTGGATTTTGTGTGTAAACATGATTGCAAAAGAATATTGGAAGACTATAAGGCTGAATGAAAGTGTTTGAAGAGCAGAAGATGAGATGCGGCTCTCTGTAGGAGATTAAGCAGCCCTCCCACAGTAACCTTGAAACACAGAGCACCACTAAGTCAGTCTACACTCTCCGATCTACTGGAGCTACAAATCAAATTACTGTGCTGGGGGGCTGACAGCAAAATTGTCTGCCTTTTCTCTCTTTATTGCCAAGAGCAAACCCCAAATAGGTTATAATGACAGCAAATTAAGGCAGAGGAAGAGAGAGACTGGAGGGAAAAGGCATATTTATCTCTCCTGTCTCTTTTCACCACAGGCCTCCTCGCTTGGGTTTGATTCTCTCTTTTATAGTCCTCATCTTAGACATGTATGCAGGCTAATAAAGCTTATTGGCTTTTTATTGATCCATCCTGGGATAAGGTTTATGTGTATGTTTGCCTTTTGCTGACGTTTGATTTGATACGATAGGGGTTGCAGACTGTCACATTTATCAGGCAGACAATCTATGCTTTCTTTTGCCTCTGTTATCGTGGTGCACGTCTGGAATCGTTGTTGTGTGAACTTGTGTGAAATCTAATTTTCTGCATTTTAGAGTTGTATGGGGGAAAACAAGAGTTGATAAACAGCTTTCCAAAAGGCTGATAAAACACATTAAATGCATCCAAGCTGAAACAGCGCTCTCAGTAGGGCTTATGATATGATATCACCAGTGTCATAAAAACTCCAGCTTTCGGCGATTGCATGATAGTTGACCCTTCTTGTGGTGCACATAGCCTGTTATTTCTAATACTACTGCACTTATCTGGTCAGAAATACATCCAGCTGTCTAGGGTGCACGGATAGCAACCACACCGTAACCACCAACCATTCCTCAAAAACTTCAAGCGACACGGTGAAATACCTTGGCTGCATCACATGTGTAAATGTCAGTATTTGGCATATCTGTGTTTAGGGGTCTGAACATTTTGGGGGATACATCAGCTCGGCTCATGAATATTAATTAGGTGACATAAACATTACATATTATTTATGCATCATGTAAAGACTTCTTTCTGAGTCCAATTTAGCCTAATATTTATTAAAGCAGCCTAATATTGTAGCAATTAACTGTAATACATATGTAGCTCATTTGTGTCATTTGACTTCTTTGATGTATGTTAAAGGTTGCACTGTAGTTTTCTAAAAGAACCTCTCTTCATTCTGTTCATAAGTAAAAACAACAAAAAATCGGACTTTGTTTGTCCAGTAGTTCTTGATGAAAAGCAGTTGGTACTGGAAGTGGTAGATTACCACTTGTGCATTTTGTTTTAGGCATTTTGTTTTAGGCGTCTCCCTTGGGCAGATTACCACTTATTGCAGAAGTGAATGATTGGCAAAGGCTTCTGCTGCATCTTAAAGCCATCCTTTTATGCAGTCGGCTACAATTTCTTCGCAGAGCTGCCGAAACTCTTAAAATATAATGTATAATTCTCAGTACATCACTGTGAAATAAACCTGACACTGACTTTGTTCGCTAAGTAGTCCGTGATGAAAAGCATTCTCATTCTCGCTAGACATTATAGCTTACTGCTTTCCTTTTCACCATTAACTGCTAAATCGACTGGTTGGCAGAGGCTTCTGCTGGATCTTAAAGTAGTCGTTGTTTGCAGTCGACTACAATTTCTTTGAAAGTTGAATGAAACTCTTAATATTTAATGTATATTTTTTCCTGTCTGTGCTGTTGACATTTTCTTTGTGTCTATCTTTCCTTCGGGCTATTTCGATCATGTTGTCTGAACTCTCCACTTCTCCAGCCCACGTACTACTCTCTTGAACCTACGGCCATCCTGCCATTCACCTTCCAAAATTACTTTTGCACTAGCAAGGAAAAAAAACTGTTTTCTGGTCTGTCCCCTGATACTAAACAACAGATTCATAATAATACACTGTGTGCCCATTCCTCCAGGCAAGGTGCGCTAAAGTTTGGGGAAAAAGTAGTAGACCTGCTTGCTATTTGAGATAAATTAAGCTTAAAAAAAGACCAGACAACAACACCAATGTTGCAGCGTCAAAGGTTACCGATGCAGAGTTAACGGGGTGAAAATCAATTACATGCCTGGTTCACCTAATTGATATCTAGCACAGCATGAAGATAACACCCAAAGCATTATTTTTGTATTGAGCCTGAGTTAAAAAGCCAATTTATATTCAAGAAGGTGAGGACATTTTGATGGGAGGCAACTTCAAATGTTGATTGAATTAAACTGTTTATTTAGAGTGAAATACTGATGATTGGGGCTGTACATGAGTCCAGGTGGACTTGTTACAATGCAGGTGTAAAGCTTCTTTTATGAAAACCAAGTAGACCTACAATGTCAAACATCAGAGGGCTCTGACACACACAGGTCTTTCCAGAGCATCTGATCCTGTTTTCAGTCAAGCAGCCAAGACAATGAGCCTACTACCTCTTCAACCTTTAGGACATACACAAGACCAGAGCTACTCAACTTTGGAAAGCTCAGGGCCCACAAAGCAGGATCCCTTCAGCTGTAATGGCCAAACTCCTAATTTTTATAGTAATTATTTAATATTAATAAGAAGAGTAGACTATGTGTAGTGCATGGTATGACCAAAATCATGGTATGAGTCATTTTACTCAACAGTATACTGTACATCATTGTTATTTTTGCAGGAAATTCAACCAAAAAATGTTATACAGTATATTACATAACCACACAGCAATGCATTTTTTTAATTTTTTTTTTGATAATCCAGTGAATTAAATACTTTACAAATGAAAGTTACTTAGCATCATTTGATTATTTTCTTTTTATTTAGAATGTGAAAAAAACTAACCAAAAGATATGATTATTATTATTAAGTCTGGCATTAATGCAAAAAAAGATTTACAACTTAAACCTGAGTTAAATACAGAAGAGGCAAAACAGTAATACATTATACATTATGTATATAATAGTCACTCTTCTTTAAAAAATGTGTTTAAAAGTTACATCAGCAAAGAGACCACTTTTAAATGCAGCACAAATCTTTCAATATTGTTTGTTTAAAAATAAAAAAATGTATGCCTAGGCATAAAATTAGTTGGATTTAAAACAGATATACCAACTGCTTTATCCCACCACTATAGACAATCATCCGCAATCCTTCTTAATGCTGCTCAATGCTCTTATTGTTTGTAATCAAACTCATTGAACACATAGGCTGTATGTTTAAAACCTACATATCCATGGCACCAAGCTGTTATTCCTCGTCTAATTAGGAACCAGCCTACAGAACATCCTTTTTTTAGGTTAAAAACTGGTAATTACAAGGGTATTATGCTATAAATGTGGTTTATGAGGACATTTAGTGTCCCCATAATTTAAATTGCTTAAAAAACATACTAATGTAAAAATGCAGAACATATTTTGTGAGGGTTAGGTTTAGTTAGGGTTAGGGTATATAATCTATAGTATGTACAGTATAACAATTATTATGTCTATGGAGAGTCTTCATAAGGATAGCCACACCAACTGTGTGTGTGTGTGTGCAGCGCAAGGGCTAGTCAGAAACTTTGCTACCTTTTCTTCCTCACATACCCTGCATTCCAAACAGGATAAACAGGGTGAACAATTATGTCAGCCATGCTGTAAGATCGCATCAAACTGAATTTTAAATAAAATTACTTAAAAGTTGACTTCCGAATAAACTTTATTTTTGAGCCCTCGTAAGCTATCACAGTGGATGATAAAGTCTCCGAAGGGAATAGGGCATAACTTCTTATCGGCAATTGGCCAGTTTTTATATCGGTCAGGTCTTCTGTTCTTAGTGGGCAGTTCTTTTCAGGAGTGAATGAACATAAAACGCTATGGTTACTGTTCTAACCTCCATTCCCTGATGGAGGGAACGAGACGTTGTGTCGATTGTAGTGACACAAGGGGTCTCTCTTGAGAGCCTCGTGTACCTCTGGATTTGAGAAATTGCATGTCCTGCCCCATACTTTATACGGGTATAAAGGGAAGTGGACGTGCATCTGTCAGTCAGGTTTTTGCACTGAGGAGCCGAGAGTAAGGTTCGGCCATTTACAGTGGTAGGTCAAGGGGGACACAAAGTCTCAATCCCTTCATCAGGGAACAGAGGTTACAACAGTAACCATGACGTTCCCCTTCTGTCACACACTCGACGTTGTGTCGATTATAGTGACACAAGGGGTCCCATTTAGAAAAGACACAGGTGCAAGCAAGCTACTGCATGCTAGAAGCAACTGTATCGGCCGTACGTAAC
Organism: Moxostoma hubbsi; assembly: GCA_032164185.1. Classification (NCBI taxonomy): domain Eukaryota; kingdom Metazoa; phylum Chordata; class Actinopteri; order Cypriniformes; family Catostomidae; genus Moxostoma; species Moxostoma hubbsi. The sequence continues at coordinate 9,451,928 of JAVLUX010000039.1, read as the reverse complement.
CCTCCTCAATGCCCCAAAAATGTGTCATATACAGTTCTTAGGTTCCCAGCACCCCTGAGGCGGGAACAAGCGACATGACTATCATGGAAGCAAGCCGGCCAGCCGCGGCCTTTTCTCTCTCCATGTTTCTCGTCATAGAGCATAAAGCAGATGGGGTTATCTTAACGCTATAAAACATGTCAGGGAAGGCGTTCTTTTCCGTTCCTATTCTCTCAGGGGTAAAATACTCTGTGGAGACCACATCCTGCCAAGACTGGGGGGAGGTAACATGTGGCCAATATGTCACATGGGTTGTCAAGCCACACGTTGAAGTGGCACAGTGGTAGGTCCTACCTAGTAAGGGAGCTCTACAAACACAGCGACCAGGGACAGAGAGACTGCCCAAGGGAGACGCGGGTCCACCAACAGGGGAGTTGTCTAAAAAGGGAATTAGGCCAGTGGAGCCCTACCCCAGTACAGAGCACTTGAAGCTTGTAGAGGGTCTGGTTGCAAATTCCTCAACTGAATTTGCAGGCCAGAGGGCTAGGGAGGAGTCATCCAGGGAGCCGAGTTAGTGGGATCTCCTGGGAAAAGAGCACACATGTTCGCCTCAGTAGAGAGTCAGTTGTTCCGCCTTACCAAGTTCTACCGGCTCGGACCTGATAAAACACGGGACGAGACGTACTTAACCCTGAGATTATAGAATCTCACAAATGTATTGGGTGTTGCCCAGCCCGCTGCTCTCCAGATGTCTGCTAGGGAGGTGTCGTTGACCAGTGCCACGATGATGCCACACTTCTCGCTGAGTGTGCTCGAAGCCTCAAGGGGGCAGGCATGGCCTGGGTCTGGTACGCCAGGGAGATGGTGTTGGCGACCCAGTGGGCTAACCTCTGTTTGGAGACAGCATTCCCTTTCCGCCATCTGCCAAAGCAGACAAAGAGCTGCTAAGAACATCTAAAGCTCTGTGTGAGGTTCAAATAGAAACGCAAGTTATGAAGCGGTCTCATATCCATCAACCCAAGCGGCGCACCCGTGGCTGAGGATGCCATATGTCCCAGGAGCTTCTGGAACTGTTTTAGAGGAACCGCTGTGCTGGGCTCGAAGAGAGCAAGGCACTTCAGCACCGACTGCGATCGCTCGTTCGTGAGGAGCGCTGTCATTGAGACTGAGTCTAACTCCATGCCAAGAAAAGAGATGCTCTGAAACGGGCCAAGCTTGCTCATTTCCCAGTTGACGGCTGAAGCTCACCTGGTCCCTGTGAGCGTAACTCTCGAGAATGAGCTAGAATGGGCAAGTCATTGAGGTAATTGAGTATGCGGATGCCCACTTCCTGTAGTAGTGCCTCTGCGACCTTGGTGAAGACGCGAGGGGACAGGGACAGGCCGAAGGGGAGGACCTTATACTGATACGCCTGGCCGTTGAACGCGAACCATAGGAAGGGTCAACGTCGAGGCTGGGGTGCTGAGAAAAGACTCAAAGCACTTACCTTGCTCCGTGCTCCAGACAGGGGGCGGGGTAGATACTGAGGAGGAGGTCCTGTAAGGATGTCAGATCCTGTCAGTGCTGGCCCACCAGGGATGGATAGTCACGGGTCCAGAGGTGAGGTAACTGCGTCTGGGAAACCGGGACTCTAGGTGCCAGCTTGCCATGATAATGGCACGCTAGATGACCCAGGAAGTGAGGAATTCACATTTTTATTGAGAATGTGGGTACTGCAGCCCGAAGGGGGTGTGGCAAAAGAATATAATGAAAACTAGGATTTTCCTGCCGGCCCTCCACCGGGGGACAGTGTGGTCTTGGAATGAACATCTGACTGCCTGGGTCTTCCATCTCAGGAGAGCTTAGGAGCCTTCCGGGTCCTAGAGGGGGCCCAGGAGACTGGGGGGCGACGCTGGGGCTGAGAGCTTGGCTCGGGTTGAGGTGGAACTGCCTGTTGTTTGGATGAAGCTGCAAGGGTATACCCTCGGAGGGCAGACGGGGCACGGTGGCACCGCAGCATGATGTGAGAGATTGCTTCCATCTGCCTCTTTACCGTCGAAAACTGCTGGGCAAAGTCGACGACGGCGTCACCGAAGAGACTAAGTTTGTCAACGTTGCGTATCTCGAACAGGTTTAGCCACAGGTGACGTTCCTGGACCACGAGGGTGGCCACCGCCTTCCCGAGTGCCAACGTTGTGACCTCCGTCGCTCTGAGAGCGAGGTCGGTGGCAGAGCGCAGTCCCTGCAGCATGTCGGGGTCAGGACTATCCAAGTGCAGATCTTTAAGTGCCTTGGCGTGGTGAACTTGCAGGAGTGCTATGGCGTGCAGGGAGGAGGCAGCCTGGCCAGTGGTGCTGTAGGCTTTCGAGGTTAGCGACGACTTCATCCTACAGGCCTTGGATGGGAGTTCCAGATGATCCCACCAGGTAGCGGTGTTCTCGGGGCACAGGTGGATCGCAATTGCTCTATCCACCTGGGGGACCTCCGTGTACCTGTGGGCCACCCCACCATCAAGGGTAGTTAGAGCAGACAAGCGAGGAGGTCAATTCTGGATAGTAGAAGGTGCCTTCTACGACCTCGTCATGCACCTCCGGGAAGAAAGGTACCGGGGGTGGGGGGTTGGGGTGTGGCTGAGAGCAGCGGAGTGTTCCAGTCCAACCCGATGCTCAAGGCAGCCCGGGAAAGCATGTCTCCATCTGCGCATCAGCCTCAGACTGGGTGGCTGAAGGAGGCAAACCAGTACAGTCTGATGCATCAGATGCCTGGACGCTTTCCGATGCAGCGGCGACGTCATCATCCAACTCAGGGGGCTCGAGGGAGAACGCAGACTGGTCGTGAGGTGAGCTGCCCTCACCTCGAACCCGGACGGAAGCAAGTAAGTGTGCTGGGGGCAGGTGGTTCGTGGGGACGTACCCGGCGAAACCATGCCCGGCGAAACCGAGCCCGCTGCCTTCCCCAAATCGCCTCCCTCGCCAACCGGGTAATCCCGTGGGAAGGAGTGATGCGGGAGGGGGGCGGCTGGAGTGGCATTCACTAACGTTGCCATGGTCATTATCTCGCAGTGAGTACATGTACCATCCACAAACGCTGCCTCGGTGTGATCATGGCCCAGACACATGAGGCAGCATCTATGACCATCGAATTTGGAGCGATATCGACTGCATCCAGGAACTACACAGAGGCGGAAGGGCATCATTAAAAAGATGCGTCCTAAAAAAGGACATTCAACACCTGCTGTGTATTACTCTTTTATGAATTAAAATATTCTATTTTAGAGGGGAAAATACTTAACTTTTAGAGGGTATATGCTCTTTACAGAAGCACTGTCAAAGCGCCCAGGGGCATGGACTGCACAGTGTGCAGAGAAGGAGAAAGCCACTGGAAACGCGCTGTAGGTCCAATAGCAATGCTCTGATAGAGGTGAGTGGAGCAGTAGTTAAACTCAGCTTGCTGCTACACAACTACTCGGCTCCGAAGAAAAAAACTGACTGACAGACGCACATCCGCTTCCCTTTATAACCGTATATCCGGGGGCGGGACAGGCAAATTCTGTCTTCAAATTTCTCATTGGCCTTTTCACAAATCCAGAGGTATGCAAGGCTCTCAAGAAAGACCCCTTGTGTCACTACAATCGACGCAACGTTGATGCGCAGAGAGCAGATTTGCTGTTCTAAATTATTTTGTTACACTGCGTGCATGAAAACTTGGATAATTAGTACAAGGTAATAAAAACTTTCGGTGCTTTTCCTAAAACATTCAGGACTTAAGCCTAGTAAGCCCACCCCTTGGGTCACCCAGACAAAATTTCAGACAAAACCATATAGCAAGACTCTCAATGATCAGTAAACATCTGTATGTCTGTAAAATTATTTAAACATAAAATGTTTTACGTTTTAGATGCTATCAGTATGTTTCAGTGTCCATACAGATGTATGAAATATATTTGTTAAAAAATAACAATTAGCCCTACCTACAAATACTTATGAGATTACAATGGATTTTTGCTGTTGCGTTTACCACAAAAATCACACAGGCCATGAAAAAACGGCCTGTGCGTGCATTGAGCAGCAATGCAATAGTCTGCCATTCTTTCTTCACTGCTGCCAGAGGTTATTGACTCTTCTTGAGGACTCTGAATAGGAGTGTAGTCAGTGTGATCATAATCAATACTGCAGAAAGATATGACACTCTCCCTCAAATGGACAAGTTAAGAGCAACCCAGAGGCATCTCATCACCACATAGATCATGTGATTTTGCTAAAGAAGTACACTGTGATGCAATATGCCTTGGTGAAAACAAAAGGGGTAAAATTCAGGGATAAGTTTGATTAGAATTGTTACCGTCAGCTAGTGGTTATAGAAATCTCATACCTTAGACTCTGAATGTAAATTGAGTTTCTGTTTAGCCACTTTAGTATATGATCAAGAGGTTTTTTTTGTTCTTTTAAAGTGGTGTACCCACCGAGAAGCTGAATTACTTCAAAATATCTGCTGTTGAACCTGCTGCAATTTGTTGGCTTTCATTTGCCCACTCTTTAGCTAGGTGGGGAATTCAACTTTGAGAGCACTGTAATGAAGCGGAGATAGAGGAAGCACACACGCATGGAATTTCATTAAATCAACGCTGTGTTTTCATTTGCCAGAAATGCTGCTCTACTTTATCAGCGGATTACCTATAAATGGGCTCTATTCTATGTCCATCAATCTAGGGAGCTTTCACCTCTGCTCTTAGATTAACAGGCCAGAGATAAGAGAGTGGGCATGACTATGCAATTATAAACTTAATTTTTTCCATCCATGGTAAAGAGAAGAATAAAACATCTCAGTCTCTAAACCGCATTAATGCCATCAGGGAATGTATGACACAGGTAAAAGATGGGGTGATGAGATATGAAGTGGGCAAGAAGACACTTTAACTGATATTTTGAATATTTTGATGTTTCCATGAGAGGTGATCAATGTCGGCAGCACTGAATGAGACATGGTGAAGAGAGGGTGGATGGTGAAAATAATAAAGTAATGCAGCTACTCAAAGACACATAGGGGCTACACTAGGATCAGAATGGTGGAGTGATACGCCTTTGCCCCCTTCATCGGGTCAAGACCACACAGTTGCACAGCAACAGCAGGGCTCTTCAAAACATAACCCGTGCCCTCAAATCCACAGGCAGCTTGACTTCTGCCAGGGGCTCCAAGTGAGTAACCAAGAAACATGGAAAAGGGAATGATTGACGTGATATGTTTAATGGGATTAAAGATTACTATGTGACAAATGCAGCTTGAGCCTCATAAATAGAGCAAACACCCAACCGCTGTGACGCTGTAAGTTCCAAAAGATCAAATAAGGTCAACTTTATTCTATGTCCACAAATCATTAAAATGGAAAAGCTGTCAGCAAGGTGTCAGCAGGAGGGATAGAGAGAAAAAAAGAGTGAGGAGAGAAAGAGAGAAAGATTTATGCATGACTAAATCAATTGAGAATGCAAATGTGCTGAACAGCAGACTTATGCGACCTAGGGATGAGTCCAGCTCCCTAAATTATGCAATTATGATTAATCAGAAGAATGCTCACTTAAAAACCTGAAAATCAATGCTTTTCATTGTGCACTGTGCTCCTTCAAGACCCACAAGTCAGGACCAAGTGCATCATAAACTGCCTCTCAATATCCCTCATATTATTTTACAAGCAAAAACAAACAAACAAGCAAAAAAGAAACATAGGCCAAGAGGACTAAATAATTCCTTTCTTCAATATACTGTGTATATATATATATATATATATATATATATATATATATATATATATATATATATATAAATACTGCAGTTCATTACAAAGCCGTGGCATTTCTATGTGATTGCACAGCATGAACTTTTAAAGAGATTAATCAAACGTGGTTTTATTCCATGCATTTGGCTTTCACCTGAAATCTGCTATGGAAACTGCTGAGACAGTAGCCCTAAAACTGCATTCTAAGCTAATTAAACATTTACTAAAATTTTCATAGCTGAGGGGAGTAGAGGCAGTTCATCTATGCAGGAGTTATCAGCTGAACAAATCTGTTTCCAATACACTGAGAGGGGGGGTTATGATCACACCATATTGTGTGTCCTCAGTAGGGGAGACTGCAGGCCATTGTATATAAATTATAATAAAAATTTTACCAAATGCATGGACTACTAGAAATGCATGCCATATTTTGGTAGAAGAAACATATGTATGTTTAAAAAGAAATCGTCTAGGTCATCTGATGGAGGGAACGAGACGTTGTGTCGAAGAAGCGACACTAGGGATCTCTCTTGAGCACCAAATATGCCTCTGATCTATAAAAAAAGGCCAATGAGAAGTTGGCAGACAGTATTTGCATACCCCGCCCCTGGACATACGGGTATAAAAGCGGGGAAATACGTCGAGTTCATTCAGGATTTTTCTGAGGAGCCGGAAATGATCCAGCCACTACAGTGGCTCGGCTCAGCGACGTGGCCAGGAGGACACAACGTCTCGTTCCCTCCATCAGCGAACGGCGGTTACATCAGTAACCTAGACATTCCCCATCTGTCGCTCACTTTGACGTTGTGCGACTCTAGGGGTCCAATTTAAATCACGCCATGCACTGAGCCGTGTACGTGTTCTGCTGACACAGGAGTGGGCACGTATTCTACGTGAAAAGGCGACCAGCTGTGTCAGACTGCATGTACACTTCCCCAATGCCCCAAAAAAGTCGTCGGGATCCTTCTGGTTACCCTAGGCAGGGGAAAAAGGCGACGCTTGCCAACCTGGGAACGGGCCAAGCCTGGCTGGGCCTCTATTCTCTCTATGTTTCTCGCATAGAGCAAGAACGGCCGGGGCCCTTACATGCATTGAGGGAAGGGGGTCTTACCCAGTTTCCTATACTTTCAGGGGAAAAAGCCCTGAAGGGGAAGTAAGAGTGGTGAATACATCACATGGGTTTTTTAGGCAGCATGTGGAGATGGCGCAGTGGTAGATCCAACTTCGTTGGAGGGGGGAGTTGCTACAACACGGCGACCAGAGGGCAGCTGGAACTGCCTGAGGGAGATGCGGGTCCACTTCATAAGGGGACCGTACCGCGGAAAATACACACAGGGGGAGTCCGCGTAGGAGTCCTGCCCTGTGGAGCACCTATTCCAGTCCAGGGTAGTGTACTACCCGCAGTGGATTGGGTCGGCGAGTTCCTCAGCAGAACTGCGGACCCAAAAGGCTAGGGAGGAATCATCCAGGGATAGAGCTGCTCAGAACATCTAAAGCTCTGCGTGTGGTCCAAGTAGGTACACAAAGCACGTACCGGACACAGCAACAAAGGGGCTGGGTCTGCCTCCTCCCGGGGCAGCACTTGCAGGTTCACTAGCTGGTCTCTAAAGTGTGTGGTTGGAACCTTGGGCACGTAGCCCAGTCACGGTCTTCGGATCACATATGTGTCTGCGGGACCGAACTCCAGGAAAGTGTCGCTAACAGAGAACGCTTGCAGGTCCCCGACCCTATTGATGGAGGCGAGCGCGATCAGCAGGGCCGTCTTTAGACAGAGGGCACTGAGTCCAGCTGATTCTAGTGGCTCGGAGGGAGGTCTCTGAAGGCCCTCTGAAGGTCTCTCGGGACTAGAGACCCATCTTTGTTTCGGTTGGAGGGACAGGCTCTATCGTGTCTTTGAGTAAAAGAGTAGCGCAGTAGTGTAAATTTCCGCGCGCAGGGATTTGGCATGTTCGCCATATACTGTGGTAAAGCGGACACCCGCGAAGGGGGGCGGGGTCCTGGCAAACTGAATTGCGTAACAGAGTCAAATGGTCCGGGCCAGCCAGTATGACAGGTTGGGAAGTGAAAGCCACACATCCAAGCTCCGCGCTAGGGGACCAGAGACAAAGGAAATAGCTCTGTTATTGAGAATGTGGGTACCGCAGCCCTGTGTAGGGGGGCGGCAAATGAAATAAATTCAACAAAGGACTCTCCTCCCGGCCCTCCACCGGGGGACAGAGTGGTCTTACCAGCTCCGGAGCAAACATCTTGGGCTCTTCCAGGTCCTTGAGGACCTCCAGGTCTGCTTCCTTTGGGGTGCTCGACGCTGGGGCTGAGAGCTGGGCCCGGGTTGAGGTGGAGCAGGGTTTTTATTAGCCGCAGGTGGACACCCTCGGCGAGCAGACGGGGCATGGCCCATGGCGGCAGGCTTGCGGCAGTGCAGGATGTGAGATATGGCCTCTGTCTGCTTCTTCACTGCGGAGAACTGCTGGGTGAAGTCCTTGACGGTGTCACCGATGAGGCCGAACTGGGAGACAGGGGCGTTGAGAAAGCGAGCCTTGTCGGTCTCAAGTTCAGCCACAGATGACGTTCCTGGACCACGAGCGTGGCCATCGCCTGCCCAAGTTACTGCGCTGTGACCTTCGTGGCTCTAAGGGCAAGGTCGGTCGCTGAGCGCAGTTCCTGCAGCACATCGGGATCAGGGCAACCCTGTGTAGATCTTTGAGCACCTTGGCCTGGTGGACTTGCCGGAGGGCCATGGCGTGCCCTGTGTGTATGACTCGCAGCTCGCTGCAGTACAACCATCGGCTCCGAAGAAAATTTCTGAATGAACTCGGAGTATTTCCCCACTTTTACACCCGTATGTCCAGGGGCGGAGTATGCAAATACTGTCTGCCAACTACACATTGGCTTTTTTCATAGATCAGAGGCATATTAGGCGCTCAAGAGAGACCCCTAGTGTCGCTTCTTCGACACAACGTCGAAGTGAGCGACAGACGGGGAAAGTAAATTAAAAAGACAAGATAATAATAATTTTAACATAAGTCAAAATATAATTATTTTTTCAAGTGTTACAACTACCCCTAAACAATGTTTAAAAGGGCAGTTTTTAAGTTAATTTATATTAACTCATTGTACTCTGATGAAGGCTTTTTAGGCGAAAAACGTTTTTTTTTTAGCCCAGTTTAATAAATTATTTTGTATCTTCACCACATGAGTGCCTTACATTTTATTTTTCATTACACATTTAAAGCACACCTAGTTCTTTATTAATAGTTTTTTTATTAACCAACTGTATCTAAAATATGTGCAAACCTCAAAGCAATACTTTTACTGCTTTAAAATTTAGTAATATTAGCTTTCACATTGACTAATTGTTTTATGCATTTTAAATGCAAATGTAAAGTTCCATTTGTTAACATTAGTAAATGCATTAGGTATCATGAACTAACAATGAACAATATATTTGTTAAATTATTAATCTTTGTTAATGTTATTTAACAAAAATACAATTGTTAGTTCATGTTAGTTCATAGTGCATTAACTACTGTAATGTTAACTAATATAACTTTTGATTTTAAAATGTATAAATATATGTTGAAATTAACATTACCTAAGATTAATAAATGCTTAATAAGTATTGTGCATTGCTAATTCATGTTAACTAATGTTGGTAACTTATGTTAACATATGGAACCTTATTGTAAAGTGTTAATTATTTGTTTTTTATTAGCTAAAACTTTATACTATATAGTATAAAATACTTAAATAAATTTTATAGTACATTATATGCTGTAAATAACTGTATTTCATAAAAATGTGTTACACTTGTGACTGATCTTACAGCCATGATAAAATCCTTGAAAACTTTAGACAGCAGAAGAAAAATATTGGAGATACAAAACAACAACAACAATAATATTAATAATAATAATAAATAAATCACTCCACAAAATAAGTTTTTTTGTTGACGATTTTTAACAAAGTGATCCAATCACTCTTCATTGCGTGGTGTTTCACACCAGACTGCAGAATGTATTTAGTGTAACAGATTTGACCATGATTTATTTAGCAGTTTACAATTTATCTGCAGGATGATAAAATGCATGTAAACCTGAAACCCTAAACATGAATTATTTACAAATCACTTGATGTTTTAAGCTAAAATGTGTATTTTTTCTATGCTAAAATACATTCTCCTAGGAAACCTGTTTGAAAACAGTCTTATATTAGCAATTCCATTTGCAGATGCAAGAAATTACAGATCTTTTTACAATACTAAACTAGCTTTAAGATATTATGCAGAATAATTACATGTTTATGTTGAGCATAAGGCCATGGCTAACAAGAATCACAACAAAACAAACCATTTCCTAAAACAGACATCACAAAACAACTGGAGGAAATTATTCCTCAAAATTCCCCAATTACTCATAGACTTTAATAATTATGATGAACTATTAATAAACTGTGGTGTTGTGGGGGTCTAAAAAATGTTAGGCCAGTGCTCACGATTCTGGCCTTTAAACAAGCCCTCCTGCAGGCTTCACTGCTGATGGCCCCATCGATTTGATGCAGGCAGCCAACAAGCAGCTGATATGAAAGACATTTGTGTTATGAGGGCTTTCTAGTTGAAGGGCAGAATGTATGTGAAATAAAAGTCTTGAGGACTACATTGACTGGCTTAACTCTAAAAAAAATAAAATAAAATGGAATAAAACTAAATATCAGCCTTGTCCTCTTTGTGCATGATTGGAAAATGTGATTGAGGACATTCATGCCAACACATACCATTTCAGTCGTAAGTAGAGGGACCTATCCTTGATTCTCAAGGACTCAAATTATGATTCATTTGATTTCACATCATAGTGTAGAATATTCATAACCGCCCCATTTTTCATTGAGACATGGATTTATATATTTGATTGACTACTTTAATCTTTCAAGGAGAATGGATTGATTTATTAGTCACTGTTTCAATTTCAACTTAGCAGAAATATATAGGACATCCTTTACAGAAAGGAGGTGTCAAGGATATTTAGATGTTCGAATCCTTCACCATAAAAGCACTTATGTTTGTCAGTTACAAAAGAGATTTACTAAAGTTGGCGGATGCATTATTGCTTTGCACAATCAATATAATACGTTGTTTTTACACTCTAACTGAATTGTACTGTGAAGAGTAAGTACAGCACATTACAGGCAAGAACACACTGCATCTAATCATCATTTGATTTGTTATGGTGTTCATTTAGCCAACGAAATTAATGACAAAAATGTTAATTGATAAGGTCTTTTTTTTGGTTTTGACAAGGAAGACGTGACGAAAAATAATGAAACTCTTTAAACATACTGTTGACAAAATATGATGCAAAAAAAATGACACTCGAAGACATTATCAATGCATTAATATTGTTTTTATTAGAGGAATATAAAAATGTATGAAGCAAATGCATGTATAGTTAAACTCAAACCAAGTTACATGCGAGTAAGACTGCGTTATTTGCATTGTGAATACGCGGTTTCCACGAAAATGCGCTACACGCGATGCAATATTCTACACTGACTAAAGTTGGGGCGGGACATGTTGATGTCTTCAGTGGCTTACATAGATCTAACTTAAAAATGTCAATACTGAAATTCAATAGGGCACTGCGAATATAGCACAACAACGACAGCATAAATTAAATATTAAATAGACAATGAAAAGAATCAAACATATATAATTCGAACACTGCCCCCCTAAAAAAAATTTGTAGTTACAATTGGGTTAATATTCCATACTATCCCTGTCTCCTTCATGTGAGGACACAAGAGAAAAGTCGTTTGCTGCTGTGCTGTGTTAGCACCTTATTTATTCTCCCTTTGCAATACAGTACAGAGGAGTTCTGAGCCAGGCCTAGAGGAGATAAGCTAAGTCACACGAACAGTGCTGAATGTGATGCCTCTGTAATGACCTCTCTCTTCGTCTCTCTCTCTCTCTCTCTCTCTCTCTCTCTCTCTCTCTCTCTGTCTGGACTAAATTCAAGAGTGCATGGATAAAAATGACCAGACAGGCTGCGTTGTGATTCACATTCTTCATTTATCTTTATCACTGCAGCACATTGCAATATTTGCTTAGTCAAATAAGGACACATTGGTCACACAGCCACAGCTACACACACAGATACACAAACACTCCAGAGATTTGTTTGCACTTTGCAGGTGTGTTTACTGATCTTCAAACCATCAATTGATTATAAAATCTTTAAAAGAGGTGGCAAAAATCCATCGCCTCAGGTTCAGAAGTGTTTTGCACACATAATAAAAGCTCACCGATACTTTTCATTTATCAGCTGACAACAAAAAAGAGCTTTGTGTGAAAAAGTGAAGCCTCTGGGATGATGGCATGTTTGTTCCTCTCCTCCAGCTATGAAATGAAATTACATGATCCCTCATGGTGATAAATGACTAAATCAGTGGACACTGCCTAATGTTTGTTTTAAGCTTTATCTCCGAGCTATAGCAGCAATAGAATTAAATTTCATAGCCTGATATTCACGTCACACCATTAAAGTGAGAGCTTTATTAGGAATTCACAGTCTAATGCCCACTGGGTTTGCACGGAAGCAAAAAAGGAAGTACTGACACCAAGATAATACATTCTCATCCAGAGCTACACCAAGATAATACATTCTCATCCAGAGCTACTTAAGCTTAAACAATATCTTCAATTGACTCTTGAGAACTAGATATACATTCAGCTACTTAAATGCCTCTTGAAAAGTGCACATGTTGCCAAAAATGGCCTGGTAATCACGGAGCTTGAGTCCCATGGGTATACCACATGTGACAAGACAGCTAACGCAGTGTGATAGCACCGTTCCTCTGAGATGAGTGGGAGAGATCCCTTCTTTAATAAGAGGCCATGATGTCCATCTCACTGACTGACAGAGTCCACAGTGATCTGGGGCTGTTAAATGAGAGAAATGAGTGACAGAATTCACCTGCCATTTTTACAAAGGGTTGAGGGTGATGAATATGCAAAGCAGATTCTTATAAATCTTATAAATAGTAAAAGTATACTATGACTCACCATTCGCTAATTACTTACTGCAAAGCTCTGGATTTATTTATATAATTTTTTTCTCTTGTTTTATGAATTCTATTATTTTCTATGTCCTGGCCAGTGCTATATTTCCCCATCCCTGGCTTCTTTGGCAAGACACATACGTCTCTCACACTAATCGGAATAGTTGTGGAATTATGTAATATATTTGGAAAAATGCATCCAAGAGCACGATCCTAGGAAATAAAAAGCAAAAAGCAATTTTTAAAAAAAAAATTTCTCTCAAAAGCAATGAAATTAACTGAAGTCTCCTGCTTCTCGGATGTTTCTGCTGAGATTCCAGTTCTTGTATCTCACATGTGTCTCCTTTAGAGTTTCAAATGAGATCACAATATCAGTGTCTACAGATTTGCCAAGATACCAAAGATTGCAATCAAAAGTCAGATATTTCGATATAAACATTAATCAATTAAATTCTATATTTTTACCATATGTATGCAATTGTCTCATATGTGTTTTTATCTTATTTTAAAGAATTGAAGGAAACAAAATCTCAGACTTAATAATACTTTGAAGGGGCTTCCATATGACTTACGTCAGCCTTTGAAGTCTATGAAGTGAAGCGTCAGCATTGCCCCTGGTGCAGCTGATTCAACAAATATCAATTTTGACCCGACTTCAGCTGACCTTTCAATAATTTGCTTTTATGCACCAAATCTGTCTTTAAGTGACAGGTCCATCTTTACGCCAAAGTGTTTTTTAAAATACGTTTTTGCATCGCCAGTGATGTCTTCTAAAACAGCATTAATGTTTAGGAAGGAATTCATCAAAGTGTCATTCAACTGATCACAAAGTATAGTCAGGACATTACTGCTTTAAAAAACAGCACAATCTATTTGGAAAAAGGTCATTTTTATCAAATCTAGACAGGCCCCATTCCATTGGTTATGCTAGGTCAGGTTTTCAGACAGAAAGTGGTGACTACTGATGCGTCCAACAAGGTTTGAGGCATGCTGTGCAATGGACACCCGACTTTCGGCACTTGGACGGGTATGTAACAGGCGTGGCACATCAAGTGCATGGAAATGCTATCCATCTTCTTGGCTGTGAAGGCTTTCAATTTCGACATTGTGAATCATCATGTTCTTATTCTGTAAGACAATATGTCAGTTGTAGCATATAGAGGAAATGGGGGAATGGAGATTTCATCCTCAGATGGTTCTAAGGATTTGGGAAATGTTCAACAAAGTGGAAGTCGACATATTTGCCTCTGCAGAGACAGCCCACTGCCCTCTTTGGTACTCCATGTCCGAAGGCCCACTGGCGGTGGATGCCTTGGCTCACAAATGGCCGACAAAATGCAAATATGCATTTCCCCTGATACATCTCCTCCACTCTGTCATCAGCAAAATCTGAGAGGATAAGGAAATGGTTCTGTTGGCCCAACCATCCATTGTTGAGATATTAGGCGGTCCTCCATGGGAAATACAGCTGAGGAGAGATCTGATCGCTCAAGCGCAGGGCACGATTTGGCATCCCCAGCCCGAGCTGTGGTACCTTCACGTATGGCCCCTGAAAGGAGCACAGCAAATGAGCCAGAAACGGCTTAGTCTGTAATGAACATTTTCCAGGCTAGAGTGCCATCCAAGAGATGTCTCTGCACTAAAATGGAGTGAGTTTGCAGATTGGTGCTCTTCATGCAGCAAAAACCCAGGGAAATGCTCCATAACGGAGATCCTTACATTCCTTCAAGAGTTAGATGCAGGTCTTACTCCGTCAATGTTTAAGGTCTATGTAGCAACCATCTCAGCATTTCACACCCCAGAGGCTGGCTCATCTATAGGCAGACATGATCTGATCATAAAGTTCTTTAGGGAAGTAAGTTAATCACACACACCCTGCTACGGTTCCAATATGGGAATTAAATCTGGTGCTAGGGTGCTCACTAGCCATCCGTTCGAACCATTGGAATCTGTTGAGTTGCGTGTGCTCTCTTTAAAGACTGCACTGCTGTTGGCTCTGGCCTCAGTTAAAGGGGTTGGTGATATACATGCACTATCGGTTCACAGTTCATGTCTAGAATTCGGTCCAGGGCTTTCCGAAGTCATCAAATTCAAGATTGGATTCTGAGTAGGGCTGCACAATGAATCACGATTACGGCTGCCACATTTATGTAATTGTGAAAACTGACGATTACAGCATTCAATTTAAGTCTGCTCCTGTTGCATCAATGGTTCCTATTTACAACATATTTTTTGCAGCTGTTGAGTATTCTAACAAATCACTAACATGTCCATTGAGCAATGAAATAGCATTGGCCAATCAGAGCTGCTTAGATTAGTCCTCCGTCCTATCTGTAATGACATCTGATCCTAATGCGCAAGCTTTAAACCATCTGAAAGCCCAGATGCTTGCTTTATGTTCTTGCTCTGTTCGCACAGCACACAAAAATTAATACTGAAGAAACATTACCTGACACTTGAAAAGAAGCTGTAGAACAAGAGCAAAAAGCACTTTGTAATTATTTAATTTATTTATTATTTAATAATAAGACCCATTTGCCATGCAGTTGGTATTGGTAGATTTCAAGTTTTCACAAATCGCACAAACTCTGATGCAACCACTGAGGCTAAAAATGATCTAACGATGATCTTACATGAACAAGATCAACATTGAAGATTTATCGGGATTAATGGTCCCCTGTCTAGCCAACTAATACTAAGTTTGTATCATCATAGAAGCATACAAAAGAAGGAGCATAGAAGTTTCTAAAAACCTAGTCCTTCCACTCTCCAAGCCCCAGAAGTGGTTGTGATGGATGGAATGGGAGAAGGCTCAAAATGACTGAAAATGACAGAAAACATGGATGCAGCGCTGCATCTAACCAGCGCACTTCAACGGGAATGGATTTATGCTTCTATTTAGTGATTGACTGAAAGTTTTAACATCTAAAAATAAAGATATTGTGATGTTGAAAAGACTATTTAAGGAGCTGGTTCATTACGACAACTGCTTCAGTCATGGTAAACTGCAGCATGAATACAGACCACCCGGTTTGATCATACATGTCTACACCCAGCCTAGTGTAATCACACCAGTTTCATTGTACGTGCAAAAGTTCAATACAAGTTAAGCTCAATCGACAGCATTTGTGGCATAATGTTTATCACCACAAAAAAATAATTCCGACTCGCTCCTTTTCTTTAAAAAAAGCAAAAAATCTAAGTTGCAGTGAGGCACTTACAATGGAAGTGAATGGGGACAATTAAAGTGAATGTGGCCAATTTTTGGAGGGTTTAAACACAGAAATTTGAAGCTTATACTTTTATAAAACCACTTGCATTAATTCTTCTGTTAAAACTCATGTATTATTTGAGCTAAGTTGTTTAAATTGTCATTTTTACAGAAAAAGTTTGTAAGTGATTTTATCAAACTAAAATTAAGTTTACATGCATATCCTTTAGCTATACTTTTGAAATAGTGAGTATTTTAACGTTCCAAAATTGGCCCCCATTCAATTCCATTGTAAGCACCTCACTGTAACCTTGATTTTTGCTTCTTTTATTTTTTTACAGAAAAGGAGGAGCGAGTCAATATGCATTTTTGTGGTAATCAGCATTATGCCACAAATCCTGTCGATTGAGCTTAACTTGTATTGAATCCAGGACATTCCTTTAATGGTGCCGCTCTGACATACTGTACTTAACTATTAAGATGCAACACCTCTTTCCAAAACCCCCACTCTACAAGTATGCCATGGTAATCAAAAATGGAGCAGGAGAACTGCAGCACTTCATCTCAGTGTTATCGAAGTTGTCAAAAGCAACAGCAACACAAAAAGTGTTCTTGCACAACAAAATAAAAACTGTTTATGAAGCTGAATTTGGCATGAATGGCCTTAGCAGATCATGAATTTGAATGATCTGCTTTAACTACTACTTCCAACTACCACTCAGACTCAGACTCAGGCAACGCTCTCTGCTTCCCATATTTGGGCTGCCCTGCACAAAATGACTGACAGACAAATATTGTCGCAACATGTTCTGATTGGCTTAACAAAGAATCAGATTTTGACCTGTGGCTACATTTTTGTTTGCTGTTTACCGAGTCTATGGCTGTTACAGAAACAGGTGTGCTATTTCAGGACACCTAATTCAGTGATAACTGTCAAGTAATAAGGATATGTTCTATGTACCATTGCATTATAGTTTCAGTGTGGGCAGTCTCTCTCTACATTTTCTCTCTCCCGGTCTTTTACCTTAGAACTCCTTTTTTGTTTCTCATTCTCTGTTTCTTTCTCCTTGCTATAAGGTTCTGTTTTTTGCCATCTTTTACCTTCTTTCCTCTTTCAATCTCTCTCTGTTACTTTTTCGTCCTGTTGGCTGGGGCTTCAGGCACTCCTCAGGGCAGTGTCAATCATTGTTTTCCTCCAGGGAATGAGAAGAGGATCTGTAACGACTGGCCTCTTCTGAACCCTGTGCTCCCTAATGTGTGTAGGGGCACCATACAGGGGCAGTGTTATTTTAGAGCAATGCTTTTAGGCCTCTCTGCAGCTGCTGTGTTTGGACCATTGCCTCCCAGCTTGCGACTCACAACCCAAGTTTGTCAAAACTCATCATCATTGCGGCACAATTTTACATGCTAGCAACTTAACATTGAGAGTGTTTCACCATTAATAGTATAACTGCAGTTTTACTGTATTGCTGATGTGATAAATCATTGCCGTGAATATTCATGTACTTTGCATTTACTTTGCAGAGTTTGGAATTCATTTGTACTATTCGGTTATCAAATGATTTAGGGTGAATATTTTAATATTTAATACTATTTCATAATAGTATTTTTACACTGGTCAATTAAACAATACAAGTTATAAGAACACCAACAATTAAAAAAAAAAAGACAAACAGAGACACCAGTGAAATTACACTTTATAACGGGTATACTGTTTGTTTTCAACATTTGCAGATTTCATTAAAGGTGTAATAAATAAGATAATTCCGACCAAAGGGATGGTTTCCTACCACAACAAACCGAATATGTCTCAATTTATGTAACGTATAGCAGGCAACCAGGAGCAAAACGAAGACAAACACAATGATGTGAAAAACCCAAGTGCAGTTTATCCCAAATGAACAAACATAAATAACTCGACTAGACTTGACTTGGCTTGACTTGACTTGGGTCTTCTTGGATCGACTCAGGTGTTACACATAATGTTAAACAGACCTGGGACCCGTAGAAATATAATGTGACCCGACCCGGACCCAGTTTACCATATAAAACGTGGACCCGAACCTCTACAGGTCCCGGGTCGGGTCTCGGTCCTTGGGATAGGGTTAGGATGGACCCGTGAAGACCTCTGGTGTGCGGGATGCGGAAGAATACATTTATTTGAAGTGGGACCCTGGTTCCGGGGCCATGACAGGGAACCCTGGCTCGGTGTCCACAAAGGGGAACTCTGGCTTGGCGGCTATGATGGGGAACCCTGGCTCGGTGGCCATGACGGAGAACCCTGGCTGCGGGAGAATACACTTATTTGCGGGACTTATTCTATTGCACAAGAGCACCAACAACAACTAAAAAAAAATAATAATAACAGGTGCAAGGACAGTGGCTCATTCATAACTCTTTCTGCCGCGCTCCACATTTAAGACATTAGAGACAGAAATTTTTATGTAAGTACTTAGTATTTAAAGACACCTAAAATAAAGTGAGACCTCACTTAATACAAACCTTATTTTAATCTTCAAAATACAACATGTTTAATATAAACACATACATTTATGAAATCTTGATGTACTACGCTCACAAATACATTCCAATTCTCTTTCAATTATTATTTAAGTTTAAAAGAAATATCCAAAACAGCATCTTGGGCTTGACTTAAACACTTGACTTAACTAAGTTTTAAGGCATAGGCTAGATAATGATTGTATGAGATTCCGGAATTGTATGTATGAATGACATAATGCTACTACGATTTCTCAGAGAGAATTATCACACAGGCTTCCATTTCTAATTCCCAAATAATCTTTCCTCAAAAGTAATAAAATAATTGTCACTGTAATCTTTACTGGAACCGTGAAGAACCGTAATCATTAACAAGAATCAGAACCAGAATCATTACATTTCTTATGATTCCCATCCCTACGCATGACTTACATTCTTCCATGGAACCAAAAAAGAGAAGGTTAGCCTTAGTCAACATTCACTTTCATTGTATGGACAAAGAGATGCAATAAAAGTAAACAGTGGCTGAGGCTAAAATTACGCCTAACATCTCCTTTTGTCCTCCATGGAATAAAGTCATAGAAGTTTGGGACAACATACATGAAGGATCATATATTTTTGGGTAACCATCCATTTAACGATAACTTTTCACATTGTCATATGACTTTTCACATGTCACTGGCTGAGATCTGGTCAACAAGTTGTCGGGAGCAGGGAGGAATGATCTGCCATTATGGGGCTAGAAAAGAGATGTACTTTGAGTCAAATAGAAAAAGAGATGGAAAAATTAAACCCACTTTAGCAAAGGGAGAGTCAAGAGATAGGTGTATTTAAGTGATATTTGCCATTTAACCCCAAATATCTTGTTGCTAGGTTACAACCAAAGCAGTGTTGATTGAACATTTAAAGCCCATTTGTGCAGATCCTACCGCCAGACCCCATTTCTCACTCAGAGACACCTCCCACACAAAAAATATTGCCTAGCACAAAGCACACACTCACAAAATTTTCATCACTCATTATGCTTCCATGCCATCTGTTACGCACCTTAGATCCTATCCCCCTCCCAAATGGCAAAGCGACTATTCTCATCACAAACATGCTAATTAACCTATATGCATGCTCCCACTGGTGCAGGAGACAGTCAAATGGATTGTCACTGAAACCAAGCATCATCAGCAGAGGGATGAGAATTTCTAAGATGAGACCCTTGTTCGTTAGCTGCACGGTGATTGACATAATTACACCCTAGAGTCACAAAGATAAAGCAAGGTAATGCTATAATACGCACCTGCCGTTTATGATTCATGCACACAATTAGCCTTCCATCATTAGCTGCAACATCAGCAGTAGGTGGATAAAAAGTTTGTTCTTTTTATTGTTTAGAGCTCAACAGTAGTAAAGAGGTTGGAACTTTTTATGTTATGTTTAGGTTACTCTAATTACAGTAAATGTTATTTACATTATAGGATGACTGTTTACATTTAACATGTTAACTCCCACACAGGCTATATACTGACATGGGCTTAAGGGACAGGCAGACAATAGGAGACAAGTACAATGGAGTGGAAAGTGTACAGTTGAGTAGAGCAAAATAAAAAAAGAGTAGAATAATGACAAATACAGTAGTACATCTGATTCATAATGTATGTATACATAATGTATAAATCTGTATGAATCAATTATTTTGGTAACACTTTACAATAAGGTTCAATTTGTTAACATTAGTTGACAACATTAGTTAACATGAACTAACAATGAACAACCCTTATTAAGCATTTATTAATTTTAGGCAATGTTCATTTTAAATTCAAAAGTAGTATTTGTAAACATCAGTTAATGCACTATAAACTAACATACACTAACAATGAACAATTGCAATTTTATTAACTAAAATGAACAAATATTAGTAAATTATGTAACAAATATATTGTTAATTGTTTGTTCATGATACCTAATGCATTTACTAATGTTAACCAATGGAACCTTAGTGTAAACTTTTAAGATGCTTATCAGATGTTTGTACACAATTATCAAAATGTGATGCTTTCCAAATGATGCACTCATTTGCAGACATTTTAGACATATGTGCTTGCGCACCAAGGAGTAAACTTCATTGATGGGAAAAAGCAGACAGACAGACAGAAGCAGAAAGGTTAGCAGACCACCAAGTACATTCCTAATCCACTAAATAGTTGCTCTTACATAGTTATGGTGTCCTTAAATGTACTCGCATTGAATTGTTCGGATAAGTCAGACAGCTTGAATGAGTGCCAGGGAATCCCTGTGGACATGCAGATGCATTATGTAGAAACATATTCAAACAGATGTTAGAAGTTTCATCAAAAAGACAGATTGTCTCTGAACATTCTGAATATGTCTCTCCAACATCTGATCAAATCCAAAGTGAATAGGATATGTCAAGCGCAGAACAGATCTTGGAGCAGCCTCAATATTTTTGCTCAAATGAGAATTCAGGAGTCCAGATTTCCCTCAGGAAACACTATATGCACAGTATACACACGCCCACCATGCACAACAGTGCTGAAAGACAGTAGAAGGAAGCTCTTGTAACTTATTCATTCAACCCTTGGCTCTAGACTTGAGCTGAATTGAGAGATAAAGCACTCTCCACCCGCTCCAGCTTGTAATGGAGAAAACAAGCTGCTCCCAGCAATTAACACTTTTAAAAGAACGTCCAGATTGCCATTGACAATACAGTCTCTCTCACTCAATTTGTTGAGTGAATCACACCAACCGATACTTAATTGATGTTAAATTTCCATATTGTGCACATCTGTGCTGTAATTGTCAGCATTTCTAACCAAATTAGAGAAGATTGCTGATTTATAATATGCTTTCCCCTAGTGTACAACACACCGCTTACAAGGTCTCTAATTAAAGTTCCAACAGTTCTAAAGGGGGGGGGGGGGGGGGTACTTTTCTAAAGCGCTATCATCGTCACCCATCTCTCTTCATCATGCTTCATTTTCTCACTCCATCACGCCATTCACAAGTCTCTCGACTCGCACCCTAACCATTTTCATACCAGGCACCACTCCAAAATAAGCATTCCCATCCATCTTATGAGCACTAAAGACAAATTAGCTGCAAATGTAATTGAGGAAACTGTATAGAGCACACCGTATGTCATATCATCAGTTTTCTGAGAGTTTTGAGCAAAGTGTGTTGATCTAAACCTGATGATTGTCATTTCAAGAGTAAGAAAAAGTGTAAAGACATTAGTGGAAGCCAACACACATTTGAGTGGCACACTGTAGTGACTGTTTGTGCCAAGTTAGTCTTGAATAAGACTGTGTTACAGAGCATCATTGACTGAGTTCTATAAAGTCTACTAAAACGTTTGCGCCAAGGAATTCTCTTTGTACATGATCCTGTATGTCATAACTTTTTGTGTGTGAAAAGAGACAGCATAGACAGAATCTTAAACTTTACGTCTGTTTGAAGAAAATTAATTTTATAAGTAATAAACTCATTTTATAAACTCATGTGAGATGCCTTGTGTTTATATATACACGTACATTAAAATGTACTACATTGCAAAAGTCATAGTATGTGTATATAAATATGTATATAGCTCAAATGAGAATTCACAAAGCCCCAGTATATATATATATATATATATATATATATATATATATATATATATATATATATATATATATATATATATATATATGTATATACACACACACACATACTGGGGCTTTGTGATTTGCAAACTGTATACATTAAAATGAGGACAACACTGCAAAAGTATACAGTATACTTTTGCAGTGTTGTCCTCATTTTAATGTATCCAATATGAAAATCACAAAGCCTATACATTCTTTTCTATTGTCTTCTCACAAATTCCAATACAATGCATGTGTGCTCTGAAGGCTGCTCTTTCATATCACAAGGCTGTCCAGACGGATTTACAGGGGCTTTATGTGTTTGGGGATGTCGTCTGATTGCACCCTGTTTGCTCAAGGCCCTCCTGTGTGAGATAATGTCAGGAAAGTCTAATGAGCTGTGAGCAATGCACATACATTATAACACCAAATAAAAGGAGAAAGCTATGGCTATTAAATGTGAAAGAGGTTAAACAGCATGTTCTGAAATTATGCTAATTTCCCATCTCCAGATTAAAAAGTCAGAGGGTGACAATAACCTTTCCAATTGTCTTATTAAATCCTGGTCACCCAATCACAGTCAAAGGAAATTCATGTGGCATCCTAAGTAACCCTAAATTAAGTGAGAGCAGGATGACACAAATGTGACGTGTGTGAAGGTTAGGGAGTTCAATCATGAAGCTGCAAGCAGTCACTTGAAGGAAACCCTTCACTCAAACTCACAAGACAGTCTATCCATGATGCCATTATTGATCCATCACAGTCATTAAGCTGAACAGCCACTTTAGGACAATAGAAAACTAGATGACAATAATCCAGGGTCCAATCTTCTTTGGTCATGTTTCTTGGCCATTTATTAATTATTTTTTTTGCCATTGTAGTTACCTGATAATCTGTGATTATCCTGCTGGAAAATCCACCTTGTTCCACACACCAACTTGACTAAAGTAATATTCTCGGTCCCTCCTTTTCTTAAAAAAAAAAAAGCCAAAAATCTCAGTTTCACTGAGGCACTTACAACCATAAGACGTAAATAATATGCATATTAATATGATTTTAGTGCTATAAAATCACTCAGTCACCTTTTCTGTGTAAAGTTATATCCAATTTTACAATTTAGTTGCCATGATGACATTATGCTGTAAACCCAAAAATGACTGTAAAAACTATTATTTAAACAGTTTAATCCTAGAATGCAAAAAGGGGGTCAAATTGACCGGAAGAGGTCTAATATTTTTGAGATTTTATCAATCAAAATATTTGTTTCCTTGATCTTCAATGAAAGCATCAAAAATCTTGTTTGTGGCACTCACCAATGTCATTTTCATATTTCTCGGTCATAGCACAAAACAATATTTTTTTTACCATTACCCCAAGTCTGCATAAAGGGGCTCAAAATGACCCATAGGCATTTCCTATGGAATTTTTACTTCAAATGGTATTTTAATATGTTTTTTCAAATGTTTTAAATTAATGACAGATACATTTTGAAGCACTGACATTCAGATATTTTAACTGATAAATCATCTACTGTAGCTAGCAAACTTCTAGATCTAATACTCATGTAGCTAGCACATTTTAGCAAGTGGGTTTTGTCTGAAAATTCAGTATTTTTTAAACTTTAAAAAAATATTTATGATGGATTTTGAACCATAGACATTCAAATATTCTAAATCAGCTAGCAAGCAAACTATTAGCATGTTAACTATTAGCATGATATGCTCTCATATACAGCAGAGGAGGTTTTGGAAATGTTTAAGGAGACATCCATAATGGCTTTGGGGTTACAATCCAAGTACTCAAATGATGATGATAATCAAGACTACAGACCAGGTTGTGCTGGAGATGACTGTCATTGTGACAAAATATTGTGTAGTTGTGTGGCGATTGAGAAGCAGATGAGATTTAGAACATTCCAGTGGAGAAAGCTGTTTCCACTATTAGATGTTTTGATTGTGTTTGTGTTAAAGGCTCAGAATGAGTCGGTTCAGGAAAAGTTGCAATTCAGAATTTTCTCTTTTTAAAACATTAAAAGTGAACAAATAAACATGAATAAAAACATTAAAACAATCTAAATGATCTAATTCTTAAAATCTTAAAGATAAATATATAAACCTTTTCAAAGGATACCTTTTCTTGGAAGAAATCCATTGAAACCATTAGGGGTCATTTTGACCCTCTTTATGCATTCGTGTAGGTTTATTTGGGTCATACATTCTAGGGTTAAAAGAAGAATTAAAGTAAGTGTTTTTTTTTTTTTAAATTATGAGTTTCACATTTCTGCATTTAAACCCTCCAAAAATTGGTCCCATTTACTTATATTGTAAATGCCTCACTGTAACCATGATTTTTGCTTTTTTTTTTTTTTTAAGCACAAGACTAAATTTTATTTCCAAACCACAGTTACAATCTTAAACTGGATTTTTATGCATGGCTGTCACTACATAATAATTAACTATAATAGTACATGGGTTAAATCTGATTTAAAATTGACCTCAAGATTTCCTCAAGCTAAATCCTGACAAATAAAATTTGCAGTGCGCCATATTTGTCCTGTCACCTTGAGACGTTCAGTCTCTTTCTCTCGAAGACACAATTAAGCATGCATCTGTTATCTAAAGCACCCCCTGGCCATGTTATTTCAGCTATGGATGGTGTTATAGCAAATGATGAAGGCCAGCTCAGCCGCTCAGCCTGGTTTTTTCTTAAAATAAAAAAAATTCTTGTCTTGAATCAAGAAGCTGAGATAGAGCTGCGAATACTAACCTACTCCCTGCAAAATGTATGTTGAGCAGCTAGGTCACGCAGCAGTCAAACTCGAAGACAAAAGTGAAAGTCACAAAAAATAAAGACGTCTTGCATGTATTTTCAGATTTTAAAGAATTCAAGAGGGGTATACAGCATTTAACAAACATATCACAACACAGCAGACAAAGAGCTGCAAGAGGCTGGTTTTGACAACTTAGTATGCAGTGCAGTAAGCCCATTCTACATTATTCATCTCTTTAGAGGATACGCCAAGGAGGCTCAAAATACCCAGTACCCTACATAACCCACTTATTGAGAGATGACGGGGACTCAGAGGTGCACTTTCTGATTGTAGATGACAAAAAAAAGGGTTACCCCCGGCCCTCTCAGATCCTAAGCACATCTCTCAAACTACTTAAACACCTGCCTCAGGTTCTTACTTCATTGTACTTAGAACTGAGAGCTTGTCTCTAAAGCCCACACGGTTCTGCATTGCCACCAGTCATGTTTCCCTCTGATTTTCTCATGACTTCTCATACTCGCAACAGACTCATTGGATACATTATATAGAATACTAGCTTGGTACTTACTGATTGCAGCACAGTAAACCATTTTTCTTGCCTAAAAATGTTTTTAATTAGCAAAAATTTTAGACATTATTCCACATTAAACATTAAATACAATAGCTACATTGTTGTCACATGACATATTACATAGTCTACTTCAGAGCGTGTTGAAATAGACAATGGGGTTCTCATTGGTTTGTCTTGTTATCAGTTCTGTTTTGTTATTGGTTTAGTAGTCTTGTTATTAGTTATGTCTTGTCATTGGTTGTTTTTGTCATGTGTTTCCCTTGTCTGTGTGTATATATATTGCCCTCGTGTTCTCTGTCTTTGTCAGTTGTTAAACATGTATGGATGTTTGGTTTGTTCTCTTATGTTTTGAGTTACGTGTTTAGTTTTATGAATGATAGCCTGCACTTAGATCCTCCTCACACCTCGTTCCTACAAATGTTACATGTGTATTATTTGAGTTTTGAAGTTGTTTATATATCTTTTAGGATTAGAGGGATACGCTGTTGTGTGGTCATGGCAACAACATTTTAAAATTGGATATCTTTACACAGAAAAACGTAGTAAGTAATTGTGTCTTCCTAAAACAATGCCAACAAGCAAAACGGTAAGTGTTAACATTTACGAATTGGCCCCATTCACTTCCATTGTAGGTGCCTTGTAACCCAGAATTTGTGCTTTTTTTAACAAAAAAAAAAAAAAAGGGAGGGAAAAGGGTGAGAAAATTGTGGTAATCAACATTATGCCACAAATGCAGTCACTTGAGCTAAATTTGTATAGAAATTGGAATATTCCTTTTAAAATCGTGCCTGATATTTTTGTCTTGTTCATGCATCACACTGGAAATGGTAGTTCAAGCTGAGCATTGTGGAATACAGTATCTCATGCAGTATGTTCTCTTGTGCATATTTTGTTAAAACGTAGCAAGTCACACAGGTATTCTAGGAATCAGAAAATGCATATTGCATGAGCACTGTATTCATACTACTGTATATAATGCAGTAAAAGTAGTGAATGTGTCAAAACATAGCCAATTTGCTTTATCATTCACTGTCTAATCAGCCACTTTGTTAATTGGTCGCTCAGTCAGAAAAGCTCTTTCATTAAAATCAGATATTGCATTAATTCAGTATAATGAACTAAAAAGGAGATGCTTTATGACCCTGTCTCATACACTGACTGCACCAGGCTTATGTATGTCAAAGACTGTCATGCTTTGTGTGAAATGCATAATTCTGTACTTGTAAAATGTAAACATTATCACTGAGGCTTTAGCAGGGAAATGGTTTACTAAGTTCAAAGACCAGGCTCTGGGTCTCAATTGAAATTGCAGTGGCTAGCTCGCTTTTGTTCTGAAACCATGGGGCTTTTAGACTTCATAAAAGCTTTTAGACCTCATAACAGCTCTTCAACAACGCTTTTGATTATTCTCACCCTCGTTAAATTAACTTGAACCTTAAATTATGTCTGTTTATTTCTTTTTCTTTATTACGCCTGTTCAAAGCACTTTAAATTACCAGTGTATGAATGTGCTACAGTACCAGTCAAGTTTGGACACACTTGAATGAATTCTTGTTTTTCATGATGTTAAAAACCTTTTGATCGGAAGGCTTACATGTGCTTAAACACTTAAAAGTTGTTTTGAAGACAAATTCAAATTTAACCAAGGTATGAATTTCTTTAAAAACTACAATTTGTAATAAATTTTTCATATAGTGTGTGTGTGTGTGTGTGTGTGTGTGTGTGTGTGTGTGTGTGTGTGTGTGTGTGTGTGTGTGTGTGTGTGTCTCAGTTGGACCAGATAGTGAAGGAAAAGTGGGAACACATTATATAAATGTTTAAAAAGCATCCCAGGTGAAATCTCATAAATTTGCTTGAGAGAATGGTCAAAGTTTGCAGAGCTGTAATTCTATGCAAAGGTTGGATGCGTAGAAGAAGCTAAAATATTATTTTTTATTTGTTCAACATTTTTGGTCCCTACATGGGTTAATTCCTATTAGGATTGGGCAATATAAGCAAAAATGTATATAGTGACATTACTGAAAAGGTTTTGGTCGATAACAATGTACAGGGCATTCAGACACATTTTGTTATGTTGCAGCCTTATGCTAGAAAGCTTTAAATTATTATTTTTTTTCACATCAGTCTACAATCCATACTCCATAATGACAAAAAACTGATTTTTGATAACTTTGCAAATTTATTAAAAAGGAAAAACTTTAGTATTCATACCCTTCACTATGACAGTTCAAATTTATCTCAGGCGCATCCCATTTCTCTGGATCATCTTTGAGATGTTTCTACACTTTGATTGGAGTCCACCTGTGGCAAATTCAATTGATTGGACATGATTTGAAAATGCACACACCTGTCTAAATAAGGTCTCACAGCTGAAAATGTATTTCAGAGCAAAAACCAAGCCACAAGGTCAAAGGAACTGCCTGCAGAGCTCAGAGACAGGATTGTGTCAAGGCACTGATCTGGGGAAGGCTACAAAAAAAAAACATTTGGCTGGATTGAAGTTTCCCAAGAGCACAATGGCCTCCATTATTCTTAAATGGAAGAAGTTTGGAACAACCAGGACTCTTCCTAGAGTTGGCCGCCTGGCCAAACTAAGTAATCAGGGGAGAAGGGCTTTGGTAAGACAGGTGACCAAGAACCTGATGGTCACTCTGTTTGAGCTCCAGACATCATGTGTGAAGATGGGAGAAACTTGCAGTTGGACAACCATCATTTTAACACCACCGATCTGGGCTTTATGGAAAAGTGGCCAGATGGAAGACTCTCCTCAGTGCAGGACACAATTTGCAAAAAAACTGTGAGAAACAAGATTCTCTGGTCTGATGAAACGAAGATTGAACTGTTTGGCCTCAATTCCTAGTGTCATGTCTGGAGGAAACCAGGGACTGCTTGTCACCCGCGCCATACCATCCCAAAGGTGAAACATGGTGGTGGCAGCATCATGCTGTGTTTTTTTTTTCAGTGGCAGGGACTGGGGGACTGGTCAGAATTAAAGGAAAGCTAAATTCTGCAAAACCCAGAGATATACTTAATGACACCTGGTCCAGAGCCATAAGGGCCAAAGGTTTACCTTCCAACATGACAATGCAAGAATGGCTTAGAGACAACTCTGTGAATGTCCTTGAGTGGCCCAGCCAGAGCCCGGACTAACACAATCGAACATCTCTGGAGAGACCTGAAATTGGCTGTCCACCGACAGTCCCCATCCAACCTGACAGATGAGAGGATTTGCAAAGAAGAATGGCAGAAAATCCCCAAAGCAAGGTGTGCAAAGCTTGTCGCATCATAACCAAAAAGACTTGAAGCTGTAATCGCTGCCAAAGGTGCTTCAAATATGTACTGAGTTAAGAGTCTGAATACTCCTGTCAATGTGATATTTAAGTTTTTTTTATTTTTAATAAATATGCAAAGTTATAAAAAATATCTGGTTTTTGCCTTGTCATTATTGGTTATAGAGTGTAGATTAATGTGAGAAAAAAATAAATAATTTAAAGCATTTTAGCACAAGGCTGCAACAACAAAAAATAAGGGTCCTGAATACTTTCTGAATGCACTTATCATGATATACACATTTTTATGAAAAGTAATTTAAAACCTCTGAAAATACTGAAAAGTTCCCTTTTTATTTAAAACTGTTTCCAATGTAATGGCATACCTGTCATGTCCATTGCAATAAAACAACTTAAATTACAACTTTAGTTACTGTAGTCAAAACTTAACTAAAATATTATTTGTAAATAATTATCTATTTGGCAGTGTTTCTCAATCCAAGGAAAAAAATTAGGCTGCTCTCTCTTTAGTTGAACATATAAGCATTTGATTCAGAAGCAAACGCCTCACATATTTATATTGGATTTAGCCTTCCATTGTATACTGGAAACCTTTTTGGCAACTATATACTAGGCCTAAATGCTCGGTTGATTAAGGTGCTATGTAGTAATTCCTGAAGTCATTTAATTAGTGCCATGCTAGTGGCAGAACAGTTGTTGGTAAGAAAGTTTGATGGTGACCACAACAGTGAGGGCAGCGAGGCTTAGCGGAGGGTCGGTACCACATGGAGGATGTAACTTTTTATTAAGTTGTTGCTATTTTTCTCTGGGACAGTAATGTTTTGTTATTTAACAAAATTTTAAAACATTGATTTACAATTGCAAAATGTTGCCCGTCATATCGAGAGACAGATTACGTAAAAAGTGTCTTTACTCTCGTAAATGATTATACAACCCGTTATTGTGCTACCATGCAGCAGTATTTTGCATTATGGCGATAGAAACGATACTGGAACATTTTTACAGGTTGACCAATTTTTACCAGTGTATCAATTTAATCAGAATATCGCCCATCCCTAATTCATTTTTTCAATGACTAGTCATTTTAGTAACTAGCAATAATAGAATGAGAAGATGTGTCCAAACTTTTGACAGGTACTGTAGTATATAAATAAACTTGCTTGCCAAGTGGATCCTATTCCCCATCTCTGCCTACAGTATATGTGCTGTAGTTTTGGTCATTGTTTTGGACAGAGAATGGCAAGATCACTGAAAGCACGACGAATGTGACAACAAATGTTTTTGACTTGCGATCAGTCCCATAGTGGGTTTCCATGGTGATGCTCTCACCTCTCTCCCGCTGTCACTGTAAGGCTGCAAAAACAGAAGTCATTGACATGTTTTGCATAGTTACAGCTCGCAGAAACACACCAGTATCTGGCTAAACAGAACCGGCTGAGAAGAGAGGGCATAAAACCAAGCAGCTTCAGGCTCAAGACTAATTTAACCTCAGACATCATGCATCAACTCCCACTCAGTGAACTTTTGCTTCTCTCTCTTCTGATCACACACAAAGAAGGGATGTGTTTAGGAGGATTCATCGCTCTGCTGGACACCGACTGCTTCTTTTCCTGAATCGTGACTGTAGGAGTGAAATGGAGTCAGCAGTATGGGCTTTGCATGCCATGTGCAAAAAAACCCATACCGAGTTTACTGTAAAATCACACTTTGGTCATGGCAGCTCCCACAGCGAAGTGCACATAGCACTAACTCTTGGCTCCCTACTAACAGGCAGCATTATTCCCTCAGAAATGAAAAGCTGAATTAAACAGCATTGAACTGCACAAGACCGGGTCCCCGCATATAGTACGGCCATCCCTGCTGGCCGTACTATATACAGATATAAACGTCTGCGACTCTGACATTTGCAAGTGAAGAAGCTCCCAGTAAAACCCATTGACATGCATGCTGAACCCCTGTGGTCCGCTGTTGTCTTACAGGAGTTGTCAGGAACAGACGAGTGCTTGCAGACAAAGTCAAAACTCTCTTTTTTTTTTCATTATTTAATTCATTTCAAGTGCTGATCAGACACTATTGTATTGGCAGGTGGCAGGAGTCAGTGGGGAAGGGGGCTGGAAAGCTCTCCAAAGTGCATGGATGCATTGCAGATAATGCCAGAGAAGAGGAACGGAGCTGATTCTCACACCAGCAATGGCTGATTTTTTTTTTTTTATGGTTCGCCGAGATACTGAAATATTTCACTTTGAAGTCAAGAATGGTGATCAAATCTTATAATGTTCACACATTCTGAAGATTTAAGTCCACGCCATGTCAACAATAATGGCCAGGGCCTGCTGTGAAATCCCTATATTTGAAATCACTTTGGATGCGTCAGTAAAAGGCCCTCACCAGAAAAGAGGGCATCAGCTACTCTTCTGAAAGCCCCCTCTTTCTCCATTCGGTACAGTACATTTAAAGCCTGACCAAATTGACTGTCTCGGTTGTCGAGTTAGGTAACAAGGCGCAATACAAAGCCACCCCCCAATGCTCTGGGAAGCAGAGTAAGGACAGAGATGGATCGGACAGTCTTCACAAGGCAGCAGTTGCTTTCCCTTGCATGTCACATTACTTTATGTGTGCAATTATGTCAGAGGTAACTGGACATGTGGAAAGAATACAAATCGAAATATTAAGGATACCTGGGGTGGGGACAACAGGCTTGGTGTTATTTTTCAGTATAGTTTAGTATTCTGACTTCAGTTAAAAAACTAATTTAAATAGCTGTTATTTGCTGGGCCCTGTCACTTTTAACATCCAGATTAATTACTGTAGGAACATCAGCAACAACCTTGTTAGAGTAACACAAATGTATTAACAGAAAACGACTAGCAGCCGGTCTTGAAACAAGTTGTTATTACTGTTGCCGTTTGCTCTGAGGGATTTCAGATTTCTCCTTTCTTGTTCATGCAGCCTGCAGCAGAATAACTTACAGAGAATAAGGAGGCAATTAAAAAGAGCACTGTCAATCAACAGTTGTTCTAGAAAATGGGGCAAAAATGTCAATAAGTAATTAGAATGTTGCCAAAATCTTCACAGACTCTATCTGTCGCTGTACCAGTTTGCATCGCATGCAATTGTGCCACTTTCTTATAAAACAAGGGCAACACCGTCCAGTGGCACTCGTTTCTATTGCTATGTAGAGCTTGAGAAGCCTGGGGATGTCTCACAATAGAGCACTATTCCAGTTTAACTAGACCCAATATAGATTTCAAAGAACACAATTTTCAAGTGTCAGGCGAGAAAAATACTTGGATGGATTGTTTACTGACCTTAGCTCTGCATTTAACCGCTAAAGCTGGTTTTAAAACTCAAGGCTTGTAACACTCAAGATGTAACATATGCTGGATTTTGTCAAGGGCAAGCCACAAGCAATGAAATAGGACAGGGAGATTACATTTTTACAGATCCTAACTTGTACTTTAACTTGTACCTCAACACTGCTGCCTCAAGACTATCCACTGTTCACACAATACACTACCTAACACTAAACTGAAAATAAAAGTATCATGGTATTGCTGTGTTTTTTGGACATGATACAATGGTTAATACCATGGACAAGTACCATAGTATTCTTTGCAGTATGTTTGTTTGAGTGCCATGTAAATACCATGATATGAAAATAATAATTCCACTTATATTAAAGCAGGCCAGGGGTTTTCAGCTTTTCACAACACGATTCCAACTACGAGAATATATATGTACAGTAGTAGACACGGGTCACCAAAATCCTTTAAAGGGATAGTTCACCCAAAAATGAAAATTCTCTCATCTGTTACTCACCCTCATGCCATCCAAGATGTGAAGACTTACTTTCTTCTGCTGAACACAAACAATGATTTTTTGAAGAATATCTCTGCTCTTTTGGTCCTCACAATGCATGTGAATGGGTACCACAATTTTGAAGCTCTAAAAGCACATAAAGACAGCATAAATCCATATGACTCCAGTGGATAAATCCATATCTTCAATAGCTATATGAGAAGTGTGGATGAGAAGTCCTTTTTTATTATCAAGCTCCATTTTCACATTCTAATTTTGTTTTTGTCGATTTGCAATGTTTGAGCTTATACCATGTTCTGGGTAAATACTCGATTCTGATTGGCTGCAGGGTGTCCGTTAAAAAGTGATAGAGGACACCTAGTAAAGTAGTTCTGGTGAAACTGCCTGTTTACCATTCGAAATTAATAAATAAATGCGCTGCCTACAACAGCTGTGAGTAACCATAGCAACAGGCAGTCAAAGTATCCGTTAACAATTTGCTCTATCAAAACAAACATCTAACCTTAGTTAGATATTACATAGCCTACTAATACAACAATGAGCGACTTCGTTATTTCTTTTAACATTTATGGAGAATATGACAACTTTGACGACTGGGATGCTGCTGAAGAAAGAAAGACACAAAGAAGACACGGAGAAATGACACAAAGAGATAACACCGGGAGAATTGAATCAAATAGAAGACGAAAAAGATGAGATCAACACGAAAAAAAATACGAAATGGGCAGTAAATACACTCAGAGACTTTATTGTTCAAAAAGAAATGGACTCCAGCTTTGAAAATTACACCACTGCTGCTCTGAATGAGACCCTGCATTTTTGAACCTGAAGGGTTCTACAAGCTGAGCGGACTATAAATATCTCCGGTTGCTAAATAAACCGTCAGGCAAGTTATTATTTGTAAAAACTAGCTTTAGCCTAATTAAAATATAAACTAATGTTTTAAAAATGTTTTATTTGGCAAGTGACCATGGTATAAGCGGGTTAATGCCCTCCGAGGTGTCCATTGTCAGGTTTTAATGGACTTCGGCGGAGGCAACCGTCCTCCGCTGCGCGTCGGCCGGTTCACACCTCGCCGTCGTCCATTAAAACCTGACAATGGACACCTCGTCGGGCATTAACCCTTACATATCGCCCCTTACTGGGCAGGGAGAAGAATTTATAGTAAAAATAAATGTTCCTCACGCACACATATCTGTAGATACACACACTCTTCTGAAGA
Organism: Moxostoma hubbsi; assembly: GCA_032164185.1. NCBI lineage: Eukaryota > Metazoa > Chordata > Actinopteri > Cypriniformes > Catostomidae > Moxostoma > Moxostoma hubbsi. Next base: position 9,418,133 of record JAVLUX010000039.1, on the reverse strand, counting down.
TATAGATTTAACCAATGGTGTTTTATGGATTACTTTTAAGGCCTTCAAAGTTTTGGTCACCGTTCACTTGCATTGTGAGGCCCAAAAGAGCAGAAATATTATTAAAAAAATATTGTTTGTGTTCTGCAGAAGAAGATCATACACATCTGGGATGGTATGAAGGTGAATAAATCAGAGAGAATTTTCATTTTTGGGTCAACTAGTTTATCCCTTTAAGACCAAAATGCATGGTAACAGTTATAAATAAAGTTAGACATACTAAACACATACAGACACATAAAATAGCAACATACACGAAAGCTTTCATGTACCAGATTCTGTGTAATGGTTGAGTCTGCTTATGAGGGCACACACTTTTATTTTTGGTTTGTCAACCCTGACCCTTTTCGGCTGAAAATTTCAACCGACTTATTTTTGAACGTCAGATATACAAACACATAACATTTAGTAAACAAACATATAGTAATAAGTGTCTTATTAGTTTCACAGGTTTTAAACTGTCACTTGCAAGCGCCTTAGAATTTTCTCTTTCATCGTTAGTTTGTCCAATTTTCGCTTCAGTGTGAATGAACATATTTTGGAACGAATCTTTTAAGTCAAATAATCTTTCTCGTTCTCGTTTTGTAACGATTATGGATCAGTTAAAATTATCGAATCTTTTTGGTGAACGAATTCAAAAGACTCAAATCAGAATGACGAATCTAAATCTCTTAAACGCAAGCCTCGTGCCCAATTCAACTGCCGTTCGCTCCCCCTCTAAGGTTGAAAACACAGTGTATTACTATCAGATAACATTACTGTAAAATTGTATTACCACAGTAAGACTTTAAAGGTACTGTTCAACCAATAGCAATAGCTGCAATAATAATAATAATAATAATAATAATAAAACAAAATAAAATAAAAAAAATAACGTTACAACACTAACACAACAACCGAAATTACAAGTGGAAGACCATATATTTAAATTGTTTTCTAGATACATTTTCTTTTCTTTTTTATGTATCAAACGTCTTCACACTTTATCTTGCTGTCAACGATGTGTGACAAACTATACAACATTGCCATCTGCTGACAGGCTGCTTGAACAACCTTCTCACTGGGAAGGGACCAGAAATGTTGATCAGAAAATGAAATTCAGACCAGAAAACTTCTGTTTCTGCAGTGGCAGGATCGTCCTATATTAACAGTTATTAATATAGCCAATTTTATCTGTTGTTGGTGGTGGTGTTGTTAGTGTGTTTGTGCGCGCGTGTGTGCGTGTATACGTGTGTGTGTGTGTGTGTGTGTGTGTGTGTGTGTGTGTGTGTGTGTGTGTGTGTGTGTGTGTGTGTGTGTGTGTTTCAATTTACAATGTGTGGTTTGCTGCAACATTATGCCACTATAGGGAGTGCTACTCCAATTTCCTATGCGAAACATTGGAATTTGGCCTAATTTATCTGTAAGTTTAGGCAATACAGTGATTACTGATTACTTCTAATACATTAACAGAAATGTACATATTTCGTATCATTTTTTAAATCCTGACTCTGTTAAAACCATCATCCTTCAGCATTATCAGCAGTTTTCTATGCTGAAAAAGAGTGTATAGCAATCAAATTAAGATTAAGCAACACATACTGTGCCTAAAGAAAACACTAACCCCCTCAATAATATTTTTCTCTACTTGCTTACTTAAAATTATGTATCCCTTTTTATTTTATTTTATTATTTATTTTATTTAGTGAGAAAAGAAGAGAAGAGAAGAGAAGAGAAGAGAAGAGAAGAGAAGAGAAGAGATCAATTTAACTGCTTTGTATATGTTTTGAACTAAACAAAAAGTTAAAATATAGTTAAAACTATATGCAACTCAACTTATTTTAAAAATCAAGAAATTCATTAAAAAAAATACTGGATAAGTTAAATCTAAAGGAAATGTGGATACTCTGGGCATATTTACTTATATTTTAAAATAATTTCATTAGAATTTTTTCAAATTCATACTCTATACTTGGAAGCACATGTAACTTATCCTGTCCTCAGCAAGAGGTCACAATGTTCAACTGCTAAACAAAGTGTTTAAAAATGCACCAAATTCTTAAACATAAATATCAAATGAAAGGGAGGTATCTTAAAGATATCAAACCATTCATTAAGAAAACTTTAATTAATATTTTCCATAAAAAACTGCCTATAAAAGTTGTATCCTCACTTTGCTTCAACTTTTAACTCCCTTTCCTACTTTCTGCTCATTGTGGATGCAACAGTAGGACATGTAGTCTGGTATATTTGACATTTTTCATATTTTAAACAAACAGTGTATAAGTCTCTGCGGTCACAGCTTCAACTTGTCAACTCTGTCATTCTCATTATTATAATTTTGGCATTTTAGTTTAGTTTATAGATGCCTCTTCAACTGAGGGGGAAGAAAATGGCTCCAGTGTACAACACATGGAAAACTATTACATTTCAACTCTGTCAGAAATATATATATATATATATATTATTAGATAATTAAAGACTTTACACTTGTTGGATTGGATGAATCAAATTAAAATAGCACACTTTTTGCTGTGTCTGACAGAGTTGAGACAAATGACAGTAAGGTACAATTAGCTGAGACCTTTGTCTACAAATATATCAATTTCAAATCAATTTAGTATTAAAAAATAAAAACTTAGATTTAAAAAATGTTTTGTCCCTTATTTCAAGAGTCAGTGAACTATATAACATGAAGTTGTTACAAAGAAAAAGGCTTATACATTTTACAAAGATAAACTTATAAGTTCATGAAGATAAATAGGCTATATAGATCTGTCCTCTTCAACAAAATTGGAAATATTAGGCACAATCCAGGTATTAAGATCAAGACAGGCTTCCAATTTGAGAAAGCAGACAAGAGGGGTTATTGTCAAAGAAATGACCAAAAGGCCAGAATTTTAGAGTTGTTGCAGAATAGGAGGAAATGTCAAGATACCATAAAATTTTTCAGCACTTCTTTTATTTATCCTTTGAGGGAGAGTGAATTAATGGAAGCCACTTCTGGGAAATTTCTGTAAATTACACATGTAATTCATTTTAATTTTGGTGAATTTGGATGGCACATACTCTTAAATAAAATTAGTTTCTTGAGTGTTTTGAATGTTTTTGAAAGGGGATATGTGTTTAAAATTTTAACAGTAACAAAACAAGAAGTGTCCTTCAAAATAATTTCTAAGAGCATTGAATGTTATTCCTTGGCCTTTTGAGTCAATTTTGATTAACAGAATCAAACCCCACTATGGTGATCTTTACAGTTTTCAAAGAACTTTAGTGAGAAGTCTATGAGCTGGCAGGCTGAAACTGATGCAATTTTCTCTACTTTCATCGAGTAAAAAGGACCCATGAAATTCAGTAATTACTGTTCGTCAAAAGTGGCTTAATTACGTTCTATAACTTTTCAAAGACAAATTTTCATACACAACACATTTGCCATGTGAAGAGGAAAATGAATGCCATTTCCTTTCTCTGCTAATTAGTATATTATAATGGGGATCAACTAAAGTAATGGCATCTAAATGGAATGGATATGCTTACACACCGATATAGCTTTTGAAACTAGCAATCAATTAGATGCACAGATGACACAGATCAAATTACTCTCAATCGATTGCCCCAGAATATTGCTTACCTCATACTATGTGTGTTACAAAGTGTGATAAATGAGAGCCATGCTAAGGAATTATTCTTGGGGGTTGAGTTTTAAAGCTACCACCATTCTTGTGATCTCAAACCAAAGAGAAATAAGATTTGTGGGGTAGAAACAGAACAAACCTCTCCCCCTCTGAATTACTAAAAGACCACAGAAAATATACAGCACTTCCTGCCACAAATCTCCTATTGATTTTTCTTTTAACACTAGCTAAATGGAGATGCACTACAGCACTCTGTTTGATGAGACTGCTTTAATATGTTAATACACATACGTGTTTGTACAAAAGCATCAACACAACACAAACACACACAAATTCCTACAACAATCCGTTGGTCTAAATTACTACCATCACCAGCCAATCTACCCATAAATTGCTTTTACATGGCATGGAAACTATTTGTATAAATATAAAATGCTCTTCACATATCACATAAAACAAATAAATTGAGAGCTTAATGTGCATTTCACTTTGACAACAGTATGTTAAGCTTTGCATAAATTACAGGTTCACTTATCAAAAAGGTTTCTCCTATTATATTAATTTAGAAAATTCACCCCTGATATACTTCTGCCACTTTATGTACAAAGCAAGAGTGTGGCACTAAAAAATAACTAATTCATAAGTCCCTCTAAATCTATGTCAGATATGGTTAACAGGACGTAAACAAAGAATCTTCAATTAGATTAGGCAAAATGCACTCAGTGCTGAGATAAACTGTTTGAGCCGCATGTTTTCTGTCTCGTGGAGGGATTTATTGTCAGGTCTCAAGTAAAGTTAATTGTCTGCAAAAAATGTGTGGATCAATGGTGCATCATTTGTCGGATGCTGTTACTCACATTGTCCATCGGCATCTGGCAATATATTTGATTAAATGACATTAAATGCGACAGACCTATTCTTAGATGGTTAGTCTTTTGTGCACAATCTAAAGGTGAGTATTGATCACTTATTGAGCTTCTAATCAAGTTCAGTTTTTGCATGTGCAATCTCATTAGTCTGGCTGCTTTATCACGTCAAGCTATTGCTAGCTAAAAATGTTGGTGTTTTGTAATTAATTCTTCATGTTTCAAAAAATGAATTATGCATAAGAAATTGATCTAGGTTTGACTTAGCTTGTTAACAAGGGAGGATCAATTATTATACAGTATACAAAGAGGAAACATGAATGGTTCAACATTTATGAATCAATCAGTGAAATAATGTTCTTAAAGTCACTTGAGACTGAATAAAGTAAAATCTTGTGGCTTTAGGGTTAGGGTTAGATTGTGGTAATTACAGATGAGTATGTCATTTTAATGAAATAGTTTTGCTTTTTCAACCTGCAAAACGTTTTGCCACATTTAAAAAATATATAATAATAATAATTTGCTTGGTTACTTGTTTATGATGATTATTATTTATTTATTCACTTTTCCAATTACCGGCACCTGAATAAAAGCTACAGTCATGCTATTTGATGTGAGCAACATTTGATCAATAAATGTTGAATGTTTTGAAATCAGACCAAATGAACAGTAATACAAAGCATGATTTATACAACCAATGAACATAAACATAATGCACATAGGATTAAAATGCCTAATGCTTATACTGCATACAGTAGTACACTATTGCATTGCCTCAGGACAACAGTAGAGAAGAAGTTTAAAGCCAGAAAGTATATTTGGGACAAAAAAAATCTTAAGAAATGTAACTTAGAGCTGTAAACCTCAGAGACCCAGCGTGGCAGTATTACAACATTTGTTTACAGCAATTAAAAAATAGGCCAACCTATTTATTTATTTTTATTATTAATCATGGTATAAAACATACACATAGTAGCTGACACTTTGAACAGTATCACAACAACTGTTTTGGTGGAGGAAATTGCATATTGAACGTCACTGTCACAGCTTGATAAAGTCACACAATAGGCACCTCAAAGCAAATGCTTAAAAAAATATTCTAGGTTCACTACAAGTTAAGCTCAGTCGACAGCATTTGCGGAAATATGTTGATTGTCACAAAAAAGATTTTGACTCGTCCCTCCTTTTCTTTAAAAACAGCAGAAATCTAGGTTACAGTGTGGCACTAACAATGGAAGTGAATGGGGCCAATTTTTGGAGTGTTTAAAGGCAGAAATGGGAGGCTTATCATTTTATAAAAACATTTACATGAATTCTTCTGTTAAAACTGCTTATTATTGAGATGTTAAGTTGTTGAAAGTGATGTTTTTACGGTCGTTTTAGGGTTTAAGGGTTTACGGTGTTATATTGTCATGGCAAAGAAGCAGTAAAATTGGATAAAACTTTACTCAGAACAGGATAGTAAGCAATTTTATCACACTGAAATCATGTTAACACACATATTGTTTACATTTGTGGCTATAATTTTAAAACAGTGAGTATTTTAACATTTACACTTTGGCCACATTTGCAGATTTTTTATTTTATTTCTTTTTTTAAAGAAAAGAAACGGAGGGACAAGTCAAAATACAATTTGTAGTAATCAACATCATGCATCAAATGCTATCGATTGATCCTAACTAAAAAAACTATTTTTTCCCCATTGACTCCCATTGTTTTCTGAAGAAGAAAAAAAATCATAATAAACCAAAAACAAAGTATGCTTAAAAATGTAAATTTTTACAATCAGTTGCTTAATTAAAGGAGTGGTAAAATACATCAACAATCTCTAAGGGTTAGACACAAAACTAAAAGTTTATTCATGATTCTATATTAAACTGATATCCAGGGATTATTTCTTTCTTTCATACATACATTCATTTCCATCTGTTCTATTTGGGTTTGAAAAGGCAACCGTTGTAGTGGTTTTTAGCAAACAGATGGCGCTCCAGCCCTGTATTTCTTCCATTCAAATCAAGTAAGAAACAAAAATGTATATAATCTTATCCAGTTATGTGATTGTAGGGGACGCTTATACGCTACGGGAAAGGGGAAATTTAACAACCAGGTAAAGATAATGACTTCATTTTAAACAGTTGCCTACATGCAACAGTGGCATCCACTCGTGTCATTCACATAACGTCATAATTTCTCCCAGCATGTGACTACGCAAAGTTGAAACCGTATGGACTGAATGGGGTTAGAAAGAGCCTGTCTAAAGAAGAATGCTGCAGTGGTGTCAGGTACACTGTATTGTCAAATTCATAGCCACAGTGGATTCCATTCTGCTTGGACATTCTTTCTTATTAAGGGGTGGAACTATTAAGTAAAGATCTTAAGTAAAGATCTTAATGGTGCTAATCAGCGAATATTCACTTTTCAGTTGAGCCGAAAGGACCGACCTTCTCCAGAAATACGAGCACATGCGCAATATCTTTAACAGCGTCAACGCAGAGATCAGTGCGCGTACGTCGGACTTCGGAGCGCACAACAGCACTCTGGCATCAAATGTGCAATAACTGACTTGAACTTTAAATAGTTTCTGGAAAAGATTAAGAAAACAAATAAGCGTTCTATTGATCCAATGCTGAAGACATGATAAAGGAGACATTTAGAGGTTGAACTTTACGCTCAGATTTGTCGTGATTTCATCATATTGTTTTCTCTGTGTCAGTGGTGTTTTTACTCTCTTCTCGTGTGGTGTGTCCATCAGTGAAGCTCTGAGCGCTTGTTGGAGTGCCGAATCTGACCGGATGTGTACAGTATATGATGTCTGATCACTTGTTCCTCACTAGCGCGCAGCTGACGCGCAATGGATTTATCGGGAAATTTGTTATAGGCTATATCGCATTTAACCGATTTATCTGCTCTATGAATGCATCTGAATAAAGCGACGATGATATTCGTAACTTTTTGGATAATGCTGCCTTTCCTTGGTAAGTTGAGATGATTTTTTTTTGTTTGTTTGTTTGTTTTGCCTTAGATCTGTAACAACTTTAGGAAAACTATATTAGAATTCCGATGCATATTTTTTATATGTTGTAATATATTTTAATTATTGTTTTATCATTAGGCTATTATTTGAATGTGTGTGTGTATATATAGTGCAGATATGTTGCATCAAATAAGTTGTTTTTCTTTTGTCTTAAATTGTTTGTTTTTTTTTTTGTTGTTTTTTTTTTTTGCTTAAATTGGGTACACTAAAGTTACTGGGTACAGGTACGTCTTATTACCATACGTAGCCTTACTGTTAGAACGTCGTAATATCAAACGCGTTTATTTTATTTTATTTTATTTATTGTTTGTTTGTATTTATACTTTCGTTAGCACTTTCATTTTGACTTTTTCCCCTACACAGATTTAATGCACTTCTCGCAGGCATATGTGATCGCACAGTCTCGATCGGTTCGGCTGGACTGCGTCAGGGCTCATGAACAGTGTTTGGGGAAGTACGGCTGCAGCACCAAGTACCGAACCATGAGACAGTGCGTCGCCGGAAGAGCGAGTAACTTCACCATGCTGGCTGAACCCGAGGCGCAGGATGAGTGCCGAAACGCAATAGAGTCCATGAAACAAAGTCCTCTGTACGATTGCAAGTGCAGGAGAGGAATGAAGAAAGAGAAGAATTGTCTGCGGATCTTCTGGAGTATATACCAGAGTTTACATGGTGGGCTGATCCTTGATTGAAACTCCTGTTGATTAGAATCCAGCCTGTGTAATGATACTCATGCTCACTTAGATGGGCTACTTTATACTTTGAAAATGCAAATATGCATTAAAAACATTAAGAACAGTCAAAACCATGTCTGGATGTACTAAAAAAAATAAACGATGGTTCCATACAATCCCATTTTAAATGGTTAACTGTTATTTTATTGCTATTTATTTCTACGATAGTATACTATCTTACTGGTAGTTTGTTGGTGTTTATCTTCCAGCCAATGATTTGTTGGAGGATTCGCCATATGAGCCAGTAAACAGCCGTCTGTCTGATATTTTCCGTCTGGCTCCCATCATATCAGGTAAGTCGGAATGTACATTCCCTAAAAATAAAAAATCTGTCATCATTACCGCGCCATCATGTTGTTCCAAATTCCTGTGACTTTATTTCTGCAGTGGAGCGCAAAAGAAGATTTTAGGCAGAATGATAACCTCGGTCACAATTCACTTTCATTGTATGGAAAAAAAAATGATGAAATAAAAGTGAAAGGTGACTAACCTTAAGTTAGCAAACCGCCTAACAATTATTTTGTGTTTCATGAGAAAAAAAAGAAAAGAAAATCATACAGGTTTGGAGAGTAAAATGATGACAGACATTTCATTTTTGAGTGAACTATACTACCTTTAAAATGACACATCTGTCTATTCATAATGAGTGCAAATAGTTTGTTTTGTCTGTTGATCCTAAATATATGCTAAATGTTCAAGACTGTAAGTCTTGACCAATCTCGTGAGTTTACAGTATGTATGTTCAGCATGTCAAATAGCATTGTTTTATCCTGCCTGGTTCTGTTGCCCAGACAGTGACTCTTGCAAGTCACTATAGGTAAAAGTGTATGCCAAATTAATACATTTGAATGTAAATGCCAGGTGACTTTTAGAATAACCCACCTAAATAGCCATTTAAATTAGTCATTAACTAAAATGGGCTTTGGATCTGTCATGGTGGTACAAGTTTGATTGATTTAGACTTCTTAAAAATCAATCCCTTATGCATTCCTATAAAGGACTATCAGAACATGTGCTTTTGATGGAGATGGTAAATGATGCTCTGTAGATGGTGCTGTTCCTCCCCCAATAAATAACTATGAGGTTTGTTGGTGTTGAACATTTCATTGGCTACAATCTCTAAATCTGTGAAAAATCTGTAAAATCAGTGCCTGGTGGTAGAAATTCTGAGGTAAATCTACATGGTCATAGACAGTATCTCGGTGTGGTTTTTGCTTGCTTCAGGTGCTCAATTTGTCTTGGAATAAATGTGAATATAGCCGACCCATAAGGAACATGAGAGTATGATGCATGAAAGTACCCCCCCCCCCCCCCCCCCCCCCCCCCCCCCCCATGTGTCAAGATGCAGACTGTACAAACGGCTTAAATAGTCCCTTTTACAGTCTGAATGTTTAGCTCCTTGTTAAATCTATAATCACCAGTGGATTTATATTTGAGGATTATAAACAACTGAACATCATAGGCTTGCTTTTGTTCTACAATGCATCATGAAATGTGTGTGTCTATACCCGCAAACAAGTGTTTTAGAGAGCAAGTGAGAGACAAACAATGCTTAATTTATATTCATATTTAGATACTGAATTCAGAGGAATATTAATCTAGTCCAAAACCCTTATAATTAGCTCTTAAATGGTCTACTTAATTTCTAGAGTAATTTCATGTTCAATACTGGAAAAAGGTGCTGGCATGTCCAAGCAACTGCTAGTAATAATTCTCAGCTGGGCTATACAGCAGTGAGCTGGATGTTTATGGCTGCTGCCTGTACTGCTTCAATAAAAACTGATCCAGTTGAGAGGTTTTGGACCCACTTTGCCAGTTCTCTACATGGCCCAGATGGAGACACATTTCCATTTTTGAAGATCACTAGAAGAGGAGGTGCAGTGTCAGAGTTTTACAAGCCTGATTAATTTATAGAATGCCCTCTATATCAAAATAATAAACTAAATAGTAACTAGAGTGCTACCAAACTTATTGTTTAACAGAATAGTGTGGAGAGAGGGCCAGGAACAGTCTGTCTCCATTGGAAAACATGCCAGGGAACCTTTGATTGGTGTTCCAGTGTTCAATGTGCACTTTATAGGTCAACTTTGTGTAAAATGTATTTAAAATGATTTTTCATGCTGCCATTTTTCATGGCTGTTTAGGCACTGTCTTCAGTTACTGCTTAAACAGCAATAAAGAATTCAATAACAGTTCTCAACTTGTTTTGGATGTGTAGCCAACCATACATCCATAAAAAAATAAGTTATTTTAATGAAAAGTGTATTAATCAAAAGTAATTAAACACAATTACAGTATAAAGGAAAATAATCTGATTGTGTTTCATATGATTAAATCAACCTATATAAATTAGATTTTAACAAACAAGTGTTTTTTAAGGGTCAGGTAAGGTAGAAAATTTGTACAGAATCTCCTTAGTTCTAAAGTGTGACTTTTTAAAAATATTTTTTTAATTGTTAAAATACTTTAGTAGTAATAGAATATCCATATGGGAAACATAAAGGATAGGAAAAGATAGAACATAAGTCAACAGAGTATCAACTTTCTCAAAACTCTTTTTATAGTCCTGACTAACAGACATGCCTTCTCATCTACAGTAATTGCAGCTGTCCTAGGCTTTAATGCATAATTGCAGTGTTTCGTTAAATGTGTTCAGGTTACACTTCCTGTCAGGAACAGCTGAGATCAATGTGAATGGCTGCATTAAGACTCTAATAATTGCTGAGCGAGACAGTTAACTTACCAACTTGTTGTTTTCAACTTTAACCAGCTTAATGTTCTCCATAAAGATGCAACATTGAGGAAATGTTTGTGCAATGTTATTAAGAAGGATTACATAGCTTTTGTCGGTATTGGGTTTTAGAAACAGATTCTTTTGAGCTGTGGGATCACAAGAAAATGAGGGAAAAAATACATCATGTTTGGGGAAAGGGGGAAAAGACATGCCCTTTTTGGTAAAAAATGTTTTTTTTTTAAAAGTGTTGAAATGGTAAGGCAGAATTGAATTGTATTAAATTGAATTCTACAGTGTTTGTCAGTAGGCAGGAAAATTAGAAGTAATTATGATGCTCATGAGGTTTTTCACAGTTAAACCTGAAGTGTGTAATTTCTGCTCCACTAGCATCACCACACGAAATTGCAAATATAATGATTTCTTTTTTGTTTTTTCAAACAGGTTTCCATGAACAGACACACAAAAAAAAAAAAATCTGAATAAAAGATAGGCTCGTTCCAAACTCGTGTCATTTTCGAGCCATTGTTGCCTGGCCGAGATGCTCAAACAAAAACAGAGCAATATTTTGAAAGTGCCACAGAGTCAGTGTTAACAATTTTTGGGCGAATCAACCTACACATGGCTTACATATTTGTCAATTTGTCGTTCCATATTACAGTACATTTACATTAATATTACATTAATGCATTTGTCAGACGCTTTTAGCGAGTTACAATGCATTCAGGGGTATACATTTCTTCAGTTTGTGTGTTCCCTGGGAATCAAACCCCTGATCTTGGCATTGCTAGCACCATGCTCTATTAGCTTATGAAACCCAAAATAAGATCATCAGTACCATAATTGCATGATTCGAACTTACATCCCAGTGAATTTCTAGTTCATCGCCTTAACCATCGGCTACAACTACATATTCAGCTGGGATAGGAGAAAGGTAATTGAAACAATTACTTTCAGCTTTAAGTACAGTAAAGTATTGTATGTCTACCTTCACTTGAAATACAACATGCATCGTCATACAGTTGGTTAGGACAGAAAATAGAAGAATACTTCTCAATGGACTTTTCATGGCCTTTATATACCCGATCATATGACTCTCTTTTATTTCTCTCTTTGTCTTTCAATGCTGTGGCAATGCAGTGAGCTTTTCCAGAAACATTTTTATCGTGCCATTAATCTAAACCAAGAACCATGAGACATTCAGACCAAATAACCACTGGAATAAATTTGCCAGGAAGTACTTGAATTAAAATGGGTTCTTTTCATAAATCAATAAAGAAGCGGCCATGAGAGAAGAAGAATGATCTTACTGTCACTGTAAAGCGAGAGTTGTGCCACCTGATCTGACAGCAAGTATCTGGTGTAACGAAGACGGAGAGAAAGCCAGCGTTTGGATAAGGAAAGAAAGAGAGGGGGGAAATAAGAGAACTGTATGGAAAGATAAAAGTTAAGACCTGAATAGAGAATGATGTTTTACTGTCAACCGCTCTACCCGTTCAGACTCTGATGAATCTTGTTTCATGCTTGTTAATTGATTTCCTTGTGTCCCTGTTTTGGTCTGCAGGCTTGTCAATAATGGAGTAGTCACACGTGGCCATTCTTTTACTCAGATTTGTGCTGTGTTAAAGGGACAGTTTACTGACAAATGTAAATTATCTCATCATTTAGTCACCCTCATACCATCCCAGATGTGTATGACTTTATTTCTTCAACATAAACAAAGATTTTTAGAAATGATCTCTGCTCTATTGGCCCTTACAATGCAAGTGAATGATGACCAGAACTCAGAAGGTCCAAAAAGGACAAAAGACAGCATAAAAGTAATCCATATAATCCATAACTCCAGTGGTTAAATCCATGTCTTCAGAAACAATATGATATAGAGCTTTTGGTGAGAAACAGACTAATATTTAAGTACTTTTTTTTTTTACAACAAATATCCACATTTGACCAGCCCTAACCACCAGAATGTTGAAGTGAAAGTGAATATGTAGATTTATAGAAAAAAAAGGACTTAAATATTTATCTGTTTCTCACCCACACATCTGTCACATTGCTTCTGAAAATATGGCTTTAACCATTGGAGTAGTGTGGATTACTTTATGCTGCCTTTATAATTTTATTTGCACCTTCAGAGTTCTGGCCACCATTCACTTTCATTGAAGGGACCGGCAGAGCTGAGATTTGTGTTCTGCAGAAGAAATAAATTTATCCACATCTGGGATGGCATGAAGGTGAGTAAATTATGAGAGAATTTCCATTTTGGGATCTCCTAAAGAATTCAGAATTCATTTGGGGCCACTGTACATCTGTAATTGTGTTCTTAATTGTCTGATAAGTGCAAAATCACTTTAACGTGATTTTGGTTTGTGTCATGTGTAGAAACGTTCACAAAGGCAAAGGAAGACAAGTAAACAGTTCTGTTTCTTGTACTCTTAACAGCTGTAGTGTATTGCTAGCAGGAAAGAGAGATGAAGCATAAAGAGTGGCATCCATTTTTCTCATGGGCAGGACTGATGGTGCCCCGGTCATCTGAATTATTCACACATTCTGGCTGGTCTACATTGTAGTAACTAGTCCCGAGTGGCCCTTTCGTCTTTGAGACCACATCCTCTACTCATACAAGATGGCCCACTCCTTTCATGTGGTACTTAAAGTAACAGTTTGCCTGTATTCAGTTGTATTCAGTCATGCCACTAATCAAGAAATAGTATAAGATTGAATATGAAACTGACAGTCTATATGAATATGAATATAGAACAAGAAAATGAATCTATTGAAAGAGCAAATGGGTTAATTATAAAGAAATGGTAAGATTTTTTAGCCTAAATTAAAATAGTTTTGATTATATATATTTAATAAGCCATTATTGTCCGTCTAATTTAATTCCAGATTTGTTTTACTCTGTGCCAGTTTTGATCCATAATTCCATTCTCTAAGTAATGACAATAAATTCTTTCATTTTTTAAACATTTCAGCAGGATGAAATTCATATGCATTTGAATTGGCATGGCTTGTTTTTAAGAAAATCAATTCAGACTTCACTGGTATTGGCACAAATCCCCTAAAAGGCTATAAGAGAGGAAAAGGTTATTAAATATGAAAAAATGGTCCTGTCAGAAGTTATTGTTTGGAAGTGCAATTTGATTTCCAATCTCATTTCACATCATTGACGTGGATGCCAGGACTGTACGGTTCATGATTGCCAACCAGCTGCCAAACAGCCTGAGGCAGAACAAGACAGAGAGAGAGAGAGAGAGAGAGAGAGAGAGAGAGAGAGAGAGAGAGAGAGAGATTATATTTGTAAAGATACAGACTGTTTTCCACATTTCATAGTACACCTAATAAAACTCTGCTATGAGATAAACATGCAAACTCTGTGAAACGCACAAAGCAAATGCCCATCATCTCACACTGTCTGTCTCTTCAGAAAACATGTAAATAGCTTGAAGATTCATGGAGGCAAAAACGTAATTTAAAGCTTGTGCATGCTGCGTTGTGTATAGCTCATAAGCGGTAGGTAATTACAAATGGCAGTGTGGTTGATTACAAATATTTAGCATCAATATTTTTGTCAAATATGAAAAGGGGGGGGGGGGGGGGGGGGCATGGAAAAAGTTTAAAATTCAAAACACATGACAGCAGCATAACAAACTATCATTTGCTCACCCTCATGTTGTTCCAAACATGTCTGACTATCTTTCTTCCGCGGAACACAAAAGATAAAGGTGTTTAGCAATAGTGTTGGGTTCGAGTCCACCTTAGTTGAGTCGGAGTCAATTCCAAGTCTTTACACAATCGAGTCCAAGTTAAGTCCGTGTCCAAAAGGGGCTGAGTTGAACTCAATTCCAAGTCCATAACGGGTAGAGTCTGAGTCGAGTCAGAGTACGAATGAATCTGTTAAAGAATCAGAATTAAAATTGTATCCGTAAACTGAACATCAATATTTTAAGCTTATTTTAACCATAACAACTAAGAAAAACAATTTGTCAATAAAAATGCAAAAAAAAAAAAAAAAAAAATGATTTGTATCCTGCTGAAGACAAAACTGTACTTCAACCACTGATCGATATAGATCAGTGACTTCAACACACTTCTTATTGTGTTCTGTTGACTTTTGAATTATTTGTTGCTTTTTCCCTCCACTCAAACATACACCAAAGAAAGTGAAAGCTGCATTAGTCATTAAAACCAGAGTTATTGTTTCGAATTTTAATTTAGTTTTTATTTCTACTTCATTTTCAATTGGTCCATTCAATTTAGTTTACTTTTATCTAAAATGATGTGTAAAATACCTTTAATGTAATTCATTATATACATTTAATGTAATTCATTATATACATTTAATGTGCATAATACATTTAATAAATTGTAATATTAAAACATTTTATAATGCCCTTAAAATTAAATAAATAAACATACAATAAAAATAATAAAGATCAGATACCATTAAAAGTAAAAAGGTAGGTGTAGCCTACTTCCCTAAAGTCAAGATCAAACTCACCTTGGGCTGATGTTTCGTTCTTATTGCATTATATTTAGTATGGATAATAGATGAATAGAGACTTCTCCCTTCACCTGTGTTCTTCATTGTAGTTTGTGACTTTTTTGCCATTGAAATGCAAGTGCCAGCTTTACAGCTAACAGAGATTGAGCTACATATATGTGACGGACTGAGTTGAACAATTTCCATGGTCTATTTCATCCATCATATTAGTTTAAATGAGCCTGATACGTAGTAAATTTGATTTTGTCTCGATATAGTCAACATTTTCAGTGAGAAATGACTTTGCGTAGTAAGCGTGACTCTGATAAAACATTTGTTCTGTTTAATAATTTGCAGAGTTGGGAACATACGTTTTTAAAGTGTACTTACGTTAATTATATTTCTGGATGAGAGCGGCAGAGCACGTCTGGCAAATGGCAATTTCTTTCCCACACATATAGAGCACGGGCACAGACGAGAGAGTTAAAAACGTACTTTGAAAGAGTTCACGCTGCTACTCTCACTCAGACAGAATAATCACACATAAGGACATTTATGCATGAAACATGTGCAGTATCCAAGACACAGAATGTATAATAGTACTAACTGTAAAGAGCACCTGATTATGAAGACAAGGACAAATCCCGGACATTTACAGGCAATTTTGAAATCCCGGCCGACCACTTTTTTCAGGTCTGTAAATGAGGACGTATGGTCATCCTTCGTTACATTATTTTTTTGTTGGTTTGTTTTTTATTGTATCACAAATGCCATGGACTCGGCCGGACTCAGAAAAATATCCCAAGTCCGAAGGGCTCAAATCCAAGTGAAGTCAGAGTAAAAATGCATCCGAGTCTGTGACAAGTCAAAACTGGACTTGTGACTTGGACTCGAGTCCAAGTCTGAACTCGAGTACCCTAACTCTATTTAGCAGAATGTCCAAACTGCTCTCTTCCATACAGTGAAAGTTGATTGGGATCAGGGACTGCCAAGCTCCAAAAAGGACAAAAACACCATAGAAATATAATTAAATGATTATATAAATACTCTGCATGACTTACTTTATGCTGTGGTACACAAAAGAAGATGTAAGGCAACATATAAAAACCATTCACTTGCATCAGATCTTTTATACATACAATCAAAGTGAATAGTGGCATTACATAAATTCAGCAAATATTCTGCAAACCTCCTTTTGTATTCCACATAAGAAAGAAGGCCATGTGTTTGGAACCAACTGAGGTTGAGTAAATTAGTAAAAATTAGTACATTCAATTTTGAGTGAACTATCCCATTGTTTTATGTCATGTTTTGAGTAAAAGGAGTTGAATGAGTACCTCACTTCCTGCTGTTTTCATGTATAAAATAGGCATGTTGTTAATGTTTAAACATGAAAGACTGAGAAGATCATAATCAGGGGTGTAAAGTACTTATACTTCATTGCTATACTTAAGTATTATTTGTACTTTACTCAAGTGCAAATTAAACTGTACTACTTGTACTTTTACTTAATTACATTTTCAAAGAAAAATATTATTTTTTACTCTTTAAAAATTTATTATAAAGTACTCGTTACATTTCTGCAGATCATATTCTTCCATCTTACCTTAATACTAACAAACCATTCGAATTACACTGATGCCTGGTTTAAGTTAAATGTTATTTAATCTGCCAATTAAGTCAGTTTTAACGTAAAACTTAACTTGATCATTGAGAAGCAACATCAGGTCTCGTCAATTAGCACAACGCACAACACCTTGACCTGTGCCTGAGACAAATGATAACAATCACTGGCAGAAGAAGATGGATGAACATGACTAAGCTGCGAGCACGGTCCAAGCTCAGTCACCAGAGCAAGAGCACCCATGGCCCTACTAATAATTATTTTTTTATTTTGTCAATTTGATGTCAATTCTCAAAAGCCATGGATCAATCTTTTACTCAATGTGCAACCCTCCACTTCAATGAGAGGAAATCACTTGACTTTGCAACCAAATTTAACGCTATATGACTAAAATGTATATATTTGGCAACGGGCTGTTAAATGTTTAGATTTCACTCACCAGTGATTGTGTAGTGTGTTGGAGTATTCGGCAGCGAGATGCTTCATGTTGAGAGTAAAAGTTGTTCCATGTAATGTGTGTTTAAAGACGAAATCCTTGCAACAGATTTGTCTATGAATAATTTCTCTTTTAAAAAAATGTCAATCCTTTGATGTCAGTTGTTGAGAATTTTTTTTAATTCTAATCATGCATAGCACAGATGAGATAATGCTGTTTGTGTCTCTTGTTAACTTTCAGTCAATTGCAGACACTCTTTACAGAAATGCCATTTTTCTTAAAGAGACAGTACTGGTTTTTAGCACGTGTTAAACAAATCAATGTAAATACCTGTGAATAGTACAGATTATGCAATAAACATGTAACAAAATATAATATATGCAATATAGTATCGTATTTATTGATTAAATCAATTGATTTGTTCAGTTTTAAAAAGCTAAAATGTGACAAATTATGAAAAAGTAATAAAATATCATTAGAAAATATATATATATATATATATATATATATATATATATATATATATATATATATTCATAATTTTCCTAGTTAGAAGGTCCATTAGCTGAGAGAGAATTTATTTCATATGTAAGCAAAAGGGACAATATAACTGAAATAAACCCATATGAATCAATATCCAATCGAGAGCTTGTGAATCAGAATCATATCGGGAATTCCATATCAAAACCCAGCCTGAGGCCCTACCATAGTGAATTATGTTCCTTTAGTGGAGTTAGTAAGGATTCATACAAGATGAAATGTCTCCTTTGTCTCCCATTCACCAAAGAAATCTGCCATCAAATCTGTCTTCATTCTTGCTATGTTGTTTTTACTTTCTAAGTACAATTTAATATGTTACTTTTTTCCTTTCACTCAGTATGTTTCTGGCTAGATACTTGGTCTTTTAACTGAGTAAAATTTTCACTTAGTATCCATACTTTCACTTAAGTATAATTTTTGAGTACTTTTTACAGCCCTAGTCATAATTCATAAAGCTTTAGTAATTGACCTTGCCATAACAAAAGATTACCATTATTAACTACAAGTAATTAAACGTCAAATAAAGCTGTGCATTATACAGCATAACTGCTCCCATTTTCATGTCTATTGTTTTATCAATTGCCGTTGATATCTGATATTGTTACGTTCCATATTGTCTTTTGTTTATTTTTGAAATTATTGTTAAGTTTCTGTCCCCTGTTACACTCCATATTGTCTTTTGATTATGCACTCTTATTTTGAAATCATTCTTATGTTCCTGTTTCCCAGTCTTGTCATGTCCTGTTTTCCCTCCATGTTCATGTGTCTGGTTTTCATTGGTTCATTGTTTGATTGCTTTATTATCAGTTCTAGTTTTGTCATTGGTTTTAGTTAATTGCCTTATTATCTTGTTTAGAGTTCTGTTTGCCCATTGGCTGATGTTTCCCCTTGTTCATGTATTTAAGTCCTCATGTTTGCTTTGTCTCTTGTTGAGTAATGTTGTAATCCTGACCTCTGCCTGTTTTACCTGGTTATTTCCTTAGTCTGTTCCAGTTCATGTTCTTAGTCCCTAGTCTAGTCATCGTCTCCAGTTCCTGTATCAGCATAGTTTTGTTAATAAATCTGCACTTGGGTCCTTCATATCGTCTTCATCATTGCCTTGACTGCTACCAATCGTGACAGATATGGCATGACGATGTGACACTGCCAGCTGTTATTTTTTTTATTTTTTTTACTTATCTTTATTCTCATGCCTACTGCATGAGCTTGCGTGATCATACCATTTCAGGACATCTGAAAGTCACAGCATTTCTTTCTAAGTGCAGATAAAATTAAAAAGAAAATTCTGTCATTTGCTCACCCTCATGTTTTTCCAAACTTGTATGACTTCCATGGAAGACAAAAAAGAAATGTGAAGTTGAATGTTAGCCTCCAATCCATTTCATTGTACCTTTTTTCCATACAATGAGCTCATTTACAAGGACATCAGAAATATGTTTATTGAAAGAAAGCTGCTTAAGGCTGGAAAGCATCATTCCCACTTACATGCACTGTGTTCGCGGCTTTCTCTTTATTCCCGTTTACATGCAGCTCGGTCAGTAAGCCACTTTCTTCACAGCAACATAATTTCCCCCAATGCTTGTGTAACAAACATGGGATCCAAGGAAGACTTTGCTATTTTGTTTTCTCTGCTGCTTTGCTTTACTTTCAGTTGTTGCTCTGTTTTTTTTCTTAACTTGCCATCGCTACCTGCAGTGGAACTTCACTGCAATTGTGGGGTTTCCCTCTCATGTCATACTCTGGAATTCCCCCAATGTACTTGAGCGCATGTACACTATGTGGACACATGAGGGACGGTAGTCGATATTTTCAATTGGTGCGTATAAATGCTGTAGGTATATTCTATAAGCATATGTGATTTTTTTCACTGTACTCCCAGAATTCTTATATTGAATTCTTTCCTCTGTTTTTACTTGTTGCTATGATGTATGGCTTCATCCTATGATGTTATTTATCCAGCATGTTCCACGCACATGCGCACTCTTCAAAAACCTGTAAGATGCCACTAATATACCGCATTCTCCAGGAGAAACCTGGGCTTAAGGAAATTTATTTCTCGTTTACATAATGTATTAGTGTGCCAATTTCTGGAAAAACCCTGTATGGTAACATGGGTGTGGCAGAGCGATGACTGTGGAGAGCAAGGCCGGGAGAGGAAGAGCGGTAAGGATTGACGCCTGTGGGAAATCAACTCTAACAGCTATTTTGTGTTGCAGTGAGAGCTGGAGAGGGATAAAAGGGTAGCCCAAACCGCCGGAGGTGAGAGAGAGAGACGCACATAGTTGTGTGTGTGACTGAGTGCAATTGTCACGGAGAAGCAAAGCCATTTGTGTTAAACTGAAAAGTGTGTCAATTAAAAGACTTAGGTTGGACATTTACCTGGCCCTCGCATCCTCCTTGAGAAGAGAACTAGTGATTTTTGAGGCCTTGAAAGAAACTTGTTTTCATCAGTCCATGTATAAACGTGGTCTATGAAAGTGAATGGTAACTGAAGTAGTGCTGGGTCATTCATGAACGATTCGTTCATTTTGAAAAAATCTTTTTGTGACTCAGAAGAATGAGTAGTCTCAGAGAGTGATTCATTCATTTTGTTTTGGCCACGCATATGCATTGCGCAGCCTCATTCATTTGTTATGTGAAAACCGCATACATAACCACAAACCGCACTGTACAGGAAACAGAAATGATTAGTTCACCTTTCAACACTTCTGGTCCGAGTCGTTTGTTCTTTTGTCACGTGACAGCCGTATATGCTATGCATTCCCACACAGGAAACAGAAATGATTAGTTCACCTCTCGAGTCATCTGGTCCGAGTTGTTAATTCTTTTGACACGTGACAGCCGTATACCCAATGAATTGCTCACACAGGAAACAGAAATGATAGTTCATCTCTTGAGTCATCTGGTCTGAGTCGTTTGTTCTTTTGTCATGTGACAGCCGTATATGCTATGCATTGCTCACACAGGAAACAGAAATGATTAGTTCATCTCTTGAGTCATCTGGACTGAGTCGTTTGTTCTTTTGTCATGTGACAGCCGTATTTGCTATGCATTGCTCACACAGGAAACAGAAATGATTAGTTCATCTCTCGAGTCATCTGGTCCGAGGCGTTCCTTCTTCGTCATGTAACAGCCATATACGCTGTGCACATATGGCTGTCACGTGACAGAAGAACGAACAACTTGGACAAGAAGAGTCCAGAGTTTAACTAATCTTTCTGTTTCTCATAATTTGTCTTTGGCTGCATTAAAAAATTTTCTTTATTGGGACTATAATCAAAGTTTGCGTAAGTAGACATGTTGGGGGGGATTTGGCTATTGAAAATGTAACATTTTAATTTAATTCTGCTCAAATGAACGAAATGAACTAAATGACTTGAATAAAGATTCGTTCATTTTGCTGAACAATACTCAAAGATTCAAGTCAGTATAATTATCAGATTTTTCACTAAACTGAGGCTGACTTGCTGCCCAAAATCCCCTTTTGTCTTCAGGTGAACTATACCGTTAAGGAAAAATAAAATGGCCCACACACAAACACACATATTTAGAAACACTCAAACTCCCCCACACACTCACAGTCAGTATAGAGCAGAAAGTGAATAGACTGTGGTACTGTATTGGCTGTCAAACACATATAAAACAAATCTCTTTGAGTAGATTTTGGAAAGAAGCCTAGGGAGAGAAAGAGGAAATCCTTTATTCTAATGGGCCAGCTTGACAGCTTTATGCTGACAGTCCCTGAGGACTGATACCCCGCTGTGTATGTGTGCTTGTGTTTGTGATGTATAAAGCCTGTACTTATCATTTCCTGAGTCCAATATTGTGTGAATGTGGATGGGAATTGAACACCACCCTCTTGCTTTTTGTAAGTGTGTGCCGGCATTCGTAAGTAGATTTATCTGGTATTGTATCTCTTAAGCTCACCTTATCTCAATTCTTTTCCTTACACATTGAAGCTTTTTATGTAAAAACACATGGATGCCCAAAAAAGCAACAAACAACATTGTGCTGCTTCAACTACTAAAATGTTAAAATCAGTGGACAAATTGAGTTACAGCCTGATCTCATAAAAATTACTCATTACTGCAGTTTTGATGTGAAATGTCCACTAAGGAGCACTAAAAGCAATTTAAAAGTCCTCCCAAAAGCATGAGGTTTTCAAGGTTAATGCTCTATGGAGGTTCAAATGAACTATTCCTACCTTTACAACCTAAACCTTCAACCTAAACCTAACCAATACTACGATAAGAGCAAATGTGAGATTATAGAGCAACTGTTTTTTTTAATAAAACCAATTTCCCTACTCTAAACTGGAAACCCTACATTGAAACCTAAACAATAGTGTAATAAAAGCAAATGTAAAATAAAAGTGTTTTGATGACATAAGATAGTATTACGTGGGTAACAGAGTGATAAATAAGTGTTTATTAACTGTTAATCTGCTGTTTTACTTGTGATTTGTGTGAAAGTGTATAAAATTGTTGCTGTTGTAGCACCTTTCCTGTTAATTTCACCAGAACCTGCAGTGATTCATAGAACGAGGCACTTAAAACAAACAACAAATTGTTATAGTAGCGTGATTCTATGAGACTAGGATGGGTAGTTAGGAAGGGGGTGTGGCGCATTCTCAATTTATTAATGGCTCCATCTTGGTTCCATTTCTCACAGATTAATAAACAGAGGCTTGTTTTACTGCTAATGTATGGAAATTGACAGCAGTGCCCCAGAGGGAAATTACTTGGCTATTGTTGATGGTTAAACATCAAATACCAGTTTTATATCTTAGTAGACATTGATTTTTCTTCTGGATTGAGAGCAATCAACACTGTACTCTTTATTAATTTCACTCATGCGATTTTTTGCGGTTTGTGTCACAGCCTGACACACACATAGCTATATAGCTATCTTTTATTTTCTTTAGCACACACAGTCTAAAGCTACTAGAAGCCTTACTTTTATGCTGTGTTGCATTCTGTCTCACACTCCCAAAATACAAACACATTCAGCAGTCATTTGACTACCTGCATTGTGACAATGTTACAATAGCAACTCCCCTGTAGGGTACATCGCTAAGCCTTCGCAGGAATTTCACTGCACAACTGCAGTATCAATGACCCCAAATCCCTCTGGCTCTGGCAATTATTTGAGATCAGACTAATCCAACAGCATGCTTATGATCTGGCAGTGCTCTTAAAGTGTCAATTACCTCAGTCTATTTGGGATCAGGTGTTCACATTTATAAGTGTTAGCTATTCATTCATTTGCCATGGTGTTATGTGGGAAGTTGACGTTTACTTGTGTGACATGCTGCACTACGTCTGAAACTATTTTGAGCTGCATTGTTCTCTCTTTTATCATTTATGCAATTAGTTCTAGGTCTCCTAATCTGGTTGGACAAGCAGCATTGCAATAGTGCTGAGATTTACTGTAGCATATTCAGCACTTGGACACTTCACTGTTTGTATCACTCCACTTGTTTGTGTTTAAATAAAATAGCTGGCTATATTGTGTCTAAAAGTTAAGTTACTTGACATTAACTTGTTTGTGTTCTTGCTTAATTTTAAAAAGCTATTATTTTCTAATTATTATGAACTTTTATGACCTCATTTTAATGACCTCATTTTAATTGAGAAATTACATGGAATATTTGTACCTTTAAAATACAAATATATATACGTTCCTTTAAAAAAAAAAAAAAAAAAAAGGCAATTAAAATTGCAAAAGGCAATGGTGCCCAGTTACAGGACCCTTAATCATTCATATTAACCCTTATCTTGATATTGATGAAAAAACAACGCATTACGTATCAACTACCCATGTGGCCCCATTTGCCAAAAACTTTGATGAAGTAACATACCGTATTTGTTTGGTGGAGGACACGCCATATTACTTTTAGTGTTGGAGCAAATTGCTGCCATTTCAACCTTAACGGAAAGAAATTTCAGGTTATGATTTATGGAATGTAGTCGGCTAATGTACAATTTTTTCTAATATTGTCCCGTATTCCACTGTTCACCTCATCAGTCATTTGATCACCGCTGCTCAAACTGCTGGTCTTTTCAAGCAAAGCTACACAAGCTCCAGATTGATCAACTCTGTAAACATATCGGATCAGTGCGTTCATTAATTCCTCTAGGGTAAAAGACACTCATCAATAAATCAATAGACTCCACATCCACTAGATATTTTAAAATATCAATTGGACTGGTTAATTCCCTTAAAGCATGTTCCAAAGTTCAGCCATTGGCAGGCATTAATTCTGAGCTCCATTGAATGTCCCTCGACGGCAGTTTAAGCGAACAATCTTTTATGCAGAGCTCACAGTGTTGTTTAACTAGCAGTTCTCTCTTTAATAAAGAGCACCGAAATGGTTAGGGAGGGTTCATGTTGTAACAAACCCTCATTGTGCTGAAGCGGCGCTTTCATTAATTGATAGAAGGTTCCGGTCATATAGACTCATTTGCTGTAATTCTTTTCTCAAAAGAATCCAAGTGTACTTTGAACTACCCACAGGGAAATGTTACAGCTCTTTCAAAGCTCAGGAGACTTATTGGAGTTCTCACTTTCCATGCCTCATACATGTATCAACTTTGTCTCAGCTATAAAATGTATGTGGAAAGAAAGAAAGAAAGAAAGAAAGAAAGAAAATGTTTGGGGAAGAAGAAAGAGACATCAAAAAGGCAAGATGAAATGGAGAGCAAGTAGATGGAGAAGGACAGAAGGACACAGAGGCAGGCACAGAGGAAAAGAGAGTGGGAGATCAATTATTATGATTTTAAGGTATGATTTGATTTGCTGCTGTGGCATGTGTTTTTATTGGATTATAACAGTTGGGGAAATGCTGTGAGATTATTAAGCATCCGCCAGAAGAGCTCCAGGTCTCCACCATCAGCACTTTCTGTCTCTGCAGCACTCCTGATCTCTCAGGCCATTAAGGAAGCGACTGAAAAGAACACTTATTATTCTTTGCCCATAGAGCAATAAACAACAGAGCTTTCTGCAGCCTGAGAACAGACATACACACTTTTGCTCATTATTGTATGTCACACAGTTCTCTGAGGTGTACACATATGGGCTCTTAGCCCGAGTATATCTTTTTATACACAAAAAACACTCTGATGCTATTCACGCATAGTCACAGCACTAACAAAAAAGTACCAAATGGTAACATGGTATTTTGGACGTACAGTGGGGTTAGAAAGTCTGTGACCACATTGAAAATCTGCGAACCCTAAAACTACTATAAAAAGATGATTTAAACAACTTTACAGCTCAAATAATACACAAGCTTTGACAGAAAATGTAATGTACAGTGAGTGATTTTTAATAATAAATAACAGATAACACTTTAAAATAATGTTCTATTAGTTAACATTAGTTAATTATATTAGTTAAAATGAAACAACACTGAACAATACTTTTACATCATTTATTAATCTTAGTTAATGTAAATTTCAACATAATATATTTTTCAAACCCAATGTTTTATTTGTTAACATTAATTAATGCACTACAAACTAACATCAATTAACAATGAACAATTTGAATTTTATTAACAAACATTTATAAATGCTGTAAAAATATATTGTTCATTGTTAGTTCATGGTGGTTAATGCATTATCTATTAATGAATGGAACCTTATTGTAACGTGTTACCAAATAACACAATTTTAAAGTCACATTTCTGTCTTGAACCCCTAAAAAAAATGGCCCCATTCACTCCGATTATAAATGCCTCACCGTACGAGTCAAAATGATTTTTTTGGTAATCAACATAATGCCACAAATGCTGTCGATTGAGCTTAAAGGAATATATTGGGTTCAGTAAGTTAAGCAAATTTTTGATGACATAGATCATCAAATTTATGGAGTCCATGCCGGCTTGAGTGCATGCTGTTATTTAAGCAAAATATGATAAAAATGAATACTAAGAAATTCTGAAATTCATGTACATTCCTCAATTCAGCTTCTCACTCAAAATGTTATGCCGATAATATAATTTATAGTGCAAACTAGAAGCATTTTACTAGTTGCCTCAGAATTTATAACCCCTCATGGTGGTTGCATCAAGTCCAATGCTGTTAAGTACAAGCATGTACAGTAATACATTCATAATCCGTTATGTTTCTAAATTAAGTATATCACATGAGGATAAAGGTTGTATTTAAAAACTGACATGCTGCACTACCTGTCCACATCACTGCAACTTCTAATGAACAATTAAAAAAGCCTCCAGTAACTCCGTGCCTCATTTCAACGTGCTTGTCAGACGTAAGTAATGGTTTTCATAATAGCCCATTAACCTCCAGGATCTAGGCTGCATTCAAATTTAATCACATATAATAATCTCACAAAAGCCCACAATAAGTACAAATTCCTCATCAAAAAGCATAATTGCAAAATGCAGCATTCCATGCACATTCAAGAGCTGCAGCGCATCTGAAAAATGGCGAGTTGCTGAAGCAGGAAGCATTCTTTCTGAAAAAAAGTTCAAAACTGTGTGAAATAGCATAACATAACTATGCTTATATAATTCTCGGGAGCTGCGTCCTTCACGATGCTGAGGAATGGAGATATATGTTGATTCCCCGGTTGAAGAGGCGGTAGCCCTGACACAAGAGTAACTTGCTTTGTGCACAAGGTGCATTGTCATGCTGGCACAGACAAGATATTTCCCAATCTACTAAAACTGTTTGGCTCAGGATATTGCATCAGGTGCCACTGAAATAACCAAGCCTGTTAATTAGAAGGGGGTTTTCATATATTGTGTGCCATGCACTATATTAAAGCAAACAGACAGATTGGAAAAGAAAGAGAAAAGACAATAAGAGTGAAAAGGAGGATGGCGTGGCCTGGTCGTGAGGGTTCGATGCATGCCCAGCGCTGAGTTGCCTAATCAGCGGGAGGGAGATAAGGGAAGAGCCGTGGAAGAGAGAGAGAGAGAGAGAGAGAGAGAGAGAGAGAGAGATGCACAAGAAGACAAGTGCGTGTGCGTCAGTGTTTTATGTTGCTGTGTTTTCAGTTTGATGTTTTGTTGTAATTAAAGTTTGTTGAATGTGGATTCGGCTCCCACTCCCTCCTTTCCCGCACCTTGTTACAAAGAGTTTGTGGGGTTGTAAACTTATTCATGAGAGCGAGGGCATAGCATTCACCTGAGGTTGTTTGTTCAAAAGATTTAAATGCTGTGTGGATTGAAAAGGAGGGAAAACAAGAGGAAAATTGCAGACGTAGAAGCAGGGAAATAGAGAGAGAAGTTCTTCAGGCAAAAGATTCAATGCTACACAATTAAAACCTATTTTAAACCAAAGAGCTTGCTTAATTGCACAGCTCCTTAGTATTGTAGTTCTTGGTTGGAGATACAAAAAAAAGATGAAGACGAAGAAGAAGAAAAACATAATGTTAAATACATAATGTTACAAATTAAATTTAGTTATGCTGAGGACATGTTTTGTGGGTTCTGTTAAAGGAATTGAGAAACAAATGTAATTGAGCAAAAAAATATTCTAATATATTGTTTATACACTACTAGACTAAACAAATTAGTGATGTGAAAAAACTGTAGTTTCTTCACCTTCAGTGTTACCAAATGGAATTGCAAAAATAATGATGTGGCAATGTTCATTTCAAATATCTGTAAGGTGATTGTAACTAGTATGGAGGCTTTTTACAATATATTCAATTATTTTTCAACTTATTTATATCTCAGATCCATTTCCAGATATCTGGAAATAACTTCAGAATATCAGAAATTAGCATTTTAGAAATTAGCAATTGTAAACAGGAGTGAATGACAAATCATGGTCATATTCTACTAGTGAAAATGCAGTTACAGTTATAAAAAATTACAGCAATTTACTAATTGAAATTCCATTTTTGATATCAAGAATGGGTATTTCCTCCAGTAATGGCATAGTAACAGTTAAAGGATGGCCAGGGGAGGAGGGGAACCAGCTGACCTGTAAACATAAAGATTAATGGTAAGCTTAAATCAAACGTGCAGGGCGGACGTGTGCCTCACTCTCTCTCGATCTGGCGTCTCTGGCTGCCCCTTATCTCGCTTTCCCACTGATCAGCTGATTCAGCACCTGCCGTGCTCCATCACGGCCCGGCCACACCCTCCTCATCACAGATGTCTGCAAATGCAATTAGTGATAAAAACAATTTGCATTTTCGCTTGTCTTAATTCCATTGCTGAGATAAAGAATTCGCCGTTTTAGTAGTGAACATAGAATTATAGATATCTATACTTTATATTCTGCATGTGATTAAATGTCAAAAGGGCTTTCGATAAACAGTCCCACCCTAAACCAGCGCCATATGTTGGGCCAGTGTTACTATGTCAGGCTGGTTATGCTCAAACAAACAGAGTAATGTTTGATTGTTTACACTTTTGGAGAGAATCAACCTACAAATAGCTTACTTAGGTTTTGGATCCATCTGCACTGTTTTTCAAGTTTTCTTAAGTAAACATGCGCTAGGTTAGATGAAGGCCTTTGACTGTTTCACGCATCATCTTTTCGAAGGAGCGACATGTTTTTTAAATGCTGTGTCAAGTTCTTGAGACACCTGTGTTCGTGACACTGAGTCTAGCATTTTTAAATACAAGAATGCTTTCTGTGTGAACAGACGCTTATAGTATGCATGTTGAAACAATTGCAGTCATTTTCATTACATTAGTTAATTAGTAGTGCAGTTACTGAGTCTCTTACAAACACATCTTACCGACTGACATACACATGGCCTGCAGTTCTGTGAATGCCGTATGGCACAACCTCAGCCAAAGGACATTCACTGAGAGTCCAGAAAGGTCAACAGTTGCCTCACTCTCAGCAAGTGTGCTTTGACATTTACAGTGCTCGCATCAGTAAAATCAGCCGGTAGTCTTCACAACCTTCCCTTGAAAGTATTCTGCTCCCATCTCTGTCCACATAGGTGAGGCGGCCTTTACCAAGGACAACAACTGCCTGAACGCCGCCAAGGCCTGCAACCTGAATGACACGTGTAAGAAGTACCGCTCCTCCTACATCAACCCCTGCACGAGCAGAGTCTCTACTACTGAGGTGTGTAACAAGCGCAAGTGCCACAAGGCCCTGCGGCAGTTCTTTGACAAGGTGCCACCGAAGCACAGTTATGGGATGCTGTTTTGCTCCTGCCCTTCTGGGGATCACTCAGCTTGCTCCGAGCGTAGACGTCAGACCATTGTTCCTGTATGCTCCTATGAGGATAAGGAAAAACCCAACTGTCTCTCCTTGCAAGCCTCCTGCAAGACTAACTACATTTGCAGGTAGGATGAAGGACAGCTCCTGGCATGAGTATATGTGTGTGAGGAAATATCTGTTTGAATGTGGAGTATGTGTCAATAAATAAGGAAAAAATAGTAGAATTTTCACTTTTGTTTACTTTTCAGTGAGTAATTATTTCTCCATATAAGAAGTTTGTAAGGAAGTGTATGAGAAGCAATGACAAAAGTAAATGTATTTGTGTTTCCTGAAGGAAATACCGGTGCTTGCAAGGCAGCAAAATAATTTTGTTAAAGTTTTAGGTAAATTTAGGTTTTAGGGTTTGGATTTGTGTAATTGAATTGCTGCATCAGAGCCTTTTTATCAGCTGTGTATGAGAATTGTACAGTATGAAGCCCCTTAGAGGACCAGAAGAAAATGTATTTTCTATAATTGAAATTCTTTTTCAAGTCAAGTCAAGTGGTTTTTATTGTTGTTCAACCATATACAGTTAGTACAGTACACAGCGAAACGAGACAACGTTCCTCCAGGACCATGTTGCTACATAAAACAACATAGGACAAACACAGAACCACATGAGACTACACAGACTAAATAACATACCTATATAAAGTGCACATGCAAACGTCTGCAAAAAGTACGGGTCAGTACAATAAATTATTAACAATGAACAGGACAATAGACACAGTGAGAGACAGTGCAGCGCCGACCAGTACACAGTACTGGAGTGCAAAAGATGACAGTTTCTAAAAATGCCAAATGTAAACATAACGTACTATGAGATAGTTTTCTATGCACATAGCAGTTATTGAGGTAGCAGCCAGTTATAAAGTGACAATAATTAAAGTGCAACTCAGGACACGTGTGTGTGTGTGTGTGTGTGTGTGTGTGTGTGTGTCAGTCCAGTCTCTGAGTATTGAGGAGTTTGATGGCTTGGGGGAAGAAGCTGTTACACAGTCTGGCCGTGAGGGCCCAAATGCTTCTGTACCTCTTGCCAGACGGCAGGAGGGTGAAGAGTTTGTGTGAGGGGTGTGTGGGGTCATCCACAATGCTGGTTGCTTTGCAGATGCAGCGTTTTGTGTAAATGTCTTTGATGGAGGGAAGAGAGACCCTGATGATCTTCTCAGCTGTTCTCACTATCCTCTGCAGGGCTTTGCGGTCCGAAACGGTGCAAGTCCCAAACCAGGCAGTGATGCAGCTGCTCAGAATGCTCTCAATAGTCCCTCTATAGAATGTAGTGAGGATGGGGGGTGGGAGATTTGCTTTCCTCAGCCTTCGAAGAACGTAGAGACGCTGCTGGTTCCCTCGCAATAAATTAACCATTGTTTTATTACATTAACCATAGTTAAACTATGGTATTAGTAATAAAACCATAACCACAACATTTACCATGGTTTTGTATAACTACAGTAACCATATTTTAACCATGACATGTGAAACCATAGTAATAATACAAAAACTATGGTAATAAAAATCTACATTTTGTGATTACTTTGGTTTAACAACAAATACCATCGTTCAACTATGGTTACTGTAAACCATATAAAAACATTAAGGCAGAGCCTATATACAGAAAGTGTAAATAGCAACCAAAAGCATCTTCTTTGCACTAAGCGCAAATAGTGGCTGGTACTATTTGCACATCTAATTAAATACTAACATACAGTATAGTGTCATTACTATATATGTTTATTGTGTTTATTTAGAGTCCCACAGAAGCTGTACACCAACCCCTTCCCCTAAAACTAACCCTATCCTTTCATTACAAAAATGAACCATGGTTTTACTACAGTAACCATAGTTAGACTTTTGTTGTAAAATCATAGTAACCACAAAATTAAAACATGGTTACAATATTAACACCATATTACTGTAGTAACATCATGGTTGTTTGCATTAAATCTATGGCTTCCACCAAAAAACATGGTTACCACAATATTACTGTAGTAAAAACATGGTTAATTTTGCCTGGATCAAACCTTTCTCTTGACTCTCCGACTGCAACAGTGACCAAATCATTGCAAAGAAATCAACCTTTATATACATTTTTATTTATTATTATATGTAGTATTATATGAAATAATTAAGAGTAAACAGGTTGCGAAAAACTTGGGCTAAAGTGGGAATCGAACCCAGGTTGTCTGTACGAGAAAAACACATCCATCGCGTCTTTACACTCTAATCTACACCACTAGAGCAACAATCTGAGTGTGTTTCAGTTTGTCTATAATTTCAGTGTTTCCACAAGACTGTTTGAGTGCAAATATCAGCACTGTCACTCCGAAAAATGAATCATGGCTTTAGTACAGTAACTATAGATTATCCATGGTATTTGTAGTGAACCAAACCATAATAACCACAATATTATCCATGGTTATTACAAACATAATTACTACAATATCACTGTAGTAAAACCATGGATTCCACCAAAAAACACTGTTCCTACAATATCACTAATAAATAAAACCATGGATAATGTATTGCCAGTGAACCCGAAATAATTTTGAGGGAACACAAACTTTTTGTGAGGGAACGCAAAATTATTTCAGAAAGAAAATTCCCTTTCCTGTCCTGAGAATTGACACAATGTGTAAAGATGGCTAAATACAGTACGAATGGTTAAATAAAAAGAAAGGTGGGCCAATCATAATTCAGTGTGCAAATAGCTGTAAAATGCAAATATTACAATGGCATCTTCATTATCAGTTACATTTTGTATTCTGAACGGTCTATCAGTGGAAGTTAATGAGAGATTTTCAAACTCAAATGTCTTAGAAATATAAAACTTACCAAAATAACTGAAATTATCTACAGAACAAAGTTTGATTGGAGTCTGTAAGTTGTGTGGTTTGGGCTCAAAGTAATCGCAAAAATTGGTGAAGTTGAAAAAAAAATATTTGAATTTCAATATAGTGCTCACCTTGCAAGTACTTTGCAAAGCTGGATGTGCTGAGTGCGTTTAATGAGGAGAGGTAGTGTGGGAACTCATGTTCATTCCTGGTTCATTTTTTTAGATCTCGTTTAGCTGACTTCCTCACAAACTGTCAACCTGAGACTCGCTCCATTTCAGGGTGTCTGAAGGAAAACTATGCCAACTGTCTGCTGGCATATTCAGGCCTCATAGGTGAGTTAAGTTAGATTTATTCATACAGTGCATCAATTCAAGCTAAGCTGTTTCACTCTGAATGATGTTACCATGTAACACATTCTAAGAACTTTAATATCTTAAATAAACACACATAATAAAACACATTCTTTAATGTTAGAGATGACATTAAACATTGATTTGCAATTTTTTTGTGCAAATCAATCACTTGTTTCACTTGTTTTGCATATGTGATACAGGTACAGTGATGACTCCTAACTACCTGCGTGCCCCCGGCATCAGCGTGTCACCTTGGTGTGACTGTAGCAGCAGCGGAAACGGAAAAGCAGAATGTGACAAGTTCACAGAATTCTTCACCAACAATCGTTGCCTCCGTGAGTAGACACTTCCCCAACAGCTTCATTCACAAAGAGTGACAGACAGCTTTGTATATTTGTACAATGTTGTACAACAATATGGACGCTAAAGTCTGCTCTGTTGCATCTTCGCGATCATTCACAGTCCGCACCAGTAACTCTAATCTCCCCGATTTGTGTTGCTGTCACATTTCAGGGCAGTCTGACGGCCAAGAGACAGAGAAATCCCACTTAAATGGGGCTGTTGAAGGGGGGATTGACATAAAAGGCAATAAAGCATTACTCAGGTGTCCAGGGGCCTGGAAGAGTAGTGGAAGCATGCATTATTTTGTAAGGGAGTTTTTCAAAAACATCCATTTAGATGAACCGGATGCAGGATGACAGACTGGGAGCAGATGAGCTGGAGCATTTGTCTTTATAAGACAATGGCCTTTAGGACAACAGCCCATATGATATAGCAGTACCAGAAAAAAAGTCACGCCACATCCACACCTTATATATGACGAATCCAAGAGTTTGGTTGTATGTTAGAGAGAGAGAGAGAAAGTAAGAGAGACGGAAGAAGCAAAATAGAGAGTGTCTGTGTTCATGAAAAACAGCATGAAACTTTGTCATGTAATGGCGAAGGCACACAGCATCAGCAAAATAGTTTCCTTGCACTTTCTGGTTTGTAATTAATATATCTTATTATCTGTATCAGTGTGCACATGTGGGCATTTCCTACTGTATAGGATCAAAAATATATGAATTTTCAAACTAAAAATTATTGCTTTAGGGCCGGTTGGTATTTCAAATATTCACTATATAGTTGCAATGATTTTGCTGGCATTATATAATTATTTAGTAGTAGCCATGTAATAAGTGGCTGTAAAGCAACACTGTAAATGCTATCATGATTGTCATACACTTTTTATTTGACCATTCCATTTCTTAAGGAGCGTGTCATTAAGCTAGTTTCACAATCCTTCTAGTCTTGTGACTTGCGAGTGTGAGAGTGCTTTGACATTGATGTTTTAATGGCTTAAAAACATTTCTACTGTTTATTGTGAAAAACAGTGTTGAAAACATATCTTGATTATTTTTAACTAGATTTTTATGTGTTTTAATTCTTGCATTAAAATTTTTGAATATACTTGGCTACAATGGATGTGTGGTTGAAATGATGATTCCTCTGAGTTAAATTAAAAATTCTAAATTTTAAGCCATTTCAGATCGAAAACACATAATTTTTCTCATACTGTACATTGATGCAGCACCTCTTTTCACTCTCTGTCTCAAACGCCCTGTTGTAGCTCCTATCACTTTAAAGCTCCCATTTCCGAAAAGATCAGTCTGCCCTTTGTGTTGTGATTGGTCAACCACTTAGAACGTGTGTCGGAAATGTAAAGCCCCTTACCATAACTGAGTTTCAGCTTACAGTAGCCCTTAGACGGGCATTATGCAAATGTGTTACATAGTGACGGAAAGTCACAGAAGTAATTGCTAGACTGCTAACCAGTCCTTTCAAGCAGTTCAGGAGCAATGTTTTCTGTGGGAGAGTGTAACATCCTTTGGGCTAATCAAAGATTAGGGAGAGTGGGAGAGTGTAACCCCCCAATTCAACTAATCAGCCGAGGAGAGGGATAAGTGCAGCAGAATGCAGTAGTTCGGGAGAGAGTAGCTCTCCCGAACTGCCGCATTCCGCTGCATTTATCCCTCTCCTCGGCTGATTACCCAATTGGGGGCCAGGTGTGCGTAGTCATGGCCTGACCCGCCCTCCTCCTCGTCACAATATATATATATATATATATATATATATATACATACACAGTGTATATATATATATATATATATATATACTGTATGTGTATGATATATATATATATCTGAGTTACCATAGACTTCATCGGTTTGAACCAGTCTGGCCATTCTCTGTTGACCTCTCTCATCAATATGGCATTTCCATCCATAGAACTCACTGGATGTTTTTTTTGTTTTTGGAACCATTCGGAATACATTATACTGACTGTTTTGCATGAAAATCCCAGTAGATCAGCAGTTACAAAAAATACTCTAACCAGCCCATCTGGCACCAACAATCATGCCACAATCCAAATCACAGAGATCAAATTTGTTGCCCATTCTGATAGTTGATGTGAACATTAAATGAAGCTCCTGACCCATATCTGCTTGATTTTTTACACTGCACTGGTGGCACACGATTGGCTGTTAGATAATTGCATAGATGATTGTTGGTGTCAGATGGGCAGGTTTGAGTATTTCTGTACCTGCTGATCTTCTGGGATTTTCATACACAACAGTCTCTAGAATTACTCAGAATGGTGCCAAAAACAAAAAACATCCAGTGAGCATCAGTTCTGCAGATGGAAATGCATTGTTGATGAGAGAGGTCAACAGAGAAAGGCCAGAATCTGAATTGCCCCAAAAGCCAGCATCTCAACATCATTGGTATTACATGAAGAGAAAGAAGTAGTTGTGAGAGCCTAAAACTGTGGCAAGTTCTCCAAGATGCTTGGAACAACAATCTGCTGACAACCTTGAAAACTGTGCACAAGTGTACCTACATCTGGAGCTGCTTTAAAGACATTGGGTGGTCATACCAAATATTTTGTTATTTTTATATTTTTTATTTATATACGTAACTACTTTCAAATCCATATACATAGCAGTAATGCTTTGTTGTCCTCAGGAGCAATAATACAGTAATGGAGACTGCAAAATGGTACTAAAACCTTTATGAGTCACTAACCCTTAAAGAATAGAATGAGTTTGCCAGCCAGGAGACTCAGTACTCACTCAATAATAAGGTCAAACTACCCTCCTTCCTGTCAATTGATGGTAATTAATACACAAGCATCTTATTCTTTACCTGAGTACCCATCAATATTCTCCCACTTGCCCTTTTGCGTGCTGTGGCTCGAAGTATATAACAGACACTGAATGTCAAAGTTCTCTTGAAAATAAAGTCATTTTAAATTGACAGTTGTTTCATAATGGCTACGCCCACATTATAAGCAGAAAGGTCCCAGAAACGTTGGAGTTTAAGTGGAGATCTTTACGCAGTGTAACAAAGAGGCTAAGTGGCTCTTTAACAGAGTCTATCAGCTTCAGTATTAAGAGACAAAGAGAGAGGCTCTTAATATCAAAAAAGTGCAGATATCAGATAACAAAAACATATTTGATAGTGGACACCAGGCAGGTCAGTTTCAGCTGTGTTTTAAAGAGGCCCAATTATTCTTTTTGGGATTTTACCTTTCTATTAGAGTGTAATATAGCTGTTTGTGCATGTAAAAGGTCGGCAAAGCACGAAGTCCACGCCAAAGGATGTTACACTCTCCCACCGAAAACATTGCTCCTGAACTGCCTGAAGCACCTGGTTTGCAGTCCAGCCTTTACTTCCATACTTAGCTATGTCACTATGTAACACATTTGCATAACGCCCGTGTAAGGGCTAATTTTAAGATGAAAGTCGTTTATGGTAAGGGGCGTTACATTTCCGACACACGCTCTGACTGGCTGACCAATCAGAGCAGACGGAGCTTTTCGGAAATGGGGGCTTTAAAGTGACAGGAGCTACAACAGTGTGAGTGTTTCAGACAGAGGGTAAAAAGAGGTGCTGCATCAATGTACAGTATGAGAAATATCATGTGTTTTAAACCATGTAAACCTATTCTGGAAGACCCTCAAAATAAAATTATGACCCTGTAAATTAGCATAATATGTGCTCTTTATATTTCTGCACTTCATAGGCAATGCCATCCAGGCGTTTGGTAATG
Source organism: Moxostoma hubbsi (assembly GCA_032164185.1). Lineage (NCBI taxonomy): Eukaryota > Metazoa > Chordata > Actinopteri > Cypriniformes > Catostomidae > Moxostoma > Moxostoma hubbsi. The sequence continues at coordinate 9,381,548 of JAVLUX010000039.1, read as the reverse complement.
GGACAGATGTTGGAGTGTGGCAACCCCAGCCACCCATCATGTCCACACCACCTGATCCCTACACTCCTCTGAGAGGGCGGGACAGGACGTCCAATGCACTGGATGACTCAACACACACCAATGGCCTGGACACAAATGCAGACCGTCTCTACAGCTTCTGTGGAAGTCTGCAGGTAATGAAGGTCAACGAGCAGCTGGAATACCATGTTATAAAAATAAATAATTTGTGACAAAACAAAAGTTTGCAGTTAAAGACTGACCAATAGAAATGAATTATAATTAAAAATTTGGCCTAATCAAGTATGTTGATTATTAGTAAGTGGGTTACTGATTGTTAGTGCTGTAAAAAGGGAAATGGAGCATGTGGACAATTAAGTGACACTTAAAAGAGTAAGAATACCTTTGCATTATATAACAAAATATCAAACCAAGTGGCATTTATTTTAAAGAACAATAGCGCAACGACACTTTTATAGAAAAAGTAAAAAATAAATAAAAAAACAATACATATAATAGGTTTAACATTATAAAACATAATTGGTCAAAATTAAGACAAAAATATTTGGCGATTTACTGGATGCCAAACATTAGTAGAAGGTCCATAGTTAATTTGATGAGCATCAGCTTGGAAACCTGTGTGTACTTATAGTTGATTAAAAGCAAAAATATTTCAGTAAGTTGCATCATTTGTTTGCAGATGCCACTTGGATTGATATTTTTGTTTCTAATGCAATGATCTTCATACATGTTTAAGTGTGTCTTAAGTGTCCAAATACTTTTTGGGCCACTGTATACCCACATATTAAGTATTTCTGATGGTGATTGAGCGCTCGCATTAACACCCATGCCACATGGTACCATTGGCCCTCACAGACAGTTAAAGATGAGAAGCCTGCGTCATCTTTGCATACAGCTGCCAGCTTGTTTAGATGTTTTCAAGCTTTGCTTGCATATTATGACTTTCATTTTTTGAGCAGAGTCTCAGGGTGAAATGTGGGCTTACTTTTGATTAATCGTGTGGGCTATCGCTCTGATAACACACACATAGGGCCTCTGGGTCGAAATGAGATACATCAAACTGCCAGAGCTGTCATGTCAGAGCTAATTGGCTGGCACATTAACAGGAGGAACACCCTTAAGCAAGATATACTCACCCATTACATTCTCTCCCAGCACTGTAAGTCTGCCGAGGTAAACAAATCTTCGGCAATCATCTGCATGATCTTCAAGACTGGCAGGCATGTAGTCCATAAAAATTGGTGATTTGATATTTGTACATTACAAATGCTGATCTGTACTGTAACCTTTGGTAGAGCTGCCAATTACATACCATAGAAGATGTTAATGGTAAGTTTGTTTAAAGGAAAAAAGTGTTTACTGCAATGCCCTACAATAGAAGTCTATGGGCAAGTGTTCAGCACTTGAGTAATGTTTAAATTAAACATTTAAAAATAGCTATCACCAAATTTTTGAAAGTATGTAAATTCATGTAAATGCATTGACAAAATGTCTGTACATCTGCATTCCTCTGGCACACTTGCCCCATAGACACCTTCTTCCTTTATTTGATACATTGTTTTTTTTTTATTATTTGTAAAACAAATACATTTTAAATAATTTTATCTAAAATAATGCATATAAATTATAATATTAATATAAATACCAATAATCTATCATACTATAAATTATTGTAATTTTTAGATACATTATAACAACTTTCAATACATTTGTATTTATTTACTAATGTATATTCTGTATTAAAAAATTATAATATATATATATATATATATATATATATATATATATATATATATATATATATATATTCTTCTTATTTAAATCTGCAGTTTCATAATAGAGTCCAAGTGCAGAGAATCAGATACCCTACCACAGATTTAGCACAACAATTCATTATATTGGTTTAATAACAATATCATGATTTATTAGTAGGCAGAGTTTCTTTTGTCAGATAGACTTGCAGTAAGGCTATTAATCATCCAAACCCACAATGCTTTATGCAGGATTTAGTTCCATTCTTTCTTCTTTGTGCGGCACCTTTATTATGTTTCAAACTCTCGGTGGAATCACTTTATCATTCCAACAGACCAACCTGTGTGTGTGTGTGTGTGTGTGTGTGTGAGACTGTATAGCTGAACAAAGTTTCATGTAACGGTATTAAAATGTATTGGTGTGTCACAGACCTTAGAAAGTGCTCTTGGCTGCTGTGGTGTATATATGTGGTGTATACGTGTGGGCTGTAGGAGTCATTATCATTACATTACATCTCACTCAGAAGGACCTTTCTCTGATGCCAAAGTGACCTCTATTTGCAGTGCTTTATAGAAACTGTGCTTGACTTAAATCCCAGTGGACTCCGTTAAAAGGGTGACTTGTGCTTGCTGGATGGAAAAGCTTCAGTGTGAGAAATGATTTAACACAAAAACCTTGAAGAGTTTCTTGGAAGTAACTGACTTTTCATCCCTTATTGAGTTGGCCTCTTTTTCCTCTTCCTTTATAGGCTCAGAAACTGAAAAGTAACGTCACTCCGGATGCACTTTGTGTGGTAAGAAATTAATATTATTTAATAACCTATGATCTCGGGCGGCACGGTGGTGCAGCGGTTAGCACTGTCGCCTCACAGCAAGAAGGTTGTGGGTTCAAACCCCGGTTGCCCCGGCCATTCTGTGTGGAGTTTGCATGTTCTCCCCGTGTCTGCGTGGGTTCTCTCCGGGTGCTCCGGCTTCCTCCCACCATCCAAAGACATGCAGGTTAGGTTAATTGGTGTCTCCAAAAAATTGCCCTAGATGTGAGTGTGTGTCTGTATATGTGTGGCCCTGCGATGGACTGGCGACCTGTCCAGGGTGTACCCTGCCTTTTGCCCAATGTTAGCTGGGATAGGCTCCAGCCCCCCGCGACCCTGTACACAGGATAAGCGGTTGACGATGGATGGATGGAACCTATGATCTCATAACAAATCCTTCTTTTGATTCCACTCGATAACTCCATAGATATTGCATATTAAGCAATATAAATACCACATATATACAGTGTGCTTTGTTTTTTTGGGGGGGTGGAACACAAAAGTAGAAATTTACACAGCTCTTGCTATGTATACTATGTACAGTTTATACTCTGTAAAAAAAAAAAAATAATAAAAAGCGTCGGTGATGGTACTGTAGTCAGGTTTATTAATTCATGTTAGATCATATTTTTGACTTGAATCAAACCAGTTAAGGTAGATGTTACCACGTGAAGCTTTTTTCTTTTCTTTTTTTTTTAGCATAGACAAAAAAATTCCCAGTATACTGAATACGGTCTGTCAATAAATTATTTTATATTTTAATTTTTTATTAATTAAAATAATACATACATCTCAAGTATCATATTCTTAGTGAAGCCATATAACAGCTTTGTATGAGGAACAGACCAAAATTAAAGTTATAAATTATAATACTGATTATCTCACATCAAATTTGTTTTACGTTTTTCTTTTTTTTTTGAGCTTTACAGTCTTAGTCAGTATGAATTATAGCAAGAGCTTTGTAAAGATTCTTCAAAATTTCTCATTTTGTGTTCCATGTACAAAATAACAGGGTGAGTGACATTACAATTTTTGGGTGAATTATTCCTTTTTAAACTTTTGGAGCAAACAACCAGTCATCTGAAAATTGCACAGAATTAACAATTACATCATGGCTAACAATTAAATCATTACATTTTTGCACAGGATCCATTGCTGAATGACCCTAGTAGCTTTAATGCAATTTCTCGGAGCTCAACTAGTGCTGTCTGCTCGATGGATTTGACTGTGATTCTGCTCTGTCTGGCCTTCATTCTTCAGTTCGGGCAGTTTATAGACCCACAGACATTATAACCACTCACTGATCAAACCTTCTGGACTGCTACTGCTGCCTCTGTACCATACAAAAATGTTGTATTTAATTTTTTTTTCTGCAAGTGGTACTGTGTGCAGTGTGGTGTTCGGTGTGATTAAACTTGTTTTGGTCCACCTGCTTTTTCTTCCTTACTGATCGGAGATAATCAACAAACATGGACGTTTTACTCATCTGGATTACTTCTGTTGATAGAATGTGAAAAATTGTGTTGCAAAAAATTTCTTTAACATTAGAGTGACATCTAAGGTTGGACGGTTGAGAATATGGAAATGCATGGAGATGTGAGAACTGACAATGAAAGGCTGACAATGTGACCCCTGCATACTAGGGAGCTGCTGCTATGAATTTGCCACAGGAACACCTGCAAACTCCAACTTGCCCTAACAGCGTTAAGCAGCGTACAATCTTTTTTGAAGACTTATCAGCAGAACCTGCAGCTCCTGTCGCTTATTAGGACCTACAAACCTTTTCCCCTCGAAGTGGCACAGATGTCCTGCTGTGGCTCCTGCTTAGGTGATATGGTATGGAATATGAACATCAGGATAGACAGGACACTTCATCAAAACAGATGCATATTTTTTTCCCCCTTTTTTTTTTTTTTTTTAAAGAGTTTGAAGACTCACTTGAATTTGTAAATGTCTCGTCTATTCTAGTTCATGTCCTCTGCAGTGAAATATGCTCTAAAGATGACAGTTCAGCAACAATTTTCTTATTTAAGGAACTTTTGGACTTGCCATTCATTTTGGATATTTACTTGTAAATACCTTATTTGTTTCAAGTAAAGGAATGTTCCAGGTTTAAAGCAGGTTCAATTCAATTGAGAGCATTTGTGAGAATGTTGATTACCCAAAAAAAAAAAAACGACTCCCACATTCATTCAAAAAGAATAAAAAGGAGGAAAAACATTAAGACACTTACAACAGCAGTGAATGGGGTCAGTCCATAAACATTTAAACACACTGTTTCAAAAGTATAGCCACAAGATGTAAAAAATTGTATCGGTTACCATTATTTTAGTGAGAGAAAAAAAAATGACTAAATGTATCTGTTTTAAATGATATTGTATCTGCAGGTTTACAGGGATATACATTGCCATGACTAACCCTGTAATCTGGGAAACATAACAATGCCACTAAATCCCTGATTTTATTACAGTAATATCATGTTAACATAAATAATGTGGCTGTACTTTTGAAACATTGTGTATGAAATGGTTTATGAAATTTATTAATAAAAATTAGGGATGAGTCAATAATTTTTTTGTCATAATCAACATTATGCCACAGATGCTGTCTATTGCGCTTAAGTTGTATTGAACCTGTAATATTCCTTTAAAGTTTATTTGGCCTAATTGGCCTGTTGTGTAAAATGGGTCTTAACAGTAGTGATGAAATTCTGAATTGAGTACATGGGTTGATATTGCAGTCATTATACTGTATGTAAATTGTTCTGTACATTCAGTGAGAATGGTTTCTTTTTCTCATTTAAAGGAAGTGCTCTCCAAGTTATTTCTGCATTGTTGTTGTACTGGTTTTATATATATATATATATATATATATATATATATATATACACACACACACACACACATATAGAAAAGGGCACTAAGACATGTAAGAGCAAAGTAAATCTAACATTAAACAAACTAAAGAAGTCCTTTTAAGTTCTGTCCTATTTATAACATCTGCATTTACAATTTTAGGAGTGTGAATGTAGGTTTGTGATGACTATAAATGAAACACTCTTTGGCTTCTTGTCACCAAAACCAGCCACATAGTGGCTGTCTACTTCATACTGATTAGCCTCGTTCAATTTGCTGTGCCAGTAGGTCTTTCATGCTACAAAACACTTTACAACATCAAACTCGACATGCAAACAGACATAAAAAGTTCTCCTGGTTTACTGAGGTGTTCTCAGTTTGATTGCTGACTCACCAACACGCTAATAACTTACAGTAGCAACACTAGGAAGAGAAAAAAAAAAATCAACAACATATATTAGTAACAATGAGATGTACACATCAAGAGTTCTACAGTAGTCTGGTACTAATGGGAATTTGGTTTTGTTTCTAATTAATTGCTTCAGCCTGTATTATTCTCACTTGTAAGTCACTTTGGATAAAAGCATCCACCAATTTATATTATATAATAAGGTCACACATTCATTTATAGTGTTTATGTTGGTGTGTATTTACATTAAAACAAATCAACTGCATGTATTTGCTGTGAAATCATTTTGAAGAGCTGCTCGTATTTACATACTGTTGTTACTATAGTAATAACATGTAATGTGTGTAAAATGGACACTAAAATAAAGTATTAACAAATGTTATTTATTTTAATTTACAAATAGTGCTCTGATTGGCTGAGTTTTTGATTGGCTGATATGATATTATATTATAATACTGTATGTAGGAGGGCTGATGGTTTCCTCAGTCAGCATACATGCTTTAGTTTGACTGCTACCTCAGTTTGACTGAGCTTGGCCATTTTATCAGGCTGGATTAACTTTCACTCCTAGCAGGCAGGATTAAGCGATAATGGGGACATGGCATGATTGTCAGTCAGATCACATCAGCCCAGTCTCCCCAGGACAATAACAGACAAGGACGCAGCCCGATTCAACTACAGCTTACTCTACATGCTGGACCGAGATGTGGCATTTCTACACCGGGCATTGCTTAAGACATGATTGAACATGTGTCCAAAACACTGGACGAGGATTTATTAGTGGTCACATTTAGGAAGAAAAAAAAATTATTTATGAGAAATCTTTGCTGTGGGAAAGACGAAATGTCGAGAGGCAAGATTTAATAATCGCTCAAGCGGAACATTTGTGGTTGTGGCGTCTGCTAGAAAGAAAGGGATCACAGCACTCCATTGTTACTGTGGGGCATCACAGATTTGCATCAAGCACATTATGAGCTGTGAAGCAAGAATGAAAAGAAAATGACATGGTATCAAATAAATGAATGATTTTATGAGCTGGGTGTCTGGTCTGTTTCAGATCAATTTTGAATAAGAAAGGCACACTGATTAAAAACACCTTCGTATCTGTCCATTTTACACAACAAGCATAGCCACACTCTAACCTCAGTGAAAGAAAGTAAATTAATTGTTCATCAAATAAAAGAGGCACAGAGGATACAGAACAATGCAATCAGCTTGTCTGCTCAAAGAAAGAGAAACTCGTTTCTAAATACCTCACCCTTGACCTTGGCGCCAGACAGCATTGCTCGCTTTTTTCAACAACAGCACTCCCAAACCGCCCTCCAGCCCTCACCTTTAGCATTCCACAAAATTGGCACTTCTAAACTTAAAAGTGCACTTTTTATCTTATTTGTGGTAAATGTCAGGGTTTCAGGCGCTGTTTGGTGTGGCTTTTTAGAATTGATTTCCTTCAGTGGATAAGAAGGGCACCGGTAATAAAGCGGGTTAGTGTTTTGTCCCATTGATTATCCCAAGAAGATGTGAGACCTCTTTTTAACAACTTTAACACAAAGTTTGAGCGGCAAATTCACTTTTGCACACAGTATTTTAGTGCAAAATCTGTGTTTTCTTCTCTGTCCACTTGTAATCATGTTTAACCGGGCGGTAAATATGCTGAAATAGCTCTGCACCTTGAGTACTGAAAATAAGGGCATCATTTACTCACCCATGATTTAATGATTTGGAATGATGTTCCAAAATTCGATGACTTTCTCTCCTCCATGGAAATAAAAGGACATATTAGGTCTTGTAATTTCCATACAATGAGAGTGAATGGTGACTGAGGCTAACATTCTGCAAAACATCTGTTGTGTTTCACGGAGGAAAGAAAGTTATATGTTTTTGGAAGAACACAAGGGTGAGAAAATTATGATAGAATACATTTTTGTGGGGGAGAACTGTCTAAATAGTGTTATTAATTAACGTCCGATTAAAGTAGTAGTTTTGTGGCATGTTAGCACCATTGATTTAATTCCTTTAGTGAACTGGGCAATGAAAGAACACAGACAGCGTCTGCAAATTGATGGTGTTATTACCAAGAACAATTCGATCTTGGTGAATTCTCAACCGAATGCTGGTAGACAACTGAAATGCAGAGAAAACTAAGGAACAGAAGGCTCTAGAAGAGCAATGATACAATGAATCAAAATAACCTTTTACTTTTTTTGACAAGAGCTACTGCGTCATGGGCAAAGCCATAAAAGAGTGCAAATTATAGTACATCAGGCAGAAGAGATTGATAGAGAACAAATTCCAAAAGAACAGAGCACAATAATAACAAGTAGAAAAGTACAACCAACAGGCAGGAATCTTCAGCAATCATTGTAAACTAAAAGATCTGTGTATCTGCCGCATTGGTCATCTCCCTCTTTCCCGTTATGGATTTTTGGCCATTTTCTAAGAAATGTCTGGGTGTCACTTCTGACGTTTGAACTTTGACCTCTAAAATCAGGCATACGGTCTAGAGTCTTGTGTTACTTTGGCCCATCTGTCAAAGATTTGTGGAAATGGGAGAGGGTACACTCATCCCCAACATCGACTCAACATGCTATACATGACGATTAGTCATGGGTCATTTTCATAGCTTGAAAGCAAAGTGAAGACAGAAGTGGGCAGAGGGACACGAGATGGGACAGGGACATGACTCATAGGACATCTGAGGGGAAACCGAAGATAGGAGGCTCTTTGTTTTTACAGAAGGCTATGTCAAAATGTCTGATTTCTGACTTGGGCCTCACTCTCTATTAAGGGGTCTTGAATACAAAAAGACAAGCATCGGCTTTGTGACCAGTTGAGATCTGTCTGTGTAATTTGCAATCAGCCAGCAAAAATTACCCGACATCAGAGGGAAAATAATGCCATGAGGGTGACAGTTCAGAGGAAGTATTTGTGTCTTCTGCAGGGTCAGCAGGATTTGAAACATCATACAATTCCATAAAGGGCTTGAGGTTTGTGTCAGTTGCTGATTGTTTCAAAAGTTCAAATAAAAGGGCCTGGAAACTAGCTGTAGGAAAAACAAGGTGGAACAAAAGAATTAAATAAATATACCATCTTTTGGCTCCAAAGTGAAAGATTTCCTGAGGAGAAAAGGGAAAGGATTCAAATTTGACCACAAGCATATTTCTCTTCTGAGAGAACTACAAGACTACGCAGTCTAAATTGTTTAATAAAGTACATTACCACAAACCAATATGCAATTTCAGAAGAAGACTTCATAGGTGTAAACCGACATTGTCTCTTTAAAGTTGTGAAAAATAATACAAGATAGCAAAATCATAAGGAATCATATACCAGTTGGATCATTCACAAATGTACAGCGTTTACTCCCAAAGAGAAAAATAAACCAACTGATGAACAATGTTATTACAATATTACAAAGTTTTACCCTTTACCCTTACCTAACAATAAAGTGTAACCCCCCCCAACCCAACCTCTAACCCTAACCATTATTTACATAGGGAAATAACTTTTGTGTAACAAGGAAGAACAAACATTGAAGTTTGGAACAAGTTATTGACATTCATCAGTCATTTATATTGCATAAACAAATATGTAATGAGTAACCAAATAAATTCACAGATGTCCCCTTTCTTAAAATTAAGTGTTGGATATTAGGCTAGCAAAAAAAGAACAGAAAAACGCCTTTATTACAGTATATTGATTTAAAATCCTGTTTGTAGATTGATTGAAGTCTTTTTGTACCTCGTTCAATATCTTGCCATTTTGCCATCTCGCACAAATTGTTACAACTGGTTAAAACTGTCCTTAACTCGTATGTACAAATTTTGACTTTTAATGTTTTGTTTGTAAAAACCAATAAAAATCGCATCTGAAGTTATGCAATTACAATAGAAGCCTATAGGGCAAGACATTCCAGGAGGAAGCACAAATGAAAAGCTTGAATTTTTGCTAAAGCATTTTATTTCTTCCATGCATAAAATGTGTGGCGTTTTCGGGTTTAAAGTCTTTACATGGTCATGACATGAGTTAAAATATTGGACACCTTGCACATACAAGCTTAGTGAGCAATTTTCGCACTTCAGTCCCATATGAACATCAGTAAAGTCTTAAAACATAGTGAATACTTTATATTTTACGATTTATCCTAGTGCAAAGTCATAGATTTTCATTGAAAGTGCATTACTATAAACATGATTTTGGTAGTTTTTACAAACTGAAGAATGTCAAAATCATTTTAGAACAATTGACATCATGCCTGCCACATATGATGTCAATATAGCTTCACTTTTATTTAATCTAGATCTCCTTACATAAAAAGGACAATGAACCATTTCCTGATGAATATGAAGTGTCTCGCAGATGCACACACCAGTGTGAGTAAAGCTCATCCTCCACCCCACGTCTCGATGTTACAGGCATCACAAAGATAAATTATTTATCCATACTCATCACTCACTCTCTCACTTCCACAAAATCTCTTAATATTGGTGCCAGACACCTTGATTTACACTGGGTCTTTCCTGCCAACTAAAAGCAATAAAGAGCACAAGGCATTTCTCAAACCACTCATCTCAATGACACACCCCATCTGAGATATACGGCCAAACTGGATTCACAATCCGGTACTCCCCCACCCACTGACTTATATGACTGATATTGATAGATTCATCCATACGGAAATGGCACGTCTCAAACGCTCATCAGCAGATGGGATCAGATGAAAAATAGGCAAAGGGAGGAGGGAATGGATTGTTGGGTGATTTTATATTTCTTTTAAGCGTCCACCTGCTGTCAGCAAATGGGCAATGATTGCGGCACACCCCTGCTGAAGTGGGGGGGGTCTTAGGATCTTAGAAAAGCTTAGGCTGGTTTGCTTATCTTAGCCGGTCTCCCAGTCTGGTCAGGCAGGTTTGTTAGAAGAGCTTAAGGCACTTTTCAGCTGTTCAGGCTACAAGACCATCTTAAACCAGCTAATATCAGCAAACAAACTTAAGGACAGCCCTTCATAAAATGTAATTTTATTAAGCATTCAAACAGCACTGACCAAAGAGTAATGGGTAGGTATTGAATTGGTGTCAGAAGATTACAGTGAGAAAAAGTAAACTGGAGGCTGACACGAATACAAAAACAAGTCTGGCTTATTCATCACAGCCTCTGATACATGCTGTGACATTACGGATGTCTCCCATCAACAGGCTGGGAAACACACACATACACACCCAGATCTGCGGCAAGTTATCCATAGCGCTCCCCTGAGTGTCTTTATGGGCATTAGTCAGCTGTGACAGCTCATTCAGTCTATGTCAGCTTGTGTCATGCACCTACCTGAGCAGACTGAGTGACTAGCCGAGTTTGGTGACTGTCACAGTCAGGTGGACAGAAAAGAGGACTGAGCGGAATAGCACAACCTTCAGCCGTCTAGCAAGTTCTTTGCCCATCATGCAGCCCTGCAATTCAGCATAGTGTTAAATTAAATGTAATACTATAAAACTGATAGTTACGGATCTAAAATCTGATCGGATGAGACAGAATTTATGCAGTTATAAAATGAGGAGGGGATCATGCATTCCAGTGAACTTACCGCAAGTTAGGGGTGTTCTAAAACCTTACCTACCGTAGTCACTGCAATGCACAGACAGTGGCTTATTTCTTTTAGAAAATGGCAGAAGCAATATGATTGCTGTATTCACTTTATTATTAATAATAATAACAATTAAAAAACTCCCCAAGAAAATCGCTAACCTAAATGTAGCTTTTTGTGGTTGCAAACCCCAAGCAATGTTGCAAACTTGTTCATTCATTTATAAAACAGGTGTGTGTTTATTGTCATTTTACAACGACTTTGAACATGGCTCATCCAATCAGAATTTAGAGTTGAAGCTATCGGCTTTATTTAAAAATAGGAAAAAGACACTTCAGGTCTTGAGATACATTGATTTTTACCATAGTTTAGTTGGATTTCAGAACTCCACACATGATAAATTGGTGGTAAAATCGATGTAACTATTGTTGCTTATCGTGCTTTATTTTACAATTAACCACTGAAACTAAACGACAGGAAAAATATATTTGTTTGGGATATCAGGCACACAACAGGCCTCTAAAGAGTTTGATGACATGTAAGCCAATCATACTTCTTGTTGGCTCAGCAATTCTGAAGATAATGTGTTCAGCTCTGGAATGAAGAGAAACAGAATGGTTCTCCAGACACATTACACTGTATTGGTAATGACTGTTAAAAGGGGGGTGGGGGGATTAACTGTTTTACACCTGAAGAAGTAAATAAATGCATTTTATGTAATCTGTACATTTACATATTAGGTAGCATTTGGTATATCTTCTGCAACTGGCCTTAATTGGATGGTTCACCCAAAAAATTTAAATTCTCTCATATCAGGTTGTTCCAAACCTGTATGACTTTATTTCTTCCATGGATCACAAAGTTATTTGTGGAATGACATCCTCAGTCACCATTCACTTTCATTGTATGAAAAAAAAAAGATGCAATAAAAGTGAATGGTGACTGAGGCTGTCATTCTGTCTACCATCTCCTTACGTTTTCCGGAAAAAAAATAAAAATAAAGCCATGCGTTTAAAACAAAATGAGCATGAGTAAATAATGACATCATTTTGTTTGCTGAGTGCAATGAAACCCAGTGAAGCCCGGAAACAAGGTCTTCATAATTACAAGAGCTGGAATGATCAAATGGTCTTGTGAATATTCAAGTGTTTTATTTTTCCATTCATCTTTAAAATACAATAAAGATTAATGATATGCACTGAGGGATGAATGAATCTGTTTTTCTCAGTTACAGTGAGATGATGCCTGTGTAATCAGTCTGTACAATTCCTGTGCATGACAAACTCTCACTCACTTCAGAACATAAAAAAGATTGAAATATAGCCCTAAAAAAAACACATTTACTGTTCATGAGTGAGCTGACTTAACGGGAGATAGTTACTGTACATACTGTAAGTGACCTAAGAATAACAGAGGTATTACACAGGAATCAATTAGATACAAAAACAATTCAACATTTCTTTTTTACACAAACATTTTAAAAGACATGATTACTTATCACTGTCATGTACATAGGGTGGGCCTAAAATAACTATTGATCTTTTTAATGTCCTTTATTAAAATCAGCAAATAATTCAAACAAAAAGTAGCTACATGAAGAGAAAATGAGCAATTCACATTAGAGTCACGTGTTCAGATCCATCTAAAGGAAACGAGTGAAGATTAGGATGCTGTACAATTTCTTTGTTGCCATTGAGATTGGATAGGCAGGAACACAAAGTCTCCTGGACTTTCAGTTTTAGGGAATCAGGCACAGTCCTTGTCTGTTGGGTAAATCAGATGAAAGGGGTCTTCCCATAGTTGTAGGGTGAATCCTGGGAAACCTGAAAGCCCACTGTCTGAGGAAACAGTCCTTGAGTGTATGAACAGTCTGTAATGCAACTGCATACTCTCAGCTGCTGATCTCCTCAAAATCATTGCCTTTCTCTTTTGACATTCACAATATGTGAAATTTAAAGAGTACAAAAGTTCATTATAAAGAGATGAAGTGTTACTGCACAGTAGAGACATTGCTCATTCAAATCTGTACCATTGCAAAATTACAATAAAAAAAAAAGATCAACAGCAGCTTTTCTAGATCTCCCTAGCATTATTATACACCAGCTGCGATGTGGTCTGTGACTACAAGCTAAAATTCTCCAGATTTGTTAGGTCAGTGAGGAACGATTCAGTCCCTCAACTCAAGTAGAATTTTTCTTTGTGAATTAAGACTGATACTTGGTTTGCTGGAACCAGTTGGTACATTACACTGTAACATTACAATGTGTTACACTAACAGTCTGGACTTACAACTGTTTGTACACCAAACCTCATACTTAACCTAGAGACATACTTTGTGACACATAACCCACAAACTTTTTAAAGTTTTTAAGAATAGTGTGTGTGTGTGTGTGTGTGTGTTCCATGCAAAGATAAAATCTGTGAACGATTTTATCCAGTCCTGACGTGTATTTACCAAGCATGAGTTTTCCAGCAGCACAGCTTACACAACAGATAGCTCTCACGCTATCTCTGGCAAGCATATCTATATTCTGTCTCTTAAATAAAATGTCAAAATAGCTAAAAGTCTGATGTTGAGTATAAGCCTCTTTGTGAGCAAAAACATTGTTGGCGAGAATACAAATAGGTGAGCTTTTTGACCCGTACACAAAACCGGCGTCTATCCCAAGATAACCATTACAAGACTACTTCAGTGAGCAACACTGGTCCAGCTGACATCCCAGACTCCCAGTTTCTTCACTGATGAAGTATAAACTATGCTGGAGGCACATATGTGCTTGGTGTCAAGCTGATGTTACACATGGGAGACGTCCAATGGAGAGGCCCTCTCGATACAGCTGAGGGTCGGTAGAGGTGCCAACATTCTCATGGCCAAGAAATGTGGGGAAAAAGGCTAAATGTTGACCAGAGCTGGAGGTGATATGAAGAAATAAGATGGAGACGTGTAGCAGGTTTGTGAATTGGTTTGGATGGAGACGAAATGGGTGAGAAGCACAAGGAAAAGTGTAGAGTGATGCTTTAGCTTGATCAGGTAGTCATGGCAGGGGTCATTTGAAACGGGGGAGCTGGTGAGGTCTATTTATGATGGTAAATCGACATGGAGAGATAAAGGGTATATGGAGTGGAAATAGGGGGCACTCTGTCACCTAAATAATCTCCTCAAATGGGGCCTCTCTCTGATAATTAAGCTGCCATTTGCCTGCAGCAGCAGAAGAGAAGAAGTCACTCCGGCAAAGGACAACCCACTGAGGCCATACATGCTCTCACACACAAGTGCCCTGGTGAGCAGGAGGCAAAGCTTTGCGGTTCTTCAAGCCTTGGCTCTTCTCTTTGAAATCCATGGGCTTCTGCTGGGACGTGTCGATAAGAGCGCTGGCGATAGCTATACCTGCAGACAACACACAACAAAGCAAGCAAAGGGTCAGACAGGAGGCAGTGCAGATTGGAAATTCAACTCATAGAGACCTCATACCATTCATAAAGCAAAAAAAGTAAAGAAAAAGCAAAAACAAAACAGGACATTTCCATGTCAAAGCAAAATTATAAAAAAGGGGACAATGGTGACTTAAAAGCACACTCTTTCAAAGGAACAATTGGCTCATTCAATTTAAATAAAATTTTTTTGAAGATGAACTTTGTGCCCCTTTGTGCATAACGAAGAGTTTGAAAAAGGTTTTCACTCTACTCTCCACAAGGAAAATTGAGAAGCTACTCCATGGTCTTTCTCCAGGGCTTCAGTTTACTCTATTCTCTTTTTCTTTCTCTGAAGTGAGGACAGGGAGCATTCCTCTCTCCTATACTATGGCCTATTCTTTTCTCTCAGGTATTAGCTGCGTCCCAATTTGTGTACAGTCAGAGCCTGCACCACATCTGATGAAGAACATACTTCTCAGTCATTAATAAAGTATGTTCTTTAGGTGAGTAGAATGAATGCATTCCGAACATACTAGATGTGGGAACTTGGTCATTGTCCAGTGGCCCAAAAATATGATATAGTACAACCAACATGAAAATGTATTAAACAATTACAATTTAACCAGAGAGAACAACTTTCTTTGGATATATAAGACAAACAGCACAAAAGAGCTGGCCAACTTGCAGTTTTTAGAGTTGCTGCTTGCTGGGCTGTTGAAGTTTGTCATGAACATTTTTGGAGGAAGGTACATCAGAGAGAAAGAGAAATAAAAGAAGATAGGAAAAAATTATGGAAAGACAGCTCTTGTTGGATTCACACTGTTCATTGTGTTACAGCATGATCAAGTGAAAAGTGCACTGTTTCTCTGAATTATACTTTAAGCATTAAATCTAAGCACAAACGTGATTAACTGAGCTTCTCTCTGCATGTTGATATCAAGCACACTGAAGAAGCTATGTGAAGTTTTGTTCGTTTTTTAAAAACTTACCCGGAAAAGTCAAAATTTTGTTTTAGCGCACTGGTTGAATGACAGGTGAGTGGGGAGTGCTTTGCTGATGTTCAAATGCATTCAAATAGATGTGCATGTACACAACCTGCCCAATTTGGTCACGTGTTTTTGACCACATTCAACCATCTTTCAATGTGGTTTAAGTGGACAAATCCCAAAATGCATCTTAATATCAGGTGTAAACAGGGCCTCATTCTCATAGAGAAACATAGCCTCTCTTTCTACATGTGTGTAGAGAGAGGCAGTAAAGTGAACTTGGCAACCAGCCCAAATTTACTCAAAAACTAACCAAGCTTCATACCAGGATTCGGTCACAGTCTGCTGTGGGCAAAATCATGGCCACAACCCCCAGCTCAATATTTCAAAGCAGCATCTCACAAATCATCCTAAAAACACAACAGCCACTTCGGTGCTATTCTGGCACTGCTCCCTCCCTGCAATTGAAGCAATACAATTATTGCAGGGGAACAATTCATTACTTCAGACAGGCCAGCCAAAAGGAATTGAATTCAGCATGTGAGTTTGAAGCCAGAGCTTCAAGCATTCAGGTGAAGAGGATTTACATCCAAGAACAACCTGAGCTGCAGACAGTTACACCTCAGAACATCGATTTATTTCCCATCACACCTGGGCTGCAAAGAAAGGAATGTAAAAACTACACATCTGTCAACAGAACAGCCTTTATTCCTAAAGAGTGCAGGGCACGCCAACAAACATTGTGCTTTATAGCCCGTTTTGCATTAACTTAAACTAATCGCAATGCAGGTCAAAAGGTATTAGACCTCAGCAAGTAATGGTGTTGTGGGCCATCTGAGTGTTTAAAAATTCATGCTGCTAAAGAGTCTTTTACTTAAAATGGGGCATTATCATAAGAAATTAAATTTTCATCCATTTTTTTCAACGTATACTTTGGATTTTAGCGTTACAGATTAGACTGCAAACAATTTGCAAGATACAAATTTCATCACCAGCACAGTGCATGGACTGTCTACGTGCAGCCCATATTTTCTCAACATGTAGTCCGTGATAGTCCTTGTATGTGCACATCATCGGTGCATGGGCCATCCATTGAGTGCACATGCGTCAAATGCATTTGTATTCGTTCACAGTCAAAAGAGTATACTTTGACAGACTGCGCGCTGGACTATATGCAAGATGATTCAGCAAACAAAAGATGATGTATCTGAGCCTTTAGCCTATATAGTCGTAAGGGTGCCGGAGCTGAAAATAGTTCAAATTTACTATGAAAACATATTGTAACTTTCAGTACTCACAAATTCCTCCATAGTCTAACAATATCATTTACTGAATCAAAACATACAAAATGGCTCATTCTGATGCAAGAAACTGGAAATATAAATATATGCCCACCCACACTTACACATTAATAATGCTTATTGGGTGTTCAGCAACTTGACCAAACCAGTAATGATCCTAAGGATAAGGTACACCAGAACAACTAACAAGAGTATAAGGTGTAGAAATAACATCAAACTGTGCTGCTCCTGTCTTTGAGCAGCACCTCCAGCTCTGCATTTCCTTCTGACTGATCTCAATGTTGGAAACGAGTGGTTGAAGTTTATTTTTTAACAAGGTCCCTGATCATTCAGCCTGATCTTAAGTTTCAGAAGTACATTTCTGAAACTTCACTGAAGAAATCACGTAATTTTGTGTTATGTCACTTTCCGCTAACATGTATTCTTTCTGAATATTCTGAAATACAGTATTCTGTAAAATACACGCAGTTGAAACAGTAGAAAAGCGTAAAAAGCGCTTAATACGGTTACGTTCACACACAGTTCGGTTATTTACAAAATAAATATTAAAATTTTCAGGTCTAACACCCGCATTCTCTGCAAACCTGTGCTGTTTGAACAAAACCGTACTGGACAACTAATTATTTGTTAGCAAACACTGACTGTATGAACGTTGCCATTATATGCAGTTTACCTTATTTTATTCAAAGGGAATAATTGCTGTTGAGGCACCTCTAGTGTTTATTTCACAAGGAAACTGGTGCATTAAGTACAACAAGCCATGTAAAAAATCATTACCAGGTTGGAAAATCAGCAACTCCAGTTATACTGTATCTCCAGGAGCTAGTGACAGACAAATCAGCACCCTCTTACAGATATGCATTCAGTAAACAGAGCTCCAAAGTCAATGGTGTGACTAATTCAGAATTATAGATGCTATGGGCATGTACCTTTCTTTATACCCCCTTCAACAAAGTGATTCATGAATACAAATTAAAAAAATATTGTGTTGATTCAGTTAGTCTGGTGCAAAATGGGACAGTCCTCTGGCATCATGCAAACCTTGGAGAATCTGTGAATCTAATCAATACGGTTAAAAAAAAATCAATCATGGTTGTTGGCTTGCTCGTGAGTTCATTACCAGCGGCAGGTTGAGTAGGAGGTTGTTTCGATGAAAGAAGACACCGTGTGCTCACGATCATACACACATCACATCATAAAGCTGAAGACATGCAGACACAGCAGGGTGACAGCTGACAACAGCGGCCTGCCCTGCTTTAGCTCCCACATCATTCTATACTGATTGGCCTGCTCTGTGAAAGTGATGCATTGTTTTACCCCAACACAAAAATATCTACACATGAATCCTGCTGTGGAACTTCCAAAAAGCCAAACTAAGAAAAAGCTCTTTCAAAATGTGACGACAAAAGAGGCATCTGGGCATAAAGCTCCTTTTCTGTGCTTTTCTCAAATATATCCTTTGCGACTCCAAACAAGAAGTTTAAAAGTCTTTGTGTCATGTTTTTCCTCTCTTCTTTTATTTTTCTCTCACTCACTCTGATGTACCTTCCTCCAAAAATGTAATGACAAACTTCAACAGCCCAGCAAGCAGCTACTCTAAAGTTTTCAGTGCCTGGCAATTACAACAATTCTCTCTCTCTCTCAAAAGATCCAACTTTCTTCACATATCACTTAAAATACTCTTTTTGTGCATTTCACATGTTGCAAGTTCCTGTTATTTGTTGCTTGTATTTTGTACTTGTCAAACAGAAGGAGAGCTATTAAGAGAACCTTTATTGAAACAGATCAGTCAAAATACTAAGGAGGAAGTCAAGCTTAAAGGGACAAGGTCCCATAGAGCAGTGTGTTGACTGACAGGACTGCTGAGTAGAGGAGGGGATAAAAGGTTTTTTCTCAACCCAATATTATCACTATGTAGCTCTTAAAGGCAGACAACAGTCTAAGAGAACAGACCTCGAACTGACATTGCTTTAAAGTGTTGCAGTCTAAAAATATGTGAGATATGTCAAATGTCAATGAGAGCGGGTACAAGCCTTGGGAAAAAGGTGCTGTCAGTGAAATCTGAAAGACATGGTGGGGGGGGCATTCAAATAAAAATGTAAATCCCAGACAGAAACTGGAGACCATTTTTGGATTGATAATTTTTTGGTTGAACATTTGTAGAAGCAGTGTTTGGTGCTCTTGGGAACAAGGAAAATCTCTTCAAAGTCAAGGACAATGAGAAGTACATCCAATTTCAATATGTGCTCATGAATCTCAAGATTTTCTTGGATCAGTAAGCTCTAATAGACTGGTAAAGCTGTTCAATCCAGTGTAGACTCAGGAGACAATCAGACTAGGCTTAGCCATAGTGGTGTAAGAGGATACAGCCTACAGCAACAGACTAACTTATATCAGACCACCAGCTAAACGTTGGAGAACTTCTCTGTCTTTCTGCCTTATATGAATTCCCACATTTAAAATGAACCAAACCAAAACAGAAGTGTGCAGCAGGCACACTTAAAATAAATCCATACAATTTTATATAAACAATGTAAAAAACATATAGGTAACACTTTACAATATGGTTGTATACATTAACATTAGTTAAGTACATTAGTTAACATGAACTAACAAAGAACAATACTTTTACAGCCCTTATTAATCTTGTTTAATGTTAATTTCAACATGTAAAATGTGTATCCACCTTTTTCCTGAATGTGGAAGTGTCCCACAATTCATCACGGATGCCTGTTTTTGTTTTCTGGTCTCCAGTGTTTTCAAAGTGAGGTTTAATGTTTAAATTTGTAAAACATTTAAAAAGCATGGATCCTTAGTTCTGATCCTTTAAAGAGTCGCAATGCTGTTTTTTGACAGTGCCTCGTTCGTCAAAGTTTAAAGAGTGGATGAATGACGTGAAACAATAGACCTAGGTTAGTAATGTTAATATCATTCACTTCTTCTAGCAATTAAGGCCATTCACACCAAGAAAGATAAATACAGCAATAACTATAATGATAATAACATTAGTGTCCACACCAATGGATGATAATGTTCTGATTTTTCTAAGCATATGCTGTAGTTATCTTCATAGTCAAGAAAATGGAAGTAGATGAACTGCTACAATGTATCGCAAAGAAACCATAAGTAGAGACAAGACAATGTTGTCAACATTAGCTCTGGCTACCTGAGGTAATTTTATGCCTTAATTCCTTTTATTAATCTAAATTAATACTGAAGAAAAATGCAGAAAAAACATTGCCAGTTCTTAAGCAGTAGTTAACATTTAGTTTGCGTGTGATAATATAAGTGGCGATGTGTTGTTTGAAGATGAGTGCACTTTGAGGCTTGAAACCTTTAAAGCTGGATGGATTTTGATTGGCTGTCAATGTTTTTATTGTTCATTAGCTGGAAAAAAATTGCTTTGAGAGTGATCCCAACGATATCTTTCCTCTGTGTCATTATCGTTAAAGTTGTGGTGCTATTCTCTTACAGTTAAAAAGTTTTTTTTAAACTTTACAGTTATAGTTATCCTTAAAGTTATCGTTCTCGGTGTGAATGGGCCTTTAGAATCCTCAAGGCGCCACCCAGTGGTTAGTCAAGAAAACTGTGGCTTTGTTAACATTAGTTGATAGCATTTTACAGTAGTAGCAGTAGTATGAAATAACAAACTAAAAATGAATAATAGTATTTTTAAAGATTAAAAACATTTTGAAAAAATTGTGCTCATTGTTCATTATTAAATGCATCACATGTAATGCATTTATTATTTTTGACAAATCAAACTTTATTACTAATTAATTTAAATGTAATTACTGTTTAAAACTGCATACATTTACATTAATTTTCCAAGCCTGGAAATCACACTTTTAAAATTCCCTAATATTTTCAGGTTTTCCATGACTGTCTAAGCTCGCATCTGTTCTATGTGAATGGTTTAAAATTCAGTCAATAGTTTTGGTAGATATAAACTTACCTAATGCACTAAGAGGATAAATGAATATATAAAAGAACGGGCAAAAATATTGTAGAACAAGGAGTTTTACAGGTTGAGTTTACACAGACTTTGACATTATTGCACAAAGTGAGCACTTGTTGCTGTTTTTTGTTGGTTTTAATTCTTAATTATGGCAGTGCTGCTGGTGATGAAAAGGTCAGGGGATAATAGTTATCAGCCATGCTTTTAGCACCCTCCCAAGTTTATTTCACTCAAATAACCAATGGGGGAGGGCTAAATTTGTTTCACACAACAGACATAATACTCCGAAACAGGCTGAGTACATTAAAACATATGACATCCTCTATATCACGGGGTGGAAATATAAAGATGAATCAAACAGGAACGGAACATACTGTGAAGTCTGTGATCAAATTATTTCATAACTCACCTTTCTTTTTTTGCAAGTAATTTTTGCTTGCATAGTGCTGCAGTCTGCATGGACTAACTTGGTTTTCCTATGGTAAATGTAAAGGGAAAAGAGTTTTAGGACAATTTTGGGAGTTACTCACCTGACTGGCCGGGTGGAGGAACACCAGATGCCCCTCGTGGGAGGCACATTAGCACCGTGAACACTGCTGCTTTCCCACCCGAACAGGGTTCCACAGCAACTGGCTTTGGCGGCCCCTGTTGAGAGATCAGAGGAGAGAAAATGTGTCATATATAACAAGCCTTCTCATAAACACGTCATCATCAGTCACAAATGTCAGTACTCAGTGTGAGTTGACATTGCAGGATTGTAGGTCAACGGAAAAGGGAAGAAAAAAAAAATATCACATTTTAATAATCTCAGTTACAAATCATCTCCCTGAGACTAAAAACAGACTCATACAGTTTCAAAGTTCACATCTTTCACGCACAGGCGGACAAAATCTGTGACATTTGAGGTTGTACCAACTTGTGTTGTGTCATGCCACCCGGGCTCTGTCCCTATAAATGCTGCTCTGGTTAGACGTATGCATCAGCGGGTCTCTGACGGCAGCAGAAGAATCAGAGTGGTGGAATGAGGAGGCCACAGGCAAACACAGTGATTTTTAAATGTCATCTTTCATCTCACATTACAGATTAGTCAGCTAACACACACTGCGATCAGAGTGTTCGTACACTCACATACAATGGTGGAAAAAGTAAAAAATTTCCATACTTAAGTAAAAGTAGAGACACCACACAGTGGTGGTGGCGTAGTGGGCTAAAGCACATTACTGTTAATCAGAAGGTCGCTGGTTCGATCCCCACTGCCACCACCATTGTGTCCTTGAGCAAGGCACTTAATTCCATGTTGCTCCGGAGTGATTGTCCCTGTAATAAGTGCACTGTAAATCACTTTGGATAAAAGCGTCTGCCAAATGCATAAATGTAAATGTAAATGTATTACTTAAGTAAAAGCCATCCATTGAAATACTAAAGTAAAATTAAAAAGTAAAAAGTATATTAAAAATGCTTAAGTATCAAAAAGTACAAGTTAATACTTCAAATTCAAATCTGTTCATCTTATAATATAAGACACATTCATGCTATTATATTTAAATCAATATAATTAAGTCTCTCATAGGTAATATTGGATACAATTAGGGATAGTTCCATACAATAAATAAAGCTTGTTGCAGGTGGATAAGGGCAGAGCATTTTATTCAGAAAATAAGCTATAATTCATGGCAATGAACATGATCAGCATATGATTAGTTAAAACAAATTATATCAGTAATTCTACTATGTAGTTTAAAGGGGTCATATGACTGCCTCTTCAGCAAGAAATCAATGCATATTTTTCATCATTGCACCCTTGGTCCTGCCCACTATTGATCACAATCAGTCAGACAGGTAAAGAGGAGAGAGATGAGCCAGTCATTTAAATGGGTCATGAAATGGATAATCAGATTTTCCTTGATCTTTAGACATTTAAGAGGTAACTGTACTATAAAAACATACTGTACATTTCACAGACTTGTGATTGTCTACAGTGAGGGAATCCCCTGATGATTTTGTACGTTTGCCCACTGACAAAGACATTATCAGTCTATAATTTTAATGGTAGGTTAATTTGAACAGTGAGAGACAGAATAACAACAAAAAAAAACAGAAAAACACGAGTATTTGAGTATTTGTATAAGTATTTGACCCCCTCTCAATCAGAGATTTCTGGCACCCAGGTGTCTTTTACACAGGAAAACTGAGATTAGGCGCACACTCTTAAAGGGAGTGCTCCTAATCTCTGTTTGTTACCTGTAAAAAAGACACCTGGTCACAGAAGCAATCAATCAATCAGATTCCAAACTCTCCACCATGGCCAAGACCAATGAGCTGTCCAAGGATGTCAAGGACAAGATTGTAGATCTACACAAGGCTGGAATGGGCTACAAGACCACTAAGCAGCTTGGTGAGAAGGTGACAACAGTTGGTGCGATTATTCGCAAATGGAAGAAACACAAAAGAACTGTCAATCTCCCTCGGTCTGGGGCTCCATGCAAGATCTCACCACGTGGAGTTGCAATGATCATGAGAACGGTGAGGAATCAGCCAAGAACTACACGGGAGGATCTTGTCAATAATTTCAAGGCAGCTAGGACCATAGTCACCAAGAAAACAATTGGTAACACACTACGCCGTGAAGGTTGTGCTCTTTGGCATCAACTCAACTCGCCGTGTATGGAGGAGGAGGAATGCTGCCTATGACCCCAAGAACACCATCCCTACTGTCAAACATGGAGGTGGAATCATTACGCTTTGGGGGAGTTTTTCAGATTCAGGGTGGAAAACAGGGCTGGGAGGCAGGATGAAATAATCGGATATAGACAAAATCTGGAAATATTGATTGTGACAATCATTGACAGACGATAAATGACAACTTCGGAAAATGGCAAAACTATGGATCTGGGAAGTTATATATTAAACAGTATAGTTATAATAATATAGTGTATATACAGTTGAAGTCAGAAGTTTACATACACATTACCCAAATAGATGAAAGTTTTTCACAATTCCTGACATTTAGACATTTAAGTACACCCTCATGCAGCAAAGCACACCCACAACATGATGCTGCCACCCCAACGCTTCACGGTTGGGATGGTGTTCTTCGGCTTGCAAGCCTCACCCTTTTTCCTCCAAACAAAATGATGGTCATTATGGCCAAACAGTTACATTTTTGTTTTATCAGACCACCAGACATTTCTCCAAAAAGTATGATCTTTGTCCCCATGTGCACTTGCAAACTGTAGTCTGGCTTTTTTTTTTATGGTGGTTTTGGAGCAGTGGCTTCTTCCTTGCTGAGCAGCCTTTGAGGTTATGTCAATATAGGACTTGTTTTACTGTGGATATAGATACTTGTCTACCTGTTTCCTCCAGCATCATCTCAAGGACCTTTGTTGTTGTTCTTGGATTGATTTGCACTTTTTGCACCAAACCACGTTCATCTCTAGGAGACAGAATGAGTCTCCTTCCTGATCGGTATGATGGCTGTGTGGTCCAACAGTGTTTATACTTGCGTGCTATTGTTTGTACAGATGAACGTGGTACCGTCAGATGTTTGGAAATGGCTCCCAATGATTAATCAGTCTTGTGGAAGTCCACAAAAAGAACAGAAAAAAGAAAAGCTGTCAATGCCGGTGTCTGACTTGCTGTTTGTTCAGAGGCATGCAGCATGGGTTGGAACAGGTCTAGTGTATTGTGGAACAGATGCATGTAAAGAGTTATCACTCTTTCATTCGACAAGTGTCATTCATTTCATTTGACTGAAAACTGTTAGTAAGAATAATGTTGTCTATAAGAATGCTGCAAATGATCTCCGATCAAACACAAACTCGATAAGAACACAGATTTCACAGCATTATTACACAAGGGAATTTAATAGACTTATTTATTATGATTCTTATTATTCTTAAAATGTAGGCTAATAGTAATTTTCCACCTTTTGTCATTAATGGGTACTTGTGTAATGTCAAATGGGGCTGCTGTAGATGGTAAATGTTTGGATTTAGGGAGGTGGTTATATTAAATTTTTTGATCACATCATTATTTTAAATCGCTTTTTTGTTTTGTTTAAAGTGCATTTTGAATTAAGAAATGTCTTTTAAATTTTTAATGTTTCAACAAATTAAATGTAATTTTTAAAATACAAACAATAAAGCAAAAATATTCCCTGACCGTCGACAGGGGGTTGACAACGTATTCAGATATCGCAATATTTTTTTAGGTGATTATCGATAAATAATTTTTTTTACAAATTGACAGTCTCAGAAGAAGAGAAAATAAACTTGTCCTCTAGCACCTGGATTGAGGTGAGTAACCGAACCACCACGAGGACCTACTAAGTAGTGGGAATTGGGCATTCTATATTAGGAGAAAAGGGGATTAAAAAAATACAAATAATAAAAATTTAATTATGATTGATTTGATGAAACAAAACTTTACTGACATTGTAAGTGGACTTCAGGGAATACAAATTATATAAAATAAAATAAATAAAAAAAGTGTATATCATGACCAGTTTAAGATATTTACTAATTTGGTCCCTGAGCAATTGAGTAGAATCTACCCTTTTAAAAAATAGTTAGATATACTACAAGCTATTTACCATAGGGCCTCACAACACTCAAGTATTATCTTTATTAAAAATTGTGGCAGCAGGGGCGTGGTCATGCGCCCACCCGGGGGAGAAAGCGGTAAGTGCGCTTGCACCCGAGTTAAATTATGTCTAACACCTGGGTGGGGGGGGGGGGTTGGGACACATCAGCTTAGTGTTTGCATGTTATGAGAAAGCAGTGGAAGGATTGCAAGACAGTTGAAAAGTTTGTTTTCTGCAAATTATAAAGCTGTGAGTCTGCTGTGGCTATTAAACACTGACTTAAGAAGAGCAATTCGTCTTCGCCTCCTCCTTGACCATCATACCTCGTTACAAAAATATATATAACTATCAGTATTAAACCGCATTTGAACAGATACACCAGTGTGGAAGTAAATGTAAAAGGAATCCATGAAAATAAATCAATAGAAAACAGTGGTGAACAGCAAAATTTAACTAAATATTCAGCAACAAATAAGACGTTAAATAATACGGAAAGTATTCTGTGAGAAACTCAAATGAATCTTCCTTTAATACTGTTCATGTAAATCCTCAGAACGATCCAACTGACTATAATAAATCAAATTTCCCAATGCTTTATATGAGAGGGAGAGTATGGTTTAGGAGAACTTCATACACAAGTATCGTCCAAACGAACCGGTTCATTAAAATTAATCAGACTTTCTAAAGATTCAAATGAGAGAGTGGTTTAGGAGAGCACGTTTGATCAGTGTCTTCTTGAATAGTGTGCACATAAACAAGTGCTCATATGTGTGAACGCATCAGGAAATGTATTTTTCCAGGACAGACAGCCAAAAACCGTGACAATTATGGGAAATCCTGGATGTGTGGCAACTGGACATGACCACTCTTTACAGAACATGCAGACATACGCACACATGTGGGAGCTTGAAAACAGCCAAATCAGAACGTGGGTCTCAAACTTAGTCTATACACTGTGCTATTGGTCCTGTCAAAAGAATCAAAAGCATGCGACACCCAGTATTCCATTCAAAACCATTCATAAATAAATAAAATCATGTGGTAAGAAACACTAGCTACTGTCATTATTCCACATCTTATAAGCATCCTCCATGGTTTGTGTGTTATTTGTATTCTGTGGCTTATATACAGTGATGTGATATACATTTAGACCATCAGGTTTATACACAGCGAGGAAAAACTGCATCTTATCTGCCCACTTGGAAGTGCGTTTGGTTTAAGTTCAGACATTTGCAAGTCTTTCATAAAAACGTGCAGCGCTGGTCAGATGCAGACTTCATGAGCGCATGCCCTGAGTGTCTGTACTTGCGCTGGCTGCTGTCAGTCAAACACACTGCACTGTTTATAAGCTGGTCTCTCTTTTCGCAAATAATGAAACAAACCTTTTTTTTAATCAGGGTAACAAGTAACAAGTGGGTCAGTAGGAGAGTAAAAAGTATTTGGCTACAAAAATTAGCAAAGTAAAAGTAAACTTGAAACAAATTTTTGATACTCAAAAGTACAAAAACAAGCTACTTAATTACAGTAACAAAGTATTTGTACACCAATGCACACATACATACTGCATGAATACATTTGTTACATTTGTAATGCATTTTAATGACAAGATTATGTGAGTAGAGTGACAGCAATCTTCCCTATGAAAATTGACAGGTAATGTCTCTATCAATAAAAATTATTGGCTCTTTTAACAGTAAGGACTTCCATTCCTACATACAGCCACTGCATCCAGATTTTTTAACACCTCGACACATCTTTTTAAATTCCACTACAAAATCTTTGATCATCTCCAGACTCACATTCGTCCTTTAAGTAATTATTTTTTACTAAATATTTGTTTTTTTGATCGTCTTTCTGATAATATTTCACAATTAAGTGAACTGTCCACTGGTAGCATATACACTGATTAATAAATAGTAAAGTCTTGCTGACATGCAATTGCATTTTGGTCCATTAACATGTTATGTTAATGAGGAAAAAATGTGCTCCGACTTGGAAAAAAAAAAGAAAAAAGAAAATGCCTTATGCTCCTTGTAAAATCATAATAAACTCTGCTATCCCACTCCACAACACTCTTATACTATGACAAAGAGAGTCATAAAATCCCCTCCATTAAATGGAGAATGCATGTGATGTTGTGTGTGGTATTGTTTTTTAATAATCTCTCGGCTCATTAAGAGACACATCTCTGGCCCTCCACACACTCAGCTTTAGAGTGGCTTTATTCACCATTTATAAATTGAGTGCCTCTTGAAGAACCTTTCCGAGATCTGGCTGCAAGAAGGATTTTCTCCCCTTTTCTATCTAAATTCACACGCCCAATTCCCAATGTGCTCTAGGATCTTGTGGTGGTGTAGTGACTTTCCTCAATCTGGGTGGCGGAGGACGAATCTCAGTTGCCTCCGCTTCTGAGACGACAATCCATGCATTTTGTCACGTGGCTTGTTGAGCGCGTTACTGTGGAGACCTAGCACGTATGGAGGTTTCACGCTATTCTACGTGGCATCCAAGCACAAATCACCATGCACACCACAGAGTGAGAACCACATTATAGAGACCACAAAGACATTAACCCAATGTGACTCTACCCACCCTAGCAAAATAGGAGTGCCAAACTTGTAGCATCATACTTGAAAAGACTTGAGGCTGTAATTGGTGTCAAAGGTGCTTCAAAAAAGTATTGAGCAAAGGCTGTGAATACTTATGTACATATGATTTTTTTAGTTTTTTATGTTTAATAAATTTGCAAAGATTTCAAACAAACTTCTTTCACGTTGTCATTATGGGGTATTGTTTGTAGAATTTTGAGGAAAATAATGAATTTAATTCATTTTGGAATAATGCTGTAACATAACAAAATGTGGAAAAAGTGAAGCGCTGTGAATACTTTCCAGATGCACTGTATATTGTCCACCAGTCAGATTTGAAGGAAAAGTAATGTAAAGTCCCACAAATGTGGAATGAATTACATGCTGAATTGCATATTTAAGGTTAGGGTTTTTTTTTCAACTCCCTAACATGAAGTATGAGCAGTAGTATGAGCAGTAGTTATAGTGATCCTTGCCTTAGCAAGCACCGCTAGTTATTAATTTATGGAATTTTTAATAGTACTAACAGTAATTTGATATCCAGTTCTTTTAATATTTCTTTGATATACCTTAAGGAGAGCACCAAAAATTAGCTCCTAGCTAGCAAGTCTAAGTAAAGCATTGCACAAGGAACCAATTGAAATTCAGAGCAACTCCTAAAGCATGAAGCAGTTCAATACTTCTAAGCATAAGAAGGATGTAATGGAGGTCGCATGTAGGCATGCAAGGGGCAGACGTGTGAGCGACGATCTCTGCACACTTTATTCGTTTTTTTTTATTATTTACATGTTAT